>CM077181.1:20490023-21862523 GCA_039654105.1 Coreius guichenoti | reverse complement strand
AAGAAATTAAGCATGAAGACTGATAAATCCCTCTCAACTTAACTGTGAAGACAAAGATCTTAAAAAAAAGCTTGAATAAAAAAAAAAATGGTTCCAAAAGGAGCGATGCCACAGAAGAAAGTTTTTTTTTTTTGGTTCCTCAAAGAACCTTTCAGTGTAGAGTTCAATTTTTTCCTCAGTGTGAAGAACATTTTAAAAATAAGCTTTTTCCACTATAAGGAATCTTTTGTGCAATGGAAAGGTTTCATGGATGTTAAAGGTTCTAAATGAAACCATAGAAGCCAATAAAGAACCTCATTTTCATGAGTGCATTAAGAGTGCATACTCCTTTATTTATGTTGTGGAATAGGCCTAGGTTGTGAAAGAGATGATGGTGAACTTGGTTTAAACATGTGGAAGTGTGAATGACATAATTTGCAGTCTGTTCCTTACACAAATACTGGTTTGCATAAGAAGACTTGGAATATAGCACAAGTTATACATGTATACATGTATATGCATGACTGCATGCGGTCAGAGACTGTATCATATATGTCAATGGAATAATTGTATCAATCTTAAATGAGACATTTTAAATTTTAAGCTGTATTATTATTTTTTTTTTATTCTTTATAATGTATTAAAGATGTATTAATGTTACTGTATAGTATGAAGCAGGGTGGAGCTGAAAGCCGTTGGAGCGGAACGAGGTCGCCAGAGTGCTAATGAGAGACAAGTGCGGCACACAGCTCGAGAGCAGTGGAGCTTTTATTATGCCGCCGACGACCGCTTCTGCTTCTTCTGGTCATGCATATGTGAGGTAACGCAGCGCTGTTTTATCATATTAGATACATTTGAGTGTGTTGAAAGTTATGTTATAATGCTACTCTGCAGGGCCGTAACCACCATAGATATTGAGGGAGACAAGTCCCCTCCAATAATTGGAAATGGCCAAATTGTCCCCCCTAATATCTGATATTTCTTAATGCTGCTCTCATTACACACCAATCTGTTTGTTGTTGGGATGGCAGACAGTTTAAAAAGTTACATTTTTAGGCTGGTCTGCCTCAACGGTCTAACAGCCAAAATGATGGCCAATCAGATCAAAGAAGGCGGGGCTTAATGTTCACTGAAAATGAGTGTGAATCCCAACGCGACGCTTTTAGTTTTTATAGTGAAGGAGTGCGTGCGTGGTAAGATATAAGTAGCTAAACTGTTTTACGATTGATATGTGTAACGACCCATAGTAACGTACAGTGATTGAAACTACTCAACTTTTTTAATGTAATTTTGCCATTTTGAATTGAAAATATGCAATCATTTAAAGGATGTCATTCATCACTGAATGTGACAAGACAAGAAATGTTTTTTTTTTTTTAATTTTTGACATAGACATACTAACAAGAGTGTGCGTATTTTTAAAGTAAATATATATATTTTGAATATTTTAATCCAAAAATCTTACATATTGTGCCTTTAAAAGCACATACCACTCAAAGACTTGGTTCAGTAAGATTTTTTTTTTGTTGAAAAAAAATTAATACTTTTACTTAGCAAGATTAAATTCATCAAAAGTCACAGTAAAGACTTTTACATTGTTATAAAAAAATAAATGCTGTTCTTTTGAACTTTCTATTAATCTCAAAATCTGTTCTACTTTTAAAAATGTGTAACAGTTTCCATAAAATAACATTTTACATTTTATTTTTGATTGAAAAAAATGCAGTCTTGGTGAGCATAAAAGACTTTCAAAAACATTAAAAAATCCTACCAACCCCAAACTTTTGAATGGTACTTTGTATTACCAGAAAAATCATTGCATATATACAATATGTAAAGATGAATTTCCAGATCTCAAATACTGCAGTAAAGTTCTTTATTTCAAGTGTATAAATATCAAGAAAAAACAACATTATTTGAATGATAATAAATAAAAGCAACGACAATACACAGCTACGTTTTCCCCTTACCTTGTCATTCTAGTAGTTCATCTTTGCAAACTGCAAAGTAAGGTGTAACAGCGGTCTATGTCTCTAGCTCTAACTATGATAGTATTCAAGAAATGATTGAAAACAAACACCTGTATATTGTATAAAAATTCACTTTATATGAAATGTGCATGTAAATGTCAGTAACAAAACTGTGATGCTATACCCTTGAGTAGCCTTGCCTGCCTGTTGTCTACTTCTGAATGACAAATAAAACAGAAAAATTAAATAAATACAATGAAAACTGAGTAATATTTCATAATAGGCTATATTTTACCTCAGTAAGTTGTGATGAAAATTCCATTGAGGACATGCATTTCACAATCAAGGTGTTTGACTCATTCAGCTTTGAATGCAACAGCTCTCGTAGATTCTTGTTTCTCTACATCAGTGTACTGACGCTACATCCTGTAAGAGTAAGATCTTGACACAGAAGTTATGTTCACACCACAACATGACTGATATTTTCCAGTACAAATTTCTAAACATTCTTAATTCAAGATACATTTACTTGAGAAGCAGAATGACTTAAAGGGGTACTTCATGTTATGCCTGATCGGTGTACATTATATATATATATATATATATATATATATATATATATATATATATATATATATACAGTGGGGAGAACAAGTATTTGATACACTGCCGTGTTTTCCAGGTTTACCCACTTACAAAGCATGTAGAGGTCTGTAATTTTTATCATAGGTACTCTTCAACTGTGAGAGACGGAATCTAAAACAAAAATCCAGAAAATCACATTGTATGATTTTTAAATAATTAATTTGCATTTTATTGCATGACATAAGTATTTGATCACCTACCAACCAGTAAGAATTCCGGCTCTCACAGACCTGTTAGTTTTTCTTAAAGAAGCCCTCCTGTTCTCCACTCATTACCTGTATTAACTGCACCTGTTTGAACTTGTTACCTGTATAAAAGACACCTGTCCACACACTCAATCAAACAGACTCCAACCTCTCCACAATGGCCAAGACCAGAGAGCTGTGTAAGGACATCAGAGATAAAATTGTAGACCTGCACAAGGCTGGGATGGGCTACAGGACAATAGGCAAGCAGCTTGGTGAGAAGGCAACAACTGTTGGCGCAATTATTAGAAAATGGAAGAAGTTCAAGATGACGGTCAATCTCCCTCGGTCTGGGGCACCATGCAAGATCTCACCTCGTGGGGCATCAATGATCATTAGGAAGGTGAGGGATCAGCCCAGAACTACACGGCAGGACCTGGTCAATGACCTGAAGAGAGCTGGGACCACAGCCTCAAAGAAAACCATTAGTAACACACTACGCCGTCATGGATTAAAATCCTGCAGCGCACGCAAGGTCCCCCTGCTCAAGCCAGCGCATGTCCAGGCCCATCTGAAGTTTGCCAATGACCATCTGGATGATCCAGAGGAGGAATGGGAGAAGGTCATGTGGTCTGATGAGACAAAAATAGAGCTTTTTGGTCTAAACTCCACTCGCCGTGTTTGGAGGAAGAAGAAGGATAAGTACAACCCCAAGAACACCATCCCAACCGTGAAGCATGGAGGTGGAAACATCATTCTTTGGGGATGCTTTTCTGCAAAGGGGACAGGACGACTGCACCGTATTGAGGGGAGCCATGTATCGCGAGATCTTGGCCAACAACCACCTTCCCTCAGTAAAAGCACTGAAGATGGGTCGTGGAAGGGTCTTCCAGCATGACAACAACCCGAAACACACAGTCAGGGCAACTAAGGAGTGGCTCCGTAAGAAGCATCTCAAGGTCCTGGAGTGGCCTAGCCAGTCTCCAGACCTGAACCCAATAGAAAATCTTTGGAGGGAGCTGAAAGTCCGTATTGCCCAGCGACAGCCCCGAAACCTGAAGGATCTGGAGAAGGTCTGTATGGAGGAGTGGGCCAAAATCCCTGCTGCAGTGTGTGCAAACCTGGTCAAGAACTACAGGAAACGTATGATCTCTGTAATTGCAAACAAAGGTTCTGTACCAAATATTAAGTTCTGCTTTTCTGATGTATCAAATACTTATGTCACGCAATAAAATGCAAATTAATTACTTAAAAATCATACAATGTGATTTTCTGGATTTTTGTTTTAGATTCTGTCACTCACAGCTGAAGAGTACCTATGATAAAAATGACAGACTTCTACATGCTTTATAAGTGGGCAAACCTGCAAAATCGGCAGTGTATCAATTACTTGTTCTCCCCACTGTATATACAGCTCTGGAAAAAATTAAGAGACCACTTAACATTGCGAAATCAATGTTAAGTGGTCTCTTAATTTTGTCCAGAGCTGTATATATAAATATATATGGGTTAAAGTTTGGTTTAGGGGTAGGTTCAAGATTAATACCTAGTTATTACCCAGTTATTGTAGAAGTACATAGTATGTACATGGGGAACAGGACTGTAAAATAAAGTGATACCGTTTTTTTTTATACATAATCAATAAGTAGTTTTTTAAATTCTTTTAGTTAGTTAAATTCTTTTTTGAATATTGAATTTCAAAATTTTGCTGTTTGCAATGCTTCATTGTATTGTAGTTCTTTACCTCACTAAAGCTAAGTACACAGTCTTGTACCTTTGTTTTAGTTTTTTTTGTCCAAATTTTTTGCTTCAAATCAAAGTTTGTGATGTTATTATTCACTTTGTAGCTGGTAGGCTTGGTTCTTTGCTTATAATGCTTTATAACAAAGACTTTTTTAAAACCCCTATGGGGAAAATGAATGGAAAAAATACTTCTGGAACCATTACTGCAAAGTGGGCGGGCACAGTTGAACCCCCGAGAAATTCAGGTAATGACAACCGCATTTATAAAAATTCAATGCAGTGTGTACCGAACCAAACCGGTTAATAACTAGTTGTTAACCTTTAAATGCATTAATGTTTCACTAATCATTATTATATATTCGGGTCTTTAGCGACCCAAATCTATATCTAACACAGATGGATCTCTACCTGTCTACCTGGGTTCAGTTTGAGCAGATGTTTTATACCATCATCACTGTCCTCATCAGTGCTCATTTCCCAGCATCTGGCTCATATTCGCGATATCAAACATATTCTCAAAACTATCATTTTCAACATCTTCAAAATCAATATTTTGATTGCTGACAGCTTCCTTACCAGATCCACCATCAAGTGACAGTGACAGTAATATTTGATTGCGTTCAGTACTTGCTCTGCTGTAAATCGCTGAGCCATTTCAAGTTCTGCTGATGATACTTATTCTTTTGTTTTCTGCCTGCAGTAACTATGAGTGAAACGTCACGTCATCATTGTATATATTCCACCTTGTGGAATAAAGGTGAATTGCACTTATTCAGTCATCAAAGATTCCGTTATTGTTGTGCAGAAAAAAATATTCTTACACTGTTACACACCTCAGGTCGTTAGCGACCCAATACAATTTTTACAAAAAATTAATGGGAAAACAGGCATTCTTTTAAAATTATAATTATAATTTTTTTCTGAAAAATGAATTAAGAAGTTTGATGTCTAACTTTAAAAAATGAATGAGAAGGAGGGTAGTGAATAAAGTCCTGGGTCACTAAAGACCTGAGGTATGCGTTTAAGGGTTAATGCCGTATTTTAAACGCACATTGATCAGAGATGTGTCTCTCTTCTGTGTGCACTAGAAAATCACAGGGAAAGAGGCCCTTGACTAATTTGTGTTGCCAGATCTTGCTAGAAAAACAGCGATTAAGCCCATAATAAACCAAAATACAGTGGTGGCCAAAATTATTAGAACTATATATGAAAATATTGACCTTTTTTTGCCTCCAAAACATAATTTCATTTCATAATGTTCATGAAACATGCAGATGGTTGCTCTGACCATCAAATATCAGATGAAGTGAGTCGTACTGTTTTTATTCACTTTTAACTTTGGTATATATTTGGTGTGTCCACCTTTTGCAGCAATTACAGCAGCACATCTCTCTGGCATATGTCAATATTTTTCCTCTGAGAACTTCAACACTAATGTTATCCCATGCCTTCTGCAACTGAAGCCAAAGGCTTTCCTTTGAATGTACAATAGATCCGTCCAGTTTATTTTCCAACTCGCCCCAAATGAGCTTGATGGGGTCAAGGTCCGGACTTTGAGGGGGCCAGTCCATCATTTTCAATGTTCCAGCAGATTCCTTCCGTAGCAGGTAGTTCCAGCAATAGTTAGAAGAATCTTTGGAAAATAAATCCAGGCCCAATAAGACGACTCCCAGATGCCAAGTGTTCTAATAATTTTGGCCACCACTGTAAATCCAAATGCTTTATACTGAAAACAAGACCAAAATATTGCAACCCGCACCTTTCCACTTTAATAACATCATAATCTTGATCGCTTTGTGAGTCAAGCCCATCTGACAGGAAACGTCTTCTGACGCCAGAACATTGCTATTACCACGGTGTCAATCATTGCAATTTCGGGAGTGATTCACTCCCATATGTAAAATGCGGTTGTCACTCCTGAGACTTGTGCACAGTGTGTACGTGGCCTAAAATCCTACACGTTTGATAAAGTGAGCAACTGTTACATAGCAAAGAACCAGACAGCTAGTCTGAGGCACTACAAATGTTCTTTGAGATGATAATACTTTCAAAAGTAGTAATAAATCTATTTTAGCTTAGAGCAAGATTTAATCAGCTGTCTGTCCTCAGATTTGTGTGGTGTATTGTAAGATATATTGTATTGTATTTTAGAGAAAAGCTTTTTAAAAGCTGTTCAATTAAGCTGATGAGCTAAAGGTTGTGGTATCTGGGTTTTTTTTAAAATCTGGGTTTGTTAATATATGAAATATTACATTCTACTGTCATGGTCAAAAGGTTGTGAACACCTAACAAGATTCTCATTTTTAAGCAATATTGCTGTTACTATTTCTACACCATTGACATTAGCGCCCTTTTTTAATTATGGAACAATTAGCCATCTATTCTTTATCTTTAAAGAAATTATAATGTAAATTAAAAACGTAGCACAAAAAGTATTTGGACACTTTAGTCATCCTTAAAAATGTCTGAATGTCATTGCAAGAGATGACAAAATCATCACAAACCAAGCAGTATTTATTTTGAAAGAAAGACATTAGCACAATTTAGCATATCATTTGACAAAAATACGTTTGAAATGATAAAACAATAGATCTAATTTCGAAAAAAGTTTTTGATGTTGTCACATCACATATATGGTCTGTTTTGGCTTAGTTTAATTGTGTTTTAGTTCTGTTCCTGTTTGCCTGTGTGCCCTGTTATTTGACCTAGGCTGAATCCGGAATAGCCCCCTATACCCTCAAATAGGGCATTATTTGAAGGGACAGCCATTTGTAGTGATGTCCGAAACCATAGTGGACGACTGGACGTTATCGAGTGTAACGTTACTCATTCAATCCCACATTGCACAGCAGTAACGAGTGTACAGCCGATCCACTCAACGGCTGTCTGAATTTGCTCATTCGTTTTCATTCACTCCTTCAAGTGAACTGTATTAGTGGACTGATGTAGGGAATAGTGATTGAGGGTTTAGGGGGCGATTTCGGACTCGGACCCAGTTTCCAAGTGTGTTTGATTAATGATTCTGTTCACCTGTCATTCGTTAATTACCTCATTTAGTCTGTTGCTGTGTTCTAAATCGCCCCCTATACCCTCATTCACTATTCCCTACATTACTCCACTAATATAGTCCACTTGAAAGAGTTCATGAAAACGTGAGTGAGTGAATTCGGACACTGAGTGCACCAGAGTGCTGTTTAATAATTATTTAAAACGTATCAAACTGGCAGTTCCAGTAGTAATGAAAAGATTTATCTTGAACTCTGCCATGGAACTAGCATGTATAAACCGTAATTAAACAATTTAATAATAAATTAAAAAGGACTTTATACCTGTAGGATATTACGCTGGACCAGCGCGGTTCGGAAAATGGATGGATGATTGATTCAGCTGCGGGCGCCATCTTCTGGTCAGACGCGGTAATTCATTCAGCGCGTGACTCTCGTGCATTATGGTGGGTATTCTCTAGCCGTTAAGCGTACATCGGTTGTACACTCGTTATTGCGGTGCATTGTGGGATTGAATGAGTGCGCTTAATAACGTCCACTATGGTTTCGGACAACACTACAAGTGGCTGTCCCCTCAAATAGTGCCCTATTTAAGGGTATAGGGGGCGATTTGTCCGGTCTCATTTTTGTGAAGTGGATGTGTTACACCATGTTTCTGCCCTGTATCCTGTGGATTATAGAATTAAAAGACTATTTCCTTGCATTCTTTGTGCGCTCTATATAGCACCCACCCGTCACAGTTGTTAGTGGAACATGTTTATGTTCATTTGATGAACTCTGTCATCTAATATAATGGCATTCACACACGTTTATGGTTTTGGGCTGCTGTATATCAGTCATGTAGTTTAAACATCACATAAAACACATTCATTTTATTAGCAAAGATTTTAAATTGGTGAATTAATGTAAACCATCTTTGCTTAAGTAAATATTGTATACGTATTGTATACGTATATCCAGTACTATTGTTTGAGGTACGGGTGTAAAATTAGCAGAATACTTATTTTTATTAAACAATAAGATATGTATAAGAAATTGACAGTTGTATGCATGTTTTTGCATGTTTTCTTTTAATCGTTATTAAAAAACAAGGTGTTTGCAAACTTTTGACCATGACTGTACATATATGCAACTCATATAAAATCTTAAATACTAAAAGACAAAACTACAGTAACAAAAAAAACAAAAAAACATGTAAATCAAACTAGTTTCTCATAATACTTCTTAATGTTTTCTAACGGTAGAGACCGTCTCTCTGGTGTCTCATTGTTCTGAGTGTTAGTTCTGATTGTGCGACAAGTCAATCGGCAGCAGAGGCTGCACTTAAGACATCTTTAGTGTCTTGTGAGTAAATGCCCTTCAGTCTCCTATTATCTGCTAGCAGAGAAAGAGCTTATTGTATTTTAATAAAATAGTTCTATGACTTATGCAATAAATACGAATGTTTTCTAAGGTCTTGAATTCAAGGCTCCTCAAGGTGGTGAATACTGACATCACCGCCACATATCTGCCCTGGTCGGTCGCCTACTGATGATGTCATCCGCATGAACCTTGCATCCTGTCAGTGGATGTCCTTCTCCAACCTATCAAATGTTCATCTGAGAAAGAGGGAGAGAGAATGAAAGAAGTGGTGAGTGATTAGTAACATGAAATAAAGGATATCCTGACTTTACATTTGTCAAAAGAAAAACATTTATTGGTTCACAAATGCAAACACTTTTCCAGCCACCAGAGGGCACTAGACGATATCATTTTATCCTGATTGACTTGGCATGACCTGAACCAGTGAAAAAACGTAACCCATCTCAGAGAGGAAAAGGAAAGAGGGTGAGCGGAGGACAGCTGAAAACCAAAACAGATTCCCGCATTTGTCACTGTATTCATCCAAACATAATTAACCCTCTATGGACCACATTATGAGATAAAATGTGTTTTAAAAGTTAAAAACGAATGCTAAAACTAATTTCAACTGATCCAAATCTGGTGGACTGTAATATATATATATATATATGTGTGTGTGTGTGTGTGTGTATGTGTATGTGTATGTATATATATATATATATATATATAAAATATATCATTTTCATTGACAATTATATATTTTATTTATTCATAAATAAATAAATAGTACATAATTGGACCCATTTCCATTTCAACGAAACAAAATATATCAATACTGATATAAATAATCACTTAAACTACCATTCAAAAGTTATTTTTTTGGAAAGAAATTAATAATTAATGCAGCAAGGACACATTCAATTAATCATAAGTAACAGTAAAGACATTTATAATGTTACAAAAGATTTCAAAATTGTAATAATATTTCACAATATTACTGTTTGTACTGTATTTTGGATCAAATAAATTCAGCCTTGGTGAGCAGAAGAGACTTCTTTTAAATAATCTTACCAACCCCAAACTTTTGAAAGGATATGTGATTATCAGTACTGCAATTGAGACCATGCTATTTATTGCCTATTAATGCACAAGCAACACTAGGCCATGTGATTGATTCCCAGAAAATGCATTAACTGATAAAATGTACACTTGCAATGTCTACCAAATACATAAATGTAACTAAAAGGTTTCATTATTACACATTACATGTGTTTTATTTATCCAAAGCACTTGAGTTTGTTACCTTGAAAAACTTTGCTAACCATGTTTACCTTCAACAAATTTGTGGCCATAATTACATCACATTAGAGAACATAAAACTAGGTTTAAATAAAACAGAACCATGTGACTTTATAAAAATGAAAAGCAATTGAATAGTGTTGTTCGGTGTGTCATTTATAAATACCATGAGGCCACAAGGGATGCCAAGAGCAGCTGTAAAGATGAATTGTGAAGAAAAGCCTTGAGGTATTTATGTAAATCCCAGGAGCTATTGATAGTCAATGATGTTAGCCCACCGCCCCGCAAATTCTTATGCAAGAGGGCAAATTGTTAGGTAACAAAAACTGACCTCCCCTCAATGCAACTCCACTGCAGTTATTATTAAAAGACTGAGGTTGTCTAATGTCTACAGTGTGACTAAGTGACCTGAGTGTTTCCCATTCATTGACTGATGACAAATGCACCAGACTTCCTGTGAGGATTTTTATGCATGGCTTTAGACAATGAATTTTAGACCAAGACCATAATGAGAGAGAAGAGGAAGAGGAAACTACAATTCAAAAACAAACCGAGCCAAAGGGACTATTATAAAAACACAAACACGTTTGAAGGAATATTCCTGTTCCGCATGTTTGGTCACTCACCTCCTGTCTACACTTTGAGGAGGCGGAGTTAGAGGAAGAGGACACGCCCAGCAGTGAGCGCTCTTCCGCCGGCTCGGTGTGGCCGCTGTCCATGGAGTCGGTATCGCTCAATTCCGGGTTGGTCACTTCCTTAGGAGCTGACTTCATTTCTGGGATCTGAGCAACTTGGAACCTGTCATTCACACACAGGTGACACAGAGGTCAGTGAGTGCACCTGATTCGTCACTGTGAGCATAACTGGGTGTGTATGTGAGAATAAGACATGAATTACCATCCCAAACCAACGCAACTGATTCATTCAATCATTGTGATTTATAGGTCTGCTCGAAAACTTAGTCAGCTACCTACTGTCTAGATAGGCTGCTAACTTCTAAGGCAGCATAATAAGTGAAATGGAAGGTAATAACTCCATATTCTAATAATAAACACAACACATACACAATATTGGGTAAAATATTAACCCTTTACTCTGCTATATTGGATGAATATTTCACATTTAGCTCATTTCTATGCATTCTGGGATCCAGTTGTTTTTGTTAACTAAAACTTAAAGGGATAGTTCACCCAAAAATGAACATTTTGTCATCATTTGCTCACCCTCATGTTGTTCCAAACTTGTATGAGTTTCTTATTTCTGTTGAACACAAAAGAAGATATTTTAACGAATGTCAGTAACCAGACAGTTGATGGCACCCATTGACTTCCATAGTAGGAAAAAAATACTATGGAAGTCAATGGGTGCTATCATCTGTCTGGTTACCAACATTCTTTAAAATATCTTGAGTGAGTAAATGATGACAAAATTTTCATTTTTGGGTGAACTATCCCTTTAAACTAAAACTATTAGAAAAGGATTTTCGGTATGAAGTAAAATACAAATATTAGATTAAAAAATAAAAATAACATCAGAAATGTTGCCGCTTCATTCCTGAATGAACCAGCGGGTTAAATGAATGACTGAATAACTCAATAACTCATTAAGACAGTGACTTGCCGCCGCCTACTGGTCGGTTTTAGCTTCGTTTTTAGAGTATCATTTCATTTTTCATTCATATTCATGCCACCTCTGAGCTGCATTAAACAGTCTGTGTAAATTAACCTAAATGCCACTTCAGATGCAGCTTCTGAAAAAAAAGTGTTATGGCCACATTGTAGCCTTAAAAGTTTATGTGTAATAAATTCTATGTTGAATTAAAATATTATTTTCTAAAGCTGGGGGGGATTTCTCAGTCAAAACCCCCCAAAACTAACAATAGCACATAAAAAAAACTAATGAAATAAAATAATTAAAAATATTAATAAATATTATAATATATAAACAATACTAAATTACCTTATTTGTGAAACACTTATAGATTTAATGAATTCTCTTCTCAGAATTCACATAATTATAAATTTTACATTCTATTTCTATATATTTTACATTATATGTATTTTACATTCTCACCTTCCTACAGACAGGATGGGGACCTCCGGCGCCTTGAGCACGTTAGTGGGGCTCTTGAGTGTATCGGTGGGCAGCGCCAGGGCGGGCAGCAGCAGCTCGGGCCATTTCTTCTGACTGCAGCGGGAACAGCAGAGCCCGGAGCGTGAGGCCAGCCCGTTTATAGTGTGCAAATGATGCTGGTGGGTACACAGCCGGGGTAACGAACGGAACTGGGAGAAATGAGGAAGAGCCGGGAACCTGACAAAGAAACAGACAGAGAGAAAGACACTTACAAACTGATATCAGTATTGTGTGTATATTTTACAAAAAAATATATATTTTTGGAATTTTGATACAAATGTAAAAATAAACCTAATGACACAAATGTATAAATCTAATGATACAAATGTAAAACTATATATATATATATATATATATATATATATATATGTATATATATATAAAATCGCATCTTACATATATACTCTTTGTTATATACAGAAATGGACTATGGTGAACATACACTCACCTAAAGGATTATTAGGAACACCATACTAATACTGTGTTTGACCCCCTTTCGCCTTCAGAACTGCCTTAATTCTACGTGGCATTGATTCAACAAGGTGCTGAAAGCATTCTTTAGAAATGTTGGCCCATATTGATAGGATAGCATCTTGCAGTTGATGGAGATTTGTGGGATGCACATCCAGGGCACGAAGCTCCCGTTCCATCACATCCCAAAGATGCTCTATTGGGTTGAGATCTGGTGACTGTGGGGGCCATTTTAGTACAGTGAACTCATTGTCATGTTCAAGAAACCAATTTGAAATGATTCGAGCTTTGTGACATGGTGCATTATCCTGCTGGAAGTAGCCATCAGAGGATGGGTACATGGTGGTCATAAAGGGATGGACATGGTCAGAAACAATGCTCAGGTAGGCCTGAGCATTGGCATTTAAACGATGCCCAATTGGCACTAAGGGGCCTAAAGTGTGCCAAGAAAACATCCCCCACACCATTACACCACCACCACCAGCCTGCACAGTGGTAACAAGGCATGATGGATCCATGTTCTCATTCTGTTTACGCCAAATTCTGACTCTACCATCTGAATGTCTCAACAGAAATCGAGAATCATCAGACCAGGCAACATTTTTCCAGTCTTCAACTGTCCAATTTTGGTGAGCTCGTGCAAATTGTAGCCTCTTTTTCCTATTTGTAGTGGAGATGAGTGGTACCCGGTGGGGTCTTCTGCTGTTGTAGCCCATCCGCCTCAAGGTTGTGCGTGTTGTGGCTTCACAAATGCTTTGCTGCATACCTCGGTTGTAACGAGTGGTTATTTCAGTCAAAGTTGCTCTTCTATCAGCTTGAATCAGTCGGCCCATTCTCCTCTGACCTCTAGCATCAACAAGGCATTTTCGCCCACAGGACTGCCGCATACTGGATGTTTTTCCCTTTTCACACCATTCTTTGTAAACTCTAGAAATGGTTGTGCGTGAAAATCCCAGTAACTGAGCAGATTGTGAAATACTCAGACCGGCCCGTCTGGCACCAACAACCATGCCACGCTCAAAATTGCTTAAATCACCTTTCTTTCCCATTCTGACATTCAGTTTGGAGTTCAGGAGATTGTCTTGACCAGGACCACACCCCTAAATGCATTGAAGCAACTGCCATGTGATTGGTTGATTAGATAATTGCATTAATGAGAAATTGAACAGGTGTTCCTAATAATCCTTTAGGTGAGTGTATTTAGACAGTCCGTCACAGTCTGTTTTGTTTAATATAACAGAGTGCGGACCGTTGCAGAACGCTGACAGCCAAAGTAGCCTATACTTTGGGCTTTAGCAACCACATAGCAATGCACTAAACTACTAAAAATACCTTAGCAACCACATAGCAACACCCTAAAACTACTCAGAACACCTTAGCAACACCCTAATCAAAACACCACAACAACCACATAGCAAAGTCCTAGCATCATGGCAGTGAGTTTTCCATAGGCAAGCACTAAAAAGTGTTTATTAATGCTTAGGCAATGTAAACACTTTTATCATACCAATGAAGCTTGATTCTTGGCACACAGAAAAAGGCATATATTCTAGCAGTTTTTAATTCTTCAAATTCTAGCAGTTCTTAAAATAAATCTTGAAGTACAAAACAATGTACGGATTCATTCAGCATATAAACCCAAATACATTCATGGAGTCTTGATAAGCATCCCGCCCCCTTCCATAGTTCCATTGTGATGATGTCAGAGTCCCCTGAGCTTGTGACAGCTGTATAACGCAGCACTCTTGGCTTGCAGAAAAGGGCCTGGAATTAAACTAAGCAGCTGGCACATGGTGTCATTTCAACAGGCACTGATGATGGCAGCACACTGGACCTCTGTGCCGGTTTCTGAGAGGTCGCCGTACAATGGTGACGTCAAAGAGGTGAACTAGGCTCTGTCTCTGACTCTTATGATGTGTTTGACGTTATAAAATTATGACTGGATGAGCGTGGTAAAATGTCAATCAATATATGCACAACTGTCTATATATAAATCTACAATAAAGACCAAAATAAGTAATTTTTAAGAGACCCTCACCTCACTGTGGTGATGCTGCAGTTGGAAAATAAACAAGCACTTACTTCTTGATGATTTATATGCTTGTCAGTGCAATAATTAACACATGCACAATCTCTCCCTCAGCTCTTCTAACACTACATTGATTCTTCATTAATGAGTTTACAAGAATGAGCTTCATCTTTATCTGAGCGAATGGAAAACTGCTTCCTGTTTCACAACTGGGAATTTCTCTCTGAACTCCAGTCCACAAGTGAAGTGACCAAATACAATTCATTACAGCTGGAGATGATTCATGCAACAATTCAAGTGTGAACTGTGATCGTCTCATACACTACACACTACCATTCAAAACATTTCTAGAATAGAAATCTTTTGTAACATTATTATTGTCTTTATTGTCCTTTTAAATGCATCTTTGCAGAAAAAAGTATTAATTTTAGTGCTGTCAAATCGATTAATCGCATCCAAAATAAAAGTTTATATATTTATATATACATTTATATTAAATATATACATGCATGTGTGTGTTTTCATATATACATAATAATTATACACAGTACACACACATATATTATGTAAACAACAAACTTTTATTTTGGATGCGATTAATCGTGATTAATCGATTTGAAAGCACTAAGTAATTTCTTTTAAAATATCTGATCCTTTTGAATGCATCTTTGCAGAAAAAAGTATTCATTTCTTTTTAAAAAATCTGATCTCAAACTTTTAAATGGTAGTGTACGTTACATAGATTAAAACCTCATAAAATGGAATTGTGAGAATCATCTGGCTCTTCAAAGACATAAAAACCATATACTAAACAAGACATAAGTCAAGACTTGTGTCTTACCATAAAAAGTTTATCTAGGATGCCTAATTTTTTTTATGCTTCTCCAGAACTCCCTGTGGTGAAACATAGTATATGGAATATTTCTTGCAAAGAGTATAAGGAACTAAACCACAATGGGTCTTTTTTTGTTATAGGTGAAATTTCACAGAGACTGACTCATATATGATGCTGTGTTGACATAATGACTTGCACTGTGTATTACTAATGTGCAAGGAAACACCTTATACATCCCACTGTTATAGGAAGAAAAATATATTGTGTAAAAAAATACAGATGGATTTTGCCCGTTCTCTGTTTTATTTTAATTTTGGACTCTGCATGCTGTTTGTGAGTTTTCAAAAGTGTTTTTTGACATCGGTGTATATGTGTACGTTTGCATGTGTGTGTTCTTACTTGATGGATGAGCTCTTGTTGAGGGCCATCTGTTTATCCTCATATTCCTGCAGAAGTTCTTCCAGCGCAGCAGCATTTTCTGTAACACACACATTGAGATGCAATAAGACTCACAGTCAGTGTGATGTAAGGGTAAGTTAAATGTGTCGAGAAACATCACATACCTTTCTTCTCCGTGATGAGCCGCACCAGAATGCTTATGGTGTCTTCATTGGGGTCATCAACGATGTATGGACAAGGGTTTGCTGAGGAGAGAGAGAGCAAAGTTTAGATTTTTCCGCTATATTTCATATCAGGGTCTTTTATTTAGAAGCTAATCTAAAGAAAAAAAGGACATAAGTGGGTGAATTGCATGAATAAATGCCACAGTCAAATTTCACACTGATTTACAAAATATTATATATATATATATTTTTTTTTTGGTTGGGGGGATTAAGCATATTTTTAAGATTTCTTTGCTTATTTATCATAACTGTGATATAGAAATGAAAATGATCTAGCACAAACAATGTTTTTTTTCTTTTTATTAAAATGAGCATACATTAAAATTAAGTACAACAAATACTGCATAAATATTTTACAATTTAAATAAACTTCACAGCAGTGTTGTTGTTATCATTAACTAAAACTAAAACTGTTCAAAATCATTTTCGGTAATTGAAATAAAGCTGAAATAAAATAAAATATAAATATTAGATGAAAAACTTGCACGGAAATGAGAATGGTTCCTTGGCATAAATAAGTACTAAAATTACCAAAACTGAAATAAAAATAATAATAATAAAAATGCTAATAAAAATGTCAAAAGCACATAACAAAATTACTAAAAATTAAACTAAAATAAAATAAAAAAGAAAACTAAAATTATAACAATAAAAGCTGATTCAAAATATTGATAAATACTATATTATATAAATAATATAAAACAACACTGCTTTACAGTATTGAGAATTTTTGGGGAAATGTGTTTCAAAAACTTTAACAGGCTTCATTTTCTGTGTACAAAATACATAGATATTTTTGGTGAGATGGTGACATGGTCTTGACTGGTTTTGTGAGATTCACAGTGAACAAATATTACTTTAAGCTCAAGCATTATTTAAAACTCTTCTGTGGGTGTGTATTTGGATTGTCATGATGTCATCCTAGTCATTAAGTGCTATTTTTAAAAGAGTTTAAAAGCTCAGGGAAGCCGTCTTCATTAGTCACATCCACATTAGTTAGAAACAACATGCCAATTCAACGTGAGTCACTGGAGACATATGTCGTTCATATTCATATTCATATTCATGTTCATATGTCGTTTTGCTAATGCTAAACTCTGCAAATTCCATCTCTATTGTGAATCTATTAGATACAGAAGGCTCACTGTGCACAGTGCGCAGTTAACAGTGGTCTCTATGGTAACGGGCTATATCCCAGAGTTCCACAGTGAGGCAGCTGGGGACGTTGAGAAGAGCTCACTCAGCACTCTGCTATATTCACCCAGAATAACCGTCAGCACTGCAGCATGGCTTTATTATTCTGATCAACCAAAGACACTTTGTTAGAATCATATTCATGCACATCTACTGAAGCCCCAGAAAGTGTCTGAACACTTCAGTCACACTTAAAAATGTCAAAATATGTTATTTATGTGTTATTTATTGTGAAGAAAGACAGCACAGTTTTCAAGCAAAACATTTGACAATAAGAAGTCAGTACAGTTTGAAACGATAAAACAATAGATCTAATGTTGCAAAGGAAGACAGTCAGTATTGTGTGACTCGTGTTTGTTTGTGGTTAGTGGATCATGTTGATGTGAGGTTTCCTCTGCTAGGACACCTGTGTAAACTGACTTCATGCATCCATTTCATATATCAATGTGAATGTAAAATGTCTAAAATCCACTTATTTTCCCCATTTGTCTGAATTTAGTTTATTTGCAAATATCATACACTACCGTTCAAATGTTTGGGGTCTTATGCTCACCAAGTCTGCATTTATTTGATCCAAAATAATAATAATAAAAAATAATAATAAATTACAATATAAAAAAAATACATTTTTAAAATAATTGTTCTCCATTGTAATTTAAAAATGTAATTTATTCCTGTGATGCAAAGCTGAATTTTCAGCATCATTACTCCAGTCTTCAGAGTCACATGATCCTTCAGAAATCATTATTATCAATGTTGAAAACAGTTGTGCTGCTTTATAATTTTGTGGAAAACTGATGCATGCAGACTTTTTATTTATTTAAGAAATTAATACTTAATTTCCAAAATTTGAACGGTAATGTACATTATCACTATAAATGTTATTATATATTATTATATACAAATTCTGACCATTACATCAAACCATCTTGTGAAGTTTCTGGTCTCTAGCCTACTAATTTAAATCATCTTTTGTTTCTGATCATATGTATACCCAGCATACCAATATATCATACTGTATGTAATATATAATTTTGCTATTCTAAAATAACCAGTGCAAAATCTTTGTACTTTCTAGCCCACAGCTGATTAGTTAGTGAGGCTCTGAGGTTATTCTATCTGTGCGTTTATCTATCTGTTGCAGACAACAAAATCATTACTTGCTAAACTTGACATATGTATTGCAGAACCGTCTCATCTAATGGCTTCAATCTAGTTTCAAACTAGCGGTGCGCCATAAAAAGTCTATTTTTAGCTCTGTCATTATTGTACGGTAGACCTATGGTGCTTGTACTTTCTAATGCATGGGTAACACATCTTTATAGTGTTATCTCAGAGCAACAGAAGTCATCGATGGCAAAAGCATAATACACACAGTATACTAAGAGAAAATGGCCTAAATCAACTATAAGTACATACTGCACCAGACCTTTCGTACAAAGCAAAGCTGATAAACGAATGCTCAGACACCTATTAGAGCTCTTGCTGATTCATCTCACAGCGGAAATGTGTAATCGCTATATATTAGATTACTGTTACACTGAATTATTGAAATGCTGGTCAAGGTAGAAGTGCTCGCTAGCATCTTAAAAAAGCAAAGTGCTTATGTAATTGTTGCCACAACAAAAAAATGCCAAGAAAAGACATTTCATTTGGGAATGCACCAACTGGGAACACTGACGTAACAACAGTGGATTGAATGCTGCGTTCTAACTACAAACGTCTTCACTTTGTCAAGCGATTCCGACACCATTACACCCCAGGGACCTCCATCATCCTCTTTCATCTGGATGTCATCACCTGCTCTATGAATCCTGGATCTTTCAGACTCCAATTGAGCCAAGACTTTCATTATTAATCACCTCATCTACACCATGTTCCCAATGCTTCTTACATAAATGGAGCACAATGTCACCCAGTAGGCTATTTTCTAGTATGTAAGAATACTTAAAATAGAGGCTTCACTTGGTGGCCTGGCAGTTTTTAGTAGTTTAAGTGTTCGCCTAGGTCAACGTGAATCAGATGTAGTTGACACTCACCACATCAGAGCTAGTGAACAGTGTAGTGACAGCAGTTAGAGAGCAACTACAAGCAGAGAACAGACTGAATTATTGATCTAAGGAAAGAAGATACAGAGGGAGTGCCATGCTGCTCAAAGATAGATGAAGAACGGAGAGAATGCTTTAGCAACCACATAGCAACGCCCTGGCAGCCACCCACTACACTCTAACATTGAGTTTTGCACGAGCAAAGAAACATAAAAATGTCTTTTATCATGCAGATGGTGCTGCTATTTTATAAACCAATAATTCTCTCACATTTTCGTATACAATTCTACTTTACATGATGATTAAAGTCATCATGAAATCAAGATTGATAATTCGTTTTTTATGGAATAGTACTGCAGTATTTATTATAAATGATTTATCCGCGCATTATTATCATTATATTTTTTTGAATTCATGTGCCCTCGTAATCTTTTAATCAAAATAACTTCAGTATAACCCTCTTTGAGTGACATCTCTCTCTTCTCTGATGGCGTGTTTAGTGGCGCGAGGGCAGGACAACCTGTCACTCACATGAGATCGACCAATAGACCTATTTTGTGTTTGCAAACATGACAATGACGTTTTTTTGTGGGCAGAAAAACACAGTTCTGCAGTAGCAATCTGTGGAAGCCACGGAATAAAAGAATAAAAAAAGTTAATTTCGAGTTTATATCTCACAATTCTTAGAAGAATAAACAGAATTGTGGGAGATACTCGTTATTCGGTCTTTTTTCCTCAGAATTGCGAGTTTATATCCCGCAATTCTGACTTTTTTTCCCCTCAGAATTGTAATATAAACACAATTGCGAGTTATAAAGTCCTAACTGGGAGATATAAACACGCAAATGCAAGAAAAAGAGTCAAGAATTGTAAGATAAAAATGTTATAGGCTATGTTTAAATGATATTTATGTAAAATGTTACAGGTTTAAATATTATTTCATGCTGTAACTGCTATGTATGTATGTCCCCTATGAACTGCATATGTGAATATTATGTAGACTTACTGTTTACACCAAATTCATGCTTTAATAGTAGACTAATCATTGCAGGTTTCATCAGCACAGTCTGTGACTGCAACATAAACGTCTGCGTTTAGCTTCAAAGGGTGTCTTCAATGACGCAATTCTGAATTCTAAGACCGTATTTTTTGCATTCCGATTCTGACATACAAAGGCACAACAAAACATTTTTCTCTTATTCTGTGGATTTTGCCCATTTTCCTCCACTTGTTACCGCTATTTTTCAGCCACCACTATGCGCGTGCAGCTGCAAGTGACATAACTGTGACGTCTGCTCCAATTGGTCTATAGCAATCAAACATCCAATCAATTTCCCATGGTCGGAATCAAGTCCCGCCCTACATTTGTTCTTGTTTGAGAAATAGTTTCACACGTACTGTATACAAGTCACAATAGGGAAGAAAAATCTATCGTAACTCCTGTTTCATGCCGACTTTAACATCAGCCTTTAACCATCATGTGCAGCTTCTTGTGGCTTATATAATGAACTTTCTTTTTCTACTTCTTTCTTCTAAACACAAACAATAGGTCACTGACATCCTGAGCAAAACCCCAAATCCAGCTCTGCTGCTCTGCTTATTCCGCTGTAAACCATGCTGTGATTATTGTGTTATTTACTCCTTTCCTGGAGACTTTCCTGCTTTACAGGCAGAACCTGAATTATCATATGCTAGCGTTACTGTAGATGAAACACTGAGCTCATCACAACAGCTGCGGCTCCACCCACTGATTCACATGCATACAAAGGATATGAAAACACTGTGTTCTTATTTTGTACAGTGATTTTATTTAGTTTCCCTCTAAGGAGGTGGTTTCAGTTTGACAATTGGACCTTTGTTACTATTCATTTTAGAAATCAAACTCCGGTGAGGTGATTTTAAAGGGACAGCAGCTGCATATCAAGATGAGCTGGATGTTTGCATCATTAATATGGGTGTATATTTGACTTTCAGATAAGGTTTCTTTTCATATCAAACTTGAGATGAAAAACTCTCAAAAGCTAACCCAAAATACCCTCCGCAGTCCAGAAAGAGCAGAAAGAACTGCAAAAACAACTCATTCTAAACTTCCACAGCTTTTCTGACATTAAATGAATCCATTTGAACAATTGACCACCTACAGTACATCAACAATGCCTATTCAGTACAAAAAAAAAGTAAAAAATGATGGAACATGGTCATAAAAAACTAAATTATGACTCTTTTTGGTATGTAATAATATATGTAATTCTGAAGTACACTACAGCTGAAAAGTTTGGGGTTTGTAATTTTTTAATGTTTCTGAAAGAAGTATCTTGTGTTCACTATGGCTGCATTTATTTGATCAAAAAAACTGTAAAAAGAGTAATATTGTAAAACAATTTAAAATAACTTTTCTATTTTAATTTATTTGAAAACAATTTATTCCTGTGATGTCAAAGCTGAATTTTCAGCATCATTACTCCAGTCTTCAATGTCACATGATCCTTCAGAAATCATTCTAATATGCTGATTTGCTGCTCAAGAAATAATTATTATTATCAATGTTGAAAACAGTTGTGCTGCTTCATATTTTGTTGTGGAAACCGTGATACATTTTTTTTTAGGATACTTGAATAGAAAGTTCAAATGAAAAATAAATCTTTTGTAAGATTATAAATGCCTTTTTTTGTAACTTTTTATCAATTTGATACATCCTTGCTGAATAGAATAATTTCTTTCAAACAAAAAGATCAATCCGAAACTTCAGATGTAATCTTCTTAAATTACCTAGTTCTTTCTAAATGCACATCTTTATGGACACACATAGTGATCTAATAACTGTTTCCTTTGCTGTGCATGAGTGTGTATTGTACCTTCTTTCTGCGGAGTGGCAGCTTCTGCGTCAATGCCCTCTTTCTCTGCGTTGCAGCGGTAGCCCTTTTTCTTGAGCAGGTTGCAGATGAGAATTCCCAGCAGCCCCATCACACAAAAGATGGGCACTAGTGCAAACACAGCATACTCTGTGTTCTTCTCCTCTTGATTTTGAACGTTGGTGGAGTTTGCACCTCCCACTCCAGACCTGTTAGGGGTGCTCCGAACAACGTTACGTCTCCGCCGGCTGTATGGCTCTGTACATTGAACACATGTGACATAATTAGGCTACTTATAAAACAGATGATTCCAACTCTGAATTCTGATTGGATGAGTATATATATACACTCATCCAGTGTATATATATATATATTTTTTTTTTAAACTAAATAGCATAAATAATATAAAACATATATATTGTGTTGTTATATATTGTATATATATTATAATTTATATTGTATTTGTATATGTACATTTCTGAAATCCATAACTTGGGCACAGTCACCTCTGATAACAAATCACTCTAAATTGTAATGTAGACGCATGCATTTTCTGTAAAGCTGCTTTGAAACGATATGCATTGTGAAAAGCACTATACAAATAAATGTGAATTATATATATATATATATATATATTGTTTAAATGTAATATGTATTATATGTATTATATTTTATATTATTTATGCTGTTTAGTTTAAAAATAAGAATGACTTTATTACAGTAATGAGAATCGAATAAGATGTACTATTAAGAATAATGGTAAATATTTGTTAATTTATTTATTTATGTGTTTGTTTATTTATTCATTCATTCATTCAAATTTACAGAGCCCTACATGACATGCGGCCACACATTAAGAAATAAATTCCTTGTTTTACTAAGGGGCCGTTTACACAAAACAGTTTCAACTAAAAATGAAAAAAAAATTTATGTGTTTTTGCCATTCATTTATGGCATAGTTGTTAACAGAACTTAACTGCATGCACGCTGGAAGAAGTAGAAGAAGAAGATGAGTGTAAACGATCTTTGCCGGTGTTGTGAAAAGAATTTAAGGATACACGGAGTACTTACCAACACGATCATCATTTTTGAGAGAAATAGTAAAGGTGAATGCATATACGAACAAGTTCTCCGTTTAGTAAACTAATTCAACCCAAGCGCCCTTTGGTGACATGGAAGATTACGCTACTGTTGATCATCTGTCCATCATAGTATAAAGCCCGCCCTGACAATTTGATTGGTCCGAACAGCTCTGGTTCGAGCATAGTTGCTCCACAACGGATCAAGTCCAGACCGAACTTCCCGACCTCAAATGTTGTGGGCGGGGCTAAGTTCGGCAGGCTACTAAGTGGTGGCCATGTTGTAATAATTCGTTACCTTGTTTTAGTTCATTGAAAACGAGGGAACTAACTAGTACAACATTGCCATGATTTACTGAAACGAGGGAACGAATTAGTAAGTCATGAGAATGAATTATTAATTCTTGGACACAATTGAACTAAAACGAGAGAATGAATTTATAAAAAAAGGGAATGAATTCTTAATTTGTTGTCACGATATTTGAACATATTTCTTCTTTGTACTTTTTTGTTTGTGAAATGATTAAACATTGATGTATGAAATGCTAAAAACACTTACTCCTGACGCAGGCGTGGAGGGTGGAGGACTTCCGTTTAGCAGCAGGGTGAAACCTGAAAAATAGGTCAGTTCATAAATACGGCCACTCTACACTTTCTGTTTTATTCCATTTTGGAAATTTTGTGAGCCTATGAAAACACATCTGCTAGGACACCAAAGTGACGCAATGATGAAGACGATGACTGGAATCAAACGGACAAAATAATAATAAAAGAATAAATATTTTTTGTTCTTTACCCGGGAAGGCATCCTCCACACACAGCGTCAGAGTGTGAGGTCGGTGCAGTCGAGATCCAGCGATTGAGTCCACTGCAGGAGATATGTGGGCGGCATGGCTCAGTGTCACGGTTATCAGAGAAGGTGCCTGCTGGGCAAGTCCGGCACAATCCGGCTTCACCTGGATCCTCAACTTCCCCACAAGCCTTAAAGAAACAAATACACACCACTCAGATGATATAATCACAAATTGTGTGAAAGAACAAACTGTTTCGTCTCTCATAGAGTGGTGTCAAATTAGAGAAGAATAATAAATTAAGTTATTTATGAAAATTCATATACATACACATGCATGCATTTCTAATATAAAAATATAGTTTAAATATAATAAGTTTCATATAATTTTTCATTTATAAACATCATTTATAAAATAATAATAACTGTACTGCAGTACAGTTTTTAAAGTATTTAAACAACTGAATAAATAAATACAAGTATAATGTTTTATGGATAATTTGTTTGGAAATTCATCAAATAACAAATAATAATAATCATGAAAATAACACAACACAATGCAAATAATGTCTAAATATATTTATGCAAAATATAAAATCCTTCCTTTTTATGAGATTCACCCACAAAACATTTTAGGTTCTGTAGTCATACTGGGACAGGGACATGTGAGTGTGAGTGAGTGAGTGAGTGAGTGTGTGTGTGTGTGTGTTTTGGAGTTGTTATCTCTCACCGTGGTGGGCTCCTGCCCGGCTGGACAGAGCAAACACACACACCCGTCCTCCCACCGACACTGCGCCGCTAATGTCCCCCATAACTCCAGCAGCTACAGAGAGACACAAAAGAGACCAATCAGTGTTAAAAACACACAAACAAACCTGTCTGTAAGAATCAAACCAGAACTAAATGTTGCATGAATATTAGTATAACAAAGTGGGTAAAATACAGGATTAGTAAAGTGTAGTTTGAGGCAAGACTACGGGTGAATAGGGTAAATATTTTAACAGATATCACCATACATTCACCAGTTGATTATTTACAGGACAAACTGTATCTGTTTTGCATTACAAGTGTGAATATGCAAATAAGGTATTATCTGATTAAATAAATACATGTGACATTTGCATACATTTCCAAAACAGAAATTTGAACATTAGCCAAATCCATTTCATTGACGTATTAAAGTATTCTACAGAGCAGATTTTGGTTATCTCTTTTTATTACTCTATAAATCAGAAAATACTGTCAACAGCCAGAAAAAAACTTATATAAATTAAATGTTACATTAATCAGGTGAATGATATATGAACAAACCCTTCTGTAAAACCTTCAGAATATAAATAGCAATAAATCTGTGAAGTTTGGTGTATGTAAAGCTGCTGAAGTAGAGATTTCTGTCTCAGCGCAGGAGAAAAAAAACTCATGGCTTTCAAAGATACGTATTGTAATCGAAATCTACAGATGCGTATTAAAAAAGTACTTAAATGTGTATTTTGGATGTTTTCTTTTTGACATGTTATGGAAACGAAATAGCCCAAAATCTCAAAATTGACAAGTGCATGAGAAACATTGGGTTTGCCAGTAGTGAATTGTCTTATTGTAGCATGGTATGGTGTAGCCATTTATAGGATGTTCTTCATTGGCTACTTTGCAGGTTCTCCGTGCAGTGCAGTGAAGGAAGGAACATTCAGAGAAGTGTGAGAAGAGACAAAGTGTTCTGAGAGAAACCTCACTGTAATAGCCCTCATTAATCACTGTTGACTTTAGCACACTGCAGTAATCACACGCACAGACACACACACAGACACACACACACACAGTCACATTAATGAGCATACTTACAATCAGACAGACAGGGGCAGAGCAGTAAAGGTGGTTCTTCATCTTCTTCAAAATATTCTTCTATACTCATGTAATCTGAAAAAAAAAAGACATGACAGGAACTCAATGACACATGCAGCAAATATAACATCATCAGCGTCAGCAAAAACCACCAAAACCTCACGATGCCAGAGACAGGTAAACAGCACTTAGACTCTCTTGTGATGGACACATCATGGGTTTGTATGCGTACAGAAGTGATCTATAAGCTAAAGCATGATATAAATAGTCAGCTGAACTAAAGCAGGCCTGTGGTTTGGGGCAGCACTGCTTTTCTTGGCCTATTTTTAGACCAAATATGCTCAGTCAGGCCAGAAACCACTTACTGAATCTACTAGAGCAAGAGAGAAAAATGATTCTCTGATGAGGAGGTCATGAAGACATACTGAACTATATCATCACTGTTTTTAGATTACTCAAAAAGCCTAAGCTCTCATACAAACATCAAGACCTATACCAGAGCATGAAATGCCACCTGTGGTTCTCAGACCCTCCTCTCCTCAAATGAAATTAACTGGATATCAAATGGAGACTTTAGCTGAAATCTCTTGCTTCTCATATTTTGTTTCAAAGGAAACAACGAGTAATCTATCATGTCTTCTCTAGAGTTTAAAAAGAGATCTCAACAAGGTCTCAAAAGGTGCTTGAGTGTGAAATCAAAAGTCATCTTAATATTAATTATAAATAAATAATTTCTTTAGTTTAGAGATCTCTATTAAATTTGCTAAGCTTTGAAAGAACAATTTTTATTCATTTTATTCATAGATAGATTTGAAGACATCATAAGAACTGCTTAATGACAATAATGAAAATAAAAATTATTGGTGTCAAAATGATTAATCATGATTAATCGCATCTGACATAAAAGTTTGTAAATATATATATATACACATTTCATTTACCCCTAAAACACAACAAAATGCGTAATTCAAAATACGGGTAAAACATCTGTGAAAAATCAATAGAGAAAATTTCTTAATATTAACAGTACATTGTGCCCTGTTTTTTTATGAGTGCAAAAACATTAAAAACAAGACAAATGTACATGAAAAGCAAAATTGTGCAAGATAATAAGACATTCTTTTCAATTAATTTGTTGTAAAGAAAAAAAAACAATACAAAAATATACTAAATCTTTATAAAAATTTTACTTATATTTAAACTATGAAAAATAAACCAAACCTTTCAACATTTCTAAAATCACCTTCATTATCCTGTTCCAAAGCAGATGCAAAAAAAATAAAAAATAAAAGCATAATTTCTAACACAACCAAACAACTGTGCTGCTTTGATCTCGTTGCCATGGCAACAAAACACACACAGACAGGTGCTGACTGACAGCCACACTTACCCCAGAGTGTCGTTGTGCTCTGTTGCCCTAGTAACAGCTGAGGATGCTCTGCTCACTATGACGACGGCTGCTCACTGTCCCACTGTACCTGTCTGCATAACGCTGTCATTCCTTATACTGCCACTCAAAACCACGGCTCCTCCCACCACCCGAAAGAGGCCCCGCCTCCATTACCACAATCCTCCAATCACATGAGTTTACTGGTGATTTACACATTGTGGTGGAGAGGATTTTTTTCTAAGTAAATGTTTTCTAAACCCAAGTGAGGAATATAAATCATAAATGAATAAAAACAGAATAGCTGAGCTCAGACAGCACGTGTCCGTCTGCAAGCTTTGACATTTTGGCCCACGCTGGTCTGTGCTGCCACTGGTTTTAGCACATGAATGCTGCAAATGTTCAATACCTACACTAACGGTGAAAATTATTATGCCACGACACTACTATCAACCAATCAGGTTAAGGATAGGGAAAAGGATACAACTGAACTAACTCGAGCGAAATAATAATACTATTGTCCTTTTAGCGCTACTATATATTACAGCAGAATTTGAATTTGTTTAATATTTGATTACGTTTGCATCACTGATTCTGTTATTTTCCGGTTTATGACTGTGAAGCTTCTTTGAAAAACATTGACTGCATCCAAAATCGCATACTCTCTTGAGTAGGTACTTATTTCGAATAAGTAATTACTTCACGACAGCTAAAAAAAGTATGTTCTATATAGTATGAATGTAATCCGGACGAACTACATTCGCCATGTTGTCATTATCATGTGACCTACCAGCGTCATTTGCTTCGCGTCACCTCCATTCACAAATCCTCTCCCGTGGCCTCATCTTTTATGAGTACTGTAAATTCGGACATACTTTTTTTGTCACATACTGTTTTTCGCCTACTAAATAGTAGGGAAGTATGCCATTTCAGATGCAGCCAATCTGTATTGTATAAAGCACTATATAAATAAAAATTACTTGACTTTACTCGACTAAAATTAGGATCTGTACATCATTATTTTCAACCAATTAATTCCCTAAATTTCTTTCCCACTAAATAAGGAAAATACTAATTCAGTGTTGGATCAAAGCAGCTTTTTCAGGGAAGGAAAAGTCACTTGGCATCCGGAATCACCTTATATTGGTTTGGAGAACAACCTGCCACATTCTTGCTAAATATAAGTAGTCTCACCCACATCCGGTGGGGAAAGCTTAAATTAAGACTAGTTAAACTCATACTTCTAAAAAAAAAAATCCCCAATGTTTCAACATGCAAATAAATGAATGAATGAATGCAACAAACAAATGAGTTTACAATTTTGGAAACAAGCATCCAGTCGCCCTTCTTGATGACAGGGCTTTTTGGGAGAAATGTTCAAAGAATGAACAAACCCCCACCTCGTCCTCCGCCCTCGCCGCCCACCCACAAACCACCATACAGAAATGGCTTTCCTTCACATTTCAAGATCAGCTGCCAGTCAGACATGCCTCATGCCTGCTTAAATTTAGCTCTTTCATTAAAAAGCAATAAAGTCCCAACGAACAGTAATTACAGTTCTTGCAGCTCTATCGCCATACTGTCCGGTTCCCCGTTCTGTGGCTTTGGAAGCGAATGAAAAACGGCATAACGTAAATAAAACAACAACAAACATAAAACAATCACCTAGAATTATCCATTTTAGGATCTGTCATCTTACAAATTGGAAACGATGAAGAAGTTACCCTGGATTGACTTTTGGAAGCGTGGCGTTTTGCAGCTCAAGTCCTGCCAGCATGTCGCTCAGGATCTAGACAGGAATCAAGCCATAATACAAGACAAGCGAGAGTCTTGTTATAAGAGTAGCTTTTATTCTGTAGCCAAACGTTCAGACTAGAAAACACAGTCTAGCCTTCGCTTGATTGACACTCTTGTTAAGCTTTCAGAAGTATCGATTAGCTACAGCCAAATAAATAGAGACAGGCATCAAAAGCAATTCAAAAGGGATCATTTTTGCTGACTAATAACCTCAATCACAAATAAAACACACCACATCTAATATCACCTAAGCTATGATTCAGTAATGATTCTGCTCGAGAGAAAAGTGGGACAGTTTTGCTTGGCTTACTAAATCTCAGCTGAGCTTGTAGATATCTTTAAATATATAATAAAACTAGATGGCATTGCTTGTCTGTGCTACTATGATCTTATGCATTTGCTAAGAGTGGTTTTTCGTGAGTTGCTAGGTTATTTACTTGCCTCGAGTCCCTCCATTAATGTAAGTCTGTGGCATTTATTATTGTTTTATCATCCACCAGGTTATAATTAGTCTTAGAAATCACTGCCCTTTTCAACAAACTGCACAATTTGAGGTATCGTTCTTGTCTGTAGCATACATTTTAATATTTAAAGGGATAGTTTACACAAAAAGGACAATTCTGTCATCATTTACTCACCCTCATGTTCATTCAACCCTGTATTATTTCCTTTCTTTTGCAGAACACAAAAGATGATATTTGAAAAATGTAGGACACCACTTGACTCAATAAATGCATCCTTACTGAGTAATAGTATACTAAGAATCTTAGTAGTGTATTAGCACTGGTAATACTGACACGCTTTAGCAAACATCACTTAATAAAAATATAAACATTTATATGAAAGAATTCAAGCCACGTGAGCTTGTCTTTCAACACCTGTCAGCAAGTTATGGCGCTGACATGTGCCATACCGCCACGTGTCACTTCCTGTTCACACTGTGAAAGTTCAACACCACAGTCTTTCTTCAAATACCCACCAGCCTGATGATGCTGACAAATATAGCCTGAGATTTTAATAGCCAGACACTTTCCATTTTCCTACCCTCATTTTCAATTCCTCCGTTTCTCTGTTCCTTCAAATGAACTGACCACCGTTTGCTTCCAGCTGCTAACAGCATGTTATGTTGTATGTCCTGCATGTTTCAAAATACGTGCCAACCACGTGCTGCGGCCAGTCACCACAACAATCCCTCTGTCACCAGGGGTGAGGAACGTTATGCAACAATTACAGCGTCCAAAGAGGGACACCATTACACCGAATAAAAACCTCATCAGACAAAAGGGAGTTTCTGCTCATAAAGCTGTTTTGGGCTTCATTTTATGTTGCTTATGAACAAAACGAACATCTAGAGCTATGATATAGTGGGCAGGGAAAAGCAAGGGATTATGGTCCATGTGCATTATTCTACTGTGGTTTTCTGCTGAATCGTGAATCGAATCGATTCACACCCCTAACACTGAAGCTATAAGGGAGCCATTCATTGGTTGAATCCTCTAGGAAACTGAACACTGTGACGCTATCAAAACATCACTCTGTTTGAGGATCTCGATCAGCCAACATCGAAATTTGGACGGGACTATCTGTTCATCAGACCAATGGCAGACAAAAAAATGTGTTCTGGAAACCTGTGTGAAAACAGTCATAATTTTAGCAATTTCATTTGGTGATGTGGGTGCCATATATATATAAAACTATTGCCAAAAGGTTTTCAGTTAACATAGTTTATCTGATTTTAATATTGATATTTTTTGTATCCCTGTGCAATTTTTTTTAATATATATATGAAATTGTTTTTGAACCTGGAGAATAGGCATCATCGGGCGGAACGGTTTTTCAAAAACCAGTAAGAATGATTTAACATTTGCTAATAGCTTTTAATCAATGTTAAAGAGATTGCAGTGGAAAATTAAGTGTTTTGTTCCTTGTTTGGAACAGGTCTCATGTTCCTGTTGTGGACCGTTTGCTGTTAAAAGACGAGGTCACTGAGGCACAAACATGATTATGGGCCATGTGCATCATTCTACTGTGGTTTCTGCTGAGAAAAACAGAGGAAAACCAATTATTCTCTGAGATGAAACATCTGCCTGTTCAAAATAAGGCCCTTGATGTCATACCTAAATAACAGTTGCCAACGACCATTCTGGACAAATACCTACAAAATGGCTATTATCTGCTCCCATGCACAAGAGATCTGACTATTCATAACCGCTATAGATAGCATAACGATAGCTGTTTTCGCCATTAAATACATGATTGTGTCATACGTATTAGATTATGTCTATATTTAGCTTTGTTTGTTGTTTACTCAGTGTTGGGAGAGCTACAATTTTGATTGTTGACAATGAAGCCACCCATGTACACTGAAGCTACCTAAGGGTAATAACTATAAAAAATATGATAGCAAAGTTATGCAATGAATGTAAAATGCACCACAGGGTCTCAAACAAATCGATGTGTCATGTACAAGAAAAATAAACTAGCTTGTTACTAGAAAAAGTACATTGCATGTACTTCTATTGTTTACTGTAGTAAACACAAGCTGGTGGCACCCATGTTGATACTGATAATGTAAATTGACACAGTCAGAAATAACGTCATCAGTGTAGGATTCCACTCATTTGATTGACAGGCTGACATCACTACCTGTAAGGGAACAGACTCAATGTCTATTTGCAGATTATCACAGCGTTCAGGCAGCATTTCACTATCTATAATAGAAAAAGAGAAGGAAAGCATTTAATATTCCTATTTCAAGGAAATTTAGAAAAAAACAAAAAAAACAGCACTAATATAACACACAATAACATAGCTGAGATCATTCTGGCAAATAAATATTGATGAAATCCATATGTTAAGCGATTCTACATTGCCGACAACTGAGATTCTTACAGCTTCATCTGGAAAAAAGAGAGAGATGGTGCAACTGTAAAATGCAAACAGCCAAACCTTTGTGAAAAAGAAGTGAGATTAATTGTATTGAATGTGCAAACTTGCATATATTAATATTAATGAAATAAAAGTCCACTTAAGTGTACTTAGAGTGTTGTGTAACAGTAAAAAGTGTCCTTTGTAACAATAAAAAATAATTAGAAAAAACGTATTAATGTCAAGTTTTACCTTGAATGCATTTTACTTTGAGTGCATTTTAAATAATGTTTTAATCATCTTTTGCTGTGCTTTAAAGTGCACTTATTTTGATGTAAAGCACATGTACATGATTTTAATTTGAACTGTAATTACTTTTAAATGTAAATTGCTAACTTCATCATTACAATTGTCATTACAAATATATTTAAATACATAACACAAGTTTTAAGAGTAATTAAAATGAATTTTATTTTACCATAAATGTTTGTCAGTACATTCGACAGTACACTTTAATCTTATTTCAAAGACAATAGAAGCAATGATGAAATTAAATATACCAACTATATTTAAGTCAAAAAGCTCTCAATATCAAATAATTGCATTTAACTTTCATTTAATAGCAAATACCATGCAATGAAGTGTCCGAAAACATTACGCTCAGAATATTTTTTCAGGTATATTATTTTCTTAATGCATAGTCTTTTTAAAAGTGCTCTAAAGTTTACTTTTTCACAAGGGAACGCCTGCTGGAAAGCAAGAAGAAAAAGAAGAAACCTGGAGGGAGACGAGCTCATTTCACCAGTTTTGAAATTAAATAGCAGGGAAACACTTCCTTATTAATGAAAGTGTGGAACAATTCCTGTTCGTAAAGGGGGAATTCCATCTCCTCAGTCCTGTAATAGCAGGAATGTTAAATGCACCCATATGCCAGAGAGGAGTTTGGGACACTTCTTATGGAATATATTTACATATTATAATCTGTATTCGTTAACAAAAGAAGCACATGTGCTGTGTGTCTTAGCTAACTCTTCCAATGATACCAAATGTCTAGAATAAAGAAGGTCACAACCTTTGCCTTGAGATGGGTCGGTCACCCAACTCTGCTGGCTGCGTCTTGTTCTCTGAATCTGTAATTAGCCTCTGCTACAGGAATGTCACATTACCCACGCTGCCCGGTGCTAATTAATGGATGCCGGCCTTTCGGAGGGTGCAGGCCAGGGTCATGTGGCCCAGCGTCTGATGGAGGGGGTACTTCCTTTCACATGTCCGCCTATGCCCTCTAATGACACCCTGAAAAGGTCCAAATGTGGCCTCGGCACCAAGTGCTGCATCATCTCATCCTGAATAGCAACACTTTCCTTTTGTGTTGGTCTTTGTGGCCACAGCTAGTGTAAAAGCTAACATTCCTGTAGCTCCACATGGTGTGAGTGATGCTAAGATCCTAGGTTTAATTCCCAGTGAACACACATGCTAAACTATACACCTTAAACATCACTCACAATAGTCTTCAGTGTGCTAGTGATGTCTGATTTATGAAAGAACTGTTCTTTGAAGTCAAATCTTTTTGATGAATGGGTTGAACTGGTTCACTAAACCAGTCTAAATGATTCATTCATGAATCTGACTGAATTGGTAAGAGTTCTTGAGTCAACAACCCCCTGACTCATTGAATTTATAAGGATTTGTTCACAAATCAGACTGAATTGTTAGAGTAGATCTCAAACCAGCAACCCACTGACTCATTGAACCAAAAATGATTCATTCACAAATCAGACTGGGTGCTTCTCAAAACTCAAATTGATGCTTCCTCGTTTACTCGCTCCTCCGTCCTCCAGCCTGTGACCCGGAAACCAATCAAACTCAGCCATCTTGAAGGGCATCTGAATTATCTAATTGAACCACAAGGAGGCGAGGAACGAGAAGTGAGGAAGCTTCTTAAGGAGTAATAAGTGAGGTGTATGCTTCCCTCGCATCCTGAAGGGGGTGGAGCTAAGATGCGAGGAAAGGAAATGAGGATGCACGAATAAGAAATGAGAAGCACCCACTGAATCGCTCAAGAGCAGTTCTAAGCAGTAAGACAACAACTCATCTACTCATTGAGCCAAGAATGACCACAACGCAACACGATTGTGACGTCACAGCAGATCACGCCTAATCTATCCCCACCCCACACCAGTGTTGTCAAAAGTGATGACTTCAGTACCAAGTCGTTACTGAAATTAAAAAAATGTGACAATACCAGCATTTTCATCTAGATACACACAGGAGCGTTTAAAAGCATGCGTCTATCAGCAGATCCTTAATATATACGCTGAAAGACGCAGGCGTTCACCTGCCATCTGTGTAAGCGCTCGGTGAAGAGAGTCAAAGATGTCTATTTACAACATGTTTTTACAGCGTTGATCATTGTAGCCAATCACAGACATATATGTTGAGTGCGTGAACACAACGGCCAATCAGATTCAGAGGTGTTTAAGAATCTGCTCAACAGCACTCAAAATGCTAGAGGGAAATGCTGGTATCGTCACATTTTTTAAATTTCAGTACCAAAATTTATTTCCAGTTATAAAGGGCTTAGGGCATTCCATTTAAACCCATTGCAAGGGTTCCATCGTGGGCACTCGAGCAACGTAAGCAATGACATACATCTGAGTGAATGAGATGGAGGGACGTTAGCTAAGGAAGGGCATGAAAAAAATGTACTTAAACACAGCCTAGGCTTCCAATCAATAACCCACTCACTGAACCAAGAATGATTTGTTCACAAACTGGACTGAATCACTTAGAGCAGTTCTTGAATCAACAACCCACTGGCTCATTGAACCAAGATTTATTCGTTCACACATCAGACTGAATCTCTCAGAGGTTTCAACAGCTTACTGAAGCAAGAATGTGCAAAAACTTTTTCAGCCAAGAGATGCAAATGAATGTTAGTACTCTTTAATGTAAATGCAAATTATACATAGATTCCAAATTAATTAATTTACTTTATGAGCTACAAAGAACTAAAGTAGAACACGTGATATTAACAAAAACACTCTTCTGCCATGACAACTCTCGGGAGATTGGTATGGTAATAGAGATTGGCATGGTAATCTGTTGCTGCACATGCAACATACATGAATTAACCCCTGTAGCAGATCTATACAGGTGGAGCTGGGGAAGGTGGAGGGTTTCTGAAAGCGCAGTGCAGACTGCTAACAGCAACAGTGCCGGTATTTGTTTTAATGTTGAGCCGCAGCTCATTGGCCGCTGATACAACAGCAGCCAATCAGCTGTGCTATGTAGATGATGTGATCGCTACCAAATTAGTTAAAGACCTATCAGCCTGTGTCTAGAGTTTCATGCCAGAACTAGGTAATTATTGATACAATTTAATTAAAAAAAACATTGTAAATGGTACCTACACATGAGTTTTGGAACACTTTAGAGCATGTAAAAACCATAAAAGAATCACTGAATTGTTTTTTAAACTAATGCCTTGAACTTAGTATCAAAAGAGTTGCAAAAAGTGTCACAGAACAGCAACTTTACCATTTATTAATTCACATAAAATATCTCCTGTACGTAATATAGAGATTATTCTCTTCAATGTTCAGTTCAGTCACACTACTCTAATACACTAATGTATCACAGCAGTAGCGCTCGCAAAGTCAGCAGAACCCACAGGGTCACACTAAATCCCTGCTGATCTGAGGTCAGAGCAGTTGGTGCGCCAGCAGCGCCCAAACCACATAGAGGTCAACGCGGACACGCCAGCCAACGCAGGTAGATGTCTGCATGCCAGGGAGGGAAAAGACCGTGGTGAAACGGTCCACCAACACAAATAATGAAGCTTTAATTAAACCATTGATTTCTGCATCCAGCCGTGGAGGGTTTGGGTTCTGCCCAGACGTTTGCTGCATAATTTCAGAGGAGCGTGCCCAATGTCAAAGCAGCCAACCAAACTCCCACTTCAAAACTCTGAATTGGTGCTGTCGTTTCAGCACGGGTCAAGAAAGGAGCATAGGTGATGACAGATAACAGACCTAGCAAGGTTCTTGTTTGGACAGCAGAGTCACACTAGAAGAATCAGGATGGTCAAATGAACTCTATCAAAACAAAAGTGTGCAAGCATGTGAAAAATGCATGAACATAAGTCGTTCATTTGGAAACATTCTGGCACAGAATCAGAGTTACATATGCCACATTTATCACATATCCGATTATGGCTGCTGATTTTTTTTCTTTGTTTAGGCAAATTCTTAGAATTGCGTGATATATTGGATAGAATTGCAGCACTTTTTTTCTCAGAATTGCGTGATATAAACTCGCAATTTTGAGTTTTGCCCCCGGTTTCACAGACAATGCTTAAGTCTAGTCCCAGACCAAAATGCATGATTGAGCTGTTTTATCTCAAAGTAACTTGCATTGACATATCTTAAAATATGTCAGTGCCATTGTTTTGTCTCAAGATGCACACCAGTCATGTTTTTTTTCTAAGGCATGTTTATAAGCTACTTAAAGCTACTTAATTGTCCTAACTGAACTAAGGCCTAATCCTGGCTTAATCTAAGCCCTGTCTGTGAAACTAGGCCATAAAGTCAGAATTGCAAGATATAAACTCACTATTCTGACTTTTTTTTCTCACAATTCTTGCTTTTTTCTCGCAGTTGCGAGTTTATATCTCGAATTTATAACTTTTCTCAGAATTGCGAGATATAAACTCGCAATTGCATGTTATAAAGTCAAAATTGCGAGATATAAACTAGCAAAAAAGTCCGAATTGCGAGATAAAAAGTCGCAATTACCTTTTTTAGTTTTTATTCAGTGGCGGAAACAAGCTTCCATACAGAATTGATGGAGAACTTTTGAAGACAGAAATTTCCCTGATGAAAGTTAGAACTGTAGCTTAAACGTGTGTGTTTGATGCGCAAAAACAAAAGCCGTGTTTCCACCAACTTTTCCCAGGAACTAGGGACTTTGGGGTGGTACTCGGTGTGTTTCGACCGTAGGAACCAGGGTCTAAATGAAGTTCCGGGTAAAAATTTCCCCCTCAAAACGTCCCTGCTTGCGAGGTATTACTTTTACTAAGTTCAGGAACTTTCGGGTGTGGGACTTGGGCACTGAACATGCTGATTGGTTGAGTTCACGCAGCATTTTATTTCAACAACCATTTTTTAAAAGTCTTTTGCGGTGCGTGCAGTAAGAGTTGTTTACTATTCGAATCAACAATGGAGTTTAAAAAATACGACCGATGGACCAACGACGAGGTTCAGGCTTTATTGAGTTTATATGCGGAGGACGAAATCCAGTGGGAACTGGAAAGTCGCGCGCAGTCCTACGTCACTGGACTAATCTTTAGGGTACTTTAGACTAGGGCTGCAACAACTAGTCGATAAAATCGACAATAATCGATAATGAAAATCATCGATAACGATTCTCATTATCGATTAGTCGGGTCTGCCCACTGTGCACGATAAGCTTCCACCAGTCGCGCCAAATTACAGCACTGAATAACGCATTTTTATGGGCAAGACTAGAAATAGTGGAGTGGAAACAGAGTGAGCTGATGCAGGAAAGGTAGATGATCCAAGCGCCCAAAACATGAGAATTGTTTATTTTAAGCTTCAAGTGAATGCATTAGCGTTTAACATTACGTCATGCACTTTGACAGATGTGTGTGTGCGCGTCTGCGTCCTCAGCGCAAAACGTTCATTTTACAGGTTATATCTATATAGAGAACAGTTATATCCTCATCTGTAAATGTTACTAATTCACGCGAGTATTTCCATTTTGCATGAAAGCGCGTCCTGACAGTCTGTGTTAAACTTCACTGAACGAGCGCCGGTGCGGGCACGCGCATGCGCGTCAAACAGACAGAACGCAGTAGAGAGGGAGACAATTAATATTCAGCGCAAATACATCAATTTAGTTGAAATATCTGCTGTTGAACGCTAAATTTAGTTTTAAAAGTCAACATGTAATTCAAGTATTTTATGAGAGTAGTAACTGTAAAGGTATAACAGCGTTAATTGAATATAAATGTAAGACGTTTCTAAGAAATGACAGTAACAGATACTGTGTCCAGAGCGAATGTGTGTGTGTTCCTGCAGAACATTCCTCTTATCTGCTAACACCGAGCTTGTGTTTTTTTGTTTTTGTTTTTCTTTAATATCATTTTAATGTAGGGATTTAAACTCCTTTTGCTTAGTAACTTTTTTTTGCACATAATGTATAGCACAAACATACCCCTACGAAAATTAACCATGGTTTTATTATAATAAAACCATGTTTTTGCCGTATTGATTAACATTTGTATAACCACACAAATACCATATAGTTAAACTATGGATTTGAAGCAAAACAATGGTTAATTTGTGGTTACCATTGAATAACTAAAATAACCCTGTTATTTATTTATTATTATTATTATTGTTTGTTTTGTTCATTGTAAAACCATGGTTAATTTATGTAATGGTAGATATATTCACTACGTATGTTTTCATAGCACTCAGCTGACACGTTTGTTTGAAGGACAGCATTGGACAGGATGTGGAATAGTGTGTTTTGCCAATAAAAAAAATCGGCTTTTATCCGATTAATCGAGTAATCGAAAAAATAATCGGCCAACTAATCGATTATCAAAATAACCGTTAGTTGCAGCCCTACTTTAGACCGCGATGGAAGTTGCAACAGGTCTGGGGGGAAAAAAGTTCCTGGAAAAAAAAGTTCTTGGGACAAATTGTTCCGGGTAATTTTGGTGGAAACGGGGCTATAGATCATTGGTTCTCGCACATCAAGCGCTCACGTTTGAGTAATACTTAAGTACAGTAATCAAGTAAAATTACTCAAATTAAAGTTTTTTTACACCCCTGGTGCATCTTTACTGCAAAGGTGGCACAAAAGTAATTCTGAAGCGCCAATTTAGGCATTTTTACACAGCTGATTTAAGGCTGCTCTGTGCCTCAAAATAATTTGTAAAGACTTCATGCTGACGAGTCAAAAATCTAAGATTAGATGTGTCAAATATATTACAATGTCAGAGTGAGTCTGCTGGCCCGTCCTGTGACAAATACCGGTTGTAGCCTATTAGAGTCATGCATTTAATCACACTGCTTTATCAGCCTTAAAGTTACTAAAGCATTTGCGTGCCTCATAAAGCAGGTAATGCTGAACACGGTAATAATAGTGCATATTTAGTTCAAACGTGAGTATAAAACATGTTCGTAAGGGTGTTTGAGAAAAAAAAGATGTAGAACTACAAAGACATCGCAATTACATGCTGCTTTATAATAGTCCCTCTCTCTGCCAAATTCTGCAAATGCTGCGATTCACTATAATATTCATGGAGGGTTTACAAAAGATGTTAATTATAACGACAAGGGTGGTGCCTCATAACTTAAAAGTTTTTTTAAATGGGAATTTTGGGATATATCCAACATGTTCCTGTAGGCTGACGCATAAGTTGTACAATATTTTATTTAATTTTATAACCCAGCATTTTTGTTTATAGTGCAGACTATAAATTATGCATGCAGCACAAACGTGTTTCCAGCTGGTATAAACCGCAGCTGGTGCAGTGTGTGCCAAAGTCTGTTGCCAGAGGGTGTGTGTGTGTGTGTGTGTGTGTGTGTGTGTGTGTGTGTGTGTGTGTGTGTGTGTGTGTGTGTGTGTGTGTGTGTGAAGCTGCCCAGTGGGCAACACATTATGATGAGATGTATTTAAACATGCTCACTGCTTTGTCTTCACTAGAAAAGAGCAGAACAATTTGTGATCTCTAAACAGCTGTAGTGGATGACACCATCACAGGAGGTAAATGATGGCAATATGTTATTATGTTATGCTTCGTTTCATAAAACAAAAAAAATGCTGTTCCTCATTCTACTCTTATACATCAGATTCTATGGACATTGTTGCAGGTATGAGACGTTTAAAGACCTCCATAAATACTGAGGGTAAGTTCAACATACAGCTAGTAAAACACAATGTTCCTGGCTGCAATGTCAACGTCGTTTTTGGTGCATAATACAACATTAAAATGCTCTTATTTGTTTTCAAATAATAGTTTATGCATTTGCAGTTGTAAACATATATAAAAGTAACAGTTTATCCTTTAACAGATCAGTATTTTCCTTTACAACAATGTACCAACCAAAATACGACTACAGTACAGCTAACTGTTGTAAAACCATAATAAATGATCAGATGTTTAGCATTAGAATATCTGTTGATGTTACTGCTGAAAGTTATTATAAAGTGTTAGCAAGTCTTAGCTTTATAGACCTTTTAAAACCTTATTTAGTGCGTCTGTCAAGGAGGAATTCAGATAATAATAAGTAATAACTTGTATATAGCCTAATGTATATGTATATAAAGCGGTTGAAGATCTCCAAATCAATCCGTTAATGTTTAAATAAAAAGACACTGTTTTACAGCCCTTGAAGTGCACGAGCGCAGTAAGAACATCACGAAAGCAAACTCAACTCAACTCAACACATCCTATTGTCTTCAATGCGGAACGTTTCAGTAGATATCCGCAAAAAACTCTTCATATCTTAAACTCTAAACACCAACATACTGAAGTACAGCTCAGTACAGTATATCCACACACAACCGCTATACATTACAGGATACACAACCGAATTCATAAGTTACTGAAAATACCCCGGCAGAAATGCCGCATCCGCACTGCAACTGTCCCCATCCGTTAATAAACTATTATACACACACTGAACAAAGTTTGTATCTTACCTGTTTTACTGTGAATTCATAAGTGTCCTATAATCATCATATGCCGAATGTGTAATCTATAATTACACAAAGAGGGAGAGAGAGAGAGAGAAACAGAACCGCAGAGTTGAGAAGAGGGATCCAACATTTGAACCGTCACGGGGAAGAACCGAGAGAAACACGTCACACACTGTGTAATATGAGCAGCACCACCCTCTCTCTCTCCCTCTCTCTCTCTCTCCCTCTCTCTCTCCTCATTCCAGTGAACCGCATTTTCAAAACTGTTTTAAGTAAAATTAGGATACAGCTTCTGTACGAATGTATTTTGAAAAAAAAAAAATAATAATAATAATATATATTTAAAAGGGTATTCAAGCATTAGCTACATACAGTTCACGTACAGTATATTTCATTAAAATATCGAACCAACTGTCATAGTATTTTCATAGTATTTTCAAGAAAACAAAAATAAATGTGTACGGTTTAAAATGATAAAGTGGATCATTTTAATAAATGTTACTGTGATTCTCTACACCTGTGTGAACTTGATGAGAATTGACTTCATACAGCAACTAAAAACACCCAAACAGCAGCTGATAAAAAAAAAAAAAAAAAAAACCATGATGAAGAAAAGTGAAATTAGTCAAGAAAAAATATTCTACTTGGGTTGATAATGAAATTACTAGTTCTGGGCAATCGATTAATCGCAATTAATCGCATCCAAAATAAAAGTTTGTGTTTACATAATATATGTGTGTGTACTGTGTATAATTATTATGTATATATAAATACACACACATGCATGTATATATTTAAGAAAAATACGTTATATTTATATATAAAATATTTATATATACAGTATATACAAACTTATATTTTATTCACAATAGAATATAGATAACATATCAAATGTTGAAAGTGAGACATTTTGAAATGTCATGCCAAATATTGGCTCATTTTGGATTTCATGAGAGCTACACATTCCAAAAAAGTTGGGACAGGTAGCAATAAGAGGCCGGAAAAGTTAAATGTACATATAAGGAACAGCTGGAGGACCAATTTGCAACTTATTAGGTCAATTGGGAACATGACTGGGTATAAAAAGAGCCTCTCAGAGTGGCAGTGTCTCTCAGAAGTCAAGATGGGCAGAGGATCACCAATTCCCCCAATGCTGCGGCGAAAAATAGTGGAGCAATATCAGAAAGGAGTTTCTCAGAGAAAAATTGCAAAGAGTTTGAAGTTATCATCATCTACAGTGCATAATATCATCCAAAGATTCAGAGAATCTGGAACAATCTCTGTGCGTAAGGGTCAAGGTCGGAAAACCATACTGGATGCCCGTGATCTTCGGGCCCTTAGACGGCACTGCATCACATACAGGAATGCTACTGTAATGGAAATCACAACATGGGCTCCGGAATACTTCCAGAAAACATTGTCAGTGAACACAATCCACCGTGCCATTCGCCGTTGCCGGCTAAAACTATATAGGTCAAAAAAGAAGCCATATCTAAACATGATCCAGAAGCGCAGGCGTTTTCTCTGGGCCAAGGCTCATTTAAAATGAACTGTGGCAAAGTGGAAAACTGTTCTGTGGTCAGACGAATCAAAATTTGAAGTTCTTTTTGGAAAAATGGGACGCCATGTCATCCGGACTAAAGAGGACAAGGACAACCCAAGTTGCCTCAGCGCTCAGTTCAGAAGCCTGCATCTCTGATGGTATGGGGTTGCATGAGTGCGTGTGGCATGGGCAGCTTACACATCTGGAAAGGCACCATCAATGCTGAAAGGTATATCCAAGTTCTAGAACAACATATGCTCCCATCCAGACATCGTCTCTTTCAGGGAAGACCTTGCATTTTCCAGCATGACAATGCCAGACCACATACTGCATCAATTACAACATCATGGCTGCGTAGAAGAAGGATCTGGGTACTGAAATGGCCAGCCTGCAGTCCAGATCTTTCACCCATAGAAAACATTTGGCGCATCATAAAGAGGAAGATGTGACAAAGAAGACCTAAGACAGTTGAGCAACTAGAAGCCTGTATTAGACAAGAACGGGACAACATTCCTATTCCTAAACTTGAGCAACTTGTCTCCTCAGTCCCCAGACGTTTGCAGACTGTTATAAAAAGAAGAGGGGATGCCACACAGTGGTAAACATGGCCTTGTCTCAACTTTTTTGAGATGTGTTGATGCCATGAAATTTAAAATCAACTTATTTTTCCCTTAAAATGATACATTTTCTAAGTTTAAACATTTGATATGTCATCTATGTTGTATTCTGAATAAAATATTGAAATTTGAAACTTCCACATCATTGCATTCTGTTTTTATTTTCTGTCTTTCCACAAGGTTTAGGAGTGTGTTTATGGGAATTTTTTACCATTCTTCTAGAAGCGCATTTGTGAGGTCAGGCACTGATGTTGGACGAGAAGGCCTGGCTCACAGTCTCCGCTCTAATTCATCCCAAAGGTGTTCTATCGGGTTGAGGTCAGCCAAGTTTCTCCACACCTAACTCACTCATCCATGTCTTTATGGACCTTGGTTCCATCCCCAAACTGTTCCCACAAAGTCGGGAGCATGAAATTGTCCAAAATGTCTTGGTATGCTGAAGCATTAAGAGTTCCTTTCACTGGAACTAAGGGGCCAAGCCCAACCCCTGAAAAACAACCCCACACCATAATAAACTTTACACTTGGCACAATGCAGTCTGTTCTCCTGGCAACCGCCAAATCCAGACTTGTCCATCGGATTGCCAGACAGAGAAGCGTGATTCGTCACTCCAGAGAACATGTCTTCACTGCTCTAGAGTCCAGTGGTGGCGTGCTTTACACCCCTGCATCCGACGCTTTGCATTGCACTTGGTGATGTAAGGCTTGGATGCAGCTGCTCGGCCATGGAAACCCATTCCATGAAGCTCTCTACGCACTGTTCTTGAGCTAATCTGAAGGCCACACAAAGTTTGGAGGTCTGTAGCTATTGACTGTGCAGAAAGCACTTTATTTCAATGGTCCACTTTAGACATTCTACTAACTATAAGTAACTTTGCAACTACACGTAGACTGTCTGCTAACACTTTATTTTGATTGTCCACCAACAGACATTTTACTGACTATAAGTAACTTATACATGTCAACTTGTTATATTAACCCTATAACTTAACAGTCTACTAATGCGAGTTAGTATTTGCAAAGTTACTTATAGTATGTCTACAGTGGACTCTCAAAATAAAGTGAAACTGTAATTCTAAACCACTTCAAATGCAAAACCCAGTTCTGATTTTTGAAAAACATCAAAGCAGACAATGCGGACGATTCAAAAGAGCTGCCTGTTAAGTTGAATAAACAAGATGGCAAAGACAGTGAATCCTTTCAGTACAATAACCCTAAAAATATAAATGGATAAAAACATCACAGAAAATCTTTCTATTTTTTTTAGTTTTTTTTTTGTTTGTTGTTGTTGTTGCATGTTTTCATTATCTTCCTCCTCCTTGCTGGAACAGAAAGTGCATGATTGTTCAACTTGTGTGTGTGTGTATGTATAGCTTAATTGAAGCTTCTGTAGAAACCTTAAAAATGCTCTAAATCTTTAATGAAATGTTTCTTCATGGTTATTCTGTAACCTGAGAGAGAGAAAGAGAGAGAGATTGAGTAGGCTGCATCATTCTTTGGTTCCTTATACGCCAACTCCGCTGAATTGTGCGTCAGAATAAAACCAGATCTCTCACACAAACCATGAACTGCATTATCAGGCGCTGAATGTTCATTGCGTGTCATTATAAAGCTTTCTTTGTGTTCTCACACAACTAGTTCGCTGTGAGATGACGTGAACTGGTCTTGTGTATTTTATTCAGTTTGTGTCAATGTTGGACAGAACACTGGGCTGATGACACACCAGCAAGTGCTGCATTAGTAAGATTTAAAAAAAAAATTCATACTTTTATTCAGCAAGGCTTAATTAAATAGACCAAAAGTGACAGTAAGGACATTTATAATGTGACAGCAGATTTCTGTTTCAAATAAACGCTGTATTTTTGAACTTTCTATTCCTCAAAAAATGCTGAAAAATCATGGTTTCCATTGATAATAATAAGAAATGTTTCTTGAGCAGCAAATCAGCATTAGAATGATTTCTGAAGCATCATGTGACACTGAAGACTGGAGTAATGATGCTTTGCCATCACAGGAATAACTTTTAAATATTTTTTAAATATATTTTAATAATACTTCACAATATTACTGTTTTACTGTTATAATACTGCTTTTTAATATATTTATAACAAATAATAAAGGCATTAAAATCCCACCCCTCCCTCATTAAATAGGCAATTTTGGCCCTGTCTCTTATCCAAAAATCATACAATGTAAATTTAGCAAAATCTGTTGAAATCACAACAGAAATCTAAGTGATGATTCACACCTGAATCATATTTTACACTTACTACTCGCTGCTTTTATAAATCATACACTAAGGAAATGATTAAGAAAAGCACTGAATCATCACCTAGTTTATGGGAAATATTAAATGGATGTACACATCAATATTATCATGCTATTTTAATCACCACACGTGTAATATTTGGCTGTGTCCTACATTTTGTGAGCAATCCTGTTACTGCATAAAAATCCAAAGTTGTTGTAAGAAAAATATTACATGAATCAAACAAATGTGAGATAGACAAGTCTAACATTTTCATATATTATTTAATATATGTTTTTTTTTTTTTTATTATTATTATTATTCTGTTCAGATACGTCTCAAATTTTGGCACCCCAAATTTTCTTCTCCTCAATTAATTTCTTTAAAAAACAGAAGCATCTTTTGTTTCCTTTCGAAGAAGGTGCCAGTTCACAATCCTTGAAAACAAAAGTCCTAAACTTCCTGACGTTGTCAGTGACTCATGTGACTGCTCGTGATCATGTGTGAGCATGTTTGTAAATGAGTTAACCGAAGCCTCGAGATTCTGGCATCAGTGAAATGTTTAATTACAAAGAAACCCACAGTGACAAAATATGACAACGTTGTGAAAAAAGCATGATGAATCTAACAGAACCCGCAGACGCGGACCGGCTTTTCTTCTCTTCTCTTAAAATACTGTAATAGTTTTAATTTAAATGAGACGGCACATGCCAAATGAGGAAAAAAATAGACAAAAATACTTATAAAAATATGCCATTAGATTCATATGAACAATCGTGGACTGTGAGAGCACTATGTACAGAGAAAGGCAATATATACCAATATTTACAATACAGAATACACATTGATGACATCTTTAACTAGAAAGGGCTGAGAGGGTCACTTACAACAGTAAGACTCGACTATCATCACTGATTGATTTAGATATTTGATTAAAACTTTCAAATGCAGTTCTTTTCTGAAATGCTTTGATGGTTTCTACCTGCGAGCGTTCATATTTACCCAGATCAATCAATCAAAACTTGTGAAATATTCCCATTAATTTCCATGCATGATGCAGTCTGGGAAAAGTCTGACTTCATCCTTCAGGTAATTCGGCACGTTTTTGGATGCAGGTATTTGGGTGTGTTTGTGACTGACTCGGTTCTTTCCAGATAAAACTAAGGCAGCAGAAATTGCTCATTTAACAGGAAGTCGACCCACCTGATGGCGGGCGGCGCAGGCAGAGCGGTTTAGCAGTTAATTGTCTCTCATAAGCGGCCACATGCAGCTGAAGGGCTGTAACCCGTCTGACTTCATTCTACGTGTCATAATCAGGCACACTCACAAACAAGCACAGAGTTTATCTCTCGAATCCAAACTCTATTCGTCAAATCAAGGAAGGCAGTCTTTAGCAACAACACAATTCCCTTTCCTGAATTACCATGATGATGAAAACGAACACTGAAATTTCAAAGTTGTCCATGGGTGAATCTCATGGAACCTGTCCATTTTATAATCTGAACTATTCAAATAAACTATATATATTTACATTATTTTTCATGACAGTTAGTCACATTTTCCCCAAATTCCAATTACCATAATGCAAAAAAGTCTCATTATTGTAATGTGAAAAAATACAGTACATCTGTAAAATACATATCATTTTTTTGTACTAAATTTAATTTTAAAAATCGTTTTACAGTAATGTGAATGAGATTATTTTTGCATTACAATAAAAAAAAAAATAGGGTGAAATGTGCTTAATTGCGATTAAAATAAAACAATGCATTCTCAAATGCTCCTGAAGATACGCTTCATTTTCTTTATGCAAAATTATTATTCTATCTCTTTTGATTTTAGGGTGAAATATGACCTGGATGTTTCGTCACGCAAAAAAGGTTTCAATAAAATGTAATCAATCTCACAAACGTGACCTCAATGACCCAACTTGAGTTGAGCGTCAAAATCTTTCAGTAGAGAAAAACGCCAGACTACCTTATTTATAAATTAAGTGCTATAAAAAAAGACTTAACTAAAAATGAAAAAACATAAATACTGTACAAAAGGATTTTTTGTCACAATACCTATATATGGAATGTCATTGCTGTTCTTTTACATAATATAGTGAAGGTCTTATTTTTTAATTTTTTATTTTTTTTACATAAAATTGATTTTATAACCAAAAGAATAAAGTGATAATGTGTAATAACTCTGACTGTGAGTTTGTTGATTATTGGAGTAGTAAAGTGTGTGTGTGTGTGTGGTATAGCGGTTTGTAGGTACTCTAGCCTTATATTGCACATTGGTTACGTAAGATTAACTCTCATCTCGTCCCGGACGGCACAGATGAGAGGTTTAACAAAAACATCTTCATTCTCGAATCAAATCACAGTCTGTCGAGACCAGTAGTTGACCATAAAAGTGTGCGGACTGTCCTCTAACACAAAGTGAAGGATGAAAAAGTCTTTCCCCTCTGTATGTCCATCCACACATTACCCACAATCCTTCCTGCCTCGTGCGATGCGTTCAAACTCTCTCTCTATCCAACAACCGAACAATTCTTTCTTTTTTTTACTTCACCTGTTCCCATTTTTTCTTCTCTGCGAGGGTTTTTACAATCATTTTTCCTTCTCTGTCCGCTTTTAAAGCTGCTTCTTAAGTTTCAACACAATATTCAAAAGCGGCCACAGGAAACACCACATGGCAAGCGAGATCAATATTTTACACCAAGAAACAAAATGACACATAACACAACGTAACGGAAAACCCCATTTGTTGACGTGTTACACACTTGTACACAACGCATCAAAGGGCAGGAAGGGGTGGGGTTTCGGGGGGAAGTGCGTGGGCTAGTCCAGCGGCTTGTGTTGTGGGCGCGGGGCTTCCATTACACGCGCCACAGCAGTAAGTGGTTGGTGCTGTCGTCCCGCCCCACCGTCTCGCTGCTATTGGTCAATCTAAAGTCTTCATAGCCGTCGCCGCCGCTGATGACCAGCAGGTTGGATTTGACGGGCAGGAGGGTGGAAGCGCGTCGTCGGGCCGAGTCTCGTCTCTGCAGGCCTCCGCTGCTGCTCTCAGAGTTCACTGTAATAAAACACATACATATTCATTCATCATTTGATGCCATTTTGTCATGTTTTATTGATAGGCTCTATTTAAAGTCTAGTGCTTAGATGCATCCGTTCACAAGTACTAGTCAAACCAGGCGAGTTTAAAACACTCAGAACTCAATGGTTGATTGACAGGTAAGTAGGCGGTCCTTTTCTGTTGTGTGGGATGCATCAAGACGTATTAGCGTTTGAGTGATGCGATTGCAAAACCAGTTTACACCTGTTTTTATAGTTGAGATGGATGTGAATAGCAGGTGTAATTGGGTTCATATTTAAAATGACAATATCTTTTGCAGGGTCGTAATTGCGTGTTTTATGAATGCCATGGCATTCCTAAAATGTAAAAAAATCTTAAATTATTTATTGAATTATCATTAACCATGTGTTTAGGTTTTATGAATAGGGTACCATGGGGCTAAAGGCACACCTTAAGAAAAATTAGCTTTTCATTACTCCCATAGTGTATGATTGCATAAAAAATATATATGTTTGTATTGAACATTTATGGAGCAACAGATTAATCATAAAATTGGTTTATTTTGTTTAAAAATCTTATAAATGTATGGGGTGGTGAGGGGGGCCTTTTACCCCACACACGGGGTAAAAGGCTCACCAGCATGGGGCAAAAGGCACACAGTATTGATACAAATACTTTAGCTAAAATAATATGCTATGTTTTTAATAATGTCTAAGTTAATACTTGTTCAAAACAATCACTTTAGCAAAGTTTGAACTATTTTCTGTTTATTTTGATAAAAGAATCCATTTTTGTTCAATAAATATGCAGTCATTAAAATATGTTAATATAGAAATATATTTTAAAAATATAGAAACAAAATTATTTTAAACAGTAAAGATTCTGAAAGCATTGAATGAGATCCCATAATAATTTAATATAGATTTACAGTAGTAACATTAAATCATATTTTATTATATGATATGATTAATATCATATTTTTTTTTAAATATGATGGTTTCATTATAAATATGGTGATTATCTCTAAGGTGGACACCCAACTTAATATATGATATTTACCATCTGAATCGAACCATGTCATGTCAACAAATGAAAAAATAAGCCAGCTATTTCTTATCATGTTAATTATTGTGCCTTTTACCCCAAATACTATACTTTTACATATTCTTCCGTTATTGAAAAATTGTTGCTTTAATTACCTTCAACAAAACTGAAAATCTTTAAGACGACCTTTGTCTCAAAATATATTTTAAACATTTTAAAAAACATCAAATATTAGATCAAATTAGTGCCACTTCTGCCCACGATCGCGTCAAGGATGAGACAAATTTCCACGTGCATCTTGAAAAGCGGATGTTTTAGAAAGTGCTGCGGCAAGTTTTTGTGCCATCTAGTCGTTTAGAGGAAAATAAAATCAAGGCGCCTTTTACGCCGTGGAGCCTTTAACCCTGTTGTACCCTACTGCTTCAAGAAATTAAAATTGTATAAACAAATGATAAAATTACAACACATTATAGACACCGAAGAGAACATATTAAGTCACTGAACTCTTTATACTATGGATTTCAGGTTGTAGCTTAATAACATATAAAAACACACAGAACAGATCAATGTATCATTCAGGTTTTTGTATTTCTGTAATGCACTTATAAATAATTAATATACAGTTTTATTGCCAGATCCTCTGTTAATATTACCCACACTGTTGTGAGAAACAAACCTGATTCCGACGTTGGTGGGAAGTTGACGTCAAAGCCCTCTGGCAACTCTATGCACGTGAGGAAGCGGACGTGTCCGGTGTGGCCGTGGGCAGAGCCCATGGGGAGAAGGGGAGCGCGCAGAGAGCCCGACCCAGTGCTGGAGGACACTGGTGGGATGGCCAGAGTCAGTACCACCCCTGCACTGGTGCCAATCCACAGCAGGTCCTTACATGCCAGAAGAGCGGTGATCCGCAAACAGGCTGCTTTGTGCTGCCGGATAATGGCATCAGAGCCTAAAAGAAAAAAAATGAGAAAGGGATTTATTTTATTCTGCAAAAGTTTTATACAATCAGCTCTAACATTCTACTAACTATGAAGAACTTTGCAACTACATGTCAGCTAACTCACTGAGTGTTAGTAGACTTAGGTAAGGGTTAGTAGAATAAGTTTACATGTACTTGCATAGTCAGTAGAATGTCTGTTGGGGGACCATCAAAATAAAGTGTAAACAGATAGAGTTCACCCAAAAATGAAATCCCCTAATTTACTCACCCTCAAGCCATCCTAGGTGTATATGACTTTCTTCTTTCAGCCAAACACAATCGGAGTTACATTAAAAAATATCCTGGCTCTTCCTTTATAATGGGAGTGAATGGTACCTTGTTTTTTGAAGCCCAAAAAAGCACATCCATCCATCATAAAAGTAATCCATACAGCTCCAGGGGGTTAATAAAGGGCTTCTGAAGCGAAGCGATGTGATTTTGCAAGAAAAATATCCAATAGTATAACTTTATAAACTGTAATCACTAGCTTTATAAAGCTTGGAAGAGCCAGGATATTTTTAATATAAATCTGATTGTGTTTGGATGAAGTCATATACACCTAAGATGGTTTGAGGGTGAGTAAATTATGGGATAATTTTCATTTTTGGGTGAAGTATCTCTTTAAGCAGACAGTCTACTAATACTCTAATGACTGGTAGTTGATATGTAGTTGCAAAGTTACTTATAGTTAGTAGAATGTTTAAAGTGGCTTATCTAAATAAAGTGTTACAGATCTTCCCCCCTTTGTTGTAGCATGCAGCAGGTGAAAATCATGAATGAATGCACACTAAACAATACCTGCAAGCATCTTGTGCACGGCTGGTGCCACGTCAACCTCTGTGAGACTCTCGTAGGTGGAGGCGTGGTACAGCCGCACATGAGCACTGCCCTGTAGAGCGATCCACACACCTTTGCCGTAGCTCACCATACTGGTCACACAGCGCCCACTGTCCTGACCCACTTGGAATGAGTGCTGAAGAAGAAATTAAAATATATAATGAGACAAAAAGTGAAAATTGCAAATGGCTAAAAATGATTAAAGGTCACACTTTAGATTAGGGTCCAATTCTCACTATTAACTATTAGCTACCACTTTTGTCTCAATAAACTCCTAATCACAGATGGGTAGATTACTTACAAATTGTAATCGGTTACTGATTACAAATGACATGACAAAAATTGTAGTTAGTAATGTAATCCATTACATTACATATTTAAGGTAATATAATCTGACTACTTTTGGATTACTTTTAGATTACTTTTGACCTAACTTGTTTATCATATTGATTTGAGTAGAATAATCTTGTACGTACCATATTGATACAAAAATACAAAGAGAAAGAAAATATATTCCATTCTTTATCAACAACAACATGAAGCGTATTAAATATTACATTCCGTCAGGGTTTCCTAGACTATTAAGTAATTAAATTAAGCTATTAAGTAATTAAACCATATAATGAATAAAATAAAAACAAAAATAAAACACTACTAAAAAGATTAAAAAATATTTTATTTGTTTGCCTGCATGTCATGTGACCATTAACCGACATCAGAGAACCGTGAACTTCATTTTATTATTATTATTATTGACAATTTTATTATTGACATATATTATTTTATTACAAATTAAAATATTTATAAGTACTAATGAACAGCCAATATTCTAGTAATATGCATGCTAATAAGCAACTAGTTAATAGTGAGAATTGGACCCTAAACTAAAGTGTTACCAAGGTGATGAATTTCTATACTTATGCATGAATGTGATGTACATATAGTTTAGATATAATCATCATATTTTAAACGTTTAATCTGCTGATGCCAATAGTCAAGTCACATTTATTTATATAGCGCTTTTTGCAATACAGATTGTTTCAAAGTTGCTTCACATTAATACAACAGGAAAATAACATTGTTAATGTTGTAAAATTCATCAGTAATGAATAAACAAATTCAATTTAAGATGTAAAGCAGGGCTCAAAATAATAGTGTCATTATTCAGCTCAATTTCCCTCTAAAGTTATGTGCAAGATTGGATTATCGCAAAAAACATTTCGCCACCTTGGAATTATAAGGTTCTCTCTGCATTCTGAGCGGTTTTGAGATATTGAGCTTCAAAGTTTTTGCATTCCATTCAAATTTGTAGATAAGAACCTTTTTGTTTTCTAAATAAAAAGTCCCAAAATGTACTTAAAAACTTTATTACACAGAATAAGAACATGTGAATAACTAAATTTTGAATAGAACCTTATAATTTCAAAGTAACGATTTGCTTATAAAGCACCGTTTCCATCCCATGTGCTCAAATGAACAAAATCATCACTTCCTGAAAAAATTGCCCAAAATATCTGTAATAAAAATGTAAGTTGCTGCAATCGGGGGAAGCCACTATTGGCTCTTTTTTCATACATCATAAATGTTTTGGTAAATGTGTTTCCATCTTTTATGCGCATGTCTTATCAAATGATTGCATACATTTTTATGCACATTTTTATTTTTATGTTGCTGTTTCTACCCAGGGTTTTTAATATCTAAAAATTTGCATAAAAATCAGTGGATGGAAACATAGCTAATGTTGCAAAGTTAGCGTCATTATCCAGCTTTATTAAATTCAAATTTGATGGTGTCAATGCAGCGTAATTGATAATATTACTGAATATGAACTGTCTTTTAAATCAAAAAGTCTCCTTCCAGATGTCCTCTGCATGTAGTTTGCGTCTGACCTCTTGTGTTAAAGAGCTTGTGTTGATGATAAGGACCCGGTTCTGACAGCCACACCACAGTTTTCCCGCCACAGGTACCATTTTGGTCACAGGTCCGCTTGGAGAGCCCAAACACAGCGTTTGAGAACTCTGAGGATCCCAGAAACTTCCTGTTATGCAGAAAAAAGAACAGATACTTTTTGTAAATCACTCATATTTGTTCTAAATGAATCATTTTGAATGAATCTGTGCTCACCTGCTTCCCTCTGATAAACAATCACCTCCCCGTTTGCCAGAGACACAAACACTTTGTTGTCAAGATACCTGGGAATAAAAAAAAAGAAAGATGTTCAGGTTCCATGCCGACGCTGGATAAGGTAAGTATCAATGAGGCAGCGGCTGCTTACAGGATACAGAGGATAGAAGCAGAATGTTGCATCTTCATACTGTTCTTCCTGTTTCTGATGTTGTCTGACGACTGGTATACATGGATGCTGAAAAAAAAAAAAGACATTCATGATTACATTATTATGCTTATGAAACATGACATCTTTTCTTATTTGTTTACTGGTAATCATAAACTTAAAGGGTTCGTTCACCCAAAAATGAAAATTCTGTCATTAATTCCTCACCCTCATGTCGTTCCAAACCCGTAAGACAGTTCATCTTCGGAACACAAATGAAGATATTTTTGATGAAATCCGAGAGCTCTCTGACCCCTCCATAGACAGCAATTTTATTAACACTTTCAAGGTCCAGAAAGGTAGTAAAGACATCGTTAAAATAGTCCATGTGACTACAGTGGTTCAACCTTAATTTTATGAAGCGACAAGAACACTTTTTGTGCGCAAAAAACAAATAAAAATAACTTTATTCAACAATTTCTTCACGTCTGTGTCAGTCTCCTACGCTGCTGACGTAGTAAATACAGTGCAGCACTTCCGAGTTACATCAGAGCTACGCCAGCATGCCGGCTTACCATTGGCCGATGCTGTTCACGTTAGCACCACGACGCATGCAGTGTGATGCTGACGCAGGAGCTGACCAACGTAAACAGCATAGGAGACTGACACAGATGTGAAGAAATTGTTGAATAAGTTGTTATTATTGTTTGTACTGTTGTACTGTCTATGGAGGGGTCAGAGAGCTCTCGGATTTCATCAAAAATATTTTCATTTGTGTTCCGAAGATGAACGAAGGTCTTACGGGTTTGGAACGACATGAGGGTGAGTAATTAATGACAGAATTTACATTTTTGGGTGACACTAGTTACACTATCATTCAAAAGTTTGGGGTCGGTAAGATTTTTTTATGTTTTTGGTCTTATTCTCACCAAGGCCACATTTATTTGATCCAAAATACAGTAAAAACAATAATAATGTGAAATATTATTACAAATTACATTAATTGTTTTCTATTTGAATATATTTTAAAATGTAATTTATTCCTGTGATGGCAAAGCTGAATTTTCAAAATCATTACTCTAGTCTTCAGTCAAATGATCCTTCAGAACAGTGTTTGGTAAGTTACTCATTTGGTAAAGTAATTCATTACTAGCTACTAATTACATTTTCAACAGTGTAATTAGATCACTGTGCTAATTAAAATAATTGCAATACTTATTACTAATTACTTTATAAATCCTATCTCAACCTCCACCAGTTGAACAATACAAGGATAGACTTGACAGATCTTTTAATTATTTTAAATAAATAATATAAAATTGAATACATTATTCTTGAGCTATCACTTCCGGTGCGTGAGGTCTGTACATGTAAACTACGCCAGATCGTGTACAGACCTCACGCACCGGAAGTGATCGCGTGCTTAAGGCTGTTGGACATGGTGGTGTATTAGAGGTAAAAAAAATTATATAAATACTGTTCGGCTTCTTGCACAAACCGATTGTTTTGTGTCTTAAGACATCAATGTGTCGTCACGAGCCGCGGGGTTTAATTTTCTGTGCATCTTTTTTTTTACTCTAATAGATTTTGTTACCATTCACATGCATTATACGACTGACAGACTGCAACGGTTGGAGTTAAAAATCTTCATTTGTGTTCTACTGAAGAAACAAAGTCACCTATATCTTGGATGCCCTGAGGGTAAGCAGATAAACATCAAATTTTCATTTTTGGGTGAACTATCCCTATAATCAGTGTAATTATTTACAATAAGTAGTTAAAGAAACAAATCAGTTGCACATTCTCATAAAGAAAAGTTGAGCTACCGGCTGTTGAATTATTCAGATTATCAGAAATGTTTTATGTTTACTGAACACAATATACAGTCATTGACTGAACATATTTGGGTTCGGTGTAAGTACTGAAAACGTTGAGGTACCATCGTAGTAGTTTCGTGCGTGCGTGAACGTCCTGGCAACATACAACACAAAGTACCTCACGTGGGAAACACTTAACGTAACGCGTAAATGTGTCTAACTAACATAAATCAAGCAAGCTAATATGCATAGCCCACGAAGTGTTGGCGAAATAACACATTAGTGGACCGGAGGGAATAATATGGAATTTTTTCCAGAAAACTTCTTGCACAAAATAAATTCAAGCACTTTCAAGGACTTGTATCTATGTATGTTTATTTTCAAAAACTTTCCAGGGTCTTGACATTTTTTTTTCAGATTCACAAACTTTCAAGGATTTCAAGGACCCGTGGGACCCCTGATTATTAGAAAATAACACACACCCGAGGTTATTTTCTAATAATTAAATGGCCCGTCGTCTTTTCCTTACTTAAAATGTGACAGACATCAAGTAAAATGCTCCCTAAGTCATCTTATTGTGTTTTGTTTGTTTTGACTGTCAACCGGCAGTGAGGCATGAACAAACACTTCACACCTGCTTGTGTGAAGGAGAGGGAGGGTAAATGATTCTATGGAAAGTGACAGGATGCACTGAGGACATGGGCAGGTCTGAGCATGAGATAATGTGCGTCTCTCTGGGAACGCAACAAAGGGGTGGTACTGTAGTCAGATCAGGGTCACCTGAGGTGAGAATTAAACCCCAAACAGAAGGAACAGCAGAGGGATGCTTTGTGCAGTAAAATGCTATTGCATCATTGCGTGCTACTCCCGTTAAACTTTTAATTAGGCCTGTGGGTTTTAAATGCTGTCTAAACACAAGTTTAAACACTTATAATAATTACATTAACAAATAATGTCATATACAGTATAACAGATCATTAATTTTACATTCAAATAATCAGAACCGTCATGAAAATTACTGATATATTATACATTTAGCTGAATGATAAGTTGAGCATTATATAGGGTTTGTTAATGACTTAATGAAAATTATTATAATATTTGTTTTACCAAAAATTGTAGAATTATTTTCTTATTTTGGTCATAATTTTTAGGTGTTATGTCTGTTTCTGCAGTGTTATTTTTAACCCTTAAACGCAAGAAAAAAAATTATAAAATTTGAAAAATTATAAAAGAATGCAAAATAAAAGAATAAAAAATTTTATAGGGTCGCTAATGTAATTGCTAACAGTAACGTGTAATATTTTTTCTGCACAATACTGAATAAGTGCAATTCACCTTTATTCCACATGGTGACAATATCTGATATACAATGATGAAGTGACATTTTACTCATAGCTACCACAGGCAGAAAACAAAAGAATAGGAAGTATCATCAGCAAAACTTGAAATGGCTCAGCGATTTACAGCAGAGCAAGTACTGAACGCAATCAAATATTACTGTCACTGTCACTTGATGGTGGATCTGGTGAAGAAGCTGTCAGTGATCAAAATATTGACTTTGAAGATGTTAAATAATAGTTTTGAGAATATGCTTGAGATCACAAATATTAGCCAGATGTTGAATGTACTGGGAAATGAGCTCTGATGAGGACAGTGATGATGGTATAAAATATCTGCTCAAACTGAACCCTTCCAAGCTCCAAAAGGTAACAAAATATGCTTTATTTTATTCTTCTGTAATTGTTACTCTAATATCAGGAGAGTTTTATATGGTAGAGATCCATCCGTGTTAGATATAGATCCGGGTCGCTAAAGACCCGAATATGTAATAATGATTGGCGAAACATTCATGCAATTAAGGGTTAAAGAAAAAAGTCTTTATCAAAAATAATTGCTTTTATCTATGCTGATATAATCATGGCCAACTTGGCAGTGAAAAATTATAAATAATAATATATATTAATAATAAAAATAACCAACAATAGGATCGCAACCTATTTTTCAAAATCCATTCAAATCCCATTGGACCAAATGAACTACCATTTTATTCTCATAAAAACCATCCAAATTAGAAATGCCTTGGCAACTAACGGAAACGAATAAGTTGAAATTTAAGTAAAAAAACTGAAAACTGTAATAAATATAAATTAAAGCTAAACAGAAATATATATATTACTAAATATGAAAAATATAAAAACAAAAGCTAATTAAAAAACATTATAACAGTATATAAACAATGCTAAAATAGCCAAATCAAGTACCGCACTACATCACATTATAAAGGTTATGTGTATTATTCTCGTAAATCCGCAGTCATGCATTGACCCACCAGCCGTCCTCGGTCCCGAGCCAGACAGAGCTCTGGTACGCCTCCGGGTCGATGCTCAGCAGGTCCTCCAGGCTGGCACGGGTGAAGGACCCCCGACTAGACCGGCGCATGGCGCGACCGTCCACGGGACTGTCTGCACTGAGCCGAGGGGCCCCGAATGAGTTGGGGACGGGAAACTCTTGTTCCTCCTCAGAACTGGTGGTCTCTGTGGCCATGTCCTTTGAAACGGCTGCCTCATCATCTGAGAGAAACAAATAATAATAATAAAAAAAAAACATCATTAATAAGACACAGATTACAAAATGAATGTGTTTTGAGTGACATGAGGGTGAGTATAAGGTACGCTGCCTGTCAAAAGATTAGAATTATTAAAATGTATTAATGTTTTTGAAAGAAGTCTCTTATGCTCATTAAAGCTAATAAGCAAATCAGCACACTGAAGACTGGAGTAATGATGCTGAAAATTCAGCTTTGTCAAAAGGAATAAAATACATTTTACAATATATTCAAATAGAATAATGGCTCTTTTAAACTATAATAATATTTCACAATATTACTGTATTTTTAATCAAATAAATGCAGCCTTTGGTGAGCATAAGAGACTTCTTTTAAAAAAAAAAAATTAATTGTTCCAAACTTCTGACAGGTAGTGCACTTTATTTGATTTTAGAGACTTTAAAGACTTTAACTCACTGCCGAAGCTGGATGAGATGGTGGAATGGGAGGCTTGACTCTGCAATGTCGATGAAGGGCTGGGAGAGTCTTCATCATCTGTGTCATCGCTGTCGAAAGGCACAAGCTCTGCGGCGGGCACTACAGGGGGCTCGCTGAGTTCCAGAGACGAGCCAGAGATGCAGATATGGAGCTGGGGTTGTGTAGACACCGCAGGATTTGACTCAGATGGGGCGGAGGGGGTGGAATGACCGACACGTTCTCTGCAGACAGAACAGACATTTTTGCACATGCAATCCGCATATATGTGTAAAAAATTCATCAGATGTTATACAGCTATAGAGGCAAACCTATTTTAAAAGGCATATTCATATACACATATTAATATTTTAGTAAAATATTTGTTATTTGAGCTACAAAACTGTCTAAACCAGGGGTGTCCAATCCTGTGGCCACTGTGCTGCAAAGTTTAGCTCCAACCCCAATTAAACACACCTGAACCAAATAATCAAGGGCTGCATCCGAAAACTGTTGCCTCACTGCCTTATAGGCAATAGGCTTGTTCGAGATGCGCAGACCGATCAGCGTATGACATCAAAGTACCGCGAGAGCGATTGGAGAGCAAACGACTCCTTAAGCTTTTGAATTGCTCTCGATGTACTTTGTCATACGCTGATCGGTCTGCGCAGCGGCGATGCATCTCGAACAAGCCTAATGACTCTGTGGGCAGCGTTTGCGCACAAAGGTTCCTCATGGAACTGATTTCGGACAGACTTCTGAGGCAGCGTAACAGTTTACGGATCTACAGCAAAATAGAGCGAGCTTTGGTGAGAACTAAACAAATATTTAATTGCTACAGTAGTCATTTCTCACTAGAAATGACATCAGAAGTAGAAAACGTTGGTCAAAAACATACATTTACACACAAACTGACCAGCAACCACAACTTTCAGACGGCATCTTTCTTTTTCTAGCTCAACTGTCACCGAATGGAACGCATAGGATTGTGGGATATCAAAGGAAGCGAACGATACATCTATGCTGCCTTCAAAAATCCATCACATGAAGGTATCTCAGGAGACAGAAAGTGAAGTTAACATTGGATTCATACGTGCCTTGATGCCTTCCTACCTCGGAATGTGTCCTCCGAAGGCAGCATTTTTAAGTTTTCAGATGCAGCCATGGTCTTACTAGGCATACTAGAAACTTCCAGGCAGGTGTGTTTAGGCAGGAAACCCCTGGTCTAAACCATCCTTTAAGGTGGATTATGTAAAATGGACAGATAGTGGTTAAAATGGGTACTGCAGTCCAAATTCAACATAATGGAGAGAGTTGTTCTTCCTCCTCAGACTTGATGCTCACGCGGGTTGCCAGATTAAGAACACACAACAGGAACGTGTGCGACTGACAATGGAAAGCAACGACTCTTACACTGTTAGCTGATCAGGTAATTAAATATACATTTGCAGTGTTTTTATTGATGAGGCTTTTCAGGACGGATAGAATCTGTGATCTCTGAACCAGTTTGTTCAATGGCTTCCATGTCTGCAATATGTGTGTTTTCCGCCAACTGGCAACCTGGGGTGTCGAAATACTATTGGGTAAATTGGCAGCGGGCGGTATCACACAGACCAAAACAAAAACAGACATTCCGACATGGAACCCACATTTCAAAGTAGAATAACTGGCTGTAGCATTGTTGGAGAAACAATTATTTGAACGTTTCCTAAATCTCTGTAAACATATTATGGTATTTTTATGCTTTAGTACAGTCCAAAAAATGACATACAGCACCTTTAATAGGTAGGAGTAGTGGAGGACTGTACTGTTCATTTATATACATTGAAGGATGTTGGAATGATCATGCCACACACGTAGAACATACACATTAGGTTGAAAATAACCTAGAATGATCTCATTAGCAGTGTGAGCATGTCGTATATCTGTACGGGGATTCTCACATTAGTCTCATGGTGCTCATCAACACAGTTCATCTATTATTAGTATTTAACAGGAGAATCTGTCCTGACTCCACCACACAAACAGGTGCGTTTAGAACCGTCGGGTCTTGGGCGAGTCTGTCTCACCTGTTCTTCAGGCCCGGCACGGCGGCGATGCAAATGATGCGAGCGGAGCAGACGGCGATGCAGGCCTCCACTGTGGGCTCATCTCGGATGTTCAGCAGACACACCTGACCCACATACCCATCGCTGTTACACACCCACACCTCATACGTGTTCTCTGGACAGCTGTGGCTGGGGGAGGCGCAGGAAAACTGCATCCCGCTGCGGGTCTTCATGATGGGAATGGCCTTCAGGAACTCGGGGTCCCACTTGTCTTTGTTCATGGCTGGATGAATACATACAATATGTAAGGCTTGTCATGAATATATAGCATTTATTGTCTTTTTCATTAATATATACACAATATTTGTTGGGCTAATATGAAGTATGCATCATAAATATATAAAGTATTTATTGGCCTTCTCATGAATATATGCAGTATTTGTTTTTGCTATGAATATATAGTAGTGGCCAAAAGTGATGTCCGGCCTAGGAAAATTGACATCTTCACCTTTTATTTAAATATTATTAAAATTGCGTTAAAGATTTTGTAAGCATATTGCATAGTTGTGCTTGGAGTCAATTATTTTATTCGCAGTTAAACAAATTGGCCAAGATATCTTACAAAGAAAATATGAACTAAAACGAGAGAATCAATTAAATATTAATAACTGATTATGTTGTAGTCAAATGTATGCTTTTTCCCTTGATATTTTTGTTTTTCTATGCTTCTTTTTGCCAGGTCTATTATTATTTTTTTAGTATTATACATTTACTATTATTATACCTTTTACCAAGTTTAGTGTTTTGTTTTTCCTTCATATTTAAATCAATATTTTAAAAAACATATTTTTATTGTTTGATCGAACTTGTAGGGTCATAAAAAAACAAATATCCTCCCCAGACATCACTTTTGGCCACTAATGTAAGTAGCATTTCTTGGGCTTTGTAATGAATATAGTGCAGTAATTATTGGCATTTTCGCTGAATATATACAATATGTGCTGGTTATTCATTAATATATGCAGTATGTTTTGGATTTTGCATGAATATATACTATTTTTTGAGCTTTGCATAAATATATATAATATTTTCCATTGAAAATCCTCAAAAAAAATACATATCTTCATGGAAAAACCAAACAATAGTTACTGCATATATTCATGGGAGGTTTTTGTGCCTTTTGGGAATCTATATAACTGCTGTTTGGTTTCTGCTAGTGTTGCTCTTGTTAAAAGCTAAAACTATTAAAAATAGTTTTCAGTAATTAAAATAAAGCTAAATAAAATGAAATATAAATACTAGATGAAAGGTTTAAAGTTAAAAAACATTTAACAACAAACATTAGAAATGCTGCCTTGGCAATTAACTGAAATAAATAAGTTAAAATACTAAAATAAGTAAATGAGTAATTTTAGTATTTTAACAGACTTATTTATTTCAATTAATAAAGCTAAATAAAAACATAAAAAAACTAATAAAAACGACAAAAATCACAATTACTAAAACGAAACAATACTATAATATAAATATAAATACTAAAAACAGTTTCTATATATACAGTGGATACTGTATATATATTAAGGATGCACGATATATCAGCCACCATATCAGTATCGGCCGATATATGTTCATTTTTAATGTTATCGTTATCAGCCTGATAAGAAAATTTGGCCGATATATTAAAGCCGATAAATAATGGATTATTTCCTTCAGCAGAGACACTTCAGATGCGCACTGTTCGCCATTATGGTTTTGAATTGCTTGAAATATGATTGAAATCACTTCAAAAAGGAAAATGCGGTTAAGTGCAACATGTGCAGCGCAAGTCTTTCATATATGCTACATAAAATTATAATGTTAATTATAATTATAAATTGTGTGCTTGGGTCATGGCTTTTATTGGTTAGACTTTTGTTTTTGTAATCAGGCTCTCAAAAATTATATAAATTTATCGGATTTAGATTTATCGGCCAATATATCGGTTATCGGCTTTCAGATACAAAGAATTATCGTTATTGGTATCGGACAAAATTTTCATATATCGGTGATATGAAATATATATATATTTACTAGTCTGTCTTGGGCTAAATGTTTGTACCAAGTTCAAAATAGAAAATAATAATCCCCCTCCTTTTTTTAGGAAAGTAATAATTTGATTGCTTTTAGATGATTTAAAAACAGAAACAGACGGTCTGGAGCTCTGGTGGTAGATTATTTACCGAGCTTCTTCTTGGCCTCCTCAAATGCCTGTTCAAAGTTACTGCGGGCATCAGGGCTGCTGAACTCAAAGATGAAGGTGGTCTCAGCTGAAGAGGAGGTCAGCTCTAGTTTAGTGGGTAGTAACGTCATGCTGAAAGCCAGAGACTGTTTCTCCGCCAGCTCCCGGTGCACTGATGCCATCAGATCCTTTATCACATCATCCAAACTCTGACACAGACAAAGAAAAGCAGTTCAGAATATTTCATTCATTCTTCTGAGTGGGAGAGAAGTAAAGAGGCAAATGCTGTATATAAAAATTATAAAGATTCTACCAAGTGACCAACATTTTATAGCAACAGCAATACAACAACAAATTTATATGAAGTGTTTATGCTAAATCATAAAGACTAAAGATTGACAGACCTGATGAGGGAAACTGAGTGTTTCTGACAACTTGCTTATTTGTCCAAGTGTGCTGAGATCTTCATCCAGACGGCTGATGGTTTTCTGGATGTTTTCTCTGTTAGTGGCTTGATTAGAACCTGTGATGATAAAATGACAGTGAGTCAGTAAAATAAAGTCAAACTAAGTATCGAAAAGAAAGTAACAAAAGGGGCAAAATAATGAATGAATGAATGAATGAACAGAAAAGAGATAAAGATAACACTAGGACATATTTATCTCCATAAAATAATGCAGGAAAGGACACAGATTTTAAAGAAGAGCTCAGGTTTCGGTCTTGCTGTGAATCTCAGCTTTTTTTATTTTAAGAGCATGTATAAAAAAAAAAAAAAAAGAGAGCAAAAACCCAAACATGATAAACATCATGTCATACTGATTGTGTGTGATGGTAACGCTACCTTTAACCACCTCCATGTCTTCTATGGGCAGTTTCCACAGGAACTTATATTTACTCGAGGTGTCAATGACACTAGCAGCGGAATATCTGAAAGAGTAGCAGAGACAGAATTGAATCATCACTCGAGGATATTTCCAACATGAGCTTGATAGTTAAAGATCTAGTCTGGTATCTGAAAGGTTGGTGACTCAAATGTCACAAGGGTTAATCATGAAAGATCATCACTGAACCATTTACAAGATACTTAAAGTCCTAAAAGAGCATTTACAGTGCATTTTACTTCCGTAAATGTGATGCATTTCCATATTTTGATTTCATGTCATCCCTGAAATAAGTGTCCTGCAAGTCACTTTATATTAAAGGGGTTTCTTCCGGGAACGAACATGTCACAATGTCCCTCATTTAAAGATAGGCTAGGCAATTTTTTTTATAAACACTTTTTGTTATACTGGTTGAAACACTCTTCACATCCTGATAGAAATCAATAATAGAAGTGGTCTAAATATTAAAACGTACATATATCTTCTGTGGAAGTCTCAGGACCAAAAAATATGCGTCCAATATCCGTCCGAATGCAATGATAGGATGTCCTACCTGCCTATGTATTTCCATACCTACACACCCTGTTTGCGCAGACATCACACGTCATCAGCGCTATCAGCACGTAAGGCTATGCAGAGTTATACACACAGTCACTGATTGCCGCAAACAAACACCAGCAAACTTTTTCAGTTCCTTCTGAACCAAAACAACGAGCTTATGCTGAGTTCACACCATGTCATAACCATAATTATGAGAAGGCATCCCGTGATGTTCTACCCGGAGCTGTTCACATCCTCAGACTCAGATTTATGCGTTTCTGTATCAACACTATCAACACTGAAATGAATCTGCAGCAGTCAGCTGGTATAAGTAAGAGCTCTGTGTGTTGTTTACATTCATTATTATTTAATGTTATGCCCTTTGAGACATGAGGTAATTTAACGCAGTCTCTCGTGACGCTTTGCAGAATCTGCTGTGTGCGTTCCTGTGTTTTGAAGGAGGCGTGGCTTTGGAGAGAGTGCTCTGAAGGGAGGGTGGGATCTTATGCTTTCAAAGCTAACTTGCTATTGCTAGCTTCTCTGCAATTGCCTACCCTACCTTTAAATTATTCCTGCAAACACAAAAAAGGGACGAGGCCTGGGTTAGTAGTTAGTAGTGTGTTGAAACTCGCTGTAATGGTAATTTCCATCATTTCCCAAACACGCTCAAAGCGGTTAACCAATCACAACACACTGGTCCAGCTGACTAATTAGGGCACATTGTGCTTTTGGAAGGAGGGGCTTCATAGAGACGTGAACTAAACAGAGCGTTACTAACAAACTGGGAAGAGAGGTTCTGAAACAATGTAAAATATGTGAAATATAAGGTGTAGCCTATTTTGAACATTCAGTCATGAAAACCCATTCTATTAAACCCCAAAAACAAAATCAAGACTTTGAAAAAGGGCATAATAGGTCCCATTTAGAGCATCTTCTAAATGAGATATGGTACAGATTATATCAGTGCTGTTTTCCTGACCGTCCACTAGGGTGCAGTGTTATTCAGAAATAAACTGCATTGGCTTTGGACTGCAGAGCAGAAGAGCTCAGGGGACTCTGAGGTTTCTAAACCAAACATCAGTTTTCCCAGGACCTCCTCACATCTCTGGACTATTAAAAGAAAGCGGTAAATGCACAACAGCACTCACAAACTCATGGAGCTCCTGCGAAGAGATCCAGACTTCCTCTTCAGTGTGGTGCAGATGAGCAGGTCGCTGAACAGAAAGAGAGATCGGTCCTTCTTACCGCCCACCGTTTTCTACAGTAAAGAGAAGTACAGAAGTTTAGTAAGCTCATCATTTTGGTAAAAATTATCTTATTTCTTGTATGAAGAGCTTATTTGTGCTCACCGATTCCACCACCATCTCTTGTCTCAGGAACTTCCTCTGCGGATTCAGGATCTGACAGGAAAAAACATTATTAGGTATCGCCGATGGAAGCTTATTTCCGCCACAGAATAAAAAATAAAAAAAGCTAATTGTGACTTTTCACACAATTGCGAGTTTATATTTTGCAATTCAGACTTAACTCGCAATTGCAAGTTTATATCTCACAATTCTGACTTTATTTCCCAGAATATAAATGCACACTTCTGGGAAATAGTCATCTTACAATTGACCTTTTCGTAATTGCAAGTTTATATATCAGAATTCAGGAAAAAAAAAAAATAATATAAGTTTATATATAAACCTCACAATTCTGACTATCTATCTATCTATCTATCTATCTATCTATCTATCTATCTGTCTATCTGTCTATCTATCTATCTATCTATCTATCTATCTATCTATCTATCTATCTATCTATCTATCTGTCTGTATCTATCTGTCTATCTATCTATCTATCTATCTATCTATCTATCTATCTATCTATCTATCTATCTATCTATCTATCTATCTATATCTATGTGTCTGTATCTATCTATCTGTCTATCTGTCTGTCTGTCTGTCTGTCTGTCTATCTATCTATCTATCTATCTATCTATCTGTATCTATCAATATCTATCTATCTATCAATCTCTATCTATCTATCTATCAATCTCTATCTATCAATCTCTATCTATCTATCTATCTATCTATCTATCTATCTATCTATCTATCTATCTGTCTATCTATCTGTCTGTATCTATCTATCTATCTATCTATCTATCTATCTATCTATCTATCTATCTATCTATCTATCTATCTATCTATATGTCTGTATCTATCTATCTATCTATCTATCTGGCTGTCTGTCTGTCTGTCTGTCTGTCTATCTATCTGTATCCATCAATATCTATCTATCTATCTATCTATCTATCTATCTATCTATCTATCTATCTATCTATCTATCTATCTCTATCTATACATACTTTTATCTATCAATCTATCTATCCACCTGTCTCTATCTATCTATCTATCTATCTATCTATCTATCTATCATGCACATTTCATACACAATGGCAAATTGTTTTACATAATAGGGAATTAAAAGATAATAATAAAAGATGCATATATAAAAATAACAATGAAAAGTAAGTAATAAAAATTGATTTAAAATCAACTGATTTATACGTCTCTCACATGCTCCACGCCCTCAATGTGGGCTTCGATCTCCTGCATGACACGCGTCTCTTTCTCCAGCTCCTCCGCGCTTCGTCTGCCCTTGTTGATCCTCTCGGCCAATCGCTTGATGTTCTTCTGGGCGTCCAGCAGAAACAGGTAGTCCGGGTGATCCTCAGGAGTGTGTTTCAGAAGATCCTGATGCCCACAAACAGAATGTGTCATTAAAAACCTAAACTACCAAAACAACAGGAAGTAACCAAAAATAAAATACACATAAAATGCATAGATGGTTTCAGTCCTGAATATTGATAACGGTTACACTTTATTTTACAGTACGCGTACTTACAGTGTAATTACGGTATAGTAACCCAAGAAAGTACTGGTAATATAAGGGTTAAGGTTAGGTTTAGGGGTAGGTTCAGGGTTAGTACCTAGTTATAACCCAGTTATTGTAATTGCAATAATAAATTCATAGTATGTACATGCGGAATAGGACTGTAAAATAAAGTGCTACCAGTTTACATGTCAAGGACTATATCTTATAGGAGAATGTCATTGAATGTAAGCATTTTTGTCCTTAAGATTAACAGACATGATGGGTAAATATGAAGTAGCTGAGCTGTGACCACATAAACATACCTGACAGGGCTGAATTATTTGGGAAAAATCAAACTGCAAAGTTTCTGATTAAAATTGCGAAAGTGATTTAAAATGCTGTTTAAAAAAAAGCTTCAGGTTTGCTGTGCTTGTTTGTAAAGCTGCACAATTTGGCAACAAAAACGAATCATTTTATGGTCATTTATCAATATGACTATAAAATAATAATAATAATTACGATTATTATTAAATATAAATAGAGAATTTAATAAAATGCATGTATAAAATGTATGTCTTAATTTCTTATTAAACCATTGAGCTTTTATTTTGATGAAAATCTGCCAAATTTAGGTTTATAAATCTCATTAAAAAATAAGTTGAAATGTATGGTGCATGTTGTATTCCCAAATAAATGTTTTTAAGTGATACAAGATGCATTTCCTGCGAACCAAGACCCTGAAGCATGCTACCCATATGTTTATCACAATTCATCACAATTTCGATTGTATTTCAATTCATAGTTTAACCCTACCTAATGTGTTCTAAACAAGCAAAAATACATGAAAAGAAATCTTATAGATGAAAACGAACAGACACAAAAAAGTAAAAATATAAGCGGGAAGGTTAGTGTCACCTTAACTAGCAGCTCGTATCGTGGGATCCGCTGCACTGGCTTTATCATCAGATCACCCAGAGCTTGTTTCTCCTTATTCTCACGCATGCTTTGCTGAGGAGGAAAGAGAAAGAATAACAGAGAAAGAGAACACAAACAAAACAAAGTTTAGAAGTACAACTATACTTTATCTCGATTTTAACTTCATGTGTACAGTTTATCCAACCATGCTTTACTAGATAACTTAGTTTAGGTTCAGTTTGCAGAGTTACCATTAGAGGGCAGTAATCTTCGAACAGCTGAGTTCAAGTACACCTCAAACATTTTATAACTCAGCTGAGAAAATATGATAAATGAAAGCATAAATATGCATTTAAAACTAGGGAATTTATGTCATTTGTTTAACCGAGTTAAATTTATTATCGTTAACTAAAACTACTAAAAACATTTTTATTAATTGAAATAAGGCTGAAATATAAATAAATATTAGATGGAAAAACTAGAAAAAATTTGAAATGTTGTCTTGGCAACTAACTGAAATAAATATGTTAATGTACTAAAATTAAACTTAAAAAAAATCTAAACTTAAATGGACACAAAAAAAATATAAAAATAAAAAGCTATTTCAAAACATTAATAAATACTATAATAGTAACACTGGTTTAACCTCATCTCCAGTTAAAAAACATTAATAGTCCAACGTAAATACAGAAAATGAAACCAGTCCATCTCTGTTTTAACAGGTCATAGTTTGCAAAATGACAAAATCCATATATTTAAAGTTTAGCTGTGCCAAATGACCATATAAATGCCCAAGAGCTGCCAAACAGCATCTCGAGGGGATAATTGTAGTGTAAAAGTATTTTTACACACACACACACACACACACACACACACACACACACACACACACACACACACACACACACACACACACACACACACACACACACACACACACACACACACACACACACACACACACACACACACACACAGCTGTAATGTACCTCTAGAAACTTTAGGAAAGCAGGCTTGGCTTCCTTTGCAATCCTCACAGCGTCTTTGGCGTTCATGAAGTTGTCAATATATGCTGAATAAATATTGGCGAGGATCTCTTTGGAAAACTGAGGAGAAAGTGAAGACATTATCAGCGCTGTACAAAAGAAACGCATCCCTAGCTTAAGGAGCAATACTGTCCTTAGAGAATTCTGAGTTATGTTACCAAGCTCAAAAAAACAGTACCATGGCGCTTTTTGATATTTTTGTTACTAAAATGGCTTCCTATCTGATAGTGAGGACGACTCTGAGTAATTATCTTTGTGGATGGATGGTGTGTGTGGACAGACAGTCCTCAAATAAATCTCCTTAGCTTGTCGTGAGGAGAGACAGCTCACAGCCAGAGTGTGACTCAGTCTGAGTTCTGTAATGTGTAACTGTAAAGCCACAGGGGGACAATTTACACCCACCAGAAACAGAGGTCCTGTTTTACGAGCCCTGAAGAACATGCTGACACATCTGCACAATGTCTATTCCATAGAGGCTTTCATTTTTACACTTTGATAATAAATAAAATAAAATAAATAAATAAAATAAAATGAAATAAACAAATAAAATGAAATAATAAATAAAATAAAATAAAAAATTAATATAATTAATTAAAATAAAATAAATAAAATAATAACATCATAACTATTTGAAACTATGTACAGCCATCTGATGCTCAGGTTTCCTCAAGTGTTGTTCGCAGTTGAACTGAACATTAAAAAGTGCACATGAATGTAATAATACAATTAAATAATTTGATATTTTTGTTTATCAAATAAGGTGAATGACCCTTGGTTTTCATGTTGTTTTTGGTCTTGACTTTCGCATGTGACTTGGGTTGTATGTTATTTAATAAAACTAATAAAACAAGATAATGGTCCTTTCTTGTAGTGCAAATAGTTGCCGCCACAATGCTAGGTTGTTGTGGGTGACTCTTAGCATGATGCTATATGGTCGCAAAGGAGTTCTGATTCGTTTTTTAAAGCTTTTTTTCCATATACTTTTTTCTTTGTAATGTTATGATGCATCTCGAAGCTTAAAATTGAAGAACATTTTGAAGTTAGCTATGAAGAAAATGAATGAGAACTTTCTGGAACCTTAAAAACATCAGAATCATTACAAAACAATAAAAAAATAAATAAAAAAATAAACTGCAAAAAGTGCAGGCATGAGCATAATTTTCACTGATGCCTGGTTTCACAGACAATGCTTAAGCCTAGTCCTAGACTAAAATGAATGTTTGAGTTGCCTTAACTCAAAGCAACATGCACTGACATATCTTAAAATATGTCAGTACCATTATCTTGTCTCAAGATGCACACCAGTCATGTTTTCATGTTTATAAAAGCTACTTAAATGTCTTAATTTGTCTAAGGCCTCTTCCTGCTTTCATCTAAGCCCTGTCTGTGAAACCAGGCCTGCGACTTACATGCACAGGATTCAGTACAGCCCTAAAGCCCTAAAATCCCATAAAACAGAATTGTGGTGTCTAAACGAGCAGCGGATCTGACTGCTAACTATCCGAGTTTGTCAGTTTGCGACTAATTTAGTCAGAGCCCATAAAAACCCTGCATTTGATGTGCGAACATGAATCTGACAGGAATGTCTAAACAACATGGAACAAGCGGTTGTAAGGCTGTATTTCTCCATACCAGGACAGAGGGTCAGACAGATTAAAGCCCCACACTGAGACACTCAGCATTCCTACAGAGAGAACAGATCTTCACCTTATTCTGAACAAACTGTTAGGCTGCATCCCAATTAGCATACTTAAACAATACACTTAAAGTGATGGGAAAGTACAGTAAACTACAGTTCCAAAGTTTGGGGTAAGTAAGACTTTTTATGTTTTTGAAATAAGGCTGCATTTGTTTGATCAAAAATACAGTAAAATTGTGAAATATTATTGCAATTTCAAATAACTGCTTTCTATTTGAATATATAAAATGTAATTTATTCCTGTGATGACAAAGCTGAATTCGTAGCATGGTTACTCCAGTCTTCAGTGTCACATGATCCTTCAGAAATCATTCGAATATGCTGATTTTCTGCTCAAGAAACATTTCTGATTATTATCAATGTTGAAAACAGTTGTGCTGCTTCATATTATTGCAGAAACTGTGATTCATTTTTCAGGATTCTTTGATGAATAGAAAGTTCAAAAGAACAGCATTTATTTGAAATAGAAATCTTTTGTAACTTTATTACTTTACTGTCACTTCTGATCAATTGAATGTGTCCTTGCTGAATAAAAGTATTAATTTCTTTGGTAACACTTTAGTTTAGGGTCCAATTCTCACTATTAACTAGATGTTTATTAGCATGCATATTACTAGAATATTGGCTGTTTATTAGTAAAGCACATATTAATGCCTTATTCTGCATGACCATATTCCATATCCCTTAATCTTACCCAATACCTAAACTTAACAACTACATTACTAACTATTAATAAGCAGTAATTAGGTGTTTATTGAGGAAAAAGTCGTAGTTAATAGTTAGAATTAGTCCCTAATCTAAAGAGTGACCATTTCTTTCAAAAGAACATGGTACTTAGGATGAGACGAGGACCTAGCAGCAGGAGAAATGGTGTGTGTGTGTGTAATTCTGAAAGACAGAACGGCACCAGTATCATGACAGTACAGACCCTAACAATGTAAGACTGGTAGGTTGAGACAGTATGGCGTCCATGTCAGCTAATAAGCCTACAACCTGCACGTCATCCCTTAAGGATGGAAAACAAACACCTGCTAGACGTCAACACTTCTGTCAGTACCTTTAGAGAGCAGATGACCAAGGCTGAGTGGCTCCAGCCTAGCGTTCACACACTTTCTGAGTGAATCTCTGGCTAACTGAACCACCCATGTGTTAGTAACACTCAAATGAGAGGCCAATCATCAAAATGAGACATGCTATTGATGTGAAAATAATGGGTAGACTATTACAATTTCTCTTGATTATAGCAAAATTTAACACTTTGTTCATAAGCTATTTCTGAACCAGGGAAAAAACAACTGTCCTGCAGAGTTTAGCTCCAACTTGCCTCAACACACTTGCCTGGAAGTTTCTAGTATGCCTAGTAAGACCTTGATTAGCTGGTTTAGGTGTTTACTTGGGGTTGGAGCGGAACTCTGCAGGACAGTGGCCCTCCAGTAGCAGGACTGGACACCCCTGCGTGTAAGCATTAGCGTCTTGCTAAATTTATTACCTTAAAATTCATAATTTTTTAACTTTCAGGTGCATGCTTTTAAAATCTGCAGCAGCCTTGAGATCTTCACATTTTACATTGATAGAGAACCATCACAAATTTGCCTCTTTAGCACAAGGGGTAGCAGGAAACAGCATGTATACCCACTGGAAATAATTAAAAAATAATAATAATAACATGAGACCCTATGAAATCCTTTTTATTTTTTCCAAAATTCCATTTAAATTTTTCCCAAATTCCATGTTTCCCATTTAATTTTTCTAGATACCATTTTAATGGTTTAACTGTATTCTAATAAAAAGAATGTCTAATCAATAAAACTTTAAGAATTCAAAACTTTATTACAATTTTAACATACAGTGGGGAGAACAAGTATTTGATACACTGCCGATTTTGCAGGTTTGCCCACTTACAAAGCATGTAGAAGTCTGTAATTTTTATCATAGGTACTCTTCAACTGTGAGTGACGGAATCTAAAACAAAAATCCAGAAAATCACATTGTATGATTTTTAAGTAATTAATTTGCATTTTATTGCATGACATAAGTATTTGATACATCAGAAAATTTGGTACAGAAACCTTTGTTTGCAATTACAGAGATCATACGTTTCCTGTAGTTCTTGACCAGGTTTGCACACACTGCAGCAGGGATTTTGGCCCACTTCTCCATACAGACCTTCTCCAGATCCTTCAGGTTTCGGGGCTGTTGCTGGGCAATACGGACTTTCAGCTCCCTCCAAAGATTTTTCTATTGGGTTCAGGTCTGGAGACTGGCTAAGCCACTCCAGGACTTTGAGATGCTTCTTACGCAGCCACTCCTTAGTTGCCCTGGCTGTGTATTTCGGGTCGTTGTCATGCTGGAAGACCCAGCCACGACCCATCTTCAATGCTCTTGCTGAGGGAAGGAGGTTGTTGGCCAAGATCTCGCGATACATGGCCCCATCCATCCTCCCCTCAGTACGGCGCAGTCGTCCTGTCCCCTTTGCAGAAAAGCATTCCCAAAGAATGATGTTTCCACCTCCATGCTTCACGGTTGGGATGGTGTTCTTGGGGTTGCACTCATCCTTCTTCTTCCTCCAAACACGGCGAGTGGAGTTTAGACCAAAAAGTCCTATTTTTTGTCTCCTCAGACCACATGACCTTCTCCCATTCCTCCTCTGGATCATCCAGATGGTCAGTGGCAAACTTCAGACGGGCCTGGACATGCGCTGGCTTGAGCAGGGGGACCTTGCGTGCGCTGCAGGATTTTAATCCATGACGGCGTAGTGTGTTACTAATGGTTTTCTTTGAGACTGTGGTCCCAGCTCTCTTCAGGTCATTGACCAGGTCCTGCCGTGTAGTTCTGGGCTGATCCCTCACCTTCCTCATGATCATTGATGCCCCACGAGGTGAGATCTTGCATGGTGCCCCAGACCGAGGGAGATTGACCGTCATCTTGAACTTATTCCATTTTCTAATAATTGCGCCAACAGTTGTTGCCTTCTCACCAAGCTGCTTGCCTATTGTCCTGTAGCCCATCCCAGCCTTGTGCAGGTCTACAATTTTATCCCTGATGTCCTTACACAGCTCTCTGGTCTTGGCCATTGTGGAGAGGTTGGAGTCTGTTTGATTGAGTGTGTGGACAGGTGTCTTTTATACAGGTAACGAGTTCAAACAGGTGCAGTTAATACAGGTAATGAGTGGAGAACAGGAGGGCTTCTTAAAGAAAAACTAACAGGTCTGTGAGAGCCGGAATTCTTACTGGTTGGTAGGTGATCAAATACTTATGTCATGCAATAAAATGCAAATTAATTATTTAAAAATATACAACGTGATTTTCTGGATTTTTGTTTTAGATTCCGTCTCTCACAGTCGAAGTGTACATATGATAAAAATTACAGACCTCTACATGGCTTTGTAAGTGGGCAAACCTGCAAAATCGGCAGTGTATCAAATACTTGTTCTCCCCACTGTAATATAGGGCCTTATCATACACCCAGCGCAATGCAACGCAAGTGTTTTTTGGTAGTTTCAGCCCGACGCAGTTATCATTTTCACATGCAACACCACGTTGTTTAAACAGCAAATGCACTCACCCATGCACGTGCTGGTCTGAAAACGAGGTGTGTTCAGGCGCATTGTTGGAGCGTTGCTATTTTGAGGCAACTAAAACCGACTGTGCCATTGACCAACAAAAACCTGGTCTAAAGTCAAAAGCACAGTATTTTTTGTGTTATTTAAAGGGCGCGTTAGTAATATGTGCCCATAGGCGGGTGCACAACGCGTGTACACTCTGCTTATTACACACACGCGCACACACACACACAATCAGAACTCCTTTGCAGCAGCACACAAAATTTTTAAATATTAAAAATAAAAGGATTCCTCTCTGGAGAAGCGTTCAGTCTTTTCACTTTCTGCCATGTAAGTAGCGAATCCGCCATGGTGCAAGCACAACTGGCTTTTAAAGGGAATGGGAGATGAGACTCTGATTGGTTTATTGCACAGTACACCCAAAACACACCCATGACTCATTAAGAGACTAGGTACAACCCTTTTGGACCATGCGCCTGGCGCGCCGACCATTTTTTCCATCGTTAAACTAGCAAAAGTGGATTTGGACATGCCCTAAGTGCACCTGCGCCATGTGCTTCACACCATGTGCTCAGATTATTAAAATAGGGCCCTAACAGTACCCAATTTTTTTTTTCCCAGAAATTTTGTGTAATCTATTTTAATTTTTCTAGATTTTTTATGATTTAATACATATTTATTAACAAAAACGGTGGTAATCGAATGAATAATTAATCTTTTTAAAATGTGATCAAACGAAATTCAAACAATTCCTTTAATTTTTTGGGCAAACTAAATGCTGCACAACATAGGTTTACAGTTCAAACTAAAACATGGATGCAAAATTGTGTGATATAATGATTTAATAAACTTTAATACATTTTTTTTGGTTATTATTACTTTGAGAACTACATTCTACTGTACAAATAAATTATTTTGTCATAATTTCTTCAAGTTAATTCAAACCTTTATTTTGGCGGGATTTAGTGACTTTTTTTTCTGTTTCTGTGTGTATCTGATGATAGTCTTCTCAAATGATATGGTGACAGGGCATTTGACTGGTAAAGTGACTTTTAAAGCAGCTTTGTACAACATGCAGACATCATATTTCAATAGCAGTCTTTTTGCGCTTTAATATTCACAGACACTTGATCAAGTGTACGACTCTACTTTTGATTTATTCATCCAAATTTTGCCAAATTCATTGCGGAAATCATAGGGCTCTAAAATTAGCATTTAATTATCAATATAATTTAATTCAGGGAACACTCATTCTAATATTGAATTCTACTTGGGACAGATAGTATGCAAATTGGGACACAGCATTAGTATTTTCAACATAACCTACTATGATTTGGGATGCTGTTCTCACATACAATACAGTGCAAATAGTAATCAAACTGGGATTAGGATCTCACCGACTGAATGAGCACATGTCCGATAGTCTGTTTGTCATGCCACTGGTTGACACAGTCCAGCACCTGCTCCAGGAACTGCTCATGATGTTCTAGAATCTCAGGGATCTGGTAAAACATCTCGTCTACCAGGGACGGATCACAGAGAGGGGAGTTCTCCGGGTGCTTGAGGGGCTTCATGTAGCCCTGAGACCACAACAACAGAGAGAGACAGAGGTAATGTGCAGTTTTATCTACATGGAACAGTTGTTACTTTTTAGCACTGAATAAATTATAAATCAACATATTCATCACAGTGCATTACATCATTAATTGCTGAAATAAAAAATGCTGTCTAGGTAAAACCACTAGACTGTTTGTCAGAAACTTTTAACATTTGAGTGTGTTTGACAGACTTAGACCATAAACGGAATATGCAATAATAAATATAAAGGACTATGTAATAAAAATGAATATGCATCAAAAATTATAAAGGAATATGCATTAATAATGACAGAATATATCCATGTTTTTGTGTTTGCATGTGGTGGTCTGGGACAGACTTTGATTAAAGGAAATGCCTGACACCCCCTTTGGGACGTAAACTGTGTCGCATCAAACGCAGACAAACATTTGGCTCCTCTTCCTTTACTGTCACAAAACAAGGATGTTTTAAAATCATCTCACTTATTTATTCATTTAAATTAGTCAACATTAATTGTCATTTGCAACCCATTTTATTTCCATAAAATAGAACATTAAACAAGATAGAAATATGTATATTGTTTGTACTTGCACCTAATGTTTTGTTTATCTATGTTTGTACATTTCAATGCTTTACCTTTATGTATCCATTTGTATATTTATTTACATCGCTGCTATTTGTTTTTTATTGTATTATTTCTTGTTTTTTTTTCCTTATGCTATATGTATCAAAAAATATAAATCATAAAAAAAAAAAAAATGCAGACTAGAAAGGCATTACATAACTATAACCAAAATGAAAATGAAATAATACCAGAAATGTGTGAGTAGGGGCCAATTTGACTAAAAAATAGGGTTGGGGATCGAAAATTCCAATTCTGGAATCGGATACTTGTAATAAAATAAAAATTTCAATCCAATATTGATTCCTGTGTGAGAACTCAAATCGGCAATCGCGCAATGTGCTGCTTTTGTTGCACACACATCCAAAGAAAGGCTTCTCTCATATAGGGCACGATACTGAATTGAGTTCTTGTACGCGTCTTCTTGCACTTAAGCGGACAAATACACACAAAATTATGCCAAAATATCCTCATAAACACAGTCGGTTTTTGTCGTAAATAGCGTAAGAGAGTGCCAGGGAAGAGAAGACGTTGAATAAAGTCGTTATTTTTGTTTGTTTTTTGCGCACAAAAAGTATTCTCGTCGCTTCATAACATTAAGGTTGAACCACTGGAGTCACATGGACGATTTTAACAATGTTTTTACTACCTTTTCTGGGCCTTGAAAGTGGTCGTTGTGTTGCTGTCTATGGAGGGGACAGAGAGTTCTCGAATTTCATCAAAAATATCTTGATTTGTGTTCCGAAGATGAACGAAGGTCTTACGGGTTTGGAATGACATGAGGGTGAGTAATTAATGACAGAATTTTCATTTTTGGGTGAACGAACCCTTTAAGTAACCGTAAACAGTTGAGAAAGAAAACGCATGTGTAATAGTATATTGGATCCTTCATGAGCTCTTAAAGTGACAGCAGCCTAATAAACCTGTTGTAGTCTGTGTAATTAACATTAATAAAAGAACAAATGAAAAAGTAATTCACTCACTGATCTTGTGACGGAATAACTTTTGCAACTTTAACAAGGATTATTCTATGTTTTAGGCCTTCAAGCCATCCTAGGTGTATATGACTTTCTTCTTTCAACCAAACACAATCGGAGTTATATTAAAGTGCCCCTATTATGCTATTTTAAAGTTTCCTAATTTAGTTTTGGAGGTCTCCCACAACAGGTTTACATGCATCAAAGGTCAAAAAACAGTTCCATTTTCTCATTATATACATTGCACATCACCACAATGTTCAGTGATTCTCAAACGACTCGATGGATGAATCAGTCTCTCTAAATCCCTCCTTTCCACGAGCCTACTCTGCTCTGATTGGTCAGACGGCCCAGTCTGTTGTGATTGGTCTACCGCGTACTGCGCGTATTTTGGAAACAAACGCCCATTACCATAACTGAACTCCAGCTCCGTCTGGAGGCTTCCGGAGCTCAGCGATAGTACACACTGTAAGGACAGTAACGATGACGTCGATTTTACACCAATCCCAGCGCGAGTCTGAATCGATGAAACATTGGAAGAACTAGTTATTGAACCTGAACCTTGAGCAGGACGTTTCTCAGTGATGCTACTCAGTTTGAGGTACATTATGAGATGTTTCAATTGTAGTGTGCGTCCATCAACAAACCCGTGTGTGTGTGTGTTTCTAATTTATTTCAGTAGTGTTTCAGTAAGACAGTAATAACGTGAGTTAGCCGGTTAGCCAGAGACCTACACAATATGAAACACAAGAAACACATTGTAGAGCACAGCGTCTTCTCGACAAGATGCTATCCAGTATCCGCTGCAGTGTTTGAGGTGGTTCAAGTTCTCCCTGGTGTCTGCGCGCACAATAAGTGGACGGGCAATATGCTAATGTTTCATCTTGACGTCACAATGAAACGGAAAAACGTTTGAAAAACGATTCCTTTAACTGACTCAGAGTCGACTCTTACTTTTGAGAGACAAAAACTTTATATACGCTGCACTTTCAGATTTAAAACTTTGCAGGATGTTTTTATTCAGTTAGAACTATGTTACACACTACATGAAAGGTAATTTTCAAAAATACATAATAGGGGCACTTTAAAAAATATCCTGGCTCTTCCAAGCTTTATAATGGGAGTGAATGGTAACTGAGATTTTGAAGCACAAAAAAGCGCATCCATCCATCATAAAAGTAATCCATACGGCTCCAAGGCCTTCTGAAGAGATGCGTTTTTGTTAGAAAAATAACCATATTTATAACTTCATTAACTATAATCCATGGCTTCCGGTAACGGCCATACGAGAGTCTAGTTCCGGCCGAAGAATGACCTCTGACCCGACGCATGACATAGGATGTAGGGGTAGCGTAAGCTTAGGTGAGAGTCGACGCCTCTCGCGGTTCAAACAAATAGGGCTGGGCAACAAACTCAAGCTACCGGTACTCCGACATTTCTCTTTAAAAATTCTCGTTTTAGACTTCTAATTCATGACCGGTGATTTGTTTTGCACTATCCTCTGCGCTTCCGCGTTCGTCAATACGGCATGCGTCGGGTCAGAGGTCACTTCCGCCGGAACTAGACTACCGGAAACCAGTGATTATAGTTTATAAAGTTATAAATATGGATATTTTTCTTACAAAAAAGGATTGCTGCGCTTCAGAAAGCCTTTATTAACCCCCTGGAGCTGTATGGATTACTTTTATGATGGATGGATGCGCTTTTTTGGGCTTCAAAATCTCGGGCTCTACTCACTCCCATTATAAAACTTGAGCCAGGATATTTTTTAATATAACTCCAGTTGTGTTTGGATGATAGAAGAAAGTCATATACACCTAGGATGGCTTGAGGGTGAGTAAACTATGGCATAATTTTTGGGTGAACTAACCCTTTAATGTTTGAAATGTATAATAGTTAGCCCAGTTGTTTTTGCTGTGGTATTTTTGTTAAAACCACAGGAAAATGTTAGTGTTCTTTAGGATGCTGATTTTTTGTAGACTGCTTATTTTTTTTCATAGTATTCAGCTGCAACAAAACGTTTTGCCTCAAGACACAGAATAAATATGTTTGATATAAATGTTTGAATAAATGTTTTCACCTTACTGAAATCGAAACCGGGAACCGATAAGCAGAATCGGAATCAGAATTGTTCAAATTCAAACAATACAAAACCCTACTTATCAACATACAAAACATCCCGTACATAAACATACAAATAAAGTTATGTTGTGTTACCATGGTACAGTAAAATCATATACTATGGTATTCACATCGTACTTCAAAAACACCTTGGTATCACCAACATATGCCAAAAAAGCATGTTAATACCAAAGTACATGTCCAGAAAAACACAGTGTGTTCGTCTCAGGTCAGATGTTTTGACTAGCGCACATCTGGCCAACGCTCTTCCAGCGCCTCAAACGCCCTAAAACGTGCCTGGAGACACTGCTGCTGTGATAAATCGCTCTCGTCTGTCATCCGTCCATCATGCACCTCTCCACACCTTTCTCTAGATCTCCCCGTCGACACCTTTAAGGTGATAAACCTGTGCTTGTGCGTCTCTCTCATTGTTGGCTCAGCCAACCATAGTTTGCCCCCTCTGCACGGCATTCACAAGTAATGATGTTGACTGGAACGCAATCATTTACCCCAAAGATAAACCGCTTCTTTTAACACAGAATGAGAGTATAAATGCTGGTGAGAATTGCTCCGTAATGGGGGCCATTTTGGAGGTGCACTGCCCGCTGTTCGTTCACCTTGTTGCCAGGGCAACAGATGCAGCTGCTGGAATAGGTTGCTATGAGTCAGGAGAGATTGGAAAAGATGATGATTTGTTTCTCTCTTTTGCTTATTAAACTCAGTATGCGGCTTCCGCTCTCGTTCTTAGAGTAACATCATGTTTCGGTTGTTCTGTTCTCTATTAATGTCAAACCATGAGATTTATTCAAGGTCTGCAAATGATTTATGGTATGAATAATAATATTAAAAGGTGGTTGCATAAACAAAAATTTCAAACACATTAACATACAGAGCTATTTTTTTCATTTTAATGATAAATGTTATGCAACATACTTGGTTTGGCCATTATGTTTGATGTGATGATTGTCGATATTATGGAATTGTTTTTAGTTTGAGTATGTGCATTTACTGTCCACAAAACTGTCCCCAGAAGTGAGTTAAAATAATAAAACCTTCCTTTGGAGATGTCCTCATTTGTAAAAGTCAGCCTGTAGTCATTATTATTAGCTTTAAATAAGACTAATAGGCAGGGGTGCAGGAGACATTTTCAAAATGGTGAGGACCAAACTGTAAGCAAAAGCCCAGATAGTAAGATCAGATTTCCAGATATCGGACCACCACTTCAGACTCACTGTCGGACCACCATCATATATTAAACTTGCCTGGTCATTAATAGAATAATATTGATTATTATTACAATTCGAAGTAAGTAAAATAAGAAGTATGAAAGATCAAAACTTAGGGATGAGCAAAATGCCTGCAGAATGCCAAATCTGTCCCCTGTAGACCAGCCTTTTATGTGGGATGTCTCATCTTTCAACCTTGCACAATTCTAATTTGATAAATTTTAATTAGGGGTGTGCGACAAATTGACAAAAAATTATCTTGATATTTTCTAGGATTTTATCGATAATGATAATTAAACTATATTTTTGCTGAGTGTATTATTGTGCTGGTACCTTGGCAGGTTTACGACTGCTGTGGACAGCTAACTCCTAAAGTTTTTGATATTCTTCATATTCTGTGCGGTGGTCAGTTCACAGCAGTGACAGAAATCATCTTTTCCAAAAAGTTTTAATTGTTTTTTTTTTTACCTTTTTATGGGCATTTTAACCTTTATAATTTTATTTTTTAAACCTAATTGTTTGCATCTTTGTGTCAATTTCCTAATTTTATCAAATTTAATTATAATAATAAGACACAATATGGCTGCTACCAATCAAATTAAATAACAAGATTCATCTTTGCAATGGAGAGAAAATAAAGAAGATGCATCTGAAGTGGCATTTAGACTGTTTAATGCAGCTCAGAGGTGACAAATTAATAACCTGCAGTTACAAATGCATAAATGGTGTTTTGATGTTTTAAATATAAAACGTTGAATATTGATATTTGAAATTATTTAAAACGTGAAAAGATACTTTAAATGTTAATTTAAAACCGCCAGTAGGTGGCAGTAAGTCACTGTTAATGAGTGAGTCATTGAGATTCAACCGATTCATTCAAACGGCTGATTCATTCAGGAACGAAGCATTTGACTATCTTAATGTTTCTTAGTCATCGAATCATTGATTCAATTGATTCGTTCAAAAAGCTGATTCATTCAGTAAGGAAACGCCTCCGTGTGTTGCTCAGAGACGCAGCGACACAGAGCGAAAACAGGCAATATGGTGTCTAAAATGTAAGTCACTTATTAACTTATTGATTTTATACAAGTTTACTAAACAAGATCACATCTGTTATGCTGATGCCTGGAGAAAAACTGCTCTCCGTGTGATATTTATTAACTATATTAAATGAGTAAATCACGCAGTGAAAGTGTGCACTGTAAATGCGCACCTGCACTAGTCTAATCTACAAGTCTACATCACGTAGTGTATGCAAGCACTCTCTGGGTGTGTGTGAGGGATATACTCTATAATGTCATATCACACATCGTTAAAACAACAATTATGATATTATCGCACACCCCTGTGGCTTGAATTACTTACAATGAATGTAAGGTTCGTTGTCGGAAGTTTTAGTTAGCGAATCGGGCAGGCTATTTTCCCTTATCAAATGTGCGGGGGTCGATTGCTGTCTTTTCAAAACTGCGGGGGTCATGACCCCACTGTCCCCCGTGCCAACGGCGCGCCTGCTAATAGGAGTCTATGTTATTCATTTATACAGCTATGAATGTACGTGTGTGTTTCATACCTGAATGAGTGTGCGCAGAGCATCAACGTAAGATTGTTCTGTGTCCAGTAAAGTCATCATCACATGTCTTCTCATGTCCTGTAGAGAGAAATATGTCAATAAAACATAATACACGTCACATATAACACATATACATAATAAAAATATCTATGACAGATACATGTAGACACAATCCTGAAGACTCAAGTATACACAAAACTTCAACACCCTTACAAACATTAACAATAGTAACCATTGTTTTGACCTAAATACTACTAAGTGCTCACCGCTTTTCGAAGTTACTTTTTTACAACCTCTAACCTTTAAAGTATCAAAAACTTGCATGGATGATTCCTCAAATCATATCTTGTTAAGGCGATATCTGCTGTTAATTTACTAAGCATTACTAATCATTTTCACCTGCTGGACCATAAAACAGGTGAAAAAAAATACCACAGCCCAAATCTGATTTTTGTGCATATCCAATTGGAATCCGAATCATATTTAGCAAATGTGAATGGAAAAAAAATAAAAAAATAAAATAAAATAAATCACATGAAATGCGATTTTTACAAATCCGTTTCGAGCTACATTCATATGTGGTTTGAAATCCCATTCCGCATTTCTGGAAATCCGTTTTAGTCTGACCGCTCTGATCAGAATTTCCCTGGTTTATGTCACTTTCTCACACCGCGTAAAACATTTACGTTTTACTTACGTTTTACGTTTAACTATGTGAAATTCAGACTGAAACGGATTACCAGAAATGCGTACATATAAATGTAGCTCGAAACGGATTTGTAATTCATGTGATTTTTGGCTGTTCAGACTTGCTAAATCTGATCGGATTTCAATCGGATATGCACAAAATCGGATTTGGACTGACAGTCTGAACGTAGCCAATGTGGACAGTCAATACTTTTAGATCAGATTCCAAATAATCAGATTTGGACTGACAGTGTGAACGTAGCCAAAAAAATTCCACAGTCAAAATTTTTGTGCATATCCAATTGGAATCTTTTCATATTTAGCAAGTGTGAATGGCAAAAAAGAAATACTATTTTTACGAATCCGTTTTGAGATACATTGTGGTGCATTTCTGGAAATCCGTTTCAGTCTGACCGCTCTGATCAGATTTTGCGTGGTTTATGTGACTTTCTCACACCACGTAAAACGTAAACATGTCAGCCGTTGTTATAGGAAACATGCTGAAAGTCACTGCAGAAACAAGGCTGTGTTGTTGCAAAGTTCCAGATGATCAGAAAATGACAATATAACAGAGACATGCCTCATACATTTCTGATGCTGCCTCAGAAGACATAGTAGTCCAGCGCGGTGGCTTCATATTGTCATGTTGTAAATAAGACAACATCTTTATTGTTGCTGTTGTTGTCGTCTTTGGTGTATGCCTACCAACACAACGTCATTGCCATAAAAAAAACAATGCAGATATTCCGGAAAATGAAAGAGCGGCACAGGACACACAAATCGGATTGGAACAGTTGTGATACACAGTGTGGACAGTCAATACTTTTAGATCAGATTACAATCAGATACACAAATAATCGGATTTGGACTGATAGTGTGAACATAGCCCTTGAGAACAAAAGATCAGAGAGACTCTTCACTTGGGGTAGAGCAAAACCACCTAGCAACCACCCAGAACACCCTAGCAACCACATAGCAATATGGTAAAAACACTCAGGACACTTCAGCAACCTCTTAGAAACACCCTTGCAACCATTCACAGCACTGTAATGCTGGTTTTACCCAGTATTTACTCACATTTTCTTAAGGAACATAATCTAATACTCATTATGATTTCACAGCAGTCAAGAATGGCATTATGGTATTTTGGTTGCTATAGTAATTATTTTGTAAAGGAAACACAATTTATAAATGAAGTGCTAATCAAAATAAGAGTTTCCTGTTTACTAGTCTGTGTCAGCCACTGAGCCAAATATGTGTATGTTTCCATCTAAGAGAAGATAACCTTCACTAACTGCTGTGAATCAGCCCTGACCAACACTACATAACAAACACATCTGAGTGAGAGAGAGACGTTTAAAGAGAAAAACTGATAAAGGACAGGATGTGCGCTGTTCTTTCATGGTTAAGTTTGTTAGCCAGCATCCGGTGTCCTGTGTTACAGCTCTCTTCTGAAATGCCCAGCTCAAACACACAGTGTAACATGGATGTAATTGGTAAAGGAAGTCACGTGCAGCGAATGCTACCCAAAGTCACGTATACCATGAAACGGGCTGGAGGAGAGCGAATGTTCTAGGATTCCTCCAAATAGTTAAACTTCATGCTTTAAACTAGTTCCTGGGAGCAGAGACTCCATCTGTTTACAGAAACACTTGTACGGGTTCAGAAGAGTTTATTTCTGAAAGAACGTCAGTAACATCCCACGCAAAGATTACAAAATCAATCCCAAAAAATGAGTTCATAAAAAGTCATCTTGAAACAGCATGCAAGAGATGCACAGGACAGAATATAGGGTTGTGCTCAAACGTTTACATACCCCTTGCAGAATCTGCTAATTTTTTTTTTATTTAGCACTGTCTTGAAGTTGTTTGCAAGTAACAAATGTTATATAGTCCACAAGATAAAATAATGAATTTAGTGTGAAAATATGGATCTCAAAAATCATACAGTCACTTGCTGGAAAGTGTTCAAACATGGGAAACCGAAGAATGTGCAGGATCTGGAGGATTTTTCTGAAGAACATTGGGAAGTTTGACTGCTTAGGACTCATGAACAACCATCACAAAACATTAAAAACAGTCATGGATCATTCAAGCACAGACACAGTATTAAGATTCAAGGGTATAAACTTATGAACAGGGTTATTTTTTTTTTTTTTATAAATTCAGCTATTATTTTGTCTTGTAGACTATAGAGTATGTAAACATCTGTTATTTGAAACCACTTATTCAGGACAGTGATAAATAAAAAAATAACATGCAATTTTTATGATTTTTCTTTTTTAAAACATTTTGCAGATTCTGCAAGGGGTATGTAAACTTTTGAGCACAACTGTATAGAAGTTTGGGGTCAGTGAGTTTTTCAGCAAGGATGCATTATATTGATGTGCCAGTAAAGACATTTATAATGTTACAAAATATTTCTATTTCAAATAAATGCTGTTCTTTTGAACTGTCTATTCATCAAGAAATACTGGAAAAAAAAATGTATCATGGTTTGCTCAAAAATATTATGCAGCACAACTGTGTTCAACATAGTTAATAATAAATGTTTTTCAAGCAAATCAGTATATATATATATATATATAAAATGTTGTATACATAACGCGCAAATGTTTTTTGCACGTTTCAGCCTAACGCAATTAACATTTTCACGTCCAGCGCCACATTGTTTAAACAGTAAATGCACTCGTGCCCATCTGTTTGCCCATGGGCGTGCTGGTCTGAAAACGAGGTGTGTTCAGGTGCATTGTTGGTGCGTTGATATTTTGAGGCAACTGAAAACGACTGCACCATTGACCCACAAAAACCTGGTCTAAAGTCAATAGCGCAGTATTTTTGTGTTAGTAAGGGCGCGTTAGTAATATGCGCCTATAGGCGGGTGCACAACGCACGTACACTCTGCTTATTACACACACAGGGACGTGCAACAGCACACAAACATTTTTAAATATTAAAAATAAAAGGATTCCTCTCTGGAGAAGTGTTCAGTCTTTCCGCTTGCAAATTCCGCCATGGAAATAGCGAATCCGCCATGGTGCAAGCGCAACTGGCTTTTAAAGGGAATGGGAGATGACACTCAGATTTATTGCACGTTACGCCCAAAACACACCCATGACTCATTAAGAGACTAGGTACAACCCTTTTGGACCATGCGCCTGGCGCACAGACTGTTTTTTTCTGTCATTAAACTAGCAAAAGTGGATTCGGACACGCCCTAAGTGCACCTGCGCCATGCGCTTCAGACCATGTGCTCAGATCGTTAAAATAGGGCCCTCAATCTCCACATTAATGTAGAAACAACATAAAGATAGTTTATTTTAAATATTTGTTTAATGGCATCTTTATAAGTACTATGAATGAAGGCGCAAGGCCAGTATCACCTATACCAGTACTGATGTCTCTATTAAATTGAATTTTTTTCTCAATTTCTGGAAATGAAATAAGTAAAAGTTATTGTTTTTGTTGTTTCTGACCCATGCAACCTTGTATTTTAATACATTAGGTTGTTATGTCACCATCATTTTAGTACAATGTAATTTATGAAAAATAAAACACAAACTAAACTAAAACCATTTACAATGGTATATATATGGTTTAAATATACAAGGTATTACAGAAAGAAAGAAAGAAAGAAAGAAAGGGTCATGTGTGCTTGTATCTCAGATTTATGCTCATGCCATCCAGTTCATTTTTCTCCCATAAAGAGCAGGCGGTTTGACAGGCTATACTAAGCAGCATGCTATCTTGGCCGACACGTCCAGCTCTTAACTGCGCTAAACAAACCTTCTGACCTGCTGTTGAGTTGCTATTCTAAACCGACTCATTCTGAACCAGTTTAAAATGGTTTCCAAGCAGGCCGCCACAGAATCTAGTTAGTTTTCCCCTCAAGACAAATCAAACTGCCACACACAGGACGAGCACATGGACAGGAAGATCTGCATATGTTGCAAGGTATTTTAAGAGATTATTGAGCCTTTGCCTGAACTTGGTCCCAAATATAAATTGGTAATAAAAATGCATTTAGACCAAAACGCTCTCTGGAGTCTCATCAGGGGGCCAGAAATGTGCCCAGCAGCTTCAACAGCATGTGTGGCAGCCGTAAAAGACGTCCCAAAAGAGTATTTCTGAAATGCCCTGATGAGACATGGCGTGACATTCAGTCACAGGAATGCGCAGTGGATTTGGAAAGGTTACTCTATTAAAACTATTATTGAGAGAAAAAACTAGCAGAGCTAAACAGAAACTATAAATGTGCTCTAAAATATAAACACATTTACAATATTGATTTTGCAAGGGATGCTATACTAAAACTGGTGATAGTACAAAAATGAAATAAAACCGTTTCATGGAAATTAAAACTAACTAGAACTACACTGAAATTGAAAGTAAAGTTTTGGCAAATTAGAGTACATGCATGTCAGCAGTACAATAATCTCATGAACACATAAATACAATTAAACATTTTTTTTATGCCTCAAATAATCTTAATGTGATTACATTGGTCACAACAGCCACACACACACGGTTCAGATCTCAAAGTCAAAGCACAGCTTTATAACTGCATGAATCTAATTCATTTAAACATCAACAAAAGCCATGAACATTCTTGCCATTTGGCTCACATAATGTCAAACGGTGCCTTGTGCACCCGTCCCATAGCTGTTCTCCTGATGCATTATAGGGCAGCATTATTATAATAAAATCATATAATGAATGCAGGAACCTCCAAATGCATTTCTTGGAAAGATGAGGTCACGCAGAACAGGAGAACATGAAGCTCACTGGGGCAAATATTTTTCTCTAATAAGCAAATGTTCATGGCAGTTCATGCGTCGGACATGTTGGGCTGCATAAACATGAGATAGAGTAAGAAAACACAAAAACAATGACCACATTTCTAGAGCCAAGAAAACGAGTGTTTCTTTAACTACAGGCGCTTTTACATCACAGGGGTTTATTTTGATCAAAACGAACAGATTTAAAGGTTATTTAATTGTATGAAGGTCACATTCACATTATTGAAACTTACTGAAACTGTATGGCTTCATAGTTCTTGCTACTATCCATATGCATTTTATGCATTGATAGACCATCAAATCATTATAAAAATATTAATCTTTTCTAATCTAAACAGAGTGAAATGATCAGAAACTGTTTGATAAAATATATAATTTTCCAATAAAAGATGATTTTTTTTTTTTTTTTACACATGATTTGTTATATTTAATATATATACAGTACCGGTCAAAAGTTTGGAAACATTACTATTTTTAATGTTTTTGAAAGAAGTCTCTTATGCTCATCCATTTAGCCTCCATTTATTTGATCAAAAATACAGAAACAGTAATATTGTGAAATATTATTATAATTTAAAATAACGGTTTTCTATTTTAATATACTTTAAAATATACAATATTTATTTCTGTGGCGCAAAGCTGAATTTTCAGCATCATTAATCCAGTCGTCAGTGTCACATGATCCTTCAGAAATCATTCTAATATGCTGATTTGATACTCCGTTATTAGCAATGTTGGAAACAGCTGTGCTGCTTAATATTTTTTTGGAACCTGTGATACTTTTTTCAGGATTCATCGGTGAATAAAAAGTTTTTAAAAATCTGACAGACTGAAAAATCTGATCGATTTCTAACAATATAAATCTTCACTATAACTTTTTATCAATTTAACACATCCTTGCTGAATAAAAAAAAAAAGTATTAGAATAAATAAAAGTATTAATTTCTTTAAAAAAAGTATCACAGGTTATAAAGAAATATTAAGCAGCACAACTGTTTCCAACATTGATAATAAACCAGCATATTTCTGAAGAGTGGATTAATGATGCTAAAAATTCAGCTTTGCATCACAGAAATAAATTATATTTTAAAGTATATTAAAATAGAAAGTTTTTCAGTTTTTTTCAGTATTTTTTTTTATCAAATAATGAGGCTTGATGAGCATAAGAGACTTCTTTTAAAAACATTAAAAATAGTCAAGTTTCCAAACTTTTGACTATAAAAACTCAATTCTCAACATAAACTAAAACTTGCACACACCAACAAACACGCACATCTAATCAAAATAAGAATTTCCTGTTTACTGTGTGACAGCTCACTACAACATTTATGTTTACAGAAGTAACCTAAACCACGAAAACTATTTTAAACTTGAGTTTCAAGTAGAATGGTGACTAACCTACTACACCATTTATTTACGGACAGCAGTCAGATTTAACATTAGTATTTAATTTGACATGAATAAAAAAGCAATGCAGCGTGCTAGGCCACTGCTTCAGTATAGTATGCACTTAAAAAAAAAGCTCTACAGATCCAAAAACATCCATATTTTGTCTAAATACCCATGTGTGACCCTGATTTACACTCATCAGGTAATGAGGTCATAGTGCAGAGGTAAACCTCCGTTTGAGGTTCTGGCTGTAGCGTTTGATTGGTTTTTATTAGCAGAGTGAAGTAAGAGTGTGTTTAAGTTATGAGAAGATCTCATTTCCTTCTAAAGCACGCTCTGCTAGAGGCCTGAGGTACACCGTGCACTTCAGCCAAACATGCTATTTCTGCCAACCACTGCGGCTTCGATAAAACACACACACCAGAGCACTTTTACCGCATCCCGAGTAGAGCAGGTGGAATCTGCAATTTGATCCACCATCGCCAATCAAATCAACCTCTCTTTGATCTGATCAAAAACGCTTACCGGTTGCTAATCACAATGAGAAAATTCTGCACGGTCAATCATGAAAGAAGGGTGGAGACGTTCAAGCGTTGCATGGGAATTTGTCTGTTGGATGTGGTTCAAACAGGTGGTGTAGGTGTACAGCTCGCTACAGGTACAGCTGGTGTGGCGTACTGGTTAAAGCATTAGCCAGCAATCAAAGCTTGCTGGTTTAATTGGTACATGAACTATAATCATTGTGCCCTTCAGGATAGAGTTAAAGTATCTGCTCAATGATTAGTTGTTTGCGTGATATAATTGAATCAAAGAAAGAAAACTGCTGATATAGTAGATTTTCTTGCAATACCTGAAAGTATAGCAGAAAAAAAAGATACTAAATAAATTAAAATGACATAAAACAAAGATATATTAAATACCTAAAATATTATACCCCAAAAATCATATTTTACACAAGTAAAATACATTGTAAGCTAAACTGAATGAATAACTCAACATCTGAATACAAAAAAATGACAAATAAATAAAACAGTGTCTGTGACCAGTGTTCAATTCTCACGTGCTGATTCTTTTAAACAAATTGAATTCATGAGTCATCATGAATAAAAAAGGTAAAGATAGAAAAAAGTATTGTGTAGAAATAAATTGTACTTTAATTATATAAAAAACAGTTTATAAAATAAAAAGAATCAAATAGTAATAATAAATATAAAAAATAAATATTCATTATTTTATTACTTATTTTTTATAAGTACACACACACATATATATACATACATACATATACATACATATATATTAGTGCTATCAAACGATTAATCGCATCCAATAAAAGTTTGTGTTTACATAATATATGTGTGTATGGTGTATAATTATGTATATATAAAAATACACATGCATGCATATATTTAAGATTTTTTTTATATTTATATATAAAATATTTATATAATATAAATGATATGACTATATATACAGTATATACATGCAAATATGTCTTAAATATATACATGTATGTGTTTGTATTCAAATATACATAATAATTATACACAGTACACACACATATGTAAACACAAGCTTTTATTTTGGATGGGATTAATCGTGATATTTGTATACATAATAAAACATACTAAAACAATATCATTAAATACATTTTTGAATTCGGATCAAGTCATTTCAAGTCATCCAACAAATGACGAAAAGCAGGACAGTTGAGTCTGCAAAACAACGTGTCAAGTTTTAAAAACACATCTCGAGACCTATGCATCTCAACTAGTCATTCAGAAAATCCCTCAACATGTCCAAAAATGTTATTAAAAATATGCAGTCTTGCACATCCCTATCAGAAATGAAGGAGAGAGCGCAAACAGAACGCTTTGAAAATGCACAAAGCTAGTTGCCTAGCACCAGACATCAGTTCTCAGCCCCCTCCACACCATAGATGATTTCTACTGTCGTCATTCCCCGCGATGAGTGTCCTTAACTAGATCACAAGAGCTGAAATCACACAGCCTTTCAACACTTTCACAAAGCCAGCTCTTCCCTCTCTCCTCTCAATCCTTCTAGTTCTTCCCCAGCAAAAGGTTTTCATTGACTGGCTTTCAGTAAAAAATGCGCTGTCCTGCAGAGCTTCTTCAACAAGGTTATGCAACTATGACAAAAGTACATGGAGCATGCATGTGTATCAGGTTGACACAGTCTGATTACTTTCCATTTGCAATATTGATCAAAACACGACTGACCAATTTGTCAAAACAAGCAAAAGAGAAAAATATCTAAGAGAGTACTACTGTATATGCATTAACAAATTAACCAAGCAATGAAATAAGAGGATCAGATTCCAGTCGGGAAAATTTGCATTTGCATTTCCTCGGGCCATGGCTATTTTCAAGACACCAAAACAAAGAAAATCTCACAATATTGTAACCATACTCATAAGACAGATATGCTGTCTTTGTTTATCTCAACAAGTGGGGCAAATCTCAAGCAATATATGCAACAAAGCCAAATGATTCACACACGGTCTCTACTAACAGACACGAATGATTGTGCGATGAGACCTCATACTGTGCGGTTTGTGTGCCATTGCAAAAAAAAAATCCCCTAAACTTCAGGAGGGACTTGAGCCATATCTAGAGACCAAAATATCAGATATTTGACCAATCAAGGACACCCTAGTAAGAAGATAGAAACCATCTAGCAACATACTAATAACCTTCTATAGAACACCCTAGCAATCATAGCCATGCACAAGCATTTTTGTAGAGTTTTGCACAGGCAAGCACACCATCCGTTTTCTTACGTTTCTATTTGTCTTCATTTTCAATCACAGACACATGCAGAGATATCGTGAGGTACTTAAATGTCTCTATATTAGCATATCTTATTAACAAGAATATGGATGCGGTGTAAAAGTGAAGCTCACATTCAATATGTTGTTTGAATGAAAAACTCGTGCAGCGTTTGTACTTCAGTCGGTACCACACGCTCAATGCCAGCTCTGCTTGGCCTTTACAAAAACAGGTCATGGGATCACAGCCAGTTAGCTATTTCTAGCTGGAGTAGAACATTCACAAGCAATAAACACACTGAGAAAGAGCATAGCAGACTAAAACAAAGCCAAAAATGAGCAAAAAGAAGAGAAGAGGAGATGGAAAGTAAAAACAGCATTAATATACAAGAACATGAGGTTAGTTTGTAATTGCAGAGTGCCACAAGTCTGGAAAAACAAACGTTACTGGCTGCAGAGGAATCAAAAATGAATCAATCAATCTCGCAGACACACCAGTCAGCGATGAACCTGTTTACATGTGCCATTGTAAGACATGTGCGAGGTGTAAGACAGTCTTAAGACAGACGCCCACAGGGTCATTGCAGACAGATAAATCCCCTCAGTGTCTGGACATAATCCAAAGATGCTCCTCTCAGCTCCGTCAAGTCAATGGAGTGAGGGAGGGAGGAGGGTTTAACACACATACATACATGTGTGCAGGTACAAAGCAGAAGATGGTGGTCTCTCTGTCTAATCTCATGATTCAACCAGCCTTTTTAGTCGCTCTAATTCTATTAAGGGTGAGAGGAGAATAACCTGCTGCAAGAGAGACAGAGAGAGACATGAACATACAGACGACAACACTGGAAACACTAGAGTGGAAGAAACAAACTGAAGCTGTCTGTCTATCTATTGCCCTAGGTCCTTTGATCTATCTATCTATCTATCTATCTATCTATCTATCTATCTATCTATCTATCTATCTATCTATCTGTCCGTCCATCCATCCATACATCCATCCATCTTTCCATCCTTCTGTCTATCTATCCATCCACCAACCTGTCTGTCTGTCCATCCACCCATCCATCATCCATCCATCTCTGTCTGTCCATCCATCCATCCATCCATCCATCTGTCTGTCGGTCAATCCATCCATCCACCAACCTGTCTGTCCATCCATCCATCCATCCCTCCATCCATCCATCCATCTATCTCTAGCTGTCTGTCCATCCATCCGTCTGTCTGTCCGTCCATCCACCCACCCATCCATCCATCCATCCATCCATCAACCTGTCTCTGTCAGTCTGTCTATCCATCCACCCAACGACCTCTCTATCTGTCCATCCATCCATCCTTCCATCTCTGTCTGTCTGTCCATCCATCCACCCATCCATCCATCGACCTGTCTCTGTCTGTCTATCTGTCTGTCTATCTGTCTATCTATCTATCTATCCACCCATCCATCCATCCATCCATCCACCCACCCACCCACCCACCCATCGACCTGTCTCTGTCTGTCTGTCCAGCCATCTCTGTCTGTCTGTCCATCCATCCATCCATCCATCGACCTGTCCATCCATCCATATACTGACAGTCTTAAGAAAAACAAACTGAAAAAGGCAATAAAAGAGAAGGAAAGGGTAAACGGGGGGTAAAGGTGTAAAAGACCTTGACGACGAAGTGTCAGAAACGTAGATGCTCTCACACAATGAAAACAACAAACCCAAACAAACACGATAACAGGTTCAGACTACAACAATAATCAGTGGTCTCTTCTGTAAGGGTCGTACCTCAGCATTGGTCTGAGGGGCACCCACGCCTCCCCCAACCCTGTTTCCATTGGGCTCGACAGCGACGGACCTGTCCAGCTCTTCACCCGCCCCTCCTCCTCCATCATCACTGGGGCTCTCTCCACTCTCCTGCATCTCCTCCAAGGCAATGGTGAATTGGGCGAGGGTCCGTACCATCTGCAGCATGCGACACGAGTCCCTCGCCCCGCAGGTGACTGCGATCGACACCCCCACCCCAAGCCCCCCCACCCGACAGCTCGATCACCTCCACCAGGAGATAAGCAGCAACAGGCGGTAGAGAATCAGAACCCTCCCATAAGGAATAATTTGCAAAAAAACAACTCAGGTTTAAATCCAAAACTGTAAAAATCCAAAGTTGGAGGAGGAATGCGTTTCATCCCCATTTAAAACTTTACGCAGCGTAGTTCGTTTGCCTTCTGAGGCAGGTAGAGCCTATGACAGAGGGAAAGACAGTAAACAGAGAGACTGCAGAAAGAGATCAGTGTGTAATGAGAGGCAGCAGACGGGCACCAGCTGAACGCAGCTCACCAACAGCACTGAGCAGCTGAGCTCAGAGCACCGCTCACAGACCTGACCAATCCATGACCGATCCCACACTAGCTAATTGGATTGGCTCAGCCTGGTGAGGATGAAAACACAGAGGTGTGGCTTTGTCTCCATGGCAACAAGGAGGTGGGAACTTCAGGTGACTGACAGATAGACTCTCCATTCAGTTTACAGTACTATGTTTACACTCATAGACAAGTGGAAAGAAAGCAAAAAGATTATAATTGATATTAATATATATTTCAATGTTAATATACAATAGCAACAATGCAAATTAATCGTTTTACGATGGAAATTATCCAAAAACATGGCATTACCATGGTGAATGTCTTAAAAACATGACATTGCCATGGTAAATGTCAGAAAAACATGGTAATCCCAGAGTAAATGTCCAAAAAACATGGTATTACTAAGGAATTTTAGTGAAGATTAGTGAACAACCAACAACTGAACAAGGTAGCTATACTTTCTACAACTTTTAGAAAACAACATTTCTCTTTCTAATCAGTACCAGATTCTCACTTTCTCTCTGTTTTTCTTTCTCCGTTCTTCACATTTAAATATGTGCTTTATCCCTGCAGGTTTATTTTTAGCTGAGAGGCTTTTCAGCACATTTTTGGGAAGGTGGAATCCATTAGCAGCAAGTGCATTTGTGCCGATGCATTATTGACGTGAAGAGAGGCGCTTTCATCACCCTTGACAGAGCAACAACAGCGTTCACCTGAAAAGAAACATGGCTGCTCCGCTTACATCCTCCACATCTTCACTGTGAAAGAGCAGAAGCTTTTGTGGTGCACATACGCCCATGCTCGACCAATTACCTAAGAATTACGCAAGTTCTCTGTAAGCTGTTTCTTTCAACGGACATTTACAATGATGTTACATACCAGTCGCTGACTGATGCTCCGCCAACCAACAGAGATCTACATCGTGCAATATCATCTTTTATGAGGTATCATTTTCAAATAACGAAACTATAATTACCATGGTATATTTTTCAAGCACCATGTAAATACCATTGTACATGAACATGGTATTCATTCAGTACCTCTGTATTACCATTTAAATTCACTGAACCACTGTAACACCACAGTACTTAAGCGTTATCACACAGGATGTGTTTCAAAAGCTATTGAGCTGCCTACCTAGACAGCATTTATTTTGAAATGCATCAATGCAGTTCAGGCAGGTGGCTTACTTGGTTTTGAATGCTTATATATGAAAGATCCTCAACCTGAGAGGCTGTGGCACTACAGACCGTGGGTGATATAAAGAAACTGAGACTTGTCGATGAAAAACAAGATAATTTGTTATATGTCATCCACCCAAATGCTAAAAGGCGCTAACACATTTCTCTATTGCCTGAAGTGCCTGCTAATTTGCATTCAACAAGTCTTACTGGCACTGGAATGCTTGTTTTCATTTTACTCCAATCAGAAGGTCAATCTGCATGTTCGTATCTGTTACTTTTCTTGTAGATATTGGTGTCTGGTCCAGACGCCCTTCACAGACAACATGTCTGATTCTCTGCTGAATGCTGGTGTTGCAACAGGGCATATCTGTTGAGGAACAAGTTGATATTTTCTGATCTGGTATTCAGTTGGACCTGGTTGTCTTGTCTTGAGGGATACATTTTTTTTTTTTTAATTTAAAATTTTGACTGAACGATCCCTTTAAGACCAAACCTGAAAAGCAGTGTTATTATTGTTATCTAAAACTAGAACTATAATTTTTTTTTCATTGAAATTAAACAAATTAAAATATAGGATGTTGGATTACCAGGGTAAATGTCAAAAAATCATGGTATTACTAAGATAAATGTCCAAACACTTATTACCATATAATTGTACCATAGAGTGAAAATTAATAAAAAATGAGCATTAAAGGAATAGTAGGCAATTTCGGAGTGTTCAGCAATAGCAAGCTAGCTTTGAAAACATAAGATCCCACCCTCCCTTCAAAGCTCTCTCACCAAAGCCATGCCTCCTTCAAAACACATGAACATGCACAGCAGATTCTGCAAAGCGTCACGAGACGATGTTAAGTTACCTCATGTCTCAAAGCACATATTACAGTAATAATGAACGTAAACAACTCTTACTTGTACCACCTGACTACTGCAGATTTATTTCAGCGTTGATAGTGTTGCCATTGAAAAGCATAAGTCTGAGTCGGAGGACGTGAACAGCTCTGGGTAGAAAGTCACGGGTTGCCATCACGTAATTACGGTTACGACATGGCTTGAACGCAGCATAAGCTCGTTGTTTTAATTCAGGAGGAACTGTAATACATGACTGAGGTTTGTTTACAGCGCCCAGTGACTGTCTACACAACACGCTGATGTTGTGTGATGTCTGCGCGAGCAGGGTGCGTGGAGGTATGGAAATAGCAGGTAGACAGGCAGGTATGACATTGTATCATTGCATTCGGACCGAATGATTGGACGTACATTTTTGGGTCCTGAGACTTCCACAGAATATATGTGTACATGTTTTAATATTTAGACCACTTCTATTATTGATTGCTATCAGAATGAGTGTTTCAACCAGTATAACAATAAGTGTTTATAAAAAAATTGCCTACCCTACCTTTAATTGAAATTAAGCTGAAATAAAATATAAATCTAAAATGAAATTGAGAAATGTTGTATTGGCAACTAACTAAAACCAAAATAAGTTTAAAGTAGAAGTACTGAAATTACTAAAACTGAAATAAAAATGAAGCTAAATAGAAATATTATAATATATAATATAAATATAATAAAAAAACTAATAGAAAATGACAAAAGCACACAACAAAATGACTAAAACTAAAATTAAAACTGGAAATATAAAAACATATATATAATTTAAAGCCACAATATGTAATTTTTCGCCGCTAGAGGTCGCTTATTCAAAACAATTTTGCGATGACTTGATTTCGCGGAGCTTTTATTATGCCACAGATGACAGCTTCCGCCTTTTCCGGTCAAGCGCATGTGGGGGAACGCAGCGCTGTTTTATCACATTACATACATTTGAGTATGTTGAAAGTCATGTTATAATGCTACTCTGTGCGTTCGCTCGGTGGCGACTATGAAACACTTGTTGCACACTGCAGTAAGCTAGATCGATATTAGCCATGGCAAAACATGGTACTTGCGGTAAATCATGAAAATTAAATTTAACAATAAGATTAACTGTGTTGAGCTATATAACAGTGATTCGTTTTCTGTCGATGAATGTATCCAAACAGTTGCTCACCTGTCTAATAAAACACATAAAATATTAAAGCGTCTTTGGGGTTTCCATGGTTTCTACAAAATAAAACCGAGGGTAACGCGAGTATGATGTCATTGATAGGCGACGCACGAACATGGTTAAAATTGCTTATTTCTCTGGATTTAAACATTCTTGGAAACATTTGGGATAATGTAAGGACACAAGTCAACAAAACATTGTTCTAGTGGTTTTGAGATATTTTAATCCAAAAATCTTACATATTGTGCCTTTAATTACATTTTATTTTATTCTTTAGAAAATAAATAATATTACTTAAAAGTATAAAAATAATACTAAAATAACACTTCTGAGAAGAAGAATGCTAATGTACAGAAATCTTAAAAGAAGCACTGCAGTGGAGCACATTTACTGCGGTTCCTGGTTAGTACTGAACTCTTTGACCTCTCTGACATACGAGCACAATTCATGACTGCACTGATTTTCATGGTACCTCTGGCAGCATGACAGATATGTGTCCTTCCTCCAATATCGGCCTCTCTTTCTCTTTCTATCTCTCTCACCAGAATGAAACAATGTGCTACGGTCAGAGTCTGCCGGGGACGGTAAATCAGACAGATCACAACCTGGAAAAAGTTCTTCAGAGAATGCAAAGCAGCCGGACTACTGAAATGTAAGAGAGAGTGAAACATGAGTCAGAAAGAGGGAATGAAACAAAATTAAATGAAAAAAGGGAGAGCAATTTTGACTATAAACCAAAACATCAGAAAAATCTAATTCTAAGGCTGTCGCTCTGGAAAAAGGTAATTTCCAATGACCTTAAGGCCGATGAAAAACATTTTCTTCAATTGAAGAACAGACGAGTGTACCCACATCCAGCCCGTAATTCTGCTGGAAAACATTCAGTGCTAGAATAAAAATAGAACTTAAAACATAAATGCTGGGATGCATGCCATCAAACCTCATAAGGCCAAGAGAGGTACAATGATGAGTGTGTGTGTGATAGAGCTGTTTAGATTTATTAGTGGTGATTGTTAAGTGTTCAAGCATCATTATGCTCATACACAGTGATTTGAACAAACCTCTAACCCTAAAGTAATAAGGGCCGATATACTTCAAGCGAAATTGAAGAACGAACTGATGTGACGTCATTTCGAACAAAATCAGGCCAAAACGAAGTTCGTTTTGGGAGTTCGAAACGGCTTGCCAAAGCGAACTTTCTGGAAAAGTTTGCTACGGCTGGTAAACACTTTTGTACTACCATTGGTCCGTGGTGATTACGTAATAGGTGGAGGTGCGCGGAGGCTCCGCCTTCTTTCACATGGAAATCTTTTCTGGTTCATTTCTTCGGTTCAGTCCGTCAAGGTCAGACATCCACGAGTGAAAACATGAACACACGAGAGCTGCTTTATAGTAGAAAATGAAGTTGCACTTCTGATGAAACGAGACATTGACACTGTTTTTCATGTTTAATACGGTAAAGCTGCTTGATTTTAAGCAATCTATTGTATAAAGTGCTATATAAATAAACGTGATGTGACTTTACTAGAGTGCCGAATTGCAGAGCTTGTGTAAACATATCCACATTGCTATGATCAGATGCTTTTCTTATGCTTTATAAAAAACATGCTTGCTGTATATTGTTGTTTATTTTGTTATTGAGAGGAAAGCACGCAGCACATATTTACATATTCATCTAACCGTCGTTAAAATAACTTTTCTATTTGATTATATTTTAAAATGTAACATATTCCTGTGATTTTCAGCATCATTACTCTAGAAATCATTCTAATATGCTGATTTTCTGCTCAATAAACATTTCTTATTATTATCAAATATTGAAAACAGTTGTGCTGCTTAGTATTTTTGTGGAAACCATGATAATTTTTCTTTTTTAGGATTCTTTGAATAGAAAATTCGGGGGGTAAAAAACAGCATTTATTTGAAATAAGAATTTATTTTGTAACAATGTAGATGTCTTGATTAAATTAAAGCTACACTATGTATTTTTTCGCCGCTGGGGGTCACTAACCTCTTCAAAACAATAACAAAGGTGTAGATTGATGACGCAGTGAATGAGCGTGGAATCATGGAACTTGTCGTCATACTGATGGATCTAATAATGTTTATGGGGAAATAATGTTTATGAATGAGTGAAAGCATTCATGTTTTTTAACATGACTGTGGTATGAAGCAGGGTGCGATTACTAATAAGAGACAGATATCAGCGCCACATGCGCGAGTCCCGGGGATATAAAGAAATGGGGATGTTTCATTTTACCGAACTACCCGCAAGTGCTGAATTAGTACTCATACAGGTGTTTATTTGACGAATTAAAATTGTGAGGAAACACAATGCTGTTTCACTTGGTCTACACTATCTAAAATGCATTTGAGTGTGTTGAAAGTTATAATGTTATTATGTGTGTTAGTTTGTTGGCTGTATGAGACTAGCAGTAAGCTACATCAGCATTAGAACATCATACTGATGATATTCTAATATTTCATCGTGTTGAGCTACATAACATTGATTCGTTTTATGTACATTTGCTCACCAATAAAGCACATGCAAGAACGGCATCTCTGTCAAGTCGAAGTTTGTTGCAAAGCTCACGCCATCTCGAAAACGCCACGTCGATACTGGTCCTCTTTTGATTTTTCATTTTGTTCTAAAGTCTGCTTGCCACGGTCCATAATGTTTGAACGAAACTACAACAGCGTGCCGCTAGACGTTAAACAGTGGTCCACGTCTGTTGCCATGGTTTCTACGGCAGTAAAAGTGGAAACCGAAGGTAACATGGATACGACGCCATTGACAGGCGACTCCCTCACATGTCCCGGTTCCTTTCACAATTTACAAATAGTTGGAAACATTTGGGATATTGTAAGTACTCAACTGAACAAAATATATAACACTGGCCTAGTGGTTTTTGGATATTTTACTGCAAAAATCTTACATATTGCACCTTTAATGCATCCTTGCAGAATAAAAGTTAACTAGTTTTTAACTTTAGTTTTTAACCCTAAAATTTTGATTGGTAGTGTATAATATTACCCTAGTCTTACACATTCATTGTCAATTTCAGCAACACTCTAATCAATGCCTTATATAAAACACATCTCCATGGAAACCAAGCTGCCACTGTTCTGAAACATGATGCACTTCCTGTAAAAGTGTGGCAGCACTGGGGGATCTCAACAATCTAAACCAGTAAGGTGTCTTGAATCTGCTAACAATCCCTGATCCAGATATCTGTTTGACGCAAACACCTAATTTATTAAATCGCTCAAGTTCATCAATATAACCCATTGATTTAAATTAATTACATTTTCCGCAGTCATCTCTGAATGAGGCCGCTTTATTAAACCTTTTCGGAAGCCGTTCATTGCTTTTCCACATGCACTTGGACTAGAAAATGCACGTATTAATGAAAGAAGACAGCAAGGACAGATTAGCTTTACTAAATAGCAGGCAATAAATTCAAACACAACAGAGAAATGCTGTTAGCAATCAGCTCATCCAGCTGTGACCTACATTTTGTGCTCTCAAACCAAAAATAATACAGCAATAAAATTCCCTGACTGCATTTAAGTCTCATTCTCACCTATTAAACTAAACAAAAACTCAAATAAATCACTAGAACTGTGCGCTCAGATGGTTTGTCCTGTGCTGTGAGTAGCTTTAGAGCAGCAAGACAAACTCAGGGCAAGTGTAGGACTACAAAACATGAGAACAAGATACACTTAAAAAAATGCTGCAAACTATTTTTGACACTAACTTCTTCTATTTTAGACACTAACTTCCATCATTCTGCTGGAACTTCAACACCACGTTGACCACCCAAAACCTGGCATCCAAAAATAAAATAAAATAAATTAAAATGAAATACAATTTTAAGCTCCCCTAATGTGAAATTACAAATCAGCAAACACAATGTCAGAAATCCTGAACACATAAAATGAGTTTCTAGGTTTATTAGCTTTTATACAGGAGGGGGAAAAACACTTTCCATATATTTTGTTGACGGCACAAATCATGGTAATATGGTTAATACTATAACAATTTGAGGCAGTATTTGTTGTTACAAATTGGCAATTTTCCTGTTCAGTTGATGCTTGATAATAAAAAAAAAAAAAAAATTAATTAATTAATAATTTAATAAATAATTTAATAAAAAAATAATTAAATTTTAAATTTATTTTTTATGACTTTGCCTCAATAAACTCCTAATTTACTGTTCATTAATAGTTAGTAAGGCAGTTGTTAAGTTTAGGTGTTGGGTAAGATTAAGGGACGTAGAATTTGTTCATGCAGAATAAGGCATTAATATGTGCTTTATAAGTACTAATAAATAGCCTATATCCTAGTAATATGCATGCTAATAAGCAACTAGTTAATAGTGAGAATTGAACCCTAAAATAAAGTGTTAACATTGTATTTTTTGGAAAAATAAATCAAATTAAACTTACATCTTTAATGTAAAAATTACAGACTCCCAAGAAGAGTTTTGATTCAATGTTAAATAAATAAAAATAAATAAAATGTGCAGCAAAACGAAAGAAATAAATAAAATTTGCAGCAAAATTAAATGTTAATATTACAGACTCCTAAAGAGAGTTCTGATTGGATTTTATTGAAAAATATGCAGCCTACTGAAGGGAAAGAAAAATAATATATTACCAGATGACAGATAAGGGCAGACCAAAGGACAACTTGAGTGTGTGTGTGTTTCAGGTATACCTGAAAATGTCCCCATGAGGAAAAGCGCTTATAAATCATTCAGAATAATGTTTTTTGGAAATGTGAAAATGCAGAAAGTTTTTTGTGATGGGTAGGTTTAGGGTTAGGGGACAGAACATAGAGTTTGTACAGTATAAAAATCATTATGTCTATGGAATGTCCCCATAAAACATGAAAACCCAATGTGTGTGTGTGTTTGTATATATGGTTTATGAGGACACAAATGTGTATAATGACATGGGTATTACAAAGTAAACACTTCCTGTGTCCTCATAAACCAAATGGCTTTAAAAAAAAAAAAATACTAAACTGTTTTTATTCAAAAAAATGATGGGTAGACATAGGGGTAGGGTTAGCGTAAGGAATCCCTGTAAACCACATATACAAGTGTGTGTGTGTGTGTGTGTGTGTGTGTGAGAGAGAGAGAGATGGGTATAATGTGGGTGAGTGCACAATGACACACAACACGCTCATAATGAAGACACACTCAAGCATAACAGCTATTAACTGCACTTCGCCTGCCCACCTGCTGTTTTTCATAACGTCCATGAACACACACACACACACACAGAAAATGGTGGATAAGAGACACACTTGAAGATGTATTGCACATAACCTGTAGCAGATTACAAATGAGTGATGACTGCAGGAATAGACAAGACTTTTACATGTTTTGGAAAGTCTCTCCATAACAAGGCAATATTTGAGCGATCATAAAATGGAGGCCATGACGAGTATTTAGTTTAATAATAAGTATGAGCAATGGTCGTGACACCACTAAAAACAAAAAAGAGATCGGGGGTGTTGTTGTCTAAGTGGAATCATTATATGACAAAACCAGGTAGATCTTAAATTTGATTTTTTTTTTTAAATCACTGTATTTTACTAGAACATTACCATGGTCAATAAAGAGAGAGTGTAATTCGGGCAATGAAAGGCAATAGAGCATTGAATAACAGACTATCCCGCCAGCAGGGGGTGCCAGTGAGCTCAAGTGCAAAAAGTTGTGCTTTGATGCCCATTGAAATCAACAATAAAAAATCATGCCAGCAAACTTCCATTCTCACAACATCTGGATGACAACTGTTTGCAGTGAGTAGTGACCAGCTCTGTTACTCCATTTCTAAACATGAATCTGGATGCAGGCAGAGAAACTGTGAGCGTTACTGTATCACGCGGCTGAAAGGAGCTATTGTTTGTGTCTGTGAGGGAGAAAAGCAGCGTGGCAGGTCAGACACTGCTGGGGAAATGTGTGTTGAGGAATCAGATAGATGAGCCATATGATATCATGGGAAACAACTTCATGCTACTTGATATTTTTGGGTCATGGACGGATGACGTGTTCATGTTTTCATAGCAGAAGCTGATAAAGACTTCATAGAAATATTATATAGAATCTCACAAAGTACCACAGTATTTTGGACATGGTACCATGGGACTATCATGGTTTTTAGACATGCACCATCGTAACACCCTGATATTATTTGAAGTACTTAAAGGGTTCGTTCACCCCAAAATGAAAATTCTGTCATTAATTCCTCACCCTCATGTCGTTCGAAAGACCTTCGATCATCTTCGGAACACAAATGAAGATATTTTTGATGAAATCCGAGAGCTCTCTGACCCCTCCATAGACAGCAACGTAATTAACACTTTCAAGGTCCAGAAAGGTAGTAAAGACATCGTTAAAATAGTCCATGTGACTCCAGTGGTTCAACCTTAATTTTATGAAGCGACGAGAATACTTTTTGTGCGCAAAAAACAAACAAAATTATTCAACAATTTCTTCTAGCCTGTGTCAGACTCTTACGCTGTTGACGCAGTGTAAAAAGTGCAGCACTTCCAGAACGCCGGCTTACCATTGGCCGACGCTGTTCACGTGAGCACCACGACGCATGCGCATGAGTCGTTCTGCCGTAGAACTAGGAAGCGCTGCACTGTTTGCACTGCGTCAACAGCGTAAAGGCCATTACATACTCGGCAAGAACAGAGAAAAAAGTTCTCGCTCCCAGGGCTGCGAGAACAAAATTACGTCATTTTGTTCTCGCAGCCCTGGTTTGGGAGTTCTCGCAGCTTGTTCTCGACACATCATCTGAGCAGAACTTTTTTCTTGTGGGTGTCCGAGAACTATTGTGTGATTGGTCAGAAATTTAAAGTGGCACCTGTTCGGCACCTGCTTTTCTCGTGAAGTATGGAATGTCCTGGCCAGAACGAACTTTGTTCTTGTTCTTGCCACCTCGAGAAAACGGAGTATGTACCAAGCTTAAGAGTCTGACACAGACTAGAAGAAATTGTTGAATAAAGTCGTTATTTTTGTTTGTTTTTTGGCCACAAAAAGTAAAAAATAAAAAAAATATCTTCATTTGTGTTCCGAAGATGATCGAAGGTCTTACGGGTTTGGAACGACATGAGGGTGAGGAATTAATGACAGAATTTTCATTTTTGGGTGAACTAACCCTTTAATACCATGAATATGGTAATGGTATTTTATCGTATTTCCATCCCATCTGATATCATCACTTAATGGCCATGTGGAACGGTGTGCTGGCACATGTTATAGTGATGGTCTTAGATGGTAATATTATGGTACTTTGAAATATACCAGGTTACTGAAACTTATGTACCATGGTATTTACATAACACTTCCAAGAATAACATGGTACTGTCATACTACATGTTCAAAAGCAGTACTGTGGTACAAGTCCAAAAATCCATGGTAGTACCACGGTACTTTTTGTAAATGTTCTCTTACCATTGTAAAACCATGCTTTTTAAACAAAATACCATGGTATCTTTGAAAAATAAATACTAGTTACTAGTAATACCTTTATTCCGCTTTATGTTACTATTTTGACTATATGATCAAATAAATGCAGACTTGGTGAGCATAAGCATGAGAATATTTCAAAAACATCAAAAACTTCAGTACTTTATATCAAAATACCATGGTATAATCATCTACAGTACAAAAAAAATTTATCAGTTGCAATACATGGCACTGAAATTCTTTTACCTGAAATAATGATCACCAGTAGTGTTCCTAGTGTTCAACATCCAAATTGGATTTTAAAAGCAAAAGTTTGTTAAAAAAACAAAACACTTGGATTTCATGTTTTAGGGAGGTTCATATAATCTTTCTGGACACATGAAACAAACAGGTGAAGTTCAACCATTAGAGTCAACAGGCTCTTATGTCAGGCTTCACTTCATGTAATTTCTTCTTTTTCTATATTAACTCGACCCATCTGGGCTGGAGTGTGCTAAAACCACAGAGCGGATCAAAACTCTGATTAAAGCATGAGATGAACGTTGAACTTAATGGGGAATATAATGACAGACACAACCAAATAGGGACAAATACAATCACTGTTAAAGTAAGCCTTAAAAATTCTCCATTCACTTATACATTTTTTCTACATAAGAAACACACAGAGGTTTGGATGATGACAGGATGTTTATTTCAGGGTGAAATATTCATTTCATAATCTACACAAACTCAGAAAATACTAAACTTGGCTACCAACTTCAATGTTACTAACAAAATGTTGAACTGGCATTCAAACCAGAGCCTGACTATGAAGACAAACTACACCAAACATTCAAACCACCCTCTTTTATTTCCAAAATGTCTGATTCAAGGCAAAGCCAGAGAGATATTCATCTGCATAATAGTCGGGCAAAGAAGTCACTGCTCTATTAAGTTAAACTCTGAGCCGGAAATTCCTCCTGTCTCTCTCTCTCTGTCTCTCTCTCTCTCTCTCTCTGGCTCTCCTCCTCCACCTTCTTATGAGAAACACGGCTCTATTTTTGGGACCTGGATAAATATCGGGAATATGGAGGGAATGTGGTCTTGTTGTTTTTCCTCTGCATTCTTTTCATCATCACTAAGGACATAGGAAACCAAACGTGCTGTTCTCATAAACACGCTCTTTAACCAACAGTTTTTTTTTTTTTTTCCTGTTCACAACTAGATGAAAAAGTTAGTCAATGTTGGCTTAAGAAAGCCTGACCAGAGAGTCTAAATTAGTTTTGATGCATGGATGAATGGAACGACAGACAGACAGGCGGATAGACGGATAAACAGATAGATAGATATATGGACAGACAGATAGACTGCTAAGCAGTTGCTAGGGTGTTCTGGGTGGTTGCTAGGGTGTTGCTTTGCTAGGATGTTCTGGGTGGTTGCTAAGCAGTTTCTTGGGTGTTTTAATTGGTTTCTAGGGCATTTCTAGGTTGTTCTAGGTGCTCGCTATTGTTTGAAGGTTTTACAGACAGATAAATAGATGGTTTGTTACCACACAAGTTAAATATGAAATAAAAAGTGGCGTAATGGCATGAAACTAAACTCTGCTTGGAAACATCTCTGACAGACACTTGCAGGTGCATTAAACAAAACAATCCCAGTGCAGACTCTTGGTTTATGAAAGCCAATGTGAGCTCATTTCACATCTTACCACCAAGCCATGACCCAGTTTATGGGGGAAATTATTATTAATGATTAAGGTTTGGTAGTAAGAGAGAGAAATGAGGGTGTGAAAGAGAACAGAAACAAGAAGGGAATGGAATAGGAAAGTCTTTCTTCCAAACCCAATGAAATCTTCTTGTGAGAGTTTAAAGGATTAACAGGCACATTACAAACACTCCAAAGCTTCAGGCCCCATAAATTCTGCCGTTTGAAAAACACCCTGCCAAAAATCACTCTTTAAAGTTTAAAATGGCTCAAATCACATTCGTTTTCCAAATTTTGCATGCCTGTAACTCTAAAAGTATTAAAGATCTTAAGCTTTTCTTTTGAAATCTTCATTTTCAAGGCCCTATATGGTTTAACGATTCATCCCAATGCGGTTTCATGTCCAAATTGTTAAATTTTACCCACTTTCAATGGTCGAAAACAAAATGTGGTTCACCTTGCACACAGCTGATACTTACTGCATTTAAAAGGGGGAATGTCTGAAGAATAAATAATGTTGAAAATGTAGCCTCTATCAAAACAATTTGAATAAAAAAGGAAAAGGAAAAAAAGGAAAAGTTTATTAAGAACGAGAATCTAGAAGGATATTGAGATATCTTTAATACTTTTAGAGTTACAGGCATGCATTTTTTGAAAAAACAATATTTATGGCACTCAGGCAGGTTGTGTTGATAGAAAAAAAACAAGATACATTTCTAGATTCAACATTATTTGCGGTTCAGATATTCCTCTTTAAAAGAAAAGTAGCAGCTGAAAAGAAACCCACATTTGGATTTTGACCACTGAAAATGTGTACAATTTACCAATTTACTCTTAGAGCCATATTGAAATCCCAATATCTCTAGAAAAATGAACCATATTGGGCCTTAAAAATCAAGACACCAAAATAAAAGTTTGCTAAGAACCAGAATCTAAAAGGATATTAAGAGATCTTTAATTAATATTGAGTTACAGGCATGCAAACTTCACAAGAAATGCTTTTTTTCCCATTTTTGAACTGTCACCATTGGCATACAATGCAACAAAGATTGCTAAAGTCAACAGATTTTACTAATAGACCTACCAATCTCTGTGTAAAAATAAAATAATGATGCTGCCATCTTTCTAAAGTCATTTTTACCCCCTGTAATTTGGGTCCAAATCTCATGTGAAAATTTTGACCCCCCCTCTACAAAATAGTGGATTACTCAGTAAATATACATCCATGACATTTAATATTTTGGCTTTCTTCTTCATTTATGTATTTCTTTTACCAGAAAATAATCAAAATCAAAATGTTTAGCCTCAGGTTAATTTGACATGGAATGACCCAATACTAGCACAAAAATCCATAGCATAAAAATATAGGATAAATTATCTAGATTTTTAATTAGACTGATTACTTTATATTAATACATTTTGGTGTATGAATGAATACATAGATTTTGAATAAATTATATTTATACAACATCTCTCACAGTCTCCCATCTTGAAAACTAATCTAGTTCTCTAGAATTATAGAATTATTATAACTCAATATGCTATTGAAATGCATATTGAGATTGCATTTTGGTCAAAACAATCGATCTCATTGCATTAATAATGGTGTCTTTATAATTGTACTTGTAGCTAAAATAAATAAACCAATAAACATCTAAATAGTAATTTAAATACTAAAAAAGGAACAAAATAAAAATAAAAATCAATATTAACAAAAATTACACAAAATAATCATAAAAATAACAATATATTGTAAAATACTATTTCAATACTAATTTAAAATAAATATAGGTAAAAGAATATAATTAAAAGTATATATAAAAATTATTAATGAATGAATGAATGAATAAAACGCTACAGTTTTGAAGTAACTTCAAGGTAACACTGACTCTGCCATGGAACTTGCAAAGGAGAATGCAAAGGAGATTTGTTGTTAAAGAAACAGAAAACCGTCAAACCAAATCTTTTTTTGTCTGAGGTATAAAGAGCATACTCTGAACAAACGGCTCACTGTCATCTGAGCTAACGGCGCGTCCAGTCCACACCTAACACGATCGGCTCGTGTTTATAATAAGATGGTTGCGGTCAGACTGATACTTTGAATATTCAAACCACAGAGCTGTTGGCCTTTATTCACTAACAAAAGCATTCTGATGGTAGATAAAGTGAAAGAACTACCTGTGCTTCAGGTACAGTTTCAAAGGAACAATGTCACTAATGGCACAAATGTGAGAAAGAGCAAAATGACTCAATATTGCATGCAGAAAAATGTTGCATTCATATACTCTTACTAAACTGCAGTGGTTTCTGCTCTAAAACAATAAATCCGTTACCGCAGCATGGGACAAAGCAAGACCTTATAAAGACTTCTTTTAAAGAATGCGTTTTAAGATTGACTGGAATGAAAAACGAGAGCGAAAGAGAAATGATCAAAGCAAACGCTTATAAACAAGGTGCACCATGATGTCAAGAGAAACAGTGACAGCTACACACACCATAAGCATGCGTTCACACAAAGCACTCATTTAAACTCAACATGAAACACATTCACAAGCTATTTCACTCATATGTGGGTGTTTCATACCAGCTGAATGTGAATGTTTGCTGTGAATTGTGGGGATCTACTCTCCTCCTGAGACTTTTGGGGAGGCTTTTTGAATGGGATATGGAGGTTGAAGGTCAAGTTCATCCTCCAGAACAACTCCACACATCCCAATGGTGACTTTATTTATATCATTTTTATCATTTCTGTAACCTTACATTAATCTGTATAAAATTGCTGCAAGATTTTAGAAAGGCTGCATTACTTACAATAAACTACTTATAATATGTATGTTTTAATAAGTAACCAGATATGACAGCTTGGGGTGTGAGTGTGTGCAGTGTGTTGCAGAACAAAATGTCAAAGTATCGTCAAGTTATGTTTACCACAGGCTTTATTTTACTCATAAACTGAAAATCTCAAAGGAACCAGTGGCGAATTAGACTTCCAGGTTCTGACGTTATACCTGCACCACTAAATAAAATATTAAGACGATAATTATTTATGAATTGAATAAACTGTCCACAATAAGACATGAATTAAGTAGTTACACTTTAATAAGGTCTTATTGGTCAACATTAGTTAATGCATTAACTAACATGAACTAACAACAAGCAATATATTTTTACAGCATTTATTAACCTTTGATAATATTAATTTAATAAAACTGTTCACAGATACAAAGTTTGGCCTTAAAAATGTTTTAGTAAATGGTGTGATTAACTAATATTAATAAATGCTGTTGTTTATTGTATCTAAACTAATGAGATCACAATTAAGTAAACAAAATAGTCAATTTTGATTTCATGTTGACTTTAAAATTTACTGTGGACCAAGAGATAAATGGGATAAATGGGATAGCAAAAAAAAAAAAAAAAAAAAAAAAAAAAGGAAATGAAAGATAATGTGAAGTAATGCATTAAATATGATGAGCAAATGGAGAGCAGAGAATAAATCAGACCCTTCCACGAGGCACATTGATTAACTCAACAGTAGAAGAATATTCTGGGTAAAATCTCTAAAAATAGATGGCCAGAGGCCATGAGGAGCAGTTTGTTTCTGAACAGCCTCTGGTCACTATATGCTTTTTGCATGAAAAAAAAGCAGCGTGAACATTTATCAAAACATATTTCACAGAAGAAATTAAAGGGATAGTTCACACAAAAATGAAAATTCTGTCATCATTTACTCACCCTCAAGTTGTTCCAAACCTGTATAAATTTATTTGTTCTGCTGTACACAAAGGAAGATACATGGAAGAATGTTTGTAACCAAGCAGATCTCGGCCCCCATTGACTACTATAGTATTTTTTTTTCCTACTATGGTGGTCAATGGGGGCCGAGATCGGAGATCTGCTTGGTTACAAACATTCTTCCAAATATCTTCCTTTGTGTACAGCAGAACAAAGAAATGTATACAGGTTTGGTGAGTAAATGACGGAATTTTCTCTTTAAGTCGTACGCATTTGAAACGTGGGTGAATAAGTGATGATGGAATTTTCATTTCAATTATAGATCATTTTTATGTCATAAAAATAGTCAAAATTAGGCATCCACTGAAGAAATATGAACAAAGGAGCAACAGGAAGTGAGAGGCAGAGAGAGATAGAGGCTAAGGTTCATTGGCTTAGGTTCATTGGCTTTTGCTCATAGTCCATGCATGACCACTGCAGCACTGGTTGCCACAGAAACATCGTAATGGAATTTCGCCATACTGCTGCTGGCTACAAACTTTACTGTTTTAGTGCTGCAAGAAGATTTCCAATGAAAAAAAATGTATCTGAAAATGCTCATGTCAGCACTTGGACTTCTGCACGCAGATATCTGAGTGCTAGCGCAGGTTTTTCCATCACAAAACTCCAGCTGCTTAGAATTTACTCACATACCTGTTGAGATTACTGTGCAGTATCCATGCATACCACATGTACAACCACACAAGCTACCTACATGCCGCATGCACATATACAGTACCATTTAAATGGTTTTTAACCAGAGAAATTTCTATATAAGTTTTCTATAGAGATAATGGTCTGATTTGATTGACACATCATTTACATCAGAAAGAGTCAGACTGGCCTTCTTCCAATGTGATTTAAACCATGCATGTTGTGGTTTAACAGTCAGTTAGTTTACTCACATTTGGTGCTTGGCTAGTGAAATTAGACCCTGCCTAAAAAGCACAATTTTATGACAGATCTTTCCTCCTAGACTTTCCTGGAATGCTATGCCCAATAATCAATTAGTCATTTAGCTTACGCTTTTCTCCAAGTGACTACGCAAGTGCATGAAACGTTTTCTAGCAACGCAAATGTCTCAGAATGCAATTCTTAACGTAATCCATGTATTTTAACAGCTTTGAGTGCTACTCATTATTCCAAGGCAAATACACAACTGACAAATCCAATAATTCCAACCTGGACTCATTACCCACAATTAGAAATCACATCACATTGCCTGAAATAATTACCCTCTGTGTTAACAGCATCACCAACATGCACATCTGGAAGCAGATGCACAATAAAAACTAGTGTGGCATTACAGAGACATTTCTAATAACATGACATGCCTTTTAGCTGATTTTATGAGCATATGAGCTTATGTGGGCCAAAACTAGGGGTAGGTGATATAGCAAAAATATTATTTCACTTTTTTTTTTTTCTTTTAGGCAGGATCACTATCCACGGTCTTATCACAATTCTTTTTCGAGTTGGTTTTTAAGACTATTTTACAGGTCATTACAATCCAATTATTTTACCTATTTTAAAAATTTAGCCTAGTAACACAATAAAAAAGAAAAACCATGACGACTATTTAGGCCAAAATAGGGGTGGACAATATCACCAAAACTTATTTTAATTTATTTGTGTTTCATTATTTTATCTTTGTTATTAATAAGAAGAACAACGCAAATTGCAAATAATAGGACAAATAGACAGTGCTTTATTTTTTTCAGCTATAACAGGTCTATTTAACAAGTAAGAAGTTGAAAAAACAAATGTAAAAATAATACACAGACTTCACTGCAGGCACGTGCACAGGTAGGGCTCAACCTGTGCAGAGCACACCCTTTTTGCCCTTACACTGCGAAGTGCCCTTTTTTTGGTGGTGGTGTTTTTGTTTTTTTCTTCTCTATAAATCAGTGCTATTGGTCACCCTTTACGTCTGTCTGTCTGACAAATATTTAGCCAATGAAAGGTATTAAAAAGAGCTTGTGACTAAATCTTGTTGGACCCTCAAACTGTCAGTAAACCTCATAACTCCACCCCTTCTATCGTGACTGAATGAACTGAAGTTCAGCAGTAGCGGCACAGCAGACAGCAGCTGAACGAACATTATGTCTATAAAGGCTCATATTTTATGTATTTGAGGTCTGAGACATGTGGGACCGGAGAGAGAGGGCTAGCATTTGCCATCTAGTCGTAGCCAATAGCCTACACTTAAATAGCCTGTGCATACAGTAGCATTTCATCTTTTATAAAATGAGATTTTGGCCAAATGTATTTTACAACAGGAAAAACTGAGCGCCCATATAGCTACAACAAACTTTGTAACCTGTTGAGGAAAACGTAATGTGATGCCGGCGTTCTATGATGGACAAAATGCAGATTTTCACACATTCACTGGTCAAAACCCCCATAACTGCATTTGAGTTTGACTTTTGTAAAATGTTAATAATATATTGATAATTAATACAACAACATTTAATTTGTTTTTACCATCAGAAAATCATAGATAAGCACAGGTGCGCCCCGCTCTGTTTCGTACTGGAACTTGAACAAAGCGACTGAGTCCTCACCTAGATAAAATATATTTAGAAATTTGTTCTTTGATTTATGATTGCTAATACACTTAATTTGTTAACATTTAATCATATTATGGTCGCATGTTTAATTCATGTTTACGCTGTTAATATGCACGTACTCGCTAGCTAGCTAATTTTTGAATCTAGTATTCTATACTCTCCGCTTGTCTTCACATGTATAAACATAGTAAAACATGGTTTTACTACAGTAATGTTGTCGTTTACATTAAGTGCAAATAGGCCGCCTTTTACACTGAAGGTCTGGTTGGGCCAGCCAAAATCACGGAAGACACCAAATTATTTATAGCGGTAATAGTGTAGGGGTAAAGTACATGGTATGAAGTTGACGCAAATTGACCCGAGGTTCGAATCCACCTTTTGCTGAACTCGCTCTACTCCGTTTTCCCATCACATAGAAATTCAAAAAGGCATTTTTTTTTTTCAATAAAAATGAAGAAAATATTCAAAAAGTGGAAATAAAGCATCTAACGTGTGTTTAATAATAAAGTGTCAGTAGTAGGTGAACAGACATGCAGTTGCCCTTGGGGTGCCCTTTTTCAGTTTCAGCACATGCCCCTCAAAAGTTCTGTGCACAGCCTGTCTCTTTTGTCCACTTTTAACCACTTTTGTCCTGATTTCTTCAAGAGGAGGGTCTATGGGCGGGTAAATGTATGGACTTTTTCAGATCTCTCGATCGAATGGACAAAATAAACTCACGCAATTTACATATTACATATGAAACATACGGAGAGCAGCCGCTTTTGTTTCTGCTCTGACAGCCACAAGACCACGTCGAACGTGTTGAGTGCGTGTTCGAAATCAGGAATGGTGAGAGAACATTGTGCTTTGTACATTTTTCATCTTCAAACCAGACTTTGGTCTTCAGCCGACAAAGATTAAATCCTGTCTGGCTAGCGCGCTTCCCATAATGTTCAGTAAGCGGTCTTTTGTGGCTGTTTGAACGCATTCAACCACATAAGCGTTTACGCTACGAAAGCAATCTGTTCGAAATGCGTTTTTTACTACCTCTGGAAGTGGTAGAAAGTGGACAATCTCAAAACGTTCCCGGTCACATTTTGGTCGATCGGATCACAAGTGGGCGACGCTAAATACAGGTGTATATTTAGCGTTGCCCACTTGTGATCCAATCGACCAAAATGCATCTTAAAGGGATAGTTCACAAAAAAATGAATATTATCCCATAATTTACTCACCCTCAAGCCATCCTAGGTGTATATGACATTCTTCTTTCAGATGAATACAATCGGAGTTATATTAAAAAATGTCCTGGCTCTTCCAAGCATTATAATGGCAGTGAATGGCAGCCCAAAATTTGAAGACCAAAAAAGTGCATCCATCCATTATAAAAGTTATAATGGATAGAGATAATATATATATATATATATATATATATATATCCATTATAAAAGTTATAATGGATATATATATATATATATATAAAAGAGTCGATGGGTTTTTGTAAGAAAAATATCCATATTTAACACGTCTGAAAGAAGAATGTCATGTACACCTAGGATGGCTTGAGGGTGAGTAAATCATGGAATAATATTCATTTTTGGATGAACTATCCCTTTAATACCAGGTGTAAACAGGGCCTTAGCGTGCATGCTTTTCTTGATTACACGCTCAGAAAAGCTCATGTCAGAACAGCGTGTGAATAAAAAAAGTGTTTTAAAGCCTTGTCTGTTAAACATGCAAATAATAAACTTTCATGATGGTGAAAAACTGAAATGTCACGTGAGCGTAACCCTACCGCTGCGTTGCTAAACATGATGTGAATATACGTCGCGTTGTAAGTATGTTGGGACGGGGGCGCCAGAACTGCAACTGATACACAGAACGTGGAGAAATTGAATCGTTCACAATCTAAAATCGTGATATCACCAAGCCAGAACTACAAAATAAAGTAGGCTACCCATATGTTACAGAGACTTTACCATGCTTAAGAGGTGTTAGGCATAATGCATGACAAATCATTTACACTGACATTTATGGATTAGCCAGATGTTTTATCCAAAGTGACTTAACATTGCATTCAAGGTATAGGCTACACCTAGGTCATGGATTTCCCTGAGAATTTTTATGAAATGGCAGCAATATCAATAGAATAAAAAAGGACTTTTGGTCACGTAAATAGTTACATTTAATCACAACAAAATTCAATTCAACAAAAATCATTGTCCACTCCTCAAGCCTTGCAAATGAGTAACTTTTGATGGCAGTTTGCTCAAAGTAGCAACAGGAATGTACCACACCAGAGAGAAAGGAGGAGGGAAGCACGTAAACACCCCCGGTTCAGATAAATCTAGCGTTCCATCATAGCGCTTTATCTCCTTTAATATCTCAAACCTGTTCAAAAAGATATGCCAACAGACTTCAAAAACAAAAGGAATATAGTGAGAAGGAACAGATAAGCCAGAGATTGAGAGAAGAAGACCGAGCTTAGTGGAAAAAAAAAAGCATCAAAAGTGGCCGTAGCACCTATGAGGAGAAAGACAAACACACAGAAGCCCCTAAAAACCACAATATCCTATGGAGCCGGACCAAAGCGCCGTCATTCACACTGAGAGTGTCCAAACAACAGCTTTTGATGACAGATCTGAACTGCTGGGAGAAGGTCAACAGTGAAAAGTGCCAAAACAGAGATTCTAGGAAGCTCAGAAAGCGTTCAAGCTGACCTAAAGAAAGTCATTTCCACACAACTGTCATCAGTAACGGCTAATAATACATCTGATTTACAGCAATAGTTATTTTTCTTGTACACGTACAAACTCTTGTGAGCTGCCTACAGAGGGAGCATTAAGGCATGCACTTCATGTGAAATCTGCTTCAAGAGGTAGAAATACTGATAAAAAAAAAGTTTTAAAGTTCAATAAAAACACTATTTCACACAATATGTGTGTACTGTGCAATACACTAACACTGGCATGTGATCAGCTAAGAAAAAAAAAAAAAAGGTAAACCTGTTTTTTTCCCCATTCAATATAACAACAATATAACGACAAAAACATTGATAATAATAATAATAATAATAATAATAATAATAATAATTATTATTATTATTATTATTATACAAAATCTTTTTTATTTAAATTATAAAAATTAAATCAATAAATAAATATTACTATTGCAATAAAAAAAAAACATACTGTAAAATAAAAGTATTTAACAATAATATAATAATAACAACAATAACAACAAGGGCTACCTGCATGTCATGATTATGAAATTTGGCTGACAATTAATTGTCTAAAAAAATAATTGCAGTTATGCCAATTAGTTGCCAGTTTTAAGGGCTTTGACAATTAATTGTCTGTTTTATTAATTGTCTGTTTTAGGCTTTTTTGTCAAACATTTTTTGTGCGCATCATTAATTATTTGTGATAAATTTAATCCTTTGTAAGTGAGATTACAGTTAACACCTTTAAATATTAAATTAATTTATTCAATTCAGTAAATAACAAATCACAACAGACTGGCCAATCACAGAAAAGGCCATAAAATGTATCATTCATACCCAGTATGAACTAATGGTCACTTTTTTATTTGTTAAACACAATCTAGAATCCACTAAATAATACACACTACAGAGAAAAACAATAAATTAATAAAAATATATAATCATAAGCAATGACAAAAAATATGAAAGTGAAGTGAGTGTACAATTCAGCAGCAAAAAAATTGAAAATATCTTTGGTGCAGAATAATTTTCTAAAATCTAAACGTTAATAAAAACAAATGACAAATCACTATTTGTATTATAAAATACATCCATGTGTTCATAGATTCAACAATTAATTTTATTATTTATACACACAAATCATATACAATTAAAAGATGCTAAATGTATTTTAAATGTATTGTGCAGCTTTTTAACGGGGCAAAAATATATAATAGATACGACAGAACATGATAGACTTTAAATAAGTCAGTGCGCAAAAGCATGATAATATGAAACGCTTCAAAACAGAGCGGCACAAACCACTTATGCGCATCCCGGGTGCAGAATGATGTGCTTAAAGCAACATCGAGTCACCGTGCGCAGCGCTGCGCAAGTGCGCAAACTGCGCATTGAAAAGTTCACGGCACAAAGAGAAGAAAAGTCAAGCGCACAAATCCTAGTGTAAAACTGTTGGACAGGTAATTTATCATTTGTTTCTCCACAGTTTTAAATTCCAGTTATTGTGTGTTTGATGAAAAATTAAATCAATAAAGAAAAATATTACTGCAATAAAAACATTATAGCCTACTCTAAATATAATAATAATAATAATTATTATTATTATTAGTCACATAATTTATCATCTAAATAAATAAACATTACTATTGCAATAACACTATTGTACTGTGTATTTAATAATAATAATAATAATAATAATAATAATAGTAATAAAATAACCTACTAATATTTATGGCTGTCTTTGCTTTCAAAATTTAGAGTTTTTATTTTGTCCTTAAAGCTTATTTAGACAACAGAGTTATAAATTATTCTCATAAGAAATTTGATAAGATATTTGGTGCGTTTCCCTCGGATTTACGTAATTCACATGCGTTATACTTTAGTTTAGAAAACTCGGAAACCTATATAAATACAGAAAAATCACATCCTTGTAACACTAAACTCTATTGCAATCAATGGAGTTTCACTTCAGAAGCATTATTTCCATGATGCCACCCATGTTGAGCATTTCTGAGGTTCCTTGTCACACAGGATGCTGCCGGAGGAAGGGAAGTAGACAGGTAGCTCACTAGGTTTTGGAACAGAGCCGGAGCCACGCTCCCAACATCCTGTTTATGAATAGAATTCAGAACGTAATAATCAAAGTATTTTTATCGCAGTGCCATGATTAATGACATTATTTACTGTATCAATGATATCAGGCCAAAACAGACTGTTGCCTTTCCCAGAATCCATCTGGGGCTTTGTTACTGAATAGCTTTTTCATGCATGAGAGAGGAGGGTTGAGTTTACCTATTCTTTACTGATTAAAGGGATGACAATGATCGAGTGAGAGAGAGAAAACGAGAAGAGGTGGAGACGACATCAAAGAAATGAAGCAGGAAAGAAACACCTCATGCAGGATGACAAAATGTTTTAGACGTGAAGCTTTTCAGATTATATCAGGTTTCTTATGTTAAATTATTTACCGTTCTGTCATCTGAATATGTCAAACATTTGTACGTAATGTACGTTCACTCCCCATGACAAATGCGGGATTCCTGAGATCAAACTTTATCCCGTCTCGGTTTCAGAGTTCATTAAATTCCGTCAGAGCTGTTTTCAAGACCCCACTCGGCCCAAACCAAACCGCAAGAGCTTAAAACTAATGAACAAACCCCCTACTGACCTACAGTACCTTACATCAGTGAACATTAACCTGAACTTGCTTTATTAAACTCAAGACCAACTGCAAGACAACACAATCCAGAACATATAACTGGCTTATTCTCCACTCCACTCACTCACTTCTATCTTTAGTTGAAATTTAACCTCACGAGAGACTGATCAGAAACAGTGAAGGCAATACCTCATTAACAGTTTATGTGACACACAAAATGCATGAGAGAATCTTCTAACATTCACAATTGATTGTAATAGTTTTGCAATTGCAATAGCTAACATTAAGCACAAAACAATACATCCAGTACAAGCATACAGAAATATTGAGTGATAATGTAAAATGATAATTCGACTCCACCTTTTGTGTACATATACACATATATACACACACACACACACACACTGAACACACACTTTTTGCCCCCATTTTTCATGAGCTGAACTCAAAGATCTAAGACTTTTTCTATGTACACAAAAGGCCTATTTCTCTCAAATATTGTTCACAAATCTGTCTAAATCTGTGTTAGTAAGCACTTCTCCTTTACCGAGATAATCCATCCACCTCACAGGTGTGGCATATCAAGATGCTGATTAGACAGCATGATTATTGCACAGGTGTGCCTTAGGCTGGCCACAATAAAAGGCCACTCTAAAATGTGCAGTTTTACTGTATTTGGGGGGTTCAGGCGGGTCCAAAAAAAAGGCAATATCTGGTGCGACCACTATTTGCCTCACGCAGTGCAACACATCTCCTTTGCATAGAGTTGATCAGATTGTTGATTGTGGCCTGTGGAATGTTGGTCCAATTCTCTTCAATGGCTGTGCGAAGTTGCTGGATATTGGCAGGAACTGGAACACGCTGTCGTATACGCCGATCCAGAGCATCCCAAACATGCTCAATGGGTGACATGTCCGGTGAGTATGCTGGCCATGCAAGAACTGGGATGTTTGGTGGGGTTATGGTATGGGCAGACGTATGTTATGGACAACGAACACGGGTGCATTTTATATATATATATATAATGTATATGTATATAGTTTAAATAAGTTATATATATAGCCATAAATATTGTATCATTTATATACACTTAAAGTCCCCCTGTAGTCAATAACTTCATCCCTTAATGATCACCAAAATGACATATTTAAACATTTTTTCCTGCGAAAAAATGTTATCTATCCCTTAAAGGCGTGGGTAATTATGATTTTACTTTTTTAACTTTAGTTAGTGTGTAATGTTGCTGTTTGAGCATAAACAACATCTGCAAAGTTACGACGAGAGATATTTTCTTTTACAGAAATCGCTTTTTAAGGACTACAACAAACGGCTGGTAGGGACTACAACAAGCTTATTCATGGATTAGTGACATCACTAACCCTAAAATTTACATAAACCCTGCCCCCGGGAACACACAACAAAAGGCCATGTTGAGAAGAGGAAGAGTTGCTGTAGTAGAGCACATTTAGGAGTCTGCTCAAGCTGTCATATCCGTCTTTTCACATTTATTGCAATACAGTACGTAACACAAATGCAATAGCACGTCATAAAAGCAAGATGACAACATAAGTTATAACCGTAATTAAACTAAACTATACCTGTTCGATCTTTATGCAGCATTTATTCTCTGGCTCTGAAGGCCTCTTACAACAGTTCCCACACAAGCGATTTATAGATTATCATGACAGAATATGCTAATCAATGACTTGAAGATAGTTAACTCCACATCCTCTACATAAATTCATCAACTAACCATTCAGAAACGTCCTGTTGCATTCTACATGTTGTCACTTCTTCTTGAGTCTCTCCATCATTGTCCGACTCCAGTTTGAACATAAAAGGCTGAACGGTTTCTGACATATTCACTGCTGGAGCTGCTAACGTGAGCTCTTGAAGCTCTGCCCTCTTTTAGAAAGGGGGCCGGGAGCAGCAGCTCATTTGCATTTAAAAGGGACACACAAAAACAGCACGTTTTTGCTCACACTCAAAAAGTGACCATTTTACCATGCTATAAAAAATAATCTGTGGGGTATTTTGAGCTAAAACTTCACATACACACTCTGGGGACATCAGAGACTTATTTTACATCTTGTAAAAAGGGGCATTATAGGACCCCTTTAAAATAGCTTGAATGTAACTCTACACCCTTGCTTCATTTAGTATACGCAGAACCCATGAATATGGAAATGAGCCCTGCCTCCACTCACTCATACAGGCTTGTCTACAAGTCGATGTATCAGAATGGTAATGCATTTTATGTATCGCTCTCTACACCGTCACATGCATAACGGTAATTGATATGATTAGCCTTTTGCTTAACTATGTTATCAGACAGCTAATAATGTGTTTCTAATGTTACACAAACCACGTTCCCATTCGCCACCTCCTAAAAATCAGCATTCTTAGAAACGCTTTGAACAACGTCAGTGGAAAAAGGCATATAGTTTATCATAACATCGTAATATACATAATTCACCCGCTATATTGCTAAATGTACCCGATTTTTCATATCAACAGAAAAATATACTGGGATAACCTGGCTTAGATGATGATGATGATGATGATGATATGACAGATAATGATATCCTAAAGCCCGCCCGCATGTTGACGTGATTGGTTACAAGGTAGTTTGTGATGTAAGAAACACAGGCGATTTCACTGCAGTTTTAAGGAGAAAATACTCAGCAATGGCGTTGACTTATGACTTTGCACATGGTTTGTCTTAAAGCATATTAAAAATACCACATAAACATATAAACATTAAAAACTTAATTTTTACCACAGGGTAAAATTAACTTTTTTCATTTATATACACTTTTTCTTTAAATTTTACTGCTTTCATTACAAAAAAAAAAAAAATACCCTAATAGCTTTATGTTGTTTACATTATATAGCTCTGTGAAACAATCATAAACCAAACAATTTTGCTGGAAAACAATAACATACAGACATTTGTTTATAATTTTCAACATATTCAACACTACTTTTTCTTCCAAGCAGTTTTAACAAAACCTCAAGTAGCCAGCAAAGTTACCTTGGTGTCATATGAAACCTCAAGAAATACAGTATTACAGAAAACCAAGTCTGAAAGGCATGTAGACAAACACACATACAACACACACACACACACACACACACAGACAAGTTTGACAGATAGTGCAAGTGACAGTTCTGTCAACATATCCTTATAGTTAAACCCTGCACGTGATAAGAGATCACACTCAGGTCAGGCCCGTACAGAGAAACTGGGATCTGTTCATGTGGGTCAGTGAGTGTTTTTGCTGCAGGGCTGTAAAAACGAGGCCTTTGAGTTCAATGTAAACCTAATAAAGCACAGGACCCCTAAAAACCTGTAATATAATGTCTTTAAATAAATATATGGCCTCATTGAGCTCTCGGACCGAGGCGTGCTGAGAGCGGTTCGTCTCATTTAGCAGAGCTCTGCTCTTTAACGCACATAAAGCTGTCTAATGACATCACTGCAGTATGACATCATCAGACCCCTGCAGGAGTGACATGGCGAGTTGACTCATGACATGTCTGACATCATGTCTAGATTCATAACAATACATAACATTAGACTTCAATCCTGTTCTAAAGAACAACACACACAAACAGACAGTGAATGCTGTCAATAACTCTGTCATTATTGCTAGCAGTTCCTGTGAATAGCGGCACAATGATTTCATAAAGGCGTTCTTCTGATAAAATAATTTCATTTTTGCTCAGTGATATGAGGTTGTATGAAATGTGGCCTTCAAATGAAATGTCTATTGTTATCAGAGCAAGCAGGAGGTTGGGAAAATGCACCAGATACTTAGAAAAAGGGCTGACAGACATGCTGACCGTACAACGTACACTAAAATGGCAAGCACTATCTCAGTGTGACAAGGTCTAATCTGATTGGCTGGCTTTACGCAACTTCATGAGTCATCAGGCACAGGTTTTATCAGTCCGCCTAAACAAATGTTTCTGTACAAAGCAAGCACTTTTGAGAAAGAACTAATCACTGGATTCACCAAGTTTGTCAGGTTAGCAGCATCAAATCTTTGTAATAATCATTACATAATTAAAACAATCTCTTCCTGTGTCAGTGTGTGGTTCTTGGCCAGAATCTTTGTTGATTGTCAAAAAACATGCCTATTACAGATAGATCCACTATATTGTTCAAAGTTCTCTTATGTTGACCAAGGTATTTGATCAAAAATACAGTAAAAACAGTAATATTGTGAAACAATTTAAAATGACTGTTTTAATACATTTTAAAATGTAATTTATTCCTGTGATGCAAAGCTGAATTTTCAGCATCATTATTGTCACATGATCCCTCAGAAATCATTCTAATATGCAGATTTGCTGCTCAAAAAACATTTATTATTATTATTAATGTTGAAAACAGTTGTGCTGCTTTATATTTTTTGTGGAAACCTTTTTTCCCAGGATTATTGGAGGAATAGAAAATTCAAAACAACAGCAACAACTTTAGATTAATTTAATGCATCCTTGCAGAAAGAAAGGAAACAAATGAGAGCGTAATCTTTTGACTTGCATATTAAGTGTTTATAAACACATTTTGTTCTCTTAATGAGCTGGATTAATGCTAATCTACAGGATTAGAGAAAAATGCTACTAATGAAAACCCTCCCACTGTAAGACTACAGCAACACACACACAAACAAACTTACCAGCCACTTTATTAGGTACACATTGCTAGTACCGGGTTGGACCCTCTTTTTCCTTCAGAACTGCCTTAATTCTTCATGGATGGTTGAATCACAGATTCAACAAGGTGCTAGAAACATTCCTCAGAGAATTTTGGTCCATATTGACACGATAGCATCAAACAGTTGCTGCAGATTTGTCGGCTGCACATCTATGATGCGAATCTCTCTGTCCACCACATCCCAAAGGTGCTCTATTGGATTGAGATCTGATAACTGTGAAGGCCATTTGAGTATAGTGAACTCATTGTCATGTTCAAGAAACCAGTTTGAGATGATTTGAGCTTTGTGACGGCGCATTATCCTGCTGTAGCCATCAGAAGATGAGTACACTGTGGTCATAAAGTAATGGACATGATCAGCAACAATACTGAGGTAGGCTGTGGCATTTAAGCGATTCTTTGGTTTTAAAGGGCCCAAAGTGCGCCAAAAAAATCCCCCGCAACGTTTTTCCAATCTTCTATTGTCCAATTTTGGTGAGCTAGTGTGAAATGTAGCCTCAGTTTCCTGTTCTTAGCTGACAGGAGTGTCACCGGTGTGTTCTTCTGCTGCTGAAGCTCATCTGCTCAAGGTTCGACGTGTTGTGTGTTCAGAGATGCTCTTCTGCAGACCTCGGTTGTAACAAGTATTTTTTGAGCTACTGTTGCCTTTCTATCAGCTCAAACCAGTCTGGCCATTCTCCTCTGACCTCTGGCATCAACAAGGCATTTTCACCCACAGAACTGCCACTCACTGGATATTTTCTCTTTTTCGAACCATTCTCTGTAAACCCTAGAGATGTAAAATCCAAGCAGATCAGCAGTTTCTGAAATACTCAGACCAGCCCGTCTGGCACCAACAACCATGCCACGTTCAAAATCACTTAAATCACATATCTTCCCCATCTGATGCTCAGTTTGAATTACAGCAAACTGTCTTGACCATGTCTACATGCCTAAATGCATTGAGTTGCTGCCATGTGATTGGCTGATTAGATATTTGCATTAACGAGCAGTTGAACGGGTGTACCTAATAAAGTGGCCGGTGAGTGTATATATACATAATTACAACAAACACAAAAAGTGAAAGAAATAGAGACTGAATGACAGTATATACTCTATACTGCCTACTATTTTTCAGTACAACAAACAGTATTAAACAATGCACATCTCAAACACATGAGCATGTTTAATTGAGCAAGGAGAGTCTAGTTTTGGCAGTTCAATCAAATTAATCAAGAAACAGATGTTTATAATCACAGCTGATGTGAATTGATTAGTCACGCTTGAAACGGAAGATCAAGTTGAGCGCATTGCATTGTGGGATACTGCATTCTGTACACTGCACTCGGTCTTATGTTGAAAATTTTGGCAAATATAGTAGATCTCGTATTCCGTGCAAAATGAATAGTTTTTTGAGATCATGAGAACATAAAAACAGACTAATGTGTTCAAACTTTGTTGTTTTGCACAATTTTCACTAATTGGTGTGCAGCTAAACTGCAGTTACGTTGACAGTACAAAAGTACAAGTATTTGTCATGCCAATAAAGCACATTAAAACCTACACATTGGAAATCTAGAAGAAGAGCAGCAGAAGAGGGACAGCGATCAACCACACGAGAGAAACCATGCACTCTCTCTCATTCTCTCTCTCTCTCTCTCTCTCTCTCTCTCTCTCTCTCTCTCTCCTAATATGGCAGGCATTCTCTCTGACTGTGATCCATGCGGGCTTCGGCCCAGAGACGGCTGCTCCTGGAGTGTGATTAGATCAAAGTCCCTCCCCTCCATCTCCCGTCTCAGACAGCTCAAAAGACCCCCTCTCTCCCCTACAGACCCAACCTGGCATCGGTTTGACCAGCCTTGGCCTGCGCCGTTCCCCCCGATGCACCAGACCTCAGCAGATCCGCTGGCCATTAACATAAGAGTCCAGAATATTCTCCATTTAAAGCAGGGGGATGATTGTATCACCCCCACCCTTTTCCCAGAAGGTTTTGGCTCCGTCCCAAGGAGCTGGAATGAAATGCAGGAATCCAGGTACAAAATGAATGCCGGGATCGCGTGCGGTCAAAATCGCGCACTCTCTCTCTCTCATACACACACACACACACACACACACACACACACACACACACAGACACACACACACACACAGACACACACACACAGACACACACACACAGACACACACACACAGACACACACACACAGACACACACACACAGACACACACACACACAGCAAATGCAGAGAAGAAGAGAGGAACTGCTTTTTGTTGTATGGTGGACTAGCTATGGTTACCATGGAACATTTTTAGTAAGGGTAAAGTTTTACCATGTAAATATTATGGCTAACCATACAATAACCATAAAATGTGGTACCATGTAGTTAACATCATAGTTAACGTTAGCATTTGATTTCCATTAGATTTTTTGAACTATGATTTCCACACAAATCTTTACATAAAAAATAAAACAATTACCATCAAAACAGAGTTACACAAAAACATACTATAGTTAAACTATGGTTGCCCCCACCCCAAAAATTTAAAAACACAAAAATAAAAATATAATATTTAAAATAATACATATATACATACACTGCCCAGCCAAAATAGGCAATAGGGGATATAAATATAAATAGCAAAATTCACTGTATTGTTTTTGAACATAATTATGTGTATGTAGTGTGTGTATACAACCACGCTATAAATGGTAAAAATCCATCCACTCTGTTTTTTTTTTTTTTTTTTACCATAAATCTGAAAAAATCTCTGCATCCCAATCTGCGTACTATCCGTCCTAAATAGTATTAGAAATTAGAATTAGTGCGTCCCAAATCATAGTATGTTGAAATGAGCATTCCAAAGATACCCGGATGGTCTACTTTTTCCGGTTGGAATCTGAAGAGCAGAACAGTGCACACTCTAATAAACTACTAAAATGTGTAAAAAAAAAATAAAAAAAACTACAAACATGGCGGATGTGCGAGATCAACGGTTAAGTTGAGAGGTTTAGGGGTTGAGATAAAGGGGTTTGAGGGATTAATAATCAGTATCTAACCTGATGAAAAGATATTTATTCAATGTTATCCACATTATATTTCATCTGCAACAGCGTTTTATAAAGATATGTTTGGTCATTAACCTTTAAATGCATCATTATGCAAACACATGAGTTCTCTGCATAAAAGACCCATGACTGGCAGATCAACGTGCTACTACATTTCTCTCCAAAACAGTAGGAAATTAAATTAAATTGAATGTGGAGGATTTTATCTGTGACAAAATTATTGACAAGGCAGTTAATGCACATAACTAAGCGATAGAGTGGTCCGTTAAAGACGCAATTATGACAAAGTAGTATGTTCCAAAGCTTGCCTACTATTCTGCTACACACTCAAAAGTATGTACTTTTTCTTCACAAAAAAAAAAAAAACAGTACATACTTTTAGGGCATAGTATAAGTAGGCGAATTGGGATTTGAGTCAGTGTCTCAAAATTAGCCGTTCAGGAATGTGCTCCAATGTGACGTCACATTGCACAGGTCCTGCACACGACTGGCGACGGAATATGCCCTGTTAGCTTAGCTCCTCCACTCAGTGAGCAGTACACAGTCCGCCATGTTTATCTCCTTGCCACAGCATTTAACCGTAACAGTAGCATTCAAGTAAGAAATGCATTTTTTATTAAAGCTACTAAAGTTATTCAAAATCAAGAGCAGTGAGTGAGTTTGTTTTTCTTTTGTTGTTTGATTCATATTAACAGCATATACAGCAGTAGGTACTGTATATTACGCTGATGTCTCTTTAATACACAGATCTAATATACACATGTGATTTCTTTACTTGCTGTTTACGTTTACAGACATAACCGACTGTGTTTATGTGAACTTTGTGTTTTTAAAATAACCTTGTGTGTATTTGACAGTTTGAGCGCAATAAAAAGAACTTAGTTTAATACTCACGGGACGCGCCGTCTGACAGCCGTCTTCTGTGCACGTGCTTCGGATGTGTGCGCTCAGAAAAACATATATCAGAAGTTAAGACTGACATGGCTTTAAAGCGCATGCAGATAATAAACTTTCATGATGATAAAGAACTGCAATGTCACGTGAGCGTGACCGCGATAGAGATGATAATCAAAACCAAACAGATGCTTTGTTAGTTTTTGGCAGAGTATCCGGATCGAGGCACAAGCTGTAAAGGCTCCGCCCTCTTCTGGAAAGTGAGGTAGGGAGCAGCAGCTCATTTGCATTTAAAGATACATACACTAAAAATGTTATTTCCATCTAGGTGCATCAATTTTTAGTCAAGATCTTGTATTGACAATGCAAGAGTCAAGCACTCTGTAAAGTCTACTCTAGCACATCCCAAAGACTGGACTCAGAGGTGCCAGTTCATGTGTGAAAATTATTCTCCATGCTCCCTCCCAAACCATTCTTTCACAATTTGAGCCTAATGAATTTTGACATTGTCATCCTGGAATATGATGTGTCTTCCTACATGGCTGTTTAAAAAATGAAAAGCTGCACACTTTATCAATTAGGGTTCGAAGAACTGTTGCCAAACATATAACATGCTAGAAACATAGCTACAATAACTACAATAATGATCCAATCATGGACTCATAAACATTTGCCTATTTAAATCCAAACAGCTACTTTTTTTGGGGTCGGGCAGTGTATATGTATAATCATAAAAGCTTTGCAGATTAATTGATAAATGGCTTTGAAAAAAAAATCTAAAATTTTTTTTACTTCAGTGCTTAACATATACTCATACATTATGTGCATGTTAAACGTTTGAGAAAGAAGAACATTATCAAGTCAATCATCAACACTGAATCAACCAAACAAACAAGGATACATTTTTATCTCCTGACATCCCCACACCCTCTTATGTCGCATCTATCTGTCTCTCCCTTCCTGTCCCTCGTTTTTTTCATTAACAAACTCTTCTGCTTTTTCTTTCTCACAGTCTGAGAGAGAGAGAGAGAGAGAGAGAGAGAGAGAGAGAGAGGACTGTTTGTTTTTATGTTGCAAGTGAACATTATTCCCATGGCCATACCACTATATATAGATGGACATGAGTCGCTATGAAAAATGCTCCGTTCCCTCTTGAGTCTTCAACTGCGGCCTGTGATCGCTATGACAACAGGGGAATAAACAAGCGGAGGAGGAGACCGCAGGAGCCCCGTATCTGTACATCAGCTCTCAATCCCACACCACTGAGGAGGGACAGAGATTTCCGGAATCCAAAAGCGCAACGCTAGATGTTAATACTGTCCCTTTCACAAGGAGCACAATGTTACAACGTATAAAAGAGCTGCAACCAGGCACAAAACACAAAAACAGTGTCTACAGTGTGTACAAATTGTAAATTTAGATTGTTTGGGAGGTGATGAAAAGCAGAAAGAAACACAAAAGGAACAAGTTAAATGAGTCAGTTTTTGATATGGCAACTCAATATTCAGCTAGAAAATGTCAACAATAAAACAAATAAAAACTTATATAAATATAATAAATCTATCTATCTATCTATCTATCTATCTATCTATCTATCTATCTATCTATCTATCTATCTATCTATCTATCTATCTATCGACATGTTTTGTCAAAATTGTCTTGGACTGTGATCTATAGCCAAGACAATTTTGACAAAACATGTAGCTAACTGCATTTTGCCTTTGTAGAGCAATATACAATCGTGTTCAAAGGTTTGGGGTCAGTAAAGTTTTCTATTTCTATTATTATTTACAAAAGATTTCTATTTCAAATAAATGCTGTTCTTTTCTATTCATTAAACAATCCTAAAAAGAAAAAAAGTATCACGGTGTCCACAAAAATATGAAGCAGTGCAACTGTTTTCAACATTGATAATAAGAAAATGTTTGTTGAGCAGCAAATCCTCATATTAGAATGATTTCTGAAGGATCATGTGACACTGAAGCCTGGAGTAATGATGCTAAAAATCACAGGAATATATTACATTTTAAAATATATTCAAATAGAAATTTGAAATTGTAATCATATTTCACAGTATTTCTGTTCTTACTGTATTTTTGATCAAATAAATGCAGGCTTGGTGAGCACAAAATCTTTCTAACCCCAAACTTTGAACGGTATAGTGTAGTTAACAGTCTAACTAATCTTTTTCCTTATTCTCTCAACTAAGTTTGTTTCTCAACTACTCAGATAGGCTACATTTAAGGAAAAAAAACACAACAAAAGAAAGTGAGAGAGACAAGGGCTGCATCCAAAAACTTAGGCAGCTGACTTGTTGCCTCGCTGCCTTATAGGCAATGACTCTACAAGCAGCGTTTGCGCACAAAGGTTCCTCACGGAACTGATTTCGGACAGACTTCTGAGGCAGCGTAACAGTTTAATGACCTACAGCAAAATAGAGCGAGCTTTGGTGAGAACTAAACAAATATTTAATTACTACAGTAGTCATTTCTCACTAGAAATGACATCAGAAGTAGAAAACGTTGGTCAAAAATTTACATTTACACACAAACTGACCAGCAACCACAACTTTCAGACGCCATCTTTCTTTTTCTAGCTCGACTGTCACCGAATGGAACGCATAGGATTGTGGGATATCAAAGGCACGGAAGGATACATCTATGCTGCCTTCAAAAATCAATCAGATGGAGGTCTCTCAGGAGACAGAAAGTGAAGCTAACATTGGATTCATACGTGCCTTGATGCCTTCCTACCTTGGAATGCGTCATCCGAAGACAGCATTTTTAAGTTTTCGGAAGCATGGTGAGAGAGCAAGAGAGATCGAGAGCCTCATGGCTCACTGTTTTAGCACAGTGACCTCTACTCAACCTGCCGAAAGGATCCAATCAATGACCCGGTTTATATGGAAGGTCGCCCAGGGTATGTGAGAGATATATGACCTATTCTTCTTTTACACAACAAAGCAGAAACTGTAGGGCCCATTAAAACACATGCAAACCTGTACACAGTTAAACACTAATCCTTGTGCATATTCTACTGAAATGTATCCATGCGTGCGTTTTTTTAGACCACTGTTGGGGTCCAGAATTACTTAGTGTTACTAGTTAAAAGATTTTGGTCCAGTGGGGCTTTGCAAAACACCTCTGCATGTATATACACAAATGTGGTCAACATTGGCACAGAATTCTGCTTTATTTTTACTGATGGGTCAAGGGGTCACCAGTTTACCTTTGGCCCCTGGTGAGCAGATTCTGTTTGACGCTTGGATCTCCTCACCTCTCACACTCGGAGGTGGTAAATACCTCTACCTGTGGTAATCAAGAAGGGTGAGAGTTCAAAGGTCAAATAGGGTCAGGGGCTGCTGACTGGCTGCAAGCAGGAATGCAAACTCTGACCTGAAAGCCGGCCTTGACACACATATAAGCGCAGCTCGCTGGGATTACTGGGTCAGGTGATTGTGGCGTGCTCCAACACAACAATCTATAGCATTATGAAAGGAGGGATTTCAGGGGACTCGTGCCACTGTGGTGAATAAAAGCAAGATCAAAAGGAGTCAAAATTTCAAAGAGTCAAATTATGCCCTGCAACTGTGTCCATATGAAAGCATTTCATTTGTTTGAGAGTTTGGTTTCACAAATCAAGTGATCTTAAAGGAATAATTCACCGAAAATTTGTTGTTCCAGACCTGTGACTAAAATATATCTTGGTCCACCTGGAAGTAAATTTGGCAACACTTAGTGTTGGGTGTAATGCATTTCTAAGTATTTAATTAGTTTTGCCCTGAAAAAGTAAAGTAACGCTGCATTTAGCGTCGACGCTTAGCGGTGGGCGTGTCTGAAGCTGGTGCTGATGCGATCGTCATAGTGACAACAGCAAATCACATTCCTTTTCAGGTGTTGCATGAACACAATTGGCTATACGCTAGGGTATTTGCATAGGCGATCTGGTTGACACCTGCGTTGGCGCTTGAAAAGTTTTCAACTTCTGCCGCGAGCAACGCCAGTGACGCGATGCAATGGAACCCACAATTCAGTTTGGCAACGCATGACGTCACCCATTCAAAGTAAATGAGAAGCGTTAATGCCGATGCCCCATGTGAACGCACCGTAAGAGATTACCCTTACATTTTCTGTAATTTAATTACAGTTACTTCTGATGTAGTTGCATTAAATATTGTACAGACTATAGAACAATTTAATTTAAAACAACAATGGATTTAACAAAAATTAGAGGAATTCAAAATTTTAATGTTAAAATGTATGTTTTTAATGTAACACTCTCCCTTTAAATACTTCGGTCAGTTTAAGAATAAATTATGCTACATATACATATATGTGTACATATATACACACACTCACCTAAAGGATTATTAGGATTATTAGGATTATTATTATTAGGAACACCTGTTCAATTTCTCATAATGCAATTATCTAATCAACCAATCACATGGCAGTTGCTTCAATGCATTTAGGGGTGTGGTCCTGGTCAAGACAATCTCCTGAACTCCAAACTGAATGTCAGAATGGGAAAGAAAGGTGATTTAAGCAATTTTGAGCGTGGCATGGTTGTTGGTGCCAGACGGGCTGGTCTGAGTATTTCACAATCTGCTCAGTTACTGGGATTTTCACGCACAACCATTTCTAGAGTTTACAAAGAATGGTGTGAAAAGGGAAAAACATCCAGTATGCGGCAGTCCTGTGGGCGAAAATGCCTTGTTGATGCTAGAGGTCAGAGGAGAATGGGCCGACTGATTCAAGCTGATAGAAGAGCAACTTTGACTGAAATAACCACTCGTTACAACCGAGGTATGCAGCAAAGCATTTGTGAAGCCACAACACGCACAACCTTGAGGCGGATGGGCTACAACAGCAGAAGACCTCACCGGGTACCACTCATCTCCACTACAAATAGGAAAAAGAGGCTACAATTTGCACGAGCTCACCAAAATTGGACAGTTGAAGACTGGAAAAATGTTGCCTGGTCTGATGAGTCTCGATTTCTGTTGAGACATTCAGATGGTAGAGTCAGAATTTGGCGTAAACAGAATGAGAACATGGATCCATCATGCCTTGTTACCACTGTGCAGGCTGGTGGTGGTGGTGTAATGGTGTGGGGGATGTTCTCTTGGCACACTTTAGGCCCCTTAGTGCCAATTGGGCATCGTTTAAATGCCACGGCCTACCTGAGCATTGTTTCTGACCATGTCCATCCCTTTATGACCACCATGTACCCATCCTCTGATGGCTACTTCCAGCAGGATAATGCACCATGTCACAAAGCTCGAATCATTTCAAATTGGTTTCTTGAACATGACAATGAGTTCACTGTACTAAAATGGCCCCCACAGTCACCAGATCTCAACCCAATAGAGCATCTTTGGGATGTGGTGGAACGGGAGCTTCGTGCCCTGGATGTGCATCCCACAAATCTCCATCAACTGCAAGATGCTATCCTATCAATATGGGCCAACATTTCTAAAGAATGCTTTCAGCACCTTGTTGAATCAATGCCACGTAGAATTAAGGCAGTTCTGAAGGCGAAAGGGGGTCAAACACAGTATTAGTATGGTGTTCCTAATAATCCTTTAGGTGAGATTATATATATATATATATATATATATATATATTACACACACACACATACACACACACACATATATATACACATATATATACATATATATATTTATATACACACACACACACACACACACACAGACACACACACACACTGAACAAAATTATAAACGCAACACTTTTGTTTTTGCCCCCATTTTTCATGAGCTGAACTCAAAGATCTAAGACTTTTTCTATGTACACAAAAGGCCTATTTCTCTCAAATATTGTTCACAAATCTGTCTAAATCTGTGTTAGTAAGCACTTCTCCTTTACCGAGATAATCCATCCACCTCACAGATGTGGCATATCAAGATGCTGATTAGACAGCATGATTATTGCACAGGTGTGCCTTAGGCTGGCCACAATAAAAGGCCACTCTAAAATGTGCAGTTTCACTGTATTGGGGGGGTCCGAAAACCAGTCAGTATCTGGTGGCCAGCATAAGGCACACCTGTGCAATAATCATGCTGTCTAGTAAAGATTTTTTTAGAGTAACTTAACCAAAACAACATAAGATTTCATCTGTTAACATGAACTAACAATGAACAATACAAAACATCTACACCATTTGTTAATCTTAGTTAATTTCTACATTTACTAACACATTTTTAAAATAAAAAGTTGTATCTGTTAACATGAATAATTGTAACGTGTGCGTATTTATGTATACATAATTATACACAGTACACACACATATATTATGTAAACACAAACTTTTTTTTTGGATGTGATTAATCGTGATTAATCGTTTGACAGCACTATTTACATAACAGTAAAATTACAATATATTGTACATTTAAATATTCCTGACTGTTTTAATTTTTTTGCTTTCAAACATTAAACTATAGAGCGTTTATTATGAGGAAAAACGCAGGGAGACCTTAAAGTTTCTCTTTTTTCAACAACATGTTTATAAATTATTCTCATTGCAAATTTGGGAAGACGGCTTACGCATGTTGCGTTTTCAGATGCACATCATATTTTGGAATCAAAACAGTGGTTTCTGCCTAAAGGTGACACATTTGCATCCCTACTTTATCAGTAAACTGACTTTCGAATCACAGGGGGAAAAAAAAGTAGGAGTGAATGTGTGAATAAAAGAGAGCGAGGAGAGAGTGGGAGAAAAATATTGTTGCAGTCTCTTCTCTAAATGCAACTTTGTCTTTTATGGAATGAGAACTACGAATGAGAACCAGATGTAGGCCTGACGACACAACAGGCCAGAAGGATAAAAATAGGTTGAGATAAATGGACGGGATAGTTCCTCGGATGAGGGGGAGGAGGAGGCTGCTGGTGGTGGCAGTAACTTCGCCGTTCCCATCTGGAGACCTGCGCCAAACTCAGCTAACTTCCTATTCATACCCAAGTTCCAGAGAAAAACATTTATAAGAATGTACGAATTCTGGATATGATGGCTTTATGCCAATCAAAAGCTATAAAACAAGGATTCAGCTGCAGAAGAGCAAAGAAAAATGTCAATAAAAATGCCTCGTCTAAGTTGTGTTCAAATGTCCCTTAAATTTAATAGCTAATAACCTCGTCTCCTGTTACAACTTGAAGAGCTCAATGCTGATGTCATCTAATATTCCATCAGTCTGCTGCCAGAAAAACAGTTATGTTGAACAAGTATCTGAGCAAAAGGTTAAACGGTGACAAGATCGTCATTCATTTTCATTCCCAGAGACACTAAATTTGGGCTCCTTTTGTGACATGTACAAGAGAATGTACTTGACATTGAGCTTTCTTACTCAACCCAACAGGAGACTTAACTCGCAAGCTTTAAATAAGACAATAAGTGCACACTAAGATCTGTAAGGGGTGAAAAAAATGGGAAAAAAGCTGCTGCTGCAAAGAAAGAAAACATTATGTTATTGCAGCTGTGTCCGTTCCACTATTTCTGAAGAAGAAACGAATCTCTAAACCTCTCAAGAACAGACCAAGGTTGTTTTTTCAGCCCATAATAATAATAATAATAATAATAATAATAATAATAATAATAATAATAATAATAAATAGGTCCATTATGATTGTGCATTTGACATTTATTGTTATGACAATTAATTAATTTTGCCAATTCTCATGCAACATACAAAAATCTCATTATTACTGTAATGCAAAAAACAACACAAAAAAAATTGAAATATACACTGTAGGTATTAAGGTATTAAAATAAAATTGTGCTGCAGTATTTTTTACTGAAATACAATAAAAAAATACTGTACATGTAAAAATATGTTTAATTGTCACATTGCAAAAAATTCCTGAAATAGGCTTAATGTTTTAAATAAATAAATAATAAATAAGCAAGTAATAAATAAATGAATAGATAAATAAATAGATAGATGAATGGATAAATAAAATAAATAAATAATATATTTTGGCTTAATGTTTTAAATAAATATATAAAAAACAAACAAACAATCTTTTTAGGCTTAATGTTTTTAATAAATAAATACAAAATAAATAAGCAAGTAATAAATAAATTAATTAAATTTAATTAAAAAAAAAAGAGAGAAAATAAAGAGCTGGGGTGTGGGAAAAATCTGGGGGGAAAAATTGAAAAATTGGAGAACAAAACGGAGACTTTTTGCATCCTAATCTCAATCTGTGTTCAAATTTGCCAAGACAACAAATTATGCAATCAAAAGTCAGAGATCTCAATATGAATATTTTTTTTAGCTCAATTCTTTTGCTGTATAAAAACAACCATGCCAGATAAAGTTCATACTTCAACCAAACATAACTGAGAACTGCATTAAATCTCATGAGATATGTAGAAGCAACCTTTGCGCTATAAAATCCTCCTCCGGGATGAACCCAGAGTAACTCTGAAGTTATTTGTGCACTTGGACAGACGCATACACACAGCCTGTAATCCCAAACTCAGGCTTCTATTACCTGCTCTACCGGCACAGACTCCTCATTCATAGGAGGTCAATCTTGACATAATGGCACGATTTTGTCCCAGTGTCCTCCAGCAGTCATCTCAACTCTTTGTACGAAACATTTGTGCACTTCCTGGCTTCCGACCGCCTGTCTTCCTCTGTTTCCTCTCCTGCGTTACGAAGACTCTGGAATCAGCGGTCATTACCATTATCACAATCATCATTAGGAGGGTAATTGGGGCTATTATGATTGATGAAGGCTGATCTGCGGGTCGTGCTGAAGACGTGGGACCCCGAGAGTCCAGCCAGAGGACATACAGCTCACCTCTCTCGACATGTGCACACACTAGCACACACTAATGTATAAATGCCATCTTCGATTTTGCAAATCCACATGAAAACTCTGCCCAACTCTTTTAAGCATCCTTTGCAATCTGTAAACATGTCAAGAACTAGTGAAGGTAATTTAAACCTCAACATGAAAAATAAGAAAGGGGACCATTAAGATTTTGCACATTATTTTTATGACAAGTAATTACATTCGCCTCCCAATTTTGATGCAAAATGCAAAAAAAACCCCTCATCATTATTGTAATGCAAAAAAACAAAAAACCCTTAATGAAACGTTACTAAAATTATATTTATATGTGATGATGGCATTTTGTTGTCTTGCCTTTAATTGCCTTAAATAATTGTTACAGTATTTTTAATACAATAAAAATGTGTGTATGTATGTATGTATGTATGTATGTATATATATATATTATAATTTTATTTCAGTAATATACAAACCAACCAACTGGACCTCAACGTGTCACAAAAATTTTTTTTCATTCATCAAAAGTTTCATATCAGACTGACCTAGTTCAACTTTACAAGTGAGGGAGGTAAAATTATTGGAATTTGTTCTACTGAAACTGATCAGATAAGCATTGGACGCACAACCTTCAAACTTCCCAATTTCCTGGCATTCATCTGACAGACTAAACCTCAGAAGAGGGGGCGACCAACGAGGGGCCCTGACCCAAACTCTGCCAGCCTGCCAAGCACCAAATCCAGCTCTTTAATCGTGTGCATGTCTGATTTAGAAACATTTTTACTGGCGTTCTTTGCCTATATTAAGGTTCTAATATTGGAGAAAGAGCAGAGTCTGAAAAAGGAAAAACAAACCGAATGGCTATTTCAGTTCTGTCAAACACCACTTTGAAAAGCTGCACAAATTCAGTTCTGGACCACCCTTAACGCGTCGTGAAACCCAAACACAGATAATTATACCACAGCAAAGTTAACAGTTCCTGAAGTGTTACGTTAGCCTCCAATCATGCTAAAGTTCCTAGCGTGTGACGTTATCCTTGCAGTTACTCCTGCTATTATGGCCTGTTGAAAGTATACTGTGTAACCTACTTATGTGAGAAGTAGTCTACAACAAACCTATCTTCACGGTTACCTCATGAAATCAAACAATTTAAGGGGTCCTATAATGCCGTTTTCACAAGATGTAATATAATTCGTATTTCGTGTGTGTCTCTTTAAATGCAAATGAGCTGCTGCTCCCCGCCCCCTTTCCAGAATAGGGTAGAGTCTTTACAGTTTGCGCTAGTTTGGAAAAAGGACAACAACAACAACTGGAGTGAATTCTAAATTCTCAAGGATGGATCAATACCAACCGTTTGACCAACTTCATTTTCAGAACATAAGTACCGCACATTATATTTTGTGAATGTATGCAAATCGCCTTTGTGAATGTGCTGGTTAGGATGCTTTACGGTGGCTAAAGTTACCATTGTCTCTGTATTCACAGAGATCAGACCTATGTCATTAGTTTTATTTTTAAGAAGTAATAAAAGTGTGCTTCTGAATTGTACAGGCAGTGAGCATTTTAGGGTTAAAAATGACAAGCTCTGGTCTCTGTGAACAGTAAGAGACAATGGTAACTTTAGCCACATTAGCACATTCAGAAAGGCGATTTGCAAACACACATTATAAAGTGCAGTACTTACGTGTTCTGTATATGAAGTTGGATCATGAAGAGTTGGATTTGATCCATCTTTAAGAAGCAACTTTTGTGCAAATCCTGCGTTTACTGACCCTCGTTTGCAAAGCAGTCCAGTGTATAATGATTCACACAAACATATACGAATTTAGCTAATTTCTTGGGACCTTCACAAATGAAATTAATTCACTGCATCCTCTGTGGCTCAGATGACGGGAGTTTATTATTACAGCCAAAAACAGAACAGTTATAATGTTTAAATTGATGAGACATTTTATGACTAGCTGCTCTAGCGAGGGTATAAACAGCGGACTGTGTAACAGAAATAACAATGTTTCAACAGCATGGCAACAACACTCTACTACAACAACTCAGCCCAACATGGCCTCACCCCCAATGTTGTGTGTTCCCGGGGACAGGGTTTATGTAAATTTTAGGATTTGTGATGTCACCAACCCGGGAAGAACCTCGATGTAGTCCCTACCAGCCGTTTGTTGTAGTTCTTAAAAAGCGATTTCTGTAAAAGAAAATATCTCCCTTTGCATTGAACTTTGAGCGTCGTAACTTTGCAGATGTTGTTTATGCTCAAACAGCAACATTACACACTAACTAAAGTTAAAAAAATGAAATCATAATCAAGGACCCTTTTAAATGAACGAGAGCTGAGCATACATTCAACTTAACCAACATTAAAGGTGAAGCAATACCAAACAAAATTGCAAAATTACTACATTACTACTTCCAAAACACTTCCTCCATCTTCTATTGGTCATTCAAACAAGTAGTCCCGCCCCAAAGTGGCACCATTGGTTGATAGCGACGCAGTCAATTAACTCTGACAAGCTCTATTTTCTCAATAGATAATGTTCAGACTATAATAATAATAATAGTAATAATAATAATAATAATAATAATAATAATAATAATACCCCCAACAACCAATGTTTTAAGGCAAACCAAGAGAAAAAACCTGCCTGATTTTTGAAGTCTTTACCCTGTTCCAGAACCTTCTTCCTGGAGGCGGGACTTGAGGTCTTGTAGTCTTTCCTGCTATTACCATAGCAACGTGAAGCCCCTCCAAACCGCCTCACCGACGCCATTAAAGCCTAACAAAGAGTGAGAGAGCACGAGCACAGAAGTCTCGATCGTTCTCCTTAAAATTGGCACGCACTCTACGAGTTTGATCTTGAGATGTGCCCATGTTGTCCTGCCAAGCCCGAGTCAGTATGCATGTGAATGTGTCAGTCAGAGAGGGACCGCCGCTCCGGTCCACCCACATTCTGAAGGCCCCGGAGCCCACATGCTCAGTTATGCCCTGGCCTGCTACAGTACATGCATTGTCCGTAAGGGACAGCAAGTGGGCTTGGACGCCAATGAGGAAACGCTCATCAAAATGTATCATAGCTGCCATTTATTTACAAACAAATAATACTTTATTTCAAAAGTTTAGGGTCAGTAAGATTTTTTGTTTTTGACAGAGTCTCTTATGCTAACCAAGGCTGCAATGTAATTCTGCAATTTTCAGCATCATTACTCCAGTCTTCAGTGTCACATGATCCTTCAGAAATCATTCTAATATGCTGATTTGCTGCTCATTTTTTTTTTTATGATCAATGTTGAAAACAGTTGTTCTGATTAATATTTTCTTAGGATTATTTGATGAATAGAAAGTTCAAAATAACAGGATTTATTTGAAATAGAAATCTTCCTTAACGTTATAAATGTCTTTTCTGGCACTTTTGATCAATTTAATGCGTCCTTGCTGAATAAAAGCATTAATATATCAAAAAAATGCAACTTTTGAAACAGCAAATACAAATGTAAGATGTAAATATCACCTTGTTGATGTGTAAAAATCAAGATAAATCCACATGAAATGCAAATAACCTGATCGAATACCTGTCAAGTAAGTTATACAAGAGTCAAATTCCCAAGTCACATCAAATTAAAAACGCAATTTATCAAGGTAAACTAACTAAGGTTTTCTAAAACAAAAGCACTGCTCCACTCATGAAGATTCCACAAAGACATTTGTGATTTTCTAAATAGAATTTATGCAAAAGAGGCGGTTCTTTTCCATGTTGCCCAAACTTGTGGAGAACACTGATCCAAAGTGGAAAAGAATGAAATATGGATGCTTTACCCACATCACACGCACAGCTGCAGCATTCTGGGTTTATAAAAAGAGAAAAGAACCACAACATGGAAAAGATATCAGATTGAAATACACAAAAATCCAATGATACAGTCATAAATCATGCCTTTTGTCTCGGTTTCGCAAGATGACAGACAAATATGCTTTTTTAATAACCGCACACACAGAAGTCCAATGACATGAAATAAATTAGACGGGCAGCAGTGATTCTTTAGGGAACCCCAGAAAGTGGATAAACCATTCTCTCCCGCAAAAGCAAACAGAACACTGTAATTACAGAGGGTGGTACCATCGTAATGAGAGACAGAGAAAGCAAAGTTATAACTGACAGAGTAGAAAAACACTAGGGACAAAGAAAGAAGAAAGCTGATATAAATGACATAACGAAAATAATTAGTGGCGCTTGTTAAAGCAAACATCACTATTATTAGTGCTCATACTTCAGATTGGGGGTTTGTTCTAAACCTCTAACCCCAAGTATGACATTTTGGCCTGCTTACTATTTGTGCTACGGACAAAAATGATACCTTAAACCATGTAGCTTGTTGTGGGGAGCTGTTTCTTTACTTAGTGACAGGATGATTTTCACCTGCCAGACAATAAAACAGGCAAAAAAAAAACTCCACAGACTTAAACTGAAATCAGGGCTAGAGACGAGAATATTACAGAGACTTGTGGGTGCAGGACTCTTTGAAAACCACCTAAATATCACCCAGGGCACCCTAGGATTCAACGAGAACACCCTAGCAACCACATAGTAACGCCCTGGCAAACACCCAACACCCTAGCATCATGTACGTATACAGGCCAAAAAAATCACCCATAAAATCAATCTTTTAAAAGAATATTTGGTCATCTGAACAGACTAATCCTGAATAAAAGTGAACAAATTAAAAGACTTTAATTTGATCAAGTAGATTTTTACATTTGCTCTGAAGAAAGTATAAGTGATGCTGACCTAAGCTAAACTTGTCACTACAAACATTATTTTTATTATTAATAATAATATTATTAATAATTTATATATTATTATATATAAAACATTGTGTATATATAAATTATAAATAATAATTAATAATAATAACAACAACAATAAATATTATTATAATAAATATATGTATAATTATATAATATATATATATATATATATATATATATATATATACACACACACACATACATACATACACACACACATACACACACACACATATATAATAATAATAATAATAATAATAATAATAATAATAATAATAATAATAATAAAAAAGATTATTATTATAAATAAATACAATTTGCAGCATTTTTTTAATTTCATTTTTTGCAGCAAAAAAAAGTCGAGCAACAATAAATGTGACCAGACTTTAATAGTGATACTTTATGTATATATGTATATATGTATATATGTATATATATATATATATATGTATATATGTATATATGTATATATATATATATATATATATATATATATATATATATATATATATATATATGTGTGTGTGTGTGTGTGTGTGTGTGTGTGTGTGTGTGTGTGTGTGTGTGTGTGTGTGTGTGTATATATATATATATATATATATATATATATATATATATATATATATAAAAAACACTATAGGAAATGTATATGATAGGAAACAACACAGCAGTTACAATCACCCTTTTCTTTGCTTGCTCTCCATTTCTCCACCATTCCATGCCTTAAATTCATCTCAATAAATCAGTGCAATGCAGAAGGCTTACTTGGAAGATAAACAAATCAACACACAAACACTGGAGCTGTGCCAGATGTACCATGGGAAAGGGTGAACTGCATCATTCTGTGACCCTGTTCTCATACTGGAGCTGTCTTACACAGCCTACCACTAACAAAACATACAAACACACACACGACAAGCCCATTTGCTGATTTTTAAACCACAATTTTCAAACTACTCACACTTTGAAGTTAAACTGGCAGAACGTTTGCTTGAGTGGGCCAAATTTTTGCATAATAAATGACCAATAAGTGAAGGAAATAAGTGATTATTCTGAGAGACACATTGATGTGTGTCATTTTATTTTTAAGAATGAAACCTTCATTTGAGACAAGAGCACTTAGCAGAACACAAAAAGAGAAACAGAAACAAAAAGACAGAAGTACATGAATCTGTAATTCTCAAATAACACAGGTCTGAATTGAGGCTGTGGTTACACACAAGATTCAGAGCTAAACCACCTGTTTGATCATCATGAGGCCTTGAGCATCATTTTGCCCCTGAGGGAAAGCTCCTGCGTTTCTTTTACTGGAAGTTAGAGTGGTTAAGTGTCGACTGAATGACAAGTGACCTCTAAAAACGGTTTCATTTTGAGAGGGGTAACATGAGGAATTCAAAAACACTTGTAAAATGAACGTGCCATGCATTCTCGAGCGTCCATCACACTGACGCTGAAGAATTAAGATCCAGACCTCAGATGGGGGCAAAACACAAAACTTGATCAGGAGGTAAAAAAACAGGAAAAGAAGCCTAAGAGGGAGATATGGGTGGTCGGATTATAGAAATGAAGGAAAAATACTGGTTCTGATTGGTGAGCCCTCATACTGACAAACCACCTACATAACACCTACTTAAACGTTTCCCAAGTTCAACTAATCTGGTGTGAGATTCGATCCTGGCAGTATTTTACCCTCATCTGCATGACAGAACGCTTGAGTTTAACTCTAAATGCGCGCACCCTCATGCTTACAGAGACCACCAACAGAAGAAAACACCAGAACAATCCTCATCTGATGATGGATAGGGGTTTACATCTAAACATAAGCAATAAAAATAGTAGGACCATGATTCATTTGTAAATGCATTAAGGAATAAAAACTACATACTGGTCATGTGTGCAATCCAAATCAAATCCTAATGGATAAAACCAAGTTAGAGCGAATGGAATCAATATTCCAGATAACAGATAGCAGAGGAAATTGAGTCCAGGTCACAATGATAACCTGACACAACACAGCCCTGATGTCTCATGGGGTTGTGACCCCTGTGTGAATGCTTCTGCTCTGATGGAATTATGGGTAGTTGTCCAAAAAGTACTGTGCATCTATTATGTGCATTATACTGTGCATTTATTATAAAATACATTATTTTTAACACATCATTTTAATATAATTAAAGGGATAGTTCACTCAAAAATGAAAATACTGTCATCATTTATTCACGCTCTAATTGTTCCAAACCTGTTTGAATTTCTTTCCTCTGCCTAACACAAAAGAAGAAATTTTGAAGAATGTCGGTAACCAAACAGATGATGGGTTGATAGTATTTTTTTCCCCATACTATGGAAGTCAATGGGTGTTTGGTTCCCCATGTTTCTCAAAATGTCATATTTTGTGTTCAGCAAAAGAAAGAAATTCATACATGTTTGGAACAAATTGAGAGTGAGGAAATGATGACAGAATTCTTTGGGTGAACTATCCCTTTAACTCACTACAAACCAGGGTTATTATCTAAAACTATTAAAAACATTTCTGTTAATTGAAATAAAGCTGAAATACTTGAAATACTGAAAGAAATGAAATAGAAATGTTGCCTTGGCAATAAACTGAAATAAGTTGAAGTACTAAAATGAAAAAAACTAATAAAATGACAAAAGCACATAACGAAATGACTAAAATATTAAACTAAAATTACCATGAAAAATAAAAAAAATATAAAAAAAGCCAATTCAAAATATTATTAAAAATAAAAAATAAAATAACATCGGTAACAATAATAACAATAAACCTCCATAATGATCTATTCTGAAGGGAAGTATGTTATCTGTCCATTAAAGCGGCTCATCCTGTTAATGTCTCTCTCACTCTCTTCTGAAAGCCATATGCAGACAGCTCAGGAGCTGAGGAACATTGTGGAGGGATGAAGTCATTTTTGTCATTCTTCCAGAAATGAGATTCAGCCCTGATATCAGGTACTCTGACAGGGAGGGACGGTGGGAGTAATAGATGACAGGAGGGCTGTAAAAAAAAGAAAAGAAAAGTGATACTTGGAAACGAAAGGAGGGAGAAAATAAAGGACTGATTGAATGTAAATGAAGCGAGCGAGTGAAAAGCACAGGAACATAGAGGAGAAGAGAAAAGGGGGTCTAGTTGCTTTCCTGTTGTTTTCATTTAAACAGGCACCAGGAATGTGGCCTTCTTTCCCTTCACTTCTGCAAAACGGCCATGGACACAACAGCTGGCACAGAGAAAAGAAAGAGAGAAGTGATAGAAAATGTTCTAATATAAAACTTCCATAGTATGGAAAAAAAATACTATCAAAGTCAACTGTTTGGTTACACACATTCTGCAAAATATCTTCTTTTGTGTTCAGCAGAAGAAAGAAATTCATACAGGTTTGGAACAACTTCAGAGTGAGTAAATGTTGAAAGAATTTTCATTTTTGGGTGAACTATCCCTTTAAAATGGTTAGCAAGCTGATCTTCCAGCCTGAGCAGCTGAAAAGTGTCAAAAACCCCTTTGAAATCAGTCAACAGTCCTTTTAACCAGTCTTAAACCAGTAAACCAGCTTAGCCTGGTAAAGCCGTTTTTTTTCCTTCAGCAGACGAATAACATGAACTGATGAATCATTCACAAATAGCAGCGGGGATAGTGTAAAGAAATCTACAGACACCTCCAAGACATCCAGGCATCACATTAAAACGCACTGACTCACAAGTGTCTGAGTGAACACACAGAGGGAATTACTCTCGGTCAGAAGGAACGGCACAGACATGACTGTGTCCCCTCTGAGACGACGGCAGACAGCAAACACATGCACTCATTCCAACTGAGCCTTTAATCCCGCTAAAGACACTGAGCAGCAGTTACAGCCAGAACAGCATCAAAGCTCTGACAAGTCATGCAAACACAGCACACAGTCGTCTGGAGTGTCTGTGTGTGTCTGTGTGTGTGTGTGTACTGTCTCACGCCTGGCACTTTGTTTCCAAACAGTCTCTCGAGCAGAGCGGCACATTCCAGCCTCTGCAGCTCATCAAACATATTAGTAACCACAACAACTTCCTGTTTCTGTTCCCCAGCTTCCTGTCTGCGCAGGATCACTCGGCACAGGCGCTGATAAAAGAGCAGAGGCTCTTATAACGCACACACATACACAACATGAACGTTTTAGACACTCAAACACACAAAACTGTGTTCCTACCCTTCCTGCTAAAAAAAACACACACATCTTAAACAAGATAAAGGGATAGTTCACCCAAAAATGAAAATTATGATTTACTCACCCTCAAGCTATCCTAGGTGTATATGACGTTCTTCTTTCAGACGAATACAATCAGAGTTATATTAAAAAATGTCCTGGCTAATCCATGCTTTATAATGGCAGAGAATGGCAGCCCACAATTTGAAGCATATTCGTCTGAAAGAAGAATGTCATATACACCTAGGATGGCTTGAGGGTGAGTAAATCATGGGCTAATTTTCATTTTTGGGTGGACTAACCCTTTAAGACCTGCAGACCAGCTTATGCTAAAGTCATAGAGCTATAAAATGAATGTTGATAGCCAACCAGATTATTTAAGACTTTGTTGAGATCTCTTCTGAAACTCTTAAGCAAGTCTCCATTTAATCTTATTGCTGTCTAGGAGGATATTAAAAGTTTGTGGTGTTCGATTAGCACAAAATTATTTATGACTTTTCCATCAATTTGTATTTATAATATAAAATTGTGTTTACAGGCACTTACAATGGAAGTCTATGGTGCAAAGCACTGTACTGGAAACATTACAATATGTACGGAGTTAAAAATATAGCCTCAAGAAACATATGTGTTAACATGAAACTAGTTTGATAGAATCGCTTACTTTATGCAATTTTATATCCAATCCTTCAACGTCATGAAAATGACTATTTACATGGAGCAAACTTCAGCCACTGGTATAACATCAGTAGGTGAATCCATAACCAGATGTTCATCCACCTAGAAAAGTAGTCTCACCTCAAAATGGACAATTTAGATGACTTTAAAGATCAAAATAATATATTTTAACTTAATAAATTAAAGTGCTTTACAAAAACACACACAAAAAAAATGGGATAATGTAAGTACACAAGTCAACAAAATATATAACATTGTTTTTGTGTTTTTTGATATTTTAATCCAAAAATCTTCCATATTGTGCCTTTAACTGAAGGGAAAAATATGCACAAAAAAAAATGCACAAAAAAAAAAATGCAAAAAAAAAAAAAAAAAAAAGGAACGCACGAATGGTTCCTTGAAGTTCTTTTTTAGTTCATTCAAGAGCATCAGAAACTTACTTAAAAAAAATTGTTTTGTCATTATGATTATGAACACAATCACTCACACATTTGTGTTATACGTGGGGGTTATTTAGCAGGCTGTGCTTTTGTTATGTTCTTTTATCACAGCTCTTTTGCTCGTCTTTGTACAGCTGAGCACAATGTGTTCACCGTCCTTTATCCGTTTCACATTACCGCAGCATTGAGACATCTTCACAGGTTACTCACAAAGAGCTCAATCTTAGGGCGTTTTCCCCTCCACACAGCCTGTCCACATGTGTTCTTTTTTCATGGGTTTGTTTACAGTTTCTGATCATCACATCCTCAGAGAATACATGGCTAACCCGTCTCACACAGACAAGCTCTCCACACACACACACACACACACACACACACACACACACACACACACACACACACACACACACACACACACACACACACACACACACACACACACACACACACGTTGCAGCCCCTGTAATAAACACCCTGTGTTTATGTTCTGAACCACTCCAAGCCTCAATATTCATTAACCCACTAGTGTCAGATGTCCGTACTCTTCTCTTTCGCTAAAGAACAAGTACAGTGATCAAGTCAAGTCAAGATAATTACCACGGCCTCAACTTTTACCTAACAACTACCATTATACTGTGGTTAGCGATTACATGATAACCCAAATCATAGAAAATACCTCCAAACATATGGATAGAACTATTTAGAATTTAATTTTAAATAAACTGGAAGATGCAATCCATTTGCACACACAAAGGACACTTCATCATTGCATTAGATAACTATATACCAAACTAAGTGGCATTTCTTAAAAAGAAAGATAAGCACACTTGCTTTGATATTTAGTTATATAATGCAATGACACTCATCCATATTTATTAAAAAGATGGGAAAAAACATGTAAGAAACATCAAACAGCCTTACACATGTCATAAAGCAGGCATTAGTCTCTGGAAATGTGCCTGGAGCTTAAGAGGAGGAACATTTAGCTCTATTTACATTTTGTGTTTTCATTAACCACAATACGAATGTGTGTGTGTGTGAATGCCTGAGAACAGAGTGAAAAGCGTGTGCAAGTCTCCAAGCCTCTGTCAATGATGGACTCAAATTAGACTGCATAATCCAGGCTGAATGAAAAGGCCATGCAAACATTTCCCCACTGTGCACTTCATAATGACCCTTGCAAGAAAAAAGAAGAACTTAAAAAAAAAAAAAAAAAAAAGGAATTTGGGAGCTACGGAGGCCAACAGAATGTTACTCAAACTCATCTGCAACTTTTATATAATCAGCCAATATCAGGCGGCTCCAAACACGGTCCTAAGTGGACCACAATACTGAAAGGACAAGCTGGCACAGACGAAATCTCGGGAAAATACAGCACCATAAAAGGTGGACTGAGGGAAACTATGACCAAACCTTGTGTCTGAGACAGACCAACCGTGCTACAGAGGGCTTACCAAGCCATACTGAGAACTAATCCATCACTAAGAGTTTGCAAGACTTCAGAAAACATCACAGCCTTCAGACATACACTACCAAGCACAACTCTCTTAAATATGATGTATTTGAATGGCATTTCTCCCTAAGGTCAGTTTGGTAACACAAGCCTTTTTTGAAGGTTAATTTCAGTGGTTTAACCTTCTATAGACGGATAAACCATTATATAAATACATGAAGGCATAAAGCATTCCCTTCAAAGTATTTGTAGAATGCCAGAATATTATGACTTTTCATACAGTCAAGTAAACAAAGGAATATTTGCAGCAGACAGAGGAAGAAACACACACACAGTGCACAAACACACTACAGGCAAAACGAAGGTAGGCTAAGGAAAAGAAAACAACATGACTCCAGAAGAACCTGCTGGGGGGAGAAAAAATAAATGTCCTTCATATTTCTAAGAAACATTGTTCTGCTCTTTCCATCAGAGACAAAAACAAAATTGGGAGCAGTAAATTCAGCTGCACTACAACCTGAGGTAACAACATGTCAAACAGTACACAAATAAATACATGATTTTTCACACACGCCCACTCAAGCTGAAGGCCTTGAAATTCTCGTGATATATCAGTTTTATCCTTAAGTCAGTCCAGCACACAAGCATGAAGGTCTCATAAAATTAAAAACTATGAAAAAAACACCTTGACTTGCTTTGCTCAAGTTATAAACTTCAACAGTAAGAAACAATTAGAAAGTAAAAATGTCTACTTCCAATTAACAATCTTTGATGTGTTTATACATTTGCAAGAACTTGTCATAACTCATAATTCAAAGACATTTAAATAGCCAAAATAGAGAAGAGAACATCACTCACCACTCTTGGTTTGGCCTTCAGAGGGACAGTGGAAAGCTCCTCACTGGACTTCCTCTCCAGTTTTGACTCAGTGGTGGGAACTAAAGGTGTGGAAGTAGTGCCCTCCAGAATAACCCCACCAGTGGCTGCTGGGGTCTCTGCGGGGGACTCTGGAGAATTCAGGGCCAAGATGTATTGCTCAGTGACGTCCTCTAATGATGGAGTGTCCTCCCCCGGGACTATTTTGTTGGGTGGTAAAGACTCATGGCTAGACCTCTGGAGATCCTGGGATACATGGGCATGTGAAGGAATGATAGGTACAAATGTGGCAGGTTCACTGGCATGACGCACATGTTTGGGTCTGACCTTTGAGGTTGGAAGCTGGGGGAGGATGGATGCGGAGGACTGCTCTTCACCTTGTTCATCTAACTGATCCCCGTCATCACAAGACACCTGATGAGTAAAGCGGTTTGTGCGTTTTTTGGGGCTTCTGCGAGTAATACGAGGAGACAAAACCTGAGCTAGCTTAGGGTCAAAAGGAAAGGAGGGCTCCCCTGCTGCTTTTGTTTCTCCGTTATGACCAAGGTGGGAGGGCAAAACATGCTCAGACTGAGAACGAGACCTTCTAGTTGGACAATAAAGTTGCCGTTGTTCGCTATTCAATGCCCATAGCTCATCTCTTTGCTCAGATAAGATGGGCTCACTGCTAGAAGGTGGTATGGATTGTTCTAGTTCATTAATTGGCTCGCTGGGATGCTTTTGAAATTCTAGGGCTGTATCCGCCAATTCTCCACGTCTACTAGGGTCACTAAAGCTCTTTTTCTTCACAGCCTTGCCATTTGCTTTCTCATCAATAAGATTGTCCATTGCACCAGGTTCACAAACAATGCTCTGAATGACAGTACTGTAATCTCTCAGGCTGTCACTACACACGGAAAGGTCACTGGCGGCACTGCCTGTATATTCAGAAAGGTCTGCTGCAGAGGAATCCACACCACCCACCTTGGAGTTTAGAGACAGTGAACCGAGCAGGTTGCTATCCATGGAGAAGCTCTTTCCGCCATCCTCTGCAACTGAACAATGTCTATGAGGCATTGGATCACTCAAGGAGCGGTATGCAGACTCACCGTTTGACTCTCCGTTACTGCCATTGCTGGAGTCTGAACCATTGTTTCCAGCTGAGGAAAATTTCCTTCGCCTACGAATAGCACTAGGAGTAGACGGAGCCTCTAAGGCCCCCTGGTTTACATTTTTACTGCTGCTAATGTCTCCTCCTATGGCTACTCCCTCATACTCTGTCCTAACAGACGGAACCTGAGATGAAAGAGATTCCTCTGGTGTTGTATCAGGCAACTGCTCTTCGTGCAACCCTGACTGATTCCAAACGGTGAGATTCTGACCCAGCAAGTCTTTACTGCAGGACAGCCCCCTATATGAGCCAACCTCTGGCTCTGTTACAATTCCTTCATCTGTTAGGCTAGATTCATGACCAGAGAGTTCATCCAATGACTTATCACATAACATGTTCTCCTCTGAATTTCCCTTCTGTAAACATTTTTCACTTTTTCCATCAGCCTCCCCTTCCTTACACCCAATAAAAACAGGGTGTTCAAGTCTCTTCTCCTCCTGCTTTGCCTTATTTTCTTTTACAGTGTCTATTTTAGTGTCACTGCTTTTTGTCTTGAAACCGTGTTCCTCCTCATCATCATCATCATCATCCTTACTTTCACCCATTTGACAAATGTCTCTTATTACCTGTCTGGCCTCCTGTACGTAGCGGTCTTGTAGAGGGGTCGGCATTGGCTCGTCGTAACCATAGGTACTTCTGCAGTCATCGCTCTCCACCTCCCTGTCAGCAATCACCACATGCTCGCCACTGCCTTCAGAGTCTAGCCGTTGCTCAGAAGAACTCCTTAAACCTGGCCCGCTTCCATAATATTGCTGTCCTACTGGCTTCTCAGAGTAAGTGAAAGACTTTGCCCTCCTCAAAGTAGCAGTTAGATCCTTCAGAGAAGGGCGTCCAGGGTGTGGCCGATTTGTCCTGGAGCCCATTCTGTACACAGATGTGCCTTGATCAGAGTTCAGATTTTCCTCATCATCTTGTCCCTTTTTCCTCATTCTTAACTCTGACAGATCGGTCTTAAGGTAGCTAAGAAGCGAAAGAGTTTCTGAGGCAATGTCAGGGTTGGACATGGAGATCCTGTTCCTGTCTTTCTCATTATTTAAGGGGTGGCAGAATACTCTGTTTTCTGAACTTCCTGTTTTACAGTCTGCTGGGCTTAGGCTGGGCACAAGCTTAGGGCGAACTCGAACTGGGACACGGGAAAAGTTATCTCCATGTCCAAAACTAGGCGAGCGGTACATAGTGGCATTGCCATGGTATGTTTTACTCAAAACCGCTGATGATGCCCTGCTAAAGCTGTGGATGTTGGCTGGCTGATCCTCTTCTTTTAATGTCTCTGTGCTAGAATACCTGCTACTATTTCTTGACCCCAACGGACTGGATATAAATGAGGGTATGGTGACCTTTGAAACTCGTGACACCTGAGGAACAGGGCTAGTTCCGACTGACCCCTCAAAATTTCTATATAGGTGCCTAAAACTGTCCTTACTCATATGAGACCGTTGAGATGGATTGTCTCGTGCCCATGACATGCCCGCATAACAACCTCTAGAACGGAAACCCTCAATCCTGCGGCCCACCGTCTGAGAATCACACGGCTCCATCATTACAGGCTGGTTGTCGCTGTCATCTGACTCCTCATTGTCCCTGCTGCAACTGCTTTTCTTCTTTTTCCTTAGCGAGCGACGTCTTACGTCCCTGTTGTGGTGAGCTAACGCTGCGCTGTCCTCCTCACTGCCTGAGGACCTTCCTCTCAACTTAGCTCTAATGCCATGCTTGTTTTGAGGGAAGTTACCGACTGTCCATCCACTCAACTCCTCGTCCTCTTCTCCAGAGCTCAGTCTTCCCCGAGCACCGGCTAGTTCTACGGAAGGCCCTGTCTGTGGTTGGGAGGAGTTATGCGTGGAATGTGAGCTATCCAGTGGCTGTGGCTGCTCTGCCCTCTGTCTCTGTTCTTGCAGCTGCCAACTGTGAGACCTGAGGGGCAAAGCAGTCGTTCTACTGTGTGGTGGGGGAGCAGGTGTAGAATCAGAATTCAAAAACTCACAGGAATTGCTTTCAGCACTTAAAGTATGGAAGTCAGGGATTGAATAGTCCACATACAATGCACTGTTGTCATGATGAGAGCTGTTTGTATCTTTCCAGGCTCCCCTTGGCTGGTGGGGGAACTGTTTGTCACTTTTGTCTGGAGTTGAAATGCCCTCTTTAGCATCAAAATGCTGGAGGTGTTGACAGGCAGATTTCAAGTCATCAGCATCTGAAGTTGACCTATGTTGTTTTCTGCGTCCATCGCCAAATAGTTCTCTAATCTTAGTAACGCTTGGCCAGTTTGCATCAACATGAATAGTCTCTCCATAGGAAGGGTGATAGCCACGACGAGATTTGCATGTTGGGCTCCCTAAGACAAAAACTTTGTGTTTTTAACTCACAGCATGATAGTTTAAATGCATTTACATGTATTCATCAAGCAGACACTTTTAAGCAAAGCGACATTCAAATGCAGAACATCACTAGCAATCTGTCATAACAGTCAACAATATACAATACACAACGCCAAGTTTAAAGTAGAAGACAGATCATTACTTAAGTTTGAGCAGACATGTTATAGTAAGTTTCTTTGTTTATGGTTGACGATTCATTAAGCCCTAATAGGTAAAATGAGAACCAATGCTTTCAAAACAATGTATCTTACCTGTATTTGTGCCACCCACAGTCTTCCTGAGTCTGTGATTATCTGCTCTGTCCGAATCCGATCCTGACACAGACTCTTGAGCCGAGCAATATATGTTACTGTCTTTGAATTTCTCTTTCGCAGACTCCGAAAACTCTTTGGATAAGCAGCCACTCTCGTTCAAAGACGAATCTTCGGCACTTGTTGTGTTTTTAACACTTCCAGTGTTGACTAAGGAGCTCTGTGTCACGGCTGTGCTCAAACTGAACTTCTCAGAGAGCTGACGAACCGATGGAGATATTCCATGAGACGCTTTCTTGAGGTTTGCGGTTGAGAGGCTGGCCGCTGAGATTTTGGAAACTTTTCTGGATACAGAAACAGCGTGCGTCGCTTGTGATGGCTGCGCGCTGTGCTCTACGGCGTCTGGGGGAAGGGCACCGCACCTATCCAAATCCTCTCCAAATGATCTGCGCTTCTTTGCGCTCCAGCTCTCCAACTTTTTGAAAGAGATGCTTCTATATACGGGCGCCTTTCTCTCAATTTCCCTTTCAGCCATTGCGATGCCTGTCCTCCCACTTGTCTTGCTTTTCTCTCAGTTCATTGATAAATAGTCCGCACTTTTCTTTCTCTTCTTTATCCGTGGTTGCCTTTACCCCCCTGAAAACAACTTACAATGCCCCCATTTAACCACAAAAGTTGCTTGGCAGTGTTTTCCGGAGAGGAGGACAAAAAAACTTCAGGAACAACAGATGAGATTGTTCACGAAAACAGTTATATCCCCAGACCTTTGCGCATGTTTGCCTCCCTTAGTGTCCATACATGCATTTAGAAAGAGCTCAAAGTTTGAGCAAAAAACTCCCAAGTGTTTCAGCCCAACAAATACTAGAGAAACGTTTGAATAATATACTTTTTCCAAGGTAAATCCCATTTCCTTGGCCGACTGTCTTTCTTCAAACGCATCCTTTGTTTCCAGCTTGAATAAGTGCGCTCAGCCTTTTTTAGGCACAATTAAGGGTTTCCGTGACTTGTGGCTTTTACATGCAGATAGTTGCTTGGATTGAGGGCGGGACTAAAACATGGGGTCGGGGTTAGAGAGAGAGACCCCTGGGGAATATGAGGGGGGATCCAGCTTTTCCTCTTTCTGATGTGAGAGAGAAGATAATGTTGACATTATGCGTCAGTTTGTAAATGCACAGTGGGAAACTGTTGAACAAATCATCATATTCAGTTTCTTTGCTGAGCTCTGGGGAGGCTGAGACAGACAAACCTAGTTATTGTCTCTTTAACAAAAAGCTCTGCTTGTCTGCAGAACTAGCTTTACAGTAAAAACTTTTGCAGCCCTTTGTTTCGAAGCGTTCTTTTCTCTCTCGCTTTTTTATTTTTCGTCTATCTTGCTTTTTATTTGCATGACTAGAGTGCACTCTAGTGGCCATATTCTTGTTTACTCATATGCAATTGCCTGAATGAATGTCATTGCTTAACGGGATAGTTCACCCAAAAATGTCATAATTTACCCACCCTCAAGTTGTTACAAACCTGTATGAATTACTTTCTGCTGCCGATAACAAAAAATATATTGTGAAGAATATGTGTAACCAAACAGTTGATGAGGGAAAAAAATACTATGGATGTCAATGGGGCTCATCAACTGTTTGGTTACTGACATTCTTCAAAATATCTTCTTTTGTGTTCAGCAGAACAAAGAAATTCATACAGGTTTAGAACAACTTGGGGGTGAGTAAATGATAACAGATTTTTATTTTTATTTTGGGGTAAACTATCCCTTTGAGAAAATAAAATATCAAATCAAGCGTCATTAATTTTGAAAAAAAAAAAAAAAACTTTTTAAGAAAAATACATTTTCACAGATAGATGTTTATTAGCTTTAAAATGATAAAACAACAGATTCAACAATAGAGTGTTGAAAATGAAGACAGTCTGTGTGTGTGTGTGTGTGTGTGTGTATTAGTGGAACATTTTTATACTTAATGTGATGCACTGCACGGGTGTGGTTCTTCTGCTAGAACATCTTTGTGAACTTAAGAACTGATTTCATACGTCCACTGAAAATGGCATGAAATGTAAAAGTCTTGCATTTTCATTAAGATGCCTGGTTTGGCATTTTGCTATGTAATTTATTCACATAAATCAATATATGTTTGAGTGTAACTTAAGTACTTTTTGGATAGGTCTTTCTTGAACTTGAATGTTGCAGTAATATGAGGCATTGCAGGAAATTTATTGATTTGTCTTTACTGGACAAACAACAGATCAGGTTAAGAACACAATGGACAATTAATTAAATTTGACAGATCACAATTACACAACACATTTCAATACAAAAACATTCAGAAATACCTCATGACATTTAGGACATAGATTCTAATAGATTCATTTAATATTATACTTATTTTCTTCAAATTATTTACAGAAAGTGTTTGATATGCAAAAGCAAAAACAAACATTAATTGTCAGACATTTTATTTGCACATTGACTATACAAGCGTTCAATAACTAGTGTGCTTACTTGAAAAATATATTGTATTCATATACTACAATATAGACACAAATGGAATAACTTTTCTTTAAGTATATTGCATAACAGTGACATAGATGTTTTCACGATTATATGGACAATGCATTTTGCCCCAAAGTTGCATATTCATAAATTATTTCATTACTTTAAATTCTTTCTCTCTGTAAACACTCAACTAATGTTTGGCCGTTTATACTGAAGCAGGAAGCAAAGGACCAGTTTAATGTGCAATCATCACATCTGCTTTAATAAGAAAAATTTTGCCTTGGTAAAATGTACCACCTACTGGCCGTTCATAATATCTGAGACATAAATGCTTGTTGCTTCAAAGTTGAAGTTGCTCATTAGTTAACCATGTAGCCTATATGTTTAAAATAGCATACTATACTACTATTTCTGCACTATTAGTATGCATACTGTATGCAAATTGTTTGTATGCATGAAATATCCAAATGATCAGCTACATTTGCAAAAATACTGTGTACAACCAGAGCACACTGTGCTACCGTATCCCACAATGCCCTACTTCACCTTTCACTTCTAGTATGATGAACCTTAAATAATATCAGCCACAGTCTTTCTTGACTTATTTAAATGGACTAGCACCTTTTTTCCAGGATTAAAAATGCAAAATAACCATTTTTGTTTTATTTTTTATGTAACGATAACTGAATGCCAATTGATGAATAAAATATGCAACTTGGAAAGGTCATGTGTAGAAATGTTTATCGCTGCATAATTTACACAGTTTCACAAAAAATATAAATCAAAACACAGGATGTAGTATACAGTGATCGCAGTGTAGTATGTAGTATGTTAGTATTCCACTCTGAACATTGAGTAAAATGAACTACTTTATTTTATTTTGCTTCATGTTCGTGCACATTGAAGGAAACATTTCTTCTTTGCCCTTCAGATATATTTATATTTTATATACAAGACAAAATTCATCAATAATTCAAAAAAATTCACAAACATAATACTGGCCAAATGACTGAAACACATTGAAATACTGTTTTAAATATTGATAATGGTATTGATAAGGTTTTGTATATGTTGGTGACATTGAAGTTTCAAATAAAATATTACAACCCATTTGCTGTCCACAGCTGCGATTAAACTGTTCATGAAAACACAATGACAGTATAGCACAGTTCTGTTCCTGAATCAGGCACTGGACATGTGTTGTTGTTAACACTAGATCCTTCTCTTGTAGGACAAGATGTCACTTCATAAGGGTGTTGAGCTGTATAGCGTGTTATTAAACCATCAAACATCTGATAATGACTTTCCTTCAGATAATGTACAGCAGATGTACAGCAGTATGTTAAACAGATGGTGTTATTCTTTCCATTCCAAATGCGTGTATTCATCTCTATTTCTCATCCATAATTCCACACATCACTGTTTCAAAGGAGGTATCACGCACCCATATATCATGCATATACACTACCATTCAAAAGTTTGGAGTCGCTTAGATTTTTAAAAATGTTTTTGAAAGAAGTCTCTTATATTCACAAAGGCTGCATTTATTTGATTAAAATTTGTAAAGTTTGTGATGTCATTACTCCAGTCTTCAGTGTCACATGATCCTTCAGAAATCATTTTAATATGCTGATTTGCTGCTCAAGAAACATTTCTTATATTTATCAATGTTGAAAACAGTAGTGCTGCTTCATATTTTTGTGGAAATAGTGATAAAATTTTTCAGGATTCTTTGATGAATAGAAAAGAACAGCATTTATTTGAAATAGAATCTTAATTATAAATGTCTTTACTGTCACTTTTGATTAATTTAATGCATCCTTATTGAATAAAAGTAAAATAAAACCCCAAACTTTTTAATGGTACTATACATATATACACACACATATATATACATATATACACATATATATTAGTGCTGTCAAATTGATTAATCGCGATTAATCGCATTCAAAATAAAAGTTTGTGTTTACATAATATATGTGTGTGTACTCCTGTGTATAATTATTATGTATATTTGAATACACACACATACATGTATATATATATATATAACATGTGCATGTATATACTGTATATATATATATTTATATCATTTATATTATATATAAATAGTTAATATATAAATATATCATATATACATGCATGTGTGTGTATTTATATATATACATAATTATATACAGTACACACACATATACTATGTTTAACAAACTTTTATTTTGGATGCGATTAATCGATTTGACAGCACTAATATATATATACATATATATACACACACACACACACACACATATATATATATATTTATATATACATATAAACACACATGTACAGGCCATAAAACAGAATATTATAATGCATATTGCAAAACAAATATAAATAAAACTTCTTAATACAAGTAATGAATGGGTGATTTCTTTTCCTTGCATTTTTAAACAAGCTACCACTATGCAACTTTATTAAAAAATTAACAATTCTTTCTCAAGTTGCACTCTAAAAACATTTCTGATTTCTCAGCCCTATAAGTCTTGTATGAGCAATTACATCTTTTCTTATTTTCTATTGCCATCATAAAATGTTCATAAAAAGCACCACCTTTTCACACGTAAGGAGAGATCAACTAATCTTGACTGGATCAGCCAAACTAGTCCTCTCATTCAGCTGCCATTCACAGGGTTCAAACCCCTCCGACACGAGCTCACAGCTCTACTAGTAATCTGCCAAGATCGGCACATGCTTTGGTGGGCTGTTCTCTAACTCAAAGCAAATGAGTTTCAATCATCATAAATGATTTTTTGCAACACTGAATCAGTCAAAAGGGTCACTTCCTTCAACCATTACATACCACTTTCTCTGTAGAGGTACTAAATGTTTTGTACGTTTTGTATATAAATATCAATATATTTTTTTTTGTTTCGACATCCACACAACCTACCTAGTGTATCTTAATGCAAGACAGCACAGGTAAATAGGTACAATCATTTTTTAACTAATATATCACCATACTCCCCCAGGTGTAGTGAATCACACTACATAAAGACATGACAATTTCTATTACAAGGTTTCTGAAATGTTGTTTAAATATGCAAATGATGCCTTATCTTTTTATTACTCTATAAATCAGAAAATACTGCCAGCAGTCTGTTTTTAAGAATATAATGTTAATGAATATAATGAATGAAAGAATAATGAATATAATGATATAAATCAGGCAAATGATATATGAACAAACTCCTCTGTAAAAACCTTGAGAATATAGATAGGAATGAAACTGTAAAGTTTGGTGTATGTAAAGCTGCTGAAGTTCTAGGGTGACCAGACATCCCGTTCTTCCCGGGACAAAAGAAACGCGTGTACATTTAACAAGGATCTTCAAAGAGAGTTTATCAAGTTATTATGCGCAGTAAATTTTGAAAAAGAACTCAGTTTGATATCGCGGTGAATGACACACAACAGAAGCGTTCTCTCAGACAGTGCAGACTGCAAATTCAGTTCTCTTTGCGCCTGAATGATCACACAGTTATCAAAATGCCCATCATGTGGAGTATCTCACGTAAATACAGTCAGTATGGCGTAAGAGAGCTCGGTGAAAACCGCAGATTAATGTGTCAGTATTAGAGCCAAGCATTCGGCCTTTAAGGGGCCTTAAAGGTGTTATTAATGTTAATCAAACAAAAAAGTTTGTATATATGTTATATAAACCTACTGTACCAGAAAAACGGTATTTTATAGAGAAACATCTCAACTGTTTTTGTCCTATTCTTTGTTCTTTTTTATAGAAAAATTTAAATAACTAGAAATAATAATAAATATAGAAATAGAAATAACTAAAATAACTATATATCTATATCGCAAAATAAAATGTTCAGTAATTTTCCAAGGGGATGGGGGAGGGTTCGTCCCATATTCCACCATGAGAAATCTGGTCACCCTATGCTGAAGTGGAGATTTCTGATTCAGTGCAGGAGAATTGAAATCTACAGATGCAAATAGATAAAGTGTAATAAAATAAACACTTAAATGTGTATTTTGGATGGTCTTTTGACTAGTCTGAAAGATGTTATGGAAGCAAAATAACCTAAAATACTGTAGTGACTGTAGTGTCTTGCCTTAATATACAGCAATTTTAGACAAAACCAAGTGTGTTCCAGTCAGATTTTGGCAGTCTTGTCTTTCAGTGAGGTGATTTTGAGCAGCAGGCTTCTGGTGCTGCGTCTGTACTGCGGCTGGGTGAAGTAGAACAGAATGGGGTCCAGAACACTGTTCATGCTGGCAAAGGGTCTCGTGCATTTGTACACCACAGATAGCAGGTTCCTCAGTTCGCAGGGGGCCGAGGGAAGGGTCCTCACCAGCAGGTAGAGTGTCTTTGTCACGTGGAACGGCAAAAAGCTGATGGCGAACACCAGCATTACAATGATGATCATCCTGATGGCTTTATTCTTCTTCTCCACGGCCGAGGCTTCTTGGGCTTCACCGGCCTGACAGAGAACCCGCGCCATTTTGCAGTACAGCACCACGATCACCAGAAAGGGCACAATGAAGCCCATGCAGGTCAAGGTGATGCCGTACGGGAAGTATTGTGGTGCACGATGGGGAACGCTCAGGTCGTAGCACACCGTGCGGTTGCGCTGCATGCCGGTGGCGGCAAACTCAAACGTAGGAGCGCAGAGCATGACGACGGTCACCCAAACGCCAGCGCAGACCAACCAGGCCAGCCTGCGTCCGCCCTGTTTAGGCCACAGCGTCAGCGGATGGCAGATGCCCATGTAGCGCTGGAAGCTGATGCAAGTGAGGAAGAAGATGCTTCCGTGCAGGTTGCTGTAGAACTGAAAGCGAACCAGACGGCAGGTGAAGTCGCCGAACGGCCAGTAGTCCTTGTTGGCGTAGTTGTATATGAGAAGAGGAAGGGAACAGACGTACAGAAAGTCCGCCACAGCTAGATTCAGCATGTAGATCTTGGTCCGCGTCAGTGTGCGCCGTGAGCCCCAGATCCGCAGGATGATGATGAAATTGAGCGGCAGCCCAAAGATGAAGACCAGGCTGTAGACGGATGGGAGGAGATAGCGCTTGAACTCCTCCTTGTAGGTGCAGGAAGGCAAAGTGGAGGTGGAATGGTTAAGAGATTCCATCTTAATGGGTATTGCCTCACATTCTGAAAAAAAAACAAAAACCCAGAAATGTTTAGGAGTCAGTGTAGTCATACATAAACAAATGCATAGATAATAATTATTAGATACTAGATTTGTACTTTTTCTGAAGAAAACATGAATGGTGCTTGACTGCACACCAGTGTTATTATAGTATATATATATATATATATTGTCTTGTTGTTGCCAAGACAATATTTCTCATTTTCATTTGGTTTAAAATAAAATAATGAAATAACTAAAAATAAATGAATAAAAACTATAGACATTTAAAAAAAAAAACAAAAAAAAAACAATCAAACTGGAAAATACAAAATACAAACTAATTAAAAATATTAATAAACACTATAATAGCATCTCAGTGATACTAAAACAACACTGCCGTGTGCAACAACATGTCTTTTGTGTGCTTTTCATTTTATTGCTAGGTGGTTGGTGCTTGCTTTTGGGTATATTTTATTTTATTAAAAATAACCATTGTATTACACAGCTCTCTGGAATACTTCATTATGTTTTGGCCAACAATGCTAGAGTCCTCTTGGTGGTTTTTTATTGCGGGTTTTAGTTAAGATTCTGTACATTCTACATTCTGTAGTTAGCACTTCATGAAACTGGACACATATTTATTTATTTGGTGAATGGACGTGTGATAAGCGGGATAATGCACAGTCAGCAAATAATAGTCTTAAAATAAACTTTTAACATTATCAATTATATTATATTAATTTTATTATAATGTCTTTATATTTTTAAATTACATTTTGTTTTATGGGTCATTAAGAATGGTGGACAAACATTTCATTCCCACAATGCTGCATTTTACCCCAAATTGTTCAAAATGGAGCCAAACATCAAAATCTATAAATTCATATTTTTCCCCTCCCCATCATTACCTGTCCACTATCCTTTCAATAAAGGTTCAAAACAAAGCACTTTGAATTATGCTAATCCAGAAGAAAACATAATTTCTCAGTGGATGCTTTTACACAGCTCTGGAGGTCGAGTTCTCATTGAGTATGAACTTTAATTGTCTTAGTATGCCTCCCCTAAAATTTCATTTGGGAGTAATTAAAATAGACACAAATGAAACAATCATTTGATGTTGAATTCATAGTTCATACTGAAATCTCTGACACTTGAATCTTGGCACAGTTTGAGGTATTGCTAATATCTCTTCTGAAATCATAGGCGACAGGAGGGTATAGGGTAGGGTATACACTGACGCCAGCGGAGCACTGAAGAGGGGGTGTATCACGTAATGAAAGGGGGCAAGTATCACCAGATAGAAAAACATATGTGGCCCATTTACAGATATGTTGCTACTACAACTATTAAACTAAAAGCTAGCTACAGAGCAAATACAGATGGCAGACCACTGAATAATAGGCCTACTACATAAAACAAAACGGAAAATTGCCTTAGGCTAACATATTCAAAAATTTGACTCCATATCCATGAATAAAAAACAGACCACCAGATATAATAGGTCTTAGTTACCCAGTTTTAGCAGTTTTACCAGAAATACAGATAAATACCACCACCAAAAGCAGTCTAATTTATTATGTCTGCTTTACTATAAAACACACGGCTGCTTGCGACCCGTTTAACATGCATAATTTTATGGTAAATAGAACAGCCTGAACTGCAACCGGCGACAAACAATAACAATACAGGGAAATAAACATGAACAAAATATTTCATCATGCCTTTAGCCTACTCAGCTTCATTCTTCGTGGCGCGGGAAGCTTGTGTGTCAAATGTGCCAATTAAAATGTGACTCCGTGAAACAGACTGTACTTAACTAAAATGTTGCTACAGTAGCCTAATATTAATGCTAGAAAGCCTATGCACTTGTCATTTATGATTGAAAAAAAATAGTCTATTCTATTTCATTATTAAAATCTATTTTCACATTAATCTTGACAGAGGGGGCAGGATAGTCCGGGTGAGGGGGTCCTGATTCTGTGTGTGCATGCAAAACTCATTTATATAGTCCAAATATAGTAAGTAAAAACCAAATTAGAGTGAAAATATAGCTCGTTCAAACCCAATTAGAGTAAAAGCATTCAATAATGTTGCAGGATTCATGCAAGCAGTAAGGGAACTAACTGTGTTTGTTAGACTCTCAGGAGCCACTAGGCAAGTTCATTAATCATACAGCCGAGTAAAAGCACTCGGGCTGTCTACACTGCTATATTTTACTCTATATTCTCTGGTGTTGGATAACACTGAATGTTAAGACACAACTCAGATGGTATATACAGTGGGGAGAACAATTATTTGATACACTGCCGTTTTTCCAGGTTTGCCCACTTACAAAGCATGTAGAGGTCTGTAATTTTTATTATAGGTACACTTCAACTGTGAGAGACGGAATCTCTCAAAAATCCAGAAAATCACATTGTATGATTTTTAAATAATTAATTTGCATTTTATTGCATGACATAAGTATTTGATCACCTACCAACCAGTAAGAATTCCGGCTCTCACAGACCTGTTAGTTTTTCTTTAAGAAGCCCTCCTGTTCTCCACTCATTATCTGTATTAACTGCACCTGTTTGAACTCGTTACCTGTATAAAAGACACCTGTCCACACACTCAATCAAACAGACTCCAACCTCTCCACAATGGCCAAGACCAGAGAGCTGTGTAAGGACATCAGGGATAAAATTGTAGACCTGCACAAGGCTGGGATGGGCTACAGGACAATAGGGAAGCAGCTTGGTGAGAAGGCAACAACTGTTGGCGCAATTATTAGAAAATGGAAGAAGTTCAAGATGACGGTCAATCTCCCTCGGTCTGGGGCACCATGCAAGATCTCACCTCGTGGGGCATCAATGATCATGAGGAAGGTGAAGGATCAGCCCAGAACTACACGGCAGGACCTGGTCAATGACCTGAAGAGAGCTGGGACCACAGTCTCAAAGAAAACCATTAGTAACACACTACGCCGTCATGGATTAAAATCCTGCAGTGCACGCAAGGTCCCCCTGCTCAAGCCAGAGCATGTCCAGGCCCGTCTGAAGTTTGCCAATGACCATCTGGATGATCCAGAGGAGGAATGGGAGAAGGTCATGTGGTCTGATGATACAAAAATAGAGCTTTTTGGTCTAAACTCCACTCGCCATGTTTGGAGGAAGAAGAAGGATGAGTACAACCCCAAGAACACCATCCCAACCGTGAAGCATGGAGGTGGAAACATCATTCTTTGGGGATGCTTTTCTGCAAAGGGGACAGGACGACTGCACCGTATTGAGGGGAGGATGGATGGGGCCATGTATTGCGAGATCTTGGCCAACAACCTCCTTCCCTCAGTAAGCGCACTGAAGATGGGTCATGGCTGGGTCTTCCAGCATGACAACGACCCGAAACACACAGCCAGGGCAACTAAGGAGTGGCTTCGTAAGAAGCATCTCAAGGTCCTGGAGTGGCCTAGCCAGTCTCCAGACCTGAACCCAATAGAAAATCTTTGGAGGGAGCTGAAAGTCTGTATTGCCCAGCGACAGCCCCGAAACATGAAGGATCTGGAGAAGGTCTGTATGGAGGAGTGGGCCAAAATCCCTGCTGCAGTGTGTGCAAACCTGGTCTTAACTACAGGAAACGTATGATCTCTGTAATTGCAAACAAAGGTTTCTGTACCAAATATTAAGTTCTGCTTTTCTGATGTATCAAATACTTATGTCATGCAATAAAATGCAAATTAATTACTTAAAAATCATACAATGTGATTTTCTGGATTTTTGCTTTACATTCCGTCTCTCACAGTTGAAGAGTACCTATGATAAAAAAAAAAAGACTTCTACATGCTTTGTAAGTGGGCAAACCTGCAAAATCGTTCTCCCCACTGTATATACACAAACATGACTGGATTTACAGACAACATTTTCCCATATGACTTGACTAGTTGTAAATTCACATGAGAATATTAGAATTATATTCATACTTGTTGTCACTAATAAAAATGCAATACGCAGTTCGGCAAATTTAGGGCAGGAAAGCATCACTTGACCAGATGAGAAGTGTGTTTAACAGAGAGATGTGAGAACAGATGTTGGGATGTGGAGGACATCATATAAATGTCTGGGTTTAAAATTCTGATGCTGTATGCAAAGCTGCTCAGAGTAAAATTTCAGTCTTTAAGTGTGTCAAAATTCTAAGAATGATGTCCTAAATGATTTTGTGCTGGAGAGGTATCCTAACCTAGTTGCATGATGGCTGTGATATGTTCAAACCACACTCTCCAACATGGAAAAATTGTTTTAGATCTGCATAATAGTGGAATTTGGATAAACATGATTCATAGTTGAACAAACAAGTGAAATCCATTGATATATTAATTAATTGCATTTAATTAATTTATTTAAACTCATTATTGTGAATATAGTGTATAACATTAGTCGGGTTACATGTGTAATCACAGGGTGACAACAACTTATCTTATTAATAAAATCTAAATGTGAATAAAATTTAAAAATCAGTGATGAAGATAATCAACAACGAATTTATATTAATATTCAGAGTTCATAAAATCTTACTCCCTCGACATGACGTGATGATAAATCACATATAGCTTTTAATTTTAAAATTAAGGATTTTACGGACTTTCAAGTACTTCACACAACTTTTTCCAGCACTTAAAGCTCAAAAGTCTAAATATTATCCAATTTAAATGTTATTTTTAATGTGATGACCAAAACTATTTTTTGTTCATCCTTCGAAGACTGTCCAAATTTGTAAAACTAAAAGTTTCACGATATAGGAAAACTAACACTTCGTGAAATACAAACTTTTTTTTTTGCTTTTTAATTTATTTTTAGAGATTATCAAATCACTATTATAACATTAAAAGTTTTTGTCATTTTTTTTGTCTATATTTGTCACTTTTTGTACTGAAGTGTGAAGTATATATTTATAGGAATGGTCACAAAGCCTCATGAAAATCAAAAACTTCTTTTCACAGGCAGCGAGTAAAGAGTGCTTTATTTATAATCACTGAAGCTGTCACTTTAGTGCAAACTCATTGAGTGTGAAAACTCCCGTTTTAATCAATTAATCTGACTAAACTTCACAATGAATCTTTTTTTTTTTTTTTTTTACATTGTGTCTGCTTTGTTTGTTATAATGAGAGGATTTGTGCACGTGTAAAACTTAGTAAACTTCAAAAAACTCATTCAGTATTTTGAGCGATATTGAGCGGATTCTCACTACCGGTAACTCCTCTGATAATAATGACTCCTCCTCATTATTTTCAACAGAAATTTCTGTGATTGGCTACAATACTCAACACATTTGCAGCCCCATTGAACTCATGTGACACAAATATAACAACCAGATCGCTTTTATTCACTTGCTTTTCTCTTTTATTAAACAATTACAAATTATATGTTACCAGAAGTAATATAACTCTGTTAATCCTGCAATAAAAATATTACTTTTTATTGAGCCAAGAAATGGCAGCCGACATACCCAATTGATGCCCCTGGGTGTGTGATCTATCTAAAAAAATGTGTTTTTAACCCCTTTAAAGGAGTCATGAACTGAGAAATCAAATTTTCCTTGATCTTTTGATATATAAGAGGTCATCATGCTATAAGAATATCCTGTAAGTTTCAGAACTGAAAATTTCCTTCACTGAAAAAAATGATTTTTACTGCTTGTTCAAATTGCTTAATTAAAATGAGCTAAAGCAACACAATTGCTATACATTTTGTCCTAACTTAATTTGATTGTGTTCAATCCACTTAAATATAAGTCAAATTGAAGTTTACTTAATCCGTTTGTGTTGAGATTACATGAATGATTTGTGTTGCATTAACTGAAACTGGGTGGGGCTTGTTAGTTCCCAGCATGCTTTGCATATGGCTAAATCAAGAGAGTAAATGTTGTTATTTTATATGTAAAAGTGTTATTTTATGTATTTTTGAGCAAGATGAGAAAGGGGGAGACTTGATTGTGTTTAATAGTATTTAATATTCAATTCTGTTGGAATTATTAGAACAATTTAAATTACAGTGGGTTACCATTGTGGAGAAGAGTGGAGCATTTGCTTACGCTGTGGACTAATAGAACTAATGTCATAATGGCTTTGCTGAAGAAGCTTTTAATGCTTAGCATTTAAGATGCTAATGTGTGCTATAACTAGCTGAAAGTTTGTCAGCTAGCTAGTGTAGTATTATAATTCAGTTGTGTAACATTAAAGTATACGAAATTGAAGTGGATGAATGAATATATGAAATTGAATGCCTGAATCATGTCAGGGAGCCATATAAAATTCACTTTGAGACTACTTAATTGGGTCACTTAAAATGTATTCATTCCATGATGTTGAAGTTACATGAACAAATTATGTTTTTTTAACTTAATTGATTCATGTGGGACCGATGTACACAATTAAATCATGTAAATCCAACACACTTTTTTTTTCAGTGTTGTTAGTCCAAAAACGGCTTTTTTATTAAAACCAAGAAATTGACGAATACAATCGGAGTTCTAATAAAAAATGTCCTGGCTCTTCCAAGCTTTATAATGGCAGCGAATGGCTGTTTCTGTTTTTAAGTCCATAAAAGTGCATCTATCCATCATAAAAGTAATCCACACAGCTCCGGGGGTTTAAAAGAAGGCCTTCTGAAGCGAAGTGATGCATTTGTGTAAGAAAAATATCCATAATTAAAACTTTACAAACTGTAATCTCTAACTTCCGCTAACTGTCATACGCACGTTCACGAGAGACTGGCATTCCAGCGTATGACGTAGGATGCTCAGGTGAGAATATGCTAGTTCTCGCGAGAACCAAGTTTTGTTTTGCTCTATCCTCTGCGCTTCCGTGTTCGTCACCGGAACATACACTACGCCTGCGTCCTACGTCATACGCTGGAACACCAGTCTCTCGTGAACACGCGTAGGACAGTTCTTTGCGATTTACAATCGTTGGAGCTGTCAATCAAACAGCGCGAGTTTATCAATGACTCAGTTTTGGACTCGCGCCAAAACTCCCGATACAATCAGCTAATCTCTTATTTACATTGTGTTTGCACTGTTAGTTATGATGAAAGCATTCATTAGTGTGTAGAAATCGAGTTGCAATGATGAGATCACTGCATTCCTGCGATCAACATGTCTGTGATCGGCTACAATGCTTATCACTGCAACCTTTCATGCCACGATCTAATTATATAATGCCATAGATCTAAATATAATGCTATAATCAACACTTTTCAGTTAACCTTGAGAGTAAAAGTGTGCTAAAAGTTTTCGAGAGAGTTCCAGTGAAGTAATATGAAGTAATACTTTTCATATGCAAAGATTTTAGAGGTCTCACAGCAGACACGCCCCTTAAAATCAGAGGGCTAAAATCAGGGTAGGAAAAATGCCTTTTATTTCTAAATTTTTTATGTAAAAATCATACTAATATTATAAGTGCACCCCAGGAAACATTATAAAACAATAAAATAATGCAGTTCATGACACCTTTAAGAATCTGTCCTAGACTTTGTTGAAATTTTGACTCATAAATCAAAATTTAAGACTATTCTTACGAGCATTTCTGAGAAGTTTTATGCATATGGCCCCTGAATCCTTAGTAAATAAATGCAAGTGAAACTTTTCTCACAAACTTCTATAGATAATATACATACTCTGCACATGAGGTCTTTGTACTGATTCAGCACAAAGAGGCATTTGTTTGTCTACATATTCTACACTTGGCCATAATCTTAGTCCCAGACTAAAATGCATGTTTCAGGCTGATTTAGCTGAAAGCAATTTGGGTAACACTTTATTTTGATGGTCCCTTTTGAACATTCTGTTGACTATAAGTAACTTTGCAACATGTCAACTAACTCTCATTAGAGTATTAGACTGTCTGCTTAATATCTGCTTAATATCTATTAAGTCTTTGTTGTGATGGTCCTCCAACAGACATTCTACTGACTATAAGTATCTTTGCAACTACATGTCAATTTATTCTAACCCTAACCCTACTAGTCTACTAACACTCTACTAACACTCTAATGAGAGTTAGTAGACATGTATCTGCAACGTTACTTATAGTCAAGAAAATGTGTTAAAGGGAACATCAAAATAAAGTGAAACCGCAATTTGCACTGGCATATCTTAAATTAAGTCAGTGCTATTGTTTTGTCTCAAGATGCACACGAAGAATGTTTTTTTTTTCTTCTTCTAATGTACGTTTATTAAAAGTTACTTACATTTCTAGGTCTAATCCTGGCTTAATCTAAACCCTGTCTGTGAAACCAGGCCATAATGTACCAAAATGTCAAATAAAGTCTACTATACTCACAGAAACAGCTTAAATGGGCCCTCATTTAGACCCAATGAGCAGATAAACAGATGAAGTGTGTAATTTCTGTGCTGAATAGCAATGCTGCTGGTTGTCCTTGTCCTGATAATATTTCTGATAATCTATTATATCTATTAATACATACTAAATGTAAACTCTTGAACCATGAAGCAATTTCTTGGTCACACTGTTGTGTTAATGGAAAATGTAGTTCACATTGAGTTACATTAAACCATAAAAAGATTTCATTGCACCTTTACTATGAGTCCTGCTAATCATGTGATACATGCTTTCTAAAGACACAGGAAAAGAAAGTGTTCACATTCCTCTTTTACTCCTTTCATTTCCCATTTTGAGTGAGTTGATTCATATTCAAATGAAGTGCCCTATCAAAGAAAGCAAACAATTTACTAGAACGGAGATAAAGGGCGGCCACACAGACTCCTTAAAGTCTCCATTTATGTTTTGTGAGCTTTAATGTCCAAATCATAATTTAATTTTTTATTTAAAGAGAAACTTGTCCATGTCTATTAAACAAATGCTGAAAAGCCATTCACGGAAGTTTCTGAAACTATTGAAATCAATGTTGAAATTTTTTAAAACTTTAATTTGATTAAACTCTCATCCGATTCTACTCTAAATCAAAACAAAATGTAAATATAAAAAATGTATAGAGATTAAAATTACAATATTATTATTGGAATACAGCATTCAATTTTACGAGTTTATCAATCTGGCTAATGTAGTTTTAGGGCCTGTTCATAATTAGTGTGTTCTTATATTTCATTTGCACTATTTTTTAACTGTAGGTCTATGTAGTACATACGTACACGTGCAAAACAGAAACTTTCAAAAAATCTTATTCCCAATTTATGCACATTCAAGTAAAAGCTTTAATTTCTGGTTATACCAACAATGGACATTACTGCAGATAATGGGATCAGTAAATATGGGCTTATTGCATAATACCTTGTTTTTACAAGCTGATCTATGATTAGTGAAAGCATTGTTGCTAGGGATGTGACGGTGAGGAAATCTTCCCACTGGTTAATCGACGTGTGACAACACCGGTAATACCGGTATCAGCGGCGGGGGCTTTTAAATCACTAATTCTAAACCGAAAGTAAAAATGCACACAGCCGCTCGGGCATTCATAACGGTGCGGAGCAAAGCGAGTGTTTTCAATGAATTCCTATGGAAGTTAAGCTTCCATAGGCATGAACTGAAAACACGCCAGTGGACACGCACCGTGAATGACAGTGCGGCTGTAAATGCGTGGACCTGTGCGGCCGTGCGCATTTTTCTTTCGGTATAGAATTAGCGCCAATTTGGGGGCGGGTTGCTTGAATTGTGGGTTCGTTAGCCTATTATTCTTAATGAAAAACACAACAACAAATCAGTATAATGACAAACTCACTTAAATAGGTGCTTTTACATTTAGCTTTGAAACCAAATCTTCGCCGTCATCTTGTCAATCATCTCCTCACTCTCGTGATGAATGAAATCTGACTCCTGGTGCTAGTTTGTGCTGCGACTCTCGTTCGGCTCATGCTTCATTAAGCAGACACGTTCAGTTTTTAATTGTAGTGTCTGTTCTCTAACTGAACTAAATGATTTTATTACTATAAAAATCAAAACGACAATGGGGGCGGTGCTGCGGTGGGCAAGTGATGTAACCGGTGTTTCGCAGAGTGTTCCGACTATCGCAGCAAGCCTAATTGTTGCAGTGGACACTTAAAGACTTTCCCTAATCATTAGTTTGCCTGTTTGTCAAGTGAGTCTGACGTTATTATGAAGAAGTGTTGTGCAACAGACATGAGACATTCTGTTTCACAAGAGCGTCTCTTTGTTTAAGTCCGTGCGTGTGTGTGTGTGTCTGCCTGCTTAGTAGCAACACCTGCAAGGTATTTAGCAGATGCCTTTAATCTAGAGATCTTTGCAATAGTGTGATTGCAAAGATAGTCCTTTTTGAGTAACCGTTGCTAAAGTGCCTGAGTCCCCTGAATTCTAATCATTAGTCTAGCCCTGCACCCCAGGTAACCTCACTGATCCAGGTCTTATTCACTCGTCTCATAGGCAGATGGAATGAAAGCAGCATTGCTGGATTTGTCTGGACAGGTTGAGGAACACTAATCTGACTATGCAGAAAACTGGCCTTGGGTGTGATTGAGCTAAAACACTGAGTTCTGGAAAAGAGGAATGTTTCAAATACAATCACATTGGTTTTCTGTCATGTTTTTTATTCAACACAATTTTTAGTTTAAGATTTTTTCATAATATTTATGTTCTACATTATGTATTATATTTATTATAATATTATATATTATATTTATGTTATATATTATATTAATATTGTATAGGTTTTGTATCTTATTGTGTTAATTTTATCCATGTCCAAACACCCAAAACACTAAAACACAAAACTCAAAATTAAATAATAAATAAAATAAATAAATACTGCAGTTTCTTCAATAATGAGTCCAATAATAATCAGACCTCCTTATTAGGAAAATGTGAGTGGTGCCATTGTGTTGTGGATGATTACTATAGTGTTGCTATGTGGTTGCTGGGGTGTTCTAGGTGGTTGCTAGGGTGTTGCTATGCGTTTGTCAGGGTGTTGCCATAGTATTGCTATGCAATTGCTATATGGTGTTGCCATGTGGCTGTCAGAGTGTTCTAGGTGGTTGATAGCAACTATACAGTTGCCAGGGCGTTGTGGGTGTTGTCAGAGAGTTGCTTTGCAGTTTCTGGAGTAGTGTAGGTAGTTGGCAGGGCATTGCTATGCAGTTACCAGAGTGTTTGCAAGGATGTTGCTATGTGATTGCCAGAGGTGTTGTGGGTTGTTGCAGGGTGCTGCCAGAGTGTTCTATGTGGTTGTTAGGATGTTGTGAGTGGTTGCCAGGGCACTTCTATGCGGCTGCTAGAGTGTTCTAGGTGGTTGCTTAGGTGTCTTTATGCCATTGCTAGGGTGTTGTGGGTGGTTTCCAGGGAATTGCTATGCTGCTGTCAGACTGTTCTAGGTGGTTGCTAGGGTGTTGCTATGCAGTTTCTGGAGTAGTGTGGGTAGTTCCCAGGGTGTTGCTATGCAGTTTCCAGAGTGTTCTAGGTGGTTGCTAGGGTGTTGGTATGTGATTGCCAGAGGTGTTGTGGGTTGTTGCAGGGCACTGCCACAGTGTTCTAAGTGGTTGCTAGGGTGTTGCTATGCAGCTGCCAGAGTGTTCTATGTGCTTGCCAGGGGGTTGCCAGGTTGTTTCTTACTGAGCTAAAGCTAGGGACACACTTAACAACTAGCTAAAACGTTCTAAGACTGAACTCAACACAAATAAAGACTGTTTCCATTGATTGGAGAGCAGATTTTTTGACAGTCAGAGAGGAGCAAAAACCTAACGACTGAGTCAGTCCACTACACAACACAACATACTTAGCGACTGACGGGACATAAGTCAAAAGCACCTATACCAAGTCTGTATGAATTTTTTTGTCGGCCAAGCAAAAATTGTAGATTCAAACATCATAGATTAGCAAATCTCTAACCCAAAGATAACAGTGATAGTTGCATTTTCATTAACAACAAAAATAAGACGTTTACATAAAGGGTGTCTGGGAAAGCGTCATTCTTCTACTGTGTCCCAGGGTCATTTGAGTCCTTGCATGAAGTCATGGTCGAAAATAGATAGTAATTCCGAGAATGCAGCTGGAGTTTGTCGTAATTATGGTAGATTGTGATATGAATCTTAACTGCGTTAAAGTAACAATGTTGACTGAGACGTTGCAGCCTCAAGGAGTGGAACGGGAGGAAGTGGTGGTTATGGCTGTGTTAAGCAAACATAGATAGCTGTCAGCTGTCTGGTGGCTAGATCCATGTACTCCATCTGTGAGAGACCCCAATCAGGACACATTTGTGTTGAAAGCGCTGTATATGAGGTTCTGTTTAACTGTAAATACATGTATTCTTGTGACACTTATGCAAATATCTCCAGGGGCGCTAACAGAACGTTTGAGAACCAGAGAGCAGCAACCTGAGACCGGAAGAGTCTTAATTTAGCCTAGCTGTTACTTCATCACAAGCTCTTACGCAAACTTCAGACAGATTTCTGACTGACAGTATTAAAGAGCAGTATGGTTTTATTTTCATGTTCAAGGCATTTACGCTTTTCCAAACACCCTCTTCCACACCTTTTTTTCTCGGAAACTTGTCACAAAGCATTTTTTAGAAGTAGACTTGCTATAAAAACAAAACAACTGTTGCAATGAAAAATGGAAAAATATCCTGTCAGGTCTTGAAATTATATTTGATCCATTCATTTAGCAATTCCTTGCAATGACAATACCTACAAATCACCTCAAGCATTGTGAACCCTAGTTATACAACACAAACAAGTGACATAGTGTCAAAATGTGGCCATTAAAATGGAAGCAGTTCACCTTGCAAGCATTTATCATAGTCAGGTGCAAAAATAGCACACTAAAGCATGGGTTTGCTTCCAAGCAACATTACGTGGTGACATTTCCCCACAGCAAAACTGCAACAAACAAATAACAGTGGATCACTTCTGACAAGGTGGGAGTGGGACATTGTTCTCTTTTATCTTTTCCTAGGCTTGTGTTTTCTCTCTGTTGAGGACAAACTGTCCTTGGCACCACTGGCTGTCATGAATTTAAGAAGGTCAAAGTATATATATATATATATGAATCTTTTATATATATATATATATATATATATATATATATATATGTGTGAATCTTTTTTATATATATATATATGAATCTTTTTTATATATATATATGAATCTTTTATATATATATATATATATATATATATATATATATATATATATATATATATATATATATATATATATATATATGAAAGGAGGCTATTGAATATTCTGGTCTGGATCAACAATCTCTTGCAATGTTTTCTTTTCTACACACATGATTCTACCCACACCATGATGTTATTTCCCCTAATGAGACATCAGTGTCTGTCCATGCACATAAAAGAAACACAGAAGCCATTCACTGAAGCATCACTAACCTACTGGAATCCACACAGCAAACAATGACTTACAGTGGAATTCTGCATCATACTTCCACAGAGCTGTTTATACAGATGTTAATATCAGATCAGAATCCTACTTTTCACATGCAGAGATATGAATTACAACACAGCATTACGGTACTAACTGGACAAAATATACGATTGCAACAGATGGTGTGGATCTGAAACTGTAAACCAATCAATCCATAAATTATTTACTAATTCAGTCCATAAATAAATGGATTTCACAGCAAACAGTTAAAATTTGAATGTAAAAGGATTTGACCTATTAAACCTATATACAGTTTGACCAAAAAAGGCATTTTTAGGCTTTTTATCAAGGCTCCCCCCCCCCACACACACTTTTTTTTCATGTAAAATTCGAATTATGAATATACAAACTGAATAGGTAACAGGCGTAGGTAATTATAATTAGTTATGGGTAGGCCTATTGCAATTATTTGCTATTGTAATTAAAAACGGTATCTTTTATACTTAAGTTATATTTATTTGTGACCATATAGGGGCAGTTCTATATTAATTTTAATAAGTAACACTAGGACAGGCAAAAAAAAAAAAAAAAAAGAATATACTGTATATCTATAAGAACAAAACCTGGATTAGGAATTAGCATTCATTATGCATGCATAAATAGCTAAACATCACCATGCATGCCCAGAATAAGTAGCTGATGCATGTAATCAAAATGCTCATTTCATGCCACTGGATTACAATATCGTAAAGTAAACAAAGTGTAAAAGTGTTTTAATTGCTTCCTAAACTTACCTTTACACCCACTCTTTAGTTATTTCCCTCTTGATCACCAGTAAATAAAAACTCTGTATGCGAAGTAAAAGTGATTCTCCTCAGACAGACGAAGAAAAGAGAAGAAGCGAATTATTCTGCACTGCTCTCTTCTTCTTTTTGGATTTGCGCGTCATCGACACCATCCTCGCAGTAACATGCCCCCGTCTCATTAATATTAATCACGTAACGTTACGTCCATCCCAGTAGTCTTATCTGATTGGCTGAAAGAGGTAGGTAATTCATTCATCATTAGGCTCGTTTGAGATGCGCCTCGCCTGAAATGTAGTCGAAAGTAGGCGGCTGCAGTGAGGGAGGAGTGAAAAAGACGGACAGTTCTCTTATCAGACACCTACGAGATCAACTGCGGATATCGCAGGATTCACACTCATGCGCTGTATTGCTAATAAACTGGATGTATAATTTAAGTTCTGTTGCTTGTATATAAAAATAAATATAGGCTAGGCCTAATGAACAAGACACCCAAAATACTTTTTATTTATTTCCATTCGAAATACGTGTTTATCAATCATTTTTACTTTAATACAGACTTGTTTTTATAGGCCTATATAATTTTTAAGAAATATGGGTAACATTTCTGTCCCCAGGACATTGTATGTATAAATATGCACGAAAATTAACTCTAAAATACATTTGTGACCCTGGACCACAAAACCAGTCATAAGGGTCAATTTTTTGAAATTGAGATTTATACATCATATGAAAGCTGAATAAATAAGCATTCCATGTATGGTTTATAAGGACAATATTTGGTCGAGATACAACTATTTGAAAATCTGGAATCTGAGGGTGCAAAAAAATCTAAATATTGAGAAAATCGCCTTTAAAGTTGTCCAAATGAAGTCCTTAGCAATGCATATTACTACTACTAATACATTTTTGATATATTTACAGTAGGAAATTTACAAAATATCTTCATGGAACATGATCTTTACTTAATATCCTAATGATTTTTGTCATAAAAGAAAAATCAATCATTTTGACCCATACAATGTATTGTTGGCTATTGCCACAAATATACCACCCGTGTGACTTATGACTGGTTTTGTGGTCAGTGTCCTGAACATTAATCTAACTGCAAATTTAAAATATATAATTTAAAACATTAATAAAAACTACAGAGGACACTAAAAAAACTAACATTTGTTACATGTCCCCAGTATCTAAACCTAAACTTTATCATGAAATATAATCATTAATATATTTCAGAAATCTTATTTGTTTTGCTTTGTTGTGTGACTCCATATACCATCTATGTTTACACACAAAAAAAATCATAAGAAATCCATAATATGTTATATAAAATACACATTTTAGTCGTGTCCCCAGGTTTTCATTCAGTCCTGTTACACATTGCCCCCTCTAAAAAACTTTTATGCCACAAGACACATTATCAACAGGAAGTTGCATCATCTGGATCTTATGCAGGCCATGACAAGACCAAAAGTAAGTACTCTCTTTTTTATTTCTGTATATTTGATGGAATTGTAACTATGACTGAGAAGGTCAATCTCAACATACTGTCCTGTTACCTAAATTATTTCTTAGATGTTATTTGTTTATTTTAAAAATATTAACTTTATGTAAGTCACTATAATTTGCTCAGTGTCCTCATGCTATTAGCATGTACGCGATGCAGCAATTTGCCATGTATTTGCAAATTTTTTACTTAAAAACTCTGTTATCCTGTTACTTTCAGTCCCGTTGCTCGTATGAAAAATAACAGAACTGAGTAAAAGTAACAGGAGTGAGTAGAGTCCTCTGTTTTGTTGATTTAATAGTGTGAATATTAGTTGATATAATAATATTCACCTGATTTATGAGTTTTACAGTTGAAATGACTTAAATTGTAGACATTTAGGTTTAGTTTTACAATGTGAAACATACTTACAGGGAGCCAGTCCACCACTAAGTGACTTAAACTTTTTGTCTTTGTCTGTCTTATCTTTTGTTGAAGATGGAGAGAACCCATACTATGCAGGTGCCAGAAATACCCACCCATGGCATGCTGCAAGGGAAGGAGCGAGACACACCGGCAACCCTCTCTTTTCCCCCTTTTTTTGCCTTTTCTTCCCCCTCTCTCTTCTCCTCTCTCTCCTTCTTTCTCTTTCCACCTCCTTCGTTGTGAAGTACTACTAGCACATAGTACATCCCTTCAACACAGAAATCTCACTCACACACATGCACACACAGCTATGTACACTCTCTCTTACACACACGTCCATACACATATTGACACTCATTCCTGTTACCCAGTGTTCATTCCTGTTACCAAGTGTTCATTCCTGTTACAAAATTTTACTTTTTTTCCTAAAAAAAAAAAAAAAAGAAGTTAAACCACTGTTTTTATCAGCTTTGTTTGGTCCATCATTTATACAATTGTTTAGTAAATTAAATTATAAATATAAAAAAAATTATACACTTGAGGCTTCGGTCTTCTTTAAAATGAAAAAAATGGCTTTATGTTTTTTTTTATTTATTAAAATACACCTTGTCTTCATAAAGAGTGTTTTTTTAGTCACAAATATTAATTATTTGAACATATAACCAACCATGTCTTTAAAATAAACTCTTTCTTGAAGGGAAAACAAAGGAATTAATTGACATGCTTTTAAATGGCACATGAGTTTTGGTAACAGGACTGAGAAAACATGCATCCATCTTCTGCTTAGAAACTTTCTAAAAAATTTAATAAAGTTACCTGAGATTGACCAATACCTAGTTTGAATAGTTAAATATGTGTAGTATTAGATTCAGTGTTGAAAAAAAGATAAAAAATAAAGTTTAATTTTGAAGAGTTACAACAAGCAAATGTCACCCATTCGGTGGAATGGCCCAACAATCACATAACCCATAGAGTGATCATGCTGTTAGAGAGTTTGGGAATATTCATACATATAATTTATACACATTTTAAAATCAAGCATTTTAGAAGAGAACAATACATCATGAACCAATGAGCATTAAGCTGTGTCGTCAGCAAGTCGTTTCCCATCGTGCTTTTGATCATCGCAGTCGATTGAGATGGCGCAACTGCGCCCGACTGCAGAATCCGACATGGCTGCCTCGCAAGAGTTTTTTGATATACGTCAGCATGACATTAGAGCCAGTCGGAATAGAGCGGTGCAGGTATTATGTCACTTTGCAGGCCAATCGGCAGTTAGCATCACACTGGTTCCCTCGACAAAAACCCAACAGGATTTTCCATAGGCTTTTGGATTATAGCAAAAAACAAGCTCTGTGATCAACACATATTTATGATACTTACATATTTTGTCCATCAAGATAATTTTCACAGATGAACACAACTTTTATTAATTTTGAAGCCTAAATGCTGTCGCCAGAAGTAAAAAGCTAAAGGTAGGCTATAAACGAACTACAGTCAAACCAAAAATTATTCAGACACCAGGGCCCATATTTTAAAAGCCTCTGAGAATTACTCACAAGAACACTGCTAAGAATTGACTTGAGAGTAAAAAAATTCTTTGCTCAAAGCTGCACTTAAAAATTAGTTACCAAGCATCTCATTCGTAATTTAAGTGAAGTGTAGGACTAAATCTTAAGTGTCAGTCTTAGATGATTCATGACACTTTGCTGTGCCACGAACTGGATTTTGGATGACGACATAGGCATGGACCAATCACTGAATAGATTCCCTTATTTAAGAATATTCTCAGATAAATATTAAGTATAGCGTCAGTTCTGGCAGGTCACATTAGTCAAGCTCGCATCAACTAACTGTCAGCTGATTATGTCTACCTATAGGAATACGATGTCTATTACAGCATACATATATAAGCTCCTTCAGTACTATCAGCAGCTATCGCGTTTCTCCAGAGCTCATTTACCCTCCTCCAGAGCTCATTTACCCTCCTCCATCCCAGCTCCTCTCGTCCAGTCAGGATTTGGTATTCTGATTCCCCTTGAATCAGACAAAATTCCTGAATTTCTTTGTACATTTAATATCAACATTAATGATATCTTCAATACATTATGTTGGTTCTGTTCTGTTTACTGTAGGGGGGTTATTGCTGCTCTCCCTGCTCTTATCCATGCTAGGCTGCATGGCTGCGCAGGGAGTTCTTGCCCAGAACAGAACCATACCGCCAATCCAAACTGTATGCTAATTGTCAATCAATCATCTTTGACGATAGTGGTCCTGACAGAATTACATTGAATGGTGAAATTCCTAAGGGGAGTTTACATTCAACACACATTTGACAATAAAGAATTTTCAAGAAAATACATTATAATATACACATTGGAAATAAAAGATAAACAAGTTCGCTTTCAGTCGGCCACGTTCGACGTACGTCGGACGTCACCGACGAATTGGGATCACTTCTGGGAGCCCCTATCAGCTTCGAGTGTATAGAGAACGGGCCAATGGCCATTGGCGTGCGAGATTTGCATCTCGCGCTCCGCCCCGCATCACGGGTATAAAGCGGAAGCGGATGCAGCGCACATTTGTCATTCACTTCGAAGCCAAACAAGCTCATGAAAGACTTCCTGTTCAGCAAGAGAAAGAGAGAGAGCGAGAGAAGAGGCTTTTGTGCTGGGGAGAAGGCACTTGCAGTGACAACCGCGAGCTCACCGAAATCGGTGAAACAAACTGCTGTTTTTACAGCATCCCGGTTGGTTCGGTGGGGGCGTTCCACGGTGAGTGCAAACACAGGCTGCACTATCCCCTGTGTTTGCCGCGGTTGTTCCTGGGTGCTTCAGCACGTTAAGAGCTTCTTCTAAAAGAGCAACACGGGTGTGAAATTGCGTCTTTTTCAAGATGTCATTCCACCCGTGCGTTTCTGGATGCGGTCGTTCCCTGTCACCAGCTGACGGTCACAATCGCTGCCTGACATGTCTGGGTATTCAACATGCCGAGGCAGCGTTTGTGGATAGCTCGTGTTCCCATTGCGGGAACATGACTATCTCGGCGCTAAGGTCGAGACTCGCCTACCTTCGGGAGGGTGGAGTCCCCTTACCTATGCCCCGATCTAGTGCTATCCCTGCCCAGCAGGATAGACCTACTTCGGCGAATAGCCAGGGTGACCTGAGGATCACGTTTAGGGCACACCCGCCGAGCCAGCCTCCGTGGGCCCCTAAACCCTCTGTAGTGCCGCAGCCGGTTGAGCTTCCGGAGGAAGTCGCTGGCCCCTCTCGAGGTGGTCCAACGGTGACCTTTGGAGCTCCAGCAGAGGATAGGATGTCGATCGCTGCATCGGAGGGGGAGTTTCAGTCCTCGGGGGATGAAGACCCGGCTGCGTTGCCTCCCTCTGGGAGAGTGGCGTTGTCCGAGACGGACCCCGAGCTGACGGCTATGCTTTCCCGGGCCGCCGAAAAGGTCGGGCTCGTGTGGAACCCTCCACCGTGTCCCGAGCCTTCTAGGCTGGATGATTGGTTTCTCGGGGCGGCTCGCGCTGGTTCTCAGCGTCCCGCCCCGGTGCCCTTCTTCCCGGAAGTGCATGAGGAGCTCACGAGGTCGTGGACGGCACCTTTTTCTGCCAGAAACCGGCCGAGTGGCTCCTCCCTCCTCACTACTCTCGACGGCGGGCCAGCCAAGGGGTACGTGGGGATCCCACCGGTGGAACGGGCGGTCGCGATGCAACTGTGTCCGGCGTCCGCTTCCACCTGGCGCGGAGACCCACGCCACCCATCCAAGGCCTGTAAGTTCTCCTCCAGTCTAACTGGGAAGGCTTACAAGGCTTGTGGACAGGCTGCGTCCGCCTTGCATGCCATGGCGTTGCTCCAGGTGCACCAGGCCCAGGCACTCATGGACATGCACGAGGGTAGACCTGACCCAGAGCTCCTCCGGGAGCTCCGGACGGCGACGGACCTCGCCCTCCGGGCGACGAAAGTCACCGCCCGTTCCATTGGTCAGGCGATGTCCACTCTTGTGGTCCAGGAGCGACATCTCTGGCTCAACCTGGCCGATATGAGGGAGACTGATAAGTATCGGTTCCTGGACTCCCCCATTTCCCAGGTTGGGCTGTTCGGCGACGCGGTCGAGAGCTTTGCCCAGCAGTTCTCGACTGTCCAGAAGCAGACGGAGGCCATCAAACACATCCTGCCCCGGCGGTCAGCTGCTGCCCTGCCGCCGGCCGCAGCTCCTCCGCCTGCTCGTCGCCGAGGGCGGCCGCCCGCCGCCGCCCCCGCCCCAGCCCAGCAGCAGCCTCCACCAGGGCAACGGCGTGGAGCCGGCCGCGGGAAGGCCGTCCAGCCCGCTCAGGCTGCTGCCAAGCCAGGTGGCAAGCGTCGTCGTAAGAGACCCTGAGACGGGCCACCCAGAGATGGAGGAGACAGCTCTTCAGGAGGTGGTGACAGCACCGCTCCTTCTCCCGCTGGAGGGCCGGGAGAGAATTTTATGTTCTTGTTTGGTTTCTGTTCCGCCACTGGCCTTCGGGCCAGTGGTACCCAAAACTTCAAAAAAAGAGCTGTTTCTAAAATCTCTGGGTGCCAAGAGAGCGCGCTTGGCGGTGTACGACGCTCCCATGCCTTGTCACCCTCCGGTGCCTCTCTTATCGCCAGCAGGGGGTGCTGGCTGTGTCCAGGACGCACACAAGAGGCCTCCGCACACTCGTGCACCCCCTCAGCGGAAGCAGGTAAGTGTTGCATTGCGCACTCAGACCCCACTTCGGGCCGCGATGCCGTCCGAGTCGGGTCCCTGCACTCCGCTGCGCTGCCCCGCTGCGGGTACGTCTGTGGTGCCGTTGGTCCCGCTGGTTCGGTCGCTGGGAGCCTGGCTAGCGCTCCCCAGCCCGTCCCGCTGGCTCATCCGTACTATCAGACTCGGCTATGCGATTCAGTTCGCTCGGCGGCCCCCCAAGTTCAGGGGCGTTCACTTCACCTCCGTGTCGAAGGAGGACGCCCCCGTGCTACGGGCGGAGATCGCAGTCCTACTGGCGAAGGACGCGATAGAGCCGGTCCCTCCAGCCGATATGAAGACAGGCTTCTACAGCCCGTACTTCATTGTACCCAAGAAAGGCGGCGGGTTACGGCCAATCTTGGACCTGCGGTTCTTGAATCGGTCCCTTCACAGGCTGCCGTTCAGAATGCTAACGCAGAAACGCATCTTCAGGTGCATCCGTCCCCAAGATTGGTTTGCAGCGATCGACCTGAAGGACGCGTACTTTCATGTCTCGATTCTCCCCCGACACAGACCGTTCCTACGCTTTGCGTTCGAGGGACGGGCATATCAGTACAGAGTCCTACCCTTCGGGCTGTCCCTGTCGCCCCGCGTCTTCACGAAGGTCGCGGAGGCGGCCATTGCTCCCATGAGAGAGCGTGGTGTTCGCATTCTCAACTACCTCGACGACTGGCTGATTCTGGCTCAGTCGAAGGCACAGTTGTGCGAACACAGGGACATGGTGCTCAGTCACCTCAGCCTGTTGGGACTTCAGGTCAACTGGGAAAAGAGCAAACTCTGCCCTGTGCAGAGGATCTCTTTTCTCGGTATGGAGTTGGACTCGGTCAATCTGACAGCGCGACTCACAGAGCAGCGCGTCCAGTCGGTGTTGAACTGCTTGAATTCGTTCAAATGCAGGACAGCGGTACCACTGAAACATTTTCAGAGGCTCCTGGGGCATATGGCATCCGCAGCCGCAGTGACGCCGCTCGGATTGCTTCATATGAGGCCGCTTCAACACTGGCTACACGACCGAGTCCCGAGATGGGCGTGGCAGAGCGGCTCATTCCGTGTCTCAGTAACACCGAAGTGTCGCCAAACCTTCAGTCCGTGGTTGGACCCTTCATTCCTACGGGCAGGAGTTCCCCTAGAACAAGTGTCCAGGCATGCTGTGGTCTCCACGGATGCCTCATCCACCGGCTGGGGGGCCACGTACAACGGGCTTGCAGTTTCGGGTCTGTGGACGGGGCCTCAACTGCAATGGCATATCAATTGCCTCGAGTTGTTAGCAGTTCGTCTTGCGCTGGGCCGCCTCAAAGGGCCGCTACGAGGCAAGCACGTTCTGGTCCGTACGGACAACACTGCGGCCGTTGCGTACATCAACAAACAGGGTGGTCTACGCTCCCGCCGCATGTCACAACTCGCCCGCCATCTCCTCCTCTGGAGTCAGAAGCATCTGAGGTCGCTTCGTGCCATTCATATCCCGGGCCTGCTCAATCGTGCAGCCGACGAGCTCTCACGACAGCAAGTGCTCCCAGGAGAGTGGAGACTCCATCCCCAGGTGGTCCAGCTGATCTGGAGTCGCTTCGGGACCGCACAGGTAGACCTGTTTGCCGCCCCGGACACGTCTCACTGCCAGTTGTTCTATTCCCTGACCGGGGGGACCCTCGGCTCGGATGCGCTGGCACACAGCTGGCCCCGGGGCCTACGCAAATATGCGTTTCCCCCAGTGAGCCTTCTTGCGCAGACACTGTGCAAGGTCAGGGAGGACGAGGAGCAGGTCTTGCTAGTTGCACCATACTGGCCCAACCGGACCTGGTTCCCGGAACTAGTGCTCCTCGCGACAGCACCTCCTTGGCCCATTCCTCTGAGGAAGGACCTCCTGACTCAGAGACGGGGCACCCTGTGGCACCCGCGTCCGGACCTCTGGAATCTCCATGTCTGGTCCCTGGACGGGACGCGGAGGTTCTAGGTGGCCTACCACAGGCTGTGGTAGACACCATCACTTCCGCCAGAGCCCCCTCTACAAGGCACCTCTACGCGTTGAAGTGGAACCTGTTCGTCGAGTGGTGTTCTTCTCGTCGAGAAGACCCCCGAAGATGTTCGATCGGCTCTGTGCTTTCCTTCCTGCAAGAAGGGTTGGAGCGAAGGCTGTCTCCCTCCACCCTCAAAGTGTATGTTGCCGCTATCGCCGCAAATCACAGCATGGTCGAAGGTAAGTCCCTAGGAAAGCACGATCTGGTCGTCAGGTTCCTGAGGGGGGCGAGGAGATTAAATCCGCCTCGCCCTCACTCTATACCCTCTTGGGATTTGCCCCTGGTGCTAACCGCATTACAGAGGGCTCCCTTTGAGCCTTTGCAGTCAGTAGAGTTAAAAATCCTGTCCTGGAAGACAGTACTCCTGACTGCATTGGCTTCCATCAAGAGGGTAGGGGACCTGCAGGCATTTTCGGTCGACGAATCGTGCCTGGAATTCGGGGCGGGTAACTCTCATGTAATCCTGAGACCCCGGCCCGGATATGTGCCCAAGGTTCCCACCACTCCCTTTCGGGACCAGGTGGTGAACCTGCAAGCGCTGCCTTCGGAGGAGGCAGACCCAGCCCTGGCTTTTCTCTGTCCCGTTCGCGCTCTGCGGACTTACGTGGACAGAACGCAAAGCTTCAGGACCTCAGAACAGCTCTTCATCTGTTACGGAGGCCAGCAGAAGGGAAAGGCTGTCTCCAAGCAGAGGATGGCTCACTGGATAGTGGATGCCATCGCCTTGGCGTATGAAACCCAAGGCGTGCCCTGCCCGCTTGGGTTGAGGGCCCACTCCACTAGGAGTGTGGCCTCTTCCTGGGCGCTGGCGCACGGCGCCTTGCTGACAGATATATGTAGAGCTGCGGGCTGGGCGACACCTAACACGTTCGCTAGATTCTATAGCCTCCGTGTAGAGCCGGTTTCTTCCCGTGTGCTCGCTTCAAATAGCCAGTAACACCGAAGGGCCCGTTCTAGTGTCGGCTTGCTGCGCCATTCCCCTCCTCATGGACCGGATACATGCGCTGATATGCTCCAGTCGAGTTCCCCAGCACGGGGAACCCTGTTGAGTCCTCCGCAACCCGTGGCAGTCAGACGTGGCGGAGCGTCCGACGCCAGGTCTAACACTCGTATGCATTGGTGGAACTTGTGTTAGACTGGGTATCCATATGTTGTGACCCCTACGGCGGTCCCATATGTGTATTCTTCCACGGTACGGCTCCCTACGGCGAGCCCGTGTCTTTCCCTTGGCAGAGCTCGCTCTGCCGTCTCTGTGCGGTGTAGTCTCCCGCCTGCATTGGCCGGGGCCACCCCTGGGACTTCCGTATGTTGTACTGCCCACGGCCAGTCCATACATGTATATTCCACATGATACCTCCCTACGGGTAGGATGTGGCTTCCGCAGCGGCCCCCCGGGGCACGCTTTCCCAGCGTTATCCAATACTCTGCTGAGTGGGTCTTGCGGAACAGCAGCAGTGACTCTCCCTGCGTAAGTTCCCCGCCCCGAACAGACGGGGGTCTGAGGGGCTTTCGCTGGGCGCTGGAAGTGGTAGTAACTGTGGCGTTTTCCATAGGGATCCCAATTCGTCGGTGACGTCCGACGTACGTCGAACGTGACCGACTGAAAGGGAACGTCTCGGTTACGTATGTAACCCTCGTTCCCTGAAGGAGGGAACGGAGACGTACGTCCCGTCGCCACAGTTGCTGTACCATCACTGCAGCGGCCGAGTCACTAGTTCGGCTCCTCAGTGAAAAACAAATGTGCGCTGCATCCGCTTCCGCTTTATACCCGCGATGCGGGGCGGAGCGCGAGATGCAAATCTCGCACGCCAATGGCCATTGGCCCGTTCTCTATACACTCGAAGCTGATAGGGGCTTCCAGAAGTGATCCCAATTTGTCGGTGACGTCCGACGTACGTCTCCGTTCCCTCCTTCAGGGAACGAGGGTTACATACGTAACCGAGACGTTTTCCACCATGTCTTAATTACAAATTACAAAGTAGGAGTAAATTTTATGAATTCTCAGCATTTACAGTGGGGAGAACAAGTATTTGATACACTTCCGATTTTGCAGGTTTTCCTACTTACAAAGCATGTAGAAGTCTGTAATTTTTATCATAGGTACACTTCAACTGTGAGTGACGGAATCTAAAACAAAAAATCCAGAAAATCAGATTGTATGATTTTTAAATAATTCATTTGCATTTTATTGCATGACATAAGTATTTGATCACCTACCAACCAGTAAGAATTCCGGCTCTCACAGACCTGTTAGTTTTTCTTTAAGAAGCCCTCCTGTTCTCCACTCATTACCTGCATTAACTGCACCTGTTTGAACTCGTTACCTGTATAAAAGACACCTGTCCACACACTCAATCAAACAGACTCCAACCTCTCCACAATGGCCAAGACCAGAGAGATGTGTAAGGACATCAGGGATAAAATTGTAGACCTGCACAAGGCTGGGATGGGCTACAGGACAATAGGGAAGCAGCTTGGTGAGAAGGCAACAACTGTTGGCGCAATTATTAGAAAATGGAAGAAGTTCAAGATGACGGTCAATCTCCCTCGGTCTGGGGCACCATGCAAGATCTCACCTCGTGGGGCATCAATGATCATGAGGAAGGTGAGGGATCAGCCCAGAACTACACGGCAGGACCTGGTCAATGACCTGAAGAGAGCTGGGACCACAGTCTCAAAGAAAACCATTAGTAACACACTACGCCGTCACGGATTAAAATCCTGCAGCGCACGCAAGGTCCCCCTGCTCAAGCCAGCGCATGTCCAGGCCCGTCTGAAGTTTGCCAATGACCATCTGGATGATCCAGAGGAGGAATGGGAGAAGGTCATGTGGTCTGAGGAGACAAAAATAGAGCTTTTTGGTCTAAACTCCACTCGCCGTGTTTGGAGAAAGAAGAAGGATGAGTACAACCCCAAGAACACCATCCCAACCGTGAAGCATGAAGGTGGAAACATCATTCTTTGGGGATGCATTTCTGCAAAGGGGACAGGACGACTGCACCGTATTGAGGGGAGGATGGATGGGGCCATGTATCGCGAGCTCTTGGCCAACAACCTCCTTCCCTCAGTAAGAGCATTGAAGATGGGTCGTGGCTGGGCCTTCCAGCATGACAACGAGCCGAAACACACAGCCAGGGCAACTAAGGAGTGGCTCCGTAAGAAGCGTCTCAAGGTCCTGGAGTGGCCTAGCCAGTCTCCAGACCTGAACCCAATAGAAAATCTTTGGAGGGAGCTGAAAGTCCGTATTGCCCAGCGACAGCCCCGAAACCTGAAGGATCTGGAGAAGGTCTGTGTGGAGGAGTGGGCCAAAATCCCTGCTGCAGTGTGTGCAAACCTGGTCAAGAACTACAGGAAACGTATGATCTCTGTAATTGCAAACAAAGGTTTCTGTACCAAATATTAAGTTCTGCTTTTCTGATGTATCAAATACTTATGTCATGCAATAAAATGCAAATTAATTACTTAAAAATCATACAATGTGATTTTCTGGATTTTTGGGTTATGATACCTATGATAAAAATTACATACTTCTACATGCTTTGTAAGTGGGCAAACCTGCAAAATCGGCAGTGTATCAAATACTTGTTCTCCCCACTGTAAGACTAAAATGGCACTTTGAGAAGCTTGATAAATACGGGCCCAGATATATTTTTTTACTACTGGGTGCAGGACACTATAGTTAATTTATGTAAGTGAGGATAGCAAAATAAAGTAAACTGTGACATATTATACCCAAAAATTCTTCATACAGTGGACTACCAGTAAAATTGATAAAAATGTGGGACCAAAATGATTCAGACACTTTGACCTGACCATGTTTTGCTTAAGTGTTTTTTCTTTAATTGCTAATGCGACCTTTTACACCACAGACTGAACACAATTAAGCATTGCTTGCTAATTGGTTGACCTAAATTGGTAATATCTAATTGTGTACTTAAATTTAACAGCTGACAGCTGATTGGTTGATTGTAATCCATTACATACCTTTCTATCAAAGTTATCTGACATTATCAAGATGAATTTATTCTGACACAGTTTAACTCTGAGTTCTTGTCATATTTTATTACCATTTTCTAAACTATAGTGAATAAACTGTGATAATGTGAGAAAATGTTGAAGGTGTCTGAATAAGTTTTGGTTAGACTGTACACCATGGTCGCTTGACTTCAATGTCATCATCACTAAGCTACCAGCTTCCATAAAAACTCTTTCAGTTTTTATGTAAAAACATTTCCCCAGAACGTTTGAGTTAGAATAGTTTACAAGAGCACACTTATAAACATAATGAGGATGTAAAAGCGGATATCTCAGCGCAATCTACTAGTTAGAACACGTCTTGGTGTTTTTTTGGGGCGGTAAATAATGGCACAAACATCAGTAAATTGATAAGGGCAAACCTTAGTAAATCACATTGCGTGATTCATTTAAATACTCTCCTCCCATAAATTTTACATCTGAAAGGGAAACTCCTACAAATGCATATGCAATACTGTAAGTTTAGCCACAAAAATAACCCTGTCCACGCCTTTACAGCGCAAATTTTTCACTGTGTCTTTAGTAAATCCTGACAGAAGTTTTTTAACACCAAAAGAGTGTAGCGCAAGCTGTTAGTAAATTTATCTTAAAAAAAATCACGAGTGGGGTAAAACTGATGTATTTTATGTTGTAGAATAAAACGTGAAAGTGTCTTGAGCTTGTGTTCACCACAGACTTTATTTCAGCCATTTAACCAAAATCCCATTCAAAAGACCCTTTGACTTCAGGATGATGGAACCGGAAGTGATAAAATGCTAACTCGCGCCCGCTTTTTGACCTACAAAGTGATTTCATATTTCTAACCGGCATGCATTTCACGGTGATCAGTTCTGCACAGATTTTGCTCATCTCAAACAAGCCTATTTATTCATTAATTCGTGCTAGGATAATGTCACAACTGCTCTCTATAAAGCTTATAATTTTTTTTCCTGTAATTGTTTTTGCTTTGGTAATTTTGTGTGTAAAACACCCAATAAAATGTGACCCTGGACCACAAAACCATTCATAAGTCGCACAAGTATATTTGTGGTGGCAATAGCCAACAATACATTGTATGGGTCAAATTGATTGATTTTTCTTTTATGTCAAAAATCATTAGGATATTAAGATCATGGTCCATGAAGATATTTTGTAATTTTCCTACCGTAAAAATATCAAGAATTTATTATTATTAGTAATATGTGTTGCTAAAGACTTCATTTAGACAACTTTAAAGGCGATTTTCACATCCTTTTTGCACCCTCAGATTCCAGATTTTCAAATAGTTCTCGGCCAAATATTGTCATATCCTAACAAACTATTCATCAATGGTAAGCTTATTATTCAGCTTTCAGATGATGTATAAATCTCAATTTCAAAAAATTGACCCTTATGACTGGTTTTGTGGTCTAGGGTCACAAATACTTTGGAATCTGAAAATGGAATTTGAAAGAATTTCTATAAATGTTTGTAGTTAATGTGTGTACACTATATAGAGCCTATGACACAGGCTTAGGTACTGATTATATAGACCTTTCCGATTATCTCACAGAAAGCTGGGGGACAAGCATAGAAATTGTATAGCTGCTATACGCCACTGTATTTAGTGAGCATAATCAACCTTTGATATCGACAAACAAACTATCAGTCAACGGATTATTCTTTTGTACATGATTTTGCCCTGCAGGCAGCTGGCTTCTGTTTACACCAAAAAAGTTTTAACCGGTGTTTCACAGCTGTTCTGCAGCTGACTAATTTTTACATTTTAAATTTATGTGATCCATGGAAGCATGTTTTTGTTTGTAAAGGCGAACAACAAGTTAAAGCATAACCCCAGGCATGACAATACTTGGGTGAAATCTAATACTTAGAGATGTCCTTAAACCAACACTAGATTCGCTAAATTACACTACACTAATATTTCTTACTGCATAACAAGTGTAGGATAAATAGTCCTCTTACCACCTTTATATTTTATATTTGATTTTTTAAATAAAAACAATCATTTCTTTTCACACAAATTATGTTGCTCCAAAAGTATGAAAAAAAACTTGGCAATTGTAGACAAAACTTGGCAACAGTAAGACTGCAAAAGGTTCCAGTGTTTATGAAAATGTCCTCCCATCATTTCCCATGAACTGGAGTAAAAATTTAATCAGAAGCTGGGTCATAGTGTCAAATATATTTTAAGCAAATGGATCCAGTAATGCTCAGTTTAACTGGAAGAGGTTTTGGATACATGCAGATTCGAGTGAACCTAATAAACAAAATGTTTCATTAGTAATTATATTGTTTTTTGAATAAAACTATATAAGGAAAAAGCTGTCTTTAAAACACTAGTGTACCTACGGGTGGGCTTAGGCCCACCCAGATTGACAGCTTGCCCATCCTGTCAGATTCAGGGAAATACATTTTTTTAACAATTCTTCAATAATTATTTTAAATGTGATTTATTTTGTCATGCATTAGAACTCTATTCTAATATTAATAAAAATATGCTAATTCGTCTCTTCATTTACGTCACGCCAGTAGTAGTGTTATGTTCTTCTTCGCGGCAATATCCGGATTCGATTCCAACTAGCAGCGCCCTTTTTTTGTTATTAAAAAAATGGCTAAACTGCCATTTATGACACATTTAAGAAAGAAACACGTCTTGACAAAGATGACAGGACGCCATAACACTTTTGTCGTTTGAAAGTGAACTAACAGAATATGATGATATTATCAACATCTTCAATTCAAAACCCAGCCAACTCCGACTTGTTTAGAACAAACATCAGCCATACAAGGTAGTCTAAGCTATGGGTAGGTTTTTAGTCTGGCCCGCCATGGCATGGCTATGCAATATTTGTGAGCAAGTGGTTTTCTGAAATGTACATAAGCCACATGTACTATATTAGCAATGGCAGGTTGTCCATACAGGACTCAGACACTGTGATTTCTCTTCGTGATATAGTTATCAGGACTCGGGTTGGATCTCTCTCCTGCTTTGTTTTTGTTTTAAATTTTTTCACGTTGCAGCCGCTCACACTTGATCGCACGGAAGTTTAGTGCTTACAGGTGAAGTATTTAGTTTCTGCGACACTAGTAACACCTAGAGGAATTTCAAAAATAAAGCAACCTTGCTAACGATACTTCCGCATGTTGCGCTCAAACACAGCTTGTATGGGGGCTTGAAAAGGCATCAACATGTAGAAGTAGACTATATTAAAATACAAAAGACAGTAAAAGGTCCAACATACGAGGAATACTTTAAGCTGTGTTGCTATGTTTCAATCGGATTTTTGGATTTTCTTCCAAATTAAGGAGTATTGCAAATTATTCCAGCCCACCCACACTATTAGAGGCCTACCCATCATCCACTTTCTGCCTACGCCACTGCTTTAAAGTAAATCTTGGAAGTAAAAGTAAAATGGCGTGTTTGTAATTCCTAATGTTTAGCATCAGTCTGCTGGTCTTCAGTGAGAGGATTTGATTGATTATTTGATGCAGGTTGCAGATTTGTGATATTTCACACTGCATTTAAGCACACACCTCAGTTGCACCTGGTCTCACTAAGGACTTTCTACCAAAGAATTTTAGTTTATTACAACCAGCTTATTGCCATATTTACTCACCTGTTTGTTGATACTCATCTGCTGCATCAATAAACTGTTGACGGCATCCGTGCTTCTCTTCTCTGAGTATACTAACCGTTACTATTACACTCTTAAAAGTAAAAGTTCTATATAGAACCTTAAAGGGTTCTTGTTAGGCGCTTCGCATATACAAACCCGATTTCAAAAAAGTTGGGACACTGTACAAATTGTGAATAAAAAAGGAATGCAATCATTTACAAATCTCATAAACATATTTTATTCACAATAGAATATAGATAACATATAAAATGTTGAAAGTGAGACATTTTGAAATGTCATGCCAAATATTGACTCATTTTGGATTTCATGAGAGCTACACATTCCAAAAAAGTTGGGACAGGTAGCAATAAGAGGCTGGAAAAGTTAAATGTACATATAAGGAACAGCTGGAGGACCAATTTGCAACTTATTAGGTCAATTGGCAACATGATTGGGTATAAAAAGAGCCTCTCAGAGTGGCAGTGTCTCTCAGAAGTCAAGATGGGCAGAGGATCACCAATTCCCCCAATGCTGCGGCGAAAAATAGTGAAGCAATATCAGAAAGGAGTTTCTCAGAGAAAAATTGCAAAGAGTTTGAAGTTATCATCATCTACAGTGCATAATATCATCCAAAGATTCAGAGAATCTGGAACAATCTCTGTGCGTAAGGGTCAAGGCCGGAAAACCATACTGGATGCCCGTGATCTTTGGGCCCTTAGACGGCACTGCATCACATACAGGAATGCTACTGTAATGGAAATCACAACATGGGCTCAGGAATACTTCCAGAAAACATTGTCGGTGAACACAATCCACCGTGCCATTCGCTGTTGCCGGCTAAAACTTTATAGGTCAAAAAAGAAGCCATATCTAAACATGATCCAGAAGCGCAGGCGTTTTCTCTGGGCCAAGGCTCATTTAAAATGGACTGTGGCAAAGTGGAAAACTGTTCTGTGGTCAGACGAATCAAAATTTGAAGTTCTTTTTGGAAAACTGGGACGCCATGTCATCCGGACTAAAGAGGGCAAGGACAACCCAAGTTGTTATCAGCGCTCAGTTCAGAAGCTTCATCTCTGATGGTATGGGGTTGCATGAGTGCGTGTGGCATGGGCAGCTTACACATCTGGAAAGGCACCATCAATGCTGAAAGGTATATCCAAGTTCTAGAACAACATATGCTCCCATCCAGACGTCGTCTCTTTCAAGGAAGACCTTGCATTTTCCAACATGACAATGCCAGACCACATACTGCATCAATTACAACATCATGGCTGCGTAGAAGAAGGATCCGGGTACTGAAATGGCCAGCCTGCAGTCCAGAACTTTCACCCATAGAAAACATTTGGCACATCATAAAGAGGAAGATGCGACAAAGAAGACCTAAGACAGTTGAGCAACTAGAAGCCTGTATTAGACAAGAATGGGACAACATTCCTATTCCTAAACTTGAGCAACTTGTCTCCTCAGTCCCCAGACGTTTGCAGACTGTTATAAAAAGAAGAGGGGATGCCACACAGTGGTAAACATGGCCTTGTCCCAACTTTTTTGAGATGTGTTGATGCCATGAAATTTAAAATCAACTTATTTTTCCCTTAAAATGATACATTTTCTCAGTTTAAACATTTGATGTCATCTGTATCATAAAATATTGATATTTGAAACTTCCACATCATTGCATTCTGTTTTTATTCACAATTTGTAGTGTCCCAACTTTTTTGGAATCGGGTTTGTAGAAGCTTATAGGGGTTCCCATCATGTAATCATTTTATGGATTTAGTTTTAATTAATTTTCATTAAAGTTTATGAATGAAACAGCTCATAAAAATATCACTAGAATTGTTTTAAACAACCCATTGAAGATGACAGTATTATGCAATCATTTAAGACATTTCTCCTTATTTACTGTAGAATCCTTTGGCTAGGTTCTTTAAAACGGAGTCATGAACCCTATGGTTCTAGAACCCTAATGAACCTTTTTGTTCTAAGAGTGTATGGTGAAATTTGAAAGCTCTAAGCCCAAAATGCCCACAATTATTGGTGAGTAGACATTCCCATAATGCCCCTTTTTACAAGATGTAAAATAAGTCTCTGATGTCCTCATGTTAAAATTGTCACTTTTTGAGGGTAAGCAAAAACGCACCGTTTTTGTGTGTGTCCCTTTAAATGCAAATGAGCTGCTGCTCCTGGCCCCCTTTCAGGAAGAGGGCGGAGCTTCAAGAGCTGGTGTTAGCAGCTCTGATTACCTCACGCAGACACACACTGAAAATGTCAGAAACTGTTCAGCCTTTTATGTTCAAACTGTAGTCGGACAATGATGGAGAGACTCAAGAAGTGACAACATGTAGAATGCAACAGGACGTTTCTGAATGGTTAGTTGACAAATTTATGTAGAGGATGTGGACTTAACTATCTTCAAGTCATTGATTAGTATATTCTGTCATGATAATCTATAAATCGCTCATGTGGGAACTGTTGTAAAAAGCCAGAGAATATATACTGCATGGAGATATAACAGGTATATTTTAGTTTAATTACGGTTATAATTTATGTTGTCATGTTGCTTTTATGACATGCTATTGCATTTGTGTTACATACTGTATTGCAATAAATGTGAAAAGACGGATATGACAGCTTGAGCAGACTCCTAAATGTGCTCTACTACAACAACTCTTTCTCTTCTCAACATGGCCTTTGTTTCATGTTCCCGGGGGCAGGGTTTATGTAAATGTTAGGGTTAGTGATGTCACTAACACGTGAATAAGCTCGCTGTAGTCCCTACCAGCCTTTTGTTGTAGTCCTTAAAAAGTGATTTCTGCAAAAATATCTCCCTTTGCTTTGAACTTTGAGCGTCGTAACTTTGCAGATGTTGTTTATGCTCAAACAGCAACATTATAATCAACCTCCCCTTTAATTTCCTTTATTTTATATAACTGAATCCCCATCTGGGCTCATTTACTTTTCTTTTTTATCAGTAGTGAGAAAGGACAAGAAATGAATGGGAATGGAAACTAAGAAATTCATCACATCGCCTACATGCTTAACATAGAACTTGTTGGAGCATGTGCATTAACTGCTCATGTTGAGTGGGATGCAGAAGTTCAGGTTCTTCATGGCATTAGACATAATTAAGTTCCCGTTAAGATTTAACAGACATTTCCGTTCACAGCAGGGCTGGATTACAGACCGGGCCAGTGCCTCGGGGTCTTGAACTGCCAGGAGCCTCTGAAACCTCACGCTGTAAAGCCCGAGACTGCCAGTGGAAGTTGGCCCATAATTATGAAATAGGTTGAAACCATCCTCGTCCATCTCCCCATCTCTATTGGATGTCCGGTGTCATGTTTGACTTTATAATCCCCCGCTGATGACAGAGACCCCAACAGAACGCCTATTTGATTCTGCACACATGTACTAATGCTAATTAATATAGTAAATTGGATTGAGGGGAACATGCAGCTGGTGGCACTGGGGAGATTAGGGCAGGAAATGGACACACACAACACAAATGAACGTTACCTCCTTTCTAAATTTACCCAGAAATGACCTCTAATGGTGTTTTTGGGACAGATTCAATAGTATCCAATAACACTTTACTGGAAAATAAACAGCAAGGAACTTACTCTTCTCTGTAGAATCATGGCTTGATTTAGACGAGGGGAGAACGGGGTCAACTGTAACAGGGCAATTATAATGCAGTGAATCTGTTCAAACACAAACAAGTTTATTTATTCTTAATAAAGTTATATTTCGGCCTGAGCAAAACTTCTTAATTAGAAATGTAAGCATAAGAAGTTCCTTATGCTGTCTTCAAACTTACATCTCATTTTATCTCTAAACTGCTAGTTAAAAGTTAACAAGAATGACAGATGTTAAGCCCATCGCTGGTAGCGATTAAACAAATATACTATATTATTTCATCATGGCTGTAAAGTCGATCAGCTGAGACATTGGTTACATAAAAATGTGACTTTTGAGTCCTTTAAATATGCAATGAGTAGTAGTAAATTCAGTAAAGGTGAAAAAAAGCAATGTTATTACTTTGAGGTGTGACCGTATTAGCAATACAGTTGGAATCTGTTGTTTTCTACCATTACAAACATTGCATGCTTATTTGAAGTAGTCTGTGAGCTTTATGTGAGCATGCCACAGCCATATCATCCTATAGAGTAGACCAAGATTGGTTGCCCACTGAAGCTAAGCAGGGTTGAGCCTGGTCAGTACCTGGATGGGAGACCTCCTGGGAAAACTAGGTTGTAGGAAGAGGTGTTAGTGAGGCCAGCAGGGGGTGTTCACCCTGTGGTCTGTGTGGTTCCTGCCCCAGTATAGTGAAGGGGACACCATACTGTAACAAGCACCATCCTTCGGATGAGAAGTTAAACCAAGGTCCTGACTTATGTGGTCATTAAAAATTCCATACTCATAAACAGTAGGGGTATAACCCTGGTGTCCTGGCCAAATTCCCTCCATTGGCCTTTATCAATCATGGTCTCCTAATAATCCCCCTCTATTGAATTGGCTCTATCACTTGCTCTCTCTTGTATGGTGAGTGCACTGGCACTGTGGCTGCCATCGCATCATCCAGATGGATGCTGCTGTGTTGAACAGCACATTCCAGGGCCCAGTTTATGGCCGGGCCCCTCTCTGTCCATAACAGTGGACAAAGGTTTGCTACATTTTGATTGGATCTTGGTGGACTAACACAAACAAACTGTCCAACACCATCAGATAAAGATGCTAGGACAACAGCCAGAAAACTCTTAGAGGGCAAGACCTCTGGTACCAAGCCCGGGAAGGACAGGACTTCTCATTGGTCCACATGCAGTTTCTGCCCTTCACATATCTAAAGACTAATTCCTAAGGTTTTGGCCTGTGACCGCCATAAAAATTCTTCAGGACCTCCACAGCAGTGGCTGAAACAAAGGGAGGCCACAATGATCCATCCAAATCTATTCATAACTATGTTTGAAAACTGATGTAAACTACACACATCCATTTCATACTTATTCAGAGAAATAGGTATTCTCAGTGACAGCTATTTGTAGTGCAACATCTTACATAAATCCAGCTGTTAATGTATAAATGAATTCAATCTTTTCCCATCTTGTTTAGATTTGTTTAGAAAATTGCCAAAGGCAATATATTCTGGTGGTGGTTTGGAAAGTGAGAAAACTTTAAAGATGCTTTAAAGACTTCTAAATGTGTGCTTTATGCAAATGAGTTCCACAGGGGAAAGAAGGGTGGGCCACACTGTGTGTACCCCTTCTGATGAGAGCAGCCAATCACAGCACTGGAATGGAGAAGCGCCAAATTGCAATCTCCTCCTCGTCGGAAATGGATAAAGGTACCCTTTCAACAGGCACTCCTTGTTCTGGGTCTCTGGTTTATCCAGTAAGACATTACAGATAAATTCTAGAGTCTGTCCTGTAAGGGGAGAGACAGAAACAGATCAACAAAGTTTTGAGTCTCCAGCCTGTGAAGAAAGAGACAACACCAGATTAAAGTCTACAGCTTGTGAGTCAGCACCAGATACGACCACGCTCTGACCCTTCAGTCTGCGAGGAAAGAGACAGTAACAACTACAGCATGTCCGGAGTCTCCATGCCAGAGACACAAAAGCAGATTGACCAAGTTCTGAGTGTCTGGCACAGAGAGGCAGAAGACATACAGAGACATTTGCAACAAGGTTAAGCTCAGGAGAGTGAACCTTCGCTTCAAGGTACCTTCATCTGTGTGTTCCAGATTGATAAGGACCTTCTGCAACTATTTCAGGGCCTTGTCTGCGTGTTCCAGATTTTAGGACCCCTTTTAGTACTCAGCATCCCAAGGAGATCAGCATCCCACGGAACTTCGTGTTCCAGGCTGTTGAAACGGATTCCAGCTTCATCCACTGCATTGTCACCCAGATCAACCAATGGAAGACGTCACCGCCATCGGACTGCTCACTCAACCACGTGGAATGTTAATATCACTTAACCAAACCTCTTTCCAGAGATCTTAGCATTGTTATATATTATCATTATATGATTTTCTAATTCACATTAGATGTAATATAATGCTACGGTCACACTGTGAGCCTTAGTGATCAATTCCGATGTATCTACCTTTCGCAACTGTCTTAATAAGGTCGGTTATGTAGAGTTTTGAAGGGACTCTCAGGAGTGCAGAATTTTGACGAATGTGGCTCTAGAGTGACATAAAAGTCGCATGAATTCTGATTTAACTGTTCAGACTGAGGTCGCATTGCAAAACATCTGACCTGTATCGAATTTAGTACCACATATGCAAGTGGCACAAATCGGAATTGAAAAGATTCGATTCCATGTGGTTTGTGCTGTTCACACTGTCATGAGAAAATAGATCTGAGTCACATGTGAGCAAAAAAATCGGATTTGGGCCACATTTACCTGCAGTCTGAATGTAGCCTAACTGATGCTATAACAAATAATCTTTGATGCATAAAGTTCTTCACCTTATTAGTTTCGGAGAAACAAGTTTTTCTTTTCATAAGATAATGTAACTCTTCCATAGGCACACCCAACTTAATCACTTGTATTCTATGCGTCTTATGCACTTTATTCCTTTATCATTCATGGTATTCATTTAGTAGCTGTGTTAGTTATTCTTGTTTATCTTTTTGTTAATACATTTTATTTTTTACACCTGTGTCATCCTTGTGCTGATAATACATAAGAGGCTCTACAAGTTAACAATATCTCACCAATTTTTCAGATAAACCAGCTGATCAACTCCCTCCAGATCTTTCAGATAAACCAGCTGATCAACTCCCTCCAGGTCTTTCAGATAAACCATCCCTGGAGTTTACATTAATTCTAAATGGTTGAACAGCCCCTGTTGGGTGTGTTCTCATACTGCCAAAATAAAAGACCATGACTAGTTCCCTGAACTAAGAGAGAATGGAAGTGGTCATCTGATGTGCTCATAATCACACCTTACGTGACGTGTGATCATAAAAAATCACAATGTCAGCGGTGACGTGAGTACCAATCACTACACTGATGGTGGGTGAGGAGAGACCACTGATATGACTGTAAAGCGCTTTGGGTGTACAATAGTACATAATAAAGTGATATATAAATTCCTATGAAAAACGCTCCTGTTCTCTGCAGCCACTGGAAGTATTTGGGAATGTAAACACAGATCCATACATGCTGCAACGTGTAAATCCACTCTCTCCAAATGCAGAAGGAAAAAACAGTTTGAGAAGAACAATTAAAGTTAATTTTGTTGGCAGCAGCTGTTTAGACAAAGGATTCCATCCAATTAAGTAACTCAACTAACCAGGTTTTCTGGTCTTAGCTGGTTTAGGATGATCTCTGACCAGCTGGCAAAACCCCTCTAAAATCAGCAGACTATGCATCAAATCAGACAGGTTTTTGTCTGTGCAGTAATAAAATGTTAATGACACTTTAAAAAGAAAAGGTTCTATATAGAATCTTAAAGGGTTCTGTCAGGCGCTTCATATATAACCTTTTAAGGGTTCCCAGGGGTTCTTTAATTTAGTTTTAATTAATTTTTGTAAGTTGATGAAATTTTCTGAATTAAACAGCTCATAGACATACTTTTATCACTAGAAAATAAATTATATAACCCATTAAACACAAGTATTGTACAATCATTTAAGACATTTGTCCTTACATAGAAGCTTTTTGGTATAAAGGGTTCTTTAAAATTGATTTAAAGGGATAGTTGACTCAAAAAAATTCTGTCATCATTTAGTCACCCTCAAGTCGTTCCAAACCTGTATGAATTTCTTTCTTCTGCTGAACACAAAATAAGATATTTTGATATATGGGTAATCAAACAGTTGATTTCCATAGTATGGGGAAAAATACCATGGAAGTCAATGGGGTCCATCAACTGTTACACAGTTCAAAATATCTTCTTCTGTGTTCAGCAGAAGAAAGAGATTCATACAGGTTTGGAACAACTTGAGGGTGAGTAAATGACAGAATTTTCATTTTTGGGTGAACTATCCCTTTAAGAACCGTAGGGTTATGTAAAGTACCCCATTGAACTTTTTTCCTCCTGAGAGTATGTATACAGTGCATCCGGAAAGTATTCACAGCGCTTCACTTTTTCCTCATTTTGTTATGTTACAGCCTTATTCCAAAATGGATTAAATTCATTATTTTTTTCCTCAATTCTACAAACAATACCTCATAATGACAACGTGAAAGAAGTTTGTTTAAAATCTTTACAAATTTATTAAAAATAAAAAATGAAAAAAAATCACATGTACATAAGTACTCACAGCCTTTGCCATGACACTCAAAATTGAGCTCAGGTGCATCCTGTTTCCACTGATCATCCTTGAGATGTTTCTACAACTTGATTGAAGTCCACCTGTGGTAAATTCAGTCGATTGGACATGATTTGGAAAGGCACACACCTGTCTATATAAGGTCCCACAGTTAACAGTGCATGTCAGAGCACAAACCAAGCCATGCAGTCCAAGGAATTGTCTGTAGACCTCCGAGACAGGATTGTATCGAGGCACAGATCTGGGGAAGGGTACAGAAAAATGTCTGCAGCATTGAAGGTCCCAATGAGCACAGTGGCCTCCATCATCCGTAAATGTAAGAAGTTTGGAACCATCAGGACTCTTCCTAGAGCTGGCCGCCCGGCCAAACTGAGCAATAGGGGGAGAAGGGCCTTAGTCAGAGAAGTGACCAAGAACTCGATGGTCACTCTGACAGAGCTCCAGCGTTTCCCTGTGGAGAGAGGAGAACCTTCCAGAAGAACAACCATCTCTGTAGCACTCCACCAATCAGGCCTGTATGGTAGAGTGGTCAGACGGAAGCCACTCCTCAGTTTGCCAAAAGGCACCTGAAGGACTCTCAGACCATGAGAAACTAAATTATCTGGTCTGATGAAACAAAGATTGAACTCTTTGGCCTGAATGGCAAGCGTCATGTCTGGAGGAAACCAGGAACCGCTCATCACCTGGCCAATACCATCCCTACAGTGAAGCATGGTGGTGGCAGCATCATGCTGTGGGGATGTTTTTCAGCGGCAGGAACTGGGAGACTAGTCAGGATCGAGGGAATGCAGCAATGTATAGAGACATCCTTGACTGGGGCAAAGGTTCCTCTTCCAACAGGACAACGACCCTAAGCACACAGCCAAGAGAACAAAGGAGTGGCTACAGGACAGCTCTGTGAATGTCCTTGAGTGGCCCAGCCAGAGCCCAGACTTGAACCTGATTGAACATCTCTGGAGAGATCTGAAAATGGCTGTGTACCGACGCTCCCCATCCAACCTGATGGAGCTTGAGAGGTCCTACAAAGAAGAATGGGAGAAACTGTCCAAAAATAGGTATGCCAAGCTTGTAGCTTCATACGAAGGTGCTTCAACAAAATATCACATTTGATTTTTTTTTTTTAATACATTTGCAAAGATTTCAAACAAACTTGAAGTGAAGCGCTGTGAATACTTTCCGGATGCACTGTATATTGCTATCGTTTTAAATATACAGTTTTTAATCACATAAAAACGTAGGAAAGATTTTTGGAAAGATTTTAATAGTTATTGAATGTTCTACATCTTACAGTAAATATTATACAATTACAAACTTGGCTTAATTATGTCACAGAGATCACTAACTGATCTTCAAAAACAAAAACAAAACAATAAAAAACCCCAAAATAATAAAAACAGTTTTACACTTCATTTCACAAGCCTGATGCGGGTCTCCTTGCTCAAACGGTAGTAAAGCACGGTCTGGACGGCACTGGCGAAAACGCGCTTGGACCTGCCAGAACCTCGAAAGCATGGGATTTCGATGGTGCCAGAACCGTGCTGTAGTGCGTAATGCAAACTATGGGGGCAAGGACTCTTTAACACTCACTGAAGGGAGATCAATTCTGGAAGACTTTCCCCTTTTTGCTTTACATTTAGAATGCAAATAACAAAGTCTTATTCTCCATATGGGTCAAACATAAATAGGCGTTTTCCTAAACAGTAGCGTGAAATAGCAACCTCTCATATGTTTGCGTCAAAGCCTATGGTACATATCACAGGTTTTCAGCAAGAGTGTGAAACCAGTGCCACAATTACTTTAGAAATACCTTTACATACTGGTGACGTGACACTGACTTCACTAGAGCTAATAACCCGTTGCATGCATCACGGGCGCTAGTAAACAATCCTTTGATCGATGCCCTGAAACCAAAGAACAGAACAGTGCATGGGGTTGCAATATCGACATCACATGTTTTCACTACGTTTGAAACAGAAAAAACAGGAAATCGAAGCCTCGTCCACATCACGCCGAGTGAAAATGACTCCGTTTACAACTGATTCCCAAAAAAAAAAACACCTGATTTCACACAGAAAACGGATTTTAAAAAATGGGAGAATGGGAGTGAGTGGGAAAATATATGAGTACTGATATTGGGGAAAAACAACTTTGATACAACTGTTCAGGAATAATTCACCCAAAAATAAAAGTTCTGTTATCATTCTTCTTCAGTGGAACATAAAAGGAGATGTTTTTGCAGAATGTTCACACTGCTTTCATTTTTGGATGATCGATCCCTTTAAATTCACCATGACCCTGTGTTAAAACGTATATCCCAGGCTCTTATCTAATTTTCAAAATGATTGAAATAGTTCAGTGAAAATTTGCCACCATTTTACACTCTTAAAAATAAAGGTGCCATTGAAAAAAAAACATTTTAGGTTTCACAAATAACCTTTTCTTAAAAAAAACAAAACATTTTGAACGTTTGAATAATCTTTTTTTCCATGGATGTTAAAGGTTCTTCATGAAACTATATGTCAACAAAGAACCTTTATTTTTAAGAGTGGAGCTGCAGATTGCTGAACTCTCTCCCCCGTCATTGCAACAAAACAAAAAAAAAAGGAAAAAAGAGAGAGAAAAAAAAGAGAAAGACAGATTGGGGAAATGCATGTAGAGGAAGAGGAAACCCTTTGAAGACTTGTGCTCTGAAATGCCTCTCAACCACATGGACTGCATCACTCCACTCCAGATCAACTATAAAGATCTTCTATTTAAGAAAAATGAACATCAATCATTAATTAAAACTTTAAATAACACTTACGTAAAAAGCGCCTAAATTACATGTCAGAGTGGATGGTAACGTCCTCTCATTCTGAATCGACCCTTTATTCATTTGCAGTGTAAAAGGTCACTCTAGTCCTAGAGTTCAGAGGTCTGACGGATCAGTCAATGTTTAATATGTCGACTACAGCGATTAGTTGCATCAATCAAGTCTTGTGATGCAAACTTATGAAAAGACAAAGAAAATATAGTTCACTGCTTGATATAATACTGTATAAGACCAGCTGGAAAAAAGGAAAGAGCAGGGCAGAGAGGGCATGAAAAGGACATCATACGTCATCAAAACAGCTACAGAGAAACAGAGTATGTGAATGTGCTGTGAATTCATCCAATCATCAACCAATGAGCCCGGTTTGACTAATTTGCATTGCTTATTGATGACATGCCAATAAAAAAAATGCATCATTACACAAATATTACATATACCAAAGGCCTCTTGACTCTTTTGCCAAAAATATACTAAATATGTAGTATATAATGCAATGAAGTTACAGAAATTTTCAGATGAATGTCTACAAAGAAAATGAAGCCTATTTTTACAATTTTATTAATTATTTTCACAATTTCCTCTTGAAATTCTGATATTTATGAATCATTATTTTGCTCTTTGTTGATTTTAAATGAAAAAAAAAAAAATCTTTAAAAAGTAAAAATTACAATATTGCAGAGATTCTAATGAGAATCACTATTGAGAATAATGTGAATTAAATAATAATGCAAAATAGGCTTCACTTTATTTATGTGAAATCGGAATTTTTTTCCTGTTTTCCGTAGGATTCAGACACTCTGCGCCCTCACTCTCTCTCCCTTTTCTCAAAACATCGAAGGGAATGTGCTGTAAAGTAAATGTATTATTAAAAGCAATCCATAAGCTGTGATTCAACATGATGCAACCATGCTTTGCAAAGGCATAGTTTCCATCTGATTACACTATACTGCATTCACCCGCATGACACATGCATTACTAGACGTTATTACTTTCACATAAGATCAGAGAATCGGTTCTTCCCACTTTTGAGTGTACTATATATCGAAATAGTGGTTGATCAGCCAAACAAATAACAAAAAGAGAGTGATACTGTTCTGTACTGACAATAATATTACTTCCAGAGACATTACCAAGACTAATGGTTTGCAGAGTAAATGCTTGATTTTCTTAATTACATCATTAAATATGAGAGTGTACCGTATAATTGGTTATTAAGTTATGTCTATTTGTCAATGTGCAATGCTTCAGTATGATAACATTTCATAGAATACTTGATATGTCACTTCTGAGTACACTATTCATGGATACAGGCGAGGCCTTGGGATAGGAAATCAATCTCTTTCTCTCTCTCTAAAAATGCTGTAAATTACAATTAAAAGCCATTCAAGCAGGCCGTTCTTATTATTGCATTGAACAACTCCGTTTCTACGCCTACAATCTGTGCAACTACAGGCCTAAAGGCCCAAGAATTCACAGAGGACCAGGGGTTAGACCCACTCTAAACCAGGAGCTGATTGGAAATTAATGCGGGAACGCCTTCCCTTCCTTTTTTATTTGTATTTTTTTTGCTTTCAGTGCTATTTTCGATGCGATAAAGTCCCTTTAAATTCTGGATGCGATCCTAATCGTTCCGTCAGAGTAGCGTCCGTCCTGTCTGGCCTCAAAGTTGGCACACGCTTTGATCAGGTTCAATGCCACCGGGATGACATCGCACCCAGAGGCTCCAGCTAAGTGCCACTGATAGTATTTTTTTCCCCTCAATATTCTCCACGCGTGGGTTCGCACCTTCTGCCGTGAGCGCATGCTCGCGTGCCGCTGCGTTCCCTGCGAGAGCACCCATGCGCGCACATTTATATAAATCGAATATACACGTTATAGTTCAGAAGCTTACGCTATCCTGACACATAAGCTAATAAAGTAACCAGCTCACTCAAACGTTCTCTATTTAGTGAATAACTAAGATTACTGTATGTACTCATTATCCTAATGAAGGTTAAACCACGTTTGCACTGCCTTACTAATGATATATTCCTTACAAATCTACATGAACAGCTACAAGCTGGAAGACACCCTTGTTATCAATGATAGAATGAAATGAGGGAGAATTGAATCAGATGAAATTAAATTTCCTTAAAAAATCAACAATTCGAGAGCGTTCTGTGAGAGAACGGGGAAAGCTGAAATGAAACGCCGCTGTAAATAAATAATAATAATAAAAAAAAAAACATGAACCCTGTGCTAATATCTAAAGGTTATAAAATTTGGCAGCATAATTGGATGATTATGATCCGAAGAGGTGCTGATATTGCGTCGGTACATTCCTACACACCAGCGTTTATACTGAACACAAAGACAAATCTTTTGAAGAGGCGTGATTGGTCGAAATCATTCTGGAGTTCTTACAGAAGTAACTATGGAACAATGAAGAATTAAAATAACCTAATGCAAGAACATCATCCCAAAAAAATGAGAAGAAAAAAAAAATTAAAATTAAATAAAAAAAGATAAAAAAGCAGCTTTTACAAAAACACGTAAGAATGCATAAAGTGACCCTTGCACTTTTTTCTCTTTTGTTCTTGCAAACAGACGTGGCACCTCCTTGTTGAGCACAGAGCGCCGATGTAAGACTTGAGTAGTTGCATACAATGTTTGACTCCAGATCTGCGATGGAGAGAGAGAAAACGAGAAGTCAGAGACTGCTCTTCATTGGCTGGGTGGAGCCACAATGAATGTGTCGTGTGGGCGGGAACTCACATGATTGGCAGGTGGGCTCTACCAGTGAGGTGGCACGTAGCTGTACCCAGGTGTTCCTTGGGGTCGGTATGTTGGCACGGTGACGGGGTGTGCTCCGATCTGAGTGTGCTGAGGGGTGGTCAGCAAGGTTCCTGTAATATAACATTTATTATATTAATTTCATACACACACACACACACACACACACACACACACATATATATATAGCATTTATACATTTATAAAGCATTTATTATATAAATATTAATTTAATATTTTTTATTATACATTTAATTAATTTCATTTAAAAAATAATATACATAATAACATTTAAATTATAATAATAATAATAATAATATTCTCTCTCTCTCTATATATATATATATATATATAAAAACTAAAAGGGTCTGTATATATTGTATCTGTAAAAACTGATAAACTATTAAAGCATATATTATATAAATATTAATTTAATATATTTTTATTATACATTTAATTCATTTTATTTAAAAAAATAATGTACATAATATTTAAATAATAATAATAACCTCCTTCTCTCCCTCTCCCTATATATATATATATATATATTAGAGATGCACCAATACTAAATTTCTCATGATATCGGCCGATGCCGATAGTTCAGTTTTTCTTATGGGAAAAAAACCTCTCCCAAAAAATGCTCCAAACTATACAGAGAACCCTCTCATTTGGTACACAATAATATTGGTTGCAATTAACAACAAAGGTATTTGAGCGAGTTTGACAAGGGCCAAATTGTGATGGCTAGACGACTGGGTCAGAGCATCTCCAAAACTGCAGCTCTTGTGGGGTGTTCCCGGTCTGCAGTGGTCAGTATCTATCAAAAGTGGTCCAAGGAAGGAACAGTGGTGAACTGGCGACAGGGTCATGGGTGGCCAAGGGCTGGCCTGTGTGGTCCGATCAAACAGATGAGCTACTGTAGCTCAAATTGCTCAAGAAGTTAATGCTGGTTCTGATAGAAAGGTGTCACAATAAACAGTGCATCACAGTTTGTTGCGTATGGGGCTGCATAGCCGCAGACCAGTCAGGGTGCCCATGTTGACCCCTGTCCACTGCCGAAAGCGCCAACAGTGGGCATGTGAGCATCAGAACTGGACCACGGAGCAATGGAAGAAGGTGGCCTGGTCTGCTGAATCACGTTTTCTTTTACATCACGTGGATGGTCGGGTGCGTGTGTGTCGCTTACCTGGGGAACACATGGCACCAGGATGCACTATGGGAAGAAGGCAAGCCGGCGGAGGCAGTGTGATGCTTTGGGCAATGTTCTGCTGGGAAACCTTGGGTCCTGTCATCCATGTGGATGTTACTTTGACACGTACCACCTACCTAAGCATTGCTGCAGACCATGTACACCCTTTCATGGAAACAGTATTCCCTGGTGGCTGTGGCCTCTTTTAGCAGGATAATGTGCCCTGCCACAAAGCAAAAATGGTTCAGGAATGGTTTGAGGAGCACATGAGTTTGAGGTGTTGACTTGGCCTCCAAATTCCCCAGATCTCAATCCAATCGAGCATCTGTGGTATGTGCTGAACAAACAAGTCCAATCCATGGAGGCCCCACCTCGCAACTTACAGGACTTAAAGCATCTGCTACTAACATCTTGGTGTCAGATACCACAGCACACCTTCAGGGGTCTAGTGGAGTCCATGCCTCAACGGGTCAGGGCTGTTTTGGCAGCAAAAGGGGGACCAACACAATATTAGGAAATATTAGGTCATAATGTTATGCCTGATCGGTGTATATAATTAACAGTAAGTAAGCTCCTCTCTACCGTTTCTTTATTGCTAACTAACAAACTGTGAACATCAGATGACTTTCCTGAGGTAGGCTAAATACAATGTTAAGTGACCTATTGTTTAGAAGCGGTGTCTTTCTGCGGTTGAAACACTGATTGAGTGATTACGTGAGTCAAAATGGCATTTATTGTTTGAATTTCGTGATAAAATGGACAGAATTTGAAAGATGACACTTTGTTTCTTTTTAGAAGTAACAAAGCACAGTGCTATTTGCGATTATTGGATGTGAGGTGCGCTACAAATAATGTTTAGTGTAGGGAAAAACTGCAGACCTGGCAACCCTGGCTTGAACTACAGGTGAATCATTTTATGTAGCTTTTTTTTTTAACTGTTAATGTGCTATTGTCGCTTTAACTTGCCCTACATTCAACATGAGACATTTTCTTCACAAACACACACACACACACAGTATGAGTTGCAGTCGGACACTTTTTTCCGCACCCTTTTGATTGAAAGGATTCCATCGGCCCTGATCATCGGCTGTTTTTAAACAATCGGCCAATAGTAAAAAAAATAGCCTTTATCGGCCGATACATCGGTGCATCTCTTATATATATATATATATATTAGGGCTGTCGATTTAATGCGTGAATTAAATTAATTAGTTATGGAAAAATAATGCAAATAAAATTATTTAACACATTTAGTGCACCCGCCCCAGACCTACCTAAGTCATCTTATTACATTTAATACAGTTCATTGGTGACGAACATGAAATGAGCAACAACTCTGAAGCCTTTAGAATGCAGTTAGAATGACCCTAAAATGCAAGATATCAGGGCAAAAATGCCTCTCTATGATTTTTGTCTCACATTTATATCATATGATAGGCTATAGTTAAGCAATATCACACAAGTGCTGTTTTTGTCCCGAATAGAGTGCAAATGTGATATTGATTTTAGTTTAGTTAATATTGTTATATTTTAGACACAATATTGTCTGTTTTGTTATTGTCTCAATTTTGCCAACAAAAATATTACCTCTAAAGCCATAGCAGAAATATTGTGCATCTCCGAGCAACACACAGCGGCATTTAATTCCTGAATGATTCCGCGTTTTGAGCAAACCAAGCGCGTGAATCAATGATTCGATGGCTCATTCATAAAGAGATCCATTTACTTTATTCCTGAATAAATCGAATGACTCATGACTTACTCATTTAGACATTTACCGCCACCTACTGCCAGTTTTAGTTTCTCATTTAGAGTATCACTTCATTAAAAAAATACATAAAAAAATAAAAGAAGAATGAAGAATGTTGGTAACCAAACTGTTTTAGTCTGTAGATATATGTAAATACAAACCCAGATGCAGCTTTAAAAAAAAAAAAATTAATAATCATGGCCATTGTAGCCTAAATGTTTGTGTAATAAATTCTATAAGATATATTTCTGTTTCTATTAGATATTTTTATAAGCTATTTTTTTGTAATGTCTATTTGATGCTTTTCTCATTTAACACAATGACTTTAAATGATTTATTATGGGGGGTAATTTCTCAGCCAAATTTGATGTGCGATTAATTTAATTAATCGGCACGTCATGTAATTAATTAGATGAAGAGTTTTAAATCGCTTGACAGCCCAAATAAATAAATAAATAAATATTTTTTTATTCATATTTTGTTTATATAATTTCTTAACTTCAACAATATAATATTTTTTGAGCTTCTTACCGGCAGACATGGCCATCGTTGTTCCCGCCACCATGCCCATAGCCACGCCATTGGAGCGGGGAGCAGGTACAGGAGCAGGGTATATGGCGGAGGGGATGCTGTTGGGCTGGACCACGGTGGTGTGGTGGATTACATGAGGCTGGGCGGCGTACACTGGCTGTGTGTAATAAGCACCCTGAGAAGAAGATTAACAAATTATAATGCAATAGTTACAAGTAGCTAAATGGTTGTATGTTCAAAACCTGTAAGGGGTGATCCATTGTATTGCATAGTGGGTGTTATGGGATTAAATCCCAATAGTCCTGGTTGTGAGGCAAATAAAGGCTCTAAGCTGGATAAACCAAAAAATTCTGTGGTGGTGCAGTGGAATAGTGATGGTATCAGATCCTAATACCACATTACTTTAATATTTACTATAGGGATGCAACGATACCACTTTTTCCAGAATGAGTCTGATACTGATACTTTCATTTGTGGTACTTGCCAATACTGCATATCGATACCTGTTTATTCATGCATTTGTAATTTTTTAAAACGTTGGGTAGAGAAACCAAAAGAATATGAATCAAATTAGTTGGCTAAATTTGTTTAGTAAATAGATATTTCCTTTTCATGCCTAATTATGCCTGTTGAAATGTTCTGTAGGCGCTTCTGTTACTTTCACATCCATTTTATCATATTTTATCCTATATTTAATAGCACAGTGAATATTTAGAGCTGCTCCAGCAGGGCTCAATGCTATATTCACTGGTTGGTCGGGCCAGTGGTTAAAATTTTAAGATACCAGTGAAACATCACAAAATTGAATAAAGTAATCAAACGTAAAATAACACTGCATAGTCTTCACTGTATAAATTAAATATAAATGAATCCTCATCAAAGTTACAAAAGTTATTCAGTCAAGAGGGTCAGTGGGTGATTTTCTCTTTGTCTTTTGTTGTTAGATGAACATGAAGGACAAAAAAAGCAGTATGTTTATTAGGCTGCTGTCACTTTAAGAGCTGCACGTATCCTACATACTGCCACACGCGTTTTCTTTCTCAAATTAATTAGATACATTTACTTCATAGACATCCTTCTCTGATATCCTCATTCTGCTCTCTGTTTGCTCTGTTGTCAGTGTTTTTTTGTCTGAATACAAACACTGTACATATGCTGCATGTTATCAGCTTTTGGTATCGGCGCATTTTAATGAGTACGAGTACACAAGCGCGGTATTGGTGCATCCCTAATTTACTACAATACTGAATCAGTGTTGTTATCGTTAACTAAATAATTTTCGGTAAATGCTGAAAAGCTGAAATAAAATAAAATAAAATATTAGATGAAAAACTAAATAAAAAAATGAGAATAGAACTGAAATAGATAACTTTAAGTTAAAGTAATAAATTGACTAAAACAAAAATAAATTAAAGCTAAATAGAAATATAAAAAAAACAAAAACTACAGAAATGTTCAATTTTTTTAATTAAAATTAAAATGAAAACTGAAAACATAAATATAAAAGCTAATTCAAAATATGAATAAATACTATAACAGAATATAAATAATACTAAAATAACTGTCCTGAATTATAGCCATATGGTATTTATTGTATTCAAAAGTATTTCAAATGAGACTATGGTACATTGTCCCTTTTACTTTAGTAATGTGAAGTATTTGAGGTATATATTCTATAACAGAATATTCTATGAGGAAAAATAATTATTTTATCAACTGAGAATTGATCTCATTGTTATTTGTATCTATCATTATTTACTACTAGTGCTGTTATCTTTTTTGCAGTTTTTAACAAATGCATTAACTATTGGAAAGATTTTTAAAAATGCAGCATTACTGACAAAAGTAACCTATAACAATACTTGAATAGCTATGGGCTGACATAGGTGATATCAGCTATAAATTCATTTCAGGTCAAGCAAGTTATTTTATTATAATACAAAACCTTTTTTCCTGATAAATAATACATAAGATAAAAAGGATCAAGTTTGATTTCTCACTTGACAACTAATTATTCAAAACACCACAAAACATTATGCTTATCATGGATTATGGTGTTATTCCAGTTTGCTGCGGATTAGTCGTCACCTTTATTTTTTACAGTGCTTTACTCAATAGAAATGGTTTCAAAACAGCTTTGCAATATTCATAGTATAGAATAAGGCCTTACCTGAGCATAGAGGTTCTGCTGGGGATAGGCACTTCTAATAGGGTACATGGCCGTCTGGTAGGGGTTAGGGGACGGGGAATAGGGGGGAGGGGCTCCATTGGTCTGAGTAGGGGGGACTTTATAAGGCGTTCCTGCAGTGTATCCTGAAACAGAGACGGAGAGAGATTGTTAGGTCCAGTAGGCATCTGGCACACAATAATCGAATATAATACATAAATATTCCTTCACACGCGTCCATGTGCTCTGGTTGGATTTCCAAAACCTCCATGTCGCCACCTTCTGGTAAGCAACAGTAAAGCACACAAGACGTGTAAAGAGGGAGTGCGCCAAACTAAACTAAAGCACACATGAAGTGCAAACACTCACACACCCTTTCAAGTCAGAAATATCACACATTAAACAACCAAGCGCACACACTGACACTTTCTCTTTTTCCACACACACCATCTGTTCGCTTTTTATTTGCCAGCGATATATTGGAGGATTGTTGACAACAGAGTAGTAACAAAAAGCACAAGTATGTGAATTCAGCAGCACAAACGAAAGTCTTTTAAAGGAAAAATACATTGCTTGAGGCATTATTAGTTACACAACACACCAAAATATGCCCTACATACCAAACACATGCTATCAGTCATTATTTCACATTTGACAAACCACTGATGCAACACACCAGATTCAACTTCTTTAGTCTAGCTTAGCCACTCCTGTCTAATTCAATCCCACACAACACAATTTTACACAATCTCAACTCCAAAAGCTCTGCTGTCTACGGTTTGAATGAAACATTAGATCTCAGACAGTGTGTCTCCAGTATGCAATGTGAGATTTCACCTGTCACAAACCCTAGTGAGCTGCTAACCTAGACAGCATTTTAAGACATCATAGACTTACAAAAGAAAATATGTTGTGTATATATATGTATATATAAACTTAACTAAAATGAAAATAACTATATAGACAAAACAACTAATACAAATGATAAAAACAAAATAACTAAAACTTTAAAATTAAAAATATAAAAACCAATTCAAATACAATACTAAAAGAACACATTTTTGACCAATATATATATATATATATATATATATATATATATATATATATATATATATATATATATATAAGTATATCCTCTGGGGTGAGGACAATCCCAGAATGCATTGTGAAAAATAATAAAAGAATTATATAATATATAAATTATATAAAAATTATTTAAATAATTGTATATGCTAATGTCATATTTGACTGAAATCAGTTATGAATCAAGTCTCCGGAGCGCTTCATGTCAGTGGCTGCCTATGTAGAGCATTATAAATCTAAATCAAAATAGATATAAACTTGTCATGTGATCAAAGGACACATTTTTTAATATATTTCATTATTATTTAAATTATAACAATTCAGTCAATAGATAAATATATCACTATTAAAATAATTCTATTATACTGTAAAAAAATAAATAATTAAAATATATTTAATTTGAATAATAATAATCAAAATTCTAAATAATAAACGCAGCAATGTTTTTCTTGGATTTACGTAATTCACGTGGATTATACTTCAAGTCAGAAAAAAATATATGAGAAAATCATACCTCTGATCAAGTAAAAATATTTAAAAATAAATAGAAAATAAAAAGTGTTTAAAAAAGGTTACATTTCACTTAGGATGCTGCCTTAGTAGGCAGTTGCCTATGTAGGCAGTAGGCAGCAGTGCAGCTCACTAGGTTTTTAGAACAGAGCTCATTGTAAAGCTTGTTTACACAGCATGCGTGGAAGTCATTATGCGATTAAATGTGTTCTTTATAGGCAGAACGGGACTCTATAGCTATGTTCACACTGTGAGTCCAAATCCAATTATTTTTGTATTCGATTGGAATCTGATCTAAATTATTGACTGTCCACACTGTGTATCACAACTGTTCAGATCCGATTTGTGTGTCCCATGGCGCTCTTATGTTGTCCTGGAATATCTGCATTGGTTTCTATGGCAATGACGTAGCATTGGTAGGCATACACAAAAAACAACAGCAACGTGGAGGGGTTTGCAATACAGATGTTGTCTTATTTATATGAAACTGTCTTCTGAGGAGAAGAAACGTAGAAGGCTGGTATGCGCGGCTTTATTCCATGCTGTCGTCTCCATCGATCTCAGAACATGTCACCATTGTATTGTAATTTTCTGCTTGTCCGGCACTTTGCAACAACACAACCTTGTTTCAGCAGCGACGTATGACGTTTACGCTTTTCGTGGTGTTAGAAAGCGACATAAACCAGGCGAAATCCGATCAGAGCAGTCAGACTGAAACAGATTTCCAGAAATGCGATTTGAACAGGATTTCAAACCACATTTTAATGTAGCTCAAAACGGATTCGTAAAAATAGCATTTCATGTGATTTTTTTGCCGTTCACACTTGCTAAATATCATCAGATTCCAATCGGATATGCACAAAAATCAGATCTGGACTGACTGTCTGAACGAGGCTTATGTGAAAGAGTGCGTGTTTTTGTGTTATAGAGTTAACAGGGGAACACACAGCAGTTACAGTAGAGTATAGTAATCATATTTACTGAATGCTGTAGATGAGGCCTGGTACTGCCTGCTCTCTGAGCCAGCGTCCACGGCCAGGTCATAGGAGCCTTCTCCGGGCCCCGGAGCAGATGCCGTCTGGGGCCAGGCCTGCTTCACCAGCAGCACTGTCCCAAACAAACACAACAACACAAGAAGGGTTACACATGCGTCACGATCTTAATCTCCAAAACGGTACCCTGACTGTCCTCTCCTCCTCTCGCTTTCCCTCTGGATCCTTGTATTTACAGACCGCAAAAGTAGGCTTCCAGAAGTAAAAATACTACTAAAAAAACAGACAGACCTACCATAAGAAACTATTGATTTCAAAATTATTTAATTTCCTACACTTCCCAAAATTTTAAAGCAAGAAGTTGCTGAATTTATCACGGAAATCTTCACAGTGGTACGTTTTTCAGGTTAGTGACGCTAACATTACCAACCTAGGGATCTAGTTATCTAATAAGGAATGTGGCGTTGTATAAAAGACATTAAATGCACTCTATTTGGCATTGAAATGCATCTCTAACAGCAATAAAGAAAGACAGTTCAAGCAGTAACAAATGCACCTCTGAGTAGAATTCAAAAATTTCAAAATTCAAAACAGAAACTACAAAAAAGAAAATGGTTAAAAAAGATTCTCTATTCAAAAATGAAACTACAAAATTGAAACTAGGAAACTATTAGCTACTAAAATGTCTTTACAGAGCCAGTTGGCTGTGAAATTGCTTGCACAGTTCCTCATTTGTTAGTCATTTTGGATAAAAGTGTTTGCTAAAAATAAATTTAAGATGTAAATGTATTGTAAATAAGCACTCTGGGCTTGCAATTGAAAGCTGGATGGTTCAATTCCCGTTAAACTGAACAACAGTGAATATTAACACATCCCACTCAATGGCTATGTTCAAATTTAAAATACTAGGTTACTGCTTACTGAATACTACGGAGTATGCACTGTATATTGCCTAATATTTGTTAGAAAATAGTATATAAAACAATAGGCATTATTCAGTGATAAACGTGTTGTTACAAGTAAGTGGTGTCTCATTTTCAGCTTGGATATTAAAATAATTATTTTCCATAATCACTTCCATTTTGTGTATTTGGCAGTAAAATCTTAAAGGGATAGTTCACTCAAAAATGAAAATTCACATGATTTACTCACCCTCAAGTCATCCTAGGTGTATATGACATTCTTCTTTCAGACGAATACAATTGGAGTTATATTAAAAAATGTCCTGGCTAATCCAAGCATTATAAAGGGTTTGTGTAAGAAAAATATCCATATTTAAAACTTTATAAAGTAAAATATCAATCTTCCGCCAGACCACCTTCCGCATTGAACTTACGAAGAAAGTGTAATGCCTCTCGCCGTTCAAAACGCTTACGCTACGTCCGACGTCATCGTCGTACCAGTTATGCTTTTCGGCGGTCCGCCAGAAGATAGATATTTTACTTTATAACGTGTTAAATATGGATATTTTTTCTTACAAAAACCCATTGATTCTCTTCAGAAGGCCTTTATTAACCCCCTGGAGCCGTGTGGAGCACTTTTATAATGGATGGATGCACTTTTTTGGGCTTAAATTTTTGGGCTGCCATTTACTGCCATTATAAAGCTTGGAAGAGCCAGGACATTTTTTAATATAACTTCGATTGTATTCGTCTGAAAGAAGAATGTCATATACACCTAGAATGGCTTTAAGGTGAGTAAATCATGGGCTAATTTTAATTTTTGGTTAAACTATCCCTTTAAGTGACAAACGCAATCTGAATTATGGATTACAATAGAAGAGATTGGAGCATATAGTGCAGCTTTGTCAGAACGGTTATTTGCACTTTTTGTGTAAAATGTCTTACTTTTGGCAGTTTAATCAAAAAATGTAAAATGTATTAACACATTTTGGCAAAATGTAGTAGGTCAGGAGTGGATTCCACGCATACAAAAAAGCTGCAGACTGTTCACGCTATATATAATGCAAAGAATAGCATTAGTAATATAGCAGGATGCTAATCCATAATGACTGTATGTGTTGGAATAGAGGTTAAATATCTAAGCATGTCTCATGAACTACTGCCTTTAAGAAAGCCACGTAACCCCGGATTGTCCCTGTAGTAAGATTACTACAAATTACGTGAGATAAACTCTTCAGCAAAATGATTAAAAAGTATTTAATTAAAAAGTCCTTCCTTCCAAATGGAGCAATCCTTTCAGAGCCACAAGGGGGCGATGATGCAAACTCATGAGATGTTACCAAACACAAGAGAGCACAGGGACAAAGAGAAAGAGAGTCTGCTGGAATCACACAATGGCATCAGTGCTGCATAGACGCCTCACACATGACATCACTGCAGCGGTTCAGTGCTGCGCTTTATGCATACATGCATGAGGGCTTTATGTGATTCAGATACTTATTATGATGATAATGATGAAATGATGATACTGTAGGAAGAATAGAGTAAAATATCCAAACATTTAATATAAATGATAGTGGGTTCAATTAATATCGATAACTAAAATTGGAAAATATGGCTGAAAACTGATTATTCGCAGATAGTTTTTAAAATCAATATACTTTTCATTTCATTGTCATTTGAAATATATAAATAATGTACAGGAAATGGAGAGAAAAGGGACAGAAATCAACTCGCTGTTTTTTTTTTAATGCAATTTCAAATGGCATTGTTTATAGGTTGACCGATTTTGTCGATACTGTAAACTAAAATTGGAAAATTTGGCCGGTAACCGATTAATCGCTGATAGCTAAAATCAATCAAAATAAATCAAACAAATATTGCTAAGCTAGTCATGACTACTGATACACTGACACTTTTATTATTTTTACTTATGTCATATGAAATATATAAAAATAAAGTTCAAGAAATGGAAAGAGAAAAAAAGAGACCGAAAAAATGGCATTGTATTGTAAAGAATAAGATATGAATTAAAGACAAAGTACTACAGCCAACATTTATTCAACCAAGAGGTATTTTTTTTACTGTTTGGTGCATTTTGAACTGAAAGACATCAGCTGTAGTTGTCTAACTCGGTGGTTCTCAAGGTTTTGCCTCAGGACCCAGATTTGACATTAGACATAAAGTGGTGACCCAACACAGGGCTAAAATTGTTACTCACTCAATGACTCACTCATAAATAATTCACTTGTTTGATTACTGGATGAATCACTGTTTTTGAAAAAATCTCTTGAATGAATGATTCAATGAAATGCATCTTTAAGTCACGTGTCGCCATGACACCACTACTGGTGTAACGATGTAATCGATACAATCGTTATTTGAACCGTTGCTTTCAAATGGATTTGCTCTATTTTGATTCTGTAGACATCAGTGGTTATATCCCAGTACTTCTGTGATCATTTGAATATTTGAAACATAAATAATGATACTGTGTGTTTGAAAAGACTGTTTGTGAAGCTGTTTCCTACCGATAGGCGTACATGATAACTGCTCTCTCTGGGTCAGCAGCAGTGCGGATTTGAATTATCTGACATTGTGTGATTGTCAAATGTTTAATAGACATAGATGAATCTTTCTCATTTAGGTATTAGATCACGTGGGTGTTTGAATCAAGATAGTGATCTTTTAAAGGTTAATCATGCAGCTCTATAAAACAAAGTAGTCAGTTGGCACAAACCATGTCCCCGTTTTTGACCTGTCCATGTCCCGTTTTTTGTGCTGTCAAATCTATTAATCACGATTAATTGCATCCAAAATAAAAGTTTGTGTTTACATAATACAGTGGGGAGAACAAGTATTTGATACACTGCCGATTTTGCAGGTTTGGCCACTTACAAAGCATGTAGAGGTCTGTAATTTTTATCATAGGTGCTCTTCAACTGTGAGAGACGGAATCTAAAACAAAAATCCAGAAAATCACATTGTATGATTTTTAAGTAATTAATTAGCATTTTATTGCATGACATAAGTATTTGATACATCAGAAAAGCAGAACTTAATATTTGGTACAGAAACCTTTGTTTGCAATTACAGAGATCATACGTTTCCTGTAGTTCTTGACCAGGTTTGCACACACTGCAGCAGGGATTTTGGCCCACTCCTCCATACAGACCTTCTCCAGATCCTTCAGGTTTCGGGGCTGTCGCTGGGCAATACGGACTTTCAGCTCCCTCCAAAGATTTTCTATTGGGTTCAGGTCTGGAGACTGGCTAGGCCACTCCAGGACCTTGAGATGCTTCTTACGGAGCTACTCCTTAGTTGCCCTGGCTGTGTGTTTCGGCTCGTTGTCATGCTGGAAGACCCAGCCACGACCCATCTTCAGTGCTCTTACTGAGGGAAGGAGGTTGTTGGCCAAGATCTCGCGATACATGGCCCCATCCATCCTCCCCTCAATACGGTGCAGTCGTCCTGTCCCCTTTGCAGAAAAGCATCCCCAAAGAATGATGTTTCCACCTTCATGCTTCACGGCTGGGATGGTGTTCTTGGGGTTGTACTCATCCTTCTTCTTGCTCCAAACACGGCGAGTGAAGTTTAGACCAAAAAGCTCTATTTTTGTCTCATCAGACCACATGACCTTCTCCCATTCCTCCTCTGGATCATCCAGATGGTCATTGGCAAACTTCAGACGGGCCTGGACATGCGCTGGCTTGAGCAGGGGGACCTTGCGTGCGCTGCAGGATTTTAATCCATGACGGCGTAGTGTGTTACTAATGGTTTTCTTTGAGACTGTGGTCCCAGCTCTCTTCTGGTCATTGACCAGGTCCTGCCGTGTAGTTCTGGGCTGATCCCTCACCTTCCTCATGATCACTGATGCCCCACGAGGTGAGATCTTGCATGGTGCCCCAGACTGAGGGAGATTGACTGTCATCTTGAACTTCTTCCATTTTCTAATAATTGCGCCAACAGTTGTTGCCTTCTGACCAAACTGCTTGCCTATTGTCCTGTAGCCCATCCCAGCCTTGTACAGGTCTACAATTTTATCCCTGATGTCCTTACACAGCTCTCTGGTCTTGGCCATTGTGGAGAGGTTGGAGTCTGTTTGATTGAGTGTGTGGACAGGTGTCTTTTATACAGGTAACGAGTTCAAACAGGTGCAGTTAATACAGGTAATGAGTGGAGAACAGGAGGGCTTCTTAAAGAAATACTAACAGGTCTGTGAGAGCCGGAATTCTTACTGGTTGGTAGGTGATCAAATACTTATGTCATGCAATAAAATGCAAATTAATTATTTAAAAATCATACAATGTGATTTTCTGGATTTTTGTTTTAGATTCCGTCTCTCACAGCTGAAGTGTACCTATGATAAAAATTACAGACTTCTACATGCTTTGTAAGTGGGCAAACCTGCAAAATCGCCAGTGTATCAAATACTTGTTCTCCCCACTGTATATGTGTGTGTACTGTGTATAATTATTATATAATTATGCACAGTACACTGTGTGTATTTATATATATATATATATATATAAATACACACACATTCATGTATATATTTAAGAAATATTTGCATGTATATATTGCATATATATTTATATAATTTATATTATATCTAAATATAATTATAAAAAAAATATATATATATATATATATATATATATATACAGTGGGGAGAACAAGTATTTGATACACTGCCGATTTTGCAGGTTTGCCCACTTACAAAGCATGTAGAAAGAAGTCTGTCATTTTTATCATAGGTACACTTCAACTGTGAGAGACGGAATCTAAAACAAAAATCCAGAAAATCACATTGTATGATTTTTAAATAATTAATTTGCATTTTATTGCATGACATAAGTACTTGATCACCTACCAACCAGTAAGAATTCCGGCTCTCACAGACCTGTTAGTTTTTCTTTAAGAAGCCCTCCTGTTCTCCACTCATTATCTGTATTAACTGCACCTGTTTGAACTCGTTACCTGTATAAAAGACACCTGTCCACACACTCAATCAAACAGACTCCAATCTCTCCACAATGGCCAAGACCAGAGAGCTCTGTAAGGACATCAGGGATAAAATTGTAGACCTGCACAAGGCTGGGATGGGCTACAGGACAATAGGCAAGCAGCTTGGTGAGAAGGCAACAACTGTTGGTGCAATTATTAGAAAATGGAAGAAGTTCAAGATGATGGTCAATCTCCCTCGGTCTGGGGCACCATGCAAGATCTCACCTCGTGGGGCATCAATGATCATGAGGAAGGTGAGGGATCAGCCCAGAGTCTACACGGCAGGACCTGGTCAATAACCTGAAGAGAGCTGGGACCACAGTCTCAAAGAAAACCATTAGTAACACACTACGCTGTCATGGATTAAAATCCTGCAGCGCAACGCAAGGTCCCCCTGCTCAAGCCAGCGCATGTCCAGGCCCGTCTGAAGTTTGCCAATGACCATCTGGATGATCCAGAGGAGGAATGGGAGAAGGTCATGTGTTCTGATGAGACAAAAATAGAGCTTTTTGGTCTAAACTCCACTCGCCGTGTTTGGAGGAAGAAGAAGGATGAGTACAACCCCAAGAACACCATCCCAACCGTGAAGCATGGAGGTGGAAACATCATTCTTTGGGGATGCTTTTCTGCAAAGGGGACAGGACGACTGCACCGTATTGAGGGGAGGATGGATGGGGCCATGTATCGCGAGATCTTGGCCAACAACCTCCTTCCCTCAGTAAGAGCATTGAAGATGGGTCGTGGCTGGGTCTTCCAGCATGACAACGAGCCGAAACACACAGCCAGGGCAACTAAGGAGTGGCTCCGTAAGAACCATCTCAAGGTCCTGGAGTGGCCTAGCCAGTCTCCAGACCTGAACCCAATAGAAAATCTTTGGAGGGAACTGAAAGTCCGTATTGCCCAGCGACAGCCCCGAAACCTGAAGGATCTGGAGAAGGTCTGTATGGAGGAGTGGGCCAAAATCCCTGCTGCAGTGTGTGCAAACCTGGTCAAGAACATTACATCTCTGTAATTGCAAACAAAGGTTTCTGTACCAAATATTAAGTTCTGCTTTTCTGATGTATCAAATACTTATGTCATGCAATAAAATGCAAATTAATTACGTAAAAATCATAGAATGTGATTTTCTGGATTTTTGTTTTAGATTCCGTCACTCACAGTTGAAGTGTACCTATGATAAAAATTACAGACTTCTACATGCTTTGTAAGTGGGCAAACCTGCAAAATCGGCAGTGTATCAAATACTTGTTCTCCCCACTGTATATATACATAATTATACATAGTACACACACATATATTATGTAAACACAAACTTTTATTTTGGATGCGATTAATCGTGATTAATTGATTTGAAAGCTCTAATTTATTGGACATTTTAGTCTTTGATGTCAACAACAAAATTTACAGCAATTCCTTTTTAAAATCAGATAATTTGCTATCCCAACTATGCTTTTATTCTTTGCATTTAGCATTTGATAACCATTTTTGTAGCATGTATTTTTAATGACAAAATGATCTTGCAGAAATCTTTGAGGTACACATGGTTTTCATGAAGATATTGGGTGAAAACCACAGGAACTTGCCGAGAAAGTGTAACACATTATGTGAAAGTAGTGCTCGTCAACCAAAACTACCATTTACTGATAACTGAGATCATATTCAAGCAAGCCAGTAACATCAAACATAAAAAATATGAATATATAACAGAAAAATGTCAAATTGATCTACGAAACAGCCTGCAACACGTAAGAATGTATAAGCATGTATAAGAGTGGCAGAGGAACATCACAGAGGAAATTATACAAAAAACTATATCAGTTCAGGGCGGCACTGATCATATTGATCATATCACAGACCACACAAACCAACTCCACTATCCTGATCCAAAATGAGATCCAAAAATGTCTGCTTACAGCACAAATCCATTTTTTTTTTTACAAAACAGCGTTAAACATCATGCTACAAGTTGAGTCACACATAGCTGACTCAAACAAGCCTGTTAACACAAGACTAGTGTGAAATTATCTGCACTCAAAGTCAACCTTCTTCACATGACTCATCCTCACTGCGTCTGGTTTCTCTCGAGACTGAATTTCACACTCAAATCCTGCAGATGTACAACTGAAAACAGCGTCTAATTTTCAAAATATCATTATTCGCATATAACTTGCCAGATCGAGACGCAAACAGATTTATTGACCAAAACTATTTCAGGGAACAGCTCATTACTGAACAAAACACAATTAGTGGCCTCGTACATCAGTACAGCTTTCGAGATGCACAGCTATATGAATACAAATAAAGGCAATTTTCTAAACGTTATGAAGATTTATTGCATACATTATGTCACTAGATGGAACCAGCACTATGTAACAGTAATATGCTGTTCAGTTACTGGCCAGCATCATCAAAATGAGGCTAGACAGTATAATGCATTATGATATGTTTGTGAATACTGCATGTGTTTCATTGGTGTTAATGGATCACTAACATGTGTAAATGTTTGGTTTCATATATTTGCAAATGTAAGTGTGTACTACGCCATATTTACTGGAAAGTATGGAGGGTGTGTGTGAGTGTGTGTACATACCTGGTGGGTATCCTGGGCTACCTGTCTGATAAAGGTTGGCTGTGTAGGTCGGGGCGGTCGTAGGATAACCTCCAGGATAGCCTGTACACATGCAAAGGGACAACAGTTTAGAAATGACACTAAAACATGCTTAAAATCAACATTAGCAATTAATTGAATTGATCTGCACTGGTCAATAACATGTATTACTGATCCGATGTGACTTCACAACATATAAAGAATTTCTAATAAACAAGATAAACAATTTTCCTCAATGAATTTTAAATGAATTTAAAGTCATTTGAGCAAATCATCAGAGTAATTTTCTGATATTAAATTATATTTTGTATATAAGTCTCTTATGCTCACCAAAGCTGTATTAATTTGATAAAAAAATACAGTAAAAAATACAGTGAAATACTATTACAATTTAAATTAGCCATTTTCTATTTGAATATATTTTAAAATATAATTTATTCCTGTGACGCAAAGCTGAATTTTCAGCATCATTACTTCCGTCTTCAGTGTCACATGATCCTTCAGAAATCATTCTAATAAGCTGATTTGCTGCTCAAGAAACATTTATTATTATAATCAATGTTAAAAATAGTTGTGCTGCTTCACATTTCTGTGGGAACTGTGATAATTTATTTTTCAGGATTTTGCATTTATTTAAAATAGTAGCATTATAAATGACTTTACTGGCACTTTTGATCAAATTAATGCATCCTTGCTGAATAAAAGTATTAATTTCTTTGGATAAGGTTATAAACAGCAAAAACAGCCAAAAAGCCGTAGAACATCTATGCCAAATACTGAAAAAGTTAGTGGATAAAATTAGTTTGGTGCGTAAGCTCAAAAAACACATCAAGAAGAGAAGCTTGAGCATACATAATAGTAGAAGATTTCTTACAAAATAAATACTTTTTTTAGAGGCCAAATGCAAAGACAAAACGTTTTCGATTCACATCGTCACATCATAAAGTTTCAATTTTTTTGTAAGAAATATTTTACTATTATGTGTGTGAGCTCCTATTCTTGTTGAGCTTTGGATAAGACTATAAAATAAACCAATAGCTATACAGGCTTTATTTTAGAACATAATCTGGCTTCATTCTCACATTGAATGCCCACTTTTCACAAATCAATCCATTCCCAACTGGATAAAATCAAGTCCTATCCAACCTTTTTCAAGTTGAATATCCTGTTTCACTCTGCAATACAGTAGATTTTTTTAGAGTCACCAAAACATAAATTAACAAAAGCAAGTGCAGATTCTTTTTTGTAGACGAAAAGGCTGTTAATTTTAACAGTTAATGTTAACCTGTGCTATCATAAGAAAGGACAGAGTGAGAGAGAGAGAGAGCGAGGTGAGCTCTTTATTGAACAGGATGCGCACAGATGGCCTCCATTACGACATGTCTGTCTCAATAAGACACAGTCGGATGAGTGTGAAACCCAGTGCATCGCTCCATACTGAACAGCACGAGCTGTCAGACGTACAGGGCATCATGGGAGGGGAGTATCCAGGTCTAAACAGCTCACTGCACGGGATGCAATATAAAAACATTGGAGGATGCAGGAGAAATACTGCTGTTCAATTTGTTACACTCATAAGAGTGAGCATGTGAGGACCTGCTTGATCATGTGTTACGTAAAGGAACAGTTCACCCACAAATGACAATTCTGTCATCATCTAGTACTCACCCATATATATATATATATATATATATATATGTCTATTTGTACATAAAAGGGGATATTTAGAAGAATGTTCAGGCTATATTTTTCTATGTTGAAGCCTGGAATGTAAATAAGCTGAAGTTCAAATTGACTCACCAGAGCATTTCTATCCCAATAATAAAAAGCAAAAGAAAGAGAAAGCAAAGAAAGATAAAGTGAATTGATATGTTATGCAGCCAACAGAAACAAATCAGAAATGCATCAGATTTCAGTTCTTTTTTTATCTGCACTGCAACACATATTTTGATTAGATAATCATCAAGTGTTCTAAAATAGAAACAAATAACGTTTGCGAGTATACATACATACATACAATATATATATATATACATATATGTATCTATTTTCAATGCTATAGCCTTTGTGTAGATATTTAAAGATGGCTATCTTTAAGCATGACTGTTTGGATTTATATGAAATGGTAACACTTTACAATAAGAGTCCATTTGTAACATTAACTAAGGTGAATAAATAAGTATTGCTGATTGTTAAGATTGTTAATCTTAAAATTTACTAATACATTTAATGTATTACTAATACTAATACATTTTAAAGTTGTATCATTAGTTAATGCACTGTGAACTAACATTAACGATCAAACAATTAATGATTATTTAATTTAAGTACAGTATATTTTATGGTTCAGCACTAGATTACTTGGATAATTTTGTTTGTTTTCATTCAGTGTCCATTTTTAAAAACTATCGGCTGGTTAATCGGTTATCGGCCAGTGTGGTCCAACCTAGTTATCATTATCGGTAAAATCCACTATCAGTCGACCTCTAATTTCCACATCACTAGCAGCAGGAAAATGAAAACAGAATTGTTGTTTTCAGACAGGTTTCCCAAACAATATTTTGAAAACGCCTTTTCACAAACTTTTCAGGGAAACCAACTTACAAAATGGCTTAAAGGGTTAGTTCATCCAATAATGTCATTTATTACTCACCCTCATGCCGTTCCAGACCCGTAAGACCTCAGTTTATCTTTGGAACACAAATTAAGATATTTTTGTTGAAATCCGATGGCTCAGAAAGGCCTCCATTGGCAGCAATGACATTTCCTCTCTCAAGACCCATAAAAGGTACTAAAGACGTCGTTCTCACTACAGTGTAGTGTCTATCTCAAAAAAGTCCATCTCACTACAGTGGTTCTACAATAATTTTATGAAGCGACGAGAATAGTTTTTGTGCGCAAAAAAAACGAAATAACGACTTATATAGTGATGGCCGATTTCAAAACACTGCTTCATGAAGCTTCGGAGCGTTATGAATCAGCGTATCGAATCATGATTCGGATCACGTGTCAAACCGCCAAACTGCTGAAATCGCGTGACTTTGGCGATCCGAACTGCTGATTCGATACACTGATTCATAACGCTCCGAAGCTTCATGAAGCAGTGTTTTGAAATCGGCCATCACTACATAAAGTCGTTATTTCGTTTTTTTTGCGCACAAAAACTATTCTCGTCGCTTCATAAAATTATTGTAGAACCACTGTAGTGAGATGGACTTTTTTGAGATAGACACTACACTGTAGTGAGAACGACGTCTTTAGTACCTTTTATGGGTCTTGAGAGAGGAAATGTCATTGCTGCCAATGGAGGCCTTTCTGAGCCATCGGATTTCAACAAAAATATCTTAATTTGTGTTCCAAAGATAAACTGAGGTCTTACGGGTCTGGAACGGCATGAGGGTGAGTAATAAATGACATTATTTTCATTTTTGGGTGAACTAACCCTTTAAATATAGTGCTTTCATTCAGCTAGCTGAAAGTCAAAGTACTTTAAATAATACAATTTACTTTCTAAAGCCTTCCAAGCTACACCAAACAGTATCTTAATATATCAGAAGTTCAAACTCTTTATGTTTAAGTACAGAGCATCCTATACATTCTCTCCCTCCATCTCTTCACTGAAATGATCTGAAAATTCATTCATCCGTTAAGCAGTGCTCACAAAGACACAATCTGATTACAAGCGTTTCCAGACTCCGATACAAACAACACTCTCTCCACTTACATCTGATCTGACCGGCAATTCTCTTTAAATTGGGACATTAACACTTCATCACTCATTCACTTCAGTTCAGTTCATTCCTGCATTTACAAGAGACATGCAGAACCGCTTGTAATTTAATAATGTCACACAATCATTATAAGAATGTGTCCAATGAACTGTGTGCTGTGTGTCTTGTCTTATATGGAGCATCTCCCTCACTGGAAGTAGCTTATATATATATATATACATACATACAGTACCTGTCAAAAGGTTATCATAAGGTTTTTTATTGTTTTTGAAAATACTCTTACCAAGGCTGCAAGGCTTATTTGATCAAAAATACAGCAAAAACAGTAATACTGTGAAATATTATTACAATTTAAAATAACTGGTTTTTGCTGTAATATATTTTAAAATGTAATTTATTCCTGTGATGGTAAAGCTGAATTTTCAGCATCATTACTCCAGTCTTCAGTGTCACACGACCCTTCAGAAATCATTCAAATATGCTGATTTGCTGCTCAAGAAACATTTCTTATTATTATTAATGTTAAACACAGTTGTGCTGCTTAATATTTTTTGTGGAAACTGTAATTTTTTTCTTTGATGAATAGAAAGTTCAAAAGAACAGCATTTATTATAAATATACAAATTTTGTAATATTTACTAATTTAATTGTATCAATTTAATGTACCTTTGCTAAATAAAAGTATTACTTTCTTTTTTTATTTTCTTTTTTTGTTTTTAAATCTTACTTACCCCAAACTTTTGAATGGTGGTGTATCATGATTTCCAGGGGAAAAAAAGAAAAGAAATTACCATCACAAGAATAAATTACATTTAAAAAATTTTAAATATTACAACAGAAACCAGTTACTTGTAATTAAATTGTAACAGTATTTCACAGTATTACTGTTTTTACTGTATTTTTGATCAAATTAATGCAGCCTTGGTGAGATTAAGAGACTACTTTCAAAAAACATTTTAAAAAAACGTAATGTTTCCAAACTTTTGACCGGTACTGTATATATAATATCAGGTAAATATTAGGTCTGTGAACTATGCTCATAGCCAGAGATCACAAACGTGATCTCTTAATACACAATTGTTTCTCCTAGACACAAATGATATACTACTACTTCTACTAAAAACAATTATACATTGATAAATGTAATATAAATTATGATAATAATAATAAATAAATAAATTAGAGATATAATTGAAATAATATATTAATATATGGAATATTTATAAATATCCAATAATAATAATGATAATAATAATACAATTATTAATAATAATAATTGTTATTATTACATTAATATTCCAAAAATAAATACAACTGATATATATATATATATATATATATATATATATATATATATATATATATATATATATATATATATATATATATATATATAAAATTTATACATTTAATCTATCCCATATATTAAGTAAATATGATAAATGTATAGGTTTAATTGTAGTAAGAAATTACACGTATTACAGTTCGAATCAAATTCAGAAATTCAAACCTGACTGGAAGACAACCCTGACCAGCTAATGACCAGATCAGACTAGGTGAAAAATCTCATATGTGTCTCTTGTAGAGTTTTTGAACAATGTCTCAGACTGTGCTTAAATTTGCTTAGATATCAACGTCAGATATATCAATATTTCAACTAATTTCTCATCAAATGATCTGCTATATGCTATTAGTTGCTTTTTAGATGCATATTTTACAGCTCGATTTCTCCTAAGGAATTTTCTAAAATAAAACTGACAAATTATAAGTGAGAAAACCTCTAAGCAATAACATTTTCCTTTGGGTAACTACAGAGAGAAAGACATAATGAAACAGACTGAAAGAGAGGGGAGAGAGAAGGAGAGTAGATGCTGGTGTGTAAACAGTCTCTATTGACCCAGAGAATCCCTTCAACAAGAGCACATCAAATATGAGCCCACTGTTGCCATGACAGCAGACAAACACCTGCCATGAGTTACACAGACACACACAACACACATGGCTCTACATGCATAAACACACACACATGCCAACACGGAACAGAAATGAGAGGTGAAGTTTGAATTAATGCACACGCATTCCTGCACATCACAGACAAACGCTGCCGTCAGAACATCTAAATCATGACAGAAATTTCATTTTTGGGTGCTCTATCCCTAACAGAATTTGCACCTTTAAAGGTGCAGTAAGTGATTTTTGAGAAACACTGTCGATATTTGAAATTGCTCCGCCTCCAAAATGCTTTATATCTCTTTATCATAGCTGAAGCGAAGCACACCAGCTCCAGACAAACAATGACACTCACAACCGTCATGTTACTGTAGTTAACATTACAAAAACAGCATATCTTGGTTCTGTGAAACATAGCAAAACCAATGTTACTCACTTTATAAATTCACACTTACAAATAATCAAGAATTATGCATATTTGGCGTGCTGTCCGAGGAGAGGGCTCCGAGCTTGTTATTTTGGCCCGAACCCAGAGTACTCCCCCGTATCTCTGGTTAGGATAGTAACCAGGCGAGTGTGAAGAGACAGGGTGGTGGAGGGATGCTGAAAACTGTCGAGGAACATAGGTGAGTTGGCTATGTATATACACTCACCTAAAGGATTATTAGGAACACCTGTTCAATTTCTCATTAATGCAATTATCTAATCAACCAATCACATGGCAGTTGCTTCAATGCATTTAGGGGTGTGGTCCTGGTCAAGACAATCTCCTGAACTCCAAACTGAATGTCAGAATGGGAAAGAAAGGTGATTTAAGCAATTTTGAGCGTGGCATGGTTGTTGGTGCCAGACGGGCCGGTCTGAGTATTTCACAATCTGCTCAGTTACTGGGATTTTCACGCACAACCATTTCTAGAGTTTACAAAGAATGGTGTGAAAAGGGAAAAACATCCAGTATGCGGCAGTCCTGTGGGCGAAAATGCCTTGTTGATGCTAGAGGTCAGAGGAGAATGGGCCGACTGATTCAAGCTGATAGAAGAGCAACTTTGACTGAAATAACCACTCGTTACAACCGAGGTATGCAGCAAAGCATTTGTGAAGCCACAACACGCACAACCTTGAGGCGGATGGGCTACAACAGCAGAAGACCCCACCGGGTACCACTCATCTCCACTACAAATAGGAAAAGGCTACAATTTGCACGAGCTCACCAAAATTGGACAGTTGAAGACTGGAAAAATGTTGCCTGGTCTGATGAGTCTCGATTTCTGTTGAGACATTCAGATGGTAGAGTCAGAATTTGGCGTAAACAGAATGAGAACATGGATCCATCATGCCTTGTTACCACTGTGCAGGCTGGTGGTGGTGGTGTAATGGTGTGGGGGATGTTTTCTTGGCACACTTTAGGCCCCTTAGTGCCAATTGGGCATCGTTTAAATGCCACGGCCTACCTGAGCATTGTTTCTGACCATGTCCATCCCTTTATGACCACCATGTACCCATCCTCTGATGGCTACTTCCAGCAGGATAATGCACCATGTCACAAAGCTCGAATCATTTCAAATTGGTTTCTTGAACATGACAATGAGTTCACTGTACTAAAATGGCCCCCACAGTCACCAGATCTCAACCCAATAGAGCATCTTTGGGATGTGGTGGAACGGGAGCTTCGTGCCCTGGATGTGCATCCCACAAATCTCCATCAACTGCAAGATGCTATCCTATCAATATGGGCCAACATTTCTAAAGAATGCTTTCAGCACCTTGTTGAATCAATGCCACGTAGAATTAAGGCAGTTCTGAAGGCGAAAGGGGGTCAAACACAGTATTAGTATGGTGTTCCTAATAATCCTTTAGGTGAGTGTATATAGGCCTCCTCTCATGCTGATTGGATAGATCACTTGAACGTGTTCCTCCCGAACTTTGTTATTAAAAGAATCACATATGGAGCAGAAACAACAGAACCTCTGTGTCCGTTTTCAGGCCTTCTTTTAGGCCTCTCCAGCGCTGGAAATCTTTTCTTATATTAACGCGGGTCCTAAAGCTCTTGCCTGATCATAACCCTTCTTTTCCAGTGATTTTCCTCTGACCTTTTCTCTTTTGTAATGTCTCTCAGCCAAATCTCCCTCTTGCTCACTCTCTCTCCTCCCCATCATGAGTGGACACGCCCCCTACTGCTGATTGGCTACAAGTGTGTTGTGGCTCTCGGTCCGATCCACTTTCAACAGCGTTTCTCACAAATCACTTACTGCACCATTTAACTTTTGATATATTTCAGAAGGAAACTGGAAAACCTCATTAGTAGATACTACTATTGGCTAATATTATTTGTGGTCTGGGATACATCTGCAGAAAAGTCCTTTCATTTAATGACAGATTAAACAAACCTTTTTTTAGCATGCACTAATGAATTGTATAGTGTAAGATCACAGGCATTTATTAATAAAGCATGTTGTGTTTTTAAATACATGTGAGTGTCTCATCACGTACCTGTGTATGCCATATTCTTGGGGTTTCCGTACGGGGTTCCCGGTTGCACGGGACTGTACACCGGGTTCATTGTGGAAGACAGCCTGTTCTTACTGAGAGAGACAGAGAGAGACAGCATATGAGTTACACCAATGTTGTTTTGACAGATATGAACTTCTACAACACAATCATCTGCCTAAATAAACCAAAATGATAACAAAATATAACAGACACACACAAGCACAAGTCTCAAAATCTCTAGGCTCTACAGTCTCACGGTCTCTTTTTTACCTTATTTTGAAGAATTACATAAAAGGGCTTTTCACACTTGAAATAGTTAACTCTGGGTCATTCTAAACCCTGGGTTATTGCTTCACGTTTCACACTGCTTATAATTTACACAGAGTTAACAATTTATCCTAGGTATTCATAAGGTGAAGTTTCACACTCCTAAACCCTGGGTTAATGTTCTTATTTGCATATTTGCGGTGCCAGTGTCACTGACTGGATAAACACAGCATTGCTGACTGTAATATCAAGTTTTCATAAAAGGTAAGAATGAAATGGTCTCTTCCTATCAAACGCTGAAACGACTGTTTATATACATCGAGCTGTGTATCTGTGACTGCCCAAAACACTTAAATATAAGGAGCAGGGTTTCATAACCTTGGGTAAAAAGCGGTGTTAATCCCGCTTCTAAATTACAAGTGGGGTTTAGAATGATGAGAACCCGGGGGTAAACGCAGTGTAAAAAGCCATGAAGACTTTTCAGACCATGTTTCAGGAGATGCTGTCAATCTTCAAGACAATCTTCAAATGTGTTTGGCTGTGGCTTTTCACGTTTTGGTTATTTTTGTAATGGTATTTGTAATGGAGTTAATAGACAATGCTTTATATTTAAATACCGATAACCGATAATCTGGTCGATACATTTACATCCAAATTTTTATATAATTTTTGATTTAAATAAATCTCACCATTAAAAACCATGTCCCAAGCACTTCAACATAAATCAAACCTATACAGAAGTCCAATTTGAACAAGTATAAGTTTTAAAATCCATCTGCCTTTGATAAATAAAATGGAATGGCCTCTGCACGGACAATAATGATTTTAATTAAACCATACTGTTGATGAAAATAATATGAGAATAAATAAAATCGCTAGTTTTTTATTAATAATGCATCAATGTTTTTGAAAAAAGAAACATCTTAAATTAATATTACTGTTATTGTTGTTTATATGCCTATGTGGTGTTTTTAATATGCTTTAAGACAAACCATGTGAAAATTATGTGAAAAAAATGCTGAGTATTTTCTCTTTAAAACTGCAGTGAAAAAAGACAAAAAAGAAAAGTCTCAAAAACGCGATTTGAAATCATTGGTGTTTCTTACGTCACAAACTACCTTGTAACCAATCACGTCAATGTGTGGGCGGGCTTTAGCATATCACCATTACTATGCTGCAAAGCAGGCGAGTCTCAAGAGAAGACAGGTTATCCCGGTATATTATTCTGTTGATATGAAAAATCGGGTAGATTTAGCAATATAGTGTGTGTATGATGTATATTACGATGTTATGATGAACTATATGCTTTTCTTGGGTTGTTTTAACCCAGCAATTGGGTTGTTTTAAGCAAACATTTAACCCAACCGCCGGGTTAAAACAGCCCATTCACTGGGTTAAAACAGCACAATTGCTGGGTTTGTCCATTTTCAACCCAACTTGGGTTGTTTTTAACCCAGCATTTTTTAGAGTGCACTGATGTTCTGAGTTGTTCAAAGCGTTTCTAAGGATACTGATTGTTAGAAGTTTAGAACATGGTTTGTGTAACATTAGCAACACATTATTAGCTGTTAGATAATGTAGTCAAGCAAAAGACTAATCATATTAATTACCGTTATGTGTCCGACGTTGTAAAGACGAACGTTGTGCATAGCTATTTGAGCTGCGTGCGCTGAAGCTAAAGATGATCACCGGTAAACTGGTGCGCTTTACTACGGCGTTAACTTAACCAAATGCATCCTATATAAGATAAATCAGTTATATATACACAAAATAAACATATTACAATTTATTTCTACACGGAATGCCAATGTGCTTGTCAGAATATGTAACTCCTGTTGTGGATCTGCACCTGTTAAACTTAACTGTATTTTACTTTCCAAAGTGATTCCAATCATAATTCAAGCAATTCAAAACCATTATGGCAAACAGTTGCGCATCTGAAGTGTCTCAGCTAAAGGAAATAATCAATTATTTATGTACTTTAATATATCGGCCAAATGTTCTTATTGGGACGATAATGATAACATTAAAAATGAACATATATCAAATCAAATCAAAATTTATTTATAAAGCACAATAAAAACAACAGTAGTTGACCACTGTGCTGTACAAACCTTACTAAAAAAGACATAGAAATTAAATATAATCAGTTTAGACCACAATGCAATAGGAAGGAGGAGAATATATTAAAAAAAAAAATATTATATATATATATATATATATATATATATATATATATATATATATATACACAGTGGGGAGAACAAGTATTTGATACACTGCCGATTTTGCAGGTTTTCCTACTTACAAAGCATGTAGAGGTCTGTAATTTTTATCATAGGTACTCTTCAACTGTGAGAGACGGAATCTAAAACAAAAATCCAGAAAATCACATTGTATGATTTTTAAATAATTAATTTGCATTTTATTGCATGACATAAGTATTTGATCACCTACCAACCAGTAAGAATTCCGGCTCTCACAGACCTGTTAGTTTTTCTTTAAGAAGCCCTCCTGTTCTCCACTCATTACCTGTATTAACTGCACCTGTTTGAACTCATTACCTGTATAAAAGACACCTGTCCACACACTCAATCAAACAGACTCCAACCTCTCCCTAATGGCCAAGACCAGAGAGCTGTGTAAGGACATCAGGGATAAAATTGTAGACCTACACAAGGCTGGGATGGGCTACAGGACAATAGGCAAGCAGCTTGGTGAGAAGGCAACAACTGTTGGTGCAATTATTAGAAAATGGAAGAAGTTCAAGATGACGGTCAATCTCCCTCGGTCTGGGGCACCATGCAAGATCTCACCTCGTGGGGCATCAATGATCATGAGGAAGGTGAGGGATCAGCCCAGAACTACACGGCAGGACCTGGTAAATGACCTGAAGAGAGCTGGGACCACAGTCTCAAAGAAAACCATTAGTAACACACTACGCCGTCATGGATTAAAATCCTGCAGCGCACACAAGGTCCCCCTGCTCAAGCCAGCGCATGTCCAGGCCCGTCTGAAGTTTGCCAATGACCATCTGGATGATCCAGAGGAGGAATGGGAGAAGGTCATGTGGTCTGATGAGACAGAAATAGAGCTTTTTGGTCTAAACTTCACTCGCCGTGTTTGGAGGAAGAAGAAGGATGAGTACAACCCCAAGAACACCATTCCAACCATGAAGCATGGAGGTGGAAACATCATTCTTTGGGGATGCTTTTCTGCAAAAGGGACAGGCCGACTGCACCGTATTGAGGGGAGGATGGATGGGGCCATGTATCGCGAGCTCTTGGCCAACAACCTCCTTCCCTCAGTAAGAGCATTGAAGATGGGTCGTGGCTGGGTCTTCCAGCATGACAACGACCCGAAACACACAGCCAGGGCAACTAAGGAGTGGCTCCGTAAGAACCATTTCAAGGTCCTGGAGTGGCCTAGCCAGTCTCCAGACCTGAACCCAATAGAAAATCTTTGGAGGGAGCTGAAAGTCTGTATTGCCCAGCGACAGCCCCGAAACCTGAAGGATCTGGAGAAGGTCTGTATGGAGGAGTGGGCCAAAATCCCTGCTGCAGCGTGTGCAAACCTGGTCAAGAACTACAGGAAACGTATGATCTCTGTAATTGCAAACAAAGGTTTCTGTACCAAATATTAAGTTCTGCTTTTCTGATGTATCAGATACTTATGTCATGCAATAAAATGCAAATTAATTACTTAAAAATCATACAATGTGATTTTCTGGATTTTTGAGTAATCCAGAGTACCTATGATAAAAATTACAGACTTCTACATGCTTTGTAAGTGGGCAAACCTGCAAAATCGGCAGTGTATCAAATACTTGTTCTCCCCACTGTATATATATATATATATATATATATATATACACACACACACACACACACACATACATATATATATATATACACACACATACATAGGATATATATACCGATATGGTGCCGATATGGTGGCCGACATATCGTGTATCCCTATTGTCTACTGTTTAAAATTTTGGGGTGAGTATGATTTTTTAATGTTCTTGAAAGTCACTTATGCTCACCATGACTGCATTTATTTATCAAAAATATAGAAGATATTGTGAAACATGATAACAGTTTCAAATAAGTGTTTTCTATTTGTATTTTTTTTTTTTAAATTGTAATTTATTCCTGTCAATTTTCAGCATCATTACTCCAGTCTTCAGTGATCCTTCAGAAATCATTCTAATATGCTGATTTGCTGCTCAAGAATCATTTCTTATTATCAAAGTTGAAATCAGTTGTGCAGCTAAATATTTTTGTGGAAACTGTGATCATTTTTTTCAGGATTCTTTGATTAAAAAAAAAAAAAAAAACTATTTATTTCAAATATAGTACAAAAAACAAAAACAAAAAACTTTTGTAACATAATAAATATATTTATTGCCACTTAATAAATTAAACCCATTTATATTTATATAACCCATTAGTGAATTAGCAAATTGCCTCCATTTTGCATCAAAACATGTTTAAAAGAAAACAACCTTCAATTAAGAAGAGAAGCAGGATAGTATATGGTAAATAAGAACATTTAAATTTGTTATTATTTATTATGTATCAAGCAATGTATTATTTATTGAAAAAAGAAGCCCTCGAGTGTGACATCATATCCTGTTTCTTGCAGGGTCTGAAACTTTTTGCAAACGGGGTACGAGTATGTGAGTGTGTTACCCTCCCTAATTGTGCATTTGTGTGTATCTGATCTCCCTTGAACACTGTGATGACATTATCAGTCAGTCAGTCGGGGGGAAAGACATGAATAGGGGAGGATTATGCGTCAGAACTTTCCCCTTACATCTCTGCCACACACGACGGAAACGGGAGAAGGCTGTGTGAGCATGGAGCTGTTAGCAGGTGTTCAGATGTGCCGTGGTGGTGTGTGTGTCACAAGTGCATATGTGTGTGTGTGGGAGAGTGGATTTGTCAGAGGGGAATGTGCCCGTCAGATCGAGCAGATGACAAAAGTATGAAAGATCAAGGTCATGAGGAGCTTGATGAAGCATTTCACAAATATTAAAGATTAAAAAAGAAAATAAAACACACACCTTTCCATTATCCTAAACATTTTATCAGCATGTAAAATGCATTAGAGATCAAAATAATTTGACAAACTGCGGAAAACAATCTAATTGTCTTTTATAAAAACCCTGCTAGAAATTTTACGTTCCCAGAACGTCCCCGCTGGTGTCAAGGACGTCGCCTAGTAACGTTTCCAGAACGTTCCGAGACGGTCATGATGTGGAGTTCTTTAAAGGGTTCGGGGACGTTATTTGGCAGACCTTCACGGAACATTCAGGACGTTCTCGGAACGTTCAGGGGACCATATTTTATTTGGAGATTTGATGTTCTCAGAACGTTGCCGCTGGTGTCAAGGACGTAACTTAGTAACGTTCCCAGAATGTTCCGAGACGGTCATGATGTGGAGTTCTTTAAAGGGTTGGGGGACGCTATTTGGCGGACCTTCATGGCCTTCTCGGAACGTTTAGGGGACCATATTTTATTTGGAAATTTGATGTTGCCAGAACGTTCTCAGAACGTCCCCGCTGGTGTCAAGGGCGTCGCCTGGTAACGTTCCCAGAACGTTCCGAGACGGTCACGATGTGGAGTACTTTTATGGGTTGGGGGACGTTATTTGGTGGACCTTCAGGGAACATTCAGGACGATCTGGGAATGTTTAAGGGACCATTACTATAGGACGTTCCCTCTAGGTCTATACACTACATTCCCATAACGTTTGCAGGACCTTTAGGGGACCAACCTAGAAATGTTATTTTTTGACTTTCTGAATGTGCTAATGTGGCTAAAGCTACCATTGTCTCTTACTGTATTCACAGAGACCAGAGCTTGTTATTTTTAGCCCGAAAATGCTCACCGCCTGTACAATTCAGAAGCACACTTTTATTACTTCTTAAAAATAAAACTAATGAAATAGCTCTGATCTCTGTGAATACAGTCAGAGGCAATGGTAACTTTAGCCACATTAGCCGTCAGCGTGCACTAAGGCGATTTGCGTACATTCACAAAATATAACGTGCAGTACTTACATGTTCTGAATATGAAGTTGGACAAACTTGGTATTGATCCATCTTTGAGAAGCAACTTTTGTGCAAATCCTGCGTTTTACTGACCCTCACTTGCAAAGCAGCCCAGTGTACCTTGATTCACACAAACACGTTCTGAAAACATTCAGTCCCCTAAAGGTCCTGCAAACTTTATGGGAATGTAGTGTAAAGACCACTGCACTGAACAAGATATGTTGCAGCGCAGTCCCGAATGAAATGTCCCCATCTGACTAACAGGGAATCGCATGGGAACATTCTGTTAATGTCCCAAAAGTCCTCTTTGTAAGGTTGCTGTGTGACCATAGAATAACCAAAATGGAACGTCCCCCTAAAGTCATATCGGGAATGTTATTATATGACCAACAGAAGACCATGTGGGAACGATCTGTTAATGCCCCAAATGTACTCTTTGTAACATTAGTATGTGACCATAGAATAACCAATATGGAACGTCCCCCAAAAGTCATATAAGGAACGTTATTATATGACCAACAGAGGTACATGTGGGAACGTTCTGTTAATGTCAAATGTCCTCTTTGTAATATTGGTATGTGACCATAAAATAACCAAAATTGAACGTGCCCCTAAAGTCATATAAGGAACCTTGAACTGCAGCACTTTCATAACCAAAAGAGGATGTTTTAGGAACGTCCCTAATGTTCTATAAAGGTTTGGGTTTTCGTCACCTTTAGACAGCTTTTAGGGAACGTTGTGCTAGGTCGCAAGAACGTCCCCTCCTACGTAGGAAGTCATGAGAGGTCACGCATTAGAGTGATTTTACCATGTTTAATCGGGTCAGTTGTGCTCAACAAGATCCCTTAACTATTGTAAATTCATTGTAACACATGGCCTCTCATGACTTACTGCTTTTTATTAAACACATATAATTTTGTTAAAACTTCTGGAGCGTTCTTGAGCACTAATTTATATTTTAAAGGCTCAATATTATGGTTTAATAGACTATTTCTCTGTAATGTAGAACAATGTTAGCAATGTTACAATGTAGAACAATGTTAGCAATGTTACATATAGTATTCTTCTCAACCCTGTGCGATTAGTCGACTAATTGCTTAAATGAACGACTACTAGTTGACTGGAAAAATCTTTAGTTGGGAGCCCTACACAACGAATAATTCTATTTCCTGCTCGACATACTGTAATTACCACATGGACCAGCCGTGTTAACGATCTGTCCGTCGTGGACTGTCTGACTTTTTTTCTGCAACTAAAGTCACAAATTTAAATTTGGTTGACTATGTGCCCACTGGTGTGGAGTGAGCGAGCATTTTCAATTCATTCCTATGTAAGTTGAGCTTCATGGCTGCGTGGTGCATTGTGGGATTGACAGTGGACTGGAGAGCAGCTAGAGCGTCAAAAGGTTGGGCAGTTCTTGAATATTATGCAAATATCAAGCGAAAAGCGTGGACCGCAGCCAAACGCTGTGAGGTTCAGGTAGTGACGTATGTCTTGAGCGTTTAAAAATATACAGATTGTGCCAGAGTTTATGCTGGATTTAGTGCATAATTCATATTGTTTACACATTGGATGCTTTGCAGTTCTTATATCTATATGTTAAGTTAGTTCACTTCAGAATTAAAATTTTACTGATAATTTACTCACCCCCATGTCATCCAAGATGTAATGTTTTTCTTTCTTCAGTCGACTGAAGAAAGAAAAACAAAAACATTCCAAGATTTTTCTCCATATAGTGGACTTCAATGGGAACCAACAGGTTGAAGGTCCAAATTGCAGTTTCAATGCAGCTTCAAAGGGCTCTACACGATCCCAGCCGAGGAATAAGGGTCTTATCTAGCAAATTTATATACTTTTTAACCACAAATGCTCGTCTTGCACTAGCTCTGCGATGCGGCACGCATTACGTAATCATGTTGGAAAGGTCACGCGTGACGTAGGCGGTAGTACCGACCCAGTGTTTACAAAGCGAACGTGCAAAGACTAAGTCAAACGGCCTTTACAAAAAAAGGTAAAACAACGATGTCGGACGATTTTGAAGATGGAGAAGAAAATGAGATGGAGTTTTTCGCCCTACCGCGGTACTTCCGCCTACGTCACGCGTGACCTTTCCAACGTGATCACCTAATGCGTGGTGCATCGCAGAGCTAGTGCAAGACGAGCATATGGTTAAAAAGTATATACATTTTTATTTTTTTAGAAAATGACCGATCGTTTCACTAGATAAGACCCTTACTCCTCGGCTGGGATCGTGTAGAGCCCTTTGAAGCTGCATTGAGACTGCAATTTGGACCTTCAACCCATTGGTTCCCGTTGAAGTCCACTATATGGAGAAAAATCCTGGAATGTTTTCCTCAAAAACCTTAATTTCTTTTCGACTGAAGAAAGAAAGACATGAACATCTTGGATGACATGGGGGTGAGTAAATTATCAGGAATTTTTAATTCTGAAGTGAACTAATCCTTTAAATATTGTAGTTTGGATGCTTTCATTATGATGTGTTTACAAAAGTTTAGAAAATTGACAGCATATCTTTACTTGGGGCATTCAAAAACAAAGCTGGCCTCTTTCTAATTGTAATAGACTGGAGAAACGATGCTGAATTTTTTCACAATCCAATCAATTAAATCAAACAAAAAGATGAAAATGGTAATGAATTAAATTTCAAGTTGACTTTAATAAGCTTGATCAGAGGTACAAAAATTGAAATGAGCAGGTGAAAGCTGTGTGCTGCTCTGAGACTATACAAATCAAGGTTAAAAAAACCCTAGAGAGAAACATGACATATAGCCTAGCTAATATGTAGGTCATAACAGCTGAAAACGTACATACATCAGGGTGAACAGAACATCAACTTCTACCCAACCCCAAACACACACACACACAGACACGGTGGAAGGTGCTGAGCACTAGACTGACCTCTTAACGTTCTGACTGGTGTCTGTTGGGTACAGAAAACTGAATTTGTCAGTGGAATGCCCGCTTGCCATTCTCAGTGAAGGAAAGGCAAATGAAGGAGGTAGGAAGAATGGATATGCAAATCTGGAAATGACAAAAAAGAAGGAAACAAACAAAAACGAGAGCAGGATATGATTAAAAGGCAAACCATCAAGCACAAGCACAGCAGAGCAAAGCAAAACACAACGCAACATAAAGCAAGCAAAGCAGCGGCCTGAGTGAGAGAGAGTGAGAGCGAGAGAGAGAGAGAGAGAGAGAGAGAGAGAGAGTGAGAGTGAGAGAGTGTGACAAGCAGCAGAAATCAAAGCTCACACACCTTCACACACTGATGGACAGATCAGTATGGGGGTGAATAACAGTGCGTTGGGGACAAACAGCGCCGGCTTTGAGCAGTGTTCTTGTGTGCATGTAGATGTGAGTTAAACTGCACTCAAACCCACTTAATATCACTTCCTTTAATGAGACACTTCTTTCATTCCCACCCACTTTAAAAGGATTAATGTGCAGAGAAAAACAAGGAATATCATATCCATTTTACAATACACTTTGGTTATTTTCACTGCTTAAGTAGGAATGTTTGCTTTGTATAAATGTGCTTAAAGGGATAGTTCACCATTATTTACTCACCCTCCAAACTAGTATGCATGTTTTTCTTTTGCGGAAAACAAAAGAAGATATTTTGATGAACATAGGAGTCCACTGACTTTTTTATACACACAGAAATTACATTGCTCAAAAGATCTTCTTTTATGTTCTACATTTTAATTTTTGGGAGCACTATCCCTTTAAATGTAATAACTAGTGATGAGCATTTTGTTCTTGTTATACGGATGGAAAATTAAAGACACTGTATCATGTCAACATATTACCCATGATTCATGTGCAATGGAGGCCAGAGGATGCTACAATTTTTCACCCATGAATTTGCATGAACTTTTCTCATGTGATTACAGGATAATGATTTTTACAAATAATTTTACTCCAACATGAAAAAAACTGTGATATTATTGATTAGACAAAACGATAAAATAGGTTAATTACCACAAGTATTTTAATGCTACATCACCAATAATGGTTTACACTAACTGAAAAGTTAACTGAACAATGTAGAAATTTCTTTGGCAAAAAATAAAGAAAAAATATGCATAAAAAATTATTATTAATGCACAAGCTCTTATTTTACATGTTGTAGCAGCATAAATAAAATTGTATCTGGTCAGTTGCACGACAACAAAAAACAAATAAAACAAAAAGAACCAAAATACTTTTCTTGGATGCGCCTGAAAACACACATTATCACCTCTCATCACATAATTTTCATATGCATGCATAGTGAATGCATTGTTTGCTTCCTAATTAACTGTCAGATTGACAATTGTAACATATGAAGTCTTCATCCCGCCAAGTAAACATCTCACTAATCTATATCCTAGTGTTTGTCGGCAAGAGATACAAAATATTAATGCTAATTAATGCACGTTCACATATGCTGAATTTTGCATGTGCATGTAATTTCTTTACTGAAATGTAATGCAAGTATGAAGTGCATCCAGGTAACAATTATGCATGCACGGTTTTTTTAATGCTAAGTTAGGTGACTTCATTAAGCAATCTAATAGTGCCCTCTAGTGAAGGTATTATGCATTCATGCTTGCCATCACCTCAGGTTAATATCACTGCTGTTAAATGGACAACTGTAAGTGATGTAAAACGTGCATGTTCTTTTTTATGTGCAGAGGCGGCTCCGAGCAGCTTGTGTTCTGCAGACCGTAAGTCATTAATCAGGACGTGACAGGATCACCTTGAGCTGTTCGTGGATGAAGGTGCCCCTCACACCAGTACACAGCCACCCCTCTCTCTCTCTCTCTCTCTCTCTCTCTCTCTCTCTCTCTCTCTCTGCACTAATGTCTTTCTCAGTAGGACAGTATGATTGATGGCATAATGAAGAATATCAAACTGCCACACAGATGTAAGGGAAATCTACTGAAATTGTATGCATGCATTCAGAACATGCTCAGACGTAATTGACTGCCTTGGGATTCACTGATTCTTATTCTTATCAAATATCATTAAAGACCAGATAACATATCTTCTATGATTCTTGTGCCATAGAGGCACGAATCAGGGATGCTAAAATTTTTCACCAATGAATTTGGATGACCTTTTCACTTGGATTGATATGGATTTTTGCGGCAGACATGAATCAAACGATATATATTTTTTAATGCATCTCAATGGGCATATTGTTGTGATGAAGCTGGCTAATTTTCACTCATAAAGAATAATATCTAGTCAATATTTTCATAACATAGCAGATCATAACTAGGAAAATGCATATTATTAACTAAAACTCCAGCATTTAAAAAATAACATTAACTAAATTCAAATAAACGTTAACTGAAATAAAAAGAAAATTACTAAAACTGTGATAAAATTAACAAAAACTAAGTAGACAAATAAAAAACTATAATAAAAAAAAACTAAATTATTAAAACAAACTAAAATCACAATTACAATGGAAAATATAAAATAAAAATGAATTCAAAATATTAATAAATACTATAAATTACACAAACTTTCAGATTTCCTGATATTTCCAGCTTTTCAATGATCGTAACACTGACAAACATTTGCATGTGATCATAATACACCAAACAATATTCAAGGATATATTCAAGGATGTTTGTTTTTCTGTTTTTATGATATTATTTCACCCTCTATTTCTCTTCTGTAATGTAAAAAACTGAATATCATATTCATATATACAACACACAACCTTCAATGGCATGCAGCAACGCTATTTGAAATAATTAACTGGAACACACAGACACAAACTAACCTTTTTATGGCTCAATGACCAAAAGCATAGAAAAATACACAGAACGCAGTGAAGAGCACTCATTATCCCGGGCAGGTATTATTCACTGCTTCATGTGCTCTTCTACAAGCCAAACACGCACAGTGGCTCATCAAGGGTGGAGAATGGGGTTTTGAGTGCACACTCGGGTAACTAACGCACCAGACTGCCCTTCCTACGTCCCTGAAGAGTCGTTCATTAGGGAAGATATGTGCTGGAAAATGGCAGACTTATAATACAGAGCTGGTTTAAAGGGATGGTTCACCCAAAAATGAAATTTCTATCATCATTTACTCACCCTCATGTTGTTCCAAACCTGTTTCTTTCTTCTGATTAACATAAAAGAAGATATTTTGAAGAATGTTGGTAACCAAACAGTTTTTGGTCCCCATTGACTTACATTGTATTTTTTTTCTTCATACTATGGAAGTCAAAGGGGACCAGCAACTGTTTGGTTACCAACATTCTTCAAAATATCTTCTTTTATGTTCCACTCAAGAAAGAAACTCATACAGGTTTGGAAAAACATGAGGGTGAGTAAATGATGACAGAATTTTCATTTTTGGGTGAACTATCCCTTTAATGCATAACACTTACAGTAAGAGCGAGACACAGGGACAGGTGCTCAAGACTTTCTCCTTGTCTTCATAAAGGTTTTCCTTTCCTCTCCTTGCTGAGGCCCATGACACACCAAGCCGATGTTTGGCCATTGGCCAACGTCGGGCCGCCGTTGAGTGTCTGTCGGGCTAGTCGGCGGGAGTTCCCCAATTTAGCATGTTGAATCTGTGTCTGGCCATCGGTGAGAGAGATCACACTGATTGGCTGTTCAGTTTAGCGAACGAGCCAGTGCATGAGGATAAAAGCGAGAGCGATGCAAGCGAGCAAAGAAGTCATGATGGCACAGACAGAAGGCTGTTCTAATCTTACGTCATCTTACCTAAGGCATTTCAATACGTGAATATTTTCATAACAACATGAGCCGCCTGGAATGAAGAAAGTGATCAGCATGATTCAAAATTGTAAGCAAGCGCTGCTTTGTTCACGGTTTGTATATCTGTAGTCCTAGTTTCGGTTTTCTTTTTTGAATGACGAGTATAGACTATTGATACCTGCTGATATAGATAGTTATTTCCTTCCATGCAGGCACAGAACGCACATGTTAGTTGGCAGTCAGCTGTAGTCTTTGCGGTGTGTTCAAGTGCAGCTTTTTGGCCCAGACGCAGCCGATGCGAGGCGAAAACACAGTTGGCTTTCATTGCCGCTAGTTCTTTGACGTCAGCTTGGTGTGTCACAACCTTTACTTCTAGGGTCAGGAATCAATAACTAGTTCTAAATATTTAAAACAAATACTAGAATTAAATGATTTATTATGCTCAGTTCTCAAAATGACCAATTATATGAGTGGCAAGCAGGGCGGGGCTAAAAGCATTGGGAACGGAGCGAGGCCGGTGGCGCGAGTATCGAGTCTCACGGAGGAGTTTCAGAAGGATATGATATGGATATTTTGTTTATGTTTGTACGGCAGTTGTCCGTGAGGGGCTGCTGCTTTACTTTCGTTTTGTTGTTTGTATTGCGTCATTAAACTTTACGTTGATCGTTCGCTAGTTCCTGCCTCCTCCTTCCCTTATCAACGAACTTCGTTACATATACATATATGTGACCCGTGCTGTCAAAATGAGTCTGAATGCACACGGGCTAATTACGAGCTACAGGCAAAACAAGTGAAAAATGTCAATTTTGGTTGAATTTGTGGTTTTCACAAAAATGAGTTCATTAAGCCCTCGTCTATCGATCCAAATGCTCCAAATAGCAATTAAACATCTAAAAGTATCTTTATTTGTATGTTTCCTGAGAGGAGTACCTTTCCTTTGCCCATGAAAATTGCTGTTTTTCACTGTTCGCTTCTCGGCGACTGGTGCTTCCCTCAGCACAAGTTTGGTATCGCCTTAAATGTAGCATTCCAACTTTGTGAATATTCATAGCGAATTCTCAATGGCTTGAGTCTGAACCAATGAAATGTGATTTTCAATCTCATGCTGATGTAAACAAAGCCATCTTACTCACACTGACTGACAGATCCGAAGCGTGCGCACAAAGACGCCTCAGACAACGCGCAATCCCGATATACACATATACACAGAATTACAGTATTTCAAAATATCTGCCTTGGCGAGTATTCACTCAAACATAATCTGTTATGTCATAAGTGAACATTTGTTAACTGTTGGGGAAAAACATCTGATGTGTAACATTATATTAGATCCGTGCGGTACAGTAGGCCTTAATATATGCTGTCTGTTTCATTAATGTTACAGGGTTGCCAACTCTCACGCATTTGGCGTGAGACACACGCTTTCAGGCTCTGTCTCACGCTCTCACTCACGCCAAATTGCCAAACCTTTTTTTTTGATATGAAACAAAGTCATGTTAAGTTAAGTTTTAATACGAAATTCAAGCAATAAATACCGTTTTGGCGCACTTAATGTGCTATAACAGTTAAAGCCAGAGCCGTTAAAAAACAGAGTTGCGACATGCTTTCATCTCCCGGCGGCGCGCACGGTCACGTGGTTCATGGAGCTCTCAATAGTTCTAAACAAACTAGTGCTATCAATACATTTGAATAGACAACAGCTTCACTATACAGGTATTTGCAGCAATTTTTGGTAAACAGTACAGCATAGTGTGCATTGATTATTACGTCAACCACATTTACAGTATCATTTTATTATGGAGAGTGATGGAGATGCAGCATTGTTAACATTAATGTTAATGGTTTTCTTGTATTTAGCCCTCAGGTATTCCTTACTAATTGGTCACACTCATACTCATTGGTGGTCAAATGTGACCATACACCTTAACTATTTTCAAATAAATAAATGTTCTATATTTTAGTTCAATAAGATTTATTGAATATTTTGAGGAGATCTTTTGGTACTAAATACTATTTGTGCAATAATTATGGTCCATTAATGACCACTTAAAATATTTTTCTTCTAATATTTGTATTATTTATATTACAATTAGTGTAGTAATTAAGGTTAAAATAGAGAATTCCAATGCAAAAAGGCAAAATAAGAGTCATTTTGTGGCTGGAAAAATAATAATTTTCATTTGTAAAATGCCATTACCACTGGTGCCTGTATGGCTCTTTAATAAATATACATGTAGGCCTATCTAGTCTAGTTGCTCAAAAAAGTATTGCAGATCATAACTGCTTACTTATTTTTAGGTTTTGCATTTGAATAAATATTTAGACATGATCAAAGACTAGATTTCTTTAAATGTGACATTTTAAAACGTTAATAACTTACATCCTAATATTTTTAATGATTCTTATATAAGCACACACAAGTGAATATTAATGAATGCGAGCAAATATAATTTAACCTAAGAAAAGTTTAAAATAGTGCTAAAAAGGCAAACTTATTTTTCCTTATATATGTACATTAGGCTATACATATGAATTGATACTGAATCAAGATCGAAATCGATATTTGTGCCAATCTCACTCCAACCTGAACTTAAAAGTTGGCAACCCTGATGTTAATCAAACAATTGTGGCATCATGGAAAAAATTTGTGTTATTACCAGGGATTTTAAGGTTGGTTGCTAGGTGATTTTGATTTGGAACCTTCAGAAAACTTTAACTCCAGATTTTTCTCAAAATTGACTTTGCTGACTCCATCGACTTCAAATAGGTGTAGCTCAGTAATTTTTTGTCTGATTCCAACAAACCATATATCATTTTGAAGGTTTTTAATAGAGAAAAAACAAAAATACCTACTTTGATCCTTGAATCCTTAACATGCTAAAATAATTTTACGCAAATAAATTACTGAAGCACGTGAAATTGTCTCAATGTAATTTACATCACACAGTTAGATGATCTTAGAAGTCGGGGGTTTATCACACTGAGCATCTACAATAGCGCAAGTGCCTGTAACCCTGGTAGGAGGAAATTTCTATTCTAACCCTTTAACCCGATTTCGATTTCTGTTTGCGATCAGATCATTTTAAGCTGCTAAACTCCAGGAGAGTTTTCAGTCCAATGATCCAATAAGCAAATTCATTCAAACAATCAGTTCAAAACAGCGCTAATGTAAAGAAAACCAGGCTGATGACATCAGAGAGTACATGGAGAATTAGAGAATGAATCATTCCAGTGTGTGTTTCGCTTTAAAACACGAGCATATTCGTCATATTCTGTCATTGTTACGTGGACTCCAAATCAGAATCCTTATGAGTGCCATCTTTCCTCCCTTGCTTTCTCCTTTCGACTGATTTTCATGATCTCCCCCGTCCTCTCTCTAACCAAATCAATACCTCCTCCATTTCAGCGTCTTTTCTCCTCCTTTCCGTCCCTCCCCCGCTTTTCCTCAATCTCTATGAATAACTCTTTTTTTTTCTCCCTCCTTTTTTTATCAGGGTGAATCTGAACGCACTGCAGTGCCCTTGAGCTCTCACTCCTCTCCTTCTCTCTCAGGCAGAACACAGAGTTTGGCAGTTATGTTGCAGTTATGTAACACGCTGCTCTTTATAACACGTTGTTGAAAGGTGCATTGCATTGTGCTCATTATATTTGCCCTGCAGCATCAGGAGACATGAAACAAAATGAGGGGAAATCCAGACGCAAAATTTAGCTGAGCGCCATTACATTCACCTCATTTGGCTATTCAGGATGATGTGAATCTGGATTTGATTTTATGATGCCGCATTAAACCATGTGAGCACAGCCTGAATCGATAGAAAGTAAATCATATCTTTAAAATACATTCCACTTTATATTGCAGGGTCCAAAATAGCTAAATAATAGCTAAAGAATTTATTAGGAAATAATTTTATTAGGACAAAAATATAGTTTTTAATAACAATAATGTAGAATAGAGTTTAATGGTCAGTAAGAAATATTTATGGCTGGTAAATCTTCCCAATTTGCAGGTGATTTATTTATTTTTATTTTTAAATTTAACAAATCCTATCCTAAGAATGTCTGGGTCATATTTAACCACAAATTGTTAATAATAATAATAATAATAATAATAGTCGATTTTTTCTATTTTAAATGAGGTCTATTATAAGAACCATGAACATCTTTTAATTATGACATTACTATCAAACTAATCAAATTAATCTTCATTTGTGTTCCGAAGATGAACAAAGGTCTAACGGGTTTGGAACGACATGAGGGTGAGTAATTAATAACAGAATTTTCATTTTTTTGGTGAACTAACCCTTTAATTCTCACGAAAATAATGTCACAATTCATAAATATAAAAAATAATGCTCTTAAAAATAGGCTGGTAACACTTTAGTATGGGGAACACATTCACTATTAACTATGACCTTTGCCTCAATAAACTCCTAATTACTGCTTATTAATAGTTAGTAATGTAGTTGTTAAGTTTAGGTATTGGGTAGTATTAAGGGATGTAGAATATGGTCCTGCAGAATAAGGCATTAATATGCTTTATAAGTACTAATAAACAGCCAATATCCTAGTAATATGCATGCTAATAAGCAACTAGTTAATAGCAAGATTTGAACCCTAAAATAAAGTGTTACCAATAGACTTAATTTTCTTTATGAAAAATATAATTGACTATTTTCCCTTTTTAATTTTGGGGTAAAATGCACCCTGAACATTTGTGAGATTCACTCAGGTGCTTGTGTCTTTCAAAACGCATTAGACAGCAGTTCAGTCCGGTGGAGGTTTTCCCTGCTGACTGGGCAGTCAGGGTAAATCTAAGGGCACACGCATACTACACACACTCGGCACTTTGACCCCGCAGTGACCCTACGATGACGATGATGTCATAGTGACATTGGGACACACCACTAACCAGCTTCATGCAGCACAGGACGTGTTTTCCTGTGACTGTGTCTCAGTAATGCTGCTCACAATCCAGACTATAATTCTTTGTTCTGAACGGTATGACTGCAGTAACAAAGAAGCAAAGATTTTGCTGATCAAAGCTCCAACAAAAGCAATTTGACTGTCTTCTGCTGCTTAGTCATGACTTTCATTCATTCAAAGATCCTCAGGAAGAGTAGATGCCATATTTCATTTGTTCATTCAATAGTGCTATCTTAATGTCCGACATCATGTCTAATTTCCACAACCCAAATTTTTTTTTTATACACTAAAGAAATGTTCACATAGTTTGGAGTCGGTAAGATTTTTAAAATGTTTTTGAAATAAGTCTCTTATGTTCAGCAAGGCTGCATTAATCAAAAAATACAGTAAAACAGTAATATTGTGATACATTATTACAATTTAAAAGAACTGTTTTCATTTTTAATGTGTTAAAATTGTATTTATTCCTGTGATGCAAAGTTGAATTTTCAGCATTATTACTCCAGTCTTCAGTGTCACATGATCCTTCAGAAATCATCATAATATGCTGATTTGGTGTTTAAGAAACATTTATTATTATTATTATCAATGTTGAAGACAGTTGTGCTTTAAAAAATGTCTTTCATGACGGCCCAACATAATGAACATATGCCTCTCAAATGGCTCATTTTCATTCAGGTCAAATTAAATGAAGTTAACTCTATTATTAAACACAAACTCCCTGACAAAGTGTCTGTAAATGCAGAAGGTCAATTAATATTGTATATACTGAACGCCATATCATGACTATAATTCACAATTACACCAGTACAGTGTACTCATGTCACATTAGGCTAAACCTGACATCTTTTTACAGTTCATGTATGAATAATATTAATGATATTTCAGATTAAATGCCATATTAAGTCAGCGGAAGGATTACAGGAACACATGGTTCTTTGGCAGGTCTTTTGGTGATCAAAACCGCTCAAGGTACATATGAACACATCCAATACCTACTGTGAGCATCCTTTCCATGATAAATCCTTCTAAAAAATACCATATAACACACAGGCTATCATAAAAACATAAGCCAATTTTTTTTTCCTGCACTTGCCAAAATGACAACATTGCTGCATTCCTACTGCATAAACACATGATCTCTGCATGCAGAACTAGCACAGATTTTATAACTAACTCGAGCGTCTGAACCTGTGAGTTAATGTCAAGGTAAAACGGTTCCTCCCGGTTATGTGGATTGGCCCTGAGGCGAACACGTCTCTCTTCTCTTCTGCTCAACAGCACAAACACACTGAATTAATGATGGCCGCTGCAAGCAGCACAGAATAGCTCAAGGGCCCGACCAGAGGGATGGAATATCCCTGACTGATTCCTGAACATAACACAATGATTTTGACCGGTTATACTTTTATCAAGTGGTGTGATGTGTGAGGAGGACCACACAAGAGTAAAAGACACAAATACTCAGAAATACTAGCCTGCAATATTAATATGTAGGCTGTATCTTAGGGCTGTCCCCTAATAGTCGGCTAAACGTTAGTCGACTAGAAGAGCCTTAGTCGGCCATTTTTTTAGTCGGTTAGTTATAGAAAAAAAAAAAAATCCACAGGAAGTCACGCAGTCTGTGAGGGACAGATCGGCGGGTCCTTGTGATAATTACAGTATGTCAGGCAGGAAATTCAAACATCGTTCACCTATCATCTATCAACCTCAAATATGGCTTATCATTTGAAACATGCAAGTAGCAAATTTACATGGCCGCTCACGCTAACGTTAACCTAGTGCTATTATTAGGCACATATCCAACTGTTTGTGTGAAATGTGGAAGCTGAAGTATTAGGGTGTGTCTCATTCAGTTCCCTAGCTCCCGAGCTCGTGAATCGTATACACGAGTTAGGGCACTGGTAGGGACAGTAAAAGACGCTGGCTCACTACACATTGGGACACTGATGACTCTAATTCCGGCGACGTAACAACGTCCTCATTGTACAACATCATTACTGGTATTTATGAACAACAGCAGAGCTGATATCTTTCTGACATTACTTGTAATGTTTTTTAAAGTACATTATGATAAATACTTTGCTTGTTACATATATGTGCAACATTTCAGCCGTAAATAAACTATAAACGTTAGCTAGATTGTGTTCATTACCTGTCTAACGATGTATGTTTATGGTGAAATATAATAAAATAATGGTTTCTGTTTTTAAAAACACATATCGCGTTTCATTATCGGTCATTATGTGTAGTGAGTTGGCTCACGTGATTTGAGTTTCGCGCTTCAGAACTTCCGTTAAGGGAGCATAGTGAGCATCGATGCACTCTGGGTTTTGCGGTGCATTGTGGGACTTTTTAGGGAGCGAACATTTCAGTAGGATTCTGCGATTGAGACAGCCCTTAAAATGGCCGACTCCCTGATCAGTGCCCTCACTACTGAACTAGGGAGCTGATTGAGACGCACCCTTAGCCTGCTTTACTGCATGACATGGAGCCGGAGGCGCGATCACCTGCATTTTTCCAACTTAAAATATTCTGTCATTTTTGTCATACATATAAGAGTCATATATCATTCCAAACTGTAAAGGATTTTTATTTCTGTACACTCACAATAACAACTAAAAGTTGTGCTTTTGTAAAATAAAGAAAACAAACTGGATGCGCATTCTGCCGTCTCGGTCTTCCTGAACAGCAGCACATCACATAAATTAACCGAAACTTAGCGTATAGGCTACTTGTCTCACATACATGAGAAATATATCTATAAAAAGCTTGAAATGTCTACTTTTAAACAAACCAATTCAAATCGAAAACAAATACTCTCTGATTATGTAATCCAAGGTGCATTTCTCTCCATAGGCGAGTTTACTATACAGCGGAGATGACGAGTCAGCAACGTCAACTTCATCTTTGCAGTCGACTGACTCAGAAAACACTAGTTTATTAATAAAACAACTAAAATGTCTCCTTGCCATTTTTCCAACACACTTTTGCCAGTGCTTTGCGGCAAGCTATATTGCAAGCACGAGGCATATATTCCGCCCGCCAGTATATTTAAGTAATTAAAATAATATAAACGTGTGATTAGTCAACTAATGGCTTAAATGACTAGAAAAATCTTTAGTCGGGGGCAGCCCTACTGTATCTAATGTCTGTTTATCCACCTAGCAACCACCTAGAACATCCTAGTGACCACCTAACAACACCCTAGCAACCACACACAATGGATGTGTGTGCAAACACCTGTCAGATTTTCTTCAGAAAAATAAAATCTGAAAATCTATTTCTGTCTATGTTCAGACACCATGGGAATGATCTGATGGCTGGCATGAGCGCAGGTGGACCAACAAAACACAAACAAAGTGAAATAAAGAGCACATCACAGTGTCTTTTCGTCCCATTTGTCCATCATTCCTGCAGTGTGGGATGAGAGAAGGGTGACGGAAAAGAGGGTTTTCCACCTCTGTCACTCTGATCTGACAGGCAGACAGCGCACAAAGACACACAAACACACACAGGGTGTAAGAGGGACCCGTAAAGCACAGGGGTGTCTGAATTATTTAGTAATAAGTGCTCAAAGAGCTGCTGTGTTTCTGTGCGCGTGTGTGTGCCAGTGGGCATGCTGTGGGGACAAAACAGTCTCTGCTGTGAGGTCCAGCTGTGTGAGCTGTGCAAACAGTTGGAGAAAGACAAGCTAACCTGTACCGCAGTGCACACACACACATAACCTGGTGTCATGGGCTACTGTCAAAGACAGACACATTCACACAGACACATAGACCATCTCAAAAAGAGCTATATCATGCAGCTAATATATATTCAACCTTTTTTATGACCTTTTTATCAGCCTATAACTGTGCCCAGTTTAGCCTACTCATATCTGTGCCAAAACAGTTACAAAAAACAGAAATTGTTCAAAATACTCTAACAAGACACTTAATAGATTTGGGAATTGACATGCATTAGAGATGTCCAATACCATCATATATCTACATACTGTGATACTTTCTGTCCTTCAGATTCTTGTATGAATTACAATTAATAATGATTTATTAAGCTATATATATATATATATATATATATATATATATATATATTTATTTATTTATTTATACAACAGTTCTTTCTGGTTCTTGAATCTGACCATGTGATATTCACCCAGTGTCATCACTCAAACCGTTTCACCGTTTGTATTGCTCCGCTTGCGGTGACTGTCGTGGGGATCGAGCAAATACACCATAAGTTTTAAAAATACTACTGTTGTTGTGTCACGAAATGTAGTTTTAACAGGTTTTTAGGCGAGAATGTAGTTATTTGGACCTCAAATATGTGACTCATATATAAATATAGCGCCTATTTTACGATTTGTTTAGACGCTTTCGCAGATGCGAGCTCCAGATGCGATGTTTATATATGAGTAGACATGTGCCGGTATGCGGTAATACGATATATCACGATAATGAACATGCACGGTATTGTTATAGTGGTCACTTTAAAATACTGTGAATAATTATTTATTACGAATTATTCAGATTTTTAGAATGCATTTTAAGAATACTTTACCCATCTACCGTTTAAAATGAACAACACCGCTGTATGCCGCATCAAAGAGGCACGCGCACTGATGTAAACAAGCCCAACGCGCACGAGCAGCGCATGGCTGAACGAGTGAAGGAGAAGCGCTGAATGAAAATGCACATTCACTCTCTGACAGCAGATGGCGCTGATGGAACAGCAGAAATGCAGCCGTTTCACCGAAAACCTCGTAAACAACGCAGACTCACGCTACTAAACAATATTTAAATGTTTCAAACAGCCATTCGATTTTCTGTATTCGCTACGGTGCTCATCACATCACCAAATACTTAAAGACTTAAGGCTATTTATTTTCAAACTTAAACATTTTATATTTTAATCTGGACTACATGCCCTAGATATTGTTTGAATATATTCTGATTCTTTATTGTTCAGTCACACACTTTACAATAAGGCTCCATTATTTAACATTAGTTAATTCATTAGTTAAACTGACAATGAAAAATACTTCTAAAGCATTTATTAATCTTAGTTAAATGTAAATTTCAACATTTAATAACACATTATTAAAATCCAAAGTTGTATTACTATATTATTCAATGGACCTGAGCTAACATTAACAGTTGTATTTTTTTAACTGACGTTATCAAAGAATAATAACTTCGTAACATGTAGCTATTTGCTCTTTGTTAATGTTAGTTAATGCATTAACTAACATTAACTACTGGTGAGACCTTATTGTAAAGTGATAGCCTACCTGTTGTTCTTTATAATTCTTTTGCACTTTAATCTGTTTGAAACATTTGTTTACTTTATAAATTTGTGTGTATTGCTTTACTGTATTTAAATGTTCAGTTCTTTTTGTCATAAGAAGTTATTAAACCTGTTATAGTATGACAACACTTTTTTTGCAACTTATTTCAATACCGTAATAATACCGTATACCGTGATAAAAGCTTCAGCAATTAATCGCAACATGAAAATTTGATACCTTCACATGCCTATATATGAGTCACATATTTGAGGTCCAAATAACTACATTTTCGCTAAAAGCTGTTAAAACTACATTTCATGACACAACAACAGTAGTATTTTTAAAACTTATGGTGGATTTGCTCGATCGCCATGACAGTCACCGCAAGCGGAGCAATACAAACGGTGAAACGGTTTGAGTGATGATACTGGGTGAATATCACACGGCTGGAAAAGGGTCTCAGCCAATCAGATTCGAGAACCAGAAAGAACTTTTGTATAAATATATATATACACTATAAAACAGTCAGACTGATACTAGTCACTCACAAGAGATATTGAAATCATAGATTCACACTGGGCTTTTCTCATGTGTTTGCTAAATTTTCAAAAATGAACCAATTATATACTGTGATGGACTGAATTCTATATCATGACATAGTTGGGGATAACCATGCATAAAATGGCAGGGTATGTCAGATAATCTCAAAACAGCCCTGATTAATCTGGCCAATGTATCAGTAATTGACTGCTTGTTCAAATAACAGAACTCACAAATTATGTTTTTAAATGTTTTTGAGTGAAAAAAAATAGATACTTACAATGAGTTTACAGCCGACCACCTAACCATTAATCAATGAAAGCCATTCATTTGTGGTACAAATGTACCGTTTTAAAGGACTATAATCGACTGCAGCATTGAATGAAGGAATGAACTACCTGACATTCAACGACGTCCTGAATGAATGAAAATCCTTCCAGACAGTCTTGTGTTTAACAAAGCCCGTCTCAGTTCCCGAGCTGCCTGCTGAACCCCCGTAAATTCATAGCAGTAACCCAGAGCGTCTCTCCTCCCCATCCCCCTCACATCATCTTACTCGCCCTCTCTTCCTTTTTTTTTTTGCACTTGCCAAGGTCTATAATATCAGTGCGAGAGGAATAACCGTGATTTAAAGTAACATTACAGATTCAAATGGCAGGATGGTGGGAGATGGACAAAGAGAGACAGGAATCGTTAATAATTCCAATTCCAATTTCAAGTTTTGTACAAGAACAGGTTCTCAATTCCCAAGAGTAATAACGAGAGAAACAGTAGGACAGACAAAGAGAAAGCTATTCATCCACCGATGCCAAACCACGTGAGTTTCTGTCATATAATTTGGTAGTAGAGGAAGCACTTCAACAGCTGAGAACGTAATTGGGCTTCATACACATAAAAACGTTCATACAAAGCAAAGGACACATGCATATCCACACACACAGTCTATAAATACTGCATTCCTACACCTGCTTTCTGGTTTCAGAAGATTTATTACGATTCATCTAAATGTCAGCTCCAATACAGACTATAAGTGGGATTTTTTTTATATCTGTTTCTCATATAGCAGGCCAATAATCTCATGTAGCCAGACCTTCAGATTGACGGCAAAAGGTCTGGACTCTATCGCAGCTTTCATTGGTCAAGGACCGCCCAAGAGGACGTTTGACTAACATGTAACGCAACCAATCACAGTTCGTTTTGTTCCGCGTCATGTTTATGGGCGTGAAAATGTAAAGTCGATGTCCCTGCAATAACAGGCCGGTGTGCGTCTATAAATTATTCATTCAAGAACGATGTGCAAGTTTGCTGGATTTTAAAATTTAAGTTTAAAATTCAGTGTTTAGTCGATCCTGGTAAGCGCTCATTGTCACAGTTGTAAACACGACGTCGTTCTTCTTCCACGAGGGAGTTTGGCGTCACGGAATTTGTTTCCAGGCGGACCGTTAAAGAACGCGCGTCTCGCGGACATCCTGTAGAATTCAACCAATCAGATGACGACTTCGAAACTCCTGAAGTGTTTCCAGATAAGTGTGCCATATGCATCAGACTTTCAGCCAACGGTCCGTGGGCGGTCACGTCTGAGGCTGAGACTAGCAGGCCACTAACACAACGGACATGTTGTGTATCACTTAACAGTATCAACAATATCAATTTCAGTGATTTTACACCCATATAATTTTGGTGTTGTTATTCCAAAAATACCTTGTTGTTGCATAATTAAAAGGTAGGGATGCACCAAAATGATTACCTGAGACAGGATTCATTTCGCTAAGTTGTAATGTATGTTTCAACATACCTTCTGATGACATGTTTAACTGTTGTGAAATGTTTATCCTGTATAATTAACGTAAGTAAAAAGGGATAGTTCACCCAAAAATACACTATAATTCAAAACAGTGTTGTCAAAATTAGCTGTATTTTGTACCAAGTCGATAGGCCTACTTAAATTTTAAATGTCACAATATCAGCCTTTCTGTAGTACTGGTAGTACCGAGTACTGGATCAATTTTTACCGTGTTAATTTTATAACTAACTTTTCAGTCTATTTTAGTGCAATGTTTACACAATTTGAAAGCTATGCTAAAGTTTTAATGTATTATTTACATATAATTATTAATAGCATTAGTAATTAACAAATGTAATGTATTTATTATTTTAATTTCAAACATCTAAATTAAAAATTAAATAGTTACAATAGTTTTTGCTAAATTTTGATATTGTGACAACACTACTTCAAAAGTTTGAGGTTGGGAAAATGTTATGTTTTTGAAAGAAGTCTCTTATGCTCACTTGATCCAAAATACAGGAAAATCAGTAATATTGTAAAATATTATTACAATTTATAATTGTTTTTTCTATTTGAATATATTTTAAAATGTAATTTATTCCTGTGATGAAAAGGTGAATTTTCAGCTTCATTACTCCAGTCTTCAGTGTCACATGATCCTTCAGAAATCATTCGAATATGCTGATTTTCTGCTCAAGAAAAATTTCTGATTATTATCAATGTTGAAAACAGTTGTGCTGCTTCATTTTTGTGGAAACCGATGCATTATTTTCTTCAGGAAGAATCAGGATTCTTTGGTTTCTTTTTTTTTTTTTAATAGAAATAGATTTGAAACAGAAATCTTTTTTGAAAACAGTATAAATGACTTTAATGACTAACAATTTAATGCATCCTTGCTGAATAAAAGTATTAATTTATAAAAAAAAAAAAACTAAACAAAAATATCCTACTGACCCCAAACTTTAGTCTACTTTTGTAGAAAAGTATTAAATAAGCCATACAAGTTCGGAATGATATGAGAGGGAGTAAATTGTGTGAACTATCCCTTTAAATGGTACTGAACCTCAAATGTTCCTCTAACTGGGTCAAGCACTAACTTTTGATTTGCACAAGAGAAAACTTCTGGCACAGCTGCAGTTAATGCTAGTAATTTGTTACAGGCTTCCAGGTGCAGGAGCTGAGGAAAGATTTCACCTGAGCCATCCGGAAACCCAAGGGAAGCCCTTCGAGCCTTAATCTCACACTGACTTCATAAAAACACTTATAAGAAGCTTAATTAGCTATTCAAAAACAACAGCCACACAATAGGCCCTTCCCCTCCCAGCAGCTCCCTAACGGGACCTGAATGAGAACAGGGCATGGAGGGGAGTGCCCCTCTTCCAAAAAACACCATTGTTTTAACTGCCCTGCAAGAGCTTGTCCTCTCTGATTCTAAAAAGGTCTATTCTGCCTCAAATCCTTCCTTTCACTGAGGCACAACCTCCATTTTGTATAGGACATTATCCAGCAAACAATTGCCTCAAAACCAACATGGTGTGCTGAGATTCCCGTCAGTATTCAAACCCCGGGTTCTTCTGTTGCCGCTTTCTCCATCCATTTACCTCCCGACATACACACAGTGCCACAAATGACGGCACCACAAGAGGTGCATTTATCAGCTTCTTTCCTTTCTTCACCTTGACACTTTCTTCCTCAGTGGAAAAAAGGAGGGAATGGTTTTCTTATCAAAGAGCTTGACTGGAGCTACTACTCACAGCATACTATTTTTGTAGTATGCATTGTGTATATTGCACACATGTGAATTTTCTGTATGTATGCAAGTGATGCACATGTACAAATAGTTTGGGGTTGGTAATGTTTTTCAAATGTTTTTGAAAGAAGTGTCTTATATTCACCAAGGCTGCATTTATTGGATCAAAAAACAACAACAGTAATATTGTTAAATATTATTACAATTTAAAACAACTGTTTTCTACTTGAATATATTACACAATGTAATTTATTCCTGTGACACAACGCTGAATTTTCAGCATCATTCATCCAGTCTTCAGTCACATCCTTCAGAAATCATTCTAATATGCTGATTTGCTGCTCAAGAAACATTTCTTATCATTATCAATTCAAAAATTTTTGTGGAAACCATGATACATGTTTTTTAGGATTCTTTGATTAATAGAAAGTTCAAAAGAACAGTATTTACTTGAAATTGAATCTTTTATAACATTATAAATGTCTTTACTGTCATATTTGATCAAGTTAATGCATCCTTGCTTAATAAAAGTATTAATTTCTTTTAATTTCTATAAAACTCTTTCTGAATCCAGACTTTTGAATGGCAGTGTACCATAAATTTCCAGTCTGACATTAACAGAAAGCAATAAAAACTATGATTTTTAACATAAATTCTACCATACTACTCATACTACACAGTATTTACATACAATATGGAGATTTTCTCAATTATTTAAATTGGACTGTTAAATTTTAATACATAAACAATACTTTTCAGGATTCAGGAAGAACATTTAGAACCATACTACTGTTGACTATTGAACATCGAATAGTTCGTACTGATTTACATACTATTTTTCTACAAAATGTAAATAATAGGCTAAATTTAGTATTTTTCCATTCCAAACACAGCCGCAATTAGTTCAGATCACAAACGGCTTCAAAATATAAAATAACTGAACAGCACTCACTGAATTAGTCAACTGTTTGAAACATATACCATTGGATAATGAATATTGTTTTTTTACACTCTTATTAATTTAAATAAAACAAGCAGAACCCATATATTATGCTAATATTCCATTGCAAACATTCATTCACATTTTCTCTTCTCTGTCGTACAGTCTTTCGTCATGACGCTGCATTCTTCAGATAGTTTTGTGTGAGGGAGTTCATGCTGAACATGCTCAGCACTTGTGTGACATTAAATTATGTTTAGCAGCCTGTACAGCATCCAAAAACACAAACCGAGTGACTCTCAGTCCACATTTACCTAAATGTGTTGGTTCAGCAGGATTTCTGTGCAAATTATGACAATGGAGAGGAGCCAGCAGCTGGTGGAGACCATACCACACACACACACACGTTGGGTTTCCATATTTTATGGAGACTGTCCATAGACAATGATTTTTATACAGTACAAAACTGTATATTCTATCCCTGACTCACACCTACCCCTAAATCATTTTCAGAAAACGCTATTCTGTATGATATATAAGTGTTTTTTCTCATGGTGACCAAAAAAATGTCCCCACAAGGTCAAAAACTACTGGTATTACTACCTTTGTGGGGAAATTTGGTCCCCACAACATAGGGTTTACCAGGACCACACGCACACACCTTATCAATGGATATCAGAAACAATCACACATTCAGATGATCTGACGGGCAGCTGTTGGACATGAAAACTCTGTCTGCCAGCTGGTCAGACCTGAAGGCAAGTGTGTGTGTGTATGTGCGCGCGCTGCCCGAGGGTCTACAGTACTGCTGAGAGGCCGATGGTGAGCAGATATGAGTGATGGGGGGGGGGAGAGAAGATATATCATCACTCTCCTGAATACAAATATCTAATCTATAAACAGCAACAGTCTGCATGTAGGTTTGACTGTTTTTATCTTCCGTCAGACTATCTAAGTAATCGTTGCCATACTGCGTTGCGTCTTTCTTCGGACTAGACTGACAGACTGGCATTCTTACACCGCAAGCTTCATGCTTTCTAAACTTAAATCCACTTTTTTGTTGCAATTATTCTGCTTATTGTACATATAAAATACAAGAAGTTTATATCAGTGGTTCCATATTCATAATTGTCACCACACAGTCTGTTTACAATGTCTACCATTGTAAGAGATGAGAGCGAGAGTGTATCTTGCATGCCTATAAATATTATATTTATAGGCATGCAAGATACACTCTCGCTCTACTGTAAATACTTCATATAGGGTGCATCTCAATCAGCTCCCTAGTTCAGTAGTGAGGGCATTGATCAGGGAGTCGGCCATTTTAAGGGCTGTCTCAATCGCAGAATCCTTACAGTGTACTAAAACGTTTGCTCTCTAAAAAGTCCCACAATGCACCGTGAAAACAAGGGAGCCTCGATGCTCACTATGTTCCCTTAACGGAAGTTCTGAAGCACGAAACATATATCACGTGAGCAAACTCCCTACACATAATGACACGTGATAAATGTTTTTTAAAATATAAACCACTATTTAATTATATGTACGCATAATACAATGCTAGACAGGTAATGAACATAATCTAGCTAATATTTATAATTAATTTACAGTTGAAATGTTGCACGTATATGTAACAAGCAAAGTATTTATCATAATGTACTTTAAATAACATTAAAACAATGTCAGAAAGATATCAGTTCTGCTGTTGTTCATAAATACCAGTAGTGATAGTGTACAATGAGGACGTTGTCATGTCGCCATCAGTGTCCCAATGTGTAGCGAGCCAGGGTCCTTACTGTCCTTACCAGTGCCCGAATTAATGTACACACTATACTAATTCATGACCTAGGAAGCTAGGGAGCTGACTGAGACGCACCCATAGTGATAGATACCCCTTTTTTTTTACATTTGAGCCCCTGCCCCTGAAAAACTCTCTGCACGATTTATGACTTTTATAAAATAGTGACTATGACTACGTTCAAACTGTCAGTTTTTGGAATTGACCACATTTACTTTGCAGGTATGAGTCTCAAAATGCCCGGTTCACTAGTGTTGCATGATATACCGGTACTAGAAAAATATCGCGATACCCTGCTATTAAAAAAGGTACGATATGAAATTTGATTAGTACCGGTACTTTAAGAAGGACAGCACTCTAATAAGAGCAGTATTTCTTAATTTGCGCAGATGTGACAGCAGGAGTCAGACGTGTGTGCAGAGCTCTGTTTACGTTCATTAAACAATGGAAGCAGAACAGTCAAATATATACGCGTAGCGCTTGACAAAGAAAGCAACAGATGCATGCATGATAAAATAAAACGTGGCGCGGGACGCGCTCGCGCTGCCAGACTCTGACCTGAAGCGCGCGCACACACCTTTCAGACAACATGCAATCGTGATTCAGTTCTCTTTCGCAGATTATTGGGGTAGAATCATGGTCAAAAATATTTAAAAATGCAAGTGAACTTATACAGTTGAGGTAACTGGATCCGTGCAGGTCTTAAGCCGGACCTAATATTCTGTGTGATTTAATGTTAATCAAACAACAAAAGAAAAATAGAAAATCACCCCATGCTTGACTGAATAACTTTAATATATTTATTAAGAATCAGTGTATAGTTAATTTATACAGTGAAGACTAGGCAGTTTTTTTTTTTTTCTTTGTATTTGATTATTTAATTTCTTTCTTGAATGCTACTGTTAAATAGATCTACTGTTTGTTGAAAAATAAAGCATTGTTTTTTTGTCATTTTTGCTTATTTTTTTTAAAACAAAGATACAATTAAAATGAAATATCTATATTGTAATTATAAAATTACATTTAAAAAATATGAAATTACCCGTATCATGATTTTGGTCATCCCAACCTGTTCAGAATAGTGAAAGGTTAGTGAATGTTAACATGATTGATAATGTGATTGTTGCAAACATCTCTGTAAGGATGTTCACACTGGCATGCAATTACTGTTGCAATAAGAGGAGGGAATGGTCAAAAACAGGGCAGGAACATGCTGGCTAAGTGATTTTTTTAGTTTAAAAAATATATAAAACAATGAATAGTAAGTTCTGTCATATTATTCAATTACTTTTACTGTTTGTTTTTTTGCTGTGGTATCAATTCAGTATCGGTATCGAGGTATTTTAGTCTGGTATCGTATCGAACTCATAATTTTGGTATCGTGACAACACTACGGTTCACACATCAACTTGCGGTAGCATAGCATCTCAAATAACTCGAATGTGCAACGGGAGTCAAGGCTGTAATCACTTACTAGTAAACATACTGACAGTGATGTCCATAAAACGGAAAAGTCTCATCACTTTTGACATGAAAAGAGTTCAATCAAGGCTCGAGTTCTTCGAGTCAAATCATCATTAACTGACAGCAGCTTTTATATCTGGGTGGAGTCACATGTAGACCACAAAACTGATGGGAGCAGCTCCAGTGGAGAACAATGGATCTAAAACCTTCAACTCATGTCTCCATATCTCTGTCGCTGTAAATTATGCAGGGTTCAGACGACATAATATTTTTGTCTGGTATGATACTGTCAGATTATTTTGACTCCTAAATTCTTGTTGTGTCATGGATAAGAAACTACACATTGTGAAACTACATGTAAGACTACACGTTGCTTCCCGACCAATCATCGCTAGCCATCTTTAACGAGAAAGCGGAACTAGCGACTGATTTCACAAGAGCGTAAACAAACAATGCTTGTACTAGCCTAATGCTAATTCCAGTCCCAAATTTAACCATGGTTTTATTATAGTAAAAGTGTAGTAACAATGTTTTTTGGCTAATTGATTACCATTTGTATAACCACGTTTTTTTTTACCATGGTTAAACTGTGGTTAGAGTAGCAAAGTCATGGTTAATTTGTGGTTACCATGGTTCAACTAAAATAACCATGTTTTTCTGGTTTTATCTGTAATAAAACCAGGTTAAAGGTGCACTATGTAACATTTTTTCAGTAAAATATCCAAAAACCACTAGGCCAGTGTTATATATTTTGTTCAGTTGAGTACTTACAATATCCCAAATGTTTCCAACCATTTGTAAATCGTGAGAAAATTGCTATTTTAACCAAGGAACCGGGACGTGTGAGGGAGTCGCCTGTCAATTGCGTCACATCTGCGTTACCCTCGGTTTTCGGTTTTATTTTGCAGAAACGCTGAAATGCAACAAGTGTCATAGCAGCTGCCGAGTGAACGCACAGAGTAACGTCATAACATCATTTTCAACAGACTCAGATGTATCTAATATGATAAACAGAGCTGCGTTACCTCATTCTCATGACCGGAAAAGTAGAAATGGCGCAGGCGACTGTGGCATAATAAAAGTCCCGCTGCTCGCGAGGCGTGCGTTGCGTTAAATCGCTCCAGCGGCCTTGCTCAGCTCCCACAACACTCGGTCCTGCTCTGCTTCATACTACAGTAACGTTAATGATCGCATCCATGAACATGATTTCTGCCCGAGTCCTATCCTGATTCTTTTCCACCGGCTGTGAGGTGAAGACCACATGTCCCAAGATTCTGCGCTCAAACTTGGCGTCATCAAACTACGCCTTTGTTTTGAATAGGCGACCTCTAGCGGACGGAAAAGTTACATAATGCACCTTTAATTTTCGTAAGGGGTAGAAGGTTCCTTACTCAACCTGCGATGCTGCAGATAACTACTACATAACCTTCATTATACTTACTTAACGCTCCTAAACCACGTGTTACATGTCACAACTGTGGGATGTCTTGAAATAGACTTGAATGAATATTTGGGTGGCTGTGAGCATATGTGTACGTATGTGTTTATGATCAGTAGTTTATAGTAGCTCAGTTACAGCAGCTTTTCAAAGGAGCTAGAGACGCTCACAAAGCGAGAGACTCCTTTGTTTACTCCCTTGAAAAGGAGACTAGTCTTTTTTCATTTTAATATGTTTGGTGTGACAAAACCAGTAGGAGTTTCATTTTTTCCCACAGAGAAATTCAGCAAGGCTGTGATTTCAGTGTCTGCCCACAGAAAGTCCAAAAATACGCCCATCCAGAACCATCTCAGCCTACACGGCGCTCGGATGATGTTTAGTAGACGTTTGTTCACCACTTCTCACACAGAATGTGTAAGTTCTCTACATTACTAATAATTAGCGTCAGCATCATGCCAAACACACTCACTAACATCAGCATAATACTTGTTAATGCCACTTTGTTATCAAAATTTTCGTATAATTTCTCACTAATTCCTAAAAAGGAACACTAATTAGGCTTTGAAAGCTCTAAAAGTCAAAGCTATATTCAGCCACCTCTTCTAAATCTTTAACCAAAGGGCATTTCATTTCATAATATAGATTTTGAAAAGATAATCTCACTAACTATAGTAAAGTCCTGCTTTCACTATCTGGTTATTATCCTCCTAAATGCCTTTTGCTCTGATTCTAATCTCTTAAGTCATGTTGTTCACCAGGTTGAGGTTGATGGCATTTGCGAACACCTGAAAAACATACCTGTTTAGCTATATGGCTCTCCATGGAGAGACTTTTAAAAATCTTTCCTGTAAGAAAAACAATGTAAATGAATGATAAAAGGTGCATTAAATGTGTTTGAGAATAAAAAAGAATCCAAAAACTGTATGAATAGCCAATCTTTTATGAATGACCAAGTGGTAAACTCTATAGATTTTTGGACATAATTATAGAAAAAGTGTACACATCAAAACCATGTTGAGTGTAGCACACAACGCAAATAAATAAATAAAAAGACCTGTTATTATTGCTACAAAGTTTATTCTACAAATACAACATAAAAAAATTTACCATGGTACTGCCACAGTACGTTCTGTGTTCTGCTTTTAGAAGATCTAAAATAATACCATTAATAATAATACTTTTAAATATGTAACATAAATAATACCGTTTTTTTTTTTTTTTTACTTTAATTTCTACACATCAGTATTTAGTGCTGGGTAACTGATAATGAAATCTGGATTACTGTATGTAATATATGTACTGTATGTAATTAAATAGGGTTTGGGTATTTGTAATTGGATTAAATTATGTTTTAAAATACTCATAATCAGATTAAAGTTCCTTTTATTACTGATTAATGATGATTACGTCACACAAGTACCAGTAAATTATTCTTAATTTATTGATTCTCTGTAACTCTTCTTTTTTATCTTTTAAATTTTACTTTATAGAAATTTCCTTTCTGGATTCACAGAAATCATTTCACTTTTAAGGAATGTTTTCTCACCATTGTATATCTAATCAACTCCGGACTAGGGATGTGACGGTGAGGAAATTTTCCCACTGGTTAATCGACACGTGACAACACCGGTAATACCGGTATCAACAACGGAGGCTTTTAAATTGCTAATTCTAAACCGAAAGTAAAATGTGCACGGCCGCTCTGGCATTCATAACGGTGCGGAGAAGTGTTTTCAATGAAAATCTTCCATAGGAATGAACTGAAAACGGGCCAGTGGAAACGCACCGTGAATGACAGTGCGGCTGTGAATGAACGACAGTGCGGACGTGAATGAACGACAGCGCGGCCGTGCGCATTGTACTTTCAGTTTAGAATTAGCGCCAATTTTTGGGCGGGTTGCTTGAATGGTGGGTTCATTAGACTATTATTCTTAATAAAAAACAACAACAAAACAGTACAATGACAAACTCACTTAAATAGGCGCTTTTACATTTCGCTTTGAAACCAAATCTTCCGCCGTCATCTTGTCAGTCTCTTGTGATAAATGAAATCTGACTCCTGCTTCTGATGTGCTGCGACTCTCGTTCGGCTCATGCTGTATTGAGCAGACACGTTCAGTTTTTAATTGTCTGTTCTCTAACTGAACTAAATGATTTTATTACTAGCTATAAAAAAAAAATGACGGTGGGTGGGGGCGGTGCCATGGTGGGAAAGTGATGTAGCCGGTGTTGTGCCTGAATACCGATAACACTGTCAACACCGACTATCGCAGCAAGCCTACTCCGGACGAACACATTAATTATTATTTGAATTATCACCCAGTAAGTCATTTAACCATGTATTACCATGTCTTTGGGAGGCTTTTGTCTTCAATATTAAATTGCACAATTTCACTGTAATTTCAATGTAATGCAGGATTTCCCAAACTGTTTTGTCAGCCAAACATCTTTGACCTAATTAAACTGACTTGAACTCATGCTGAGATTTTAAGATATTAAGAGATTTTAAGAGGCTTAGATCACAAAAATAATAAAAGCAGCGTTCTCTATGTGCTTTCTTCCGTATCCGATAAGCCAACGCATTAACCCCATTATAAATGCTGAAGCGAAGGAAAGAATGGCAAATTACAACTATTCAGTTTGACTGCGGCACTACAGTATAAATGCTCTGTCTCTTACAGATTGTTTAATATGTACTAAGCAATAGTGACACATGGTAAAAACATTGTTACTCACACTTGTTTGTTGCGGCATTACTGTCGGATCCATGTAGTTGACACTGTATCATCTTTTAGTTTCAGTCTCTCTGAAAAGCCTGTGCCAAACTGTATCTTGTTTATAAACGAATCCGCAGTAAAATGAAGCAAACAAAAGAACAGTGTCTTACTGACTGGAACTTCGTTAAAAATAAAGTTTATTAATGTTTCTTAATGTTAGGATCACATGGATGGCAAAGCAAAGACTGTGTTTTTCCACAACTTGACACTTCAAAACCTCTTATGATCCTCAGAGGTATCCCTATCATTTTGTTGCTGGAGTAAGCCTGGGTTTGTGTCTCTCTCGTATTTACTACTACGACATGCGTGAATCGGTGGGTGGGGCTAAAGAGGCAATGATGTAGAAGCAGGCGTTAATCTTGTAGAAGCGGTATTTCGTTGCACTATGATGTAATAATCTGACAAAATCCGAAACTAGTCATTTTCTGAGCTTGGTTTCAATAAAAGCTGTTTTTGGACAAACAAGGAAATTTTGATTTCTGAAATTTACAGGATATATTTACAAGATAGGTTAGTTAAAAAGTAATCTAAAAGTAATCAAAAAGTAGTCAGATTATATTATCTGAAATGTCTAATGTAAGGTTACATTACGAACTACAATTTTCGCAATGTAATTTGCAAACAATAACGTACTACAATTTTTAAGAAATCTACCCCGCACTGTCTGTATTTACAAACTATTTACAACAACTCTACATTATGACCCCTGCAGGTTTGTTTTCCAAATCACAAGATACTCATGTTCAATTATATATCATTATTATATATAGCGTTACATTTTGTTATTGTTAGAGATGATCTCATGAGGAAACACTGATAGCTTGAAACGGAATCGCAAATCTAATGGGATTTCCCTGCAGCCACAAGGCAGGATCTCTGAACATTTTCTGCTCCTGCTTATCAGAGGAAACCAACATCCCCTCAGGGTGTGCGTGTGTGTGGTTAATCTGAGGTCTATAAGCACTATTGCAATGAATGTATAAGCTAACACACAGCTGAGAGGTGCCGTCGATCATAATCCTCTAATTTCACTGTGGATTTGGCTCACACACAGTTCATCAAAAAACATCCATCTATTTTTTACACTCAAAAATAAAACCACCTCCGATGAAAAAGGAGTCTCACAAAAGACGCATTAACACAGAAGTGCGCAGACACGTACTGTGACACATTTAACATGTTGCCACAGATTCGCATTGTAACATGTTTGTTGCAAACTGCAGACTTTCAACACTCATGAGAAATATCAGCAGCCCAATTACTGAGCAGATGAATGAGAGGTTCTCGCAAAATCTGGAAGCTGTTTAAGGAAAACGTAGCAGCAAAATCGTACTAGGGCTGCACGATATTGGAAAAAACAAGCATTTGCATCTGAAGCGAATCGATGGGTTTTTGTAAGAAAAATATCCATATTTAAAACTTTATAAAGTAAAATATCTAGCTTCCGCCAGACCACCTTCCATATTCAACTTACGAAGTGTAACACCTCTCGGATTTCAAAACACTTATGCTACGTCCGACGTCATATGTCACGCCAGTTACACTTTTTTCGTAAGTTGTATACAGAAGGCGGTCTGGCGGAGCCTGACCACACAGTGCCACAGAGCCTGACCACACAGTGCATTAGTTTACGATCTGTTTAACAGTCCAGTCTAATATGTTGTTAGATAGACCTGTTATACAAAGAAAGTAGACAGTATATGAAAAAAATATTAGCCTTTGCCGCGTAGTTGATGCCCAATGTCACTAGCTGAGCAGAAATACATAATCATAGTTTTGCTTAGTCCCCTCAAAGTCGCGTTGAATTTTCTCCTTAGCGTTGAGAGGTCCATCTATCACTGTTTTCCATGTTCGTAGAGTCAGTTTGTGGAGTAAATATATAGGCTTTAATCTGTGTGTGTACTCAGCTTTTTGTTAAAAATGGCGGGTACCAATGTTTTGTATGCGTTCGGCCAATCAGCGTACACTTACGCCACTTGGTTCCTATTGTGCTGGGTTAGACCCTACTCAGAAGTATGAGCTAATTTAGGAGTTCCTACAAGTAAAATCGTTTCCAGTTGCCTGCGGTGCGAAAACGCCAAAAAACTTCTGGGTACTTCCGCCAATAGTTCTAGGAACTATAAAAAGGTTCCTCCAGTGAAAGCCCCTTATGGCACTAATTAACACCAAAATGTGCTGCACTCTATACACAGAAGCATCTCTACTTTTCAATGCGTATACTTTCCTTTTACATCCATGATTTTATATATAAAATAATCAGAATTACTAAATCCAAACCATTAAACCTCAACTGGTAATTTTGCACAATGTGTTATCTGTAGTTGCCAGTTGCTAAAGTGTTCTGAGTGTATTTTAGCACGTTGCTAGATGGTTATTTACTTGACAAAAATCATAGTGGTTTAGGTTGCTAAGTAGTTATTTTCAACATAAATTGGATCATTTTGCCAAGTAAAAAAGTAGGGATCCACTGATACCACTTCCAGGACGAGTCCAATACCGCTACTTTCATTTTTGATACTCGCCGATACGATTACCGATACCTGTATTTTCATTGCATTTGTAATTTTTAAAAAATATTGGGTAGAGAAAACAAAAGAACATGAAATATATTAGTTGGCTTAATTTGTTTAGCAAATAGATATTTCCTTCAGTTATTTTCACGCTTAATTATGCCTGTGTTAACGTATTGTATAAGCTTCTGTTACTTTCACTGTTCATTCTATTGCTCTGTCATATTTTATCTTTCATTTAATAGCAAAGCGAATATTCAGAGCTGCTCCACTGCACCGGCACAGTAATCACATGACGGTTTCTTGCAATAATGTAGGGAACCACTTCTTATACATAAACAGTTAATGTTTTTCCATTCTGCTCTCTGTTTGCTCTGTTGTCAGTGTTTCTTTGTCTGGAAACAAACACTGTACACACTCTGCGTGGTATCGATTTTTGGTATCGGAGCATTCTGAAAGCGGAATGAAACAGCGCTACTTGTTCGCCTTTGCTCTATTCTTTGAAACGACAGGGGGCGACTTGGAGTAATTGTCCTCTTAAACCATCAGGAAGCAGCGGTGAAAAGTAAGGTACACACGTGACGATGTTTATTTTTTATTACCAAACCCATGCTACAAAAGAATCATGTAAAACCCAGTAAACCTTGAGATTTTTACTTGTGACATATGGATATGAGAGCATATGAATAAAACTAAATTAAACAACAATCTCTTAAATATTTTCTAATTTCATTAAACATTTTCATTTAATTTCATGAACATTTGTATTAAACATGGACTTATTTCTGCTATTGTACACTGAAAAAAATGATACTTTGGACCAACCTAAAAAAATTACTGTAATTTGTTACAGCTAAATTTATTCGTTTTTCTCAAACTATATTTTTGATTTGGCTCATTTTGTAAAAGTAGAAAAATTTATTTAGACAAGTGCAAACTGGGTGCCGGTAAGAGATGCCAGTACCGTACAGATGTTCCTGCATCTTCGGAAGCAGAGCCGCGTGGAAAGTTACAAAAAATGCCATGCACAGCACACCGCCACGCGAAATAGGGTCTCACACACTCAACGCACACGATTGCCTTCACCGCGGTGACATCATCTTTGCCGTGCGCACCTTTGCGCTCGTGCGGACACGCCGAGTATAAACTAGGGCTGTGTCCGAAATCGCCCCCTATACCTTTAAATAGGGCACTATTTGAGGAGACAGCCATTTGTAGTGGTGTCCGAAACCATAGTGGATGGTATCAAGTGCACTCATTCAAACCCACAATGCACCACAATAACGAGTGTACAACCGATGTACACTCAACAGCTAGAGAATACCCATAATGCACTGTGAGGGTCATGTCGAGTGAGAAGCATTCAAATTCAGGGCAGAATTCTCTGTTATAAACTAAGTTTCAAGATGCAGGAAAAGTAACACTTGGTGGCAAACAAACACTTTTATTTAAAAATAAAAAATATGAAATAACCACTATAACCAGTAGATGGCAGCAAAGGAGCACTTATTGGCTTAGTAGACATTTCCACTCCCTAATATATTTTTACACGTTTTTCACATGCTTTTGAATTTATACTTAGACATTAAGAAATCATTATCATAAAATAACAAATAATATAATTTTTTCAAAGTCTGACACTTTTTTGTACTGAAGTATGAAAAGTCATAAAGTGTCATGACACTGCATGACATTACACAGACAGAAAGTAAAGAGTGCTCCTTTTATAATAATTGAAGCTGTCGGTCAGTTCAGTATGATACTATAAGAACAATGGTAGCCTATATTTAATAAGAGCAGAATATTTTTATTTTTCCCTATAAAAATTTGTGTTTTTGCATGTTACTGCTGTTAATAAACTCAGTGCTTTACTGTCAAATGTGCATTTACAAGAAATAAACTTCATATTATTAGTAACTGTACTTATTAATGCAAAATAGTAATTTTATGATTAAATAACCTTTATGATTACCCCCCATTCTTCCATTCCAGCACCTGTCACTCCTACAAACTACAATAAATCCTTTAATAATGACAAAACCCCAAATGCTTCAGCATTTTGCAGCACAATCCAGCACAATCCCTTTAATAACTTGCAGTCATATATTGTGATGGCAAGCTTTTCTTTACAAATTGAATTTCGAGCGGATAATGAAACTATCAATGAAAACAAACGAAGCGTTTTCTGTGTCTGTTCAGCCACTGTAACGTTAAGACCATCTATCAGAAGAGCTATTGACACTTTTATTGCAGGAATGGTGGATTGGAGAGCACATGATGAGGAAGACATCTGCAGTGATCCAAGCATCACCGATTCAGAGCATCGTCACAGATTTTAATAAACATCAGCTTTTTGGCCTTTGGATTCTGAACACTTCACATTTTTGTTGGGTAACCTCACATTACACCGTCTGTGTTAATTTTGGTTAGAGCTAGAACAATACCATTATTATTATTATTATTATTGTAATCAATAATAATACAAATAGCCAATAGTGATTATTTTTACATTTAAGGATCCAATAATGTTTTATTTCTGGATTTTGGCACAGTAATAAACAGAACATTAGACAACCACATTAAAAACACAACATTCGATAAAAATAATAATAATTTATTGTTTATGAAATTAATATAACATATAAGATGCTTGTACATTTTATATTTATATAATTTACAAGCAGCTTATATATTTTAATGCATGTTAATTATCAATATGTAACATTGTAACATGGACAATGCAATGTAAAATGTCACCCGTTGTTATATCAACTGATGGCGTTAATATTGTTTTGGATTCCCTCACTAAAACACAAATTACCCTCATACTGGCTATGAATGGCTGTAAATATTAAATTAATTTCATAAACATGCACAGAAATGGTCATGGATGTCCAAAAAAAAAAAAACACACTTACTGCTATTCGATACGGACCAATGTGCAGTTTTCCTTTGTATCAATCAACCAGGAATGCAATGATAAAAAAATATGCCAAATTAAAAATGATAATGACATAAAACGAAAGCATCGTGAATCAATGCAACAACTAAAAAAAAAAAAGAAGTAGCAAAGGCGCTCGAATGCGCGTTACATTGTAACGCTGTTCAACAAAAGATCTTTATTGCGTCAGAATCGCTGTTACATCGTTGCACATGCATGCGTCTGATTTTATGATCGCGCTTCGTATTTCCTCATAACAGCGTTTATGATTTGATCTCTTGTGTGTTTAAAGGCCTCAAACTCCTCCAGACACCATTTTGAGTGTCTCTGTGTCTCAGCTCTATGGAATGTCCAAATGCATGACAAGGGAATGAACAAAGTCAGCATGAAAAATCTCTCTCATTCATGGATCCGTCCCTAAAACGGCGTTAACCGATATTCTGAACTCGAGCGCATTTGTTTTGTCTTCAATCGCCATCAGACAGTATTAGAAAGAGCCTCACCATCACTAACACACATTGGCAGGAGAAAAGCATTGCTGCTGTTTGGTGGTGGTGAAGCTCTAATGGTGGTTGGATGGTGTTTCTGGACTTTACAAATCACTACACTACTTTGGAAATCAAACTACATCAAATGTTACTCACCAGAGTGCGATGGTTTAGATTGGTCACCCTGATCCAGTCTGTGATCCCGGTTTAGAGCGATCTTCTCGGTTGCAGAGGGTCAGTCTATTCTCCGTGAGTGTGAAGGTTTCCTCCTCCGGTTGATTTTTCAGGCTGTATGGAAGCACATAAAGCGATGGGGGATGGGGGATGCCAGAAGAGAAGAGAGGAAGGGAGGGGGACAGAAAGAGAGCGAGAGAGAGGGGGGCAGCAACATGGAAACACAAGAGGAGGACCTCTCTGTCTGACGCACGACTGAACGCACCAGTCACTCAGTGCACCATCCATTCGCCATATGCACGAGCAAAAATCATCCAATATGGCCAAATATGAATGCATGCGTGTGCATGAAAAGAAGCCATACTAAATTCTGCTCTAATAATCCATATGCATAAACATCCATGTATGTGTAGTCTATGTGAAAGCAGACTAAGCGAAAGTCAGAAAAATGCGGCAGTTCATACGCACTTTTTTTTTAGTGTTGGCGTATTTTAAGCAGGAAATGTAGGGCTTATTTAAATATTTATATTGTCATTAACAACAACAACAACAACAATAATAATAAACATTTTTATGGATCATATATAGGATTCTTAAACGGGGATCATATTTTATGGGTCAAATTTTTTAAAATTATTTTTTAAATATTTTTATATATTTTCATATTTTATTGATCACACACACACACACACACACACACACACACACACACACACACACACACACGTATATATATATATATATATATACATATATAATTTTTTTTATTTTTTAATATTTTCATATTTTATTGATCACACACACACACACACACACACACACACACACACACACACACACACACACACATATATATATACATATATATATAATTATTATTATTATTATATTACTACTAATACTACTAATCATATTTTTTTCTAAAAAAAAAAAAAAAAACGTGAATTGATAGTGACGAAAATGTGTTTCCCTCAGGCAGCCTATAAAATGAATAATGAATAAATACCAATTCGATAATTTTTTACAAATGATCTTACAATGGTCGTTTTTCTTTGCTTAAATCAGACATAATATAAAATGTTATATATACATAAATATATAATAATAATAACAACAACAAACGATATAATATAATATAATATAATAAAAAAAAATAGTTCGCGAGCCCTCTAGTGTCTGTAATGAACCTCTGCATGAGGAGAAAGAGAAGAAAGGGGGTTACAGGCGACTCATGCAATTGAAACAGGAAATATGTAAACTAGTCTCATATTTCAACAAGTGGGGCAATGAATAAATCTTAGTACCATTCTGAACGGACAATTCCCTAGTGAACCGGATAAAGAGAAAGCAGCTCGGTTAACTGGGAAAGAACAACAATGCCACCTTGTGTTTCGAACACGATAACAGATCAAATTTCATCTGTATCGCTTTTTCTTTTGTGTTCTTAAGAGATTATTTGAAACGTAGTATATACAATGTATATTACATAAATTCCCTTACAAAAATAAATTCCCTTACTTAAATACTGAATAATAGTATACTTGTATGATATGGTGTAGCCTATAGCATGGTAATTATTCAGTGAAGCCTAGACTGGTGTGTAACATGTTAGAAAGTAGCTACTTTAAAGAGCACAATGGAATATCCATCATGGTATCAACATGATATCACCATGGTACATTTAATTCCATGATCATTTTTGATATTTTTTATTTTATGTTAAAAAAGAATTGACAGTTGCTTAAGCGTAGTCTATCAGCCTGAGACGGGATATAGCAACTCATAATGTAATGAAATCTTGAGCTCATAATGTAATAATTTTTTACATTGTGGGAAATGTATAACTCACCAAAAACATGTCACATTTTCAATACTGTAATAATGAAAAAATAAAAAAAATATTAGTATTCCCTTACAGTACATTTTTAATCTAAATCTAAATCCAGTCTGTGCAGTTATTACATTATGAGTTGCTACAGAACGTCAGAGCAAATAGTGTCAACAGAGTTCTCGAGATTAAAAACTCAACAGCGCCCTCCTCTGACAATGAACAGACTGACCGACAGTCTTATGAATTTACAGTGAGACAGATCTTACAAATACAGGACATTTGGATTAGAGTCACTCAGCTACAACGTTTTCTGAGCAGATCGAGGTTACAAATTTCACCTCCTAAAATATCATGGTAGTTCCAATGTTTTTCTTGAAAGTACCTTGGAGCACCATAGTGTAAATACCATGGCACATAAATCAGTCTCATTATAAATGACTTTTCCCGTACCATGGTATTTCCATGGTACTTCAAGGTACGTCCAATATATCATGGTAGGTACTACTATTGAAATAAAAAAAAACAAAAAAAAACACTGTGGTACTATGGTACATGTTCATAATACCATGGTACTTTACTTTACATTCTTCTTTCAGGCGAATACAGTCGGAGTTATATTAAAAAATGTCCTGGCTCTTCCAAGCTTTATAATGGCAGTGAATGGCTGCCCAAAATTTGAAGACCAAAAAAGTGCATCCATCCATTATAAAAGTGCTCCACACAGCTCCGGGGGGTTAATAAAGGCCTACTGAAGCGAATCAATGGGTTTTTGTAAGAAAAATATCCATATTTAACACGTTATAAAGTAAAATATCTAGCTTCCGGCGCACTGCCTTCCGTATGCAACTTACGAATATGGATATTTTTCTTACAAAAACCCATCGATTCTCTTCAGAAGGCCTTTATTAACCCCCGGAGCCGTGTGGATTACTTTTTATAATGGATGGATGCACTTTTTTGGTCTTCAAATTTTTGGCTGCCATCCACTGCCATTATAAAGCTTGGAAGAGCCAGGACATTTTTTAATATAACTCCGATTGTATTCGTCTGAAAGAAGAATGTCATATACACCTAGGATGGCTTGAGGGTGAGTAAATCATGGGCTAATTTTAATTTTTGGGTGAACTATCCCTTTAAGTTATAAGGATGTTTTAGGTTGATTGTCAATACAAGTGTACTGCAATTCTGCAAATGATACTTACTAATATTTTATATAAGTAGTCTTTTCTATTATATAAAGTGTCTCTAATCTTTTAGACAGTTGTTTGTTTCTTAAATGTACTTAATTCATCCATTATTTATCATCTTTAAGTGGAACCCATAATCTCAACCTTTAAAAATGTACCTAACTGCTGTTTGCACTTTTTATAAGCTTATTTAATTTTCTGCCTGTTACTCTAAATGATTTATACTTTATCTCATTAGATAAACTTTATGACTGTTGACTCCTCTGTAAACCTCAAACTGTGACAGAAAATCCTCTGCGCTATGACACTGAATCACCACAAGAGGGAAATGAGGCTCTATTCTCATTGGCCCAGAACATCTGGTGGGCTCCACCCAAAGTACTGTGTGTTCTTAGCTTGGGAACAATGTTAAAAGTCTCACTTGTTTTGAATAAGTGCCACAAGTGACATAACAGAGCATTTAATGAGCTTTTAATGAGGTTAATGCAACTTTAATTTGATTAAATATGATCCTAATTCAGGAAATGGGTTCCCAAACAGGATTATTTGAGATTTTTCTGGTCATGGTGTGAATGTGTCAAATAAAACAAAGATTATTGAATTACAATAAAATGCTATTTTTTTAAATACCATATTTCATTCAGTGTTACTTGACAGTGTCCTTGTTACATATGTTACATGTACTTACTGTAGTAATAACAGTAAATTATGCATAATTACAAGCAACTAACCCTAAACCAAACTCTATTCCTAACCCTACCCTATAGTAAGCACATGTTGTTAATTGATATTACTCAGTATGTAACTGTAAACGTGTAACAAGGACACCTTGAAATAAAGTGTAACCCAATTTCTTTGTAATTATTTGTGAAATTTACAAGCAATTTCTGAGAGACGTTTCAGAAATTATTTAGAAGAGTGCAGGTTCTTTTCACTCATTTTTTTATGTAGTCAATGGATCTCTCTTTGCCAAATGTTTTCTTTGCTGCCCCAAAACAGTATCAGATGGTAATACTATGGAAAAAAATTTATCAGTATCACTCAAAAAAATACCATGGTACTACCATGGGTTTTTGGATGTGGTACCATGGTATTTCTAGATTAAACTAGAAATACCATGGTGCACAAATTGGATGTATGCATGGAGCTCCAAAGCATTTCCAAAAATACCATGGTACTTTGCCAAATATCCAAAAACATGCACTGAACATACTAGCTGGTATGAATTAAAGGGATACTTCACCCAAAAATAAAAATTCAGTCACAAAAGAAGATATTTTACCAAACAGTAACCAAACAGTTGATGGGCCCCATTGACTTTCATAGTATTTTTTTTCTATGCATACTATTGAAGTCAGCGAGGCCTATCAACTGTTTGGTTACTGACATTCTTCAAAATATCTTCTTTTTTATGTTCAGCAGCAGAAAGAGATTCATACAGGTTTGGAACAACTTGAGGGTCATTTTTGGTTGAACTATCCCTTTAAGATAAGGACTAATAAAGATATAATTACTTATGTTTGAGTGGTTAATTCCACCTCTTCTCTCCCTGACAACAGAAAGAACACGTTTCTCTTAGAGAAGTGTGCACCCCTGAAGCTTTCTGATGTATAAATAACAAGGTCTGGTGAAATCCGACATGACAAGGTGCCAAAACACTCCTCACTCATCATCCTAACACAAAACAACACTGAGCAGAACCGTGTTTAACAGGTGAATGAACGCAACACAGGTGTGGAGAGCAGAGGACACTGCAGTATGCTAATCAAAAGTGTTAATGCGTCAACCCTCATCTGAGGAGGCAAAGCGCAATATACTCCTCACTGTCGCTGCGTGTGACAAAAGTCATTTATGAAACAGCAAGATCAAAAGAACTACAAACCCGATTACAAAAAAGTTGGGACACTGTACAAATTGTGAATAAAAAAGGAATGCAATCATTTACAAATCTCATAAACTTATATTTTATTCACAATAGAATATAGATAGCATATCAAATGTTGAAAGTGAGACATTTTGAAATGTCATGCCAAATATTGGCTCATTTTGGATTTCATGAGAGCTACACATTCCAAAAAAGTTGGGACAGGTAGCAATAAGAGGCCGGAAAAGTTAAATGTACATATAAGGAACAGCTGGAGGACCAATTTGCAACTTATTAGGTCAATTGGCAACATGATTGGGTATAAAAAGAGCCTCTCAGAGTGGCAGTGTCTCTCAGAAGTCAAGATGGGCAGAGGATCACCAATTCCCCCAATGCTGCGGCGAAAAATAGTGGAGCAATATCAGAAAGGAGTTTCTCAGAGAAAAATTGCAAAGAGTTTGAAGTTATCATCATCTACAGTGCATAATATCATCCAAAGATTCAGAGAATCTGGAACAATTTTTGTGCGTAAGGGTCAAGGATGCCCGTGATCTTCAGGCCCTTAGACGGCACTGCATCACATACAGGAATGCTACTGTAATGGAAATCACAACATGGGCTCAGGAATACTTCCAGAAAACATTGTCAGTGAACACAATCCACCGTGCCATTCGCCGTTGCCGGCTAAAACTCTATAGGTCAAAAAAGAAGCCATATCTAAACATGATCCAGAAGCGCAGGCGTTTTCTCTGGGCCAAGGCTCATTTAAAACGGACTGTGGCAAAGTGGAAAACTGTTCTGTGGTCAGACGAATCAAAATTTGAAGTTCTTTTTGGAAAACTGGGACGTCATGTCATCCGGACTAAAGAGGACAAGGACAACCCAAGTTGTTCTCAGCACTCAGTTCAGAAGCCTGCATCTCTGATGGTATGGGGTTGCATGAGTGCGTGTGGCATGGACAGCTTACACATCTGGAAAGGCACCATCAATGCTGAAAGGTATATCCAAGTTCTAGAACAACATATGCTCCCATCCAGACGCCGTCTCTTTCAGGGAAGACTTTGCATTTTCCAACATGACAATGCCAGACCACATACTGCATCAATTACAACATCATGGCTGCGTAGAAGAAGGATCCGGGTACTGAAATGGCCAGCCTGCAGTCCAGATCTTTCACCCATAGAAAACATTTGGCGCATCATAAAGAGGAAGATGCGACAAAGAAGACCTAAGACAGTTGAGCAACTAGAAGCCTGTATTAGACAAGAATGGGACAACATTCCTATTCCTAAAGATGTTTGCAGACTGTTATAAAAAGAAGAGGGGATGCCACACAGTGGTAAACATGGCCTTGTCCCAACTTTTTTGAGATGTGTTGATGCCATGAAATTTAAAATCAACTTATTTTTCCCTTAAAATGATACATTTTCTCATTTTCTAAACATTTGATATGTCATCTATGTTGTATTCTGAATAAAATATTGAAATTTGAAACTTCCACATCATTGCATTCTGTTTTTATTCACAATTTGTACAGTGTCCCAACTTTTTTGGAATCGGGTTTGTATTTTTGCCTTGTTTTCCATTACAAATATTTACAAGTTCCTAAATCAACATGCATTTATTTGAGAAGGAAAATGAATTAAGACATTTCTGTCAAGACAACTCTGTGTTTGGCATGGTAATGGATATGACAATGTTGATATGTTTGGTCTTGGCAGAATAAATCTGCTACACTGCTGCTGTTATTGCTGCTGCTGCAGAGCAAGTACAGTAACTTGCTACTGCCAAATACATACACAACACGCTGCTGTGAGCAAGTAAGATATGCTGCTGCAGTACAATATTGAATATACCATACATAAATTACCCATAGCAGATCTATACAGGTGGAGCTGGGGAAGGTGGAGGTTTCTGAAAGCGCACTGCAACTGCTACAGCAAATGCTGACCAAGTTAAGGTTGAGCAGCGAGCTTATTGGCTACTGATACAGTATGAACCAATCAGCTGTGCCCTATAGAGAATGATGTGACTGCATGCAGATTGATTTAATGACCTATCAGCCTGTGCCATCTAGAGTGACAGAACTTTGTATTTAAGTCTTCTTTTCAAATAAATGTGATAAATAAAGCGAGTTTATGCTTAAAACAAGACAAATCTGCCAAAGGGGTAATGCTTAGTTAGTATAGTTCACTTACACAAGAGTTCTAGTAACTAAAAAGAACTGAGAGTATTTGATAATTTACTTTAAATAAAATGTAATTGTTACCATTTTTGTGTTTTGCATGCTGAATGTTGAAGTCTGTGTGTGACTCAAGCATGATCAATTGCGAGATATTGTTACAAATATAGAGGGATTATATCAACCCAATTAAAAGGTTTTCAAGGTGTTTGTGACATAAGTGTTAGCAACAAAATTTTAAAAGATCATTATTTGACATGTAATATAGTTATATTATACACCATTCGTTCATTCATATATACATATATACACCGATCAGGCATAACATTATGACCACTGACAGGTGAAGTGAATAACACTGATTATCTCTTCATCATAGCACCTGTTAGTGGGTGGGCTATATTAGGCAGCGAGTGAACATTTTGTCCTCAAAGTTGATGTGTTAGAAGCAGGAAAAATGGGCAAGCGTAAGGATTTGAGCGAGTTTGACAAGGGCCAAACTGTGATGACTAGACGACTGGGTCAGGGTATCTACAAAACTGCAGCTCTTGTAGAGTGTTCGCGGTCTGCAGTAATCATTATCTTCAGAACTGGACCACGGAGCAATGGAAGAAGGTGGCCTCATTGTCTGATGAATCACATTTTTTTTTATGGATGGCCGGGTGCGTGTGCGTCGCTTACCTGGGGAACACATGGCACCAGGATGCACTATGGGAAGAAGGCAAGTCGGCGGAGGCAGTGTGATGCTTTGGGCAATGTTCTGCTGGGAAACCTTGGGTCCTGCTATCCATGTGGATGTTACTTTGACACATACCACCTACCTAAGCATTGTTGCAGACCATGTACACCCTTTCAGGATAATGCGCCCTGCCACAAAGCAAAAATGGTTCAGGAATGGTTTGAGGAGCACAACAACGAGTTTGAGGTGTTGACTTGGCCTCCAAATTCCCCAGATCTCAATCCAATCGAGCATCTGTGGGATGTGCTGAACAAACAAGTCCGATCCATGGAGGCCCCACCTCGCAACTTACAGGACTTAAAGGATCTGCTGCTAACATCTTGGTGCCAGATACCACAGCACACCTTCAGGGGTCTAGTGGAGTCCATGTCTCAACGGGTCAGGGCTGTTTTGGCAGCAAAAGTGTGACCAACACAATATTAGGAAGGCGGTCATAATGTTATGCCTGATCGGTGTATATTTATATATATATCTGAGTAAAAAAGGCATAGTATGTGAATAGTACAGATTACTAGATTTTTATAATTAAGTTAAGGCATTAAGTAAAGTTAACTAAAATGTGCTAGTTAGAGTCATTGTTGGATTTTACAGTGTAGACGAGGGAGACACATTTGTGTGTTTTAATTTGTTTCTTTTGTCCACTTTCAACCATTTCTGTCCTGATTTCTTCGAGGGGAGGGTATAATGTTGTTTTTCAGATCTTTCGATCTAATGAACAAAATAAGCTCGTGCAATTTACATATGATCGTGCCCAGAGGGGACGGAAAAACATAAGGAGAGCAGCAGCTTTAGTTTCTGCTCTGACAGCCGCAAGACCACGCCGAACGCTGTGAGTGCATGTTAGAAATCAGGAATGGTGAGAGAACATTGTGCTTGGTATGTTTTTCGTCTTCAAACCAACCTTGGGTCTCCAGCAGGCAAAGTTTAAATCCCATCTGGCTAGCGCGCTTCCCATAATGTTTACACATTAGGTCAGTAGGAGGAGAGTAGGTGGTCTTTTGCGGCTGTTCGAACACATTTCCACCACATAAGTATTTACAAGTTTACACCTGTATTTAGCATCGTCCACTTGTGATCCGATTAACCAAAATGCATCTTAATACCAGGTGTAAAAGGTCATACACATTAGTGTTTTGGTTAATGAAAACGAGGTAACCTGAACTCAACAAAGTGAGTAAAACTTCATGAATAGGTCAACTTCTATTCTCATAAACATCATGAAGGCATCCTGATATGTGTAGTCCAGCTCATTGTTGTGTCTCAACACGTCTGTCTGGTTCCAAACCCTCAGATATTACAGAGTGTTTGATCTTATTTTGTTTGTAATTCTGCATAGAGTGAGAAAAAAAAAATCAGGGACTGACTTGTGCTTCTTCCTTTGTATTTCTTCTCACTTTTTTTCCCTCCAGGTCCCACAGAGATACTGATGTGACTTTGAATGAAGAACCTGAGGGCTTAGCGTTGATGTTGGTAGGCCTCAAGAGACACTACAAACTCGTATGACTTCTAAAAAGTCCTACAACAAGCCCGGAGTGCATTGATTCTGTAGCCGTCGAACACCGCTGAGTTAAAACGGGACAGAGAGCGAGACAGATAGAGAGAGAGAGCAACAGTCTTGAGATGTACGTTTGGCAGGAACAAGGACAACACATGACAGCCATCAAGAAGACAAGAACATATTTCAGAGAGACTCTTGTCAGAAAATATTCAAGTCGTCTGTTTGTTGTCAGAGCCGCGTTCGTGGTTCCAAATTGCACCATGGAGAGGTAAATGCGGTCAATGACTGTTTTGCCAAGGACAAGCAAGCATCTACCATCTGAGTGTTTTTCATCAAATAAAGTATCCGAATGCCTTGAGGCAAGAATTTCAAACAGTTGAAAAAGTGAATGTCATTTTATTACTTCATTACTGATAGTGGTGATTGTTTTAACTCGGTGAGACCTGCTGTTACCCTGCAAAGAGAAGGTGACCGGCGAATGTTGAGCAAGACATAAACCAGCAAGACGTCTTTGGTCAACTATCCTTGCCAACTAAGTTGGCTATGCAAACCAGCAAAAACCAGGAGACTCATTCTGCAATGAAATCAATACCAGATTAGCACTAGCACCCATGTCAGCTGTATTAGAAAAGGTCAAGCAAATCTGGAAATAAATGCAGCGTGTGATTTATATACACACACGATGAGTGCTTTTGAACCAATTTGAATTTCTATGACTTTTTCACCTTTTTCAAAAAATCATTCTAATTGAGACTGATTGATGAATCATTCAGGCCAATTTTTGAATCAGTTGACCGATTAAAAGGAACTAACTAAAAAGAACAATTCACTCACAAGTTTTACTCTAAACAATACCAATATCTATTATCTGAAATAGGTATTAGAATAAGCATTGTTAGTAAACGAAAAACTAAATCTATTTAAAATAGTTCTGAAATACAAATTAAAATACAAATATTATATTAAAAACTTAAACTAGAACTTGAATCTGAAATAAATAAGTTTAAGTAATAAAATTAAAATGGAATAAATAAATAACACTGAGCATAACTATTAAAAAAACAATAAAAAATCTTTTATTTTAATATTTTATTAATTTTCATGATTATTTCAGGCACATTTCAAAATTTCCTAAACAATTTGTTAAAATGTATGACCCCATTTTGTCTCAAGTCTACAATGAAAAAAAATATGAAGAAACAATTTTCACACAGAAATTGCTAGTAAATTTCACAAACACTTACAAAGAAATGACAAGTAACACATGAAATTAAACCTGAAATTTAGAAGTATTTTCTTGTAAAAAGTACTCCACTAATCTTTGTTTTGTTTACTTCAAAAAAGTGTATGTACAGTGTATGTCTTGCTGGTTTGTTAAGTTATTTTTGCAAATGGTTGACTATAGTGATTATTTCTAATGAGATGTTTACCTTTCCTAACATTATAAATGTGTATAGAGTCATATACTTGAGCATTCCATTTTAATTTTACTTAATACATTTTAATGTGAGAGTGACAGTAAAACTTAGCTGAATTTTAGCTTCTTAACTTCAGGTTTGATTGAAATATTTTCATTTTGTCTCAAAAAAAGTTTGAGATCAAACAAAATCAGCAGGTCCCCTGCAGTACCGCCGCTAAACCTCCAGACGTCAGTCAGAGTGTATTGTCTAATCAAGACGGATCAGTTGAAGTAAAGTGAATAAGGTACTTTTACTCTGACTCTAATCGCAGACGCTCTCTCATTTTACCGCCATGGTGACCTCTGGGGTCGCACAACAGCACCGGTGCTAAAGAGGCAGCAGCGATGAGGGCTTCCAGCTTGGCTTCATTAAAGATGAAACAGAAAACACAAACACCCGCTGATTGATACGAGGGATTTTGCGTGAAGCCGCCGTGCCTTGGACTTCTGAAGGTGCGTCTGTCTATCCATTAACAGCCCATTATGTTCCGCACCAGAGCTCTTATGCACATCTACGAGCACCTCGCCACTGACCTCTCATCAAAGGGCCACAGAGAAGAGAAGAATGGAGGAAATCAAAGAGGAAAACAATAATTTTAGAGCAAAAGTTCTTGGAAAAGTCAAAAATAACACTGAAACCTGGTGTTTATCTATCAGGGAGATTTTGGTGTCTGTCTAAAATACGCAGGGTTGTGCACAATTCAGAATTGAATTGAGAATACCTTTGCTGAATTTCATTTTATGCCTGCTACAGAATCCTAGAAGATAATTATAAATCACACTGTATGACGTGGATCTAATAAACCTGGGTACGACATGTACTGTATGTAGACTGTACGATAATGACACCTATTGAATCGTAGGCTACGACGCAAGTTAGTATAGAAGAATAAAGCGTCATCAGTATTCAGTATGCGCTAGTGGTACACAAATAGAGCAAGATGAGAGAGGAAGTGAAAGAGGAGAATATGGATGTGGTCATGGCTAGGGAAAAGAGGCCAACTTGGCATGCCTATTTTGCAAATGCTTGAGGTAAGCAGTTTTAGCTCCATGTTGCGTTGATTAATCCTCCATTTCATGTTGCATTTTTATTGGCTAGTCAGTAGAAGTAGGTCGTAGTGAGATTATCATGTTCGATATTACTTACTGATTAGTTAAGCTTGTTTCCATATTAGTTAATAGTAGTAGCTGAAGTGTTAATGTAGTACTACTCATTAGTCCTGCATTCCTTCCTGCATAGTTACCTATTAATGACAGTCCATTATTCTAAAGTGTTAAAAAAATTCTTTATCTAAAATTTTCTTATATTTAAATGTTTAATTTTTGTATATGGTAAATACTGGTAAAATGTATGACAAGGAGTCAAATTAGATTATGTTGACCTTTCTTTCCGTATAACACACATACACACACACTTAGTTTGATGTGACTTTGAAGCAAAGCTTGGTGGAGATGTCTTCCCCTGAGCTTTCCAGCTGTTTCCATTTGTATTCATCGCATACAGCGACTGCAGTCACAGCTATATAATACAGAGAACTTCCTGTAGATTAATTTTACTTTCCTCAGCTTTTTTTTCTCTGTCAATATATCTTTAAATGTAGCTTTTTTAATACACTGACTTCACCCTTTGCTTTGAGTGTGCATTTATATTCTTCCATTAGCAATGTTTACACCTCGATTTCGATTTCCATGTTCGATTTGAGAGCTACAGCAGAGGGATTTTCAGTGAATAAACGCTACCAAAATTTTAGGGGAATGAACTGTGTTGTACTTGTACAATACACTCCCGTAAATGACTGAACTCTGTGTGTACAGAACGAGATTAAGCTCTCAGAAGAGAAACCAAATTTAGCAGCAGTATCTTCATTGTCCTGAGAGAAGTCATTACACAGAGAGACAACATGGAGGTGATGTTCTCATAAGTACCTGGAAGAAAACACTGCAACTTTAATTGCTCTTTTTTTGGAGATTGATTAGAATTAGCTTTCAGCTGAAGTTCTAGTCATGATATCAAAAAGTATTGTTCCTCTCAGTGCGAGCTGCCATTTCTGTTGCAAATGGGGAAATTGGTAAACCGTAAGTCTCAGCTTCCTGTTTATTAAGGAGAGAACTTTCAGATGATGTGTCCTGCTAAGTCTGCATTCTCTGCTGGAGTGAGGATGAATGGAGCCTGTGGGGTAGAGAGCGAGAGACCAACAGAATTCAGAAAACAGCAGTTTCATGCACTCACCACCTGGGAAAATTATGCTACACAAGCAAATTTCTTTATTGCACTAGTTCCATGTATGTAGTCTTTATGTTGTCCAAAGCATAAATATATCTAATTTTGACACTCAGCAGTCAGCTGTTTTCTGCATTTAGAATATAACACTAGCATAGGCTAGCTACTGTTTACTGCAGCCTAATAATAAAATACGGCCAAATTGTCACCCCAATATTTGATATTATTGATGCTGCTCTGCTGAACTCCATTAGGGGAGAGCGGGGCACAACCTAACGCTTTTTGACTTTCTCAGTTTGTGTAAATCCACTTGGGGTTCAGAGTATTTATTTTTTCCCACATTAATTGCACACATGTCTAGTACAATTATGTGGTTTTGTTTCATTAATACAGTGTATACTTTTTTCTTGATTTACCCCGAAAAAATGGAAGTGAAATGTGACAACATGCCCCATAGGTGGGGTACATTGTAACATGTGAGGGGCACATTGTAACATGACCATATGACAGCTTAAAATGTTATCTGATATAATCAAAAAAATATCCATGACAAACTAAAATATTTTGTCAATAAAATACAATTATTAACTTTTTCGAATAAAAATAATGGCATTTTTAATCATTAAAAATAAACGAATTTTTGAGTTTGACAACAAACACACCTCAAAACACAGCTATACAGCATAGTTCAAAAAATAATAATAATTAAGCATTTCTGAACATTGACTCACAGTCTTTATTCACATTTTTCTCATGGTTTCTCAATAGAATTCATAAAAGTATAGAATATAATAGCATATTTCTAATAGGGGCTCATTGTAACGCAGTGTTAGAACGCACCCCAACCTGCATAACTGGGATTTAACCCCGGCTTGTGTCTTCTGCTGGTTAGATCAGCATTAAAGAACTATCTTAACTGTTAAATTAGAGATATAAGATTACAATAATATCAGGTTTGTCTTATTTTAAATAAACACAAAAAAACAGAGATGAAAAATTAATGCAAGTAAGAAATGTACTTTTGCTATGGTTAAATAAATGTTCAGTGATATCATCCAAAGATTTTTTTAATTTTGGCACAATTTTTTCTCTAAATAATGTTGATATGGCAACTAGTAAATACACTAAGTTTCGTCATCCTGGCATGTGTGGAAAGTGTTAAACCATGTGTGTTACAACTATCCCTGCGTTAGGTTGTGCCCCGCTCTCCCCTACGCACCTTGTTGTTAGGATGAAAGTCTTTTTTTTAGGATTACTTGCAAAAGTGAATGGAATGGCCAATAAAATCAAAGAAGGCAGGGTTTGCTGTTACAACAAGCTCTCAGGGAAGAGTGAAGGCAGGATCTAAGTACAAGGAAATTATTAGAATATTAACAAACAAACAAAATAAACCAAACACAAGAAAATCCGGAAAACCAGTGAGCAAGACTGAGACCAACAATATAACATCCACCAAAGGAAAAGACCAGACAACGGACACAGGAAAACAAGGGCTTATATAGAGGGTATGCGCATTATGCCCACTGAGTGGCAAAAAGACTGAGCGGAAGCATTGGTTTTCAGCGTGAATGCCGCGAAAAACACGCAAAACACATCTAAAATGGGAAAGAGCTTTGAGATTGACTGTACAAACAGATTTGACAAGAAATCTGAGGTATATTTTTACAGACTGCCGAAAGCTACAGAAAAGAGAAGCAAATGGATCGCTGCAATTCACATAAACAACGTGGAGTTATCATTTTCTCTCAATATGTTGAATTTTGGGGTAAAATCATACCCTATAAATTGTATTGTTATATATTGTATTGACAACTCATCAATTAAATATTTGTCATCGTATATTCTGCCTAATTTGATGTTTTTAAATAAACACTGACAAAAACTTTACAACTTTTAGGGCTGGACGATATAATGATATATATAACATATATACGTGATCACACGGATTTAGACCTACCTATATTGTATTTATACACTGTAAAAAATGTTATGTGCTATTTACTTAAAACAATTATTGTAACAATATTACACATAATATTGTTGAGTAGTTTTTAAGGCTTGATTTCTTTAATGCAATCTACCTGAATAAATCATGTAAAATGTGCTAAATTATTTAGTCTATGAAACAATAAATGTAATATTTTTAGTGAAATGTGCGTTTTTATTTGAAGTTGACTCTAAAAATGGTGTGAATCAGAGTGAATGGAAATTACCTGTTTATATTTGACTTTGAGTTATGTTATACAATTAATAGACTGTATGCTGCTAGTACAGCACAAGTAGAATCAAACTCATTACTGCACTGGCATTAGCAAAGAACAAAGCAACATATGCTTCATATTATTAATATACATACAGTTATTCACAACCTAACAATAAGCTCTACTCTTCTGCACAATGGTAACGATCAAAACTTCAACATAACAGAAACTCTTTCCAAAGTCAAACATAACTGATCATTAAACATTAACAGATGTTTCACTTCACTCAAAAACACATAAAATAACACTTAATTTCAATATTAACTCTCCATTTCCATATGCAAAGCATCCTGGAAACTAACAACAGGGATGGCAACTTTTAAGTTCAGGTTTGAATTAGATTTTTTTTTTGGGGAGGGGGGTGGGGGGGGGGGGGGGGTGATTGGCACAAATATTGATTTTGAACTTGAGTTAATCGATATCTTTTCTTGGGTTAAATTATATTTGCTCGCATTCATTAATATTCACTTGTGTGTGCTTATATAAGAATCATTAAAATTATTAGGATGTAAGTAATTAACGTTTTAAAATGTAACATTTAAACAAATCTAGTGTTTGATCATGTCTTAATATTTCTTAAAATGCAAAACCTAAAAATAAGTACGCAGTTATGATCTGCAATACTTTTTTGAGCAACTAGACTAGATAGGCCTACATGTATATTTATTAAAGAGCCATACAGGCACCAGTGGTAATGGCATTTTACAAATGAAAATTATTATTTTTCCAGCCACAAAATGACTCTATTTTGCCTCTTTGCATTGGAATTCTCTAATTTAACCTTAATTACTACACTAATTGTAATATAAATAATACAAATATTAGAAGAAAAATATTTTAAGTGGTCATTAATGGACCATAATTATTGCACAAATAGTATTTAGTACCAAAAGATCTCCTCGAAATATTCAATAAATATTATTTAACTAAAATATAGAACATTTATTTAATTGAAAAATAGTTAAGGTGTATGGTCACATTTCACCACCAATGAGTATGAGTGTGACCAATTAGTAAGGAATACCTGAGGGCTAAATACAAGAAAAACATTAACGTTAACGTTAACAATGTTGCATCTCCATCACTCTCCATAATAAAATGATACTGTAAATGTGGTTGACGTAATAATCAATGCACACTATGCTGTACTGTTTACCAAAAATTGCTGCAAATACCTGTATAGTGAAGCTGTTGTCTATTCAAATGTATTGACAGCGCTAGTTTGTTTAGAACTATTGAGAGCTCCATGAACCACGTGACCGTGCGCGCCGCCGGGAGATGAAAGCATGTCGCAACCGGTCGCAACTCTGTTATAACTGTTATACCACATTAAGTGCGCCAAAACGGTATTTATTGTTTGAATTTCGTATTAAAACTTAAAAAATTTAAAAGCTTAGACTTCCAAATGCGTGAGAGTTGGCAACCCTTCTAACAATGGTGTCTCTAAATAAAACTGAATAATTGAACTCATTTTCTTAAAATAAATATGTAGCCTTATTTTCCTTAATTTTATCAGCTTAATCGGTTCCTCAAAACTGCTTAAGTTTCCTTAAAAAAATTAAGAAAATGTATCTCTTGTTTTTATTAGTGAAATGTTCTCAATACTTTCTATAAAACACTGAATCACAATTTTCTTAAGAAAATATACACACTATTTTTAATTATCACCTTATTTTTTTTTAGTGAAAATTACAAGACCCATGATTAATTTTTTACAGTGTATAAAACGTTCACAGGCAAATTTTCTATTTCCCCCGGCGTCGAAATCAGGCTCATATAAACGTCAGTCAATATTCATGGATCACTGGATCTTTGGTAAGTTGTAAGTAACACTTATATCAAATCCAACCATTAATTTAAACTGAAAAACTTTCGTTTTACACGCATTTTCTCAGTTTCCCCTATTAAATCCAGTCATGCAGCAGCTTTTTTGCCACTCTGTCCGGCTGAGGGGGCGTGTTCCGGCGGGAAAGTGACGTCAATGCATACGCTCTATACACACAGGGTAATAGACTAACAAGACACACCTGGTGACAATCAGGGAACTAATCACACAAGAAAACTACAAAGGACTACAAAAATGCCACACAGGACAGTGAACAGGAACAGACCCAAACTATATAACAAAAATGCAAACTATGGCCAAATCCGAAATCGTATACTTCCCTACTATATAGTAGGTGAAAAACAGTATGTGACAAAAGAAGAATGTCCAAATTCACAGTACTTATAAAAGAGTATAGGCAAAAAGTACAAGGATGACTGACTTCTTCCGGCGAGATTCTGAAGTGTGCATACGATGGACACTTTACTATCCCATGAGGCCACGGAAGAGGATTTATGAATGGAGATAAAGCGACATAACTGACGCTGGTAGGTCACATGATAATGACAACATGGCGAATGCAGTACATCCAGATTACATTCATATTACACACATTTATACTATATAGTGGTCCTGAAGTAATTACTTATTCCATATAAGTACCTACTCAAGAGAGTATGCGATTTCGAAAGAGACCACATAACAAAAACACAAGAAACACAAAACCAATGAATACACAACAACGACGCTTCTGAGGGGCCGTTTACACAACACGTTTTGTGGCAGGACGCATTATCGTGCTGAAAGAGGCCACAGCCACGTTTTCAACTAAAAACAGAAAACTTTTTATGCATTTTTCCCGTTCATTTACACGACAACAGTGTTTAGGGAACGTACTTTTGAAAATGGGTTTCAAAGTGAAAGTTTTTTTAAAAAGATACGGGCTAAAGGCGCCAAGGGCGGAAAGGTGCCTTTGATTTTATTGATCTCGAAACCACTAGATGGCACAAAAACTTGCCGCAGCACTTTCCAAAACATCCACTTTTCAAGATGCACATGGAAATTTGTCTGATCTTTGACACGATCGCACGGGCAGCAACGCAAAGTTGATTCTGCACTAATTTGATCTAATATTTGATGCTTTTTAAAATGTCGTAGATTTAAGTAAAATGAATAAAATAAAATGAATGTTTATTTTGAGACAAAGGTCTTCTTAATGATTTTCTGTTTTGTATATGTATACTAAATGAAGCAAGGGTGTAGATTTACATTCAAGCTATTTTAAGGCATGAAAAACATTTTTTTACAGGAAAAAACGTTTAAATAAGTCATTTTGATGATCAAAGATGAGTTTTAAGGGATAAAATTATTGACTACATTATTGACTACTTTAACATATCAGGTTGGGCCGCTGCTGAAGAACGCAGTGGAATGTACAGCACGGTCGGCAACAATAATACAACTTAACCCTCGAGAAAGACGACGGTGTCGTAACTAGACCCACAGAGCTTCTTGTTCATCATCTTCTAAGTGAGTCTCTTCTGTGTGATGTTGTTACAGACATACAGTGCAACTCTCCTCCTCCCCTCCTCCCCTGCTGTCCTCGCAATCCTGCTGAAGCAGTGTAGGCTATATCCTGGAAAAATTACAGTTGAATCTGGAATATCAATATTTAGCCAGGTCTCTGACACGGCAATAACAGCTGAATTATTGTTCGCTGCTATACTCATCGCATTTGTGGTGTAGGGAATGCATATTAGAAAGGAGAAAACCAAAGAAAGATGGCTTTTATTTTGCTTTGGTTTATACTTATGCTAATTAAGTTTTCAAGAAGGTAGCAACGTGCAGATATAAGCAGTCTTCACTCAGTCAGCTGTGTTTCATTGCTGGCGATTACCAACAATTGTACATATTGGATGAATAAAGTTATTCCTAGCTTTCTTACCACTAGTGCGGGATAGGAGTCGTAAAAATCCATTGAGCTGTAGTATGGACTTTGGTGAGGCCAAATTGAGGCCAAAGGTGATTTTCTCAGCCTTGAAAATGAAATGAAAAATGAAAATGACTCATTAATCCAAGTTGTACCATCATTAGCCAGAGGGAAAAATTGCTTAAAAGGTTGGGAACTGCCATCCAGATCCACTATAAAGGAGTAGAATCCATCCGAAATCACCTAAAGTTGATACCATCCACATACCCTTGCTCCCAAATTAAAGATGTTGTCATTCAAAAATGTAGTTTGAAGGTGCATTTCCATGTAATACTAAGTTAAAATTGATTAAAAAGCAGAAAAAAATGCTCAATATGCTCAGCTTTACTGACATACTAAGCTTGCTCGATAACTCGGCTAGTACAGAATTGCTTTTGTTAACACAATCGGGTAGGTTTAGGGTTTAGTGTAGGTGCTACGTTATTTTAACTCTTTCCCCACCAGCGTTTGTTTGTTTTTTTTGTTGTTTTTTTAAATTGCCAGCCATCAGCGTTTTTGGTCATTTTCACAAAAATTTCATGACCCTCAGAATATTTTGTTGTACGAATATACACCGATCAGGCATAACATTATGACAGAGGAGCACAACAACGAGTTTGAGGTGTTGACTTGGCCTCCAAATTCCCCAGATCTCAATCCAATCGAGCATCTGTGGGATGTGCTGAACAAACAAGTCCGATCCATGGAGGCTCGCACCTTACAGGACTTAAAGAATCTGCTGCTAACATCTTGGTGCCAGATACCACAGCACACCTTCAGGGGTCTAGTGGAGTCCATGTCTCGACAGGTCAGGGTGGTTTGTGCAGCAAAAGGGGGACCAACACAATAGGAAGGTGGTCATAATGTAATGCCTGATCGGTGTGTGAACATGCAATATATTAAAAGAAAGAACAGACCCTCTGCTTTTAAACAAAAAAAAAAAACTGTTAGCTGTCTAGCTTCATGCAGTCTTTTTTTTATCAACACCTGACTGTGGGTAAGTTTCATAAAAAAAGCAACATTTTGAGCAAAAAGCTGAGAAAATCTTGCTTTTGTCAGAGACTACATCTGGATCAGATTCAGTATGATGAGCAAAACACAGATGGGGTAGATCGAGTCCATCAACACCCCTAAAGCTTGCACAGTCCTCACCACTTCCTGGGTCGACATTTCACTCTGTAACATCAGGCCGTTTTCATGCAGTTTATTGTTGATGATTGCATTATTTTGCAATATGCATCTGCTTACATATGAGGTCGCTCGTTTCTGCTTCCTTTTTTCCTGTGTTTTGATATGGAGATACTGTACTCGTCCAGGAGGTTTGTAATAGTGCCCCCGTATAACAGTGATAACGGAAATCCGTAAAACCTGGCAGGAAAGCGTTTTCTCGTGCAGGAAATTTTAGGGGGAAAAGGATCAAAACACAACACAACAGAGTTCAGATTCACACCACATGAGCGCCATGCTTATCAGGAACCAACCAGATTGGGTTTGTATTACATTTATAACTCATGTTATTTGTAATTTCCTTACAAAGTTCCCTAAATATCCATGCGCCACTATTATCGAGCTTAGTTTACTGTTTGAAGTAACCAAACAAACATTTCTCATCCATTCAGAAATTGCATTTCTAATGATTCTCTATGTCACAGCAGATGCACAGGATCAGTGGGCAATTAAAATCTCACTCATTATCAGAGCCACAGTGGAGCAGACTGACCTCTGAAGCAGAAGTAATGAGGTATGAAAAGATATAATGTTCTCTTTGACCTTTGTGACTCCCTCTTACTTTCTTTCTGGAGATTTGAATGCATGCCTTAATAACCTTAACCTACTTGACCTTCCATTTGTATACCGAACAAACCAGAAGCACTGTAATATCAGCAGTGACTGACAAAAGTTCCACACAAATATTTATACACAAAATTGGACTAAAAATGAATGAAAATTTAATTTTTATTTTGGTTTAATTCACAACACATTGCGATTAATGCAATATTGCAAACACTAGAATTTAACTCTAAAAAACACAAGCTTGAGTCTGATTGGCTGAATTCGTAATTTCTGAAAATTTTGAATATGCATTTAGAATGCATATTTGTAAGTTTCATGTCCATATTTAAGTCATTTTTCCATTTAACCTACAAGTTTACAAACATATACATGAATTATTCTACACTAACTCAAATGAGAAAATGTCTAGACTTCTGGCACTACACTTTTAGCATTTATTCATCCATAAATGTTTAAATAATGAAATATGCATCTTTAATTGGCTACATTTTAGCCTTTATTCTTGCGTACATTTTAAAGTCTTAAATAATTAGAAATGCATCTTTATTTTGAAGTAAACCCACTAACAGTAACACCAAAGACAACAACATGACCAAAACATGACAAAAAGATCACTTTAATTTGTTAGAGCATGCATAATCTAGAAATATTTACAAAATTTAATAAAAAAAAAAGAACTACAAACTTTTGATGAATTTGGGGCAGTAAGTTTTCATATAGAAGTATGACAGGGAAATGCAGACTGCTATGTCTTGCATATTTGGGCTGAAATCCATTAAAACATAAATAACTTCAATGCAGTACAAATAAAGTTGCTACAACATTCCTTAAATGTAGAACAAGCAATCAGAGCAGACATAATGTGAGATTGAAACTGTAATAAGGAGATAATGCATCGAGAAAGCATATGCTAGTTTACAAAACGCATTCCAAAATCTGCAATTATTGTGCATTTACGTTTTTAAAAGACCTGCGAGGATCAACAGCATTGCTGGTAGACATAAAATGGTAAAAATGTAATTGGAACGCCCCTATAATAAGCTACTCCAGCTGTCTCGCATCCGATAAAATTACGAGGCAGATGGCAAAGCTGAATTTGAAGAATGCAGAATTCAATTTGCATAATGCTCTTTTTAGAGAAAATTACAAAGACAATTCTCTGAAGTTGACCTTGATAGGTTTTTCCTCCCCGTTTTCATCCTACCTGGTTCTAAACATCAGGGAATAAAAATCAGGGCAGATTCAGTAACCTGTACCAGCACTTAAAGGTAAAAGTGACAAGACTACAAAAACTTTATATTGAAACTCTGAAGACATTATAACTGTAAGTGCCATCGGCGTCAGTGAAGCGAATTTCTGTCAACTTGTATTTCAAGCCATACTAAAGATGCCATACTATACCACCAAATGAAAAGTGAAAGCTAATTACATTATTAATAAATATGCTAAAGTGGTGTGACCCTAACTTGAACTGAATATGTTAGAATAAGAGGCTGATATGAAACCCATCATCACTGGGCAAATTTAACTTCCCAGACTTTGATATGTGCCACGGTTTCGGCAGCCTGCCTGCCTTTGTGTGCTTTGTACGATGCCTTTGGGCAACCAGCACACAGAACAGTCAGCTATCTGAGAGAAAGCCTGAAGATGGTTCCCAAGCAGATGTTTGACAGTGGAAAGACATTACAGCTCTAAACTACGCAGTTGTGCATGAGCGCGTGTGTTTGTGTAAGAGTGTGTGGCCAAGTGGATTTGCTTGCGGCTGTTTGGTGTCCTACTACTTTTAGAGAGACAAATTGTTTGTTTGTTTTTTTGTTGTTGTGATAACTATTAGATATGATAATAATTTAATCATCCTTCCCTCGGGTCATTTTGACCAGAATTTTTTTAAATTTTAATTTTAAACAAGAAAAATAATCTTGTTTGATAAATAATCTTAATTGAGTTAAGTTTATTTTTCGGTAGCACTTTATTTAACAGTCCTGTTTCACATGAACATACGTACTTATTGTAATAATGACACTAACTGGGTAATAACTACTAACCCTGAACCATCCCTAAACCTTAACTTAACCCATGTTATTTATTGATACCTTTACTCATTACCTTTGTGGGTAAGTACACTGTAAGTACTTTGAAAGTGCACGTACTGTAAAATAAAGCGTAACCTATTTTTCTGACCCCATTGGCAGGGATTTTTTCTTGTTTTAAGCATAAACTCACTTAATTTTGATAATTTTTTTTATTTTTAATACTTAAAGCTGCAGTCTGTAAGTTTTGCCTCTTTGTCGCCATCTCTGTTTGAAACCTGCAATTACAGTTATTTCCTGAATTATCATCTTTATGTGGGTTGTGCAACGGCGCAGCTCCTCAGAGTGGATGAATCTAATGTTTTGAGGAGTATGTGTGGCTGTCAGTCACCGCACCAGTAAAACCATACATTTTTTTAGGCAATCTTCATGGAAAGTGCCTTGCAGCTAATGTGGTGGATGGTGTTAATAAGCCTCTAGTTAAATAAGCAAACGGATGAGTGAGGCGAACATCCGCATTTCAGTTTGAGCTAAAACTGTTGTGACTTGACATTTCAGCTGAGCTGTGAATCACAAAATCATCCACTAACACTGCAGCTTTATGTATTTATTTGATCAGTTCCATGTTTGGCAGTACGAGACATGCTGTAGGCTTTAAAACTGACTTTAAAAATTGACCCTTTAAATTTGACCTTGAAGGAATATTCTGGTTTTGATATTCTGACTTAAGATCTGCCACATCTGTTGCTTGCTGTTGATTTTACCACAGAGTATTCATTTTCAACACGACTTGAAGTTTGTGTCTCAACTCGAAATAAATAGGGCAAAGAAACACACTAACACAACGGTACAAACGTGACCGGACCAAGAGTGCAGGGAAGGGTGCAGCTTAAATAACAAACTGAAACAAGATAAATTAAACAGCTGAAACAAATGAACTCATAATGACAGTGACCATGGAAACAAAGAAATGGCGGGAAACTGAACAAAGGAACAAATCAAACACAAGCAAAACAGACATAACCCTGACACCTGCATCCTTGCACGGATACCACTCCAAAATACCTTGGCCATGACACAAACCTTTAGATATTATATTGTGGAAATAACTTGGCACAGACAGTTGGTAAGCGATTCTATAACTTAAGAGTCATGGCTATATTTTTCTGCTCACTAGGCTTCCATTATAAGGATATTTACTGCAAAACAATTTTTTTTTTACATTTTGTAAAATTATGCAAAAATTATATAGCTATATAGCTAATAGCTATGAAATGATCCTTTCAGAGTTAATCATTGTATTTTAAAAAATGGCAGTGTTTAAAATGTCATTTCCATCACAGGATAAATGATGATTTTCTCGTAATAATGAGATGTTATGTCGTTAAAACTACGTATTTTCTCGTAATAACGAGATATGTCATTAAAACAACAAGGGTTGCACGCTATGTTGGCATCGGCTGGTTATATGTTCATTTTTAATGTTATCGTTATCTGCCTTATAAGAAAATTTGGCTGATATATTAAAGCCGATAAATACTGGATTATTTCCTTCAGCTGAGACACTCCAGATGCAGTGCGCATCTGAAGTGTCTCAGCTGAAGGAAATGATCCATTAGTTCGCCATGATGTTTTTGAATAGCTTGAAATATGATTGGAATCACTTCAAAAAGGGAAATACAGTTAAGTGCAACATGTGCAGTGCAAGTCTGTCATATATGCTACATAAAATTATAATGAGAACATTACAATTGTGTGCTTGGGACATGGCTTTTAACTGTGAGACTTTTGTTTTTGTAATCAGGCTCTCAAAAATTATATAAAAATTTGGATTTAGATTTATCGGCATCTTTCTGGAGCACGTCACAAAAATGAACCAAAACTCAGCGAATACTTGTAGCACAGATGTGAGAAATACATTTATAAAATCATTTAAATGTCCATTTGACGTTAAATGCATTATATAGAAGTCACTTTGAAGTATAAATTGCAACACGTTTCGGATGATAGAAAACGTGACTAGTCTGGAAAATATGACCCCACTTTGAGAACCCCTGACATCAACCACAGTTTACAATTAGGAAAATGTTGTCATGTTATTCCGACCCATATTTCATTATCCTATTTAAAGGGGCACGCACAAGCCTATGCACAATACTTCAGAGTCTGACCACCTTTTTATTAAATAAATGCCAGAATGGAATACACACAACATATCACATTACACGTTAGACACGTATATCACAACATTAGAATTAGACAAGACAACACATTCCATAAAACATTAATTATGAGTAAGTAGCCTACTGTACAAATTAAACAATAATAATGTTCATATTGCTATATTTTACTTTCCAATACAATTCAAGTATTAAGTCATTCAAATAAAGAAATATTTGAAGAAAGTTGAAGATGAAGAATATAAAGTATCTTTCTGTTTTGGTGCTTAAAAAAATAAAACATTCACCTGGAAATATTTCAAATGAATGTCAATAGCATCAATAGCATTTAATCATACAGCACAATAGTCAATATTTGGATATATTATTTGCCTGATATATATTAGCTTAGCTGGCTAATTGGATTGCATGCTGACTGTAAGGCAAAAATTCAGCCAAAAATGTTTAATATACCTAGAGAGAGGTATCCATGAACATCCCCATTCATCTCTATGGCAATTAGTTGACTGGAACAAGATTCCTTGGAAGAACACCACCTGCTTGCTGCCATCTTTGCTCAGGGCACTCAGTTCTAGGAACATTTTTTTTTCAGCCAATCACTTGAACTGTAAATGTCATTTGACGGATCACTATGGAAAGGCCCCTTGACAGGCCCCTTGACAACACTGATTAGATCATGGCAGCACAAGAACACAAACAGTCCCATAACTTTCACTAGTGTCTATCCAGAGCTATGACAACAGAGTTCTATCATCAAGTGATATTCAAGTGATATATCAACATCATCAAGTGATATTAAAGTGCCCCTATTATGCTATTTTAAAGTTTCCTAATTTTGTTTTGGAGGTCTCCAACAGCAGGTTTACATGCATCAAAGGTCAAAAAACAGTTTAATTCTCTCATAATATACATTGCACATCACCACAATGTTCAGTGATTCTGAAATGACTCGATGGATGAATTAGTCTCTCTAAATCCCTCCTTTGGTCAGAGGACGTTTCTCAGTGATGCTACTCAGTTTGAGGTACATTATGAGATGTTTCAACTGTAATTCCTCACCATCAGCATTAACAAGTATGTGTCCATCAACAAACCTGTGTGTGTGTTTCTAATTTATTGCGGTGCACATGCGGGAACTGTATCAATAACAGCACATACGTTAGCCGAGCACTAACGTGAATGACTGATGTAACATTAAAGTTTGCAAAACAAATCTTGCTCCATCCTTTATCTTTACTCAAAGTAGTAGGAACGACAGACAATCTGCGTTAATAGACACAGTTTTGGGTAATACTTCAGCCCACTGATTTACAGTATTATTTCAGTAAGACAGTAATAACGTGAGTTAGCCAGAGACCTACACAATATGAAACACAAGAAACACATTGTAGAGGACAGCGTCTTCTCGACAAGATGCTATCCAGTATCCGCTGCAGTGTTTGAGGTGGTTCAAGTTCTCCCTGGTGTCTACGCGCACAATAAGTGGACGGGCAATATGCTAATGTTTCATCTTGACGTCACAACGAAACGGCTTGCGATTCGTTTGAAAAACGATTCGTTTAATTGACTCATAGTCGACTCTTACTTTTGAGAGACAATAACTTTATATACAGTGCACTTTCAGATTTAAAACTTTGCACAATAAACAAAGGCACTGTTTGCATTTTACCTCCATCTGCATGGACTCAGCTTGTACTCGTTCTAAACTTGCTCACTCCTATTACCAACGAACGGCTTAATGGAAAGCTGTTACATAGTCGAAAACTTTGCTTCAGTAAGTAATGAGCATAGTAAACTTGCTTCCAATGGCCTGTGAGTGTAAGATGCACGTGAACGGAACTTTGTTGACGGAGGCTTCGTTGAACGCAAATTCTTCAAACTAGTACGGATTTGCTACATGAGCACTGGAGTAAAAGTCAACGCAGTTGTTTTGACGGACAAAAGGACGGCGTTCATTTGGATAAAGACTTCGTTGCTGCGTGTGAGGACATCGTTTCGTCAAGACTCCTACTGGTTTTAGTCGTTGGATTCCATTTTTGTTCACAGTTGTTTGTAAAATGGAAAATGAAAAGTGTATGAATACTGAAGGGGTTTATGAGTCAAATCAAAGCCTGCCAAATGTTGAAAATGAGTCTGAAAGAGGGAAAAGACCTGTTAAATTAACATCTAAAGCTTTAATGGAAAAACTTGACACGTTGCAAAAATTAAGGCTAAGCTAAACAAGGCTCAGAAACAACTCGAATCTATTAGCAGGTTAATTCATGATGACAAAGAATACGAACCTGAGGTACGTTTGTCCTTTGAATATTTTAAGAGGTTATGTTTAGAAGCTAAAGAAGCACATGAGTCATTGTTGGTTCTTTTACCAGGTGATGAAGCTGAAAAACATGAAATATGGTTTAAAGCAAAGTTGATAGCAAATAATGAGTTAACTGAACGTGTGAATAAATGGTTATCAGGCACCGCAAAAGGTCAGAAAAGCTCTCAAGTGAGTGATGTAAATAGTGACATTGGTCCTGGAGACAGCGTCTCAAATGTGTCTCATGCTACCTCCAAACGTAGCAAACACAGCTCACGCAGCGGTATGAGTTCATCGATATCATCTGCATGCATTCAAGTGGAGGCTGAGAAGGCCGCACTTATGGCACAGGCTGCTGCATTCAAAGCCAAACATGCCATTGAAGTTTAGGAGGAGGAATTGAGACGGAAAAAGGAACGATTGGCGTTGGATGCTCAAATAGCAGCTTCAACTGCAAGGGTTGCTGTATTACAAAAGTTTGACCATCAAAGCAAATGTTCAAGCAGTCCAAGTTTAAAGTCAAAGCAGAGTGAAAAAAGGGTGAAGAATGCAACTGATAACCTGAATTCTGATTCTGTTTGAAGCAAGTGTTTGAACCCCAATGCTAATGCATATGTACCAGTGAATACAGCTGGGGCAGTTGGTGTCTCTGCTTCACAAGCTGTAATAGAGAATCAGAGGAAAGGATGGAGAAATCAACAAACATTCCACACATCTGAAGGAACTGATTTCCATTATTTTGCTCAAGTGCAACAGGACAATATGGGGTTCCATCAGGTTGTTCTTACTCCTCATGGTGATCCCCTGTTGAAAGTTTTGAAAAAGCAAGAGGAACTAACAAACCATCTTATTCAACAGCAAGCAAATCCTTGTATCTTACCAAAAAGGGAGATCCCAGTCTTTGATGGTGACCCACTGCAGTACATGTCATTTATCAGAGCATTTGAACAGGGCATTGAGGAGAAAACTATCAACGAAAGGGATCGTTTGTAGTTTCTTGAACAGTTTACTAGGGGACAACCTAAAGACCTGGTCCGCAGTTGCCAACATATGGCCCCAGACAGAGGCTATACAATGGCTAAAGGATTACTACAGGAACATTTTGGTAATGAATTTAAGGTATCTACTACCTATTTGGAAAAAGCTTTGGGCTGGCCTGCTTTAAGGGCTGAGGATGTGCAGGGTTTACAGGCTTATGCATTGTTTCTATGTACATGTTGTAATACAATGGATGAACTTTCATATATGCAAGAACTCAACATTCCTAGCAACATGAAAATCATTGTAACAAAGTTGCCTTACAAGCTGAGAGAGCAATGGAGAGCCAAGGCGTGTGAGATCATGGAATCCAGTCAAGGTAGAGCAAGGTTCTCTCATATTGTCCAGTTTGTTGAAAAACAGGTCAAGATGACGTCTGATCCTGTGTTTGGAGATATCCAGGACAAGCATGGCACAAGTGAGTCCAAGAGTCAAGCAAGCAAACCATTTAGAGGGAATAGCTTTGCCACCGATGTTGATGTTCCAACAAAAAAGACTAACATTGTGTTGTCACAACAAGGATGTTACTCTGTATCTAAGTCTAATGGAAGTTGTTTGTTCTGTTCAAATCAACATCCATTGGACAGATGTTTTTCTTTAAAGAAGAGGACTCAGAGAGACAAGATTGATTTCCTGAAAGCCAAGGGAATTTGTTTTGGTTGTCTAAAGAGCGGACATTTGAGCAAAGAGTGTGACAAGCGTTTGATTTGTGATGTTTGTGAAGGAACCCATCCAACTATCCTGCACATACACTCACCTAAAGGATTATTAGGAACACCATACTAATACTGTGTTTGACCCCCTTTCGCCTTCAGAACTGCCTTAATTCTACGTGGCATTGATTCAACAAGGTGCTGAAAGCATTCTTTAGAAATGTTGGCCCATATTGATAGGATAGCATCTTGCAGTTGATGGAGATTTGTGGGATGCACATCCAGGGCACGAAGCTCCCGTTCCACCACATCCCAAAGATGCTCTATTGGGTTGAGATCTGGTGACTGTGGGGGCCATTTTAGTACAGTGAACTCATTGTCATGTTCAAGAAACCAATTTGAAATGATTCGAGCTTTGTGACATGGTGCATTATCCTGCTGGAAGTAGCCATCAGAGGATGGGTACATGGTGGTCATAAAGGGATGGACATGGTCAGAAACAATGCTCAGGTAGGCCGTGGCATTTAAACGATGCCCAATTGGCACTAAGGGGCCTAAGGTGTGCCAAGAAAACATCCCCCACACCATTACACCACCACCACCAGCCTGCACAGTGGTAACAAGGCATGATGGATCCATGTTCTCATTCTGTTTACGCCAAATTCTGACTCTACCATCTGAATGTCTCAACAGAAATCGAGACTCATCAGACCAGGCAACATTTTTCCAGTCTTCAACTGTCCAATTTTGGTGAGCTCGTGCAAATTGTAGCCTCTTTTTCCTATTTGTAGTGGAGATGAGTGGTACCCGGTGGGGTCTTCTGCTGTTGTAGCCCATCCGCCTCAAGGTTGTGCCTGTTGTGGCTTCACAAATGCTTTGCTGCATACCTCGGTTGTAACGAGTGGTTATTTCAGTCAAAGTTGCTCTTCTATCAGCTTGAATCAGTCGGCCCATTCTCCTCTGACCTCTAGCATCAACAAGGCATTTTCGCCCACAGGACTGCCGCATACTGGATGTTTTTCCCTTTTCACACCATTCTTTGTAAACTCTAGAAATGGTTGTGCGTGAAAATCCCAGTAACTGAGCAGATTGTGAAATACTCAGACCGGCCCGTCTGGCACCAACAACCATGCCACGCTCAAAATTGCTTAAATCACCTTTCTTTCCCATTCTGACATTCAGTTTGGAGTTCAGGAGATTGTCTTGACCAGGACCACACCCCTAAATGCATTGAAGCAACTGCCATGTGATTGGTTGATTAGATAATTGCATTAATGAGAAATTGAACAGGTGTTCCTAATAATCCTTTAGGTGAGTGTATATCGCAAGGAGGAACCAAAGGTGTCTGCTCAAACTTGTGGTCATACAGGGGCCGGTAGGGAGAGGAGTTTAATGCCAATCATACCGGTGCAAGTGAAGGCTATTAAAGGTAACAGAGTGGTGCAGACATATGCTTTTCTGGATCCGGGAAGTTCAGCTACCTTTTGTTCGGAGCATCTAATGAAAGAGCTGAATATGAACGGAAAGAGGGTAAATATTCTTCTTCATACCATGGGTCAGGAAAAGTCTGTGTCCTGCAATGTTCTTGATGGACTTGAAGTCAGTGGTGTAAGCTCCAACCATTTCTTTCCTCTTCCTGCTGTATATATGCAGCAGAAGATGCCCGTTAACTCTGATAACATCATTACTCAAGAAGAGTTATCCAAGTGGTCATACCTAGACAAGGTTAAGATACCATACATTCAAGCAGGTGTTGATTTGTTGATTGGAACTAATGCAGCTAATGTGATTGAACCATATGAAATAATAAACACTCATGGTAATGGGCCATTCGCCATTAAAACCCTATTGGGATGGGTCGTTAATTGGACTTTGGAAGGACACAGTGACCACAAGAATGAAGCTGGGCTTTCTGCTGTTACTGTTAACAGAATTGCTGTTGTTAAGTTGGAGGAGCTGCTCAACAATCATTTCAATCATGATTTCAGCGAAAGAACTGCTGATGAAAGAGAAATGTCAAGGGAAGATCTTCGGTTCATGGACATAATGAACAGTACAGTCATGCTCCAGGATGGTCATTACAGCCTAAAGTTACCATTCAAGGCTGATAATGTCATGTTACCTGACAACTTCTGTGAAATGGCCTGAAAAGGAAATTGGAAAGAAACCAAGGGTTTCTTGAGCAGTACACTAATTTTCTTACTGATGTTGTAAACAAAGGTTATGCTGAGAAGGTACCGGCTCACCAACTAGATCGTGTGGATGGCAAAGTTTGGTACATTCCTCATCACGGGGTGTTTCATCCTAGGAAGGGCTCATTGAGAGTTGTGTTCGACTGTGGAGCAACATATAAAGGATGGAGCTGTGTCTTCTCCAAGCTGCGCTTGTTATGCCTTAAAACAGACCGCAAAGGACAATCAAGCAGACTTTACAGCAGAGGTAATTGAAACCATCAACAACAACTTCTATGTAGATGACTGTCTGAAGAGTGTCTCTTCTGAGGAAGTGGCCATCTCTACGGTTAAGGATCTCACTTTGCTTTGTCAAAAAGGAGGTTTCCGTTTGACAAAATGGATCAGCAATGGTCGCAAAGTATTGCAGTCAGTTTCTGAAGAACACCGGGCGAAGGCTATACAGCAGTTAGATTTGGATCGAGACAAGTTGCCTGTGGAAAGAGCTTTAGGTCTTCAGTGGAGTGTGGAAGCTGACACTTTTCAATTCAAGATTTCCTTGAAAAATCAACCATGCACTAGGAGAGGCATTCTGTCTGTGGTAAGCTCTGTCTATGATCCTTTAGGGTTTCTAGCACCGCTTATTCTGCCTGCTAAAGTGCTTTTGCAGGAGTTGTGTAGACAGAACATGGGCTGGGATGACGCCATAACATCAATCTTCCAGAATCAATGGAACCATTGGATTTTCGAATTGGACAGAGTTGCAGAGTTCCAGGTGAGCAAATGTTTTAAACGCATGGATTTTGGACTGCCCACTCATGTTTGTTTACATCACTTTGCTGATGCTTGTGAAACTGGATATGGCATTGTTTCCTATCTTAAGATGCAGAACAGTGCAAACAAGGTACATGTGGCTTTCTTGTTGGGCAAGGCTAGAGTAACACCGTTGAAACCAGTGACCATACCTCGTTTGGAGCTTACAGCGGCTGTTCTGTCTGTCAAGGTTGATATCATGCTAAAGAAGGAGCTGCAACTCTCATTGGAAGATTCTGTCTTTTGGAACGACAGCACAACTGTCCTTAGTTACATTAAGAAGGAGGACAAGCTGTTTAAAACATTTGTCGTTAATAGAGTGTCTTATATAAGAGATGCAACACAACCTCAACAGTGGAGATATGTTCCCAGTAAAGAAAATCCAGCAGATGATGCATCTCGTGGACTGAAGGTGGAACATTTTTTGAGTAATAGGCGATGGATCGATGGTCCCAGTTTTCTTTAAAGGTCGAGTGACACACTGTTCTCCACAAATGAGCTGGTTTTGACTGATGACCCAGAGATTAAAAGGGAGTTGAATGTCAATGCTGTGGTTTTGGAGAATGGACAAAATGCCACATGTAGACTTATCCATTATTTCTCAGAATGGAAACGTCTGAAAGTTGCAGTTGCCTGGTATTTGAAACTGCAGAAACTTCTGATGGAACTAAGTCGCAAACGAAAGGAGCTGTTTTTGGAGCAGATTGACAGTATTGCCGTAGATGTAAAATTACAGGAATTTAAAGCATCTCTGAGCAGACAGAGCTTGACTGTGGAGGATCTGTATAAGGCTGAGATTGGCATTATTCGTTTCAGTCAACAGGAACAATTCCAAGAGGAAATTGCTGAGCTCAAGGATGGAAAAGCTGAAGTTAAAAGAAACAGTACTGTCTATAGTTTGGATCCTGTGTTGCGTGATGGACTGTTGCTAGTGGGAGGAAGACTTGCTAAGTCAGCTATGCCCATTGAAACTAAACATCCCATCTTGTTATCTAAAGATCAGCATGTGTCACATCTCATACTTCGAGACATTCACGAACAGTTGGGTCATGGTGGCAGAAATCAGATGCTTTCCAAACTTCGGTATAGGTATTGGATTACGAATGCCAATTCTGTTGCAAGAAAGATAACTTCCAAGTGTGTCATCTGTAGACGGTATAAGGGGAAGTTAGGTGAACAGAAGATGGCGGACCTTCCAGTAGAAAGGATCACCCCTGACCTACCACCTTTTACTATGTTTGGAGTGGATTTTTTTGGGCCCATTGAAGTAAAAAGAGGACGGAGTAAAGCAAAGCGTTATGGAGTGATTTTCAAGTGTATGGCTAGCAGAGCAGTCCATTTGGAAATGACATACTCCTTAGATACCGATTCTTGCATTAGTGCCTTACGCAGATTTGTATGCCGTCGTGGTCAGGTATCCCACATGAGGTCAGGTAATGGGACAAATTTCATCAGCGCTGAGTGGGAGTTAAAGGAGGCTCTCACTGCATTAAACAACGAAAGGATTCAAAGGTCCTTACTGCAGAAGGGAGTTCAGTGGAGCTTCAATCCTCCTACAGGCTCTCATTTTGGTGGAGTATGGGAGTGTGTAATTCGAATGGTGAGACAAATTCTTTGTGCAGTCCTTCGACAACAAACATTAGACGACGAAGCACTGCAAACTGTCTTGTGTGAAGCAGAAGCTATTTTGAATGATCGACCTATCTCTAAACTATCCAATGATCCTAATGATTTGGAAGCCCTCACGCCAAATCACATTCTGCTTATGAGAGGAAATCCTGCATTGCCGACTGGGTTGTTTGAAAGATCTGATCTGTATGCCAAACGGAGATGGAGACAAGTGCAATATATTTTTTGATCTCTTCTGGAAAAGATGGGTACGAGAATACCTACCCTTGTTGCAAAAACGACAAAAGTGGAGCTAAGAAAGTAGAAGTTTTACCTCTGGAGACATTGTGATTATTGCTGATTCTACAGCACCACGTGGTTCGTGGCTACTTGGAAGAGTTGTGGAGACCTATCCAGACAAAAAAGGTTTAGTACGTTCAGTAAACGTTCAAACCAAAAGTAACATCTTGAACCGTCCAATTAGTAAGCTGTGCCTTCTGTTAGAGTCAACAGACTAGATAGGGCATACACAGGTTTAACAGGAGTTTGAATTTACTGTTTCCTGTATACTTTTGGTACAAACTTTGAACTGGTATGTATGGCTCCATATTTGTATGCATTTGTAATTGTTATGTCAGTATGCCATAATCAATTAAGGGGGGCCGGTGTGTTGAAGCCATTTGTGTGTAATTATACATTTGTCCATTGGGTGGCATTCTGGTATGGGTTATTAAGAGCCAAGAGTAATGAGACACAGGTGTGTTGGTAGTGGGGAAGCACACAGTTTTCGAACGCATGGCAGAGTAGCATGCAAGGTGGATTGATTGTATTCAGTATGGTATGGACTTGTTATTTGTATTCCGTGAACTTGAAAGAATGACACCACAGGAGACTTACTGGAAGCAATTGTTTAATCATTGAAGCACAATAAACAAAGACACTGTTTGCATTTTACCTCCGTCTGCATGGACTCAGTTTGTACGCGTTCTAAACTTGCTCACTCCTATTACCAACGAACGGCTTAATGGAAAGCTGTTACACTGCTCGTCAGTGGTGTTGTCGGTGACCTGAAAGATGAGTGTTTATTTTAACATCCTGATCATATGTGCGTTGTTAGTATTTGCAGCGTGTTTCTGTATTTGGGTGCGTTGTGAACCTTTGCAGTGCTTTTCTGTATTTGGGTGCATTGTGAACTTTTGCAGCTTGTTTCTGTATTTGGTTGCATTGTGAGTATTTGCAGGACATGTGTTGTCAAACTGATGAAGATGTTTTCTTAATTTGCTGGTGTTGTTTCTTTTTGCATGTGTTTTTTTCAGTTGCAGCGCATCGAGCTCTCTTGGCCACCGTAGTAATCATCTCATTAGCATGATAACTGTTCATGAGTGGGCTTTTTAAACAGTCATCAAAACCCAGAGTGAGTGAATGTTTCATCTGAACTATTTTCAGTGCTCTTTTCAGTTTTGTATATGCTGATATGTTTTGGTCTAATGTTGAACAGAAGTGTACAGTGGTAGTGTAAGCTTCATGGCCTGTGTGTAGAGTTGTTGATCCCAACTAGTAACAGTGTGAACATTGCCAGTTTTTTGGTTTGACTAGGAACATGGAATTGTCCAGCTATGACTTCTTGTTCCACAGGAGTATAAATATGAGGAAACACAAAGGCCAAATTCCCTTAATCATCCATCAGAATGAGTAAAACCAAAGAATAGACTGTAGTTCTGATGTGCAGCAAAAGATTGTTGAGCTTCACAAAATAGAAAGTGGCTGTAAGAAAATAGCTAAAACATTGAAAACCATTTCCACCATCAGGGAAATAATTAAGAAGTTCCAATCAACTAAGATGTTGCGAATCTGCCTGGAAGAGGATGTGTATCTATATCGTCCTAATGCACGGTGAGGAGGAGAGTTTGAGTGGCCAAAGACTCTCCAAAGATCACAGATGGAGAATTGCAGAGATTCGTTTATTTTTTGGGGTCAGAAAGACAAAAAAAAAAAAAGATCAAACAACCCCTACATCACCACAAGTTGTTTGGGAGGGTTTCAAGAAAAATCGCCTTGCTCATCCAGAAACAAACTCCAGCATATTCAATTGTCAGACACGACTGGAACTTCAAACCTGGTTCTGTGGTCAGATGAAACAAAAAAAAGAACTTTTTGGCAGCAAATCCACCAGATGGGTTTGGTGCAAACAGGAATAAAAAGTACCCCATGCCCACGGTTAAATATACTGCTGGATCTGTGAAATTTTTGTTTATTGTTATTGTTTATTCTTATTGTTTTTTGCTGGAGGTCCTGGACATCTTGTTCAGATACATGGCATCATGGATTCTATCAAATACCTATCAAAAACCTGACGGCTTCTGCTAGAAATCTTATAATGGGCCGTGGCTGGATCTTCCATCAGTCCAATGTTCCAAAACAAACATCAAAATCAACACACAAATGTGTCACTGAGCACAAAATAAAGCTTCTGCCATGACCATCCCAGTTCCCTGACCTGAACCCTATAGAAAATGAGTGGGCTGAACTGAAGAGAAGAGCTGGGAATCTGAAGGATCTGGGGAGATTTTGTATGGAGGAATGGTCTCTGATCTCTTGTCAGGTGTTCTCCAAACTCATCAGGCATTATAGGAGAAGACTCAGAGCTGTTATCTTGGCAAAAGGAGGTTGAAAAAGTATTGAATAAAAGGGTGCTAATAATTATGTACAATGTGTTTTGGAGAAAAACATTTATTTCATAAAGAGATTTTCCCCACATTTTCAATTCTTTTGCTTCAATGAAAGGTTAGATTTTTGTGAATTTTTTTAATTAAAGATCAAAAGGATTAACAATGCAGATTTATTTTTACAGGTTTTGTTCATATTTACCAAGGCGGCCAATAGTTCTGTCCACAACTCTATCTATCTATCTATCTATCTATCTATCTATCTATCTATCTATCTATCTATGCAGAGACAAATTATATAATTATCTCATGTAATTTGGTTAACTTGAAATGCTGAATTGCATATCAATTTTTTTTTTTTTCCTAAAAAGCCCCCTAACTATGGCAGTTTAAAGACATCAATTTGCAATTGAGTTTGCTTATTACTGAGTTCTATAATAAGATTATTATTTTTGGTCCATGTAAATGTTGTATTTAGCTGTGTGCGCAAGACAGCATGTCATGATAAAATTGAGTCTGTAGTTTAGCGAGGTGTATTTTCTGTTAGGCAACTTTGCTTCATGCTTTTAAATAAATATTTTCATGAATTATTCAAAATATAAAGTTTGGAAAGAAGAATAACATGGTCGGCAAACAATATTCATTATTTTAATATTTTTAAATAAATATTTTCATGAATTATTCAAAATATATAGTTTGGGAAGAAGAATAACATGGTCGGCAAACAATATTCTTTATTTTAATATTTTATGTTATTATTTAATTATTTTTTTTAAATTAATTTTATGTATGATTTATGTATTATTCCCAGAGGTCTTTTTCCGATGTTTGTTAAAATTAAAAACTGGAAGTAAATTTTTTTTTTTTTTTTTTTTTTAAACATTTTTAATTACAGATTTCACCCTCTCTCTGAGGCTTAGAATAAAACAGACTGTCTTTCTGCGACTGGACAGGCCAACTTACTGTAAATGGTCTTTTTAGACTGGGGAGGAAGTTTTAAGTTTTGAAAGTTACTGTAAGTTGCCATAGTCAATCAAGCTTTTTTATCTGAAAACATCAAGGAAGATTTGATTGCTGATATGACCTGCTGTGTACAAGAGTTATATAATATCTGACTCCATTAACTGGCTCTTCTGCAGTTTTGAGGGAACATACTTTGCACACAGCTTCTGTTTTCCTGTACTTGAAAGTAATTAATAAATAATAAAATGAGCTGCTGCTGCTGGGTCATGTCACTGCAAAGACCATAACGTGTAATAGTGATTCGTCTGTTTCAAAAAGTCATGTTTGTACCCTTGCAGGTTGTTTGTCATATGATTGAGTGGTTGTCTCTGTTTTCATTGCCATTTCTGATATAACATTTAAAAGTAGCATTCTACTGAACACAGTCCTTTTAAAATCTCATATTAACAGAAAAAAGGTATTTTTGTTAGTAAATGGAACTTTAATATCTTCAAGTTCTCAAGTAATTATTCCAGTCAGTAATAAAGAACAAAAAAACAAAAAACAAATTTACAAGCATTATTTGGCTGAGATGCATTTTGTATGCTTCTCAAATCACCTTTTGAAGTTTGAATATATGTTAGAGGGCAACTTGATTTTTTTTTTTCATCATTATGGGGATTCTTTCAGGATTTAAAGACTACTTGCTTTTCATTTTAGTACTAACTTGGTGCCAAATTACCAGTAATGTTGACATCCCTAGTGCAGTAATAAAATATCACCTCATTAAAAAGAAACTTTGGCCAATTTGTTGTGCTCTACAAAAGTTAAACATCAATTTTCATTGTTATATATACATCTGGGCAGTCGTTCTAAACCCAGATCACAGTCTAAAAGTCTAAGACATCTGATTTTGGTAATAAATTCATTTGGATTAAATATCTCAAATCATTTTTTTTTAATCATCTTGACGTTTGGAGATTGAAACTCTTATGTACTCTAACGGTGCCTCTCACAGTGAACTACAAAAAAGAAAACACCTCCATTTCACACATACTGTTTATTACAGTAAAAGCTGCTTGTGATACAACAGGTTGTAAGGCAAATGCAATCTCATTCTGTGATTCTTATGACAGTGCACGAAGAAAAAAAAAGCCCAAGCCCAAAATGGCTAAACACTAAGGGCCCTATCATACACCCGGTGCAATGCGGCGCCAGGCGCGGCGCAAGTGTTTTTTTTGCTAATTTCATCCCGACGCAGTTATTATTTTCACGTCCAGTGCCACGTTGTTTAAATAGCAATTGCGCCCATGGGCGTGCTGGTCTGAAAATGAGGTGTGTTCAGGCGCATTGTTGGCTCGTTGCTATTTTGAGGATTTATGAAAAAGGCCCGTTAGTAATATGCGCCTATAGGAGGTTGCGCATACACTCTGCTTATTGCACACAGCACACAAACATGCCAAATATTAAAAATAAAAGAAGAATTATTGTGTATTGTGTACATAAAGATAAAAATGCCTACGTGTCATAATGGATAGTCATTGCATGTATCAGAATGACCTATTTGCAGTAATGACCAGTGTTGGGAAGGTTACTTTGGAAATGTAATAGGTTACATATTACAAGTTGCCCTATTTAAAATGTATTAAGTAGTGTAACTATTTCAGTTACTTTATTAAAGTAATGTAACTGATTACATTTGATTACTTTTTGATTACTTTTCTAATTTCCAGCACCGGAACACATTTTTATCGCTGGCCATGGTGGCAACTCTCAGACAGGTTGTTGCCTAAAGCTTTCAGTGGCAATGTGGATTGACGTAATTGGCAGACGCAGTGCTGTGCAAATTCAAACAAGAGAGCCAATCAAAAGCATAAGAATTGCATTGCTTTACTAAACGGCCTTTAAATGGCAGGAGACATTAATTAATTAATTGATATAAATTTTAATAAATTAAAAAATATTATTATACTAGCTTTTTACAGAAATTTTTCAGATGTAACCCCCTTTGTAATTGTTAACATTTTCATAAGTAACTGTAATTTAATTACACATTTTTTTCTCAGTAACTGTAACTGATTACAGTTACATTTATTTTGTAATTAAATTACATAACTCAGTTACATGTAACTAGTTACTCCCCAACACTGGTAATGATGAATGAAATTGGCTACTTATTTAACCAATCGTGGCAATACACACATGTATTTAAACTGACCCGTCAGGTTGAAGGTGTCTATATTCTGCCATGTAAATAGCAATCCGCCATGGTGCAAGCGCAACTGGCTTTTAAAGGGAATGGGAAATGACACTCTGATTGGTTTATTGCATGTTATGCCCAAAACACACCCATTACTCATTAAGAGAATAGGAACAACCCTTTTAGACCATGCGCCGGGCGCGCCGACCATTTTTCCCACTGTTAAACTAACAAAAGTAGATTTGGACATGCCTTAAGTTCACTTGCGCCGTGCGTTTTAGACCATGCGCTCAGATCGTTAAAATAGGGCCCTAAGCTTTTAATTGTCTTAACCAAAAATTATTAGTCAGGAAATTAGCAAAATTTAACTCTTTCCCCGCCAGCGTTTTAAAAAAAAGTTGCCAGCCACCCCCAGGGTTTTTGATCATTTTCACAAAAATGTAACGGCCCATAGAATATTTTGTTGTATGAATATCTGAGCATGCAATATATTAAAAGAAAGAGCAGACCCTCTGCTTTTAAACAAAAAAAAATACGTTTTATTCTAGCTTCATGCATTCCTTTTTTATCAACACTTAATTATGGATGTTTCATTAAAAAAAGCAACATTTTGAACAAAAAGCTGAGAAAATCACGTTTTTGTCAAAGACTACATCCAGATCAGATTCAGAGTGATGATCAAACACAGATGGAGTAGATCGAGTCCATCAACACCCCTAATGCTTGCACAGTCCTATAGCTCGACATTTCATTCAGTAACATTAGGCAGTTTTGATTTATATGGTTTAATGTTGATGATCACGTTATTTTACATATGCATCTGCTTACATACGATCCCTTTTTTTTTTTGCATCTTCTTCGCCTGTGTTTTTGAGCAGGAGATTCTGTACTCATTCAGATGATGTGTAATAGCGCCCCCTAGCGTAACGGTGAAAACACGGAAACCCGGAAAATTCCGTGTTTGGCAGGGAAGTGTTTTCTCACAAATAACAGAAAATTCCGTGTTTGGTGGGGAAAGAGTTAAGCAAATATACTACTTAAAATGCCATTGCTGTCAGAATGAAGTTTTTGACAGAATATGGGAAGTTTTGTGTGGAGTGATGAATCACAAGTTGCACGATGATGCTCCAGAGTGGTGTCTTCGAAAATAATAAATGCATCTCTACCACAGTGAAGCATGGAGGAAGAGGTGTCATTGTGTGGGAACCCTTTTTAGCTGCTGGTATTGGTGAGCTCCTTCACTGTGAAAAGTAATTTACTGATTTGGAGTACAGGAGGAGAATATTGCTGAATGGCTTGCTTACCACAAATGAAAAGTTTTTATGAAAAGAGGAATGATCAGACGTTATTTTTCAACAAGACAATGCTCCTGCCCAAATTGCAAAGATAACCAAGAAGTGACTTGAGAACAGGTCCATCAGGCTCATGTTTTGGCATTGGTCAGAGGCCAGATTTAAAGAATGAGATTGCATTTGCCTTACAACCTGTTGTGTCACAAGCAGCTTTTACTGTAATAAACAGTATGTGTGAAATGGAGGAAACAAATAGAAAACAAAGAGAAAGGCTATTCTGTGTTAAGTTACTTTATCTGCAGTATTTGTGCGATTCTTGCTAATTTCCTGACCATGCAGTGATTTGTGATTTAAAATGGTTAAGACCATTAAAAGACTAAATATTGCCATTTTTGGCTTGGCCCTTTTTGTTTGCCCAGGAGTGTACATGTTAGCAGCAGATCTTTTAAGTCCTGTAAGTTGCGAGGTGGGGCCTCCATGGATCGTACTTTTGTTCAGCACATCCCACAGATGCTCGATTGGATTGAGATCTGGGGAATTTGGAGGCCAAGTCAACACCTCAAACTTGTTGTTGTGCTCCTCAAACCATTCCTGAACCCTTTTTGCTTTGTGGCAGGGCACATTATCCTGCTGAAAGAGGCCATAGCCACCAGGGAATACCGTTTCCATGAAAGGGTGTACATGGTCTGCGACAATGCTTAGGTAGGTGGTACGTGTCAAAGTAACATCCACATGGATGGCAGGACCCAAGGTTTCCCAGCAGAACATTGCCCAAAGCATCACACTGCCTCCGCCGGCTTGCCTTCTTCCCATAGTGCATCCTGGTGCCATGTGTTCCCCAGGTAAGCGACGCACCCGGCCATCCACGTGATGTAAAAGAAAACGTGATTCATCAGACCAGGCCACCTTCTTCCATTGCTCCGTGGTCCAGTTCTGATGCTCACGTGCCCACTGTTGGCGCTTTCGGCGGTGGACAGGGGTCAGCATGGGCACCCTGACTGTTCTGTGGCTATGCAGCCCCATACGCAACAAACTACGATGCACTGTGTATTCTGACACCTTTCTATCAGCATTAACTTCTTGCGCAATTTGAGCTATAGTAGCTCGTCTGTTTGATCGGACACACGGGCCAGCCTTCACTCCCCACGTGCATCAACGAGCCTTAGCCGCCCAAGACCCTGTCGCCGGTTCACCACTGTTCCTTCCCTGGACCACTTTTGATAGATACTGACCACTGCAGACCGGGAACACTGCACGAGAGCTGCAGGTTTGGAGATGCTCTGACCCAGTCATCTAGCCATCACAATTTGGCCCTTGTCAAACTCGCTCAAATCCTTAAGCTTTTCCATTTTTCCTGCTTCTAACACATCAACTTTGAGGACAAAATGTTCACTTGCTGCCTAATATATCCCACCCACTAACAGGTGCCGTGATGAAGAGATAATCAGTATTATTCACTTCACCTATATATATTACAATAGGGAAGAAATGTTGATCTTAACTTACAATTTATCCTGTCTTTAACAATAACAACACTGGTGGTGTTGAGTGCTATTGTCACCTCTTTAAAGTCAATATGATTAAAATGTATTACTTCTGATTGCATTAGTTCTGACAAATAATATTGTATAATTTTGTTAAATGAGCGGCTGTTTACTCACTGCATTAATATAGACTTAACATGCGGTCACAGGTACATTATGCTTTCTAAGAACAACACCTTTGACAAGAAGTGTGAAGGGAAACTCATGCTCCAATGGACATTTGGATTTTGAAAGCAAAATTGGCTGCTCTGTGACAAATGAAATTCAGCAGTGACCACTGTGATACTGCAATAGACAAAAAAAGGACATATGATATTTTCTTTCTTGAGGTGTTAAGGGAAGGGGAATGAAAATCAATCGCTGGTTGCAGACCAAACACGACTCGTAATCCCCAGTTCCTCAAAGGCTGTGGTGTTGGATCAATAGCTGTCCGCTGTGAACAATGTATACTCACATGTTACTGTGACGGTAACAGAGATGGCAGAACATCATGTCTTATCTTTAAGGCGGCACTTTGATTATCATGAAGAATGGAGAATGTTTTAAAGTACATTTGAGAGCTGTTGTCCTAAAGGTATAGCAGTCCACTAAACGTTTTTGGTAACACTTTAGAATACTGTTCCATCATTAATAAAAGACTACTCAGGAACATTAGTAACGCAATATTAACATTATAGTAACTGCTTAATGAACAAGAATCTCTGATTAATTAATTAACATTAGCGATCAGTTGAATGAGGTTGCTAATCAATAACTATTTTTCATTCCTCCCAGAGGACTACTAAGAGCTACTATATACAGGTTCATAGTTATAATGCATAATGTATAATTCATTCTAAAGTGACGATAATGGGAATGACTCAAGTATTACCAAATGCTTCAGAGGGAATACTAATTATTTGGAACAGTAGTGAAAAGCATGATAACTCTCTAGTAATGACTGAAGTCATTGTAAGCTTTTGAGGTTTTTGTAAGGTTTTGGATAGTAATTGTGGTAACACTTTATAACTTTCATTAAGAATTCATTAACGGTTTCACTTTATTTTGATGGTCCCTTTAACACAGTCTGTTGACTATAAGCAACGCTGCCATCTACATGTCTACTAACTCTCATTAGAGTGTTAGTATAGTATTAGTAGACTGGTAGGGTTAGGATAAGTTGACATGTTCTTGCATAGTTACTTATAGTAAGTAGAATGTCTGTTGGAGGACCATCACAACAAAGAGTTAGCAGATATTAAGCAGACAGTAGTACTCTGAGAGTTAGATGACATGTAGTTGCAGAGTTACTTAGTCAACAGAATGTTCAAAAGGGACCATAAAAATAGTGTTACCTTATTAACAAACATTATATAATGCTTAACAGATCATTAGTTAATATATATTCAAATAGCTAGAAATATGAGATAATGTGCTTTTTAATGTTTACTAATGAATGTAACAGATCATTATTTAATGTAAATTGGTATGTCATATGATCATGCTCTTCTTAAAAGTCTAAACGATTTTGTGTTATACTATGATTTGTTAATGTACATTTCAATGCTATAACAAATGTCATTTAACTTAAATTCATATAATACCTAATGCACTTAAAAAAAAGAAACATTCGTTATTTATTATTATTTTATCATTGTTGAAAAAAGTTGTGCTATTTTATAGGCAGTTCTTGGTCAGAATAAGCTGAAAACTGGCCTTGATTTTTCTTTTTTTTTTTTTCCCGAAAGTCTTGAAATAGAATGAAATTTTGTTAAAAACACTGGATATGTGTGACATCTCTGATTGATCTGTTTTGAGTTAATAAACAGGCAGTAGATTAACTGGTGTGGGTTTTATTGTGGCGCGGGGACACGCCATCCGGGAGGGGGATGTACTGTAACGTTTTGAGTTTGTTTTTTGATCTGTTTCTCTGTTATGTTCATATTTGAGTTCTTTGTTCATCCTCTAGTCTGTTAATTAGTTCAGTTCTCTCCCTTTTTGTTTCTACTTGATTGTGTTAGTTTAGTTCAGGTGTGTTTCATTAGTTATCTCGTCAGCTCCTGTTTGCCCTTCTGTGTAAGCCCTCAGTTTCTGTCTGTTCATTGTCTAGCTTTGTTTAACGTGAAGTGTGTATGTAGTATTTCTCCTCGTTGATTCTCTTGTTTATTGTTTGGATTATTCTATTAAAAATCTCCTCAAGATATCTCCATCGTGTGGTTTAATACTGCAACAACATCGTGACCAGAATAAACAGAACGTTATTGTCCACTGGTGTGGTTCCTAATATAGTTATAATTATAGTTATCCTTATAGTTATTGTTCTTGGTGTAAACGGGCCTTAAATTAATCTGCAGCAGTCAGGTGGTACAACGGTCACATGGTACAAGTAGGAGCTCTCAGAAAATTCCCAGCAAGTATTAATGACAAGCTCTACGAGGACACGAGCGCTTTTTACATGTTGAAATCTCGCAATTACCACATGGCGTAAATGCACCTTTAATTTTCTCTCAAAAAGTCTGAAAAAAATGGTGCGTAAGGCTTTGGTTGTGCTTACAAATTAAAAAAATCACTCCATGACAGACGATCAAAATAAGAATGATGCATTAACATTACATTTACGTTTAATCATTTAGCAGACTTACAGCAACTTACAGATGAGGATAAACTCATCAAACAAAAGAGAGTTAAACCAAACAAACAAAAAGGCAACAATATGTAAGTGCTGTGACAAGTCCCAGTTAGTCTAGCACAGTAAACGTATAAAGATTTTTTTTTAATAAATAGAAAAAAATAGATATAGAATGGAATAGAAATAGAGAATAGAAATAGAATAGTAAGAGTTGGTATTGATGGGTCAAATGTTGATGAAAAAGTTGCAAAGTTTTGAAAATGGCTAAAGACTCAGCTGCTCGGGTTGAGTTAGGCAAGCCATTGCACCAGCAGGGAACAGTCCAGGTAAAGTCCGTGAAAGTGATTTTGTGCGTCTTGAAGGTACCATTCACTTGCAGAACGTAAGCTTATAGATAATATAAAAGAGGGGAATAAGAAAATCAAGTGCTTAAATTATATACAACCACTATTTTTCTTGCTCTTTTGAAATAGTTTGATTTAATACACACTCTTTCACAATGCAAAACCGTTTAGCTATAATAAGGTGACCAGATTTCTGAAATGGAAACCGGGGACCTTTCCTATTTGAGTGGTTAAAATATCACTGAAATCTAATTTGTTATTATCTATTAATTAAACGGGGACAATACATTTTTTAATGTTTTTGTAATTGTTGTGGGTTCCCTATATTATTATTGACATTAGTAATTATTATGAATTTTATTATGACATTTTATAATTGTATTTAATATTTTCATTTTCAGAAGCTGTTTGTGACAGATCAGCCAGGCTCTCCCACCAGTCAACCACAGCGCACCCAGTCACCTGAGTATTAATCACGCATACCTGCACCTCATCTGCACCCTCATCAACTGGCTCACACCTCACCTCAGTCATTTGTCCGGTCTCGTTCATGCTACACGGACTACTCACCTGTATCTCCAGCGATTTCTCCTGAGTGTCATTCTCCTTCGTTTACCTCCAAGAGTTACCTTCATTATCCACGATTATCTGTCAGAGGTCGAGGTGTGTGCATCCAACCTGGTTCCTCCTCACCGAATCTCACGAGTCCCTGCACTTTTAAGACAAAGACTTTCCATTACACTCACATCCGTTGGATTCAAAGCCTCCATTGAGAAACTACTCACCTGTTGAACTGCTTGTTGCTCCGTGCTGTTTCAATAAACTCTGTTTACTATTCCTCTTTGTGTTCTGAGTATACATTCCGTAACAGAAGACCGGACCTGAAACAAAGAGACGATTTATTCAGCACGATGAGTTCACCCGATCCGTTCCAGGGACTCGTAGATTCCACATGCCAGGCTCTCAATCCACCATCAACCTCCATCACTACTTCCTTCACCACATCCACCACTTCTTCACTGCCAGTAAGTGCCAGTCCCATGGCCCGACCGGCGCCCTACCCTGGCTCGGCGGAGGATTGCAATGGTTTTATTCTCCAGTGCACATTGACCCTGGAGATGCAGCCGCATTTATATCCCACCGAGAGAGCAAAGATCGCCTACATTATCTCTTTGCTGTCAGGACGAGCGCTTCAGTGGGCAGAGACAATCTGGTACCAAGCTGGTACAGTAACCCAGTCTCTGAAGAATTTCCTCGATCATTTCCGGGAGGTGTTTGGAAGACCAGTTGGTGATTCATGAGTCAGTGAGAAACTTTATCACCTCCGTCAAAGAAGAAAACCTATTAATGAGTATGCACTTCAGTTTTGTACCCTTGCTGCGGACAGTGGTTGGAATGAGCGCTCGCTTCTGACCACATATAGGCAAGGACTCGATCCATCGGTGTGGCTGCAGCTCGCTGCATACGACAATACCATCGGCCTCGAACATTTCATCCAGCTGTCCATCAGAGTGGCCAGTCGTATGCAGTCGTGTTACGAAGAACACCAGGGTCAGCAATCCTCCTACCATCGCCAGCCAGAGTCCATCAGCGCTTCAGAACCAGGTAGTGAACCCATGCAAGTTGACATGACAAGATTAACCCCTGCTGAGCGACAGAGGTGGCTGACCCAGGGGCTGTGTTTGTATTGTGCTGCAGGTGGACATATAATTGCCACCTGTCCTATTTGTCCACCGCAGCCCATGGTGAGTGTAGTAAATACTCCTACTGTCAATTTAAAGCCTCTTACCACTAAAGTTATTCTTACTGCAGCCAATGTTTTCATTCCAGTCCATGCCCTCCTCAATTCTGGGTCAGCCGGGAATTTCATCTCCGGGACCCTCTGTTGTCAGCTCAAGCTCCCGAAGACCACCACCCCGACCAGCTATCAAGTCCAATCCATAACGGGAAGACCCCTGAGCAAGAGACAAGTTCGTTACAGTGTCAGTCCCTTACAACTGCAAGTGGGTCAACACCATCTCTTCATCTCCTGGTTCTGGAGCACTCCACTGCTAATGTGATCTTTGGGCGCCCATGGCTTGTGCAGCACGAGCCGGTGATTTCATGGAAGATGGGTGAGATCCTCAAGTGGGGCAAGGGCTGTTCTCCGGAGTGCTTCCCATCCAAGTCACAGGTTGGTTCCCACAGTTCCACGGCTCTTCCTATCAGCTCTACCTCCATCAAAAGCCCCGTAGAGAAAGAAAGCCTCTCTGCTGCCTCCACACCAGCCATGGGACTGCGCCATCGATTTAATTCCGGGTGAGCCAGTGCCCCGCGGGAAGATATACCCGCTGTCTCTTCCCGAACAGAAGGCCATGGAGGCCTACATCCACCCTTCTACGTCCCCTGCTGCTTCGAGTTTTTTCTGTGTGGCAAAGAAGGACGGAGGCTTGCGGCCTTGTATTGACTACCGCTCACTAAATAAGATGACCGTCAAGTTCCGTTAACCACCCCCTCGTCCCAGCGGCACTAGAACATCTCTGCGGAGCCTCTGTCTTCACCAAGTTGGACCTCCACAGCGCCTATAACCTCATCTGGATACGTGAGGGGGACGAGTGGAAGACAGCATTTGTGACCCCTACTGGCCATTAAGAATGGCTTGTCATGCCCTATGGATTGGTCAACGCCCCCTCCGTATTCCAGGATTTTATGCATGAGGTACTCCGGGAGTTCCTCCACCGTTCAGTTCTCGTCTACATCGATGACATCCTCGTGTACTCCCGGAGTATGGCCGAACATCGCCAACACGTTGCGGAGGTCCTGCAATGCCTGAGAGAGTACCATCTGTTCCTCAAAGCTGAGAAATGCTCATTCTACCAAACCTCAGTGCAGTTCCTTGGATACAACATCAGCAGTCAAGGCATCCAGATGGACGAGGGGAAGGTAGAAGCGGTAAGAAACTGGCCTACCCCTACTACCATAAAGGAACTCCAGCGTTTTTTAGGCTTTGCGAACTTCTATCGACGGTTCATCCAAGATTACAGCTCCATCTCCTGTCCCTTGACAAATCTATTGAAAAACAAGCCCAAGTCTCTGTCCTGGTCACCATCTGCTGCTACTGCATTCCATCAGCTGAAGACCGCCTTTACCAGAGCGGTGCTATCTAAGCAGCAGGGGATCCCAGCCAAACTCCATCCATGCGCCTTCTTCTCTAAGAAACTCAGCCCGGCGGAGATGAACTATGACATTGGCAACAGGGAACTTCTTACCATCAAGTTAGCCCTGGAAGAGTGGAGGCATTGGCTGGAGGGTTCTCACCATCCCTTCACTGTTCTCACCGATCATAAGAACTTAGAATACCTGAGAGAAGCCAAGAGACTCAATCCCCGTCAAGCCCGCTGGGCTTTGTTCTTCACTCAATTTGATTTCTCGATTTCATATCGTCCAGGGACCTGAAATGTCAAGGCTGATGCTCTGTCCCATCTCCACGCCCCTGAGGAGGTTAGCGATGTCCCTGAGCCCATCCTGCCTAGTAACCTGATCGTGAGTCCTATCCAGTGGTCCTCAGAATCCGTTGCCTCCACCAATGTCTCCACCGCCACTCCGCCGGGCTGTCCACCCGGTCATCAGTACATTCCACGAATTCAACGCACCCCACTTATCCACTCAGCACATTCATCTCTGGGCACTGGCCACCCAGGGGCCAATAACACCCTTTCGCTGCTGAAAGATTGCTTCTGGTGGACCAACATGGCCAGGGATGTGAGGAAAGTTCGTCCCCGCCATCTACCATCTGGCAAGCTGCCCGTTCCCAGTCGACCGTGGACACACCTAGGAGTGGACTTCATCACTGATCTGCCTCCATCCAACGGTAACACATGCATCCTTATAATCATCGATCGCTTTTCCAAGTCTATGAACCACTTCCTACGAACCTTCTGTTATGGCCACCAGAACTCTTGGAACCAGTTCCTTGGCTGGACCGAGTACGTCCAAAATTCCCTCCGTCAACTCACCACTGGACTCACTCCCTTCCAGTGCGTACGCGGTTACCAGCCACCCCTCTTCCCCTGGTCAGGAGAACCTTCTGATGTCCCTTCTGTTGATCACTGGTTCTGAGAGAGCGAGAGGGTCTGGGACGCAGCTCACCATTGGCTTCAGCAGGCAGTCCGCAGGCAGAAGATCACAGCTGATCGTCGAAGATCAGAGACTTCATCATACCAACCTGGTCAGAAGGTTTGGCCTTCCACCCGGGACATCAGAATGCAGCTGCCCTGCAAGAAGCTTAGTCCAAGATTTATTGGCCCCTTCACCATCCTCAAACAGATCAACCCGGTCACGTTCCAGCTCCAACTCCCACCGCACTACAGAATACAATCTTCCTTTCACGTGTCACTCCTCAAACCTTATCACGACCCTGTTTCTGTGGGGGGGTGGGGTACTGTGACAGATCAGCCAGGCTCTCCCACCAGTCAACCACAGCGCACCCAGTCACCTGAGTAGTAATCACGCACACCTGCACCTCATCTGCACCCTCATCAACTGGCTTTATAAGCACACACCTCACCTCAGTCATTTGTCCGGTCTCGTTCATGCTACATGGACTACTCACCTGTATCTCCAGCGATTTCTCCTGAGTATCATTCTCCTTCTACTCACCTGTTGAACTGCTTGTTGCTCCGTGCTGTTTCAATAAACTCTGTTTACTATTCCTCTTTGTGTTCTGAGTATACATTCCGTAACACTGTTTATACATACAGAAATTACACCTTTTTAACTTCAAATGTTTTGTTACGTTTGTGCTTGAAAATGACTCTTACTATCCTTAATTGGGCTTCTTATTTTGCATTTTAGGCTTATTTTAAGCAGAAAGTATGTGTATTCTGCAAAAGTATTTGTTGCAAGTGTAATTGTTTAGTTTTTTTCATATATATAGTTGAGATGTGTGGAAATTACTAAGTTGTGACTGCGGAACTTTTGGGGACGTTTAAAATTGTGCAAAACAATCCCGCACCCTGTTGAGTACCTGTTAAAGCACATATAAACAGTATTACTTTAATTTAACATGAATAGTTAGTATGTTACTACCTTGAAAGCGATAATGATGTTTCTTTTGATATTTGACGATAATGGCGCTCTGCTCTCATCTAGGTTACGTTCTTCCGGGGACAGCTCCAGTCAGAGACAGAACATCAGAAACCGTGGCCGTCTGTTCACCTTAAGCCATAAGCTGCACAAAAAACCCCCCAGCTTATTCAGCAATCGTCAAGATTTTGACATTAGAACCATAAGTATATTAGCATTTAACCGACTACATTTACAAATCAGCTCCAATTCAGTATTAAGCAACTTAACCTGTTCATGGATGAAATTAACTGTGCACAACAAGTCTTAACACTAGAACCACCATGGGGTAAAATTTACCCATGGCTGTTTTTCAAATGTACATGACAAATTTTCAATAAAACATCCAAGGCTCCCAGTCACTGACTTTTACTAAAATTGTGTAATTTACAATCCCCTGTTAAAAATTGTTTAGATAAAACCAGATAAAAAAAATGGGGCATTTATACCTATAAGCGCCAGCAGCTCAAATTTACCCCTATATAATTCCTTTATTTTCACGCTGTATTTGAGCAATGTGTAGGCTTACTGTAGACAGTCACACAACGCACGATCAAATGAAGATGTTTTAGCCTATTTATAAATGTTCAAACTTTGGATTAATTATACATTTTTGTTTTGCAATTTTTATCATGTATTGTTTGCTACTGTGTTGCTATTTATTCAAGTCTGCCGTTTCCTGAAAAAGAATATTTCCGATCTATGATGTAATGAATAAAACAATTTTCATGATTACCCCAAGTTTATTGGTGTTGTTCTCTTCAAATTCTAAATTATATAACTAAACAAATTAATAATTAATTAGGTGAAACTGTGCGCTTGAATTTGTCATTGCACGTCATACATCGTATGTCATCCTTTGTCATACATCCTATGCAGTGCGTGAATTATTATTGCTCTTTATTGTCTATTTAGGGTATTTTAAATAACATGGGTTATCTTAATATGTAATTAATGACATTTTATTATAATATTACACCACCCAAATATGTATTTATTTCCTTCTAATTCTCGTTGTCATTGCAGGCTGATTTAGCCTATATTCACCAAAAAGTGATTAGTGTAGCCTGCTTAAAATAGCATAAAACAACAGGACAAAAACATAGTTGATGACTAAAAATAATAATTTCATGACTCTATACATTACTTTGTGAAGACAGTGGCATAATACAGTGATATATTAAGTTTTTAGCCGTATCAAAACAGTAATCATCTGCATGGGTAAATTTTACTTGCTGGCGGTTTAAGGTATACAGCGACCCTTGGCGGTTCTAGTGTTAAAGGCACAGTAGAAATACAGGCTGTTTTACTTTAAGGGCCACGTATAAGTACATTATGACACCATTATGATTATGAAACCTTGACTGACATTATAAGTGGACTTCAGGTGTCTTATCTGTCATCCAATAACATTTTACCAATGAAAGCATGATGTATTCTGTCAGTCTGTGGATTTTCTCATTTTATGCATCCCCGTCCACAGGGTCTTGTATACGAGTTTTGACCTTGCGTTGGCGGTATATCTCGAGGAGATTATGGAGTTTGGAGACCTTGCTAAAGGAATTACTCTGACCCTGAGTAGATAAAACCAGAGAAAATAAACAGAAACGAAGCGCACAAACATCCTTAAATCCCTCAACCAATCAGTTCCTCACCTGGGTAATCCACTTTGAGCAAGCGCCAGCCACTGCTTTTTGGCACAGATCAACCCGCCTGATAAACCCGGAGAATTATTCCTGTTAATGCATCTGTGAGTAGGTGTATGTGTTTGTGCAAAAGTAGAGACTCGACTTGCAATTGATTTCAATAGTTTTGACATTAGCATGTTGTTAAGATAACCACATAATCATTAAAGTATATATAGAATGTGCAAATACTGTGTAAAATAGAATATTTTTAATTAGACTGAATTATTATTTTTCAAAAACTTTTAAAGGGGTCATGACATGAGAAATTAAATTTACCTTTTCACATGTAAGAGGTCTTTGTACCATTAAAACATCCTGCAAGTTTCATAGCTTTCATAGCACCATTCAAGGGTTTGTTATTCCCTGATAACAACCTATAAAAACTGATAACACAGGCTTGTCCGGGTAAAGTCGGCGCTATATACTTGCTAATGGTTTTTCTTCGTGGAAGTTTTGCGTTTGTTAAAACTCAAATCAATATTTTGTGTACAGTTATTTAATTATGTCATCCGGTATCGTGGACTCTCTTTTTTCATACAAACGCAGCTGCTGCCATTTGCGACGATTGTTTTGCGCACTGTAATGGATTATAAGATAACAAACAGGTATGCGATTTTAAAACAGTTTCATCTCAAATCAATATCTCTTATCCCCATAATTATTTATGTAGTGAAATACCGTGTAATAAGTGGTATGACTGTACCTTTGTCATGGTTAGGTTCTGTTTAGAGTTTGTTTGATATATCCCTGTCACCTGTGTGTGTTAATTAGTGTTGTCATTCTCTGTCAGGGTTGCCAGGTTTTCACAACAAAACCCGCCCAATTGCTACTCAAAACTGGCCCAAAAGAAGCCCAATCACGTTTCAGGGGGGGTTTTCCGGTAAAAATCGCGTTCGGGGGGGTAAAATATGTGTTTTTTTGGCAGGGTTCCCTGCTAAAATTCGCATTCCCGAATTTTAAAATTAGTAATTAGTTACAGTTACTAGTTACTTCTTTTAAAAGTAATTGAATTACTTTACCAATTACTGTATATCAAAAGTAATTAGTTACAAGGGAAAGTAACTTTTAAGTTACTTTTATGTTTGCTTTTTAAATGTAAATATGAACAGGACTGAACAGTCAAACACAATAAACATAATTTTTAGACCTATTTATTGTAATCAACAGGGCAACAGGCCTTCAAATCAAGAAGTAGTACAAAAGTCCCTTTTAATACTTGAAACGAAATAACAACTGTCTCAGTCATTTAACAGTTTTTTTTTTACCAAATTAGGCCCAATGAAATAAAAGCGATTGGCCTACAGTATTAACACTAATTAAAAGAGAAAACAAAGGTGCCTTGAGGTGCTGCATATAATTGAATATGTGATTTAACAAAAGCTTAACAAAATGGCTTAACAAACATGCCTCACAAGGCAAAGCTAAATAGAGATAAGAGATGAGATTCTCAACAAACGTTAAAATGGGCTAACAAGTCTCATCTCTCAAAGCTCATCGTTCTGAAAAGCGCGGTGTGCTCTGACTGGCCAGCGATCCAGTGCATTGTGATTGGCCCGAATACCTAATGCGTCTGACGGAAATGTCACGCTTCTTACCATATTTGGAACATCAGCTCCCAAAGCAAAGCAATATTGACAGATGATAATGTCGGTTCTACCCATAGACTGTAAAAAAATATGGACGTAGTGTCCGTGACGTCACCCATAGGTTTCTGAAGAGCGCTTCTGAAGCCTAAAGTGCGGCCATTGCCATCTTGGCAGCGCGTCACTCCCGGATAACTGAAAGGAGCTAACAGGTGGAGTGGGTGAAGTTAACAGACAGCAGACAAACGGCTAGTAGTGACAGCAGTGGCAATCCACCTGTCACTCAAAGTGGCCACACCCTTAATTATGCAGAACTTTAAGGCTTAATATAATTTAAACGAATCAGTTATAAAAAAATTCACCCCCCTCACAGTTGTCATGAAGGGCAAAATTAGCTGTATAGACCAAAACCACAATTTGTACCAGGCTGTAAACATGTTTTTTTCTGCTGTAAAGTTGGGCATTTTAACATGGAGCTCAATGAGATCCTGCTCCCTTCTGGAGCCTGTCCCTAGCGGCCAGTCGATGAATTGCACTTTAAGTCACTTCCGTATTGGCTTCAAAAGAAACTGGGGCAGGTTGCCGCTTGGTTCTACTTTATCAATTCGAGCCCAAATCTGATCCGGATAATGCAGATGACCAAGCTGATCGATCAACGTTGCCAGCGCGACTGGACCAGAAAGTATCAGATTAGTAAGGTGCTAGAAACAGTCCTCCGAAAAATGCGCAGCAAACAGTCGAATATTTGGGTTGTACTGTTCTGGAACAGTGTTGTAACTAAAGCTTAGCCACTGTTTTCTAATTGTCCCCTCTTTTGGAAGGCCAAACAAAGTAGTTTGGCTTTCGCAACGAAAAACACAGCATCTCCACGACATGGCGGTGTGGGCGGCAACAAATACTACAGCGAGAATGAGCTTCTTGTCTGCAAGCATTCATTTTTCACAAAAGAGAGTAACGCAAGTAACGAACTCATTTAAATTTCAGTAATTGTAATTGCGTTACTTGATTAAAAAAAATATTTCGATACATGCTCGTTACTGCTAAAAGTAGTGGAATTACAGTAACACGTTACTTTGTAGCGCGTTACTCCCAACACTGGCTGCAACTAGCTTGTGACAACCGTGATGTGAGCTGCAGTTCTTGGTGACTGTGGAATTGCAATGCTTTTCTTTGGTTGGCATGTCTGAGAGATGAATAAATGATTGATCACGGTTCTTCTCTTTTGTGACAGTGTGAAGTTTCCACCAGAGAGCTCTCCGATGGTTCTCCTGAAACATTCATGGGAACTCAACTTCAGTGAATTTCCATTATGCATGTATAGTCCATCATTTAGTTAAGTATGAAAGGGAAAGTTTTTATCTCAAATAATCTCGAAACCGTTCTGTAAATATTACACTTTTCATGAGATTTATCATCAGACGCTCCGCCAGTGACCTATCTGATGTATGCGTGAGTTTCACAGACACACAAAAGGCAAACAAACTCACAGAATACATGAAAGAATATCCCTTTGTCGTGAGAATGGAGAGGGAGACCAAAGCAATTGAAAATATACTTTCAGGCAGAGCACATATGATGTAAAGGGCTGGGGGGAGGCAGGAAGACAGACATGAAAAGTTCCAAAGCAGACAATAATAATCATTATTCTTCTCAAGCTAAAAAGGGAAATGGAGGAGAGACTGACAGTGATATAGACTGAGACAGAAAGCCATGAAGTGATGGATTTACGAGGAGGATAATGGAGGGCTGCCTCTTCTTCTTCTCTTTAGAGTTTGCTGAGATGGTAAGATCTCTATACATTATTCATCCAGAAGAGGGTAATTGGAATCAGCTCATCCCTGATTTAGATAGAGGTTTGGTATGTGATGCAAGGAAATCATTTTTGGGTTGTATTTTTTTCTTTAATAAAAAAAAACAAAAAAAAACAAAAAAAACAAAACAACTCATAGGATTTTATCATCTGCACTTATTATTACTTGCTTCTTTACTAATATCTGAGACAACGAGATTTTTTTAACCACAATTAAGAGGTGGTGTTAGAAAAGCAAAGTGTGTAAAACTATAAAGATTAGACACCATTGTTTAGAAACTAATTACTAAGGGTGTCAATTTAAAGCTTTCTTTTTTACATATGTATGTAAACATGTATGTACATATGTATTATTATTATTAATAATAATAATAATAATAATAATAATAATAATATTTAATTATGTGAAGTGCCATAATGTCAGGTTTATGTTGTCCTCTGTTGACTCTTATTTTGACATTCTATTTTGTTTCCATTAGTTCCTGTTTCCCCGCTCTGTTTATTTTTTTCCCCTTGGTTTCTGACTATGGCTGCATCCGAAATCGCATACTCTCTTGAGTAGGTACTTATTTTGAATAAGTAATTACTTCGCAACCGCTAAAAAGTATGTTCTATGTAGTATGACTGTGTGTAGTATGAATGTAATCTGGACATACTACATTCGCCATGCTGTCATATTCATGTCACCTACCAGCGTTAGTTGTGTCGCTTCACTGCCATTCACAAATCCTCTCCCGTGGCCTCATGGGATAGTAAAGTGTCCATCGTATGCACACTTCAGAATCTTGCCGGAAGAAGTAGGTCATTTTTTGCCTGCTCTTTTATAAATACTGTGAATTCAAACATATTACTCTTGTCACATACTGTTTTTCGCTTACTATATATAGGGAAGTATGAGATTTCCCCGTTTGTTCCTACTCCCTATTCAGTTCAGTCCTCTCTCAGTTATCGTATTTATTTAATGTGTGGTTTCCTTACCTCCTGTGTACTCCTAGCGCTTGAGTTTATTATTAAAGACTATTTAAAGAGTATTCCTTCTTCGTGCATGTTGCTTGCCACAGTACATGTGACAGAATACCCGACCCTCAAACGAGTATAACAAGAAAAAAGCTCTTGCAACGGTTTTCAACCAACCTCCACCATAAAGGACTTCCTCTATTGGAGTATTCCCTTCACTTTTGTGAGTTGGCAAAGTTATCTAATCTGGATGACACAAGACTTCTTGTGACATCTATTGGGTCAGTGCGCAGAATGCGCAGTTGGTGGTTTTGCCAGATATGGGGAGCTACACTTAGAGGGAGCATGTCTTGGACTCCAAGCAAGTTCCCACATCCGTAATGGACCCAGAGACAGAGCCCATGCCTGCCATCGAGTCAGAGTCTGCCACCAGGCCCGACCCCCCCCAACCTTGGTCTATCATCAACCTGGTTCTGTTGTGGACTTTCGGGCCTCCTCAGCCCTCCACCCCTTTGGCTCCACCGGCTCTTCCGTCCCTCCGGCTCTGCCTTGGTCCTCACTCCCTCCGGCGTTGCCACGGTCTGCCAAGCCTCCATCTCTACCTTGGTCCTGCGAGCCAGCAGCTCTGCTTAGGACTTCCAGGCCTGCTGTGTTTCCTTAGACTGTTGTCCTCTCGGCTCCACTTAGATCTCCACCTTCCCCAGCTCCACCTCCATCTGTCGGTCCCTAGGTTCCGCCCGGACCGTCAGCGATGGCTCCACCATGGGGTTTTCCTCTGCCAGCTCCTCCAGGGTCCTGTCTGTCACCAGCTCCGCGCCCACCTCCAAAACCAACCCTCCCTCCATTGTTGGACTGTTTACAGTGTGAGGTAGCACCATATATACAGTATATACAGTGGGGAGAACAAATATTTGATACACTGCCGATTTTGCAGGTTTTCCTACTTACAAAGCATGTAGAGGTCTGTAATTTTTATCATAGGTACACTTCAACTGTGAGAGACGGAATCTAAAACAAAAATCCAGAAAATCACATTGTATGATTTTTAAATAATTAATTTTATTGCATGACATAAGTATTTGATCACCTACCAACCAGTAAGAATTCCGGCTCTCACAGACCTGTTAGTTTTTCTTTAAGAAACCCTCCTGTTCTCCACTCATTACCTGTATTAACTGCACCTGTTTGAACTCGTTACCTGTATAAAAGACACCTGTCCACACACTCAATCAAACAGACTCCAACCTCTCCACAATGGCCAAGACCAGAGAGCTGTGTAAGGACATCAGGGATAAAATTGTAGACCTGCACAAGGCTGGGATGGGCTACAGGACAATAGGCAAGCAGCTTGGTGAGATGGCAACAACTGTTGGCGCAATTATTAGAAAATGGAAGAAGTTCAAGATGACGGTCAATCTCCCTCGGTCTGGGGCACCATGCAAGATCTCACCTCGTGGGGCATCAGTGATCATGAGGAAGGTGAGGGATCAGCCCAGAACTACACGGCAGGACCTGGTCAATGACCTGAAGAGAGCTGGGACCACAGTCTCAAAGAAAACCATTAGTAACACACTACGCCGTCATAGATTAAAATCCTGCAGCGCACGCAAGGTTCCCCTGCTCTAGCCAGCGCATGTCCAGGCCCGAAGTTTGCCAATGACCATCTGGATGATCCAGAGGAGGAATGGGAGAAGGTCATGTGTTCTGATGAGACAAAAATAGAGCTTTTTGGTCTAAACTCCACTCGCCGTGTTTGGAGGAAGAAGAAGGATGAGTACAACCCCAAGAACACCATCCCAACCGTGAAGCATGGAGGTGGAAACATCATTTTTTGGGGATGCTTTTCTGCAAAGGGGACAGGACGACTGCACCGTATTGAGGGGAGGATGGATGGGGCCATGTATCGCGAGATCTTGGCCAACAACCTCCTTCCCTCATTAAGAGCATTGAAGATGGGTCGTGGCTGGGTCTTCCAGCATGACAACGACCCGAAACACACAGCCAGGGCAACTAAAGAGTGGCTCCGTAAGAAGCATCTCAAGGTCCTGGAGTGGCCTAGCCAGTCTCCAGACCTGAACCCAATAGAAAATCTTTGGAGGGAGCTGAAAGTCCGTATTGCCAAACGACAGCCCTGAAACCTGAAGGATCTGGAGAAGGTCTATATGGAGGAGTGGGCCAAAATCCCTGCTGCAGTATGTGCAAACCTGGTCAAGAACTACAGGAAACGTATGATCTCTGTAATTGCAAACAAAGGTTTCTGTACCAAATATTAAGTTCTGCTTTTCTAATGTATCAAATACTTATGTCATGCAATAAAATGCAAATTAATTACTTAAAAATCATACAATGTGATTTTCTGGATTTTTGCTTTAGATTCCGTCACTCACAGTTGAAGAGTATCTATGATAAAAATTACAGACTTCTACATGCTTTGTAAGTAAGCAAACCTACAAAATCGGCAGTGTATCAAATACTTGTTCTCCCCACTGTATATATATTGATCAGACATAACATTATGGCCACTATCCTAATATTGTGTTGGTCCCCCCTTTGCTGCCAAAACAGCCCTGACCCGTCGAGGCATGGACTCCACTAGACCCCTGAAGGTGTGCTGTGGTATCTGAATGTTAACAGCAGATCCTTTAAGTCCTGTAAATTGCAAGGTGGGGCCTCCATGGATTGAACTTGTTTGTTCAGCACATACCACAGATGCTTGATTGGATTGAGATCTGGGGAAATTGGAGGCCAAGTCAACACCTCAAACTCGTTGTTGTGCTCCTCAAACCATTCCTGAACCATTTTTGCTTTGTGGCAGGGCGCATTATTCTGCTGAAAGAGGCCACAGCCAGCAGGGAATACCGTTTCCATGAAAGGGTGTACATGGTCTGCAACAATGCTTAGGTAGGTGGTACGTGTCAAAGTAACATCCACATGGATGCCAGGACCCAAGGTTTCCCAGCAGAACATTGCCCAAAGCATCACACTGCCTCCACCGGCTTGCCTTCTTTCCATAGTGCATCCTGGTGCCATGTGTTCCCCAGGTAAGCGACGCACACACACCCGGCCATCCACGTGATGTAAAAGAAAACGTGATTCATCAGACCAGGCCACCTTCTTCCATTGCTCCATGGTCCATGGGCTCCATACCCCACAAGTGCTTCAGTTTTGGAGATGCTCTGACCGAGTCGTCTAGCCATCACAATTTGGCCCTTGTCAAACTCACTCAAATCCTTAAGCTTGCCCATTTTTCCTGCTTCTAACACAACTTTGAGGACAAAATGTTCACTTGCTGCCTAATATATCCCACTCACTAACAGGTGCCGTGATGAAGAGATAATCAGTGTTATTCATTTCACCTGTCAGTGGTCATAATGTTATGTCTGATCGGTGTGTGTATATATATAGATAGTATATAGTTGATGTTATGTCATCTGAATATGGCTCATCCAATCAGATTTAAAGCGGTCATATGATGCTATTCTCAAAAATCATTATTTTGTGTAATGGGTGTAATAGAATATGTTAACATGCTTTAATGTTCAAAAAATACATTATTTTTCACATACTGTACATTATTGTAGCTCCTCTATACCCAGTCTTTTCTAAAACACATTGATTTCCAAAAAGCATAGTGTGCTCTGATTGGCCAGCTGAACCAGTGCGTTGTGAGCCGAACACCTCAAGTGTGTGTCGAAAATGTAAAGCCCCTTTCCATAATCGCGAGCTTCGGCTTCCAAAACAATTATAAAGACAGTTAATAATGTCATCAGTTTTACCATATCAGTTCGATACCGAGTCGGATTCTGAAAATGCAGATAACCAAGTCGATCGATCTGAACCTGATACTCGTTTGTATTTACAGTACACAAGCCGCGGTTCAGCTGATCGTGACAAATTCCGCCAGTTTGAAAGCACAATGGGCGTGTGCAGTGTGAAACAGAACACGTAGTGCATCTATGTTCGCCATCTTTAATACTTTAACAAATAATAAAACATACTTAAAGCTTCTTAATTTCCCCATTTTTTTTTTAGAAATAGTCTGTGCACAGCCGGTCTTGCACTCTCCCAGGTTCAGGAAACTGTCCTCCATAAAAAAATGCTGCACACACACAAACATTTGGGTTGTACTGTTCTGGAACAGTGTTGTAAATAAATCTTAACCACTGATTCGTAATTGCATCCAAATTCGGAAGCCCAAAGAAAGTGCTGCTTTTGCTTTCGCATATAAACCATTCTCACGACATGGCAGTGACAACATTACTACTGAAGTGACGTCTTCTATCTTTGCGTATGCATTTGGGTGGCATTTTGCAAATATTTCTACCGAGTGACGTAGCTCGAAGAGGGAGAATTCAATCGAGGTGCGCTAGGTCTGGATCTGCGTTCTCTTTTAGATAGAATATATCTTTTTGTAGGAGACTTTGAGCTTTGTAACTTTACAGATCTTTTTCAAGCACAAACAGCTACATAACACTCTAAGGAAAAAGAAAAACATGAAAACGCATCATATGACTCCTTTAAAAACTGGAACTCTGTTTCATATGTAATGTAGCAGCATCTCTAAAGCAGGCATGTAATGTTACCATCATCAAACCTGGTTTATGTAGTGATCTATTCGCTTTGTTACCTTTCTCCAGTGCTGTTAAATGGTTAATTTGAATGTGATCCGCAGCAAGGCTTCTCAAAGTGTCATATATCAGAAAGTGCCATTGTATTCTTGCTCTTTCCACATATGAGTGAATGGTTCTTATTTAACGATGTGCTAATTAACATTTATAATGTGAAATGAATCTTACCACTTACTAGTGAGATGTATTGCTTGTAAAATGTGCTTGTACTAACCATATTTAAAATAAATGATACTTGATTTTGATATTTTGTTTTCTAGTGCAACGACATACAGACATTCGCCATCCCAAACATGGTTTTAGTTTAGTCTACATGATCAGAAATTATATTTATCTCCCTTTAGGTGTTAAATATGAATGTTTAGTTGTAAGCATTTGGTCCTCCATGGACTTTTACCTTGATATTTATCTCAAGAAATGTCATTGCCATTATGCAGTACATTTTCGCATCCCCATCAAATGCATCTAAATCCATTTAGATAAAATATGAAAGATAAATCATATTAGTTATTTACTTTTTATTTGAGCAGATGTTGCCATTTTTGTCATGTCCCTAGGTGCTGCTTCTAATGTGAAAAACTGGCAATTTATTAATAGATATTCCAGGTGTCTCTTAACCCCCCCTCTCCTATCAAAATGCTTCATTAACTTCATTTGACATTCTCATGTTATTGAACTGTCAATCTCTCACCAACTTTAGCTCTTTATTTTTATTCTGTTTGGGATTCTGTTAATTATTTTGACATGGTGTTATAATTCAGAAGACATTCTTCCTGAAATTTTTTCAGCTTTTTTCAGTTTAAAAAATTCAATTAAAATATGTAAGGATTATTCAGTTCAATTTGATGGAATTTTACTATTAATTGAAATGTGTAAATCTTATAAAAAAAGAGGCTTAAATGTTTTTTGAGTATAACAGGAATGACCCACCCACAGTCCTGAAGTCCATCTTCCCTCTTCAACTTGGTTCAGTATATAGAAAAAAGAGTTGAAGGAGAAAGACATAGAAGAAAGTCTGATTGAGTGTGACATTTCATATTTCATCACAGTGTGTTACATCATCTGAAACAGGGGCGAGTCCTCCTGCAATAGCCCTGAACACCTGAGGGGGGTGATGTTGCTCCACGAAGATCAAGAGCTTTTGATTTCTGCTCTCGCTGTAGGAGCAACTTTGCATATTACAGTGCTGCACTGCAAGGTATGTTTCCCTCATTCCTTCTGTTCTCAGCCCCCTCATTTGTCAATAATACAAATATCAAAATTCATAAGAATCAGAGAGCTGTAAGAAGCATGTATCTCGAAATACCAACACGAGCCCATGTGATATTAACCAGAAGTTCAAACCCCTGTGGTAGTTTGGTATTCAGTAGCACTGAGTCAGTAGTATAGAGCGCTGTTCACTCATAAATAGAAGAAAACCTGTGTGTTTGTGAACGGTACAGCATGGCAGAAAATGGTTTGCATTGATATACTTTGGAAAAGAAAAAAAATGTACCATCTTGCTAACTTATTCAGTCCACATATGACATGGCTGCAAGTTATAAATACATTCTTATTAATTCATAATAAATTCTTGTAATTCAGAAATTGAAAGTTACATGGACAGAGCTCACCTTGAATTTGGCTTAATGCTTGCCTAAGTAGTTGCTAGTGGTTAAACAAGATGTTTCTGTGTTGTAATAGATTTGTTTATGCATTGAACCTGTTTACTTTGCTTTTGACGTGTATATTTTACATGTACACAACACAGACATGAATGATTCCTTAAATCATGTCTTGTTGAGGAAAGGTGTGCTGTTATTTGTGAATTGACAAATATGTGAAAAACAGGATTTTTATTGCTCATTTGAAATAAGAATGATAATGCTGTGCAATAACAAAAAAGTAATGTAGCGCTAGTCTTTCTAGTCTTAAAGTATATCAAAAAAGAGCATGTCAGAAGGAATTATAATGTGTTACTAAAACTGTTCATGATATAAGCATTAGGGGTGTGACGAGACACTTAGCTCACGAGACGAGACAAGACACGAGATTTGGTTCACGAGAACAAGATTTTCGCACAGTATTTTTAAGAAATCCTCAATGACAAAATTCACGACTGGAAAAATAGTCTGCAGGTGCATTTTGAAATGTTTTAACTAATTATCTTGTAATGAATGTCAGTTCAGTTCTACTTTCTGAGTATGAATTATCAAGTGCATTGAAAGACAACAATATACAAGCACTGTAAAAGGTTTCGCCACAATCTCAACTGACTGGCTTCTCTCCTGTATGATTTCACACGAGTACCTTCAGATCTTACTGTACATGAATTATGAGCTTCCAGAACTTCTGACTGAGGCTGTGTGTGACCTCCTAATTGAACTCCTTTCCACAAATTGAACATAGAAATAAAAGCAGTATAAATAACAAAAATAAATAACAGTTTTTTCTTAGTCTTATTAAGTGCAAACAATAAGTGCAACCATAATCAAAGTACTCTCTCAATATTCAGCAAACAGAGACCAGAGCTAAGAGGATGTTACAACTACACAGCCCAGCCTAAGATAGCTTTGATATTGGGAGACAGGCTATTGTAAAAACTGAAATGTGCACATTAGGTAGTTTTCACCTGCCTCCATAAAAATGTATTATAAGTAAGTACATTTATAAGTAAATAAGCACATCTCTAGTGTTTTTTTATGGCTAACTAACAAACTGAACATTGGATAACTTTTTCTGAGGTGTTTTATTGACGCCTTTCCGTGGGTGAAACTCTGATTGAGCGATTAATTTGCGTGAATCAGGGAGCATTCTTGCATTCTAAAAGACATTTATCAGACAATCTATCAGGCTCTGTTGCACACAAATCCTCCACCAACATGATCCTGTCAATCATCTCACCTTACTCTCGTCACGTGATCAGTGAACTGCGATTCCTGGGCTGCGTTCCACTCCACTTTTAGACACGCACTTGCAAACTTCCCAAAGCACTTCCCCTCAGGGGAATCCCCGCCGCCATTTTGAAGTGCGTTCCACTTCGTGAAGTGGACGAGGGAAGTTTATATGGACAGACCCTCGCTCCCTCGATTTTGACTGAGTAAGCGAGTCTACTTCATATGTACACTTCAGGCAGCTTCATATACCACAATGCAACACGATTGTGACCGCATATCGCGTTTAATTTACCCCACCACAAACAATTATATGATATATTAATTCTTTTTTAAAATATTTAAAACAACCCAAACACACCTATACACATATAGAATGCTGCATTAAACAATTTTGTAAGGGAAAAAATAAATAATAAATCAATTCCATAGTGGATTCCAAGTGATCAAGGGCTTAGGACATTCCAATTCAGCCCATTGCAAAGGTTCCGCCAGTTGTGGGCACTCATGCAATGTAAGCAATGACGCACATCTGAGTGAACGAGACGGAGGGAAGTTAGTGAGTGAAGGGCATAATAAAAACGAACTGGAATGCATCCCTGCTGCACTATGTGTGACTGCAGGTCGCGCTGGCTGAGCAGAGCAGAACAGACGTTTACAATAATTTACAATCGAAGCAACCGTTATCCAACTGAATTAAATGTTTTTTTATTTCTATAAAAAAGCGAAACAACAGTGGAGGATGTAATGTAAACATAGCGGTGGAATATTCTATGCTAATTTCACCCTCACACTCTGTCATGGCAACATTGTGAGACAGCTTTTCGCTCAACGAGAAATCTCGTCACATTTTACGAGATCTCGTCACACCCCTAAAAAGCATCCTTCGCTAGCATTATACAAGGACATGAGGAAATAAACGAAATGACCTATACCATCAAATTATAGAATATGCTTTACATGGTTTAACAGACCTGAAGACAACGGTCATCTCTGCTGTCTTACTGTACCTTAAATGTGGCATGAAGGGAGAAAGAAACAAGGATATGCTGGAAAGAGTTTTGTGGATTAAACTGTATAGGCCTATAACACTGTGTATAAACAGAAGCACACAAATACACACACATACAGGACCTTCCCAAATGCGTCAGCCTGTGACGGAAACATATTTCTAGCTGGTCATGGGTGTAAAATCCATTCTCAGCGTGCCTCTATACAGCCAAAGTAAACATTCAGTCATGTGAATAATTAATAGCTTTCTGAAGCTTGCTGCCAACAACATACAACCACTGGAAAAGACCAGGTTCTGCTGCATGTGTGTGTGTGTGTGTGTGTGTGTGTGTCAAAGAGAGTGTGAAAGTATATGTGTGAGAGAGATTTTTAAATGTCCTAAGGCACTTGTCATAAGTTCGTGTGTTGTGATGTTCAACTCACTGTGATTTAGTTGCAATGCATGCTGGGAGCTTAAAAGTTTGATGATACTGTAGATTATTTGCTTGAGAAGAAATTTAAAACAAGCTGCCGTGAAATCTATTTACAGCTGTTAGCTAAAGCAGGCATCACTATACTAGTATTGATTTTAACAAACTCTTTACAGTAAAGTTTCAATTTTATGGCGAGCAATTCCTGCATCACTTGAGCTACAGACATGAATGACATCTCAAATCATGTGGCTTGTTGAGGAAAGATGTGCTATTGCTTTTCTAAGTGACCAGACTTACTGGAGGACAATAAAATGGACAGAAAATCCCACAGATTTACATTGAAACAGGGGCCACATAGCCATATAATTTTCATTTAAGATTATTAAGGTGATTATGAATGTTTTTCATCTAATTTTAATTGTATTTTATTTAAGCTTCATTTTAATTAACGAAAATTTTTAATAGTTTTAGTTGACGATCAACACTGAGTCACACATATGCATTTATTTCGTGCCTTGAAACTAGTAATTTCCTGTGAAAGCACAATGTGCTTTATGCAGAACTGCATCAAGCATTCTTATGCGTTAACCTTATGAAATTAAATATGTACTGTATACTTCAGTGTGGCAGCTGTTTTGACAGCGACAACCATGAGCTAAGTGGCAATCTGTACTCCGGTTGAGAGGGGAAATCGAAGGTAATGTCATTGCATTATTAGCGCTGTTTGCTAAGGTAAGCATCTCTATTACTATTGCTCATATTATAGGGTTAGCGATTTGGGATTTGAACAAGGCTTTTATTAAATTCAGGTGTATAACTCATTCTGCACTGTTTGGGCTACAGATGATTCATTAAATTGTGTGGCTTGTTAAGGAGAGATGTGCTACTTTCTAAGCGATCAGACTTAAGATTATCATAAGGCAGTTGATTAAAATAAAGTTTTACTTGTATTAATTTGGCAGACAGTTTTAAATAAAGTGACTTACAGGACATTGAAGGTGTTTGTTCTGATGGAAAATGGAACTGAACCCACCTTTCACCCCTCTAGTGACGGCCCTGGGATTCATGACTTGTTTTTGCATAGTAGTTCAGCTATAGAAAACATTTCATAGACTGAAACATGTTGAGACCAGAATGTCCTTAGAAGTTGAGGGTCAATCACTTAGATCAGTGGTTATCAATCAACTTCTGTAAACTTCTACAGAGGCCTCAAGATTAATTAAAATAAGACAAAACAAGCATTAAAACAAGTAAAAAATCACTAAAAATCTAGATATTTTACTTTGAAGAACCAGGGTTCCCACTGTATTGAAAAAACAAACAAACAAAAAAAAAAAAAACATGGATATGTCCCTATACAAAAATCTATTTTATTTTTGTTTTTTCCAAAAAAAAAATTATATACCATTTTAATTTTCTGAATTCCAATTTTTCTGTTTTAATTTTCTGGATTCCATTTTAATGGGGAGCCCTGGAGTCAAAAAGGCTGGGAGTCAATGACTCCCAACATCTTAGCAACTGCATAGCAACACCCTTATAACCACCCACCCACAACACATTAGCATTATGGTAGAGACTTTTTGCATGCACCACCCTCATTTTCAGAAGAAAAATTCTTCAAGATCTCATTTGCTGCTGCTGTTAAACAACTCAAACCACCCGACAGCTTTTACAGTACTTTTAGGAATCCATTTGTGCTTTTTCACAACCAAGCACATTAACCATTTAGGAGTATCAGTATTTTTGCTAAGCACTTAAAATGGATGATGTCGTGCATCACAGAACAATTAAAACCTTAGCACTAAAACTTGAACACTCCTGTTAAGTGGCTAATGCGTTATTCTTTATTAATACACAAATGAGCTGTTCATCACATTAAAAAGCTGTGCAGCGGTGTCTGTGTATCATATTTTAATGGTGACAGGGGAATGTGTTCGTCTTCAGAAGCATGATTGAGGTAAGAGGTAGTGTAGTGGATCAGAGCTGGCAACGCTGAGGTCACAGGTTCGATCCCGTGATGTGTGACCTGTGAACTGAAACATTACTGAGATGTCGCCGTCAAGAGCGAAGCCCTTAACCTCCGGTTGGTCCAGTGGGGTCTGCTCACCTGATCAGAATACAATGCATCCCTTTGGATGAAAGCATCTTTACAAGTCTGGCTCATGCTCACCTGTTGTTGCCATGGAAGTAGAGGGATGCTGTGTCAGATTTGTGGGAAATACGGATGGATAAGTTTTTCCGGGCATTATGGTAATCAAGGGAGTTGAAGTATGCATCTCTTTTGAATGTTTACACAAATGTGACCTGATCCAGCAAAATGAGTCACAGTGACCAAAATTTCAAAATTTCAAGAGGAGACCATAAGCTTTAAAATGATATCCTAGTCAAAGTCATACCCTGAATGGTTTTAAAGATATACCCATTTGAATTATGGTCGTCTGCCCTCTTTTTCCATTTGAAAACCTGAGAAAATTTTAAAGCTTTTAAAGTTTTTTGTTGATATCTTTCAAAATCTATTTATTTTACAGCTTAATTTGACCAAAGACATTTGTATATATAAATGCTATTAACCCAGGCTGAAGCTCAAATTATTTTAATTTATTTATTTGAATAAATATTTTAAAAGGCACTTTTACAAAGATTTACTAAAATCAGAAAGATTGAACAGAGGTGCTACATTTTTGCTTGAGAGAGAGGGTGTGTCTGTGTGTGTGTGTGTGTGTGTGTGTGTGTGAGTGAGTGAGTGTGTGAGTGAGAGAGAGAGAGAGAGAGAGAGAGAGAGAGAGAGAGAGAGAGAGAGAGAGAGAGAGAGAGAGAGAGAGAGAGAGAGAGAGAGAAAGTGAGAGAGGCAGAGAGACAAGCAAACAGAGAACAAATAATGCTAGCCTATGCAATCATATCTTTGTGTAGGCTAGTTGACAATAACAGTGTAACGAATTCATGACGGCGATACCAACAGTTAAATATTGGGTTAAAATAAATCAAACACATTGTAATGGATTCTCCTTGCAGATAAATACACTCACACAATAATTGCACTCACTCACATCCATACACAATAAATACACTCACTCAGATTTAAATTTCAGCTCTTTTCTTCAGGGAGGGGGACAACTTACTTTCTCAACTGGCGGTTTTGGGCATGTAATGTCCTTTGTATTTTCTGTGCAAAACAGATATTTTGGTACAGATAAGTCTTTCTTTTCAAATCCAGGCCAGGGGGCTTGACGACAGGGGGTCTCTGGATTGGTGGTGCGTCCTCTTGGAGCAAGCATATTCCTTGTTCCTCAGAGTTGGCAAAGGCCTTGCAAAATACCCAGCCAGGATGGTCACTGCTCATTCTGAAAAACACAGAAGATTGGGGAAAACTAATTGTAAAAGATCCATTCACTATTATATGCAGATACTTATGTAACACAGAAGCACACACCCACACCCACAGCACTTGAGCATAATAGACATATGCCATTAGTATTATTTACAGTAGTACCATAAATTACATACCGATAATGCTGGTGTTGGGTTATTCCCAGGAGGTGTCGGAAGAATGGCTTCAGGAATGACTGCCAATCACGCTGCTTCACTATGACTTCCCCATCTTGGGGGAAACTTTGTATGGCCCACAATGAGAAAGTTAAATGAAATTGTTTCATGCAATCCATGAAGAACTCTCCATAGCAGGTACTGTAGCACAGTATTGTTCTTGTTCTGTCCTACACAGTTGTCACAATGTAGCTGGACTTGCTTTTCACCCATGCCATTGTAAGGGTGGGTCGCCTACAGTGGTTCAGGCTGCAGGGTTGCCGAATGACTAAAGAAACGTTATCAGCAAGAGGATAGAAAACTGTACATTTCTCGTCTTTACCACCCACTGCAACTTATACCAACGACGGAAATAAGCGCAGTTACAATAGCAAAATATGTGGGAGAGCGTTGCTAGAATGTGACTATATTGTATTGCAATAGGTAGCACTTCAAAGTCAATACCAAATCAAAACTAGTTAGCACATCATTTGTAATAGAAAGGATTTAATGACAATTTCTGGTTATGGTTACACTTAGAATAGTTACAAAATAGATGTATGAGATGATAAAAACCATTAATCGTACCCAGCATGAATGTTACCTGAGGGATAGAAAGGGAGAGAGAGAGAGAGTAAAAAACAAAGGGAAGAAGAGCGCAAAGAAGAGAAGAGCCAAAGAGAAGGCCCCCAAGAAGAGAGAGAGCCAGAGAATCAAGAGAGACAGAGAATAAAAGAAGAGCCAGAGCAACAGTTACATCTTCTTTTTATCTGTTCCTTGACCATGTGACTGAAACCCTAATGTGAGACATTCAAACTGACCAATCAGACCAAACTTCCCCCACTGTACTAAAGGTGTGACACATTTTGGCCTACAGGCCTTCAGCATCTCTTTGTCTTTAGGAATTCCAAATGGCCCTTCTGATAAGAAAGATGGGGGTTGAAAACAGTGAAGCAAATGTCTTTGTTCAATTTCAAATATCAAATATCTTTGATTATTTTCAATCCTACACCATAACGAGTAAAGAAATTATCAAGGAATGACACCACAGCATTTGGCCCTTTGGTGATGCATACACTCTCATTGATAAGGTAGTTAGCCTGTCTTGGAATAGCCTCACAGTTAATGCCAAACAAGCCAAATTTTCGAGGGGTCAAGAAGTACATAGGACCGGGCTGAAATGGATTGGAGGGAAAATGCACCCGCTGGGCAAAATCAAATGAGTAATACACTGTGATTTCTCGGGAGCATGGATCACAAGGACAGAGTTCATGAATGCCATGGTCTTTTACAGTATCCTTGGCTTTCTGAACCATGTCTTGATACAGTGAGCATTCTAATATCACTTTCATGAGGTGGTCTTCCTGGTTTCTGCATCGCTCGGATTTCTCTGCTTCGGTCAGATTGGCAGACTTGTAGATGGCCGAGTTGTTTTTTTGGCATTCCCAACACAAGTCAGTCATTGGCTTCGTCCGGACTATGTAGGGCACAAGAGTCTTCCACAGGCGCCGAAAGGTCACAATGTTCACCACCCGTTGTTGATAAAACAAAGTTTGGGAAGAACTTCCTCAATTTGGTATTGATGCACTATTAATGCACTTTAAAACTTTTCAATCAATTACAGTCTATCATAACTGACAAGCCTTTCACTAAAGTTCACTCAGCAAGCATAGGCTACATGTGCAAACTAATGAATAACATTCATTATCACATTGTTAAGTTATTTTTCAGCATAATAGGTTTATCAATTCAGCACTGAAATGCTCATTAATAAAGAATACCTAACTGCCTGTTCATAGGCACGAAAAACTGTGGCCTTGGTGTAATGAGAGGGCAGCAACTTGATATCAAAACGTTTGTAGCCAGGGACGCGACCTGGAAGATTAAGACCTTGAAGCTCTGCGAAGTTAACGATGAATGATACCACACGACAGATGTCATCATGCGTGAGCAGGCGCTTGTCTGATTTCTGACGGCCACCGGATGTTTTTACACGGGGGGGTCAACCTATGTTCTTTGTAATGCTTCAGGAGAGCTGTCAACTTGTTTTGGCTTATGCTAAAATAAAAACAAGAACAGCCCACTGTCATGCAGAGCAATGCATTTCGCCATAATACATAGGTAGTTGCTGCACTTTCTTCTTTGAGCATCTTGTCATCTTGGAATTGTGAAAGTGGCAACTCAGTTTCCCCAACAGGACCAGGTCTTTCTCGTATTCGGTGAGAGAGGCCATAGACAGACGTATCTCGTAAACGAAATCTTCATCAAATGACAGAAAACACGGCTCTCCATCTCTGAGTTTACACCCTTTACAGCAAAAGGCACGTATTTTGGCTAACTCGTCATCTCGATCACTGCTAACTGCCTCACAACTAGACATTACCCTATTAACTTCCCCAACATCAGTCACAGGCTGTTCAACGTTTTCATCATCGTCGTGATCCTCTTCCACAGGGGTGACAAATTCATGCTCCGTTTCTGCATTCAAAGGACCTTTGACATCGCTGTCGCTTTCATCAGAGGATGACACGTCTCCAGATCCAAAAAAATCACTGACTAGCCTTAGCCACTCTTGCTGACCAGCAGCAGAGCTTAGGTTAGAAGCCTCCAGTGAGTTTAACGCTTTGGCGACTTTGCACTCTTTTGACAGCGACATTACTCAAATTAATAAACAGAATTACACACAGTATACTACACTACACTATACTACACTACACAGTATTGAACTATCTTTCTGAGGAGATCTGCTAGCTTGTTTACACAGAGCGCTGCTAGTCTGACAGGAGGATGGCTCGATCAATCGTGTGCTGATCAGTCGAAACAGGGCTTCCCATTGACAAATGATTAGCGTTTATGTCACTGTTTGTGTACATTTCTAAGCTTTTTGATTGGTTCTACACAATGTTTAACACCATATTTGAAGAGCAGAGATAGTGACATTTCAGGGGATACCTAGAATATAGGGAAATGCTCAGAAGTGACGAGAGGAGTTGAGAAAAGCAATGTTCATTTCCAGCGAATTTAGTAAAACTTAGTCAACTTTAATAGTCATTTAAATACCTTTACTCAATTATCTGGACTACGAAACTTTGGGAGATTATTTTTGAATGTCTGTTCTTTGAAATTAGCTAAAAAAAGATAAATCCATTTTTTCATTGTTTTTCCACATTATCGGCCCGTATCTTAAAATGGAACGTTGCGACTTCAGACTCATTTCGCCAGAACGGGTCACAAATATGTTCAGTGCTTTTCAGTGTTTTTATTCTTTCTCTAATTCTTTCTCTGCAATCTGTAAATCGCAGAGCTCTTTGTGGCTTAAGGTCTGACTGGAGGGAAACGGAGGGAAACCGGCTGCATAGGAAAGCTGTTGCCTGTATATACAGTGGGGAGAACAAGTATTTGATACACTGCTGATTTTGCCGGTTTGCCCACTTACAAAGCATGTAGAAGTCTGTAATTTTTATCATAGGTACTCTTCAACTGTGAGTGATGGAATCTAAAACAAAAATCCAGAAAATCACATTGTATGATTTTTAAGTAATTAATTTGCATTTTATTGCATGACATAAGTATTTGATACATCAGAAAAGCAGAACTTAATATTTGGTACAGAAACCTTTGTTTGCAATTACAGAGATCATACGTTTCCTGTAGTTCTTGACCAGGTTTGCACACACTGCAGCAGGGATGGCCCACTCCTCCATACAGACTTTCTCCAGATCCTTCAGGTTTCGGGGCTGTCGCTGGGCAATACAGACTTTCAGCTCCCTCCAAAGATTTTCTATTGGGTTCAGGTCTGGAGACTGGCTAGGCCACTCCAGGACCTTGAGATGCTTCTTACGGAGCCACTCCTTAGTTGCCCTGGCTGTGTGTTTCAGGTCGTTGTCATGCTGGAAGACCCAGCCATGACCCATCTTCAATGCTCTTACTGAGGGAAGGAGGTTGTTGGCCAAGATCTCGTGATACATGGCCCCATCCATCCTCCCCTCAATACGGTGCAGTTGTCCTGTCCCCTTTGCAGAAAAGCATCCCCCAAAGAATTATATTTCCACCTCCATGCTTCACGGTTGGGATGGTGTTCTTGGGGTTGTACTCATCCTTCTTCTTCCTCCAAACACGGCGAGTGGAGTTTAGACCAAAAAGCTCTATTTTTGTCTCATCAGACCACATGACCTTCTCCCATTCCTCCTCTGGATCATCCAGATGGTCATTGGCAAACTTCAGACGTGCCTGGACATGCGCTGGCTTGAGCAGGGGGACCTTGCGTGCGCTGTAGGATTTTAATCCATGACGGCGTAGTGTGTTACTAATGGTTTTCTTTGAGACTGTGGTCCCAGCTCTCTTCAGGTCATTGACCAGGTCCTGCCGTGTAGTTCTGGGCTGATCCCTCACCTTCCTCATGATCATTGATGCCCCACGAGGTGAGATCTTGCATGGTGCCCCAGACCAAGGGAGATTGACCATCATCTTGAACTTCTTCCATTTTCTAATAATTGCACCAACAGCTGTTGCCTTCTCACCAAGCTGCTTGCCTATTGTCCTGTAGCCCATCCCAGCCTTGTGCAGGTCTACAATTTTATCCCTAATGTCCTTACACAGCTCTCTGGTCTTGGCCATTGTGGAGAGGTTGGAGTCTGTTTGATTGGGTGTGTGGACAGGTGTCTTTTATACAGGTAACGAGTTAAAACAGGTGCAGTTAATACAGGTAATGAGTGGAGAACAGGAGGGCTTCTTTAAGAAAAACTAACAGGTCTGTGAGAGCCGGAATTCTTACTGGTTGGTAGGTGATCAAATACTTACGTCATGCAATAAAATGCTAATTAATTATTTAAAAATCATACAATGTGATTTTCTGGATTTTTGTTTTAGATTCCGTCTCTCACAGTTGAAGTGTACCTATGATAAAAATTACAGACCTCTACATGCTTTGTAAGTAGGAAAACCTGCAAAATCGGCAGTGTATCAAATACTTGTTCTCCCCACTGTATGTATTAAAAATAGAACTATGCCAAAACATTTCTTCCTTTGACCGTAACATTTTTAAATAAAAAAATATGCATTGTCTGCAAGAAAAAACAAAAAAACATGGTCTGCAACAATGCTTAGGTAGGTGGTACGTGTCAAAGTAACATCCTCATGGATGGCAGGACCCAAGGTTTCCCAGCAGAACAATTCCCAAAGCATCACACTGCCTCCGCCGGCTTGCCTTCTTCCCATAGTGCATCCTGGTGCCATGTATTCCGCAGGTAAGCGACGCACACGCACCCGGCCAGCCACGTGATGTAAAAGAAAACGTGATTCATCAGACCAGGCCATCTTTTTCCATTGCTCCGTGGTCCAGTTCTGATGCTCACGTGCCCACTGTTGGCGCTTTTGGCGGTGAACAGGGGTCAGCATGGGCACCCTGACTGGTCTGCAACTATGCAGCCCCATACGCGACAAACTGCGATGCACTGTGTATTCTGACACCTTTCTATCAAAACCAGCATTAACTTCTTGAGCAATTTGAGCTACAGTAGCTCGTCTGTTTGATCGGACCACACGGGCCAGCCTTCGCTCACCACGTGCATCAATGAGCCTTGGCCGCCCATGACTCTGTCGCCGATTCACCACTGTTCCTTCCTTGGACCACTCTTGATAGATTCTAAACACTGCAGACTGGGAACAAGAGCTGCAGTTTTGGAGAAGCTCTGACCCAGTCGTCTAGCCATCACAATTTGGCCCTTGTCAAACTCGCTCAAACCCTTACGCTTGTTGCAGACCATGTACACCCTCTCATGGAAACGGTATTCCTTGGTGGCTGTGGCCTCTTTCAGCAGGATAATGTGCCCTGCCACAAAGCAAAAATGGTTCAGGAATGGTTTGAGGAGCACAGCAACGAGTTTGAGGTGTTGACTTGGCCTTCAAATTCCCCAGATCTCAATCCAATCGAGCATCTGTCGGATGTGCTGAACAGACAAGTCCGATCCATGGAGGCCCCACCTCACAATTTACAGGACTTAAAGGATTTGCTGCTAACATCTTGGTGCCAGATACCACAGCACACCTTCAGGGGTCTAGTGGAGTCCATGCCTCTACAGGTCAGGGCTGTTTTGGCAGCAAAAGGGGGACCAACACAATATTAGGAAGGTGGTCATAATGTTATGCCTGATCGGTGTATATATAAATCTGTGTTACAAATATTCTTTTGAGTCGTTTGACACTGAGAATATCCTCAGAGAGAATAAGACTGTAATTCTTACAAATCAGTTTAGATAATAAGATGTTAAAATATTTTCTGTCTCTTAGCGTTTTGTAGGTTGATTTCGTTTTTCAGTTTTGTTGTTTGTTGTTGTTTGATTGTAATTTTTTCTGTGAGTTTGAGGCAAGATAGTTTGTCCGATGAATGGTAGCCAAGCAGAGTGAAACCTGTTACAAACCTGCCATTGTTTTTGCTATTCCGTTAAGTTGAGACTCAAATAACTGTCGTTTTTTATCATTCAGGCAAGTGCTATACATCATTATAATCTGTTAAGTTTCTATTTTTTTTGTGTACAGTCACAAAAAAAACAAATTGTTGTGCTTTTTGCAAAATAAAGAAAACCAACATGATGCGCGATCTGCAGCCTCTATGTCAAAGACGTTCATTCAGATAGTCTTTAGAAAAGGAACTCTAACTTAGTGAACACTTATCACACAAACATGAGAATTATGTCTAAAGAAACGTTGAAATGTCAGGTTTTAAATAATGTAAATCAAATCGCAAACAAATATTCTGTGTTTATGTAATCTGTTTGAAAAGAGAGAGATGTCAGTCGTTCGCGAGTGTCTCATTATCCGCTAATGCGGCCACGCCCACGGAGCGCGCGTTCTTTTGAGATTCAAATACTGACGATCCATGAGAGCAGAGCCGACGCCCACATCAACTCAAATAAACACATCAAGTGTAGTGCTATACTTTAGCTACATCGTTTTGAGACGCGTTGAGGAATAATCCTGGAATAATTTACCTCATGAAAAGCTGTTTATTTCTAAAAGCAACGAATTCAGCCGCTGATTGTGAGGTAAGTTTATTCTGTTAGCGTCTGTGAGTATTAAAGGTGCTGTATGTAAGTTTTTGACTGTACTAAACCATAAAAATACCATCATATGTTTGCAGATATTTAGGAAACATGCTGAATTCACATACTCGTTTCTCTGAAAAACAATGCTACAGCCAGTTATTTTACTTTGAAATCTGCGTTCCATGTCGGAATGTCTGTTTTTGTTTTGGTCTGTGCGATAACACAGGTTGCCAATTTACCCAATAGTATTTCGACACCACAGGTTGCCAGTTGGCGGAAAACACAGCGTATTGCGGCCATGGAAGCCAGCGAACAAACTGGGTCAGAGATCGCAGATTCTACCCGACCTAAAAAGCCTCGGAATCCATCTAAAATCTCTATGAACGGAAGCACATTAAAATGCGGATAAATCAACTCATCAACTTACAGTGTGTAAGTCTCCTCGCCTTCCATTGTCAATTGCGCTCGTTCCTGTTGCATGTCCTCAAACTGGCAACCACATGAGCGTTGAGTCTGAGGAGGTGGGGGCGGGGCAAACAATATTTTGAATTTGGACTGCAGTACCCATTTCAACCACTAGCTGTCATTCCTGCATACAGCACCTTTAAGTACAAAATAAAACGTTTTTCTCCAAGGAATCTGGAGAGGTGGGGTTCAACTATATGGAATGCAGTCCAGGTGTGAAAGCAGAAAGCCTCCTAAAATGAAGCTGATTTATGAAGTGTGCACAGAATAGGCAACTCAGGCCATCGCAATGAGCTGCTCACATTTGCAAACTATAATAGAATATTTTGTGTGTGCGCATGCATTTTCCAGTTGTAATAGAGATGTTTCTTAGACACCTACTAGATGGTGCCATTTATTAGTAGTCCCAGTATTGAAACAGCAATATCTGATTAATTAGAAAAGTGCAAATATCGGTAAATGAATATTGGTCAAATTTATTGTTCTTTCTCTAGTCACAACCAGCATGTATCCAGCTTACAAATGCACGGTGCACTTTATTTGTGTGTGCAGCTCAAAAATAAATAAAACTATAAACCATAAAAGAATAAAAAAAATGAAATGTCATAGTTAAAAAAAGTCTTAAATCAGTTCTTGTTGGCCAAACTCCATAAAGGCCGTTTTTTGTGCAGTAGCTTGAAGGTTTTTGAACCATGGACGTCATTTTCAGTGGCAGCTGCTTACTAGGGTCACTCAGTGACAGTTAACATCACAGTTGTCTGTCTGACCAGAGTCGTTGTTGTTGTTGGACAACTAAATTTAGGGGGACGGCCTGCCATCGGCAGTGTGGCTGTAGTTCCATATTTCTTCCGCTTCTGTATGATGGACTGCATTGAGCTCTGAGGTTTGATCATATGACCTTTGAAATGTGACCTTGTGTCCTTCCCAGGTTTGTGCAGCTTTCAAATTGTATTCCTCCCTTGTTATAATGATCTTTTGTTTTTTGGTTTATACAAGATATTTGGGAAGGTGTTTAATTTTTTCTACACCGTTCAAAATGTTAGGGTTAGTGAGGTTTGTTCTTTTAATGACAACAATAACATTTATGTTGTTTAAAATAAATAAACAACCTTTCATCCAAGAATCCTTAAAATAAAATGTGTAACAGTTTCCATAAAAATATGAAGCAGCACAACTGTTTTCAGCATTAATAATAATAGGATAATTTTTTTAGGCACAAATCAGAATATTAGAATGATTTCTGAAGAATCATGTGACACTGAAGACTGGAGTAATGATGCTCAAAATTCAGCTTTGAATCACATGAATAAATTACATTTTTATAAATACATTAACATAGAAAACAGTTATTTTAAATTCCAACATTATTTCACATTATAACATTTTTTACTGTATTTTTGATCTAATGATTGCTGTCTTGGTGAGCAAAAGAGACTTTCAAAAACACAAAAAAAAAAAAAAAAAAATATTAAAAAATATTATAGACCCCACCCACATATGCCTTTAACTTTTGGCTCACGGTGTGTACACACATTCTTACGCACTGAGAATTCAGTTCCTTCAATGCCCCCTGTGAAAATCAATTTTTGCTCTATCTGCTTGAAGTGAAAACATAATTCCCACAAAAGCCTACACTCTGAAAACCAGCCTGCTCTCTTCTCCACAATGGACATGTCACCTGAATTATTGGAAGTGACCCATTTGAGGCCTGATGCTGACAGAGAGCCCTTGGGGTCGATGTTACTGTTCAATGGCACTTCCTAGCAAAATCCATCTCCATTTCAGGCCGGCTCGATGGAAAGATCCGCATTCACTGTTACATGTACTTGTATTCACAAACTGTACAAGAAATGTATTTAATGCATTTCACAGTCCTTTTGTTTATGCATAATGCATATGCATAATACTGCCTCTTAACATATGGATATTTACAGAATTAAAGGCAGAAAAGTACTAATTCATCACAGACTTTCTGAGAACAATTTAACGTCCATATTGGATGAGAATAAGATGGCATCCATCAAGTCATGAAAGTTGTCACATCAAACTCAGCGTTGCTTTTGCTGTGTATCAGTGAGACAGACTGTGAGAGTGATTAGACAAAACACACAAACAAGCGATTAGTCTTCCATTGTGAATGCTTTTAAATTATGCAAATGAAATGATTATGGTTGGCGCCGTTTGTATTATTTTCCTACCATCCCATGTGTGATATTTGTAGCAGATGTTTGGTACGTCGCCACCGGAAACCATTTCCAACTTTTCACGTTGAGACTTTTAATGGGTTTCTCTTCAAGTTATTGTGTTGGAGTGTTGCTAAATGGGTCTGATTTACTTGAGTGTATGGCGAGTTGTTTTGCTAAGGTTACCTTGTTCAAGGCTAAATGAAAATTCATAACCTGATGTTTTGAAGCTGCCTTTTAAAATTCATTAAGCCATTTCACTACTGACTCAGTCTACATTAAGGTTTGTGCTTAGCTGCCTTAGCAGCCAGAGGGGTGTTAGTTGTTACAATGCACAATCAGTTTGATGCTGATTGAAAATTCATTTCACCTCTTGTTGAAAGAACTATTTATTCTGACGTACGGCGGCGGGGCACATCGTTAATGTACATTAACTTTAAATATTTATTAAGAGAATTTTAACGTTGGCTGGAGAAGATTAAGAACAAAGGGGGTTGCACACTGTACAAGAAGTGAAGAGCTGTTCAAAATCATGCCATGTCACTCAGATAGTTTTCCATTTAATTACATTATATTTGTCCCAAATGAATGTACATATTGACTTCACCGTAGGCTGGAAGAGTGTGTATAGACATTTTTCAGTATTTGTATTTCTGTGGATTGAATAAAGTCTATGCTTATTGAGAGATATAATATAGGCTGTCATTTCTCTTTCCGTTTTCGCTGTTTTTACAGCAAAACACATCAATGCCACTTTTTCCTTTTATGGTGATTAGATTTACTGTTTTGGACTGCCATCTTGAATTTGAGAACGCAACACATCTGATGTGCGGCATGGCTCTTCTCATGGCAAGTTTAAGGTTTACCATCGGTTTGGGTTTCCTGAAAAACCTTTACGAAAGCCACTGTGTAAGTTAACATTAGACTTTTTGCCTTGTTAACAGACAGTTAATCAGATGATAAGAGAGTTCCAAATTTGGCCTATACATTATGTTTACATCTGTGCTAGTAACAGTCACAGTGTCATAAGTTAAAGGTTTAGCTAATGTGGGGTAATGTGAAGTAATTAGCAATCATAGGATTTATTCATGCCTTTTTTGATGCCAGGTTAGGGTTACACACTAATTTGCTTTTATGGTCTATGGACCCCCTATATGTAGCCTTGGCCACCCCATGTATTAAACTCTAGTTCTCTTTCATAGGTTCACTCAACGCTGTGTAGCTATGACGCAATGGGAACGCCCTCTGGGTGTGCCGATTGTCTGAAGCCCTTATAGAATCATGCCAATTCATTGGCTGATGGCACGGGCGCCACCCCGGCGCTCTTACGTCGTCATATTATATAGGCGTGCGCTCCCGAAGCCGTCAAGGCCTCGCTTGGATCCGGATGTATAGCTCGAGGACATGGAGAGCGAGCAGACTGGCCTCTCCCTTTCTCTCTCTCCCGAGCACGCGCAGTGTTTTGCCAGTCGAATTCTCTCATGATTATTTATGCCTTTGGTTTCCTTTGGGCTAGAGGATGTTGTTTACACTGCAGCGTCCGACTCCATGGATTTCAGGCCTGCTTTATTTGACGACGCTTTGCCGCCTTCTGCGGCCTACTCTGAGCTTATTGACGTGCTTTCGCACGCTACAGAGAAGCTCGCTATTGACTGGCCCGACGAGCCCCGCGAGTTACAGTCGTCTAAACTCGACAAGAGATTTTTAAGCGGCCCAAATTCTAGGCCAATGTGGAAAAAGCTGCCCTTTTTCAGTGATCTGCATAACGAGATCTCCAGATCCTGGAAGCAGCCTTTTTCTGCGCCGCTTGACTAATGCAGCAGCCGCTGACTTAACCAACCTTGTTGGTTCTGTAGAGCAGGGCTATTCCACCATCCCAGCAGTCAAAGACACGCTGGCTACTCCAGCATCTCCTACTCCTACATCTTCGGCTCCTTCTTGGAAATCATGCCCCCTCCTTCCCACTAAACCGTGCAGGACTACTTCTGCCCTTATCGGAAAGTCCTACATGGCAGCTGGTCAGGCAGGCATGGCCCTTCATACTATGGCCATTCTCCAAGCCTACCAGGCGGATGTTTTGAAGGAGATGGATGAGGGCGGTGGCCTGACGCCGGAAGCTGTCAAGGAGCTTCACAAAGCCACAGATTTGGCCTTAAGAGCCACCAAACAAACCGCGTGCGCTATAGGGCGTTCTATGGCGGGCGCGGTGGCTGCAGAATGCCATCTGTGGCTCAACCTCACGGAAATCCGTGATAAGGAGAAGGTCTTCCTCCCCCTGTCTCTCAGTCAGGGCTGTTTGGGGAGGCGGTCAACACGGTGGTTGACAAGTTGACGGATTTGACGGGTTGTTGACGGAGCTTCCCCTGCCTTTTGAGGTTGGGACAGACCGCGCAAGCGTTTCTGCCCACCTCTCACTCGCTCTCCTTATCCAATCCTGTCACATTTGCCGCTTGTTTGGCCTCACCCCCCTTCGGCGCTGGAGCTAAGCTTTCTCCCCTCACCTCCGATTGGTTTGTTGCCTGCTGCTCGTGTAATCGGAGTCACGTTCGGTTTTCTCCAGGAGCCGGCAGACCCTGTATTGTTCACTCAGGCTGTGGTATCTCTCACTCCACATCAGGACGCCAGGTGCTCTCCTTTGCGGTTGACCACGCTACCCCCCAAGGATCAGTTTGACACCCTAAGACAGGTATGTCCTCTACATTGCAACACTCCGCTTCCTCTATCACATTTCTTTCACGAGTGGAGGCGTCTGCTAGGGGTATCGCCTTGGATCCTCCGCACAGTTCAGTCCGGCTACACACTTCAGTTCTGTCGCAACACCCCCCGCTTTAACAGGGTTCTTCTGACTGTAGTAAACAGCACCTCGGAGGCTTCTGTGCTACAGCAGGAGCTTTCTTCCCTCCTCCTCAAGGGGGTGATAGAAGAGGTTCCTTCAGCGGAAATGGAACGCAGCTTCTTCATCCGCTACTTCCTGGTTCTGAAGAAGGACGGCAGTCTGCGCCCTATACTAGACCTTCGCTGGCTGAACTTCTCCCTTTACAAAGGGAAATTCAAGATGTTGACTCTGAAGGCTATTTCGTGCGGGGGACTGGTTCGTTACGGTTCGTAATATTTCCATATTTAGGTTGTCCGGCGACACAGGAAGTTCCTCAGATTCGCCTTCAGAGGAAAGACTTATCAGTACAAGGTTCTTCCCTTTGGCCTAGCTTTGGCGCCAAGGACATTCACAAAGTGTATGGACGCTGCTCTGGCCCCGTTGAGGCTCCAGGGCATCCGTATACTCAACTACCTGGACGATTGGCTACTTTTGGCCCACTCCAGGGAATTAGTGACTTGCCACAGGGACATTGTCCTTCACCACATTCAGTCTCTCGGCTTGAGATTAAACACCGAAAAGACTGTTCTCTTTTTGAGGGCAGGCCAGCATGCGGAGTCTGGACGGGGGAGTTTCTCTCTTGGCACATAAACAGCTTGGAGCTGAGAGCTGTCTTCCTGGCCCTTCTGCACTTTCTCCCCTCTCTCAAGGGGCACCACATCATTGTCAGGACGGACAACATGGCGGTGGTGTCTCATGTGAATCGCCAAGGGGGCTCACGGTCACGCACCCTAGACAGGCATGCACGTCGTCTCCTCCTTTGGGCTCAAGACAAACTCCTTTCCCTGAGAACGGTTCATGTACCCGGGATCTTGAACCTCGCAGCAGATTTTCTGTCGAAGCAGAAGCTCAGATCGGGGGAATGGATGCTGAACCCTCAAACAGTAGCCCAGTTTGGGATGTGTTTGGCAGAGCGGAAGTGGATCTCTTTGCATTGCAGGAGTTGTCCCAATGCCTGCTTTGGTTCTCCCTGAGCTCCCCAGCTCACCCATGGCCGAAGCTTAAGCTCTATGCATTCCCACCCATCAAGTTGATTCCGGCTGTTCTGTGTAGGGTGAGGGAGAGCGGGGTCCGTCTCCTGTTATATAGCCCCATTCTGGCTGTCCCAGGCATGGTTCTCGGAACTGATTCTTCTTCTGGATTCCCCTCCCTGTGAGATTCCGGTCAGAGAAGATCTGCTGTCTCAGCTTCAGGGCAGGATATGGCATCCTCATCCCGAGATTTGGAAGCTGTGGGTATGGCCCATCAGAAGCCGCTAGCTCTGAGTTCTGGTCTTCCTGCCGACGTCCAGGAGACCATTGTGAGTGCGTGAGCTCTTTCCACAAGGTCATGGTGCTCAGCTCATGCTGTGGATCCAGTCAGCTGCCCCGTGGGTCCAGTGCTGGAGTTCCTACAGGAAAAGTTTGGAGACTATTTGGAGACCGCTACTATTTGGAGAGTTTATGTCGTCATCATTGCCGCTCGTAGGGAGTCAGATGAAGTTCCCCTGGGCAAACAAAGGTTGGTCTCGGCATTTATGCGTAGGGTTAGGCGCCTGAAGCCAGCACGCCCCCCTGGAATTCCCTCTTGGAACCTGTCAATTGTCCTGGAGGGATTAACGGAGGCTCCTTTTGAGTCCCTGGAGTCAGCTCCAGAGCGGATTCTGACTCTCAAGGTTGCTCTTTTGTTGGCATTAACCTCTTTGAAAGGAGTTGGGGATTTGCAAGCTCTCTCTGTTAGCGAGGCATATATGGACTTCGCCCCTGGTCTGGTTAAGGTAACCTTAAGACCTAGGCCAGGATATGTGCCCAAAGTTTTGTCTACATAATTTCGCTCTCAGGTTATTACCCTTCACTCGTTCCACCCCCCTCCTTTTGCCTCAGAAGAGGAAGAAACTTAATTTGCTATGCCCTGTCCGAACTTTGAAGTCTTATGTAGATCGCTCTAGTGGTTGGAGGAGATCAAATCAGCTCTTGGTGTGTTTCGGTGCTGGCCGCCGCGGGCTTGCCGCATCGAAGCATAGAGTTTCCCATTGGGTTACAGAGGCTATTTCGCTGGCATATGAGGTGCGCGGTCGGTCTTCACCTCTCAGCATTCGGGCACATTCCACCCAGAAGTGTGGCTTCCTCTCAAGCTTTTTTTTTGAGAGGGGCCCTTCTGGAGGACATTTGTGTAGTGGCAGGATGGTCCTCTCCACACACTTTTGTCAAATTCTATAGTTTGGATCTCGACATGGCTCCGAGTTCCCATGTTCTGTCTGCTTGAACTGGCCATGTATGCTATCTGGTTTTCATCGAGCCAGATACGGCAGCGCTTAGCTTGGCGAGTTTGGTATATCGTTCCCATTGCGTCATAGCTACGCAGCATTGAGCGAACCTATGAAAGAGAACGTCTCAGGTTACTGGTGTAACCTATGTTCTCTGAATAGGGAACGGGACGCTGCGTTCGCTGCCAAGCTCCTCGCGCTGCCGACAAGCGACCTTTTTCAGGAGAGAAATCTGAGGAGCAGATGTCGCACGTGCCAGTATAATATGACGACGTAAGAGCGCCGGGGTGGCGCCCGCGCCATCAGCCAATGAATTGGTGTGATTCCATAAGGGCTTCAGACAATCAGCACACCCAGAGGGCATTCCCATTGCGTCATAGCTACGCAGTGTCTTGTTTCCTATTCAGAGAACATAGTTTACACCAGTAACCTGAGACGTTCTGTCACTGCTTGTTCATAGATATGACCTAAAAAGTTTCTGTAAATCAGAATAATTTAGGGAGTGTATATATATTTCTACTACTTGAACATATATTAAGGTAGTAGTGTTACTAGATCTAGAATGTTTTAAGACTTATCATTCCTTCCAAAAAACATTAAAAAATTTGTTTGTTTGTTTGTTTGTTTAACAAAGAAAATGTCATGTGTTGCAAGTCATTACAATGGACATCACAATTATCTTAATACAATTATCTCAAAGAAAAAAAAAATGATACATATGTATATGAGGGCTAATCTCTTGGTGAACATGTCTGGATAATATTTTACCCCAAAATCAAGATGAAAAAAATCTGAAATCTTGCATTAAGAAAATGTAGGATATTTTAGCACCATTAGCATTATAATAATAAATAAGATTATTAAGTTAATGATTAATTTGTGTGTTTTTTTTTTTTTTTAAATGTACAGAAAATGAGAACATTTTTTTATTTTATTTTGGTTTTAGGGGTGAAAATATGACCTAAAAATAGTTAACAAAAAACACACTTGTAAATATAAACTGCCATTATTTGGTTTTACTAATTAAAATGACTTTTTATATTTATAATAAGAGTTTAGAATGTGCTTTATTCAAACATTGCAAATCTGCTTGGATTTTTTTAAAGAAAATACAAGTGGTGTTTGCTTGTGCAAACTCAGTGCCATGATACTAAGGTTTTACGGGTGGCTGCCAGGGTGTTCTGGTTGCTACATGGTTGCTAGGGTCTTCTGGGTGGTTGCTAGTGTGTTTGGGTGGTTGTTATGGTGTTCTGGATGGTTGCTAGGTGGTTGTTAGGATGTTACTGATGGTTATTTATTCTTAAGTCTCTGTTCTAATGGTTTCTAGATATGTCTGGGATCCCCCTATACCCTATACTAGGCTTCTCTCTTTAACATTCTAAATTCCCTCATGCTGCGTGAGACATGGTCATGAATGACTGTGCGCGGTGTGAAACATGTTTAGAGGCACATGTGAGAAAGGGCAGATAACACTCATTTGCCATTAAACGCAGCATGTGTGCCCATTACCATACTGATGTCACTGAACACAGCCAATGTCAGTTTAAAAGCATCAAGGAGGGCATGTCAAATGAGAATGCACAGATTACTGAATTCAGTAATTGCTGTTGGTTAATACGACACGGCAAACAACAATGGCACAGTGAAAGACTATTAATAGACCATTATAGAGCACTATGAGTATTGGGACGTGACAACACGCACGGGAATGTCGGTGCAAATGCTCCAAGAACTGCACATTTCCACAAAGCAAATGGAAACTGACAGATGCAAGGTGACAAAAACTAATGCAGAAACTTCTGTAAGGTGACAAATGGTTTTCTGTGACATGCACCAGCCAAATGTCTGCAGACAGAAGGATGGAAATACTTGAACGATACTGTAGCTGCTGTTTGCATTGTGAATGAATTAAAATTCTGTAAACTACACATGTAATGTTGGATCCAGTCTCTTTACCAGATCGCATCAGAAGATATCCATTTTGTCTGGGATCCAAAACCAGTCAGCAGAGTCTGATACCCAAAATCAGTATTTTGTCTGGTACCCAAAAACTGTATTAACTAAAAGTCTTCTGTCACCATGAGGGGCCATGAAAGACCAGACAGCATGAGATAAAGTGATGATAAAAATGTTCAAGGTTTATTGAATAATCTCAGTTTGGATATAGTATACTTCATCTGCACTCCTGTCCTCTACCAACACACTCTCATGGCAATTCATAGGGTAGAGTGGGGGAAAACGCCCCCCCCAAACCCCCCCTAAATTATCCTAGTTTTCAGTGACAATGACATAAATTATAAACCAAGTATGAAAAATGTCCAGAGTTTTCCTGTTATTAGATTTTTAGTTTGGAAAAAAAATTGTCATTCTGAAAATATAATTATATTTTCCTTAAATAACAAGTACTCCCTAACTACAGGCCTTGCTCTTCTCATATCATATACAACTGTGATGTTCTGCAAAATAACAAGCTTTGCAACACTTTTTTTCTTACTGTTAAAAATTATATCACTTAACGTGAAATCCGTTTTCTCTGAGGTACTTCAGCAGTGTAAGCTTCGCGGTGAAACCTTCTACATCACTCTGGTCAACATAGTCCATAGCAACAACAAAAACGTATCTTGATTTTATCTAGTGGTTATTTTGGGAAAAACACTTCGGGGGTGTTTTACTCCATGGGGGCGTTTTCCCCCACTCTACCCTAACATTTTTACATCTAAATTAGTAGCTAATTCATTTGAATTTGTACAATGTGATTTGCATTTTTGTATGATCTGTTTACACCCTACTGACTGTTCCAACAGAGTCTGGGCCAAATCTGGCTTACATTCGGCACATCTGGCTTGATTCTGGCGTTGTTTTTTTCACAGTATTGTGCCAAACAGTCTGGCCAACCAAAAGAAACAAAAAGCAAAAGGCATCTGTTTGGCTAAGTCCTGGCTTAAGTTTGGTCAGCCAGAAAAAGAAAATAGTCGGCTGAGATCTGGGTTGGTTTTGGTTAGCTGAAAATTAAAAAAAAACCAACAACAACAACAACAAAAGATCTTCTCTGGCATGTGGTTAACAGTAAAAGAGCCGTGTGTAAGATGTTGTCAGGGTCTGGTTGTATAAACATACACAAAGATGAAGGTAACTTGGTAATATTTAATAAATCCACACGATGATCAACACGAACAGAGCAACATACAACACATCCATAATCAACGACTCCGGACAATGAACTGAAAACAGAACCAAACATATACAGGTGATAATGATGACTGCACAGCTGAACATAATTAGTGTCCGTGACAACAAATGAGTGACGAAGGCAGGCAGTGACGAAACAACAAGTCCAAACTAACGTGACTGTGACAGATGTGTGTCTAGAGGTGTTAAGTGGTTCATTTTTAGTTTATATAACATAAAGTTTTATAAAGTTTTTTAAATAAAAAAAAAAAAAAAAAAAATGTATTTTTGTTATAGGATTTTTTATATATTCTTTCAAAAAGCAAACAAAAGTCTACGGCATCATACATAAGACAAAAGACTGAATAACTGTGATTGAATGGATACTTTGAGCGTGTGAATGGATTGTCCTTTTAAATGTCTTGTTCTTCTCAAATTTAGAGGCGTGACCGGCGTCTGAAGCACGTGTGCTAAACGTGTCCCACCATGCGAGAGGTTCATCACACCCAATGATCCTCACAAGTTATGTGTGATGTGCCTCGGAGCGGAGCACGCACAGTCAGCTCTTGAGGGGGCTGGCTGTGCTCACTATGATTCTTTCTCGATGAAGAAGCTCCGCTCCCGCCTGGCTCTGTTTTCGGGGGACGGGAGCCAGCATCTGCACCCCGTGGTGCTGGATCCGCGGATGCCGAGGCGGTGCGTCGTCTGCACATATGGGGTTCGCAGATGGATCTGGCCGACGAGCCTGGGACGGGTCTTTCCCTTTCCCAATCCTTAATTGCCAGTTCTGATGCTCTAGAGCCCAGTCCGGGAGCCTGTTCACCGGCTTCTTCCGGTTTGGCAGAGAGCATGATTCTCAGCTGGTCTAGCTCCGACGAGCTAGATGTGATGGGAGTCAAGGCAGATGTTGTATCTGAGCCCGCTTCCTCCTCATCATGCGTATGAGGAGTTACTAGATGTGATGACCCGTGCCACCACAGATTGAGCTTGGATTGGGTGGTGAAGAAGCCATAGCAATACCATACCATACCATACCATACCATAGCAGTATTGCAGGCGTACCAAGCGGACTTGCTAAAGGACGCTGATGTGACGAGGAGTGTGGCTCCTGTTGAGATCGAGGAGCTCTGTCGTACTACTCATCTTGCCCTCCGTGCGACCATGCCCTGGTTTCGCCTGCCGGGCTTTTCGGTTCCGCTGTTGAGATGGTGGTCCGTAAATTCAGGGAGGCGACGGTTAAGTAAGCGGCGTTTGAGTGCTAGATCCTTTGCAGCAGACGCCGTCTTTCCGTAGGCTCAAAAAGCGAATGTGGCTGCTAGAGCCCCGCCTCCGAGGTCCTCCTCCGCCGCCTCGCACTAAGCTGAAAAGGGACCTCAGGGAAATAATCGTGTCCAAGAAGAGAGGGAAGTCGAAGCCCTGAGGTTCCCCCTTTTTTGTTTTTCTTTCGCTGTTTTTCTGTTCCCTCCGTTATTTTTGTTCCCTTTTCAGTACAGAGTGCTATTTTCCTCTGTACCTAATACAGCACTGTGAAACACATATGTAGAAGGTGGGCTATTCTGCTGTTCGCATTCCACTTCTTCAACTGTTCAAGAAGTGTACAGTCGTAACCGGAGATGTTACGTTTTCTTGATAATTTTGGATTAACTGATTTTCTTCCTACTTAAATTTATATATTGTTGTTCCAAATTCCCAATTTTTTTTTATTTGAAAATAATTATTTTTGAAAAGAATGTTGTGAGTAATTACAATGATTTTTAAGTAAATACCAAAAACATGACAATTATTCTCATACAAAGAAAACAGGATAACGCAAGACTTCGCAAGGAATGACTGAGTAATCAGGGTTTACATAGGTTAACAAGCTAATGAGACAACAGGTAGAAAAAAAAATCTGGCATAATGAGTCTGGGCAATGGGTTATATGAAATGCAGTCCATGATGAGATAACAAAGACAGAAGGAGTGCCCTCTGGTGGAAATCAAGGGCACTCCAGCTGGCAGGCGTGACAATAATGTATATTATTTAATTTAGATTAGGGCTGCACGATTTGGGGAAAATGTCATATTGCGATTATTGAGGTCAATATTGCGATTGTTATTGTCTCAATAGTACAGCTAAATAAAATAAATAGAACAATAAATAAGAAAATTTGTATGTTCATGAAAATAAGATATTTTGAACATTCTGTCCAAACAGGGACATTTTAGCAGGATGTAGCATATGTTTGTATAAACTTTTAAAAAGGAAACTGGATATAAATGTGTGGTTCACTCAATCAAACCACTAAAACTGTTGTTGGTCATTTAAAAAAACAACTGGTACTTCCAAATCCTCTTTCTAAAAAGCTCTACTTATCACTTGAGAGGTTCTTTGCCAAAAAAAACAAGCATATCCACCTTGTCTGGTTTCAGACAGGAGCGATGATTCGATACAACATTACCACTAGTGCTAAAAGCGCTCTCTGATGCAGAGCTTGTTGCTTGTATGCACAGATATTTCTGTGCTAGTTTGCATAGCCTAGGGAAGTTTATTTTGTGAAACTTCCATCATTTCAGTGGGTCTTCTCCATGGTCTACACTTGGCATGTAAATGTCAGAGTTCAAGCGTTGAGTTCAGCAGCCACTGCTTCTCTAAACTGTACCATGGGATCAAATGTGGTTGATGCTGTTGGTGTTGTGCGTGTGTTTTCCTTGAAGAAACTGACCAGAGTTTTCTTCTTGGCTTTAGCAGCAGGTGTATTTTCCACATCCAGGCTATCCTTGTCCATTGCTGCATTGCTTGTTTGGGCTACAGGCTGCTGCTGATGAATTTCCTGAAACAAATAAAAAACGCACGTTCTGTTACATGGAATTGTAGCCAGTTAAGTAAACACTGTGTTTTCACTCACTCAGAGATGACTCGTTCCTTTAAGGTCAGGGTCTCTTCTGCAGAGATGTATTGTGTTCGGAACCTTGGGTCTAGGAATGTGGGCATGTTTAGCAGATCCTGCGTGACTTCATATTTCTCATTGAGGTAGTTCAGAATTTTTGATTTCAGTGATTTGGTCGGGCCAGTGTCCTCTTCCTCTTCAGCCAGCACTGAGGTGTTCAAAATATGCAGAGCAGGCTTCACGTAAGATATGCTCACATAGTGTTCACCTGACATGGCATCCGTGAAGTCCTGGAGTGGGCTGAGTGCTTTGTTCACAGATATCAGGACCTCCAGGTCCTGCCATGAGGGCAGTAGGTGTTGCACTTTGCGATCTGCAGAGAGAACCTTGGACAAAGCATTTTGCTGCTCCAGGACTCTTGCGATCATTTTCTGAGTGGAACCCCATCGTGTTGAGCAGTCTGTCACCATGGCATGCTCTGGGTTAAGCTCTCTTTGCTTCCCTCAAGGCAACTCTCTTCTTCCAGCTATGGGAGAAGTGGCCCACAATCTTTCTGCATATCCCAGTAGCCCGGTTAATGCATTGTGCATTATCTTTCAGAGCATTTCCTGTGAGTGATAATACAAAACATTTACTTACTACAGTGACTGCAAAACATTTAATATTCCCATTCTGATTAAATGCCCAGTTCCAAACTAATAGCATAAAAACAGTAATACAAAAATTACAACAAACACTTGAATATTCATATGTCACCACTCTAAGCCTAATAATTGATAGTGCAGTAGTAGGCAAATAGCTGTGGCAGATGTGTCATTTATACACAACCCTATACACACACAGCCCTAAATAAAATAGGCCACTCTTAGTATGATTTGTGGCACACATAATTCTACACTGTATTTAAAATTATGTTATTCTTAAATTGATGGTACAACTACCCCAAAACCCCAAATAATAGTATAATATTTGATACTGTTGTACTCTTAAAAATACAATAGTATAAAATATTTGCTGTAGCCTAATAACAAAAGATGAAATCAATTTAACTTACCGATGGCCAGATGAAGTCTATGCCCAAAGCACTGGAACCTAGTCCACTGATTAAGCTCCACCGCTTTGACAACGTTAGTGCCGTTGTCTGTTGTGATAACAACCTGACGCTCCTCACAGAGGTCCCATGCAGCCAGGGCCTCTCTCAAGCCCATGGCTATGTTCTCTCCCGTGTGGTCGTCGGGGAAATAGGATGTTTGCAGGCAGCGGCTTTTCAGTTCAAACTCCTCGTCGACAAAGTGCACTTAGGCTAATATAGGGTTCAGTTGTTCTGCTTGACCACAGGTCCGTAGTTGTTGAAAAGAACGTCAACGTAGCCATTTCCAGTTGAACCTCGCCACGGCATTTGTTATAAAGCTCAGGGATTGCAACTTGAGAGAAATAGTTTCGCGAGGGCAGCTGGTACCTCTTGTTCAGTGTGTGGATCATTTTCTGAAATCCCCCTTTGCTAACGGTGTATATGGGCTTCATGTCTTCTTCCAAGCAGTGCGTTATAGAGTCTGTGATTTCTTTATATCTCTGTGAAGACCTTTCATATGGCGCGACACTCTCAAACACATCTGTAATTGTGGTTTGTTTTTTTCGGCTTACAGGTTGTTCTTTTTGTTCAGCTGTTTCTTTACTAATCTGGGCTTTCACCGCCATGCATTAATTATGCTTTTCTCTGTGCTCTTTCAGGTGCTGATATAAATTTGTCGTGTTGCCATGTGATGTAGCAACTTTATTTTTACAAATTCTGCAAAGTACCTCTCTCTGCTCAGTGTCGATTATCTTATAGCCAAAATATCGCCATATAACAGAGGTAGCATTTTTCTGGCCTCCAGTTCAGTGTCCGTCTGCTCGGCCATCTTCACCTGTTCTCCGCACTGCACACCGGAAAAAGTCACGACATGACCATACGCGCCACACGTGCCACTGCCTAAACTGAAACTGAATGGTCTTCTTTTTATTAGTGGTGTATAAAATGGGCAAACAGCTCTCAGAGAGAATGGGTTGTCATGTCCACAAATGCATTTATTTATTTCATAAAATTGCAGCATTTTGCATCATATAATCGCACAGGCTTGACATCGCGATTGCGATATGATTAATCGTGCAGCACTAATTTAGATTATTAATATTATTATTATTATTAATGTAATTACTCACTTATATTAGTTATTTGCAAGTATAAAACAATTGGTGTTATTCGTTGTACATCTTTTTAATGTTTATTTTAATGCAAAACATTTGTAATGTTCACTGAGAAAAATTAAACAATTTTCATTGAGAAAAAAATCCTTCTTTTTCATTTTTTTCATTGGTTTTTGGGGTGAAATTATGACCTGGACATATTTTCATGTGATTCACCCTTGAATACTGTAAATAAACATTACAAAAAACACACTCACATATAAACGGTCATCTTTTGGTTTATATTTCATTACAAATTACAATGACTGAACTTTTTTTTAATATTAATAATAGGAGTTTAAAAATTGTTCTTGCATGTGCTTTTTCATAAGACAGTCCTTCGTTCTACGTTCCACTTTGGGTTGTTCAGCAGAAAATCCTTGGTGTGCAAATGTATTATTATTCACACATTGCAAATCTGCTTGGATAATAGATAACACCAGTTTAAGCTGAGACCTAAGCCTAAAAATGATTTTCAGGGCAGAATCATCAATTATAGTGTAATTTATTGTAGGACAGGGTTTATTGTGTGTCTGGAGGCCTGTAAACCAGCCAAATCTCTCTGGATCAAGAAAAAAATTCAGGCTGACTTTGCTCACAAAATGCAATAAATTAGATGTCATATGGTACTCGAAATACACTGTGACTGAAACTGTCAAGAATGCAGCCATTTGTGTCTCATGGACAGCAGTTTGCAATAGCGTATTCTCACTCTATTTTCAGCGTGACCCGGTTTGATTCTCTTTTCCGAGACACAAAAGTGGCTTAGCTTATTCTGAAAAACAAATCTCAGTCCTCAGACATGGTTTACGCTTTGGTGCAGACATGAACTGAATGGTGAGAAAGTGTCAAAATGAACCCAGGCTAAGAAATGAATGGAGAGGTGACTGTAGAAGATAGCAGCCAGATAGCTTGCATGGTATTAATTATTTTGCATTCTGCTTGACTGCCGTGTATTGATTTGCAAAATGAATCGGCAACTCTGAACCTCTCAGAGACCTTGACACAGACGATTACGAGAACGTCAAAATAGTGTGTTCTGTGATGCATGACTTTTGAAGATGATAACCACAGCTTTTCAGCCAATAATGTACTGATCATCTATCGCTCATAGTCAGGATCTTCTTCCAGGAATGATTTCTGAGGCTTGTTATGGCCGAACACTCTCTGGGACGAGGAACGGGGAGCTTTGCTAAGAGGTCACCGAGCTACACTCATTCATGAGGAGATAAAGTAAGGCTGTGAGATGAGGGTGACTGCCACTGTGGAGGGGCTACGGCTATGAATAGGATCATACTGCCACAGAACTATGAAGAATGCTTTGCTATAATCAGTTTCTGCTCCCATGGTGCAATGCTTATTTTGTGCAACCAAGGCATTATCCAGTTTATGCTGTTGTGAGGACGTGGGGGAAATGTCTAATTGTCACACTATTTACTCCAGTAAATATTTCTCAAATTCTACATACTTTAAAGTCTTGGCTACAAAAAAGCTATACATTTACATTGATATTGTCCAAGAAAGAAAAAGATACAGTTCACTCTTTGTTAACCTTTTTACAGTTCTGGGGCAAAATAAATGGGGCTGTCTGGGTTATGTTAAAGCCTGTTTAGTTTCATTGTGTTTTGGGTTCATATTCGCTGTTCCTATTTTGCCTTTGTTCATGGTCATTATTAGTTTCCATAGTTACTCATCATTAGTTCCTCACCTGTTCTTAGTTCTGTTGATTACTCTGTCTGTGTATTTAAACTCTTACCCCCAGTTTCACAGACAAGGCTTAAAGGATTAGTTCACTTCAAAATGAAAATTTCCTGATAATTTACTCACCCCCATCTCATCCAAGATGTTCATGTATTTCTTTCTTCAGTCGAAAAGAAATTAAGTTTTTTGAGGGAAACATTCCAGGATTTTTCTCCACATAACGCACTTCTATGGCAACCAACGGGTTGAAGGTCCAAATCAATGCAGTTTCAAATGGCTTCGAATGGCTTCAAAGGGCTCTGAACGATCCTAGACGAGGAATAGGGTCTTATCTAGCAAAGTGATTTTAAAAAAATTTAAATGTATATAATTTTTAACCTAAATTGCTCATCTTGCGCCACAGATTACGTAATCACGTTGGAAAGGTCACGCTAGGCGTAGGCAGAAGTATTCCTCGGCTGGGATCGTGCAGAGCCCTTTGAAGCCATTCGAAGCCCTTTGAAACTGCATTGATTTGGACCTTCAACCCGTTTGTTGCCATCAAAGTACATTATGTGGAGAAAAATCCTGGAATGTTTTCCTCAAAAAACTTAATTTCTTTTCGACTGAAGAAAGAAAGACACGAACACCTTGGATGAGATGGGGGTGAGTAAAATATCAGGAAATTTTCATTTTCATTTCAACTAATATTTTAAGCTTAGTCCCAGACTAAAATGCATGTTTGAGCTGTTTTAACTGAAAGCAACTTGCATTGACATATCTTAAAATATGTCAGTGCCATTGTTTTGTCTCAAGATGTGCACCAGTAATGTTTTTTTCAAAGGTATTTTTATAATTGAATTAAGGCCTAATCCTGGCTTAATCTAAGCCATGTCTGTGAAACTCCTATGTTTATTAAGGACCGTTTTCTGTTGAATGTTCTGTGTTGTGCACTTTCTACAGCAACCAAGTGTGACAAAGGCATGTTGTCCAGAGTTATTTTAGTATTATTTATATACTATTTATTAATTTAATTATTAAATTAGCTGTTATATTTTCAGTTCTTATTTTAATGTTAGTTTAAGCTTTAGTCATTTTGTTATTTGCTTTATTTGTATTAGTTTTTGTTTTGGTAAACATTTCTATTTAGCTTTATTATTATTTTTTTTTTTTAGCTTTTATTTCAGTTTTAGTTGTTTTAGTGCCTAACCCTTAAATACATGAATGTTTTACCAATCATTATTACATATTCGGGTCTTTAGTGACCCGGATCTATATCTAACACGGATGGATCTCTACCTGTCGTGATAATATAAAACTCTCCTGATATTAGAGTAACAATTACAGAAGAATAAAATAAAGCATATTTTGTTACCTTTTGTAGCTTGGAAGGGTTCAGTTTAAGCAGATGTTTTACTCTATGTCACTGTCCTCGTCAGAGCTAATTTCCCAGTAGGCCTACATTCAGCATCTGGCTCATATTCGCAATCTCAAACATATTCTCAAAACTATAATTTTCAACATCTTCAAAATCAATATTTTGATCGCTGACAGCTTCTTCACCAGATCCACCAAGTGACAGTAACACTAATATTTGATTGCGTTCAGTACTTGCTCTGCAGTAAATCGCTGAGCCATTTCAAGTTTTGCTGATGATACTTCCTATTCTTTTATTTTCTGACAAAAATGAAATGTCACTTCATCATTGTGTATCAGACATTTTCACCTTGTGGAATAAAGGTGAATTGCACTTATTCAGTCATCAGAGATTCAATTATTGTTGTGCAGAAAAAAATATACGTACACTCTTACACACCTCGGGTCGTTAGTAACCCTATACCATTTTTACAAAAAATTAATGGGAAAACAAGGCATTCTTTTATAATTGTATTATTTTGTTCTTGTGATATTGTTTATAATAAATTGATTGAGGAATACTAAGAAGGTTAATGTCTAATTTTAAAAAAATGAATGATGAGAAGGGTAGTGAATGACGTCCCGGGTCACTAAAGACCCAAGGTATGCATTTAAGGGTTAAAGTTATATTTTAGCGAGTTGACAAGGCAATATTTCTTATTTTCAGTTATTAGTTATTTGCAAGTATTTAAAGAAATTGGTAGTATTTATTGCACATCCTGTAATGCTTATTTATTGTAAAGTTCACTGAGAAAAATAAGAGAATGCTTGTTGAGAAATTACATTTTCCATTAGTTTTTAGGTTGAAATTATGACCTGGACATAGTTTCATGCGATTCACCCTTGAATACTGTATGCATTTTAGTACTTAATCTTATACTACAGCTAGTTGCCAAGGCAAAATATCTTATTTTCTTAGTTTTTTTATTTATTTAAGTTTTTCATCTAATATTTATATTTAATTTTATTACAACTTTATTTTATTGTGATTGTTTGTTTCCCAACAGATAATACAAAAATATGTTGATATTTTAGGCATCATGAAAACTTCATGGGATTGTACTTACCAGTGTCTAGATAACCTCAGAGCCAAAACTGCTTTTTGCATGCTGGTCTTGTTATTTTTAAAAGGACTGATTTATGTTGGGTGATGTTGAGTTTTCATGTTTTATGGGGACATTCTATAGACATAATGATTTTTATACTGTTCAAACTGTATATTCTGTTCCCTAAACCTACCCATCACGGGACAATTTCTGCATTTTTACATTTTCAAAAAACATCACTTAGTGTGATCTATAAGCTGTTTTCCTCATGGGGACAAAAAATGTCAATTATAAAGATTTTGGATATTGCCATCCTTGTGGGGATCCTTTTTATCCCCATAACGTAGGATTTACGTTATGGGGACACATACACACACAGTTGAACTGTTACCTGTGGTTTGTGTTTGCAGTTATTTATCACTCTGTGTTTACCATGGTGTGTGTTTGCTGTGAAGGGCAAAGGCTTTGTTTGTTTCAGAAATGGAAAATAACATAGAAAGATTTGTCACTGTGTCATGGTCAAGGTTGTGTTTGAGAAGAAACATAGCTAGCATGAGCAACATGTGGCGAATGTTTACTGAAGCTAGAATGTGATTTATCACTCTAGATTTTTTTTTTTTTTTAAAGTAGAGGCGTATTAGTAGAGGTGGCATATTAGTGGCACATGTTACGACCTCTGTTCTAGTGAAATAATTTAAAAAGGAAAGGTAACTCAACATAAACAAAAATGAGTGAACAACGCCACTGCTCAGAACGTCTCGGTTATGTATGTAACCCTGTTTCCCTGAAGGAGGGAACGGAGACGTACGTCAGAACTGACCGATGAATTGGGGGATCGTTTTCAGAGACCAATCTACTTCGAGTGTTTTAAAACGAACCAATGAACATTGGCATGCGGTTCACGCATTCCACGCTCCTCCCCGCAGCGCGGGTATAAATAAGGAAGTGGAAGCACCACATCTTTGCTTTACCACTGAGGAGCCGAACTAGTGACTCGGCCGTTCAGCGGAGGTACAGCACCCGTAGCGACGGGACATACGTCTCCGTTCCCTCCTTCAGGGAACGAGGGTTACATACGTAACCGAGACGTTCCCTTTCAGTCGGTCACGTTCGACGTACGCTGTAACTGACCGACGAATTGGGGATCCTACTAACACGCCACGGATGCTGGCCCTTCCAGCGTTCTGCTCGAGCTCCCTGGGCAGCCCCCTCTGTTGGAGCGGCAAGTCAGGGCTCTAAGCAGAGAAGATCAGTCACTGCTGTTCTGCAAGACCCACTCAGTGTGACTATTGGATAACGCTGGGAAAGCGTGCCCGTCTCGGGAGATGGAACGCTGCGGAGCCACGTCCTTCTAAGGAAGGAGAGGTGGTAGTTACACATAAGGACTAACCAACAGGGGAGTATAACATGGCAGTCTCTAAGGTGGTTCCAATCTAGTACTAGGGGGGAAAGAACACCGTCAGAGATGACAGAGCAAGCTCTGTCGAGGGAAAGACACGGGGCTAGCCGAGTAGGGTAGCTTGTACCGTGGAGGAATCACATATGGGGTCGCTGTAGGGACCGCTACATATGGATACCCAGCCTACACACACGTTCCACATGCATACGGGTGTAGGCCTGGCGTCAGACGCCCGCAACGTCTGACTGCTGAGGGTAGCGGAGGAACTCACAGGGTTAGCCATTTCTGGGGAACACAACTGAAGACAATAAACGCACGTATCCGGCCCAGCGGGCAGGAGTGGCGTCACAAGCCGACACTAGAACGGGTCCTTCGCGCTACTGGCCACTAGAGGGCGAGTACACGGGAAGATACCGGCTCTACACGGAGGCTATAGAATCTAGCGAACGTGTTAGGTGTTGCCCAGCCCACAGCTCTACAGATATCTGTCAGCGAGGCGCCTTGAGCCAGCGCCCAGGAGGACGCTACACTTCTAGTTGAGTGTGCTCACAACCTGAACGGGCAAGGCACGTCTTGGGATTGGTACGCCAAGACAATAGCATCCACTATCCAGTGGGCTAACCTCTGCTTGGAGACAGCCTTTCCCTTCTGCTGGCCTCCGTAACAGACGAAGAGCTGCTCTGAGGTCCTAAAGCTTTGAGTTCGGTCCACGTAGGCGTGAAGAGCGCGGACGGGACAGAGCAAAGCCAGGGCTGGGTCTGCCTCCTCCGAAGGCAGCGCTTGCAGGTTCACTACCTGGTCCCTGAAGGGAGTGGTGGGAACCTTGGGCACATATCCAGGCCGGGGTCTCAGGTTGACATGAGAGTTGGCCGGCCTGAATTCTAGGCACGATTCGCTGACTGAAAATGCGTGCAGGTCCCCTACCCTCTTGATAGAGGCCAATGCAGTCAAGAGCACTGTCTTCATGGACAGGATTTTTAACTCTATGGACTGCAAAGGCTCAAAGGGAGGACTCTGAAGTGCCCTGAGCACCAGAGCTAGGTCCCAAGAGGGTAACGAGTTAGGATGAGGAGGATTTAGCCTCCTCTCACCTCTGAGGAACCTGACGATTAGGTCGTGCTTCCCTACGGACTTACAGTGGGGAGAACAAGTACAAACCCGATTCCAAAAAAGTTGGGACACTGTACAAATTGTGAATAAAAAAGGAATGCAATAATTTACAAATCTCATAAACTTACATTTTATTCACAATAGAATATAGATAACATATCAAATGTTGAAAGTGAGACATTTTGAAATGTCATGCCAAATACTGGCTCATTTTGGATTTCATGAGAGCTACACATTCCAAAAAAGTTGGGACAGGTAGCAATAAGAGGCCGGAAAAGTTAAATGTACATATAAAGAACAGCTGGAGGACCAATTTGCAACTTATTAGGTCAGTTGGCAACATGATTGGGTATAAAAAGAGCCTCTCAGAGTGGCAGTGTCTCTCAGAAATCAAGATGGGCAGAGGATCACCAATTCCCCCAATCCTGTGGCGAAAAATAGTGGAGCAATATCAGAAAGGATACTTCCAGAAAACATTGTCGGTGAACACAATCCACCGTGCCATTCACCGTTGCCGGCTAAAACTCTATAGGTCAAAAAAGAAGCCATATCTAAACATGATCCAGAAGCGCAGGCGTTTTCTCTGGGCCAAGGCTCATTTAAAATGGACTGTGGCAAAGTGGAAAACTGTTCTGTGGTCAGACGAATCAAAATTTGAAGTTCTTTTTGGAAAACTGGGACGCCATGTCATCCGGACTAAAGAGGACAAGGACAACCCAAGTTGTTATCAGCGCTCAGTTCAGAAGCCTGCATCTCTGATGGTATGGGGTTGCATGAGTGCGTGTGGCATGGGCAGCTTACACATCTGGAAAGGCACCATCAAAGCTGAAAGGTATATCCAAGTTCTAGAACAACATATGCACCCATCCAGACGTCGTCTCTTTCAGGGAAGACCTTGCATTTCTGCAACCACATACTGCATCAATTACAACATCATGGCTGCGTAGAAGAAGGATCCGGGTACTGAAATGGCCAGCCTGCAGTCCAGATCTTTCACCCATAGAAAACATTTGGCGCATCATGAAGAGGAAGATGCGATAAAGAAGACCTAAGACAGTTGAGCAACTAGAAGCCTGTATTAGACAAGAATGGGACAACATTCCTATTCCTAAACTTGAGCAACTTGTCTCCTCAGTCCCCAGACGTTTGCAGACTGTTATAAAAAGAAGAGGGGATGCCACACAGTGATAAACATGGCCTTGTCCCAACTTTTTTGAGATGTGTTGATGCCATGAAATTTAAAATCAACTTATTTTTCCCTTAAAATGATACATTTTCTCAGTTTAAACATTTGATGTCATCTATGTTGTATTCTGAATAAAATATTGAAATTTAAAACTTCCACATCATTGCATTCTGTTTTTATTCACAATTTGTACAGCGTCCCAACTTTTTTGAAATCAGGTTTGTATTTGATACACTGCCGATTTTGCAGGTTTGCCCACTTACAAAGCATGTAGAAGTCTGTAATTTTTATCATAGGTACTCTTCAACTGTGAGTGACGGAATCTAAAACAAAAATCCAGAAAATCACATTATATGATTTTTAAGTAATTAATTTGCATTTTATTGCATGACATAAGTATTTGATACATCAGAAAAGCAGAACTTAATATTTGGTACAGAAAACTTTGTTTGCTATTACAGAGATCATACGTTTCCTGTAGTTCTTGACCAGGTTTGCACACACTGCAGCAGGGATTTTGGCCCACTCCTCCATACAGACCTTCTCCAGATCCTTCAGGTTTCGGGGCTGTCGCTGGGCAATACGGACTTTCAGCTCCCTCCAAAGATTTTCTATTGGGTTCAGGTCTGGAGACTGGCTAGGCCACTCCAGGACCTTGAGATGCTTCTTACGGAGCCACTCCTTAGTTGCCCTGGCTGTGTGTTCCGGGTCGTTGTCATGCTGGAAGACCCAGCCACGACCCATCTTCAATGCTCTTACTGAGGGAAGGTTATTGGCCAAGATCTTGCGATACATGGCCCCATCCATCCTCCCCTCAATACGGTGCAGTCGTCCTGTCCCCTTTGCAGAAAAGCATCCACAAAGAATGATGTTTCCACCTCCATGCTTCACGGTTGGGATGGTGTTCTTGGGGTTGTACTCATCCTTCTTCTTCCTCCAAACATGGCGAGTGGAGTTTAGACCAAAAAGCTCTATTTTTGTCTCCTCAGACCACATGACCTTCTCCCATTCCTCCTCTGGATCATCCAGATGGTCATTGGCAAACTTCAGACGGGCCTGGACATGTGCTGGCTTGAGCAGGGGACCTTGCGTGCGCTGCAGGATTTTAATCCATGATGGCGTAGTGTGTTACTAATGGTTTTCTTTGAGACTGTGGTCCCAGCTCTCTTCAGGTCATTGACCAGGTCCTGCCGTGCAGTTCTGGGCTGATCCCTCACCTTCCTCATGATCACTGATGCCCCACGAGGTGAGATCTTGCATGGTGCCCCAGACCGAGGGAGATTGACCGTCATCTTGAACTTCTACCATTTTCTAATAATTGTGCCAACAGTTGTTGCCTTCTCACCAAGCTGCTTGCCTATTGTCCTGTAGCCCATCCCAGCCTTGTGCAGGTCTACAATTTTATCCCTGATGTCCTTACACAGCTCTCTGGTCTTGGCCATTGTGGAGAGGTTGGAGTGTGTTTGATTGAGTGTGTGGACAGGTGTCTTTTATACAGGTAACGAGTTCAAACAGGTGCAGTTAATACAGGTAATGAGTGGAGAACAGGAGGGCTTCTTAAAGAAAAACTAACAGGTCTGTGAGAGTCGGAATTCTTACTGGTTGGTATGTGATCAAATACTTATGTCATGCAATAAAATGCAAATTAATTATTTAAAAATCATACAATGTGATTTTCTGGATTTTTGTTTTAGATTCCGTCTCTCACAGTTGAAGTGTACCTATGATAAAAAATTACAGTCCTCTACATGCTTTGTAAGTAGGAAAACCTGCAAAATCGGCAGTGTATTAAATACTTGTTCTCCCCACTGTACGTCGAACGTGACCGACTGAAAGGGAACTAGTTTATTATTAATTCACTCAAGACAACATATAAACAAAATCAAACGACGTACCTACCAAGGAAATATTTAACAAATTGGACAACAACTATTAAAGGGTTAGTTCACCCAAAAATGAAAATTCTGTCATTAATTACTCACCCTCATGTCGTTCGTTGTAAGATCGTTATTCATCTTCAGAACACAAATTAAGATATTTTTGATGAAATCCGAGAGCTTTCTGACCCCACATAGACAGCAACGTTATTACCACTTTCAAGGCCCAGAAAGGTAGTGAAGAGATTGTTAAAATAGTCCATGTGAATACAGTAGTTCAACCTTAATGTAATGAAGCAACGAGAATACTTTTTGTGCACAAAAAACAAAACAAAAATAATGACTTTATTCAACAATTTCTTCTCTTCTGTGTCAGTCTCCTATGCTGTTCACGTTGTAAGCACAGTGCAGCGCTTCCAGGTTCTACGTCAGAACGCCTGCTCTGTATTGGCCAGCTCCTGCGTCAGCATCACATGCATTTGTTGAGAACCCGGAAAATATCTTAATTTGTGTTCCGAAGATGAACAAAGGTCTTACGGGTTTGGAACGACATGAGGGTGAGTAATTAAGGACAGAATTTTCATTTTTGGGTGAACTAACCCTTTAAAGAAAGATATGAAACCTATAACATAACATAACAACATAACATAACATAGTTCCCTTTGAACTCTGACACTTGGATGGCTGGAGGGTGAGTAAATTAAGGGTGAAAATTTTTTTGGGTGAACTAACCCTTTAACTAACGTTAACAAAGAATAACAAATAATGTAACAAATGTATTGCTCATTTTTCATTGTTCATTAACGTTATCACTCAAAAAAAATTAAGCCTTTTTAAAAAAAAAAGATTTATGCATTTCAATTAATAGTAAATTTCCATCAAACCGAATTTGATAATCCTTACATATTTTAATTGAATAATTAAACAATCCTTAATCAATTATTCAATTAAAATATGTAAGGATTATTCAATTCAATTTTATGGAATTTTACTATTAATTGAAATGTGTAAATTAAAAAAAATAACTAATGCTAACTAATAGGACCTTATTGTAAAGTGTTGAGTCATGTACATCCTTTAGCTTGTTAGTTTAAAAAGAGATTAAAAATCCATGGAATTTTTATTTCATAAGTCTTACAATTGCATGCTTCCAACCTCACAGCCATGGTAAAATCTTGGTATGGTGTTAAAATCTCTCATTAATCATGATGATTTTTAGCCAACAAACTAGAGATAAAATAAACAGTGTGAGTGGAAACAGAAGGAAAAAAAAATTGGACATCTGAAAAAATAAATCACTTTCAGAGCACAAAAAACTTTCTTCCTGAATGTCAGGGTTGGATCTTATTTAAGTTATGTAACTTCATTCATTTGTGCTGGCAGTATGAAATGAGTACATTAGCATTTAAACCTGCATAACCTTGAAGTTTTTTAACATTTTAAAAACACCCTCCTCCTCTCCTTGCCACATTTTAACAGCGTACTTTACCGCTTTCCCTGCAATTCCTCGAACTTCCCTGTGATGAGCAGTTTAAAGTATTTAAAGATTGCAAGGGAAATGAATGGTAACTGACTCTGACTTCTGCTGGACTCAAAAGCACAGACTTATGGGGAGGATTTTGCTTGCGGTGGTTTTGGCTTTGCCACTCTAACAATGCAGCCCATTATTGGAACTAAATTATTTTTCCATTAAAGATAAGCCTCCGTGTGCTCGCCCAACCCGAGTCCAGCAGCTGTGCGTGAGCAATTAAAACTTGCTATGACATTTGCCATCCTGCTGTTTTGTGAAAGATGAGGGTAAAGGTGGTACCGTTGTAATGACCTTCGCTTTACCCCTTGTCGGTTATAAAGTGGCTCTACACACGTTTATAAACTCAAACAGTGACCACATGGCAACTTTTGGATGTTATAGAAGCAACCTAATTACTTCACTGTACTTTTTTCCTCAAGGTTATTGAATGTGAAGCACTGAGGTGAAGTGCACAGGCATATAGTTTATAGAGACAGACTGTGGCAACCACTTTTTTATTATAATTTTTTTTAATTTAGTTAACTAAAAGAGTTAAAGGCACAATATGTAAGATTTTTGGATTAAAATATCCAAAAAACACTAGAACAATGGTATATAATTTGTTAACTTGTGTACTTACATTATCCCAAATTTTTCCAAGAATGTTTAAATCCAGAGAAATACACAATTTTAACCAGTGTAACGGTCTGTGTCATTGCATCCCCTGTCAATGACGTCATATCCGCGTTACCCTGGATTTACCCTGGTTTTACTTCTGTTGAAACCATGGAAATACTAAATACCTTAATATATTATGTGTTTTATTAGACAGGTGAGAAACTGTTTGGATACCTTTATCGACAGAAAACAAATCATTGTTATATAGATCAACACATTTAGACTTATTATTTGAATCCATGCAAGACACTATTTTGTCAAGTGGCTAACATAGCATAATCAGCTTTATTTGTAGTTACAGTAATGCAGCATTTTCTCTACCATACAATATATTTTAAAATTAATTGCATGCCATTTAGCAACACAAGTCATCTATTAATATGATATTCTAATATCAATCTAGCTTACTGCAGTGTGCAACAAATAGAGTAATAACATAACGTTCAACACACTCAATGCATTTTTAGTATGATTGTTTTGACCAAGTAAAACAGCGCTGCATTACTCCACAGTTTTAATTGTCAAATAAAGTGACCTGTATGAGTAGTAATTCAGCACTCGGGGCTATTTCATTAGAATGAGATAAAATAATGTAAATTTAAGTGATCAAACATAACTGTGACAAAGTTCAAGTTCAGGGAAGAAGGAGGCGGGAACTGGCAAATGTTAAACATAACTTTAATCATAAAAAAACAACAACAACAAAACGAAAAGGAGTGGCAGCGACCTAAGCATAATAAAAGCTCTGGAGCTCCTTCATTGGATTCGAGGCTGGTGTGTCACACAGGTGTTTCTCATTAGTATTCACTCCACTGGCGTTGTTCTGCTCCCAAGGCTCTTGGCCCTACCCTGCCCTGCCCTGCCCTGCCCTGCCCTGCCCTGCCCTGCCCTGCCCTGCTTCATACCACAGTAATGTTAATAAAACTTTAATACATTAGCTCATCCATGAACATGATTTCTGCCCGAGTCCCGTCGGATTGCTTTCCATCGGCTGTGGAGGTGAAGACGACAACTCCCATTATTCCACACTTATTCACGGCGTCATCAAGCTACACCTTTGTTATTGTTTTGAAAAAGTGACCTCTAGCGGCGAAACTTACATACTGTGCCTTTAAACAAACTTTTACATAAAATCTAGCTTTCCAGGCAATGAAACCTACACTACAATTCTAAAGTTTTTTGAACAAACTTATTTTATTCAGCAAGGATACGTTATTTACTTTGATCAGTTTAATAATGTTATAAAACATTTTTATTTCAAATAAATGCTGTTCTTTTGAAATTTCTATTCATCAAAGAATCGTGAAAATAAAAATGTATCATGGTTTCCAAAAAATATGAAGCAGCACAAATGTTTTCAACATTGATCAGTGTTGGTAGTAATGCATTACAAGTAACTTGTTATGTAATCAGATTACTTTTTTTCAAGTAACTAGTAAAGTAACGCATTCATTTAAATTTACAACAAAATATCTGAGTTACTTGTTCAAATAATTAACGCAAGTTACTTTGTTTTTCTATTTATTGACTGACAGCTCTCCTGGCCCTATGTTGAGAGAAATCATAAGTGCACAGGTGTTGTGTGCGCTGTGTGAGAACATGATGGTTATTGTAGTTCTAGACTAAATGTGAGCAAGCATTTACTTATCTCACTTGCAAAATTTAATTAAAAAAGATTAATCATGCAGCCCTATTTGAATGCTGTTGTACCCTAAAAATTTAAAGCAATTAATTTAATTTGCATCTCTTGTATTTGTTCTATTGTTTATTTTCATATTTGTTCTTATTTTTAATAACAAAGGTAAAGTAATTACTCTGGATGTGCACAAGTAACCAAATACTTTGAAATGATGATCAGTCATGATGTGACTTTTTTTTTTTTTTTTTTTAGAATTTACAGTGTTGATTTAATTTTGTTTGAGTGTTTTGTAATGAGCAGTTGAAATGCTTATTCAAAGATTTTTCCAGGTTTCTTCTAACCATAATTTCTTGGAAACTTGGAAGTGAAAAATACTCTGCTATTGGTCTCCAGATCAATATATCACATATAGTAAAGTGTTATTTTATGATTTGTTTTTCTCAATTTTGATTTGCCATTTATTATATTCTGACAAATCCCCTGTTTTTCCATCATCACCATTCAATAATCTACTGTAATAATACACACCTTACGATTCAGACAAATGTTTGCCCTTCACGTTTACTTTCTTTCCTGGATCCCTCCAGCTAATTGGCTGGCTCCTCACCAGTCCTCTGATTGGCTGAATTCCTTGTCTCTCTCTCACTCTGCCTGCATCTGAGGTCATCCTAATGAGGCAGGGAGCAGATCCTATTTCTCCAGCCGCTCTTAGCTCCGCTTCCTAATGCAGAGTGATGCACGACCAGCTGGCGTGCCCGTGTACAACTGCTGCTGATTAGAAAAATGCCTCTTAGACTTGAGCAGATATATGATGAAATAAACGTGTTAATGAGTAAGGAGAAGCGCTAAGGATGGAGAGATGAGAGAGAAGAGGAGAGACTCTCTGCACTCACTTTAAAGAGGCTTTGAGTTTAGTTTGTGATTGGCATCAGGCGGCCTCTTCCCGTGGGGAACGTCGACTGTAGTCCCTCGGTTCAGAAAATTATAATACTGTGAGCGGTCTTTGCTTGGTTCTCAGCTCATCCTGACACCGAGGATGCAATTATTTCGAGACAAAATGAAGCATGTTTTCAGTTCCCAAAATTTACATATACAGTGGGGGCCAAAAGTTTCATGCTAAATAGATTTAAACCTTGAAATAAACATAAATGTTTAAAACAAAGCAAAGTTACGATGTAATGAATAAGAGGATGCTTTTACACTATTTCTAGGTCACTAATGAGAGTCAAATGGATTTGTGACATTGATGATGTGACATTTATCACAAACTCATGGATTTTATGTCAGTTTGAGAGATGCTGTCATTAAAGCAAAAGGGTGACAAATACAAAGACATTTTGAAGACATTTTACAGTTCACTTCAATTATTATGCTGATATTATATTTTGCAATGAAAAAAAAGATCAAAATAGAAAAGAATGCAACATAATTTCATGAGTTCACATTTACAATAATCTGATAGTAAATAGTAGGCGTAATAGTATGCGTATTTGGCGTGCTGTCTGAGGAGAGGGCTCCGAGCTCTGTATTTGGCCCGAACCCAGAGTACTCCCCCCGTATCTCTGGTTAGGAAAGTAACCAGGTGAGTGTGAGGAAGACGGGGTGGTTGAGGGCTGCTGAAAACCTGTCGAGGAACATTGGTGAGTTGACTGGGTATTTATATAATCCTCCACTGATTGGGTAGACATGTTGATTACTGATTGCTGACAGCTGGTTGGAATGACATGATGATTGGATAGATCATTTGAACGTGTTCCTCCCAAACTTTGTTAATAAAACATAATTTATTCTCTTAGACTTTTGGAACCCACTCTACATCTACCTGAAGATGGATATATTTTAAGGTGTAGATACAGTAGATATGAGGGTGTTCGATATGTAGGATCAATTTGAGATCATCAGCATCATCTGATAACAGAACTTCATAGTTTAATGTCTAATTTTTAAATTCCTTCAAGTTGTTTTTTGTAAATATTGTAGAAAATGTCAATATTAATCAGGAAAATAATATTTTCTTATCAAAGTGATACAATGTTGTGGTGCGAAAATAAGTACATCCTCCTGTTACAAAATATAACTAATTAAAAACTGGTGCCAGTTAAAGGCTTTTTGTTATTAACAGGTGAGTATGTCGAACCAAAACATTTAAATAAGAGTAATTTCTCAACAATTAAAAATGTTAAATAGCCCATTGAATCATTCTTCGACGTAATGCTTACATACACTGTTAAATCTAATTAGTTAGACTTACTTAAAAAAAGCATGCAAAGGAGTAGAGGAGTAGTATGTTGTGCTAACAAATGCTTAGTTAGTATAGTTCACTTACACAAGAGTTCTAGTAACTAAAAAAGAACTGTAGAGAGTACTTGATCTTTTACTTTAGATTTACTCTTGACTTAGTATAGCTACCATTGTTGTGTTTTGCATGCTGAATGTTGAAGTCTGTGTGTGACTCAAGCATGATCAACTACAAGATATTGTTACAAATATAGAGGGATTATATCAACCCAATTAAAAGTTTCACAAGGTGTTTATGACGTAAGTGTTAGCAATAAAATTGTAAACGATCATTATACGACATAAAGGGAATATTAAATAGGTTAATTTTAAAAGGTGACCTAATTTCTGACTAAATTATTAACTATAGTTAATTGTTCAGTCAAAAGCTAGGTAAACTTTTAAAAGCAACCTATTTATTACTTCTCTTCCTTTGAAACCAAATCACTGTGGTTTCTTGTTGAATCGCTGCATCAATAGGAAGAGAGTTATAATAATATGAATGTTCCAAGTGCCCAACCAAAGTGATAAAAGCCCAACGCCCACCATAATGGTGATTATTTATTTTTTTTCCTTGACAAAATGGCACTTAAACCAATCAATTAATCTTAACTTGGGTTTTCTGAGTAAACAAGGAATATGTGAAAAGTACATATTACTAGATTTTTACAATTAAGTTAAGACATTAAGTAAAGTTAACTAAAAAGTGTTAATTAGAATCACTGTTGGATTTCACAGTGTAGAAGAGAATTGTCAGAAGACTTAAATCTTAGACTTAGAGGTTTACCAAAGCAATGCTTTAAGTCTGAAAATATAGCAAAAGTAACACAGAAACTCAGAAACAATCAGGCCTTCACTTTAAAGTGCCCCATTATGGTTTTTCGAATATTTCCTTTCATGCAGTGTGTAATATAGCTGTTTGTGATTATTAACATTCTGCAAAGTTGTAAAGTCGAAAGTGCACAATAAATAAAGTCGTTCCTACTACTTTGAGTAAAGATAAAGAATGGATCAAGATTTGTTTTACAAATGTTAAATGTTACTTCAGTCATTCACATTAGTGCTTGGCTAACGTATGCACCGTTATTGATATAGTTTTTGCATGTGCACCGCAATAAATTAGAAATATACACATTAGTTTGTTGATGGACATACACTTGTTAATGCTGATGGTGAGGAATTACAGTTGCAACATCTCATAATGTACCTCAAACTGAGCAGCGTATCACTGACAAACGTCCCACTCAACGTCCCACTCAAGTCTTTGCGATGGAGGTTCGGGATGAATAACTAGTTCTTCATATTTTTTATCATCGGACTCGCGCTCAGATTGATATGGTAAAATCGACGTCATCGTTACTGTCTTTACAGTGTCTATAAATCGCTGAGGTTTGAGGAAGCCTCCGGATGGATCTGAAGTTCCCATTATGGTAATGGGCGTTTAGCTTCCGAAACACGTGCTGTATGCAGTAGACCACTCACAACAGACTGGGCCATCTGGCCAATCAGAGCAGAGTAGGCTTGCGGAAAGGAGGGATTTATGCTGCGGGATTTTTGATATCGGGAAGCGTGATTCTTCTGAATGAAGAAGTCGTGATTACGAGCTTGTTGCTTTCAAGTGCTTTGTTGTCGGAATGAGCAGGAATCATGGAGGACACCAGGTTTATAATATCTTGCCTATTTATCGGGAAGATCTTATTAAAACCAACATTATATGTAGTGTCACATGCACTGACAACCATATAAACATTTACAATGCTATCCAGATAGTGGATTTCTGCTGATTCTGTAATATCGGTCAAATGCAGGCTATTTTCACTGTGTATAAAATATACAATACGCTTCAAATGATTACTTGTATATGTAAATATGCACTACATTACTGATAAGACAAGACGATCTAGCCGTTTTGGGGGAAAAACTTAATAAATCATACCTGTCAAAGTTTATGGCATGCCCATCTCGGGAATTTGGGTATCAAAATTATTTCCGAACTTCACAGTGGTAAACACGACATCAGAGGGCGTTCATGTGCGATTTTTACCTAGGAAACTCGTATTTACGATAATTCCAATAGCATGTGAAGGCAGCATTAGAGAGACTGATTCATCCATCGAGTTGTTTGAGATTCATTGAAAAATATGGTGATGTGATATGTATATTATGAGAAAATTAAAGTGTTTTTTGACCTTTGATGCATGTAAACCTGTTGTAGGAGAACTCCAAAACTAAATTAGGAGCCTTTAAAATAGCATAATAAGGGCACTTTAAGCTTTCATTTTCATCCAAAATGTGTGGCATTGCAAGGGGGAGGAGTACAGTGTGAAATGCCTGGTCCCACAGTGAAGTTTGGTGGTCGTAAAAATATTATATAGGGATGAGTAAGTGCTGAAGGAGTGAGTGTATTGTGCTTTATCAATCTGTCATGAATGCATACACCATTGTCTGATTTAATACAAAATCTTGAAACAGAAGATGCTTCTTAACATGACTAGCTATGTTTCCATTCAAAGTTGTGAATTTAACTTATGCACAAAATTGGAATGTCGCATAGACATTTGCGAATAAAGCAGCTTTTCCAAGAGAACAAACTCGCCACAAAATCAAAATTGGCGCAAATATCTGTAATAAAAATGTAAGTTGCTGCAAGCGGGAAAGCCACTGTGGCTCTTTTTTCATACATCAAATGACTTGCATCTCAGAGCATGCAGACGAAATGCAATAAAGTCTGTCATGTCATCTTGTGTTCAGATGCCTGGTGTTTCACAAACGTATGAGACAGTATTGGTAGGGAATTAAACCAAATTGTTCTTCTGATGACAGACTTTGCTCAGACATTTCAAAATGACCAAACTAACTTTTCAGAGTCTGTGCAATGAAATTGGTCCACTGTTTAGCTCAGTTATCCAATCACATCTACTGGCAAAGTTTTTAAGAGTTTTATGTTGCGCATCGAAGGATTTATTTGGTAAATGTATTTTAAACGTAATTTATGCACACATCTCAATTGAGCACATACGTTTTTTAATGCACATTTTTATAATTTATGTGCTTCTTGGCATTTCCGTCCAATTTTATGCAATATCCCAAAATGCACATAAAAATAGGTGGATGGAAACATAGCTAATGACTCTATATATTCTTCCAGGGTAAAAATCCTTCAGTGGACAAATATTTCAATTGATCTTAACAGTTGGGCACCTTTAGGGGGATTTTATAGAGACAAGTTGATCAACACTCCTTATAAAACACCAGGGGCCCGTTTCAGAAAGGAATTTAAATGGAAACTCTGAGTATGTTAACCCTGAAATGAGGGCAACTCTGGGTTTTCTGTTTCAGAATGAGAGGTATGTCAAACCCGAGAAAGCAGGGTAAGTCAAGCCAGTTTCTGAAAGAGAGGTAACTTATACTCAGAGTCAGTTACCAGGGTAACTGACTCTGTGAACCTAACCTGGTCAGGAGCAGGTTTTCTTCGGTAAACCCAGAGTTTCTTTCGGCGTCAGCGGTGTTTAAATACTTCATTCGTTCTTTCACGCTGCACAAATGCTTTTCTCACTGAGTATTTGTGTCTTATTTCAAGTGCAAATATCTAAAAATCTAAATCTAAAATCTAAAGTAAGCACATTTTACTTAAAACAAGTAAAATTATCTGACAGCGGGGTAAAAAAAAATAATCCTAATGCAAACGGAAACAAGATTATTTTTCTTACCCCACTGGCAGATCATTTGCAAAATATAAAAAATGCACTTAAATTCGTTTTTTTTTTTTTTTACCCCATGAAACAAGACTAAATACCTTATGTCATTTTTCTTATGTAGAAAATGCATCTTGATTTAAGAATCCTTAGAAATTTTGACTGGAAACAACAGGAAAAAAATACTAAGTAAGAAAAACATTTTTGCAGTGCAGGAACATTCATTCATTGCTCATATTTTCATCATGAGGACACGGTCAAAGTGACAAAAATGGCATGTCCTTTTATAAAGAATCCTGACGTTCACTTGATAAACCTCTACAAGTAACCTAATAATTAGAATTTCCTTTAGGATTTCCAGTGGTTGGATGCACTGATGACAGGTATATTCCCATCATCGCACTTTCTGAAAACGGATTACTGTATGGAATGGACGGATGTTAGATGGAAGGGTAGTCTGAGATATATGCCATAACCACCACCACAACTGTTAAATAAACACTAAATATTCACAATTTATATGGTCATCTTTATTTCCTACAAATGCTTTATTCTTTTTCCTGTTGGATTTTAATATTCTTCCTCCATCTCCTCTTCATCTGTCAGTGGTGCTGTTGTTTTGCAAGCCTCTGCCTTCTTGCTGTTGGCTGAGTAGAAGTCAAATGTTAATTTCATTACCCTAATTAAGAAATGTAACAGTCTAATGCTCTTTTCACATAATTAAATGTTCTCTGATCCAACCTATGTGGGAAAAGCTGCTGCACATTGAAATAAACACTGAATGATATTTATTTAATATGTCAAATGTTTGTAAAGTCATGAAACCTACACCCATGAACCTTTTATGCTTAAAGCTTTACCTGATTAAATTATGCTGCTGCCACATTCTTTTTTTGCCTGAAAATTAAACTTAATTTAACTAATTAAACTTAGAATTAAACTTACATATTGACCCGGAAGTACGTGGACGTCTTTTGTCAGGTGCTGTTGCCATGGTGAATCATAATTTCGGAGCTCCATTGATCGTGGCTTTTCATAGTCGTGGCGCACGTGCTTAACTCAGAGTCAGTCTACTCAGAGTTGATTGAACTATCTCAATTCAGCTGTTCTGAAACCCAAAACTCAGAGTTTCCCATCTCAGGGTAAGTCAATTCAGAGTTCAAGTTTAAACTCAGAGTTGGTTGAACCTCCTTATTGAAACGGGCCCCAGGGCACTCCAGGATGTCATCGTCCAGGAGTTAAACAGAGTAGATGTGACAATTTGTACACACAATGCCAAGAAGGGTCACAGTAGTATGCTTAAAGGTATGGAAGACATTCTAGATACTAGAACATTACACATCTTTTGAATTTAATCAAGGGTGTATTCATTTTTTAAGCTTACTTATTTTACAGATATGATGATATTTTTTTCTGTTTTTATTAAGTATGTTTAATAAATTTAAATTTTCAATTTGATCTTTTCTATGTATTGTAATTGTTATCATTAACAATTGTAATTATATAATTGTTCAGAGGTGTACTCATTTATGCTGAGTACTGTATGTATTTTTATTTTATGTGTATATATTACACACACATACACATACGTCTGGTTCATTATCTTTGTGGGGACTCTTCATAGACGTAATGGTTTTTATACTGTACAAACTGTATATTCTATCCCCTTACACTAACCCTACCCCTAAACCTACCATCACAAAAAACTTTTTTGCATTTTTAGATTTCCAAAACACTTAATTTAGGATGATTTATAAGCTGATTTCCTCATGGGGACCAAAAAAATGTCCCCATATGGTCAAAATTTCTCGTAGAGTGAAAAGCTGTCTCGCGATATCGCCATGACAGAGCATGAGGGTGAAATTAGCATGGAATATGCACCACTGCTTTTACATTATAGTGTCGTTTAGCTTTTTTTATAGAAATAAAAACCATTTAATTCAGTTGGATAATGATTGCTTCAATTGTAAACTACTGTAAATGTCTGCTCTGCGCATCCAGCACAAGCTGCAGCAGAGTCGCGCACAGTGCAGCAGAAATCACAGTTCACTGATCACGTGACGAGAGTAAGGTGAGATGACTGACAAGAAAGACCATGTCGGAGGATTCGTTGCGCGACAAAGCCTGAGCGTCTGTTAAATGTCTTATCTTGTAAAATGCACGCTTAGCACTGGCGCTCTCTATACACAGAGTATGTGCGATCGCGAATCGAAAGCGAAAGTAAACGCGAGCTCCCTGATGCACGCAAAATAGGCGACATACAATAGCCTGTCTCCCAATATCAAAGATATCTTAGGCTGGGCTGTGTAGTTGTAACTACCTCTTAGATCTTCATGTACAGTAAGATCTGAAGATACTCGTGTGAAATCACACAGGGGAGAAGTCAGTCAGTTGAGTTTGTGGCAAAACCTTTTACAGTGCTTGAGTATTGTTTTCTTTCATTGTATTTGATAATTCATACTCAGAAAGTAGAACTGAAATGACATTCATTACAAGATGACTATTTAAAACATTTCAAAATGCACCTGCAAACTATTTTTCCAGTCATGAATTTTGTCATTGAGGATTTCTTAAAAATACTGTGCAAAAATCTTGTCTCGTTCTTGTAAACCCAATCTCATGTCTCGTCTCGTCTTGTGAGCTAAGTGTCTCTTCATACCCATACTAGGTACACAGACACACACACATACATATATACATACAGTGGGGAGAACAAGTATTTGATACACTGCCGATTTTGCAGGTTTTCCTACTTACAAAGCATGTAGAGGTCTGTAATTTTTATCATAGGTACACTTCAGCTGTGAGAGACGGAATCTAAAACAAAAATCCAGAAAATCACATTGTATAATTTTTAAATAATTAATCTGCATTTTATTGCATGACATAAGTATTTGATCACCTACCAACCAGTAAGAATTCCGGCTCTCACAGACCTGTTAGTTTTTCTTTAAGAAGCCCTCCTGTTCTCCACTCAATACCTGTATTAACTGCACCTGTTTGAACTCGTTACCTGTATAAAAGACACCTGTCCACACACTCAATCAAACAGACTCCAACCTCTCCACAATGGCCAAGACCAGAGAGCTGTGTAAGGACATCAGGGATAAAATTGTAGACCTGCACAAGGCTGGGATGGGCTACAGGACAATAGGCAAGCAGTTTGGTGAGAAGGCAACAACTGTTGGCGCAATTATTAGAAAATGGAAGAAGTTCAAGATGACGGTCAATCTTCCTCGGTCTGGGCCCCATGCAAGATCTCACCTCGTGGGGCATCAGTGATCATGAGGAAGGTGAGGGATCAGCCCACAACTACACGGCAGGACCTGGTCAATGACCTGAAGAGAGCTGGGACCACAGTCTCAAAGAAAACCATTAGTAACACACTGCGCCGTCATGGATTAAAATCCTGCAGCGCACGCAAGGTCCCCCTGCTCAAGCCAGCACATGTCCAGGCCCGTCTGAAGTTTGCCATTGACCATCTGGATGATCCAGAGGAGGAATGGGAGAAGGTCATGTGGTCTGATGAGACAAAAATAAACTCCACTCGCCGTGTTTGGAGGAAGAAGAAGGATGAGTACAACCCCAAGAACACCATCCCAACCGTGAAGCATGGAGGTGGAAACATCATTCTTTGGGGATGCTTTTCTGCAAAGGGGACAGGATGACTGCACCGTATTGATGGGAGGATGGATGGGGCCATGTATCGCGAGATCTTGGCCAACAACCTCCTTCCCTCAGTAAGAGCATTGAAGATGGGTCGTGGCTGGGTCTTCCAGCATGACAACGACCTGAAACACACAGCCAGGGCAACTAAGGAGTGGCTCCATAAGAAGCATCTCAAGGTCCTGGTGTGGCCTAGCCAATCTCCAGACCTGAACCCAATAGAAAATCTTTGGTGGAAGCTGAAAGTCCGTATTGCCCAGCGACAGCCCCGAAACCTGAAGGATCAGGTCTGTATGGAGGAGTGGGCCAAAATCCCTGCTGCAGTGTGTGCAAACCTGGTCAAGAACTACAGGAAACGTATGATCTCTGTAATTGCAAACAAAGGTTTCTGTACCAAATATTAAGTTCTGCTTTCCTGATGTATTAAATACTTATGTCATGCAATAAAATGCAAATTAATTACTTAAAAATCATACAATGTGATTTTCTGGATTTTTGTTTTAGATTCCGTCACTCACAGTTGAAGAGTACCTATGATAAAAATTACAGACCTCTACATGCTTTGTAAGTGGGCAAACCTGCAAAATCGGCAGTGTATCAAATACTTGTTCTCCCCACTGTACATACATACATACATATGATATTATAAATTGTCAGCAAAATATTGGTCTCATAGTTTCTATGATAATGGTAAAAATAATAGTATTTAACTTGGAAGACATGTTTATCCAAAGTGAATTACAGTACACTTATTTTAGGAACAATCACTGGAGCAAACAAAGTCTTGAAAGACCACAATAGTGATATCTCATAGATCTGAAAAGGTTCAGATATTTTTGTGTCTAGCAACCTCAGAATTTTATTTTGATAAAGATTTATATTTTGGATTGATCCTTTTTTGGGGGCGAAACAGTTCTATAAAGTGGCTATAATCAAAGATGTTGAAAAGATGGCTCTCTGTTTTAGGGTTGAAAAGTTGAGATGACAAGTTGACTTTTGATAAATGCAGAGATCTGAAACATTTTCAAGGCCATTTTCTTCTCCAATAAGACAAAGATTCAGTAAATACGTACTTACTCTGGGTAACTTCTTGCCGTGTTTTTTCTAATGAGATCCTAATATGCTTCTTTACCTTACACATTAATTAAAGAAACTGCCAGGAATTAGATGCCCGGAGGCATGACTAGAAGACTAGAAGAAGAAGCAGAATCTAGATAATGCCCATTTCAGACTTGAGAGAGCGAGAGATCTGAGAAAACATGTAAAGAACATCAACAAACAGAACATCATCTTGTTTAGGTGCAGTTCTGAAGCAACTCAATAGCATTGAGCTTCTCTGAAAGTAAATTGAATTGTTCTCACCTCTGCTGTCTTTTTGACATGAACACACATCTCACATCTGGATGTTGTGGTGGATAGATGAAGACCTGGGACACAAACGGCCACTAGAGGAATGACAGAAGTGAGACTTGCAGCTCACACAAGGATCTCCTGCTGCTTTACAGCTGCTCCTCATCAAAGACCCTTCACTTGAAGGCATGTGAATAACGTTCATTAAAGCAGCACCACAGGCTGAATCAGAGAAGGTGATTAACCATTGCTGCAGACAGAGGTGATGTGAATGATGTTTTTACCAATCAAAATGTTGCACAATGCATCATTGAACGAGGAGATTTGAACAACTGAATTCCTTTATCCACTTGTGAATGTCCCATTCAGTCCATCAAAAATATAACATATTATTCCAGAGAAGATGAAAACATTATTTTAGAAATCATTATTTAATGACCTGAACCCATTTTAAGGGGAATGCTGGGGTATAGTAAGATATTTTAGTTATTTTAGTAATATTTATATACTACAGTGCTCAAAAAATTTTATGGAACACTTAAGCATCACAGTATAACATCAAGTCAATTAAACTTCAGGGATATCAATCTGTCCAGTTAGGAAGCATAAGTGATTGCGAATCAGTTTGACCTGCTTTGATGCAAATACAAGTGACAACAGGTGCACTGGAGAGCAACAGCAAGACAACCCTCCAAAAAGGGAATGATTTTGCAGGTGGTGGCCATAGACAATTGTTCTCTCCTTATTCTTCCTGACTGATTTGTCTTTAGTTTTGTGTTTTGTTAGGGTCCTTGTCACTGTCTGTAGCATGAGGCAGTACCTGCAACACAATCAGGCAGCCCTGCTCCGCCAGGATGGCCTATTTGCGTCTCAGAGAAACTCGTGCATCTCAATAAACTTGTTGTCTTGCTTTCAGAGGCAGAATCTGCTGTTTGGGAACAGAGTCATGTAAGACAGTTCTAGGAGGGAAATATACCGAGCGTCTTTGACAACAGATTTCTGAATGACCAAAACAGCATTTCAGATGCTTTGCAAACAAGATTTTTTCCGCTGGTTAGTACAGTTATGCTGTTACATCGCAAAAGTCACGATTTTTTTTTTTTTATTATTCGCATCGAGGAATTTATTCGGTAAATGCATTTCCATCGTAGTTTATGCGCATGTTTTCATATCGGATAGAAAATGTATCAGACTCAAACAAACGCATACGTTTTTTTTTAATGCGCATTTTCAGAATTTATGCGCATCTTGCCGTTTCCATTCAGCATTTTTTGATGCGATATCCCATGCGTTTGTTGTGTGTTTATTTTGTTATTGAGAGGAAAGCAAGCAGCACATATTTACATATTCATCTAAACGCTATATTGCTGGCCACGTATTTCAGACTTAGTTTTACCTCTAAGCGAAAAACGAAAAAGAACTTTGCCGTGAGTATATCGGGCCCTTAACACTTTTACTCAAGTTGTATTTTCCATGGTATTCATTCCATTTTAGACCACCCTAATCTGGTCGCACCTTTCTATATTGTCAGCACACAAGTTTACACACAAAGTTTTTAGTTTAACTTTTCTCCGTTTAAATGTGAGGTGCTGGAAGGGAAAGTTGCATCTGCATTTGTATTAATTGGTGGATGCAAAGTTATCAGGAACTCTGTTGGACCGTGATGAGGTAGAGAAATTGTGACCTTTTGGGTGAGAATGACCAGAGTTTCACAGGTTTGTTATTCAGACCTTTTATACAGGCCTGAGAGAAGTGTGAATATGCTGGATAAAGTTGCACAGTGATAATTGGGGGGAAATGGCTGTTTTCAAAACACATTTTACTCACATGCAAAAAGAAGAGATATAAAAATAACAAGCAAGAACTAGATTTTTTACATTTTCCTAAGAAAATCTGCACTACTGTTGACAAGTTTTGGGTAAGAATTTTTTTTTTTTATTATGATTCATGCATTCATACCATGCACAAAAGTGATGGTAAATATATTTATAATGTTACAAAAGATGTCTATTTAAATAAATTCTGTTCTTTTGAACTTTATATTTATCAGTATTTGCTAGTTGGTTGCTAGCGTGTTCTGGGTGGTTGCTAGATGATTGCTTACAGCTCAAGTCAGAAAAGTCCCTCCTTGAATTTATGTCTTTGTGATTTTGTCAGTTGTTTCATTACGCAAAAGTCGTAACAGAAATAACAGAACATGCTTCCTCAACAAACCACACAATTTGTTTTATTTGTGATTGTTTACTGAACAAAGTTTGTATGCATGATGTGTACTGTTGATGAAGAATAGCAAAGATTGCTAAAAAATATACAGTATCCTATTTAATCAGTTTTTGATGAGAACTTAAAAGCAGCATCAGCCGTAACAGGTCAAATGGATCTTGATTAGCCTGTGCAATCTCCATTCAAAAAATGAACATGTCTCCATTGTACATCAGAAAGTCTTTAAGGATCATTCCTAGGCAGCAGAGAGAAAATCTATGAATAGACACTGACACTGGGATACAAAAGAACGAAAAGCTCAAGTTTGTCTTTGGACTTTTGTCTGATAATTGCATTGTATAAATCATTGCATTTAGAGAGTTCCATTACCACAAAGAATAGTTTGCATTGTTTCTCTCGCTGAATAGCCACAAGAAAAAAAAAGCATGAATATCCCAGCACTCAACATCGGCTCCCTAATTGCATAATTCAAATGAAGAAACTGAATAAGGGTCCATGAGAATGTGGTTGTCTATAAAGAACCACATAGTCAGAGCATTTGTCCCTTTGCAGCTTGTCTATAAGCAGGTATGGAAGGGGAGCAGAGAGCTATGCAACAATCTGTATTTTTCTGTGGACTTTTTTGCTAGTCATTTGAATTGCCACTGTAATAGATTCCTGATGAACTGAAAATCGAATTCAGAAGTGGACAGTGTCTCTGAAAACATCTACACTGGCAGCGGCAATCGCACCTTAATTTCATGGGTTATCATTTCCTTTGATCCTGCCTGGTTGTCTATATTTGATCTTTTCTCATTACGGGAAGCACAGAGTCACCTGTTTAAGGATGTATCGGCCTGTTAGGGCGCAACTGAAGAACGGACTATACAGAATTGATTGAATGAATACTGTATAATATCTACTTTCAAAATAAGGCCTCCTGTGTAGAGATTCAATACAAAATGTTCTCTTTCACAGTCCAAAAACAAGTCAGAAATACAATTTAACTCAAGTGGCTTTAATGTAAAAGGTATTTATAGTTTGTTAAGTGGTTAATAACTTAAAGGAGTCATTTCTCAAAGAATAAACATTTTCTTTGATCTTATGAGATATAAGAGCTGGGCTTTGAAAAATAAGTACGAGTAGTAAGAATAGTAAAAGTGAAATGCAGCTTATTTGTTTGTTTTTTTTCAGATTATGGAACTAGTTGGTGATAAGTGAGTTTCATTATGACTGAATCATTGAAGCATTCTCAACCAATTTGTTCAAAATGCACATTCTTTCAGTAAATAGTGAGACTAGAATTATCTTCAAGCGATTCTTTCAAAAACGTTGACAGCATCCAAATTCATTCACTCATTTCGTTCACTTCTTCCCCATAGTGGACTAAAATTTATGCTAAAAGATATATGAAAAACATTGCTATATAGCGAATAGTGAATGAGTTAACGAGTTAGCAATTTTCAACACAGCTACGGATTAATTCAGGAATTATATATTTGAATGAATGAGTGAATCATTTTCACCAGATTGAATCTTGAGTGAATCATTGAATCATTCACAACCAACAGGTTCAAACACGTTAATTAATTTAGGAACAAATCAAGTGACTGTCTTTATTACTGAATGTTTTAATCACTCAACCAATTTGCTCAACAGCAGCGATTCATTCTGCTGTGGCTTTGTTTGGAACTACAGTATTTTCATTGGTGGAGCCAAAATACACAAAGTTACAGGTAACGTTGTGTCTAAAATGTAAGTTACTCAGTATTAACTTATTGTTAATTATTGTTCTATGAAAACGTCACTGTCTTAGTCTTATGACAGTAACCACTGTTCCCTGAGAAGGAAATGAGATGCTGCATCATGGTAGCGACGGCCTAGGTTATAAAACTTCACAAATGTGTGCGGAGAGAACCAGCCTGCCGCATCACACACATGTTGAAGGGATACCCCTGACAATAAGGCTTTAAAAGCTGCCATACTCCTGAGATGAAGGCTGACCAGACGCCTCATATACAGGAGAGATAGCCTCGACTATCCACTTGCTCATACTCTGCTTAGATGCTGGGGACCCTCGTCTATGAGACCCGAAGCACACAGACAACTGGTCAGTTTTATGCCACAGGGCAGCTCTGTGGACATAAGTATCCAATGCTCTGACTGGACATAGCAGATTCAGGGTTTCCTGGTCCGACGTCTGAAAGGGGGGAGGACTGAAGGCTTGCAACACTATAAATTGCGCCACATTGGTGGGGACCTTAAGAACGTACCCCGGTCTAGGGTGTAGAAAAGCTTTCACCATACCTGGTGCAAACTCTAAATATGATGGGGCAACCGACAGGGCCGAAGATATCCTATTCTCTTAAGAGACGTTATAGCCAGAAGTAACAGTTTTCAATGTGAGAAATTCCCAGGCCAGTACCCTAGCACTAGAACTACCAGAATTCTATAACTACTAGAATGGCTATAGCGGTCAGAACTGTTCATACTAGACTGCACTGAATGTCATTTTTGTCATGTCATATTTATATTCGAAGGTTTTAGAATTAAGCTTTATATGTCTATCATCATATTTCATTATGGCATCACTATAAAAAGTGTCAAAATCCTCAAACAAAATCCTCAATTTGAATAAAATCGAACAACATGGATGGAGCACCGAGCGCCAAATGGACGCAGATTGGTCTACATATTATGATCTTTTTCATAATATATAATTGTGTAAGAGCTACTAGACCGCGCCCAATGGTGCGTGCCTCACTTTGTGTGTGGCAAGAGGGCGAGCAAAGTTTTTCACTACATGGAAAGTGTTGTTTTTGAAAGTCTAAATGCCAACAAATATGGATTGAAGAAGAATATTTTGTTAGATAAAAATATGTTGTGAATTATGGAAATTATTAAATCTATCTTTTTTCAATACATTTTGACTTGTGGACTTTATAATGCTCTGGAGTTATTGGAAATGTTTGGATCACACAAACTGGAAATAATACTGTGCAGCCACCAGCATCATCAAGGCTGTAAAGCAAGGCTAAAACCTCTGCCCTAGACAATCTCTTTCTTGCTGACATTTCAAAGGTAAAGCTACGTTTTATCTTAGCAATAGCCTATAAAAACAACTAGAAAGTTGCTAGGCATCAGTGACGCGCATCTTCATTGGCGGGGAAAACTAGCAAACTCTGAAATAATACGCAACGTACGCCATCTGTAATGCGCACGGTCAATTTTACCGTTATGGCCATTCTAGGTAGAAATACTCAGAACTCTTTTGTCTTTTGTAATTTTAATAAAATAACAATATTAGAACAAAATATACACACATTTAGGAAAAGTCAGGATACTATAGCTATATGGGTTTAATTTCAACAAAGTTATTACATAGCAAAATTTTTAAACGGTCAAAATGACCGCCTTGGTAGTTCTAGTGCTAGTGTGACATGGAGACCTCAGCCTCAAAGTGGCACGGAGGAAATGCGACACCAGCGGGTTTCTCCCCAATGACTCTCCACTCAAAGGTGCATGGTAAGCTGCTATGGTCGCCATGTAAACCTTTAATGTGGAGGGGGATAACCCTGCGGAGAACCGACCTTGCAAGAACTCCAGCACTGTACCAACCGGGCAGTTAACCGGGTCCAGCTGCCGATTCCTGCACCAAGAAGTGAAGATTCTTCACTTCAAGGCATATAGTCTACTCGTGGAGGGAGCTCTGGAGTGGAGAATGGTCTCAACAACCTCAGTTTAGAGACCAGAGTCTAGGAGTTGGGCCCTTTCAGAGCCCAAATCCACAGTCTCCACAAGTCCGCCCAGGGGCGAAGGATTGCGCCCCTTGCCTGAAACAGAAGGTCCCTCCTGACCGGAATCTCTTACAGAGAGCCGCCGAAGAGGGACACAAGGTCCGAGAACCAAACTCGGGTCGGCCAGAATGTGGCTCCAGACGGCCACATCTGTCCATGTCTGTACCATGGCATCTAACCCAAGCAGAGCTGGATGCCTGAGGGAAAAAGCAGAGCGGACAGAGTAGTTTCCTGAGACGCAAATAGATCCACTTCTGCCTGGTCGAACTCCCTCCATATGAGCTCCACCACCTCAGGGTGAAGTCTCCATTCCCTGGGCCTCAGCCCCTGCCTCGACAGGATGTCTGCTCTCTGATTTTGATAATAATAATAATAATAATAATAATAATATGTTTTTTTTTATATAGCGCCTTTCCATTGCTCAAGGATGCTTTACAAAGTAGATACAATAAGAAAACAGATAACAACAATAGAGTAAGTAATAATAACAGACAACAGGTAATAATGACAGACAATAGTACGCAGAGAAGAAGAATATTACAAAATTGTCACGGTTCATGGATTCACTGACTCGCCCTCGTGTGTGTGTATGAGTTGGGCGTTACCTTGTTGAGTGCTGATTATTATCAGCCGCAGCTGCTCCTCATTTAGCGCCTATTTAATGTGTGTGTTTGCGTGTCCTGTTTGTCAGATCGTTGCAGGTGCTACCGGGGTTCGGTCGCATTCTCTATGCTGTCTTCTGGACTTGATCTTTCCGGAGCTTTGTGTGGAAATTCCCTTGTGTTTTTAGACTTTGAGATTCCTGCCTTCGTTTGCCCATTGCAGTCCCTGCGTCACTGAGCTACCCCTGCAGCCACCTGTTTCTCTTCGCCGTTTTTCGTTCTGCTATTTCTGAGTATATCTGTTGAATAAACCTATCGTACTCGCAATTGGATCGTCTGTGTTGTTTCTACAGTATACCGTAACAGAACAATCTGACCAACAATGGATCCAGCGAGAGCTACGGATTTACAGGAATATCTAGCAAGAAGTGCACAACGTATGGATCAGCAGGATGAACAAGTGCTCGCCACAGCTTGGGCTGTGCAGGCTTTGGTGACGCAGGTGTCCGAGCTGACTACCCAGGTACAACATCTGTCATCGCCCACTGCGCCAACCACACCGCCTGTCCCTCACCAACTTCCTCCCGCGACCACTCAGCACGAACCTCGGATACCGACACCTGAAAGATACTCTGGTGAGCCTAATCTCTGTAGAGCATTCTTAACTAAGTGTGCCATATTTTTCTCTCTTCAGCCGGTGACGTTTGCTTCGGAGGAGTCCAAGGTGGCATTAGTCATGACGTTGCTGTCTGGACGTGCAGCTCTGTGGGGGACAGCGGTGTGGGAGAACCACCATCCTTGCTGCTCCTCGTTCGCTACACTCTCTCTGGAGATGAAGCGGGTCTTCGACCGGGCGGTGGCTGGTCGTGAAGCGGCGCGCAAACTCGCCGATCTGCGCCAGGAGGGGAGACCCGTTTCAGATTACGCTATTGAATTTCGCACACTGGCGGCTGAGTGTAGTTGGAACGAGGAGGTGCAGTGGGACATATTCCTGCATGGGCTGGCTGACCGCATCCAAGGAGAGATCTACACCCTGGAGCTACCTAAGAGTCTCAACGGACTGATAGAGCTAGCACTGCGTGTGGACGCTCGCCTGCAGCAACGGGTGGATCATACACGGCCAGTCACGAGTTTCGAGTTCCGGGGGTTTCCCAGTGGCAACAGTGGTAACGCGGTCAGCCATCCAGTCGACCATGAGCCCATGCAGGTGGGTAGGGCTCGGCTTTCCCGGGAGGAGAGACAACATCGGAGAGAGAGAGGACTATGTCTGTACTGTGGGAGGGCTGGACATTACCTTAGGGACTGTCCCGTAAAAGATCAAGCCCGGCAGTAGTTAAGGGGTTACTGTCGGGTGGGATTTCTATGGGTGAATCCTCGTCAGCCACTCTCCTCCCGGTAAGATTGCAATGGGAAACGGGATCTCACTGCTGTCAAGCACTTGTGGACTCGGGAGCGGAGGGTAACCTGCTGGACGTGTCATTGGCTAGTCATCTCAGGATTCCTTTGGTTCCTCTTCAGCACACCATTTCCGTCCATGCCCTCAGCAGGCAGAAGTTACCGGACATCACACACTCTACCGGCTCGCTCACACTCAACACGTCCGGTAACCACACTGAACAGACATGTTTTTTTTATTTCCAGGTCCCCCCTCGTGCCGATTGTAGTGGCTGGCTAAGCACAGACCCAGGATCGATTGGGGACAGAGCTCCGTCTTGGAGTGGAGTCGTCAGTGTCACGCTGATTGTTTAGTGTCTGCATGTCCGTCTGTCTCTTGTTCTGTGTTACAGGAGGAGCCAGTGAACCTGTCTAACGTGCCGGAGGACTACCTCGACCTGAAGGGAGTGTTCAGTAAGTCCCGGGCTGTTTCCCTTCCTCCGCATCGTCCCTATGACTGTGCTATAGAGTTATTGCCAGGTACCTCTCCGCCTAAAGGCAAGTTATACTCACTTTCTAACCCTTAGAGGGAGGTCATGGAGAAATATATTTCTGATTCTTTGGCAGCTGGACTCATTCGTCCTTCTTCATCTCCCGCTGGCGCCGGATTTTTTTTCGTGAGTAAAAAGGATGGTTCTCTGGGACCGTGCATTGACTACAGAGGGCTGAACAACATCACGGTAAAGAATACTTATGCTTTGCCACTGATGGCTTTAGTCTTTGAGCGGTTGCAGGGAGCGTCTCTTTTCACGAAATTAGATCTGCGCAACGCTTATCATTTGGTCCGCATAAGGGAGGGGGATGAGTGGAAAACAGCATTTAATACCCCCAGGGGGCACTTTGAATACTTGGTCATGCCTTTCGGCCTGTCCAACTCCCCTGCCGTTTTTCAAGCACTCGTCAATGACGTGTTGAGAGACATGGTCGATCAGTTCATATATGTCTACCTGGATGACATTTTGATATTTTCCTCTTCTCTCCAGGAACATGTTCAACACGTCAGGCGAGTGCTCCAGAGGCTGCTCGAGAATGGGCTTTTTGTCAAGGTGGAGAAATGCATGTTTCATGCACAGTCAGTTCCGTTCTTAGGGTATATCGTCTCGTCTGAGGGGGTGCGCATGGATCCTGACAAGGTTAAGGCTGTGGTAGATTAGCCAATTCCAGATTCTTGTAAGGCCCTGCAGAGGTTTCTGGGATTCGCTAATTTTTATCAGCGTTTTATTTGCAATTTCAGCCAACTAGCCGCTCCTCTGACCGCCTTGACCTCCACCAGAACGACGTTCAGGTGGTCTAATGCAGCTGAGGCTGCGTTTTCCAACCTCAAGAGCCGCTTTGTTTCAGCTCCCATCCTTATAGCCCCTGATCCGTCACGTCAGTTCGTGGTGGAGGTTGATGCGTCAGAGGTGGGGGTAGGTGCAGTTCTTTCTCAGCGCACCACCGTGGATGATAAGATGCACCCATGCGCGTTTTTTTCTCATCGCTTATCGATGAGAAACGCAATTATGATATTGGTAACAGAGAGTTGTTGGCAGTCAAATTAGCATTGGAGGAATGGCGTCACTGGTTAGAAGGGTCGGGGGTACCTTTTATAGTCTGGACCGATCACAAGAATTTGGAATACATCAGGTCCGCCAAACGACTTAACTCCAGGCAGGCTCGGTGGGCTCTTTTTTTCGGTCGTTTCGATTTTTCTCTTTCGTACCGTCCTGGGTCTAAGAACATCAAACCTGACGCGTTATCTCATATTTTTGATCGTTCCAAGCGCCCATCTACTCCCGAGTGTATTTTACCTGAGAGACTTTTTATCTCTTCACTCACATGGGAGGTCGAATCGAAGGTCCGCACGGCCTTAGAAGGGGTAACGCCTCCGCCCGGGGGCCCACCGAGTTGTTTATATGTGCCGGAGGGATTACGGTCAGATGTTATTCGGTGGGGGCATGGTTCCAATGTGGCTTGTCATCCAGGAGTCAGTCGTACCAGTTTTTTGGTCAAGCAACGATTCTGGTGGCCCAATATGGCTCGCGACATTCGAGGTTTTGTTTTGGCTTGCTCGGTCTGTGCTCGTGGTAAGACTTCTAATCGTCCCCCCCTGATGGGCTCCTTCAACCGCTGTCTGTCCCTTCGAGACCCTGGTCTCACATAGTGCTAGATTTCGTCACAGGTCTCCCTCCTTCACAGGGCAATACGGTAATTTTAACCGTAGTGGACCGGTTCTCGAAGGCGGCACATTTTATTCCCTTGCCCAAATTACCCTCAGCCAAGGAGACAGCGGTTACTGTCGTTGATCACGTCTTTCATATTCATGGCCACCCGATAGATGTGGTTTCCGACAGGGGATCCCAATTTACTTCCAAATTTTGGAAGGAGTTTTGTCAGTTACTGGGAGCGACTGTCAGTCTATCGTCTGGGTTCCATCCCCAGAGTAATGGTCAAGCCGAGAGAGCCAACCAGGATCTGGAGAGAATGTTGCGATGTAGGGTGGCTCAGAATCCTTCCTCCTGGAGCCAACAACTGTCATGGGTAGAGTACGCTCACAACTCGTTACCAGTATCATCCACGGGTCTTTCGCCTTTTGAGTGTAGTATAGGTTACCAGCCACCTATTTTTCCTAGTCTGGAATCTGAAGTCGCGGTCCCCTCCGCTCACACCTTCGTCCAAAGGTGTCGTCACACATGGAGAAGAGCCCGTGAGACTCTTCTCCAGGTGGGAGCACGCACCAAGGTTCAGGCCGATCGCCACCGCTGAAACCTCCTGTATACGTCGTTGGTCAAAAAATGTGGCTTTCTTCTAAGAACATTCCTCTCCGGTCCGTTTGTAATAAACTCGCACCTAAATTCATTGACCTGTTTCCTGTCACTAAGATCCTTAGTCCAGTGACAGTTCGCCTCAAATTTTCTCCTGCGTACAGGAGAATCCATCCCGTTTTCCATGTGTCCAAAATAAAACCCATTTTTCATTCTCACATTAATCCGCCTGTCCCGGTTCCTCCCCCGCCACGTCTCATAGATGGGGAACCAGCTTATTCGGTTCGTCGTATTCTGGACGCTAGACGGAGGGGATGGGGATTCCAGTACTTGGTGGACTGGGAAGGTTACGGCCCGGAGGAGAGAAGTTGGGTTCCTGCTAGGGACATCCTGGATCACTCCCTGATAGATGATTACAATCTACAGGTAGGTTCTCCTGGGAACGCCAGGAGGCGTTCTTAGGAGAGGGGGTACTGTCACGGTTCATGGATTCACTGACTCGCCCTCGTGTGTGTGTATGAGTTGGGCGTTACCTTGTTGAGTGCTGATTATTATCAGCCGCAGCTGCTCCTCATTTAGCGCCCTATTTAATGTGTGTGTTTGCGTGTCCTGTTTGTCAGATCGTTGCAGGTGCTACTGGGGTTCGGTCGCATTCTCTATGCTGTCTTCTGGACGTGATCTTTCCGGAGCTTCGTGTGGAAATTCCCTTGTGTTTTGGACTTTGAGATTCCTGCCTTCGTTTGCCCATTGCAGTCCCTGCGTCACTGAGCTACCCCTGCAGCCACCTGTTTCTCTTTGCCGTTTTTTGTTCTGCTATTTCTGAGTATATCTGTTGAATAAACCTGTCGTACTCGCAATTGGATCGTCTGTGTTGTTTCTACAGTATACCGTAACAAAAATAGAAAATTAAGCAAGGATAATACAAAGATAGTAAAAGGGCATTACATAGACAGGGTAGCACACAGCAGCATATAATCATGTACAGAGTTATACAGAACACAACTTATGAATGGTAACATTCAGAGAACAAATGGGTTTTGAGTAGGGATTTGCCCACAGGAGGATCTGGCCAACCCCTTGGTCTTGAGCCACCACTACAAAGGTCTCATGTACAGCAGGTCAAAAGGTATCACATTGGATGCAGCTGCCATCAGACCCAACAGTTTCTGAAATTGTTTTACAGTTAGTGGCTGGCCTAGCTTTATCACGGCTGCAAGGATCAAATCAATACAACCACATGCCTGCATCGTCATCGAATCCCACATCACGCCTAGAAAAGTGGTCCTCTGTGCTGGAGACAGCACACTTTTCTTGGCATTCTTGGCCCAACTCTTTCATATGGACGAGGTCGACATCTTGATGCCAAACCGCCAGATGCTCAGATTGAACCAAAATCAACCAATCGTCGATGTAATTCATGTGGATGTCCTGTAGTGGCAATGGAGCCAGAGCTGCATCCACACATTTTGTGAAAGTGCAGGGTGACAGATCTAGGGAAGAACTTGATATTGGTATGCTTTGCCCCCAAAAGCAAACCTCAGAAACTTCCTGTGTTGTGGAAGGATGGATACATGGAAGTATGCATCCTTGAGATCTTTTGTGACAAACCAATCCTCAAATCTGATTTGTGACATGATTTGTTTCAACGTCAGCATTTTGAACTTGAACGTTTTCACAGTATGATTCAGTTGGAGCAGATCTAAAATCAGACACAACCCCCCCATCCTTCTTTGGAATGATAAAATACCGGCTGTAACCATGACTCTCTGTTAGGTGGAGGGACATGTTATGGCCTCCTTCCCCAACAGAACTTTTACCTCCTGTTGCATAAACAGAGTCTGTTTGGGGCCTACCACTGTGGGCAGGACCCCATTGAATTGGATTCTGTAGCCTTCTTTATGGTCTGCAGGACCTATTGAGAGATGTTTGGCATAACTCGATTAGCCAATTTGGCGCCCTGAAGCGGATGATCATCAGGAAACAACCAAACTGACTCCTCTGAAACCCTCCTCAGTGGGGGCAAGCAACATTTCCAGTTGGACACTGAGACTTGAACTCGCTGGAGACCGCTGCATCCCGAAGCATACAAGGTGACAGGGTTGGAAGAATGGCCCCCTGAGGGCACCACAGGGAGTGTGGGCACCGTATGATGAGGTGTTATCTACTTCCCCCCAGAGGGGTCTACCCTCAAAGACTTAATCATTTTGGCATCAGGACCTCTTTGCCAAAGCCTTCCTCGAGAGAATGACGGTCCTCAGATCTCTTTCCCTTAGAAGGCTTCAGCTGAGAGTGTCGCCTCGATCCCCATTCTTTGCCTCCAGATGACTATTTCACTATTTAATTCGTCAAAATAAAATGTAGCCAAAGAACAACCAGACAAGATAACACGGTCTGGATGAAAGGCTGAATGTAGCATATTAATACAGACATCTAACTTCTCAAAGTCAGATGAGTATTTATCATTTAATCCTCAAAATTAAATGCAGCCAAACATCAACCAGACAAATAAAATGATCTTGATGAAAGGTGGAATATAGTATATTAATACAGATGTCTAACTTCTCAAAATCTTATGAGTATTTACCACTTAATTCCTCAAAATTAAATGCAGCCAAAGATCAACCAGACATAAAAACTCGGCCTGGATATAAGGCTGAATATAGTATTTTCATATTAGAATAGTTTCAATTAGGGATGCACCGATACCATTTTTTAAGAACCAATCTGATCCGATCGCAAAAATTCTGAGTATCGGCCGATACTGTTACATGTCAAATCTGTTTTGCTTCTCATTTAGCTTATTCCTTTGTTCAGTTTCCCGCCATTGTCATTAGTCCATTCCATCACCTGTTAATTAGTAATGTCTATCACCTGTGTCTTGTCAATTACCTCGTTTGCCCCTGTGTATTTAGTTCTCAGTTCTCCCTCAGTGTTGGTCGGTTCTCGTCTACGTATACTGGTGTTCTTGAGTGTTCCCTGTGAGTTTGTTCATTAAAAGTTTCTGTTCCGAGTTCTCCTTTGCCTTCGTGAGTTTCATCTACACCAAGTTTGTAACAGATACCGATACCAGTGCAGTTGTTTAAAAATTAAATGTAGAATTTCTATACCTCAGTGTGTTGAACTGATAATCACTCTTTTGTATGTTAAACACAATCTACTAAATACAGACAACTTCATTATAAAGAAAAACAACAAATTAAAAAAAAATATATAAAATCACAATCTATGACAAAAATACTACTATAAACTAGATGGTGGATAAACTAGATTATTGGATAATTCAGCAGCAAAAGTTACTCTAGAAAAATCATGAGTGCACAATAATTGTATAAAATCTAAACATTTAGTGAAAAAAAAACATTTAGTGGGGAACAAATAAAAGTGAATAAGTGTAGCACTAAATCTGGTAAAATGTTACACGTAAAATACATTCATGAAAAACAAGTAAATATATTTATAGAAATAGGGCCTATATACTAAGAAATTAAAAGACATTTATTTTAAATATATAGCGCAGCTTTTTTAATGAGGCAGCAACATATTATAGATAGGGCAGAACAAGAAAGGCTATTAATCTTTCATTGCACAAAAGTATTATAATATGAAAGGCTCCAATACAGAGCGGCACACAACGCGCTTATGCGCATCCCGTGCGCTTGAAGCAACATTGAGTCACAGTGCGCAACGCTCCGCATTGAAAAGTTCAAAACACAAAGGGAAGATATATCGATGCGTAGTGTTAGTGTATCTATCTGTGCAATATTTTATTGAGCCTTTTCTTTTAACAGTTTAAAAATTCAGTTACCGTGCGTGTGAAGAACAATACAATCTCTAGTCCAGTGTTGTGATCTAACAGACACCCGGTAGAAAGTAACATGATTTAGAAACCGCAATAAACTCCAGCCAGACAAAGTCATTTTATGCGAAACCATAGAGCGTTATCTACAGATCAAGCATAATAACAGGAACATTGAATCATCTTGGAGAGAGTTTCATCGCGTTGACTGTCGTAACTGAACGCGACACGCAGACTGAAAGCTGAACGGAGAATGACTGGCAGCCGCAGCGGAGGGAAGCATTTACGTGAACTTTAATGACTTAAATATTCATCTGTACCTCACATTAAACTATGGAATGGCTTCAGAACACTTATAGTGCACGAAGCGTTGATTATGTTTTATAATGTTTTTGTGCCTTTTGTGGGGCACTGGGGCTTAACAATAACAGAATTTTATACGCACAGTATCGGATTTGGATCGGTCCTGTCTGACCATTACCCGTTACCCGGCAAATAATGGCGGTATCGGAGCCGATACCGATACTGAGTATCGGATCGGCGCATCCCTAGTTTCAATATACAAAAAGAATAATGAAATCATAGCTTGCAAACACAAATAATTAGTTTTCACGCGATCATAACAACAAGAGAGAAAGGGAATCTCCCGTCTGCTCAGTTCCCTCTGCATTTTATATATATATAAAACTTTTGTTTTTGTTGCACTCTGTGCGAGGAGCTGGTAGTCGGCTGGGGCTGCTCCCAGCCGGCAGCCCCCAAGACCTGAGTCCGGCGAGGGAGATATTACTGGAACGCTGCTGCCTGCTTTTTTGCCTCCTGAAACCTTTCAATGACTGAGTTGACAGCGCTGCCATACGGGCCAGAAGGGGGAAAGCAGGGTGTCCAGGAGGAAATTTTTGTCTTTCTCTTTAATACCGGACAAATTCAACCATAAATGCCATAGAGGCCACCAGGGCTGCCATAGACCGGCCGATGGATTTGGCCGTCTCCTTGGTGGCCCGGAGAGATAAATCTCTGGACTCTTTTATCATGTCCAGGCTCACACCCTCGCCCTCATCCAGGTCTCTGAGGAGGTTGGCCTGGAATGCCTGCAGTAAAGCTATAGTATTCAGAGATCCTGACCTGCTGCCAAATATGCTTTACCTACCAACACCAAAATTGTTCTGCACGGCTTGGTGGGTAAAGTCGGGGCCTCCAGGGATGATGCTCCTTCAGCTTATAAGCTTTGGACTTCCACCTTAGGCGTCGCCTCATGCCCGTGTTCTTTCAGCCCCATAATAGATGAGTAGTTTGATGATTGGGGACTGAAGACATAGGACGAAACCAGTTTCCTCTATGATCTTGACACATCTGTGTGGAGATCGGGAAAAAACGGCAGGCCCCGATGAGAAAGTTATTATTTTGACTGGAGGAAACATTTATCTAATTTACTTTTTTGATGAACTTCCTGCTTCTTGGCCAGCCAATCCATATTTAATTTATCAATGGCATGAGTCACAAACTCCATAAGCTCCTCGTAAGCAGGAGTGTGAGGTGGTGAGTCTTCAACATCTCCTGCCTCGATGATAACAGCATCCAACTCCTCTGAGGTGGATAGCTGCAGCACCAGTGTTTCACTCTGGGCGGAATAAACCGCTAAGCGTGCTTCCAAACCCTGAGAAAAGGCGCTAGATCCAGCAGGTGAGGACAGAGAAAAGGCGAAGCCTGTCTCTAACCACTCTACTAGATCCATTTGCGAACCCCACATCCTGAGTCACTGCTCTGTCTCAGCAGCAGTGGGACCCAAGCCACGTGGAATGCAAGCCTGGGAGCCCTCCTGAAGGAGCAGCCGGCAAGAGCAGAGCGTTTCTCAATGGTCACTGTGCACAGTCAGCCCCCTCGAGAGCTGTCTGTGCATGCTCCGCTCTCAAACAAACACATAAATCGTGTGTATCCCCACCCGTAACATAGAGAGGCCAGGGAGGGACACACAAATTTGCTGTTTGCTCACCATTATACTCCTGTCTTAGTTATTTATATATATATATATATATATCACCGACCAGGCATAACATTATGACCACTGACAAGTGAAGTGAATAACACTGATTATCTCTTCATCACGGCACCTCTTAGTGGGTGGGATATATTAGGCAGCAAGTGAACATTTTGTCCTCAAAGTTGATGTGTTAGAAGCAGGAAAAATGGGCACGCGTAAGGATTTGAGCGAGTTTGACAAGGGCCAAGGCTCATTGAGGCACGTGGGGAGCGTAGGCTGGCCCGTGTGGTCAGATCAAACAGACTACTGTAGCTCAAATTTCTCAAGAAGTTAATGCTTGTTCTGATAGAAAGATGTCAGAATACACAGTGCATCGCAGTTAGTTGGGTATGGGGCTGCATAGCCGCAGACCGGTCAGGGTGCCTATGCTGACCCGTGTCCACCGCCGAAAGTGGCAACAGTGGGCACGTGAGCACTGATGAATCACGTTTTCTTTTACATCACGCGGATCGCCGGGTGTGTGTGCGTCGCTTACCTGGGGAACACATGGTACCAGGATGCACTATGGAAAGAAGGCAAGCCGGCGGAGGCAATGTGATGCTTTGGGCAATGTTCTGCTGGGAAACCTTGGGTCCTGACATCCATGTGGATGGTACTTTGACACATACCACCTACCTAAGCATTGTTTCAGACCATGTACACCCTTTCATGGAAACGGTATTCCCTGGTGGCTGTGGCCTTTTTCAGCAGGATAATGCGCCCTGCCACAAAGCAAAAATGGTTCAGGAATGGTTTGAGGAGCACAACAACAAGTTTGGGGTGTTGACTTGGCCTCCAAATTCCCCAGATCTCAATCCAATTGAGCATCTGTGGGATGTGCTGAACAAACAAGTCCGATCCATGGAGGCCCAACCTCGCAACTTACAGGACTTAAAGGATCTGCTGTTAACATCTTGGTGCCAGATATCACAGCACATCTTCAGGGGTCTAGTGGAGTCCATGCCTCGATGGGTCAGGGCTGTTTTGGCACCAACACAATATTGGGTCATAATGTTATGCCTGATCGGTGTGTATATATATATATATATATATATATGACAAACAAACAATAAATAGAGAGAAACAATTTCACATAGAGCACTTGCTGAAGGCACAGAAGCTGACATTGTTTGGTCCGCTTTATAGCTTTCTGATCATGACGTCACCCGTCTATGACATCCCACCATGCCATTGGACTGATTTCACACGTGCTTCACGACCAAATCATGCAGAGGCATTCCCATATTGTCGATACTATGACACAGCACTCAAAAGGAACAATATTGCACTCACATACTGTACTGTAGGTTTCAATTTAGCTCAGCTATTTATGCTCACAGTATCTTGTAAAAACAATATAAACAATGACTTGGCTCATTATTCTTTTCAAAATGTCTTTCTGAAAACATCCTTAAATGCATTCGGTCCTGAAGGGCTTATTTTGTCTTTTTGCTGCATTACCATTATTGTTGTGGTTCTTGGAAAAAAATCTCCCTAATTACAGTGCTGTACCCAAGATTATAGAAGCTAGTATATCTAGTATTGGATCCAGGTGTTGTCAGACAAAATATTTGAAAAAAAAATGAGTCAAGTTGATTGTTCATACTTCCTGTGACAAAGGAAATGATCCCTTGTTTGCACATTTGAGCCACTGGATGGTGACGTATCAGGCTCCAGCTGCTTTTTACATTTGAGGTAAATGAACAACAAGCAGTTTTTTTTTGTCCTTTCTTTTTCAGCAGAAAATGAAAATATTCGAGGATGGGAAACAGGGATGTGTGATAAATTTGTCTCCTAGGTAGTGCACCAGCTGTTCCTTTTCCTTGACTGCGGCACTTGATAACTTGGCTGCATCTAAACTGATTAGCTCGGTTTGAACACTTGTTCTGTACTGCTTCATCCTTATGAGTGTCAGACTTATTATGGAGAAGAGAAAGAGAGAAAAACAGCGGAGACAATGAGCCGGTGGTGCAGATGGTTGTCTGACCCACTGGAAGCCTGGGCATCCACAGATGAGATGAGTGTTTGTGCTCAGGTCCTTTAATTGGTTATTAGAGTCAAACTGCACCCGATGCGGCCTCATGCTGTCATAAAGGAGGAGAGAGAGAGAATGAGTGAGAAATGAAGGAAGACGGCAACTTTGAATCTTTGTTATAGCTTATTACAACATAAATGGTCTGGATGGATAGATAGATTTTTTAGATAGATAAATTTTATTTAATTTTATACATTCAAGATCAACATCTTGCATTGTTTCATTAACAGGCCATTTTTTTCATTAGACATATTGAAGGGGTCATGAATTAAGAAATCAACTTTCCCTTGAGCTTTTGATATATAAAAGGTCATGGTAATATAAGAATATCCTGTAAGTTTCAGAGCTGAAAACTTCCTTGTTAGTCAAATTGACAGCTATTGACAGCTGGCTCAGCAAACGATCAATCTGCGAATGTGCGTCCCCGTGGCGTCAGAGTGCAGTGAAATGCCGCCTCAAGACCAATGCCTAATTTTGTAGCCTCACCCACCGACTCGTGCATGTCATGACATGTTATAGATAAATAACATATAGGCCTATGTGGAGCTAAACCGGATCGAACTTCCGAGCAATAAATGTTTGAAACATGCCATAAGTTTCCTTCGGATTCCAAAATTAGCAATGCATGGTTGAACAAACTTTATTTTTTAATGAAGATCCAGCTCACGTGAGTAAAGACATTGCATTTGTTCGCTTCATTTCACTGTGAATTCGTTTGTAAATACGAGACTGGATTTGCAGACAGGATGAGATTAAAAAACGATGCTGTGGCTTCTGGATCTGACAGGAATGATGCAAAAAAATGTTTTTATATGTGATAGTATTGCATTGTTACGTTTGATATCTACTGATTATGTACGTGTCTAACTAAACATAACTTCCATGCTGTCACAGGCTGGAGTATCCTTTGTATTTGAGGTGTTGTTGGTTCATTGTGCTGCAATTCGGGATCAGACTCGGACATGTATTTTGCGAGCCCTGTGGGCGAATCATTCCGGTTGCCGTTTCTCCACATTGGAAGTTTTCAAAACAATTCCTCACGTGTAATGACTGGGGAGCCGAAGCTCATTATAATATGCAAAACTGTTATCCAATCATAGCAGTGGGCGTTTACTTCCAAGTCTTCAATGTGGCACGCCCATAAAAACCGAGCCTTTCAAGAGCTATGCTCAAAACCAGGGTAGAAAATAGCCTATTACTTATTCATTATGATGTTTTGAATGTAAAAACCACGCGAACGTCATAAGTTGACCTCAGACAGCAGTATAAAAAAATAAAAAAAGCCAGTTCATGACCCCTTTAATGTTCTCACAAACAGTACACTAGTTGTGATCGGTTGTTCTCGTAAATTAGTTTTAATAATGTCAAAAATCGCCTTGATAGAATAAGTCAGTGCAGTTCACAGCCGTTCAGATCTGCACAGACAGACTGCAATAAACAACACTCAGCTAACCTCATTATACAGACGCTACCTGCATATATTTTAATTACCTCCCATCCTGCCAACACACCTACACGCGGCTTGGCAAGACGGGCAGGTGCGTAAAGGGACGATAAAAGAGCAAGACATTCCCAGAGCAGGTGTAAAATGTTGGAAAGTTTATCTGTGTAATCTGTCTCTATAAATACTCCTTGGAATATAAAAGCATTTAGAAGAGAGATTTCGCTTTTCAGTCTCTTCCGCTCGAGCAATTAAGTTGTGGCTGGAGTCATTAGCGTCTCCACTCCCACAAACAAACTTAAAAGTGAAGGCAATTACCAGCAGCATGCTGTGATTTCGAGGGTGTTTTTGAAGATGGGTGGGCTGAGTTTGTGTGTGTGTATGAGCGTGTCTCTGATGGGGCAGCAAAATGGCAAACACCAAAATAGCATTTATCTGAACACAGGTGGTTGCTGTTGGTTAAAAAACAACAGCGCATGAGCCAATCAGACAGCAAACTCTGCCTTTCCATCCCTTTCTTGTTGCGTGGCTTTGACCGAGCATGAGCAGTGGGCCTCCCTGGCAGTGCCATCCTATGCCGGGAGAGTGCCAGCCCGGTTTGGGTAGAGACGAGGACAGCAGAGAATAAACACTAATGATGCCCATATGGTCCCACAGATAGATTAATGGAGCAGAGACTGTTAGAAACAGACCACCGAGATGCAAAAACAGGAGTGGAAGAGCAAACTGAATGAATAAATAAGTTAAAAATAAATAAATAAGATATGGAAATTAATGATAGGAAACGGGAAGTGAAATATTTACTCACATTCAGAGGAAACAGCCGGAGACACAGATTTACTGGTTACATTTCAGTGCAGACTGACTGATGTCCTACTATTAAAACTTCCATTTTTATATAGATAATGTGACTCGCATTGGGGTTTCCAAACAAAAGCCTTTATTTAAAACTAGATTTTTTTGTTATTTGAAGAAAATATGCAAAACCCGCTGCCACAATGCTTTGGGTGGTACTTTCCAGGTTGTTGCTTGGATGTTATGAATAGTTTCTAGGTTGGTATAGGCAGTTGCCAGGGTGTTGTTATGGATTTATGGGTTGTTAGAGTGTTCTGGAGGGTTGCTAGGTGGTTTATGGGTGGTTGCCAGGTCATTGCTAGAGTGTTATGGGTGGGTATGGGTGTTCTGGGTGGATGCTAGGTGGTAATGGGTGGTTGCCAGGATGTTACTATACTGTAATAAGTTACTAGGGTGTTCTGGAGGGTTGCTATGTGTCTGCCAGAACATTTGTTTGCAGTTGCCGGTGTGCTTTAAGTGGTTGCTAGGATGGTTATGGGTGGTTTCCAGGACATTGCTATTCAGGATATTACTATTCCAGGTATTCTAGGTTGTTGCTATGTTGTTGAGGGCTTCTGAGGGATTCCTAGGTGATTATGGATGGCTGCCAGGACATTTCTTGGGTTTTCTGAGTGGTTGATAGGTGGTTATGTGTGGTTGCTAAGGGGTTGCGTGGTGATTATGGGTGTTCTGCAGTTTGTTGCCATGCTGTTGCTAGGGTGTTCTGAGGAGTTGCTATGTGGTTAGCTGTGGTTGCTAGAACTTTTCTTTGCAGTTGCTAGGGTGTTTGGGTGGTTGTTAGGTGGTTATGAGCAGTTTCCAGGATGTTGCCATGCTGTGGTGTTCTAAGGGGTTGCTTGGTGGTTATGGGTGTTTGCCAGGTTGTTGCTATGTTGTTGAGGGCTTCTAAAGGGTTCCTAGGTGATTATGGATGGTTGCTAGGATGTTTCTTGAGTGTTATGGGTGGTTGTTAGGGTTTTCTGGGTGGTTGCTAGGTGGTTATGTGTGGTTGCCAGGACATTTTTTTTGGTAGTTGCTAGGGTGTTTTGAGTGGTTGCTAGATGCTTATGGGTGGTTTCCATGATGTTTCTATGCTGTTGCTAGGGGTGGTGCATGGTGATTATGGGTGTTTTGCAGGTTGTTGACATGCTGTTGCTAGGGTGTTCTGAGGGGTTGCTAGGTGGTTAGGTGTAGTTGCTAGAACTTTTCTTTGCAGTTACTAGGATGTTTGAGAGGTTGCTAGGTGGTTATGAGTGTTTTCCAGGATGTTACTATGCTGTGTGGTGTTCTAAGGGGTTGCTTGGTGGTTATGTTGTTTGCCACGTTGTTGCTATGCTGTTACTAATGTGTTCTGGGTGGTTGCTAGGTGTTGTTGTTTCTTTAAGCCAGACTGCACTTACACCTTCATTCCACTGTGTCTCTATGTGATCAGATAAAAATCAACACAGTTACATAAGACGTTACAGTAACAAAAACATTTCTATAATTTACAGATTTCAAAAAATGCTTTCAAATGCTTTAACAAAAGCAAAAGACGATATTCCACAACACAGTGATGTATATGATAATTTGAAGCATATTATATATTACTGAATGTTTCACTTTCATTAAATGCATGTTTATTTTAGGTGTAAATGTTCAGATCTATGGCTTAGGCCCCTCCTTCAATGCCGGTGGGAATTTTTGCCCAGTCCATCAGGCAAAATTGTGTATTGATTGTCACAGGAAGGCGTTAATCACAAATAGCATGCCAAATCAGCTACATTTCATAAAAACTGGTTGTCTTTTTCAGAAGGAACAAAAGCAATTGCGAAACAGATGGAATGAGCCATTTTTGGGACTGGATTACAGGAAAGGTACGGCTGTCGTCAGCAGGCACAGCTCCCTTTTCTCTGCCATTAATTTTAGTTTTTAAACCCATTGTAAATTAGTTTTTCAAGCTCATCTCTCAGCCTTTCCCACGTTCTCTCCGCGGCAGCCATCATAACTTATTTTGCTGGCTTCCTTCATATTCCTCCTGCATCAGTTGTTCTCTCCTCACCTCTCTCATTTCCTTGTTCTCTCGTTTCTTCCTCTGGCCCTTTTGTGCTGTGTTCTGTGCGGGGGTGAGTCTCTTTGGGCCCGGCTCCAAGCGCCCACTGATGGCTGCGGGGCTAATTCAGCCCGACAGGACATTAATCATGTGCCTATCGAGATTCTTTAGGGTGACTGAAAACCGATTTGTGTGTGAGAGCATGTGTGTGTGTATGTGAGTGTGTACTTAACATAATGTGTGCACTAAATTACACCAGGCTGGAAAATACGTAAATGAAAATTGATAGCTGATGTACGAATTATGACACATGGTTTTGCATGTGAAGTGACTGCTGCTTGTATAACAATGCAGACTTAAAATTAAGAAATATACGCATGTAAAGTTAATTTTCATAAAGTATAGTGACTATGCTTTGCCTGCAACATGAAACATTACATAACTTTTATATAAGAGCAAGACATTTAGGACAATGTGCATGCTAACACACTTTTAAAACAGTTTCTTTGTGTAATAATTTGAAAAACATGAACGCAAGTCAAAATGAACAGGTTTAACCAAGGAAAACATTTTAATTGGGCAATACATTTTTAAGGCTTGTTGCTATTCATAGTATGGATGTTTCTTCTTCATCAGTAATGAACAAACTCTCATTTGTTCATTAAAGCGATAGTTCACCCTAAAATGAATATTTGTCATAATTTACTCATCCTCATGTTATTCCAAACCTAGGGTGCATTTCCTGTATAACGACGGAACTCGCTGCTAGCTGCCATAGTTTGATGCATCGCTGAAGAAATCAACTAGCTAGTCACGACTGTTTCCCGAAACCGTATTGTCGCAAATGTTAATGATGTCGCGCAGGTGGTGGAGTAATAACTATCCATTTGAGATTTAATTAATGCCAGATTTTTTTTGCTATAAATTGTGGACATGACATCTGAGGACTAATTCTCTTTTGTCTTAGTTATTTCCGGATTCAATCATAAGCTCCTTCTTACGTACTAGAGAACATACGCACATGCACACTCTTCAAAAACGGCACTTTAAATCTCTTAACAAACTAAAAGATGTAAATGAAATTTGTATATATTCTAAACAAAATATATAGATTGTAGTAAATGTCAGCTTGCTTATTTTGCTTAAAATAAGGATTTATTAAATCCACGTCGTGCAAACAAGAAACTACCACACAAATTTGCGATGCTGTTTGCAAATGTTTGTTGGAACCAGAGGTGTCAAAAGTATTCACATTCATTACTCAGGTAGAAGTATAGATACTAGGGTTTAAAAAGACTTCTGTAGAAGTTGAAGTATCAACTCAAGCTTTTTACTCAAGTAAAAGTGTAAAAGTACTGGTTTCAAAACTACTTAAAGTATAAAAGTAAAAGTAATGTAAGGAAAAAAATGCCATTAAGGACAAAAGCTTAGGCCGCGCCACAGGGGCCTATAGTGCACCACCCCACCTCCTCAAAAAAAATTTTTTTCTAAAGGCCATAATAACTATAATGTTATATTAAAATGTTAATGTTGAAAAATTTGGGATGCACTAGGCTACCTGTTTCAGCCGCATATATGCCCATTGAAAACGTCCATTGAACAATTTTAGTAGAATGCAAATACATTAAAGAACCATATATGTGTACTACTGAGCATTACATGCGTTTTTCATGCACAGTCTGTCCCTTTCTTGGGGTTTATCATCTCGCCCGATGCCTTGTTTCGTATTTTTTGATCGTTCTGAGCGTCCGTCTTCTCCTGATTCCATCGTACTGGAGAAACAGGTCATTTCTGTGGTCGTCTGGGAGATCGAATCGAAGGTCCGTAGTGCCTTACAAGGGTAACGCCTCTGTCCGGTTGTCCACCGAGTCGTTTATTTGTGCCTGAGAACTTACGGTTTATGTTATCCGTTGGGGTCATTGCTCCAAAATCGCTTGTCATCCAGGAGTCAATCGTACCAGTTACTTGGTTAAACAACAGTTCTGGTGGCCATCTATGGCTCGGGACATTCGTGGTTTTGTTTTGGTCTGCTCCGCCCACGCTTTTGTCCAGAGGTGTTGTCGCACCTGGAGTAAAGATAGAACTGCTCTCCTCCGGGTGCGGGAGCGCACTAAGGCCCAGGCCGATCGCCACCAGTCAAAGCCTCCCGATTATGTCGTTGGTCAAAAAGTGTGGCTTTCTACCCAGAACATTCCTCTCCGCACTGTTTGTAATAAGCTTGCTCCTAAATTTATAGGCCCGTTTACTGTTGCTAAGATCCTTAGTCCAGTGGCAGTCCGCCTCAAACTTCCTCCGGCGTACAGGAGAATTCATCCGGTATTTCATGTGTCAATGTGTTACAATCGACAGGTAGCGGTTCATGGGAGCGCCAGGAGGCGCTCCTAGGGGAAGGGGTACTGTCACGGTTCGCAAATCTGTGGATTTTCCTGTGGTCTGTTGTTTGTGTGTGTGTGTCTGTTTTGTCTGTCACGTGGGTTGCTGGGCAACTGTTTGTTGTCAATTGTTACTTGATCATATTCATGATTTTGTTACACTATAGGTTTTGGTGCGGACCAAAGTGCACGTTATTTGGTTGGTTGGCATATAAGCTGTGAAACAGTGGACAGATTTACAATTCATGTAGACTGTACGAGTTGAAATTGGTCTGAAAGCAATTTGTGAAGTCAACTGCTATTGATTATGTATAATTTTCCAACTAAAGAATAATGCATTTTTTTATTTCTTCTTTTATGTGCAAAAATTTCCTTCAGCCAGCAGCTCACATTGCAATACATCCACAATATGCTACTATAAGACTGGCATCTTCTCCATGTTACACTGCCGCTGGTACTCATGACAGCACTTGTGTTGATGATGTAATCGTACCACGTTTCACAGCCAGATAATACAGTGTGAAAGAAACCTGGAAAGGCGGTGGAATTGAACTCTTATGCTGTCTTGTTCTTCTATCTTGCATAGATAATACAATAAATGTGCATTGCAACCCTTGTAACTTGGTGTTTTGACACAAACACATTATTGCACAGAGTGGAGAGCAATTGTGTTACGAATTCTACACAAATTTGGTTCACAGAGGTGAGAAGTGCAAAAGGAATAACGGTGTGCCTCCACTGTGATTCATTCAAAGCGATTCCTTTAATCTGATATCTCTCAGACAGCGTTTGAAGCTCAGGTCAGACTCTCTCAGTCTGTGAGGTGTGAAGTCCAGAGGGATGATAATTCTTCAAGCTGCTGGGATTTGTAACTTCTTTGTGGAGGAGGACACGGCGGGGTAATACGGGGTAGCCGGCAGTGGCCTGGGAGTCAATTAGTCACTGCAGTGCACAATACAAGCTGACAGCAACATTGGCGGGGCCGAGGGAACACACACAAACTCTCTTGCACTCACTCCAGGCTAACAGAGAGAGCAGTCCCATGGCACTGTGCTCACCACCGCCTACAGCTTGTTAGAAGACGTACGAACTGGAGCTTGTGCGGAGAGTGAGGGCAAATATTTTAGGGTTATGAAATTCAAGAGGGAACAATAAATATGATGCACAGAAAAAGTGTGGTAACTGTGTTAGTGATAAAACATGAAGCCGGTAGGGTGGTTAATAATGGAGGCTGACACAACACGCTGGAGACCCTGAGGCTTGAATGCGCTCAGGTAAAGAATAGCGCGAGCAAAAGCCTTGAAAAGAGAGAAACCAACACCCGAAACCTTGGCAAACCAAGGATGCCCCATTAGCCATCTTTACAGACTTTCTGGTGAAATCGGTCGGCACAGTGATGTGTTTATTTATTAGCCTTTACACAGAAATGTTCATTTTTTATTCATTTATGATAAGCTTGTTTTCAACAGAAAGTAAAATTTTCTGTCTGATTTGAGAAATGAATACAGAATGCTAATTTTAGTTTGCAAACAATAAAACCGTGTGCAAATTCCAGACGATATAAATGTTGTTAGTCAAGCAATTTCCTAATAGCACATTTATTTTTTTTATGGCTGCATTTATTTGGTCAAAAATACAGTAAAAACAGTAATATTGTGAAATATTATTACAATATAGCCATTTTCTATTTGAATATATTTTAAAATGTAATTTATGTAATTTTAGCAAAAGGATTTGTGATGTTTATGATTTACAGTGTATTGGAATCGTTGGAGCTCATCATTACATTTGTTTTTCTATTTTCATTTTGATTTGTTTTTATATTTCCTCTAAATCCTAAATGAGAAGTCCCTTTGCTGCAACCCTTGAGTTCCTGTTGTTGCTAACCTACTTTCGCATTATGTTGCCAGAGTACATTGCTAAACACAGCAATGCCATTCTTTTCTTGGAAGTACAGAATGCCTGGGGAGAACTAAATCTGCACAATTCGTGGAAATGGCCCCAATAACCACCAATGCATGCAGATGCAATGTAAAGAAAAAGAAGCAAGAGGAAGCAAATCAGTTTGTTTGTATTTTCAGCACAAATATTGCACACCTCTTCTTTTATAAAGTATATTCACAGACAGGAGCACAACGCTGTCGATTTTACGTTTGTTGAGGAGAACTTTAAATGCGAAGTTGAACCAGGGTTATTATTTTGACAGAAATTTCCGTCATTTGTGAGAAAACGCCTCCCTGCCACTGACAGAATTTTCTGGTTTTCCGTGTTTTCACCGTTATACGGTAGGGGTAGCTATGTCACATCTTTTGAAAGAGTAATGACTCTCCTGATCAAAACACATGCGAAGAAGATGCAGAAACAAGCAATCTCATATGTAATCATATTAATTTGTAAAATAACGTGATTACCAACGTTAAACAGCATATAAATCAAAACTGCTTAATGCCTAATGTTACTGAATGAAATGTCGAACCAGGACAAGCTATAGGACTGTGCAAGCATTAGGTGATGATGGACTTGATCTAATCCATCTACGTTTTGATCATCCTTCTGAATCTGATCTGGATGTCTTTGACAAAAATGTGATTTTCTCATATTTTTGCTAAAAATTTTTTTTTTTTTTTTTTTTTATGAAACTTACCCACATTCAAGGGCTGATAAAAAAAAATGCATTAAGCTAGAATAAAATGGGTTATTTTATTTAAAAGAGAGTCTTCTTTCTCTTTATATATTTAATATTCAGGTATTCATGCAACAAAATATTCTGGGGGCCATTGTGAAAATGATAAAAAAATGCTGGCGGTGGCTGGCAACTTAAAAAAACAATGGCGGGGAAAGAGTTAAATACACTTAAATACACTAAAATAGCAGCATTACTAGTCTTATTGCTCATGTTATTTAGAAATATTTTTATGTTTATTGAAGGCAGGATATACAAACATTTACAACATATTCTGTATTAATTCTTTCCCCGCCAGTATTTTTTTTATTTTTTTTAAAAGCAGCATTTTTTACCATTTTCACAGTAAACACAGTGCAGCGCTTCCGGGTTCTAAGTCAGAACGCCGGCTCAGTATTGGCCACTGATTAGCCAGCTCCTGCTTCAGCATCACACGCATGCGTTGTTATGCTCACGTGAAAAGCGTCGGCCAATAGTGAGCCAGTGTTCTGACGAAGAACCCGGAAGCTCTGCACTGTGTTTACTACGTGAACAGCATAGGAGACTGAAATGGAAGAGAAGAAAATGTTGAATAAAATTGTTATTTTTGTTTGTTTTTTGTGCACAAAAAGCATTCTCGTTGCTTCATAACATTAAGGTTGAACCACTGTAGTCACATGGTCTATTTTAACAATGTCTTTCCTACCTTTCTGGGTCTTGAAAGTAGTTATATTGTTGCAGTCTATGTGGGGTCAGAGAGCTCTCGGATTTCATGAAAAATATCTTCATTTGTGTTCCGAAGATGAACAAAGGTCTGGAACGACATGAGGGTGAGTAATTAATCACAGAATTTTCATTTTTGGGTGAATTAACCCTTTAATGTTGATGATCACGTTATTTTGCATATGCATCTGCTTACATATGCTATGGCTTGTTTCTGCTTCTTCTTCACATGTCTTTTGATCAGGAGATTCAGTAATCTTTCAAAAGATGTTTCATAGTGCCCCCTACCGTATAACAGTGAAAACACATAAAAGCCAGAAATTTCCGCCAAGGGTGGGAAAGCGTTATCTCATAAATGACAGAAATTTCCATCAATGGTGGGGAAAATTAAAATTATTTTTAAGCTTGTTTTGGAGTCATTAATATGTAATTTAGTTTTACAGTTTTTTTTTCTTCAAATTTCATTAGTTTTTAATGTGTCAGATTCATTTAATTTTTGTTTTAGTTTTTATTAACATAATAACACTAATGAAACTGCAAGAACAACATCTTCAAATAGTGCTGGCTTATTTATTATTAATTATTGTATTTAATTCAAAACATTCTGCAGTCAAATATGTTCGTATGATGATGCTGAACTGTATAATTGACCATTTTGAAAAAATTGAAAAGAGAGGCATGATATTCCAAACCTGTATGACATTCTTTCTTCTATATGGAACACAAAACAAGATATTGTGAAAGATGTCTGTCCATATAATAAAAGTCAATGGGGCCAAAGTTGTTTAAAGTTGTTTAAAATCTCAGCATTAGCCACTTTTCCACGGTCGGGCCGAATGATTTCAGTTGTGTTTCCACTTGAGCCTGGTATGGCACGGCACGATTACAAACCGTTCTCGGCCCGGAATTCTCGGCATGGTTATCTAACCATGCTGAATCGTGCTGGTAGAATCCGTGAAGTGACATCGCCACTCAGGATTAGTCACTTGTCTGTTGCCTGGCTACCAGTTTCTCTGTAGCTGGCTAAGCTCTATTTGAGTGACGTAAACACAAATTAATAATAAAATTAAAAGAAATATCTGATTATCCTCCATAATGAGGTCGTTATTTACATCTCATATCATCAGTAAACCATTGTGTTACCATTACATTCCAAAGAGCAGCCGTTATCAGCCCCACAGTGGAAAATGAAACCGTAACCATACCAGCTAGCCTGGATCGGCACGGAATAGAACGGTTACGCAATGAGAACCGTTCAGCCAGACGGTGGAAAAGCGGCTATTGTTTACTTTTGTGCTCCACAAAAGAAATGCATACAGGTTTGGAAAGACAGTTCAGAGCATAAAGGCTTACAAGTGATTAAACTCATCAATAAAAGTATGGAAAATATATAACAAGTTAAAACAGGATCTTTTAACCTTTTTCTTAGTGAAATATGCTTTAATATAACGCATTAAGAATTATTGCAGCTCTTTAAGTATATGCGAGTAATTATGTGCTGTTAAAGGCTAAATATGACTATAATACCTCTTTGGTCAGTTTTTAATATTGATTTACTGAAACAATAGTGTGTTCTTGGGCAGGTAAAAAAGACGTTTATGTAAGAATAAGTAGGAGTGTAGAGAAATACGATGGTAATATTTGAGAGCTGTATAATGTCCTCAAGTTTACCTTCCTCTCTGGAATATTTTCACAGGTTAGCAGTATGTCCCCTACAGTCATTTAGAGATGGAGAAAGTGCACTGTAGACCTCAGAGCTGCTCTTATGGACAGTAAAAGCACTATGGTAGGCAGGTCTGAACTCGAGTTCAGTTCCCAAAACGAAGAACAATGTTGAAGAGCCAAAAAGTGCACGTTGTTTAATAGACAGTGACTTTCACCGCACAACCCAGGGGCGGAAGGAGAGGTCACTGCACTCAGGTCAGATGACACATCCTACACACATTCATCCTCAGAACTGTGAGCGTATTAGCATTTTTTCCAACTTTTACAAAGTTCTGACACAGTAGTTATCCTATCCCAGCAAGCAATTTTGTGTTTAAAAGACATCTAATAGCCGTCCAAACACAGCCCTGACGTTTAGGCTAAAACAAGGCCATCTAGAACATGAACATGTCAAAGAAATGAAACCAAACACCTTGTAATCACTGTTGACTTTGCTTACATGATGGGATATTATACATCTCGCAAGTTATTTTGGCAAAAACGACATGTAACCAAATTACAACCAAATTACATATAACCAAATTACATATAGTAACATATAGTTACTCATAGCCGGACTATATCGGGTCTATAACAGAGACAGTGAAATTACGGCTATTGCTTGCTGGGATATTAATGCTTGATCTAAAATAATCAATGTTTCTTGTAGTTCCCAACAAGCCTCTGTTTATGATGCAGGACTTAGAGTAGGCCTACTTGTTTGTCTTTTTGTGCAATAACTAAGGCCTTTGTTGTACAATTAGAGCACCATCTTCAGAATAGCTTTGCTTTATTTTATTGTAACTGAAATTAGCCTTAGAAATTAGGCAATAATACACCTTGATCGGCAAGCAATTCAATGTAGCAATGCTCACCTGAAGCACTCTGTCCTAACAATGCATCAACAAAATGCAACAAAATGCATCAGTATTTTCCCACTGTGATTCAAATCAGTGATTGTTGGGTTGATGTTGTCAATAAGCTCTTGACAGGAGTATGTACGCTCGCCTATGATGGCCCTGGCCTCTGACGGCCCTGGCCTCTGACGACAACATCACACTCTTTTCATGCACTAATATTGTAAAATGAAATTTGAATTGGTTCATGGAACTGATGAATAGGCTTTAGCTTAGAGCCAAAAAGTATTACAGAGAAGCATGAAACAATTGTTTATTGATTACACAAAACATTGAAAACCCAGTGTTGACAACCAGTTGTATAACTGAATTTTTAATTTGAACAGATGTGTAAAGATATAAAAAGATACACTTGGCATATGATAAAGCAGTGGAAAAACAGATGTAGACTTGTAGATGTAGTACTAATGGAGGGACATATCGCATTTGACCACAATGGGCCCTATCATACACCCGGCGCAATGCGGCGCCAGGCGCAACGCAAGTGTTTTTTGCTAGTTTCAGCTCGACGCAGTTATCATTTTCACATCCAGGGCCACGTTGTTTAAATAGCAAATGCATTTGCGCCCATCTGTTCGCCCATGGGCGTGCTGGTCTGAAAACGAGGTGTACTCAGGTGCATTGTTGGCGCGTTGCTATTTTGAGGCAACTGAAAACGACTGCGCCATTGACCAACAAAAACCTGGTCTAAAGTCAATAGCACAGTATTTTTTGTGTTATTTAAAGGGCGTGTTAGTAATATGTGCCTATTGACAGGTGCACAATGCGCGTACACTCTGCTTATTACACACACAGGGGATGCGCAGCAGCACACAAACATTTTTAAATATTAAAAATAAAAGTATTACAATGTAAAATATTATTATTGTGTACATAAAGATAAAAATGCCTACATCTCATAATGGATAGTCATTGCATGTATCAGAATGACCTATTTGAAGTAATGACGAATGAAATTGGCTACTTATTTAACCAATTGTGGCAATACACATATGTATTTAAACTGACTCGTCAGGTTGAGGGTGTCTATATTCCGCCATGTAAATAGCGAATCCGCCATGGAGCAAGCGCAACTGGCTTTTAAAGGGATTGGGAGATGAGACTCTGATTGGTTTATTGCACGTTATGCCCAAAACACACTCATTAAGAGAATAGGGACAACCCTTTTAGACCATGCACTGGGCGCGCCGACCATTTTTCCTGTCGTTAAACTAGCAAAAGTGGATTCGGACACACAGTGCCGAGCCTAGACTTCTGGGGGCCCTAAGCAAAACTTTGTCTGGGGGCCCCTGTCAGTGCGTTCATTATGACCCCCAGTGACCCCCTTTTAGAGCAGTGTACACTGTCAACAAACAACAGTGAGTTGAAATGTTCAGTAAATTAAAAAATAAAAGCAATAGAACAAATCCAACAAAAAAAAAAGATATGAATGAAATGAACAATTTAGCCTACTGCTTGTAATAGTCTACTCTACAGAAATGGAATAAAGTAATGAAATGTAAAAAACATAATAATAAAATAAAACATTGCATAGTCTTCACTGCATGAATTAAATAAACAGTGATTCTTATTAATGTTACTAATGTTATTCAGGGAAGAGCAGTTAATGATTCTCTCGTTTTATTTTGTTGTTTTATTAACATTAAATAACAGAGAGAGCAGCGGGTTTATCAGCTGCTGTCACTTTAAGACCAAATGCACAGACCTAATACACTGACAAGCATTCGATTATTTTCCCAGCTCACAGAATAATCATCCTGTTCACCAAAGACATAACTGAATGCGTTTAAGTCCCCAAGAAGGACATTTTGACATATTTTTGCGTGTATTTGTCTGTTTAATCACTCACCCCTTTTACACGTGACGCTACATGATTCGACTGATTTGGATGTTACGTATGGTTACAGCGCACCGCTTTAAAGGAAAGGAACGGAAAGCGGCATCATGTTTTCATAATCGATGGAAGCAAAAATCAAAAACGAAACTAAAACACAGCCCTAAATAGCTGATTCCCGAGAGCAAGGGGGCCCCCTGGTGGTTCGGGGGCCCTACGCAGCTTGCGTACTCTGCCTATAGGGAGGATCGGCTCTGCGGACTTAAAGAGACTTCAAACCGACATGTAAAGTAACCAATCACAGTTTGTTTTGTTCCATGTCATGTTTAGGGGTGTGAAAATATAAAGTCGATAATAGACTGGCATGCATCTAATAAATTATTCATTCAAGAACGTTGTGCAAGTTTACAGCCACAATGGCGTCGTGAACTTCACATTCTTTTGAAAATCCACCGTTAACCAACCTAACTAAGGTCCTGATAACCACTCATTGTCAAAGTTGTAAACACAACAGCTTTCTTCTTCGTTGAGGGGGTTTGGCGTTTTATTTCCAAGTGGACCATTAAAGAACTACAACACACATGTCTATAAAATTCAACCAGTCAGATGACGACTATGAAACTCCCGAAGTGTTTCCCATTTTGTGTGGTCCGTGGGTGTTAAGTCTGAGGCTGAGACTAGCAACACCACTCCTGCTGGTAGATGCTGTAAATACAAAATCTGGCTCTGAAAATGAAAATGTCTTTCTCAATTAATGGCCATTTTATATACATTATTGTTCTCTGTTTTTTAAGTAAGTAATACTTTTATTCAGCAAGGACACATAAATTGATCAAAAGTGACAGTATAATGTTACAAAAGATAAATAAGTAAGATTAACGTTTCTATTCATCAAAGAATCTTGAAAAAAAAAATGGTATGTGGTATATAATGGTATAATGGTAATAATAATGGTATAAAATGGTATATATATGACCATTATTTATTTATTTAATAATTTATTTATCTCAAGTGCTGTATCAGTTGAATGTTTTTAGTGTTTTTGGAGTAATTGCACACCAAAGAGGTCACTGGAAAGCGGCATGTCCTAAAGACATTTTGTAGAATAAACATAAGTGTGCAGTCTATTAAGAATTAATCTAGCTGGAGTCTTCAGGGTCTCCCCATTGATTATTTGATTAAGAGATACACTTAGAGAAGCTAATCAGGCAGGCATAAGTCATGGTGGTATTGTAAATGAGGGTTAACTCCAAGCTAAGACAATGAAGATAGGTGAAAATCATAATTCATGTGTTTGCCTGTAGCATCCCATACTCCCCAAGACAGCTTTAATCATAAAACTAAGAATTAAAATATCTTATATTTTGTATTGCTATACTGTTATAAAAATTTTATTGATTTACATTACAAGTAATCAGAATTTATTCCTTTTGAATAAAACTGAGGTGTTTTTTTTCCCTTGACTTTTTAAAAATGTTGTCTAAAGGTTCAATAAAATTACATTATAAAGATTTTCATATGTTAAATGGCTATAATTGTTTTATTTGCACGTATTGGTATTTATATTGGTGATGATAGATTGAAGTGCAAATAAAGGGTATCGTCTCTTCACCCGCACGGGTTAATGCGAGTTATAAAGAAGGTCAGTCTTGTGTCTTGACTGATGAGCGGTGTGACAGTCTACCGTTAAGTGGTCTGAGACACAGAACGTTCTCTGCTAGGAGACTGGCTGGGAGTTTGAGTGAATGAATGACATATCGTTTTCATGGAAGTGATGGCCACATGGATGTCCACTCTCCTCATGGCCGGATGCCCAAATAACATCAGCTGCTCACATGGAATGATGGAGAAAAATTTCCCTCTGTTGACATCCAGATCAAGGTGACCGTGCGTTGAAGAGGATCAGCAATAATGCTGGACAGAGGGGATCTGACCTGTCTAACCCACCTGCAGTCAAGCTTTTACTGAATTAGAGGGCCGTGGTGGTACTTTGATAGATGGCGTTGGGAATGAGGATATTAGTCTCTCGGGGAAGCTGTTGTGTGGAGTTAGAGTGAATAATTAGTCAGGGTGCAGTGGTTCACATTTCTCACAGTTTGGTTTGCATCATGGTTTTGGTTCAGTAAATACTCTGTACGCCGCTATTAGGGGTGTACAATTAGATTTGCATTTTGTGAAATGTCACAGCAGATATGAACAGTTCTGTTGTCACCGTCAAAGATCATTAAGACACACTGGTAACTAGTAAACATCATGAGGGTTCATCATCATACACACCAGAGATACGAATAAGAGCGATGCATTTGTTCCAGAAAAAAAAAAAAATCCAAGGAGTGTGCGTCTCAAATTAGTGCTGTATTAGTTAAAGTGATGTAATGAGTATAGACAAAGGCACCTAAGCACCACCGGTATAAAAATAGTAGGCCTGCTGATGTGACTAGCATACTAGAGTAGAGTATGAGTAGAAATTTTAATACATTAATTTTAATTATTTTTTTGTCATTTCATGATTATTTGTAGCATTTTTATTTGATATATTTTCAATTTTAATTTATTCCTGTGATGCAAAGCTGAATTTTCTGCATCATTACTCCAGTCTTCGGTATCACACGATCCTTCAGAAATCATAATATGCTGAAACATTTAATACTATTATCAATGTTGAAAGCAGTTGTGCTGAATATTTTTGTGGAAACCGTGTTTTTTTTTTTTTTAATAAATAGAAAGAACAGGATTTACTGCCAAACTTTTGAACTGTACTGTGTGGAAGTTGCAATGAAATGTGAATGTAATTTAAAAAGTATATACATTTTTACACTGCCTTAACTTATTTAACAGAATTTTTTAAAAATGTATAGTCATTACATAAATTATTTCTTTTTCTTTCTTTGAGCTGTGATGTACTGTAATGAAGAAGCTGCATAGCACCCTCAAGCATCCTTGTAAAACTGGACCTAGATGCATCTAATACTAACTCCAAAACTTCTGCAGCAATCACCCTTTTACATCCTCTTTTAAATTAGAAATATTCTGTTTAGAGTTTAGTTTTGTTTAGATTATGTGACTTGATGATGGGAGATGAGAAAACCATATTTCTTTGTGTATGGTGCAAATTTTTGTGTGTCGTGTGTGTGTGTGTGTGTGTGTGTGTGTCTCACCTCAACTACCACTAGTGCCCCCTTATAATTAGCTATTAGCAATTAGTTGTTCCTGAAGATGTCGTTTTGGTCAATGGCATTGAGAATGAATGCTGCTTCTGAATGCATTTGTTTAGCTTAAACTTGAACGGTTTGACTTCATTTGAACATCACAGTAGTTCTCCCATCGTGTGATGCCACCAGGGATGAAAGGTCAATGACTTGCTCTTTGATTTTCTTATTCTAGCACAGCTCCCTCTGTAACCCTCAGCGGTACCCCATAATTACCCACTGAACGCTGAGATACAACCCTGAATAAAACACGAGAACTCTGCGGTATAAGATCGACACAATTTGAGATGAACCGCTCAGATCTGGACACATAATCGGAGAAATCTCCAATTGCATGTTGTCTATTTTTTTCCAGGAGTCACTTCAGGGCTGTCAGATTTTAGGTGAGGATTCCTGAGTGATTTTGTTGCTTTACAATGCAGATCCTGTGCTAATAGCTATACCTGCAGCTAATCTTCTTCTAGGAGGAGAAAAATTATCGACTCTCCTGACCTTCTGACGATATTTTATAGATGAGACCACCGAGCAATGTTCTCTTCCTCGAGGCAAGTGCAGATGGAAGCTTTTAGCAATGCAGTGAGTTATACTAAAGACTCACAGATACAGATGCACCATTTTCAAACTGCGTCAGAGAGGAAAATTAGAGATTCTGACATGTTAACGTAATGTGCGCTCCCAGGACCATGGGAGCAAACTGGTTAGGTTTTTTTTTTTAAATTACGAAGTGGTTTAGACTATTTCTAGAGAAAGAAATGCTTAATGGTCCTTAAAACTGTTTTCTTTATGCAATAATATATATATATATTCTTTTTTTTTTTTTTTTTTTTTTTGCAATTTGGACGTTATACACTCACCTAAAGGATTATTAGGAACACCTGTTCAATTTCTCATTAATGCAATTATCTAATCAACCAATCACATGGCAGTTGCTTCAATGCATTTAGGGGTGTGGTCCTGGTCAAGACAATCTCCTGAACTCCAAACTGAATGTCAGAATGGGAAAGAAAGGTGATTTAAGCAATTTTGAGCGTGGCATGGTTGTTGGTGCCAGACGGGCCGGTCTGAGTATTTCACAATCTGCTCAGTTACTGGGATTTTCACGCACAACCATTTCTAGAGTTTACAAAGAATGGTGTGAAAAGGGAAAAACATCCAGTATGTGGCAGTCCTGTGGGCGAAAATGCCTTGTTGATGCTAGAGGTCAGAGGAGAATGGGCCGACTGATTCAAGCTGATAGAAGAGCAACTTTGACTGAAATAACCACTCGTTACAACCGAGGTGTGCAGCAAAGCATTTGTGAAGCCACAACACGCACAACCTTGAGGCGGATGGGCTACAACAGCAGAAGACCCCACCGGGTACCACTCATCTCCACTACAAATAGGAAAAAGAGGCTACAATTTGCACGAGCTCACCAAAATTGGACAGTTGAAGACTGGAAAAATGTTGCCTGGTCTGATGAGTCTCGATTTCTGTTGAGACATTCAGATGGTAGAGTCAGAATTTGGCGTAAACAGAATGAGAACATGGATCCATCATGCCTTGTTACCACTGTGCAGGCTGGTGGTGGTGGTGTAATGGTGTGGGGGATGTTTTCTTGGCACACTTTAGGCCCCTTAGTGCCAATTGGGCATCGTTTAAATGCCACGGCCTACCTGAGCATTGTTTCTGACCATGTCCATCCCTTTATGACCACCATGTACCCATCCTCTGATGGCTACTTCCAGCAGGATAATGCACCATGTCACAAAGCTCGAATCATTTCAAATTGGTTTCTTGAACATGACAATGAGTTCACTGTACTAAAATGGCCCCCACAGTCACCAGATCTCAACCCAATAGAGCATCTTTGGGATGTGGTGGAACGGGAGCTTCGTGCCCTGGATGTGCATCCCACAAATCTCCATCAACTGCAAGATGCTATCCTATCAATATGGGCCAACATTTCTAAAGAATGCTTTCAGCACCTTGTTGAATCAATGCCACGTAGAATTAAGGCAGTTCTGAAGGCGAAAGGGGGTCAAACACAGTATTAGTATGGTGTTCCTAATAATCCTTTAGGTGAGTGTATGTGACCTGGACATGTTTTCATGGTTATAATAAACTTGCCCTGAGTGCAGTTCTTATGGAAGGAAGTATTGTTGCAGAAAAGTACAAATGTTGTAATGAATTCCCCCCCTCTTCCTCAAGCCATCTGAAGTGAGCGCATTGGGAAGCAGAGTTAATGGAGTGTTTAATGTCTTTAGTTTTGAAAGTCTGTCTGAAATATTTGTAGAACATTGAAAGGGACAACATGAAGCATAATAATTTCTCGAATAAAATATCACATTAACCTGGGAACAAAAACACGGTATATTTCAGGTCCAGCAGCACTGAGGTGAAACATTATACTGTACCCACAGGACCAGCGTATTGTAAAACAATTATAAGTTGTTGTACTTGGAAAGTGATCTTTTTTTGCTGTGACCTTGCAGTTTGTGAACATTATGGTTTCATATCCAACCTGATTGGAGACTTTATAAGGAAGCATTCTTCCTAGGTGTCCAGTAGAAATAGTCCAGGGAGAGTATGAGAGAACATGGAGATACATGCCCTCATTATCTCCCTCCATTGTGTCCACCCCATGAAACCCAGGTTGTAGACTCATCCCGGGATTTATAATGGTCCCAGAACCCATTAGTCATGACAGATGATATCATGAGAGCTTATTTTAAGGTGTGTATTATATCCTCATGCCACTCAGGAATAGTAGCTGAACTAGAGGGTATAAAGTCTCGTCCAGTTTTACTTGGACCAATGCAGACATCCTCAAGAAATAAACTGCTAAAAATGACCCAACTTTCTGATGTGTCTGAAACCTAAAGGTTTTCTTTCTTCAGTGTTTGTCAGCATTTACTGGGAATGTCAAGGGTGCAAGTGTTTGTTTATGGCCTTAAACTTGTTCAGGTCGTGTCCCGAGTCAGACACACACACACACACATACACATGCACACACACACACCTCAGAGACTTGACAAGCCAGAGGAGGCGAATCAAGAATACCGGCGGCACTCTGTTGATCCTATCAGCTTGATAGACAGCACGAACACACTTGCAAACCCCGCACACAGCGCCAAAAAGGGGACGGGGAGGGTGTTAATGGCATTTCTACATTCAGCTATCAGCATCTCATCTTATAAAGCAACCAAATCATGTTCATTCAGCTGACACTCTTTTGATCTTAATGGCTTGATGGACTAGGGAGGCTCAGCCAAAAATGAGCTTTGCTCTCGACAAACGCTCAGCTTGGCTAGGGTCCCACCCCTCACTTCACACCTGTCTCTGAGACTGAATGGCTTCGTTAGAACCGTGTTAAAACTCATTCACACTGGCCATTCATCATCTCGCACCTCTGACGCGCAGAACTCTCCCAGCCTGGATGCGCTAAACGAGTTATTTACCTACGCTTCTCACTATTTATCTTATTTTACCTTTTTTCAAACTAAATTATAGTCTTGCCTTGAATGCTTGCAAAGAGGCGTGAAAATGCGAGCCTAGATCTGGCCGATAACTGGAATGACATGCTCTTTGTGTGTCAGTTAATGTTGGACGGGCAGCAAATATTTTCATCCATATACACATGTGTTTGAATGTGTTCTTTTTTTCTAAGAGGTCAATTTAATAAAGCATTACATCATGGTAATTTTACCAAAGTTAGCATAAAATCAAAATTAACTCTATATACGTTTCTAATAATTAATTAATTTAATAAAAAATGAATTAATTTATCCGAAATCTTCATAAAAATGTAAAGACTTTCTTTGTCTCTCAAATAACTTTCCTTTTTAGCTGATGTCATCGAGTCCATGTGGGCTAGGACAATCATGTTTTTGAATGGTTTATTGCTATTATTGTTATGGCAACAATAATACTATACTATTTTTTTTAATTATTAATTTTAAATACTGCTGTCCATATAAGTTTTGAGGTCATTGTATCTGATCTATTTTAATTCTGCTGCCATTTGGCTATTTTAACTATTAAAAGATAATAAATAAATATAATAATAATACATTTGCAATTCATTTGCAATTCAATACGACATCTTTTGAAAATGTGCAGTGCACAATAAAAGCTCCTTTGTATTTATATACTTGTTTATCTGTGTAGTCTGTTTGGTGTAAATGAGAGTAATATATGCCTCAGTGGTCTGTCTGTAGTTCTGGTTAGGACGCAGAGAGGGTATGTACTGGAATGTCATGGAGATATATTAAAATAATGAATAACATCCCTAGGCAAGAGGGAGGAAAAGACACAAGAGCAAGCCCTCTAAATGACTTCCATTAATTCCCATTCTACAGACTCTTCTTCGTGCTGTGCAGTCTGTGTGTGCGCAAAAGTTTGTATGTTTGGTGCTCAATAATGTTCCTTACACCCTTCATTAAACATCTTCTGAGCTTTAATAGAATTCTTTTTGAATTTGTGGTTGAGGTAAAACAAAACATAAATCATTATTCTTTTTCAGTAGAACAGTAGGGCTTTGAAAGTCTAAAAGGCTTCTAAAATCTCCATAGTGAAATTGAATTTTAGCGATAACACATAAACCATTCAAGACAGACCTGTGATGAACTCTAAGATTGTTAAATGATGGTATGTGATTCCATAGAAGTGTAATTTCATCATTTTTTTTTAAAGGATATACACCAGCCTGAAGAGAGATCAACCATCAAAGCAGTGAGATCAACCATCAGAGAAGTTGCTGTTACCATGAAAATCACGTCAAATTCCATAGAGGTCAGTGTTTGCAGGTTTGCAGGTTATCAGAGGTGATGATATCTAGTTTCAGTGCTTTAGAAGAGAAAATTCTCAAGAGGAATTACACACTGGAACAAGCTTTTCCCTCTAGCCTTCGCATTTACAGCAGGAACCCCATGATGATGTCTTCTAGTGCTTTTCTTCTTACATTGTTTCTGTCCATTGAGAGAGAACTAGTCACTGGTTTGCCAGGTTAGTGACATCAAAGATACTGTTTTGTTAGAGGGACTTTTTAACAAGTAAACTACAGTATATATTCATGAGCAGAACTCACCCTACGTGGTACATGCAAATTGAACCAGCCATTTTGCTCTGCCGCATTTATTTGAGTAACTACAATTTGGCTTTACTATAATGTGTTGTTGCAGCAGTAAAAAAGTTGGTCATTCCTAACAGTGTTATGTTTTATTTTTCTCTCTTTTTTTAAAGCTGTGACTATTGCACTGTGCTAGTCATTGTATAGCTCATTGAATAAAAGTTTCGGGAACAGAAGGCATAGTTTAATGATGCCCAGTAGTGTAATGAACATCTACCATTATTGAGTATTTAGATCTGTGTAATTAATGACTTGTGTTTTTAACAACAGAAAATATATTCTATTACAGTTGGTATTGCCATATGACCAGAATGCTTGTATCAGAGCTTCTCTAAAGCTCAAACATTAGATTTCCAAGACTAAGGTCTCCTTTTCCACCTTGCATTAACATGCATTTTCAGTGATTTAATCGGATAACACTCGACCATGTTAGGTGGTCAAGGATGGATTCTTTATTCATTAAATTTACATTTATTCATTTTTCAGATGCTTTTATCCAAAGCGACTTACAACTGAGGAATGCAGGAAGCGATCCGTCATGAAGAGGCGAATAATTGCAAAAAGTGCTCAAAATAAGTTTCAGACATTGCTTAGAGTAGCATAAGCTAGAATAGGGAGGGAATAGAGGAAAATGAAGGGATTTTTTTTTCTTAAGCCCTATTCGGACGGGATTAGTTTTACAAGGGTAGATGGAGTAAAGTAATTTTACCACAGGACATCTGTAATTTTAATGGCAAATTTGCACGGGATAAGAAATCTCAGTAAAACTAGCAGAAGTGGGAGGGGTAACTTGATTTACGCACCGCCGTCATCTCCCTGTTGTCATGTGCATATTAAGTTGCTTCCTGATATCACATGCGCAAACACATATAATCTATATATGACCTATATATAACAGTTAGGTCCGGTCAAACAATTTATTAATTAAATTATTTAAATTCTGATTGGATTCTGTTGGTAATAGGCACTTACCTAAAGCTAAAAGAAGTTTTGTGCCTGACAAGTGCTTTCAACCTTTTTTAAATCTGAATGGTAAGCAGAAAGCACTTGAGGTTTGCCACAGACTTGTACCACTGTCTAGAACGCAACTGAATGCTTTTTCAAGCTCCTCCATATTTGAAAAACTGCTGAAAACTACTTTTAAACAGGAAATGAAGGAATATTTACGTACATATTTACAATATTTACAGCGGGTCTATTCGGACGCGATTAGTATTACCTGAGGTAATTTTTCCGGACCTTTTTACAGAAGGTAAAAGTTGCAGTAATCTTTACTGACATTGTCCATAATGATTACTGAGATGGCACATTCGCACAGGACTAAAATCACTGAGAAGCTCTGGTAATAATTACTTTACCCCACCTCTCCGTGTTAAACTAATCCCGTCCGAATAGGGCTTTTGTCCTTTCACATTGATACGTTTTGGAATTCAGGCAAATGCTGTCCAGCTTAATATGTTAATACAAGACCATGGTAATACCAGGTGTAAATGAAGCATAACTTTAAAATTCCTCTGAGAATACTGAATGCAGTGCATTGTTAAAAAAAGAAACTAGTTAAAAACTACTAGTAACTCATGAACTTTACTTCAGTAATGTTTTGTTTAGCATTGACACAAATGTTAAAAAAGGGCGCCGAGATGGAGCGAGAGAGAGATTTTCATGTTAATTTCAATTCTGAAAATACTTCAGATATGAAGACCTTCCAAAAAGTTCAGAGCAGGCACTTCCACACAAGATCCATTAACAAAATGCTGCTTTTTGGATCATGTCAGGCCATTCTTCAAAAAGGTACAAAGTAACAACAGCACTTGAGTACTTAATTTTGCTTTCCAGTAATAAAAGACAGTGACTAAAATGCATCCATTTAGAGAAAAGATAAATCTTCTGTAATCTTCTTAAAAGTTTGAGATCTATTTTGTAATGTCATGAGCAGGTTTTGCTCAGAAAGATTGTGCTCAGTAAAACTAATGTTATACTGTATGCTGAAAAGGCATAGACTGAGCTTGGGGATTTTGTCAGGGTTTGATATGTGACAGCAGGGCTCATTTTGAGACAAAAACTGCATCGTCAGTGTCTTGCCACAGGGTACACGTGTATACAGCATAAAATCATATATTACTCACCTGTTCCTCCCTGATGGTGTATGTTTGAAGAGTTACAGAGGGACATAAGGAGCTAGAATTCTGCAGTGAGTGCAGAACTCGCTGGGCTTAATTGGATTATTAGTGATTCTTATGGGCTATAAACTTCCACAAAGCAGAGCTGAGGTGTTGGGGAAAACAGAGAGAAGGAAGTGAAGAAGGAAAGGGTCAGAAGGAAAGAGACAAAGCATTAAGGGATAAAGAAAGAAAGAAAGAAAGAAAGAAAGAAAGAAAGAAAGAAAGAAAGAAAGAAAGAAAGAAAGAAAGAAGGAGATAAAGCATAGAGACAAGAAATGGAGGAAGCAAGGAAGGATAGAAGGAAAACAAAAAAGGAAGATGAAAATAGGGCAGGATGAAAGGAAGGAAATGGAGAGCAGAATTAAAAGCAGGAAGGAAGGATAAAAGGGCAGGAAGACGAAAGGAAGTTAACAGGGGGGAAAGGAAATGAAGGGTATAAAAGAAAGCTGGAAGAAAAGAAACAGAGCGCAGGAAGGAAAGCATGGAAGGAAGTGGTAAGGACAAAAGGAGGATGATTGAAGGCAGGAAAACCTGAAAAAGGAAACAAAGGATGGAAATTAAGGGCAGAAAGGAAAGTAGAAAGAAGGGAGAAAAGCAAAAGAGAGAAGGTAAAAAGAACGAGGGAAATGGAGGAAGAACGAGAGCCGGAAGTTAGGCATTACAGAATAAAAAAGAAAGCAGGAAAACAAATTAATCTCAGAAAAGAAAGAGGGAAGAAAACAAAAGACAGTGGAGAAAGTGGTAGGTCTATTGTGTGTGTGGTTAAGGAGAGGACTGCACTGCCTCTCAACAGGGATCAGGCCTCTGCGTGCAGGCTGAGGAGGAGGGACGTGACAGAGGAAGGAAAGAGAGCAGGACTGGAGGTGTGCGCAGCTCATCTCTTTAACTGTGGCTCAGTAATGAGGCAGCACCGGTGCTCAGTGCTGTACTGACTGTGCCATGCGTTCAACGTCGTGCTGAGAACATGCCGCACTGCGGGCGATTCAGGCTGTGCTGCGGCGCCTCTGCTCGGCGTCCAAGTGTGTGGCACCCTGCGGTCCTGAGACTGCCAACTCTGCTCTCTTCCGCAAAGGACTTTGGGGCTTCTGGCCCTCATTAGAGGGTGAGCAAGTATCCTTTGATACACAGCTATGCCTTTTGAATCTCACACTACCTACCTTTGACCCTTCTCACGCCTTTGGCAACCAGCCTTCCGGCTTTTAACTCTTTATGACAAGTCTCCTTGCACTTTCTATTTCCTGATCAAAGGACACTTTAGTTTTCTTTTCCTCTTTAATGTACCTCCCATTTCCCTCCTCTCGTTAAGTCTGTAGACCTCACGATAAGTCTGTTCATGCACATTTCCTGTGCTGTTCGGCTACTTGTGTTAAAGCAAAGTAGACGAAAGTAAGGGTACAAAGGAAAACAAAGGATTCCCAAGGTTGTCTTTCATTGGTGATCTTTTCCCCTCCAGGGCATTGTGTTGTATTTTCCCTGTCTGTCTTCCCTCAATGGTGCAAGTCTCTCTGAGCTGGAAGAGGATATAAAAGCTTCTGACTCATCCCTCAGGTAAGCCCTGTCCTGAGGGTCAACCCTGTGGCACCCTTTGAAGCTTGTTGTAATTAAAATAAAATAGGAGTGTTTCTTCTAGTTAGTCAGCATGATAGGGGATGTGCAACCTGTTTTGCTTCCATAAAGGAAGCAAGGGATAAGTTGGGTGGGACTTGGGATCATGTGTAGAGAATTGATTGGATTGTTGATGTGGATGTTTTGCACCAAAATGGAGCTCGGTGGTTGGAGGGAAAGGCTTGCTGAAGCTAAAATGGAAAGATGTTTAAGAGTTGGGGCAAGTTATTATTTTTTTCAGAATAAAGATTATGAAAACCAGCATTCCTTGTTAGTACTTTGAAATAATGTGCACCGATGATTCGTGGACAGCGATATTGGGAACATGCATTAAGGAAGTCAGTAAGGGCCATTTTGACTTCATGTTGACTTCAAGTTGGCCTTTGATATCAGTGGATAGAAGATATGGATTGAGGTATCAGTTTCATATCTCTGTTTTAGCATTTATACCGTGTGGATTAATGTTTAGGCTTTCTTATGTTCATAGTATTTTGGGGATTGTGAAATGTCAAAAATCAGCTTCATCTCTGAATGTTAACACTGGTTTCGCCCCAGCAGTCCTAGTGATCAAAAGAGACACAGAGATTCCCGCAGGTCTTCCTGATTAAAATGCATGCGTGACTGTGTGACATTTTAGACCTAAAGAGATGCTCTTTTCCCATCGCCTTCATCTTCCACAGAAGTTTTGCTCATAACTTTATCTAATGGATGCTGGAGCTTGTAATATGGGCTTCAAGTTGCATTACTTATTTCGATATGTTCCTCACACAAAGTGCACAAGTTGAATGGACTACTTTCATGGTTCTTTAGCATACTTTTTTGAAGCCTGAAAGCATTAGTTTATATTCGTTATAATTGCATGGAAAAGAGCAGCCAACTTTGTCAAAAAAAAAAAAAAGAAGGACAAGAAAAAAGAAAGCTATGTGGGTTTAGAATGACGTGAGAGTGAGTAAATAATAATTGAATGTTCAGTTTTGGGTTGAACTATTTATTCCTTTAAAGTCACTTACAAGTAAAAGTCAGACTTCACCTTCAAAACGGTTTCAGTCCTTTAGGGAATGCTGTCATACTCCTGAACTCGTTGTAACGTTTTGTTTTCAAGAAGAAAGGCCTATAGTTCTGTGAGGAATGACATAGGTGGAGATCTAATTGGGACACAAAAGTTTCAGTAAAGGTGAGATGTTTTGATCTGGCTTTCCAAGAGGTTATGGAATAATTTTGATCTAATCCTGGTTTAGTTCCATGTGTTAGGCATTTGGTCATTATTCTAGAATTAGGAAACCTCATGACCTCATTATAAAATAAAGTCCAATAGATCCTGTAAAATGGCTTGGAAAATCAAGTCCATGGTGGTACAAGCTGTCTAAAATGAATTGTCATAATTTACTCACCCTTATGTCATGTGTCATGTTTGAAAGCAATTTGAAAAGCAGTTTGAGCAGTTTGAAATGCCATTATTCACGGAAAAGCTAAAGAGTAGTCTACAAAAACTCTTTAAATCTCATTGCCAGTTGCTCATTTAAGATGCCACACACCATTTGTTCTTGTGTATCTCGTAACCAAAAGCAATGTGCAAGTCTGAATATTCAGAAGTGTGAATTTGAGTTGAACGCTACTGTGAAGTGAAACATTTTCATTTGAGAATATACCTAAGTGCCTTTCCTAGATATTGTGTTATGTGAGAGAGAATGCCTACAGGAAGGTGGAATATTAAATGGATGTTTACAAGAAGCCGATGTACCCAGATCAATACCTGCTTTGTGACTGTAAGGAAGAGAAGATGGGTGTGATGAGAACATGCACCATAGATCAGAGAACTACAGCATTTATCAGATACTTAGAATAGCACCCTTCAACCCAGCAGACTCTTACTTCTTTACCTTCAGGAAAGAAACTCTCACTGTGATGTGAGCTGTAGCTGTAGCCTAATCATATTGAGCATGTGGTGCACCCTGTTATTTCCAGTCCTCTTTCAATAGAAGTAGCAAAACAACAGCATTTTTTATTATTTATTTTAATTTTTAATTTAATATTTATTTTTCTGCAGGCCACAACTGACAATGACAACTGATGACTGCTTTCTTGTTATGCGTCTCATCGCTTTGATGCTAATTTTAATTGCTATGTGAATAACATGTAATATTAGCGTAATGTCTAATCATGCACTCTTTTGGAGTCTCTGTGTTGCTGAGGTGCTTCTCTGTTTCAACGTGACCAGCACTTTAACACTCTGGAGCAATTAACACTTCAAACCAATAACAATGCTAATGTGCTGACCTCTGACCTCCCATTATTTAACTTCAGATATTTACTGGTGTCGCTAGGGCAGCAAATGTAAAAGCTGTTGATGCATTTTTTTGTTTAAAAAAATCTTTCAAAACGATTTGTTGGAATCAGACAAAAAAATGACTGAGCTACACCTGTTTGAAGTCGATAGAGTCAGCAAAGTCAATTTTGAGAAAAATTAAGTTAAAGTTTTCTGAAGGTTCCAAAACAAAGTCATTTAGCAACCATACTGTAAAATCCCTGGTAATAACACCAAATTTGGCACACACCAAGTCAAAACCAAATATCTATAGGAAAAATATATATTCAACCTCCTATATTCATAATCCCCCCTCCACCAAACTTGCAATTGGTGATGTAAGGCTTGGATGCAGCTGCTTGGCCATGGAAACCCATTCCATAAAGCTCTATACACACTGTTCTTGAGCTAATCTGAAGGCCACACGAAGTTTGGAGGTCTGTAGCTATTGACTCTGTAGAAAGTTGTGGACGTCTGCGCACTGTGCGCCTCAGCATGCGCTGACCCCGCTCTGTGATTTTACGTGTCCTACCACTTCATGGCTGAGTTGCTGTTGTTCCCAATTGCTTCCACTTTCTTATAATACCACTTACAGTTGACTGTGGAATATTTAGTAGTGAGGAAATTTCACTAATGGACTTATTGCACAGGTGGCAACCTATCACAGTACTGCAGTTGAATTCACTAAGCTCCTGAGAGCAACCCGTTCTTTCACAAATGTTTGTAGAAGCCGTCTGCATGCCTAGGTGCTTGATTTTATACACCTGTGGCCATGGAAGTGATTGGAACACCTGAATTCAATGATTTTGAGGGATGTCCCAATACTTTTGGCAATATAGTATATATTTAACTTTTTTCCCCCACAATTGTTTGATTAACATTAATGAAACAGACAGCCTATATATTAAGACCTACTGTACCACACAGATCTAATATAATGTTAATCATCAGATGTTTTTCTCCAACAGTTAACCAAACATTCACATAACAGATAATGTTTGCGTGAATACTCGCCAAGACAGATATTTTGAAATACTGTAATTCTGTGTATATGTGTATATCGGGATCGCGCGTTGTCTGAGGCGCCTTTGTGTGCACGCTTCGGATCTGTCAGTCAGTGGGAGTAAGATCTTTTTGTTTACATCAGCATGAAATTTGAAAATCACATTTTATTGGTTCAGACTCAAGCCATCGAGAATTCGCTATGAATATTCATAAAGTTGGAATACTGCATTTAAGGCGATACCAAACTTGTGCTGAGGGAAGCACCAGTCATCGAGAAGCGAGCAGTGAAAATGGCAATTTTCATGGACAAAGGAAAGGTACTCCTCTCAGAAAACGTACTTTTAGATGTTTAATTGCTATTTGGAGCATTGGGATCGCTAGATGAGGGCTTAAACCTCAAATTCGACCAAAAATTCGACCATTTTTCACTTGTTTTGCCTGTAGCTCATAATTAGCCTGTGCGCATTCCGACTCATTTTGCCAGCACGGGTCATATGAATGGTTGGGAGGGAGCATGAAGAATCATTTTCACACATGAATTGGCACCTCTGTGTGCAGACCTTAAATTCATTGAAAGTCTTTGGGATGTGCTGGAGTAGACTTTACAGAGTGCTTGACTCTTGCATTGCCAATACAAGATCTTGGTCAAAAATTGATGCACCTCTTGATGGAAATAACATCACACCATTTATTTCCATTGGCAATGCAAGAGTCAAGCACTCTGTAAAGTCTACTCGAATATAGCATGTCTGAATTACATTCATACTTCACGCATGCATACTATATAGAACATACTTTTCTAGCGGTCATTAAGTAATTACTTATTCAAAATAAGTACCTACTCAAGAGAGTGCGATTTCGGATGCAGCTATAATCTTATCTTATGCTTTTCTATGCTGATCAATAAAAGGGCATCATTACCAGAGCAGATAATGGACCACATTTGAGCGGATATTGCATCTTCAAAACAGACAGTCCGTTTTATTCTTGTGTAAGTTTCCAGGAACATTGTAGTAACTGCTTCCATAATAAATTACCAACACTTCTTCACAATTTTGCTGTAAATAGGACTACAGCATAATAACTGGCATGTCTAAAGCGATTCATACTACAACATGAAGAGGAGAGTAGCTGTCACTCATGTAAACCCCCCGCCCTCTCTCTGTTAGTTGGTTCAATTAAACATGCTCTGCTAGTGAATGGGGCAGGGGTGCTGAAAAATAGTTTTGATGATTTAATAACAGTTTTAATAGAGTTATCTGTCTGATGGATCTTTTAATTTGGGCTTTAGACAGAGTTATTATCAGGGAGGAAACTGAGAGATCTTTCTCAGAGGTCCCACAAGGGTCCTTAATTGACACAGTGTCTCTCTTCCCCCTCTTTTTTTCTTTTACACATCTAATTGCCACCTCTGCCCTTCATGTCCTTCTCTTCTCTTCTCTTCTCTTCTCTTCTCTTCTCTTCTCTTCTCTTCTCTTCTCTTCTCTTCTCTTCTCTTCTCTTCTCTTCTTTTATGCTTTTTTCTCTTCTTCTAGTCTTGTTTCTCTTCTTGTCATCTTATTTCATCTGTTTTCTCATCCCATCAATCCCTTTTTTCCTTTTCCTTATTTTTATTCTCGTCATCTGCGAGTGCCGTGGTGTTGATGGGGACTCCTGGAGTGCAAGACATAGCAGTCAGAATCGTTTATATGTGAATGCAACATTCTCTCAGGAACATTCCGGAACATTCTGGGCATCTTCAGCTGACCCAGAAAACACATCATGTCCAGTCCACCTAGATTCACTGCCAGGCTTTTGTCACACATACATACAGTCACCGGCCACTCTATTAGGTAAACCTGTTCAACTGCTTGTTAACACAAATATCTAATCAGTTAATCACATGGTAGCAACTCAATGCATTTAGACATGTAGACATGTAGGTCAAGACGATTTGCTGTAGTTCAAACTGAGCATCAGAATGTGGAGGAGAGGTTATTTAATTGACTTTGAATGTGGCGTGGTTGTTCGTGCCAGACGGTCTGGTCTGAATATCTCAGAAACTGCTGATCTACTGGGATTTTCATGCACAACCATCTCTAGAGTTTACAGAGAATGGACCGAAAAAGAGAAAATGTCCAGTGAGCAGCAGTTCTGTGGACAAAAATGCCTTGTTGGTGCAAGAGTTCAGAGGAGAATGGCCAGACTGGCTAGAGCTGATAGAAAGGCAACAGCAACTCAAATAACCACTCGTTACAACCGAGGTAACCAGAAGGGCATCTCTCAACGCACAACACGTTGAATCTTGAAGCAGACAGCTACAGCAGCAGAAGAACACACCAGGTGCCCCTTAGTACCAATTGAGCATCGTTTAAACACCACAGCCTACCTGAGTATTGTTGCTGACCATGTCAATCCCTTTTTGACCACAGTGTACCCATTTGTTGATGGCTACTTCCATCAGGATAATGCGCCGTCACAAAGCTTTCTTGAACATGACAATGAGTTCACAATACTCAAATGGCCTCCGCAGTCGGCAGATCTCAATCTAATAGAGCACCTTTGGGATGTGGTGGAAAGGGAGATTCGCATCATGGATGTGCTTCTGACAAATCTGCAGCAACTGTGAGATGCTATCATGTCAATATGGAACAAAATCTCTGAGAAATGTTTCTAGCACCTTGTTGAATCTATGCCACAAAGAATTAAGGGAGATTTGAAGGCAAAAGGGGGTCCAACTCAGTACTAGCAAGGTGTACCTAATAAAGTGGCCGGTGAGTGTATATACTGGAAAACATAATGTATGCATACAAAACAAACACACTTCTCCAAAAGCATTTAGATGCATCAGTATGTAGGCTATTGCTGGCTAAATTGCTTGCTTAGAGTCGGATTACAAGCGGAGATGCACACAAATGCTTTTGTGTTGCACAGGTGAGCTAACATAGTTCCCTCTTTGCTGACTGGAAGGCTGTGAGATCAGCTTTTCCCCAGATGTTTGTTTTAATGTGCCAGGCTGACCCTGCAGCAGTGAATATGGCTTCTGTTTATGGCTATTGTTTGAGAGAGAGAGAGAGAGAGAGAGAGAGAGAGAGAGAGAGAGAGAGAGAGAGAGAGAGAGAGAGAGAGAGAGAGAGAGAGAGAGAGAGAGGGGGGAGGTGTTGCTCAATAAAGCAGCTTCTCTCTCTCTGGAGTCTCCAGAGCTGAAGTTTCAGTCTGCTGCTCTTCCTGGCTGTATGATCTATCATGAGATGAAGAGAGCAGCCCGAGAGCGAGACGAGACAATAGAGCCAAATAAACAGTAAGACAGAAGATGGCAGTGGTGTCTTGCTCTTTCAGATAAGCAGACAGGCATTTGAGAGACAGCATGCTTTATGATGCTTATGTTTTGATGAATAAACAGCACATTTTATACCTGCCACATATGTACTACAGTAAATACTGAAACACACCTGAGCAAGCTAATCAAGGTCTTCAGGATCTCTAGAAAATCACAGGTAGGTGAGTTTGATCAGGGTTGGAGCTAAACTCTGCAGGGCAGTGGCCCTCCAGGACCGAGTTTGAGGAACCCTGCTCTAGAGCAACATTCGTCACAATTCTGCGCTCATGGGAGTCAAAAGATTTTACTTACCTGAAGTTATCAAGACAGTTGCGAAAGGTAGTCAGTGGAAGGAAAGTGATGTGTCAGAACTCATAAGTATTACAGTGACAGCTCTCATTCAAGCAAAACATGAGGGCTCGTATCATAAATGTTTAAAAACTCTGCTTCCTCGTCTTTTTTTTTATATTGCCTGTGCATAAATTCGCTGGCTTCCACGGCAGATCACACTATAAATAAATGCATGAACACTTACTTTAATGTTCTCCGTGTTTACTTTCATATGACAGTGTGCTGCGTGACATCTTTATAAAACGGTTAGTTCCAGTCCTTGATTCTGATTGGTTGATAGCTGTGTTTTATTCAAGATAAAACACGGCTATGACCCGCTTCACCCAACGGTTCTCTGTATCATTGCACAACACCCTTAGCAACCACTCTTAGCAACGTAAACATATGTTTGCTCTCATTGATATTGTTCATTGACGCTTGTATTACTGTGAGAGAGAGATTAAGTGACCGAGTTACCTGCATTCAGATTTAGCATATTCCTTAAGGTCAGTCCTATGTTCATAATAAAAATCCATTGAATGTCCACTGCGATATCTTGTCCTTTTAACAGTAAAGGGGTTTTCCCATGTCCTGACAGTGACAGCGCTCATTTGTCAGTTGCTTGTTCTCGTGTTCACACAACAAGTTTTAGTCCTTTCAATATAAAAGTCTTCGCTATTGAGTGACTCGCTCATTAAGACAATCTTTGCCGCCATCTAATGGCGTAATAATGTAACTTCTGTTGCTGTCGCTGATCTATATAGAGAACATTTACACTGAACAAAATTATAAACGCAACACTTTTGTTTTTGCCACCTTTTTCATGAGCTGAACTCAAATATCTAAGACTTTTTCTATGTACACAAAAGGCCTATTTCTCTCAAATATTGTTCACAAATCTGTCTAAATCTGTGTTAGTGAGCACTTCTCCTTTGCCGAGATAATCCATCCACCTCACAGGTGTGGCATATCAAGATGCTGATTAGACAGCATGATTATTGCACACGTGTGCCTTAGGCTGGCCACAATAAAAGGCCACTTTAAAATGTGCAGTTTTATCACACAGCACAATGCCACAGATGTCGCAAGTTTTGAGGGAGCATGCAGTTGGCATGCTGACTGCAGGAATGTCCACCAGAGCTGTTGCCCGTGAATTGAATGTTCATTTCTCTACCATAAGCTGTCTCCAAAGGCGTTTCAGAGAATTTGGCAGTACATCCAACCAGCCTCACAAACGCAGACCACGTGTAACCACACCAGCCAATGACCTCCACATCCAGCATCTTCACCTCCAAGATCGTCTGAGACCAGCCACCCGGACAGCTGCTGCAACAATCGATTTGCATAACCAAAGAATTTCTGCACAAACTATCAGAAACCGTCTCAGGGAAGCTCATCTGCATGCTCGTCGTCCTCATCAGGGTCTCGCCCTGTCTGCAGTTCGTCGTCGTAACCGACTTGAGTGGGCAAATGCTCACATTTGATGGCATCTGGCACTTTGGAGAGGTGTTCTCTTCACAGATGAATCCCGGTTTTCACTGTACAGGGCAGATGGCAGACAGCGTGTATGGCATCGTGTGGGTGAGCGGTCTGCTGATGTCAACATTGTGGATCGAGTGGCCCATGGTGGTGGTGGGGTTATGGTATGGGCACACGTATGTTATGGACAACGAACACAGGTGCATTTTATTGATGGCATTTTGAATGCACAGAGATACCGTGACGAGATCCTGAGGCCCATTGTTGTGCCATTCATCCACGACCATCACCTCATGTTGCAGCATGATAATGCACGGCCCCATGTTGCAAGGATCTGTACATAATTCCTGAAAGCTTAAAACATTGCAGTTCTTGCATGGCCAGCATACTCACCGGACATGTCACCCATTGAGCATGTTTGGGATGCTCTGGATCGGCGTATACGACAGCGTGTTCCAGTTCCTGCCAATATCCAGCAACTTCGCACAGCCATTGAAGAGGAGTGGAACAACATTCCACAGGCCACAATCAACAACCTGATCAACGTAGGTTCAACATTTTAGAGTGGCCTTTTATTGTGGCCAGCCTAAGGCACACCTGTGCAATAATCATGCTGTCTAATCAGCATCTTGATATGCCACATCTGTGAGGTGGATGGATTATCTCGGCAAAGGAGAAGTGGTCACTAACACAGATTTAGACAGATTTCCTTTCAGTGTATATAGATCAGTTGCTAAGGGGATTTTAGGCACTCCGCTCCCTTATCCGTTATAAATTCACTGTAAACCATGGGTTCTTGGGGCTTATTGCTTGATTTTATCGTTCTCTTGCGCATGCGGGACAGTTCAGGACTATGATCTGTTCACACTGGAATCTAATATTGGCCACATTTAAAACAACAATGTGAACATCTGGGGCCGTATTCACAAAACATCTTAAGGCTAAAAGTAGCTCCTAACTTGCCGAAAAAATGTGCGTGTCAGTCCTAATTTTAGGACTCCTAAATTTTTGCTCTTTTAATTAAGAGTATTTCACAAAGCATTTTAGTGCTAAAACTAGCTCCTAAATCTCAAGTAGTCAGGAGGACTCCTAAGTCACTAAGACCAAATCACAAACAATCCTAATGGCTGTTGCGGACCTTTCTCCCCTTTCTCTCTTCCACTTCGGTTCCTGTCTACTCACTGTCCTATCATAATTAAAAGGCAAAAATGCCAAAAATAATAAATAATACTTTTTTATTTAATAAATATATAAATAAAAAAGAAAATAATGTCTGATTACCTGTGGCAGGTGTTTCACGAGTTCACACTTACAAATGATCGGATAGAGTAAAAGAGTCAAATAAGCCTATATTTGCCATGCTGTCTGAGGGGATCGAGGGCTCTGAGCTCAGAATTTAGCCCAAACCCAGAGTACTCCCCCATATCCCCCGGCTGGGCCAAGAGTGAGGAATCGAGGTGGCGGAGGGATGCAGAAAACTGTCGATGTAACTAGGTGAGTCAGCTGTGTATACTGTATGCCTCCTCTAGAGCTAGTTAAATAGTGCTCCTCCCAAACTTTGTTTATGAAACATAATTTGTCGCTTGAATTCTGCCAAACTTTGTTTATAAAACATAATTTGTCGCTTGAATTCTGCAATCTTTCGAGATGCAGACATGTAAGAGGCTGACAATTAGCTGAACATATACTTGTTTAATTAGTGAGACTTTTTTAAAAATCTTTATTTGAATATGGCAACATTTTTATTTTAAAATCTTTATTTGAATATGGCAACATTCTTATTTTAAAACCTTCATTTGAATATGGCAACATTCTTATTTTAAAACCTTCATTTGAATATGGCAACATGATACCTCATTTTACAGATTAAATCACTGACAGAGACCCCTCCCCTATCAGCCAATCACTGTGGGCATAGTTAGTAAGCATGATGACATCATCCCACCCTTTCTCTTAGCTTAAGACTTCTCTCTATTCCTTAGTAAAAGTTGGTCTCAGCAGCTTTGTGAATAGGTTTTAAGAGAAAACTTTTACTGCTATTTAGGAGAACTCTTAGTGGTAAGATAAAATGTTTTGTGAATACGGCCCCTGAGAAATAAATCGGAATTGAGCACTAAGGCTCGCAGTGTGAATGTAACCTAAGAGCAATGTCAGGTCCGTAACAGAGCTTGATTTATTTATTTAGATCATGCGGTTATTGTTTTTGATCATTTCACCGTATTTGGACTGGGAAGGAAATGCTTAAAGTGCCCTTACTATACTATTTTAAAGGTTCCTAATTTTGTTTTGGAGGTCTCTTACAATAGGTTTACAAGCATCAAAGGTAAAAAAAAAAAAACTTTAATTTTCTCATAATATACATTTCAGCATCACCTCTTTTCTCACAGTGTCTGAAACAGTTTGATCAAGTATTCAGTCTCTCTAAATCCCTCCTTTCCAAGAGCCTGCTCTGATTGGTCAGATGGCCCAGTTTGTTGTGATCGGTCTACCGCAGGTGTGTCCAAACCTGCTCCCGGAGAGCCGCCTTCCTGCTGAGTTTGGCTCCAACACACCTGCTTGGAAGTTTCTAGTGATCCTGGAGTGATCCAGGTGTGTTTAATTAGGGCTGAAGCTAAACTCTGCTGGAAGGTGGCCCTCCAGGAATAGGATTGGACACCCCTTGTCTACCGCTTACGTCCATTACCATACCTGAAATATAGCTCTGGAGGCATCCTCAGCACTTGTATACAGTTATATTAATTCAAGCCATAGTCCTCATCCTTTGGAAGTGCATGCAAAGTGGATTTGCTTTTGCAGTGCAGAAAACAGCATTTTCTCGACATGTCGATAATACGAACCAAAACTATTCCAGGCCTCAGATACAATTACAGTGTTTGGGGGCAGATCAAAGTAGATGTGGTTCACGGGCAGCCAGTGACGACCATAGGCTGGCATTATGCAAATTTGTTTCAAACCTATGTAGGTTCGTGCAGGAAGAAAGACTGGAATTACTAACGATTTGTTTTAGGCAGTTCAGAAACGATTCTTTCTTTTGGGAGACAATAACTCCAGCACTTTAAGCTTTAAAACTTTGCAGACCTTTTACATTCAATTTACAGAGCATGTTGCAATGCATTCTGGTGAAAGATACATGCTGTACTGCTTTAGAATTAGCAAGCATGCGGTGTTTAGGAAGGCAGTGTAAATGTCCTGTTTGTCTTTAGTTTCATTTTCATGGACTGTTAGTTTGTTTCTCTTCTGTTACCTGTTTCCTGTGTTCCTTTGTTCCGCTTTTCTCACCAGTCATCCATTTCTATGGACACTCATTCATTCACCTGTTTGCCCTTGAGCTCATTATCTTTGTATATTTAAGTTCCTCTTTGTTTTTAGTTCTGGGTCTGGTATTATGGTGTTATGTTTGTGTCTAACATGCTGTTACTTTGTGATTTTGCCTGTGGATTTACTTTATATAATAAATGTTTTGCAGGGCCCCAGACTGCGACTAAAACGGTCACATTTGCGACCAAAAATATTAATTTGCGAGTGAAATTTTTACTGAGATCGCCACTGGCGACCATATAAATTTACATGTTATGATTAAAAATTGTGTGCCTTTTTACCGGCATGTTCTGTGATGAGTAGCCCATCACATCTTTTGTTGTGTTGATGTAATAAAATGAGACGACGCGCAGCAAAGTTACAGTGGAAAAAAACCTCACTGAGTCTGAGTGCCAAAATGCGCGTCAGAAACGGATGTCAAAACGGAAACTGTACGGATGTCAAAGCCCTCATCTCTATCGAGCAACAACGCTGACGGCTGTGCCAGCATAAGAGAGATAGAAAACGATGGAGACGTGTCAATGAATGAACATCCAAGTACTGTAAAAGTGCAGGAAGGTAAGTGTCTATTTCATGCACACAACGTGGTTAACCACAACAGATAAACATGTCAGCTGTGTGGACGCGAACTAATCAGTAACAATTCTCGTTTTTAATTGATACTAATATGGATTCTTAATCTCAATATAATTTAATTTTTGCTGTTTTCTGTTACTGCCGGAACTTCACGATATTTGTAGCGCAGCCATCCATAATCACAGGAAGATTTGTACTTAACTGTCACCTTTAATGTCACTTTTAACTTGTTTGTTAATTTTAGTAAACAATTAACAAACTTTAAACTTTTTGGCACTCTTTAATATGGCCTGACAGATCGCTTAATCAGCAGTTCGACTTTGGAAAGAGCTTGTATAAAACAGCTTAAGAACAATCATGTAACGTAACGTAAAATTTACCTCAGAAAAGCCATTCAGTGCTCGTAAACTCGTTAGTCAGCTAGAAAAATAACTATAGAAAAGGGCATTTTGCTCAATATATGCACTATATCACATAATCCTTATATTTTTACTTAAACTGTTGTCTTCATGAGAAAGAATGGAAGGAGCTAAAAATGAAATTCAACACCGCCCATATAATTGCATGTTTATTCTTTTGTGGCACTTAAAAAAATAATTTGGCGCCTAACTTTTTCCTTTATAGAAGCCAATGGCTCCTTAATTGATTTTTTTTCGTCTGGAGCCCTGTTTTGGAACCCTTTTCATCTTCCTTGGGACTAAACGTTACAGTAATGCTGCTTGACTACCATTTGAAACATTACTAAGTGATGGGAGAAATTAAGCTTTTCAAAGCTTCGAATCATCCAATTGCTTCGCAAAATGATTCACTGTTTCGAAGCGTTCGAAACGCCGCACGCTCCTGCTGGTCAGAACAGTGTAAATGCAACAAGGCCAAACATGCAAAAACACCTTTTACAAGCCCATTGCAAAAAAACAGTAAAATCTATCCAATTAAATTAACTAATCATCTAATAATTAAATATTAAATATTTAAAGATTAAATATCAAGTGTCTTTTGTAATATGTATTCTTTTATCAATTTTCAGGGGTTGTTTTGTTTGTTCAATGGATGGCTCAACTAAACAAGCCAATAAGAGACTATTAACTACTATTATTCCTTTTAATTATTCTAATGTATAATTAAAACATCCACAAATGTATAAAACTGATCAGAGATCAGGTAAAAACCATAGACACTTTCGAAACATCTATGATGTAACAAAGCCTCGTTTACTGAAATCACGTGACTTTGGTAGTTTGATACACGCTCCGAACCACTGATTCGGAAAAAAAAGATTCATAAAGGTTTCGAAGCTTCATGAAGCAGTGTTTCGAATTCCCCCATCACTAGCCATACTTACTGGGCCAAGTATGATGTTTTAAATTGCTTTAAAGGTAGTCAGCTGAAAAGGTTTTAGAACAGAGCTAATGTGTCCAATAAATGGCATTAGGTTTTAATTCAGTTTGAATAGTTGCTTCAAATGACAATAAATCACACACATATAAAACTTTGTAAATGCATGTCAAGCTCAGAGCTTTGGACAGAATATTTCTTTCTCTGTATGACAGACAGGTCACTTAATATCCAAGTACTCAAAAAACATTTTTTAAAAACAAAAGCTCCATAAATATGTAGATGACGGTGGCTGTTTTGTTAATGATAGTTAATGGTCCATGCTAAATTAGCATCATTATGAAAAAGAAGTGCTAATGAAGGAATTGGTTTACATTTATTAATTTATATTCTCTTTGCCTTTCTTGTACTGCAGTAAAATACTAAGTGACTGCATATAGCGGGAGTCACCTTTGTTTGATTCGGTACAAATTGTTTTATTATGCACTGTAGTTTCAGGGCACAGAAAACAAGGGCCATGCCAAGACTTTGAGAACACCTGGAATCTTGGAGTACATATTGACATTGTCTAGACAGGCATCAATAGCAGTGTCCTAATGGAGAGAATTAGATTTCCGACTCATGTTTAATTTATATGTTGTACAGGAGTCAACAGGGATGACTTCCTGCTTATGTAAAAAATAAAACCAGCCTTATAGTTTGTATGAATGGGTTGGGTAAAAGCTAGGGGTGTGATGATACACTTATCTCACGAGAAGAGACAATACACAATATTGGGTTCACGAGAACGAGACGAGACAATATTTTAACACTATTTTTTTTTAAGTCTTCAATGACGAAACATATGACTGGAAAAAATGTATTTTATTCAGCTGAAAGTCACAAAATACAAAACAATGCAGGTGCATTTTGAAATGTTTAACTATTCATCTTGTATTGAATGTCACTTCAGTTCTACTTTCTGTGTATGAATTGTCATATAAAAGACAAAACAATAAAATGCAAGCATTATATTCTAAAAAAAATGATTCTCCTTTGACAATAGATTCTGCCTGGTGGGCAGATATTCCTGACCTTGTCCGCAGATTTGATTGGGACAGCGTCTAGGACATGGTGATGCATGCTTCTAGGAATCCTGATCAACAACAAATCCATTTAAACTTTATTCATAGGATCTGTATGACTCCTCGCAAACTCTACAGTATGAAGCTTAAACCTGACCCTAATTATACGCTGTGTCATACAAGGGAAATTGGTACTTCACCCTGTAGCCCAAGACTGGTTACCTACTGAAGCTAAGCAGGGTTGAGTACCTGGGTGGGAGACCAACTGGGAAAACGTGGTTGCTGCTGGAAGAGGTGTTAGTGCGGCCAGCAGGGGGTGCTCACCCTGTGGTCTGTGTGGGTCCCAACGCCCCAGTATAGTGACGGGGACACTATACTGTAACAAGCACTGTCCTTTGGATGAGACATTAAACTGAGGTCCTGACTCTCTGTGGTCATTAAAAATCCCAGGATGTCCTTCGAAAAAAAGAGTAGGGGTGTAACTCTGGCATCCTGGCCAAATTTGCCCAGTGGCTTCTGTCCATCATGTCCTCCTAATCATCCCCCATATACTGATTGGTCTCCTCTCCACCAATATGCTGGTGTGTGGTGGGCATTCTGGTGCAATATGGCTGCCGTCGCATCATCCAGGTGGATGCTGCACATCGGTGGTGGTTGAAGAGATTCTCTTTTCTGTGTGAAGCGCTTTGAGTGCTGAGAAAAGCGCTATATAAATGTAACAAATTATTATTATTATTACTTTTTATCACATGATCTGGGAATGCCTTGGGATTGCTTATTTTTTGGAATATGGTTAAAGAAAATCTGTCCACTATATTAAATGTTTCGGTCCCTCTATCTCCATCTGTTTTTATTCTACATGACGTCCGATATCCAACTTAACAAAACTCAGAAGCGGGTGTTTTTAGCTGGCTTGACAGCTGCCAAGAAAAGTGGCAACAAGATGAAAGCCTCCACACTCTCTAAAATAAGCAATATTGGTTGCTGGAGGACTGGCTGAGAAGGTCGGTGACGTAGGCAGATGAGGACATGGCAGGGTTGAAGGTAATGAATAGTCCGTGCAAGTATCTGTGCTGTTTAAAAACAGCGGTGAAGAATGAAAAAAAATCCATCAGCCAGCCCTCAGTTGCTAATTCCACCAGTACTCCCTCAGCCACCGATGTCACGGACTCACACCCCTGGTCAGACTCACTGGGGAGCTCCTCTTCTGGGGCAAGGGTCAGCGCTGTCCACTTGTCCTCGGGCTCTGGCTGACGCGTCGTGGTGGGTGGTAGCTCTCCATCTGCGGGGGGCTCACACTATGTCTCCGTGGTGGCAGGTGGTGAATTAGGCTCTGGGTCCGGCTGTGTTCTGGACCGGGAATAGACGCTCTCCAGACACCGGATGATGGCTTCTCTCCAGTTTAATCCGGTGGTGTCTGGGAGGTCAACGGGATGGTGAAAGTTTGCCCCGATCCAGAACAACGACTTCAGGGTCTCGTCGTCGTAGGGGCAGATGATAGCAAGACGAAAGAACTGGTCGGTAAACACAAAAAAATCTAGGCTCATTTGAGCCACTGCAGCAAACTTTGCTGTATAATCCATCTTGGTCCGGTATTCTGTCACGTATGGATGCTGGCAAACAGACGAGGAAGACGAATAATATCCAATACAAAGTTTTATTTACAAAGATCAAACAGAATGGCGAACAGGGAGCAACACACACTTAACATAGACAATACCGGACAATGAACTGAAAACAGGCAGGAATTTAAATACACAGAGGTAAATGACGAACAGCTGTGATGATTGTAGTTAGTGTCCATGGTGACAGATTGTGGTGGGAACAAAGGAAGATATGACTAATGAAGACAAACCGAATGTCCATGAAAACTAAAACAAACGGAACATAACTGTGACAATCGCGAGAACTCGTCACACCCCTAGTAAAAGGTGTATAATAATAGAGCATGTGCATTAAATATTTTATTTTCTATCATCGGCATACTTTCTTTCCCCCATAATTTTCTAATTTTTTAGGATTGTGTATGTATTGAGTGAAAGCAGAATAATGTTAATATTTTATTTTATTTTTTAGTTTAGTATTTGATCCCAGAATTTTCTTAATTAGTTTGGAGCCTCTTTCGCTGTTTTCCAAACTTTGCTCTGTCTATGAACCAATCTCAATTTTATTGCCATTTCTGAAGCAGCCAGAAGTTCAGACATGCTGTCTGGGTCTGATTGCTTCTCTGCGGTGACCTGTAGCAAAATACTCCTCCAGAATCAGCTCTATAAAAACATAGTTATTATGACATGCCTCCAAAAAAATGGTGGAACCATCTACACAGGGGGCAAGAACCTTGTCTAACGCATGAACACATGAATGCATCGTGTTGTGGTTGACAAAGCATAGATACCTTTTAAGATGAGCATTACTGAAATGTTCCCTACCATTAAGCAGTGACCCAAATTTTTAGGAATTTGAACCTAGCAAATTTATTTCTCAAAAAAGAAGTCAACAGCTTACATGCACATCTTTCAAAATAAAAGTCTCGCATCAGAATAAAACATTTAGAATAAAGTTTTGTTGTTGTTTCTTTGACTACACGTTCCGCAACTCCCTCAAAATGGTCTTGCGACCCACTTTTTGGTCGCGACCCACTGTTTGAGAAACACTGACTTCTGGTGGTTCTGTCACAATGAGGTACAAAATGTCTGTGGTTGAACAAGTTTCTAACCTTCCCCTGATCTGCAGAGACTAACATAACCCTAATCCACAATAAAAGCACTTACTAAAAATAAAAAAAAATGCATTTTCATTTATTCTCTAGCTGTTATTGTACTTTAGCTAACATGTGAAATCTGGCATTGCGATACTGTGGACATTGTTGTCTTCTGTTTGATAAATTGATTGTAATGTTCCTCATTTATAAATCACTTTGGGTAAAAAACATCTGCCAAATGATTAAATGTAATGTAAATGTTGCTCACAACAGGGGTGCATCTAATATAGAGGAAGCATCTCTAGCAATTCTAGATCAGGAAGTTTCATTTCATCACTGTATAATAAGTTTCTGATATACATCCATTAAAGTACAGCTGCACTTTCAGTTTATCAAACTTAAAATTAGCATTAAAGGTGTCATGAACTGGCTTTTTTTATTTTTTTATACTGTTGTCTGAGGTCAACTTATTAGGTTTGCGTGGTTTTTACATTCAAAAACATCATAATGAATAAGTAATAGGCTTTTCTCTACCCTGGTTTTGAGCCTCTCTACTGGAACGCTCGGTTTTTATGGGTGTGCAGCACTGAAGACTTGGAAGTAAATGCCCACTGCTATGATTGGATAACAGTTTTGCATATTATAATTAGTGCGTGCCGCACTGAAGACTTGAAAGTAAACGCCCACTGCTATGATTGGATAACAGTTTTGCATATTATAATTAGTTTCGACTCCCCCGTCAGTACACATGGGGAATTGTTTTGAAAACGTCCAATGTGGAAAAATGGCAACCGGAATGACTCGCCCATACATGTTCGACCCAGAGTCTGATCCCGAATCGCAGGACAATGAACCAAGAACACCTCAGATACAAAGGATATTACAGCCTGTGACAGCTTGGTAAGTTATACTTAATTAGGTTTATTTCTAATGTATCTTTTAGGTTTTTCTAATCTTTTAACTGTCTGTTTGACAAGCTACATCCTTCATAGTTGGACCCTTCTGTGACTGATTAGACACGTACACATAATCAGTAGATATCAAACGATCTGTAACAATGCAATACTATCACATATAAAAAACATGTTTTACTCACATAAGTGTGTTGCACCATTCCTGTTGGATCCAATATAGAAGGCACAGCATTGTGTTTTAATCTCAATATGTCTGCAAATCCAGTCTCGACCTGTGTCTTGTTTACAAACGATTCCGCAGTGAAATGAAGTGAACAAACGAGCAATGTCTTACGCACGTGAGCTGGAACTTCATTAAAAATAAAGTTCAACCACACATTCCTAATATTAGAATCCGAAGGAAGCTTATGCAGCGACTGTGTTCTTCCACAACCAGGCACAGCGCAATATCTTGCTATCTTCGGCATGTTTATTGTTCGGTAGCGCGATCCGTTCAGCTCCATGAGTCGGTGGCCGGGGCTACAGAATCAGGCGTACTTATTCTTATGTTGAGGCGGCGTTTAACCACACGATGACGTCAAGAGTTGGCATATTCTGAGATCGAGCGTTTGCTGGGCATGGTGTCAATAAAAGCTTTTCTTTGACTAACAAGGAAGTTTTCAGCTCCGAAACTTACAGGATATTCTTATATCACGATGAACTTTTATATATCAAAGGCTGAATGAAAAGTTGATTTCTCAATTCATGACCCCTTTAAAAAAAAAAAAATTGGAATAGAGCCCAGTGCGCACAAACTGTCTTTTTAAAACATGGTGATGCTTGAGTTTAAAGGCTGTATAAAGCTCATAGCCAATTGTTTTAGGATAAGTTATATTTACATATAAATAGCTTCAGCGGTACCACACTTGAGAATTAAATTTCCTACTGTGCTTCTCTCAATAGCGCTGTTTTCAGATTGTAAATATTGTCATTGCACTTGTGACCTAAAGTCAAGTGTGACCTAAAAGACGCCTTCCCAGAAGGCGTCACAGCAGTTTTATACAGATTGAGTGAAGTGTTGCATAAAACAATAATTTCTGAGGTTTGACTTTAGTCTTCCCACAGAGTAAAGGTAAAATGACAGAGCCATAATGATGATGCATGCCAGCATGGAAGCCTTCAGATATGCCCCAGAGATATTTCATTTAAGATCACCCTGTGGTACATCATGTGATTGTGAACAGGGTTGGGAAGGTTACTTTTAAAATGTATTTCTCTACAGATTACAAAACACATGCTTTAAAAAGTAATTTGTAATGTATTTTGTTGGATTACACAAGTTTTGCAACTTAATCTAAAAACTTTAGAATACTTTGGAATACTAATAAGGTATGTAACACAAAGGGACTACCAAACATAGGACTTGGTTTTCCTCTGCATATTATTTTAAACAACATCAGTTTTTTCCCCCACAATATTTCTTGAAGCAAATAATGCAAACAATCTTAGAAAAAAAAATATGAAGGCAAGAAGGCAACATGATGCATTAAATCTGGGGTGTGTAAACTTATTGAATTGGATGAACAAGGTAAATTTTACTTATAAAGGTACTTATTTTGTCTTCTGGGAAACATGTAGTTATTAGCTTCTAAAGGGCAGTACTAAATGAAAAAAATGTACACATCATCCTGTTCAAAAGTTTTCACCCCCTGCTCTTAATGCATTGTGTTTTATGGAAGCTTGTTTCTGCCACTAAATATAAAAATAAAAATGGTAATTGCAACTCTTTATCTCACAATTCTGACTTTTTTGTCTCGCAATTGCGAGTTTGCATCTTACAATTCTGACTTTATTTCTCAGAATTTCGAGATTTAAACTCACAATTGCGTGTTATAAAGTCGGAATTGTGAGATAAAGTCACAATTACCTAAAAAAATTACTTAACATGAAACATGAAAACAATAGTGGATCATCCAGGTAATGACAGACAGTTAAGATTCAAGGGTATGTACATTTTTGAATTTGGCAATTTGAATAAATTTTGTCTTGTGTAGTATATGTAAACATCTATTATGTGAAATAGCTTATTCAGGACAGTACTAAATAAAAGTAACATGCAATTTTTTTTTAAATTCAAAGTAATCACTTTGGTAATGTAAAATACTTCTCGGATGTAACTGTAATTTGATTACCACCCATTTAAAATGTAACTGCAATGAAATACAGTTACTCAAATTTTGTATTTTAAATACGTAACTAGGTTACATGTATTTTGTTACTCCCCAACCCTGATTGTGAATGCCATGAACAGAAACCATAGTTGCACGTTTCAGATTGGTCCTGCAGCATATTTCCTGTGCTTCCTTCAAATTACTGTAACAGGACAGTGTTGTAGTATGTCCTGCAATTACAGCCCTGGAGACAGATTACACAGATAATGAGAGACAATGAAATAGTACATCTCACTTATTTCCAGCTATGTATATTTTCAATGTACTGTAGTCATCAAGTTGACTAAACACCACCTAAAATGAGTGTCCGCAAGAAGATTAAAAAATCTGGACATTTTCAGAGACAGGAGAAGAGAAATTCTGATGATTACTGTGTACAGAATTTTCAGAACTCAACGGAACGTGAAGTTTTAATCCAACATAAGCCGATCTGTGAGAGTAGCGGCTGTTAAACATATGCAATTATTTCAGCACACGGTGTCAGTTCTCATCTAAACTAGACTAGACTGAAGTGTGTTAGACCTGATGAATACGAACCTGATGAATACGAACCAGGTTGACTAGGGTGAGCCCTGGTCGGTCAGAGGGGTCAAAAATGACCGCAATGGATCACTGGAAGTATGAAAAGCTCCAAGAAATGACAGGCTGCTTTTCTGAAAGTGCGTCCCATGGAGGATGCACCATTCTGGGGAGGTAATAAAGTGAAATACACCCTGGAGGAAATTCCTCCTGAAAAATAAATTAAGTCCAAAAAGCCAAACATGGCCAGAGCTCCGTGCTCTCCGACCTCCCTGGCCAGCCCAGGTCGGTTGCGAGCGAACGCGATCAAAAACGGACCATTAGGGAGATGGGGAGATGGAGAGGAGGGTGATGATGGTGGATGACACCCTCCTATACAGACTGTCGTGAGGCCCACTCAGAGCCACTCTGGGTGGGCATAGAATCCAGTTTCCACCACGGTGGAAGTCTGGAAGTCCTCCAGAGCTCCAGGGTGTTGAAGGCAGTCACCCAAGCCGATCAGAGGCCACTCTGGTCGGTCAGAGAAGTTGGATTGTTCCCTCTAAAAGGTGGGAAGCTCCAGGGTGTCCATGGCAGTCCCCCAGGCCAACTAGGATGAGCCCTGGCTGGTCAGAGGGGTCAAAAATCACAGCAATGGAGCTCTGGAGGATGGGAAGCTCCAGGGTGTCCACTGCAGTCCCCAAAGCCAACCAAGGTGAGCCCTGGCCGGTCAGAGGGGTCAAAAATCACCGCAGTGGAGCTCTGGAGGGTTGGAAGCTCTAGGGTGTCCATGGATGTCCCCAAAGCCGACAAGGGTGAGCCCTGGCCGGTCAGAGGGGTCAAACATCACCGTGATGGAGCTCTGGAGGTGGGAAGCTCCAGGGTGTCCATGGCAGTCCCCCAGGCCAACTAGGGTGAGCCCTGTCGGTCAAAAGGTCAAAAAATGGCCGCAGTGGATCACTGGAAGTATGAAAAGCTCCAGGAAATGACAGGCTGGTTTTCTGAAAGGGCATCCCATGGAGGATGCACCATTCTGGGGCGGGAATAAAGTGAAATACACCCTGAAGGAAATTCCTCCTGAAAAATAAACTAAGTCCAAAAAGCCACACATGGCCTAGAGCTCCTTGCTCTCTGATGTCCCCCTCTAGCCCAGGGAGGGTGGCTTATGCCCGGTCAAAGTCAGATCCGTCCGCCCTCTGGAGGTTGGTTTGCGAGCGAACATGGTCCAAAAATGGATCTTCAGGGTGTGTCAAGGTGGGTGATGAAGGTGGATGACACCCTCCTATACAGACCGTCGTGAGGCCCACTCAGAGCCACTCTGGGTGGGCATAGAATTCAAATTCCACTGCACTGGAAGTCCTTCAGAGCTCCTGTTTAATCATTATTCTGTGTCATTTTTCATTGTCAATCATTTTACTGTATGTAATTTACATGTTTATACCCAAAATGCTTAATTAATATTTAAAGTAGTTGACTGTCATTCTCCTCTACACTGTACTATTAATTAAATATTCAACATTGTTACATTTATTTAGGCACGTACCATGCATTCATTCATTCAACTATTTTAAAAGACTGGAATAAAAGCACCAGCGCACAAGCAATCCTTTTTATTAGTCAAATTCATTTAAAAATGTACTATTTTGAATAAAAATGTACTAAAAATGTACTAACTAACATACTAACTGGTATAAAATATGATCAGTAAGAGAAAAACACTGTAAATGAGAAGACGAGCACTGGACTGCTGTAGGTTAGTGGGGAAATATATTTATATTATTATTTATTATTCAAAATGCACAGTTGGAAAGAAAATCTATTTATAGGAACATTTCAGCAGGTTCAAGATAATTCATGTTAAGGCAGAGAACATGATTCATTGTTTTAATCAACTGGCAGCCATAAAACGTAGTGATAATAGGCATTCTCATGTATGTAGGTGCGTTGAACACTGATACCGGAAACTCCAGAGATGTAACAAGTAGAACACGGAAGTAAGTGCATTGTGAATGAGTGACACCGGTCATGCTGATGACATTCCCCATAGTGTCAATCCAATGTTTTTTATTTAATTTCCTGAATACTAGTGGTTCTATAACCATTAATGCCATTCATTTTCACTTAAATGTAATTCTTTAACGGTTGGTGACATATCCTCGGAAAAACTCCTGAGATCCAACAGCTAATGCCAGTGCATTGCCATTGCGACTTACCTATGATGACTTGACAACTGAGCATACTGTATTTCACTCACGTTGGATGGGTCAACTTCACATTTGCATAAGCCGTACTATTTGAATTTATGATTGGTTGACTGACAAATTAAAATATTAAACAGATAAAATAAAGTTGTTAATTTAATGGTTTAACCGATTAATGGTAATTTCAAATAAGCGTTTCTGTTCTGAACGATTAAACTTGATATTGTTTTCATTTTTGTTTGTTTCTGTTAAAATTTCATTCATTTCCAGTTTTTGTTTTCGTTTCTTGAACCAGTTCAGAGCCCTGAATAATATAATATAATATAATATAATGTAATATAATTGTATAAAATAATATCTTAAGTAAAATAAAATAAAGTCTTCACATTTGGTTTCTTATAAATATTTTGTTCGCTATGATGATAATTCATATTTATTTATTTATTTTTATTATTAATGTCCATTAGATAAATGTGTTAACCAGATGCTTATTTTCTTTTCTACTTTGAGCTCTGCCTGTTATTGAAGTATTTACATAAGTCAGAAGTAACGGTAGTCATTTCCGTAGAACCAATGACAAGGAACGCCCAGAGGCTTCAGAAAGCTTCCATTAATATTTCATATTGTTAATTACCCAGTAAATTACTTGTGATGCAATTGCAAAAAGCATTAAGACATATTGAATGAGCCATTATAGCAGATGTATAAGTTATGAATATCATTGGACTTCATTTAGGAACCATGTCCGTATTGATTGGGTAATAAAATGTATCTTTCTCGTTCTCTCTCTGTGTAGCGTTCATTTAGGACATTTGCAATTAATTGCTTTAATGGTTTAACTAAAGGGTTTCACATGTTTACAACGAGGTTCTACTGTGTGTGGTGTCTTTTCTGATGTCTATCACAGTTCAGTGTTCAGCTGCATGCTGGGATACTCAGGTGTTTGTGACATTTGGGTAAATGCATTAAAAATTGAACGCCTGAATTGCCTAATTGCTTTAGTGAATATGGCGCTGATAATAAACATAACCATGGCTGCAACTCTCTGTTTTCGAGAACCCAAATACGGCAGTAAGCATGGCCTCATATCTCTCTTTGCTTTTGCTTCTGTTCAGTTAAAGGTCAGTCTTATTAGCTGCCTTGACTTTTCGCTTTTTTTTCAGCCAGCAAGCACACACAATCACAACTGATTCCGATGAGGTTTTAGTGTATTTATCTTTGGATCACAAACAAAGTATAGAAGCATGAAGGGGATGAATTGTATGGAAGCTTGTTTTCGCCAGAGAATAATAAAAAAAAAAAATAACAAAGATATTTACAACTTTTTATCTCACAATTCTGACTATTTTCCTTACAGTTGTGAGATGCAAACTTGTATTCGCGAGTTATAAAGTCAGAATTGTGAGATATTAACTCACAATTATAAGTTACAAAGTCAGAATTTCTGGATATAAACTTACAATTGCGAGCAAAAAAAACCCCAGATTTGTGAGTTTATCTCTCGCAATTCTGACTTTTTTTCTTAGAACTGAGATATAAACTCGCAATAGTGAGAAAAAAAAAAAGGTCAGAATTAAGCTGACTTTTTTTCTCAGAATTGCAAGTTTCTGGCTCTAGCATTAAATGGGTACAAGTGCAAATTTTCTGAAATTTTTAAAGCAGTCACTCACATATCATTAAACATGTAAAATTATTATGCATGATATGAAGAGCACTAATATGTTCTAGCAAGTTCACATATTGTGTACTGCTTTGCTTTGTAACTGAAATTTTTTTTAGCTTGTTTGGGTAACACTTTATAATAACTTTCATGAACAAATCATTAACAAACACTATATAATGCTTAACAGATCATTAGTTAATATATATATTTACATAGCTAGAAATATGAGATAATGTGCTTGTTAATGTTTACTAATGAATTTATTAAACATTACATGTTGATTGAACAGGTCATTATTTAATGTAAATTAAAATGCTTACAAATGTCATTAAATTTCAGTTCATATATTACCTAATACACTTTTTAGATTTACAAAAGTACAAATGCAAAAAGGTGTTTGATAGCTATGAGTTATCTGGATGTTCAACAGAAAATTTAACAATATAAGAATGACTGGTATATCTGACTTTATATCTGTAGCCTAACGCTAATATCCACAGAAGACGAATAATAATCCAAGGTTTATTAAACAAGTACTAACAAGAGAGCCAACATGCAAAACATAGTGTCGAAACACAAACCATACTGGAGAACGAAACAGAACACAGGCAGGAACTAAATACACAGAGATGATTAACTAAAAGACGAACAGCTGTGGTGAATGTAGTTAGTGTCCATGATGACTGATGAGTGGCAGCAAACTAGAACAAAGGAACACATGTGACGAGTGAAAACCAAAACAAACAGAACATGACTGTGACATAATGCCCCCTCCCGGTATGCACGTCCACGCGCCGTGAAGTGAAGGAGAGGAGGGTGAGGAGGTGGCGAAGGGCCGGGAGAAGGGGGCTGGCAAAGGGATGGCACAAACCGGCAGGAGGTGGCTTAGGAGGTGGACGGACAGCCGGGAGGAGGTCCAACCGAACAGTCCAGGGAGGAGACAAAGGTGGAGGGATCCATGGGATGTTGATGAGAGGATGAAGACGAGACTCCAGCGGCGAAGATGGAAAGTTCCTGACGGCACAGACCCAGAGTTTCCCAGTGCCGACAGCCCATGGTGGAGTCGATGGAGGGAGGAGCCAAGATGTAGATGGCTTGACTGTCAACATCTGGGGGGCCGACCAATGGAGACAAGGCCGATGGATCCACAGGCGCAGACGGAGGGTTGATGGAACTGAGCATCATCACAGGTTCCGGAGACCTAGGCTCAGCCGAGATGCTGAGCATCAGAGGCGGAGCCAGAGCACTCAAGGACTGGGACGATGCCGGTGTGATCAAGGAAGGCGATGAGACTGAAGGGGGAGGGTCGTAGCGCAGCAGATGACCTGTAGGTCCGTAGCGGAAGTGGTGTGACAACTGACCAAGGGAGAGCCAGTGGGACGAGGTAACCCAGTGAAGCCACTAGGCAGAGGGTCTCTGGTTGAGCCGAAGCCGACAGGTCGAAGTGCCGAGATGGAGTGAAGTAATCAGAGGCCGGAGGCGAAGCCGTAGGATCGCTTTGCACAGGTGCTGCTGGTGGTTGTGCAACCTGCGGCTCGACGTCCTGGCAGGGCATCCCCAGAGACGGCGCAGGGCTACAAGCATCCGGCAGTGGCGGGGCTGGAGGAATGGCTGAGCTATGTGGTGGTGGAGATGAAACGAGACTTGACAGAATGACAGTAATCATAACACAGTCCACACAGGTTAATGTAAAGTATAAATTCCAGTCCATAATGTTGTCCTTACACAGTGGTAATTCCGAACAGACTGACAAGTCTCTTTGGACAATAAAGATGATTCAGATACCGTGTGGGATAGGGTGGGAGCTGACAAGTCCCCATCGAAGTCTATCAGCCAGTCCTCCGTCTTCGTTCCCTTGGCTGTTGGTGTTGCAGGCTCATACCCCTGGTCAGATCCACTACGGGGTTCGTCTTCCAAGGCGATGGTGAGTCCTGTCCTCTCTTCCTCTGGCTCTGCCTCACTCGTCACGGCAGGTTGTTTAAGGATATAGTATACTAAGTGTTGAGGCAATTAAAACATGTTTTGCACCCAAATTACAATTATGTGGTGTTGTTATGTCTGTCGCAAGCATTTGGCTAAACTTAACTAACCACAATTTACACAAACGTTGTTACAGTAGCTAAAAGTCCAATGCCAATAAAGTTACTAAATGATTAATAGTAAACATTTATAAACATTTACAAATAATTAATAGTTTCAAATTTAGATTGGGCATTGCAAAAACATGAACAAATATTTAATAGATGATTTGAAAAGATGTGTAAATAGGGTGAATTCAGGTCATTTGGGACATTTTGCCATTAAGTCGACTGGGAAACTACTAATTAAACATTTTTTTTTCCACAACATTTGTAAATGTAAAAAAATTTAAGATTTATTAATTAAAGTTATTGTAAAGTGCTACCCCTGTTTGGTTTAAAATGAGTTTCTCTGAATCATAATTGTAGATTGGGGACATGTCTGGGAGATGGAGAGAAGATGTGGTATGATTAAAGACATTTGGGGAAAAACAAAACAAAAACCTTCTGATCATAGAGCCGAGGCTGATCAAGGGGATGAAGTTTGCTTCAAAGAAAAATAGCTCCCTCCTCTTCCTCCTAACTGGAGACCACAGCAGCCCTCTCTTGACTGTTTGCTCAAATCCGCACCAAACCAATTCCATTCTACCTCTCTGTTTCTGAGCCTCAGAGCCCCGCTGATGAAAGACTAACATGAGCAGATGCATACTGAGTTAGAGGACCAACCATGATGAGCTTTCATTAATGTAGAGCCGTGGACAAGAGCTGGTGATAGTGGAACACAGAGAAGAGAAAAAATGGGAGAGATTAGACAAAGGATAGAGATAATTTTTATTTATTTTAATGGGGTCATGATATAGATTGTTTTATTATTTTAATTCCTTGAGATTTACTTATAATGTTAATAAAGTTTTTTTTTCACAATATACAGTGGGGAGAACAAGTATTTGATACACTGCCGATTTTGCAGGTTTTCTTACTTACAAAGCATGTAGAGGTCTGTAATTTTAATACTTCAACTGTGAGAGACGGAATCTAAAACAAAAATCCATAAAATCACATTGTATGATTTTTAAATAATTAATTTGCATTTTATTGCATGACATAAGTATTTGATCACCTACCAACCAGTAAGAATTCCGGCTCTCACAGACCTGTTTTTCTTTAAGAAGCCCTCCTGTTCTCCACTCATTACCTGTATTAACTGCACCTGTTTGAACTCGTTACCTGTATAAAAGACACCTGTCCACACACTCAATCAAACAGACTCCAACCTCCCCACAATGGCCAAGACCAGAGAGCTGTGTAAGGACATCAGGGATAAAACTGTAGACCTGCACAAGGCTGGGATGGGCTACAGGACAATAGGCAAGCAGCTTGGTGAGAAGGCAACAACTGTTGGCGCAATTATTAGAAAATGGAAGAAGTTCAAGATGACGGTCAATCTCCCTCGGTCTGGGGCACCATGCAAGATCTCACCTCGTGGGGCATCAATGATCATGAGGAAGGTGAGGGATCAGCCCAGAACTACACGGCAGGACCTGGTCAATGACCTGAAGAGAGCTGGGACCACAGTCTCAAAGAAAACCATTGGTAACACACTACGCCGTCATGGATTAAAATCCTGCAGCGCACGCAAGGTCCCCCTGCTCAAGCCAGCGCATGTCCAGGCCCGTCTGAAGTTTGCCAATGACCATCTGGATGATCCAGAGGAGGAATGGGAGAAGGTCATGTGGTCTGATGAGACAAAAATAGAGCTTTTTGGTCTAAACTCCACTCGCCGTGTTTGGAGGAAGAAGAAGGATGAGTACAACCCCAAGAACACCATCCCAACCATGAAGCATGGAGGTGGAAACATCATTCTTTGGGGATGCTTTTCTGCAAAGGGGACAGGACGACTGCACCGTATTGAGGGGAGGATGGATGGGGCCATGTATCGCGAGATCTTGGCCAACAACCTCCTTCCCTCAGTAAGAGCATTGAAGATGGGTCGTGGCTGGGTCTTCCAGCATGAAAACGACCTGAAACACACAGCCAGGACAACTAAGGAGTGGCTCCGTAAGAAGCATCTCAAGGTCCCGGAGTGGCCTAGCCAGTCTCCAGACCTGAACCCAATAGAAAATCTTTGGAGGGAACTGAAAGTCCGTATTGCCCAGCGACAGCCCCGAAACCTGAAGGATCTGGAGAAGGTCTGTATGGAGGAGTGGGCCAAAATCCCTGCTGCAGTGTGTGCAAACCTGGTCAAGAACTACAGGAAACATATGATCTCTGTAATTGCAAACAAAGGTTTCTGTACCAAATATTAAGTTCTGCTTTTCTGATGTATCAAATACTTATGTCATGCAATAAAATGCAAATTAATTACTTAAAAATCATACAATGTGATTTTCTGGATTTTTGTTTTAGATTCCGTCACTCAGTTGAAGAGTACCTATGATAAAAATTACAGACTTCTACATGCTTTGTAAGTGGGCAAACCTGCAAAATTAGCAGTGTATCAATTACTTGCTCTCCCCACCTGTATATATACACATACACCGATCAGACATTATGACCACTGACAGGTGAAGTGAATAACACTGATTAACTCTTCATCACGGCACCTGTTAGTGGGTGGGATATATTAGGCAGCAAGTGAACATTTTGTCCTCAAAGTTGATGTGTTAGATGCAGGAAAAATGGGCAAGCGTAAAGATTTGAGTGAGACTGACAAGGGCCAAATTGTGATGGCTAGATGACTGGGTCAGAGCATCTCCAAATCGGCAGCTCTTGTGGGGTGTTCCCGGTCTGCAGTGGTCAATATCTATCAAAAGTGATCCAAGGAAGGAACAGTGGTGAACCGGTGACAGGGTCATGGGCGGCCAAGGCTCATTGCTGCATGTGGGGAGCGAAGGCTGGTCCGTGTGGTCCGATCAAACAGACGAGCTACTGTAGCTCAAATTGCTCAAGAAATTAATGCTGGTTCTGATAGAAAGGTGTCAGAAAACACAGTGCATCGCAGTTTGTTGCGTATGGGGCTGCATAGCCGCAGACCAGTCAAGGTGCCCATGCTGACCCCCTTCCACCGCTGAAAGCGCCAATAGTGGGCACGTGAGCATCAGAACTGGACCACGGAGCAATGGAAGAAGGTGGCCTGGTCTGATGAATCACGTTTTCTTTTACATCCGAGGATGGCCGGGTGCGTGTGCGTCACTTACCTGGGAAAACACATGGCACCAGGATGCACTATGCGAAGAAGGCAAGCCGGCGGAGACAGTGTGATGCTTTGGGCAATGTTCTGCTGGGAAACCTTGGGTCCTGCCATCCATGTGGATGTTACTTTGACACATACCACCTACCTAAGCGTTGTTGCAGACCATGTACACCCTTTCATGGAAACGGTATTCCTTGGTGGCTGTGGCCTCTTTTAGTAGGATAATGCGCCCTGCCACAAAGCAAAAATGGTTCAGGAATGGTTTGAGGAGCACAACAACGAGTTTGATGTGCTGACTTGGCCTCCAAATTCCCCAGATCTCAATCCAATCGAGCATCTGTAGGATGTGCTGAACAAACAAGTCCGATCCATGGAGGCCCCACCTCGCAACTTACAGGACTTAAAGGATCTGCTGCTAACATCTTGGTGCCAGATACCACAGCACACCTTCAGGGGTCTAGTGGAGTCCATGCCTCGGTGGGTCAGTGCTGTTTTGGCAAAAGTGGGACCAAAATAATATTAGGAAGGTCATAATGTTATGCCTGATTGGTGTGTATATATATATATATATATATATATATATACTCTAAAAAACACTGGGTTAAAAACAACCCAATTTGGGCTAATTTTACCCAGCAAATTGGGTTGTTTATTTTAACCAGCATAATGGGTTGATTCATTCAAGTCATCAGGTGTTTCCATCAAGTGAAAAGACTGAAGCGACCCAGATAGCAAAGCATGTTTGGGCCACATGTGGGTATTATCTGGCACACATGGCCCAGATATGGCATGGCTGAACAGATATGGACCAAAATGTGACCATGTTTGTTTTGCCATAACTTTAAAACCGGCGGAAAATGTTCTCTTGGTTCACAACTCATTCTGAGGTATATGGCCCAGATAACAATGTACACACGAGGACCATATGTGTTTGAGCTATGGCACAAAGTGAGAAACGCTGCCTTGTGGTAAACCTTTGGATTATATGTGGGAAAACACAGGAAACAAGAATCAAGCGCGGCAGACATCCGGGGTTCCACACCTCAGGTTGTTGCATCTTCCCTCCTATTGGTGGAATGAATCTGACTGATACTACGGCGCGAATACGACTTCGGCGCAGGCGCCATTTTCTCATCTGCTCTCTTGAGTTTTCGGTCACGCATATCTTCAGGTAAGTGAGGTTTTGGCATTTCAAAGTCATTTTAAGGTTATTTTGTTGAAATATGCAGCATTATGTGTCAACATTGCATATAAGCTTTTAGTTATTTATTTGAGGAGGGTGTCGAATTAGCCTCAGTTTAGTGTATTTACCATTTCAATCCTGTGTGTAATGCAGCTCACTATTCACCGAACGAGTCATTGATTGATGATATAAAACTCCGGACTAGTTTTCTTGCGTGCGTCCGTTTTTAACGCGCCTCGACTATGGTACAATCTGACATTAATGACAACTTATATCTTACAGTGTGACCTGGCTTACAGCGGGGGATCATGTTCGTACAGCCTGACAAGGAACAATCGTGAAGGACTATTATAAATCGCACAGTGTGCACCCGGCTTTAGTTTTGTTGTGGCCGCTACATAGTAACTTTTGGGAACGTGAGTGTGTTGTGGCCGTGAGATCTTTTGAGGGGAATGACATCTTTTTGTTCGCGTCTATGAGCTTAAAGCGATGGTTTACCCAAAATTAATATTCTGTCATTTACTCGCCCTCATGTTGTTCCAAACCCGTACATTTGTTAATGTTCAGAACAACGGTTTAACCTCAATTTTATGAAGTGGCTTGAGTGTTTTGTTTGCATTTACACAAAAAAGGTAATTTACCCCTTATTTTATGTTTATTTTTTGCTCAAAGCACGATGACTTTTAATGATTAATTTAATGATGTCTTTACTAGGGATTAATGAAAAGTGTGTGTATATGACATGTTGTGTATATATATATTAATATGACTAATAATAATAATTATGATTATTATTATTGCTAAATAAAAATATTTAACAAAATAAGAAATATTACTATTACAATAACATTTTCATTATTAAAAATAAAAAATAGAGTATTTAAGAATAAATATAATAAACAATATAATAATAATAAAAATATTTATTTTACACAGAAAACTTATTTTACAAAAATAAACTGCTGGGTTACCTGTTAATATGCAGACAGACTATGACTAAAATCATTAGAAAGGTCTAAGGATTTATTGTAAAAAAAAAAAAAAGTATATATATATATATATATATATATATATGAAATATTATTATTATTATTATTATCATTATAAAAATCATGCTGATTTATTATTAATGTTGGAAACAGCTGCTTAATATTTTTTTGAAACCTGTGATACTTTTTCAGGATTTTTTGATGAATAAAAAGTTTAAAAAGAACAGCATCTTTTGTAACAGTAGCTACAATATATATTTTTTTTTTTGTAAAAAAATCTCTAGTTTTCTTGACATCTGGATTTTTTAAAATGTTTTGATATTAGATAAGATATACTTTAACAACCTTTAAATAACATTCTACTAACATGAATGAAACTGGACATTTTTATGTTCTTGGAATGTTGAATTTTAAATCAAAATGAAGTTGAAAGAACGTTTGAGGAATGTCATACCTTATAAAAAAATGTTCCTCTAATGTCTGGGATGGGATGTGACATTGAAGACTGGAGTAATGGTTGATGAAAATTCAGCTTTTTTTTTTTCTTCAGAAATAAATTGTATTCTGATGAATGTTGATAACCAAACAATTTTTTAAGCCCCCATTGACTTTTATGTATTATTTTTTTCATACTATAAAACTCAATGGAGACAAAAAACTGTTTGATTACCAACGTCCTTCAGAATATCTTCTTTTGTGTTCATCAGAAGAAATAAATTCAAACAGGTTTGGACCAACATGAGGGTGAATAAATGATGACAGAATTGTATTTTTGGGTGAACTATCCCTTTAACATTTATTTTAATCATAATCATGCAGACCTAGCTTCCAGGTTGTATTGCTGATAACATTATTTAAATGTAACTTTTTATTGCAGGTGCAGTTGTTGAAACAAAGCGAGTCCCAGCAACACACTTCCAACATTCATTAGAGACTTTCTTTCTCTTTCTTGTGAAGTTGTTGTTTGTTATCTTTAGCAAGTTACTGTGGTTTTTTTTTTCTTCTTTAACTCTCATTACTAGTTGAGCATAATACACACTTAAAATGAAATTTGGTGTAAAATAAAGTCTAGACTCTTTGAATGTTATTTATATTAATATAAATGGTTTCTGAGTAACTGTAATTATTTAAACATTTGTCAAAAGTAAATTATTGAATACATTTTTGTTGTTGAGTGTTTTATTTACCATGGAGTTAATAAGACTTTTACATAATACTCAAAGTCGCATGTGGGCCACATAAGGGCCGTTAGATTTTAACATACTAAAATTCCATGTAAGGGCCACATAAAATTGTATTGTTTGGCGGAGTTATGGCACTGCTTTGGCTGAGCTGTGGTAAAGAAGAAGTGGGCCAGATCTGGGCTGGCAAACACAATCTAATCTGGGCCAGATCTATGCCAAAGGAAATTTGCTGACTGGGTCACTAGTGAGTGGGCATTGATACTGTTTCCTTGTTAGCCAATCAATAATCATCATAATCATCGTTTTCAGCTGGCTAAAAACTGTAAAATACAGGTTTGTGTACATTTTATTTTATCTATAAATTCATAATTGTTCTGTATACCGTTTAATTTTATGCAAAGTAACATACGGGGGCGCGATGTCAGTCACCTACACAAGTGTCCCCAGTCGGCAAATTTCCTTTGGCATAGATCTGTTCAAAGGCGCACTAAATCTATTATATTCATATTATTCAATTGTATATTAAATTGTTTTATTACTATTGGTAAGAATAAGACGTGTTACCTCTCAAACATCATTCATCCTTATTTTTGTAAATTTTTCGTTTTTTTTTTTTTTTTTTTTTACAATCTAATAAAATTGATTCTCTTGGAATATCTTTGTTTGGTTTGAATGATCTGACATGCGTCAAACCGCGACTGGCTGCATGTTCAAGGCTTACAGTAAAGATTGTTTAAATGACCAAAAATGACCAACATTTTACTATACCAATCTTTTTTATGAATGGTAAATGTTGCATACAGGACAGTTGAGCCGCTCTGTTTTTTTTTTTTTTTTTTTTTAGCAATACAACAAAACTTGTGCGACAATGCAGGTTTTTTTTTTTTTTTTTTTTTTTAGGGATGACGTCAGTACGCACACCATTTTATCAGTAAAAGGCCAATTGGATGGAAACAGGCTGGAGACAGCAAATTGTGCAATGTTTTTAACGCATATTCACTTTGTCAATAACAAAACAGTGGAAAAAGTGGATGGACACTTGGCTAGTGATGAATAAGATACATTTTTCCAAAAAAAAGAAAAAAGAAAAATATTGTAGCTACTGTTACAAAAGATGCTGTTCTTTTTAAACTTTTTATTCATCAAAAACATTAATAATAATGTTTCGAACATTAATAATAAATCAGCATGATTTTTATAATAATAATAATAATAATAATAATTATTATTATATATATATATATATTTATTTATTTATTATTATTTTTATTTTTTTTTTTACAATAAATCCTTAGACCTTTCTAATAATTTTAGTCATAGTCTGTCTGCATATTAACAGGTAACCCAGCAGTTTATTTTTGTAAAATAAGTTTTCTGTGTAAAATAAATATTTTTATTATTATTATATTGTTATATTTATTCTTAAATACTCTATTTTTTATTTTTAATAATGAAAATGTTATTGTAATAGTAATATTTCTTATTTTGTTAAATATTTTTATTTAGCAATAATAATAATCATAATTAATATTATTAGTCATATTAATATATATACACAACATGTTATATACACACACTTTTCATTAATCCCTAGTAAAGACATCATTAAATTAACACTTCATAAAATTGAGGTTAAACCGTTGTTCTGAACATTAACAAATGTACGGGTTTGGAACAACATGAGGGCGAGTAAATGACAGAATATTAATTTTTGGGTGAACCATCGCTTTAAGCTCATAGACGCGAACAAAAAGATGTCATTCCCCTCAAAAGATCTCACGGCCACAACACACTCACGTTCCCAAAAGTTACTATGTCGCGGCCACAACAAAACTAAAGCCGGGTGCACACTGTGCGATTTATAATAGTCCTTCACGATTGTTCCTTGTCAGGCTGTACGAACATGATCCCCCGCTGTAAACCAGGTCACACTGTAAAATATAAATTGTCATTAATGTCAGATTGTACGATAGTGGAGGCGCGTTAAAAACGGACGCACGCAAGAAAACTAGTCCGGAGTTTTATATCATCAATCAATGACTCGTTCGGTGAATAGTGAGCTGCATTACACACGGGATTGAAATGGTAAATACACTAAACTGAGGCTAATTCGACACCCTCCTCAAATAAATAACTAAAAGCTTATATGCAATGTTGACACATAATGCTGCATATTTCAACAAAATAACCTTAAAATGACTTTGAAATGCCAAAACCTCACTTACCTGAAGATACGCGTGACCGAAAACTCATGAGAACAGATGAGAAAATGGCGCCTGCGCCGAAGTCGTATTTGCGCCATAGTATCAGTCAGATTCATTCCACCAATAGGAGGGAAGATGCAACAACCTGAGGTGTGGAACCTCGGATGTCAGCCGCGCTTGATTTCGGGTTTCCTGTGTTTTCCCATATATAATCCAAAGGTTTACCCACAAGGCAGCGCTTCTCACTTTGTGCCATAGCTCTAACACATATGGTCCTCGTGTGTACATTGTTATCTGGGCCATATACCTCAGAATGAGTTGTGAACCAAGAGAACATTTTCCGCAGATTTTAAATTTATGGCAAAACAAACATGGTCACATTTTGGTCCATATCTGTTCAGCCATGCCATATCTGGGCCATGTGTGCCAGATAATACCCACATGTGGCCCAAACATGCTTGCTATCTGGGGAGTGTGTGTTTTGAAAACATTATCCATATAAAACGTCATTTACAGACAAAGCATTATGAAATAATTTACTTACGGTTTGTGATACAGCGGCTGTCAGATCCAAAACAGTTGGCTGCTTCATCTGTCAACAAAAGGTTTTTTGCAAACTCTCTATTACAATGTGTCACGTTGACAAAACAAAATGCTCAGAACAAACACTTTCACAGGCACTTTCATGTAGGGTCCTTTACTTTCCTACATATTCCTTATAGCCAAAAGCAAACTAACGGACTCAATATTAATGTAATTTCAATAATTTTTTCATTTATTTTATTGAAAATAAACTGCAGTAGAACACACACAGTACAGTAAAACTACCACGTCTTCATCACAAACTCCGTAGGGAAAAAGCATGTCCAATATCAACATAACTAAAATGTATTCACGATAGGCCCAAGCACTAAATACTGTTGGAGATTACAATACTCAAACTATAAAGTTAGAACAAAGCTGTGTAAAAACAATTTCTCATGTCTGTTCAATTAAGATGTGAACTTAAGTTATACAACATCGACAAACAACAGCACCTAGAATAGCTACAACCCGTCCACAATCAAAATAACACAAAAAAGATCTGATTTTCAAAACGAAACAAATTTTTTTGAATTTGAAGTGTTGCCATTACCTGCAGGCGGTTGGACGGGTTCTCTTCCACGTCAATGCAAATTATTCAAAGTATTTTTTTTTATTTTTTTTTTTTAGAATTTTGCTTAAACATCGCTGCTGTTTTTCTAACATTTTCTAACACACAACTGCAAATTATAACTGAATGGGTAAACACACACAAACTCACAGGCGCAAAATGCCTGAGACAACACCTAATTGCCTAACACAGATCAAACTCATCAAGAATTATACAAAAACACATTTTATTTATTTTAGGATCTGAAATGTTATAATAATGTTTGTACAATAACTGGGGGGCCTATTCATCATAGTGGGCCCGTCCGTTGACTACACCCCTGGTATCCAGTGTAGACAGCGTCAGTAATTATAATGGGTTCTATTTGCTTTTGACTAGTGACGCTCACATCCAGTGTAGGCAAATGTCAGCCGTAAGCGATGGCACGTCCTGATTTTGCAGAGTTAGACGCGTTCCTGGGTCAACATATTTTGTTGATCCTGGAACAACATTCCTGTTCAAAAATTTCATGGTAACTATATCCCTATACCCCTAAACCTAAACCTACCCATAAGTTATCCCTAAAATCAGAGGGAAATGATAGGTGAATAACACTGATGTAGAAGCCCCTAACCCTGGTTGTAAGCCTAAACTTGATATAAACTTTAAACTTGTCCCTCAAATCTGATTGGTTGATTGGGATTTTGTTCCAGGATCAGCAATGATGTTGATCCAGGAACATGTTGCACTTGGTGAAATCAGGTTCTGCAAGCGACTGAATGTCAGGGGGCGGGGTCTATGGTGCTATGATTGGTTGATGTGTTGCTCTGGAGGCAGTCATGAAAAGCCATTTTAAGCCATGAAACTTGCAGGATGATTTAATAGTACAAAGACATCTTATATGTCAAAAGATCAAGGCAAATTTGATTTCTCATGTCACAATCCCTTTAATCATGTTCATTAAAGGTGTTTTTATTCTATCAGTGATAAAAAAAAAAGTTTAACACAAATAAATTATAGAACTTTTAAAAAAAGGTTTACAAATTTAAAGGATTTGTTGTGGAGTGAAGGGAAGTAAAATACATGTTTCATACTGGTGCAACTTATATTGTAAAAATACTGTACTATATTCGCTATTTCCATATCGACTGAAATTATTGTTGATGTTATTGTTGTTGAAATTGTTATTATATTATTGATGTTATTGTTATCAGTATTGTTGATGTTGCATATTTATTTGTGCGTGGTCATATCCCCTATTTTTACATTTAGATTACTTTGGCTGTCACCTAATCTTTGCCGACAAGTTAATCTTTAAGATATTAAAAAGTTCATAACAATAATAAAGTTAGTCTTTAGCAAATTTCAAATTGAATACCCATTTTTCATCCTGAACAATATAAGTCTTATGTTTCATTTATTTCATTTAGAATAAATGATTTGCTTATTCTAATAATTTAGAATTTTAAAATCAGCCAGGTATATGTTAAATATTATTAGAATGGAAGATAAATTGAAGAAAGCCTGTTGAGGTTAAAAGCATTGTTAAATACTTGACTCTTAATCTTCAATGCTAATTTTGTATGTTTTCAGGTTAAATGAATGACCGCAAGGCATTCGACTTGTGAGCGTTGATATCCGTGATGCTCAAAGCGGTGCTGGTGTGGAGGATGCGTGAGAAATGATTTGTCTTTGGGTTGAAATCTTCCAGCTGACTAATGAGCCATTCCTCCTCTTACTTCTTCAGGTAATCATGCTAAGAGCTCAGAAAAACTGCAGGGAGTCAATAGACATTTTCCGCCTGCTATATCTAGTCTTAAAAGCAGGCAGGAGAGATCCCTCCCCCACAACTAATCTTTTCACTTCCTTCCTCCTGCAAAGTCTTGAAAGTGCAGTGGCAGGCACAAAGACAGTCAGAAAGAACACCTAGCACTTGCTCTTCAGACTTCAATACATCATGTTTCACAAAGACATGCAGAGACACTGATGCGGGTGGAATTAGTGCTTCAAGCGGCTATAAATACCTTGACGTTAGCTTAAAGGACCACGATGGCGCACTCTATCTCGGTGCCTCACGTTTCCCTTCGAACGCAATGATATCTAGTCTTTTCAGGCTTGACTGCAAGGCTAATGGTGTGGAGATATTTTTCTCTCGGAATTGGATTTTATTGTGGACTGAAGCGCTCACTCAAAATCTTATCTTGGCTAAAGAGCTGATTCATGCGTTTTGCTGACTGTGCGGGTCAGGGCCGTACTGTCCGTCAAGAAAACCGTTCAGCCTATGTAAAAGACTGAACTAAAGCAGTTAACAAGTGCAAAGAGACCGCATGATGAGATTGCATTAGTTTTAGATGAGATCGGATTGGGAAAGAAAGAAAGAAAGAAAGAAAGAAAGAAAGAAAGAAAGAAAGAAAGAAAGAATAATTTGACTTTCTCAAAGTTACTTTGTAAAAGTTTCTATCTATCTATCTACAAAACAGTGGTAAAATGTCATGCATATATTTATTTTTGTTTATTTATTTAACTTTTTGTGGAAATATTCTCATAGTGCTATGGGTAAGTTTAGAAATTTCTTTAAAAATGTATTAATTAATTATATATAATATATAGAAATACAGTGAAAAAAAGTAATGCAAGAGCTGAAAAAAAGGAGAAATACATGTGGCAGACTATATTGCATGACTTGGATTTAATTTTTAAAGTGAACAACATGTTCTTCTTAGGTTCTGACAAATTCTATAACGAGGGCTACAATAAAGCTATAAAACAGATAATGCCTCGATAACTTTGATGTGTTGATAACTTTCATAATATCTCTTCATTATATATTCAAAACAAACAAGGAGTTACTCAACATTAACCCTAGCACCATTCTAAATTGATTGTTTCTTTAAAGGGGTCATCGGATGCCCATTTTCCACAAGTTGGTAGATTCTTTAGGGTCTTCATGTAAAGTCTGTAACATACTTTGGTTAAAATTCCTCAATGTTTGTGTAAAACCAAACCCTTTTTACCTCCTCAAAAACAGCTCTGTTTACAGCGCCCTGTTTTGGTGCATGTCTCTTTAAATGATAATGATCTACTGCTTACCCCACCCCTCTCTTCCTTGGGGCGTGAAGTGCTGCCTTGGTGGACAGTGTACAACTGGCTGAGGGCGGAAATATGCTAATATAAGACAGTCCGTCAGTGGTCGTGGGCGGAGAATGAGCAATATGACATCATATTGCTTAGAAAATTAAAACGGCTTGATTATGAGAGTGTTTAGGCTTTTTGAGGATTTAAAAAAAGGAGTGAATTAATTTTTATCATTGTCGAGTGGTTGTGTCCCCACACTGCAAAGACACATTTATATGCAAACACCATATAAAAGTGAATTTTGCATCTGATGACCCCTTTAAAAATGTTAATGGAATTGTTTATGAATCAGTATCGTAACCACAGTTGGAAAATTCCTAGGATAGAGTGTGTTAACCCTTTACGATCACACCGGTGTGATTAGTCTTGGCTGGTCCCTGGAGCATACGATCACACCGGTGTGATTAGAACGTTCAGTGCCTCATGTGATCAACTGCTAAATTCAAATGTGCTTTCACGCGTTGGCTGGTGCTGTTCCAGAGAAAGACGCGCTCAGCGATTGTCATATAGCACAACTATTCAGTGTTTTCATCCACATAATGTTTATTTTAGGTTTCAGACATTTAAATATGCATACAGTGGCGAGAACAAGTATTTGATACACTGCCGATTTTGCAGGGTTTCCTACTTACAAAGCATGTAGAGGTCTGTAATTTTTATCATAGGTACTCTTCAACTGTGAGAGACGGAATCTAAAAAAAATCCAGAAAATCACATTGTATGATTTTTAAATAATTAATTTGCATTTTATTGCATGACATAAGTATTTGATCACCTACCAACCAGTAAGAATTCTGGCTCTCACAGACCTGTTAGTTTTTCTTTAAGAAGCCCTCCTGTTCTCCACTCATTACCTGTATTAACTGTATCTGTTTGAACTTGTTACCTGTAAAAAAGACACCTGTCCACACACTCAATCAAACAGACTCCAACCTCTCCACAATGGCCAAGACCAGAGAGCTGTGTAAGGACATCAGGGATAAAATTGTAGACCTGCACAAGGCTGGGATGGGCTACAGGACAATAGGCAAGCAGCTTGGTGAGAAGGCAACAACTGTTGGCGCAATTATTAGAAAATGGAAGAAGTTCAAGATGACGGTCAATCTCCCTCGGTCTGGGGCACCATGCAAGATCTCACCTCGTGGGGCATCAATGATCATGAGGAAGGTGAGGGATCAGCCCAGAACTACACGGCAGGACCTGGTCAATGACCTGAAGAGAGCTGGGACCACAGTCTCAAAGAAAACCATTAGTAACACACTACGCCATCATGGATTAAAATCCTGCAGCGCACGCAAGGTCCCCCTGCTCAAGCCAGCGCATGTCCAGGCCCGTCTGAAGTTTGCCAATGACCATCTGGATGATCCAGAGGAGGAATGGGAGAAGGTCATGTGATCTGATGAGACAAAAATAGAACTTTTTGGTCTAAACTCCACTCGCTGTGTTTGGAGGAAGAAGAAGGATGAGTACAACCCCAAGAACACCATCCCAACCATGAAGCATGGAGGTGGAAACATCATTCTTTGGGGATGCTTTTCTGCAAAGGGGACAGGACGACTGCACCGTATTGAGGGGAGGATGGATGGGGCCATGTATCGCGAGATCTTGGCCAACAACCTCCTTCCCTCAGTAAGAGCATTGAAGATGGGTCGTGGCTGGGTCTTCCAGCATGACAACGACCCGAAACACACAGCCAGGGCAACTAAGGAGTGGCTCCGTAAGAAGCATCTCAAGGTCCTGGAGTGGCCTAGCCAGTCTCCAGACCTGAACCCAATAGAAAATCTTTGGAGGGAGCTGAAAGTCTGTATTGCCCAGCGACAGCCCCGAAACCTGAAGGATCTGGAGAAGGTCTGTATGGAGGAGTGGGCCAAAATCCCTGCTGCAGTGTGTGCAAACCTGGTCAAGAACTACAGGAAACGTATGATCTCTGTAATTGCAAACAAAGGTTTCTGTACCAAATATTAAGTTCTGCTTTTCTGATGTATCAAATACTTATGTCATGCAATAAAATGCAAATTAATTACTTAAAAATCATACAATGTGATTTTCTGGATTTTTGTTTTAGATTCCGTCACTCACAGTTGAAGAGTACCTATGATAAAAATTATAGACTTCTACATGCTTTGTAAGTGGGCAAACCTGCAAAATCGGCAGTGTATCAAATACTTGTTCTCCCCACTGTAAGTAGTAACAAAACAATACATTTAGAGTTTGTAAAATACACAATAATGTCTATAGAAGCAGCAATAACAATCCTTTCCGTTATAATTAGACAACACGTTTTATTCATAGCAGATATGCATTGTGTAAGTAACTTTAAAGTTTACTCTATTCTTCTCCCAGTTCACCGGCCACTTACTTTCATGTATTTTGAAATAAGTGGATGAATTCATGTGTTGTAAATCCAATAGATCCAATTCTCTGAACTGCGGCACAAACTAACATGGCGGCGCCCATCGCGCATATAGCTCAACTAACGCGATCGTTATAAAGGTGTTTAAACAACAAAACACATCCACTAGCACATATTTGACAATCGGAATATCAGATATTTCATGCTATGGTTAACAAATTTGTGAATATTTTGAATAAAAAGGGAAAATGAAATAAAAGCAGATCATCCGTCATTCAGCGCTATATTGTGACTGCGGTGTGTCACGAGACAAGCAATGACGCGTCACAATGGAAACAATAAAGTGATACTTTCTAAATAATGGTCGCCTTGAAAAACTCACGCTGGGGGGTCAGCCAGAATATTTTAAACTTACGTGTGAAAGGGTTAAAAGAATGACGTAAGATGTCTGCAATACAAGCATCTTCGCTTTGGATTTAGCACTTACCAATCCAACTGTAAAGCAAGAAACTAAAGAAATTGTAACCTGCTAAAGCCTTCTGCTCTTCTTGACTTTCTTTTCCCATAGCCACTGCAGTAAGTGATTTTTTGAAATTATAAAACACATCTTATGCGCACACAGACGGCCATAATTCAGTAAATTATTTTTTTATATTTTTTCCCCTCAGGATCATAATCATACTTTCTGTCTCCACAAATCTTAATTCTCTCAGCTCTCCTTCAAGAATCCTCATCTTACACTGTGTCGTGGTCCGGTAGAAACTTGTCTGTATGTGATCTGGGTTTCTTGATCCATGAGGGACATGAGAGAAGTTTGTCAGTGCGTTCATTTTGAAGGCAACACCGTTTCACCTTCAAATGCCATTGCACATAAACAGAAAACTTAAAGATCATGTAAGAAAGTTTTCTTTAACTTTCTGATGAAGTGATATCTTTTATGAGCCTCTGAGGTGCATATATTATCTAGTCAACTCGTCCCAGGATGTGATGCTCACTGTTGTTATATCGTCTTTAATGCAGGACTGTGTAGTTTGTTTTAATGTGGTACCAGTTGAAATCTTCTAACTAATCTGGGAGCGTATGGATTTGGGGTTACAGAAGGTCATGTGCATTGAATGCATGTGTCACAAACTTATTTGAATGAACAAGACCTATATATGTGATATAATCATAACATGATGTACTTTATGTATCTAAAATTAACATTAAGGGCCCTATTTTAACAATCTGAGCGCATGGTCTAAAGCGTATGGCGCAGGTGCACTTAGGCCATGTCCGAATCCACTTTTGCTAGTTTAACGATGGAAAAAACGGTAGGCACGCCAGGCACATGGTCCAAAAGGGTTGTACCTAGTCTCTTACCGAGTCATGGGTGTGTTTTGGGCGTACTGTGCAATAAACCAATCAAAGTCTCATCTCCCATTCCCTTTAAAGCCATGGTGGATTCGCTATTTAAATGGTGGAATTTGCTGGAGTAAAGACTGAACACTTCTCCAGAGAGAAATACTTTTATTTGTAATATATGTTTGTGTGCTGCTGCGCATCCCTGTGTGTGTAAGCAGAGTGTACATGCATTGTGCACCCGCCAATAGGCACATATTACTAACACGCCCTTTAAATAACACAAAAAATACTGTGCCATTGACTTTAGATCAGGTTTTTGTTGGCAATTGTTTTCAGTTGCCTCAAAATAGCAACGCCCATGGGTGAACAGATGGGCGCGAGTGCATTTTCTATTTAAACAACGTGGTGCTGGACGTGAAAATGATAACTGCGTCGGGATGAAACTAGCAAAAAACATTTGCGTCGCACCTGCCGTCGCATTGCGCCGCGTGTATGATAGGGCCCTAAATAATACAATGTTCCCTTTTATACCTTTTGTTTCAATACTACATTGAGAACAAAAAGTTGAAGACAAGACCACTAGACTGAAAATTTAACAAAGAATCATTCTTGTGAAATTCTTTAGAACTGCTCAGTAGAAGACATGTTGAGTTCACAGATGTGGTGAAAATGGAACTTCTGTGAGACCATGACAACGTAAAATTCTAAGAAACTAGAAGTGCAAATAGCAATATCATTACCATTCAAAACTTTGGGGTCAGTAAGATTTCTCTCTCTTTTTTTAAAGAAACTAATTCTTCTTGTCACATGTATGTTCTGTTTTGCTTGAGTCCCTGCGTTTTGGTTTGACCTAGATTTTTTTGTTATCAGTTTCCTCGCCAATTGTTCGTTGTTCTGTTGATTGCCATCCCTGTGTATTTAAGCCCTTGGTTTCTTCAGTCCTTTGTCTTGCATTGAGGTTGATATACTGTAAGCTAGACTGTTACTCTGTTTATTAAAACTCCTTTTGCTTTCATTTCTTCTCGTCTTTTTGGATTATATACACAGCAAGTGTGACACTTGTATTCAGCATGGATGCATTAAATTGATCAATAGTGACAGTAAAGACTTGTTACCCAAGGCGGTCCCACTTTATATTGTGGCCCTAATACCTAATACCTTGCATAGATGTGTACGTAGTATGTAACCACAGTGTAAGTACACATTTTTGCATAGTATGTACAGCTCTAATATTTGTGTAACTACTCACATGTAAGAACCCACTGAATGGTAAGTGTAAGTACAAATGTGTAACAGGACATTGTAACACTTTTTCACTTCAGTGTATTCACACAAGTTTTTCCACTTTTATTATTATTATAAAGAGCATTATTGTTCAAGAGTTATGAGGTACAGTAAGTAGAGACCATCACATTGCAAATAAGCAGTATCAGTAAGGATAGTGCATTGTACAGAGATGTGATAAATAAATGAATGTCTGTTGACCATTACAGTACAAATGCATTCAAGTATAAACAGTCAAAAAATGTGCAAAGAGGCAAGATTCAGGATGTGGTGCAATTGCAAATTACCATGGTAACAGTTAGGGCAATGCACTGGATGCAAGTATAGCAGGGTGTCAACAGTTCAAACAATAACATGGGGGTCAGGATGGGGGGCTTGAGTTCAGTGTCTGAGTTCAGAGTCCAGTAGATTGACAGCTGAAGGGAAGAAACTGAAGAAATCGAGTCTGTTGCTGCAATAGCGAATAATCCTGTAGTGTCTCCCACACTGGTGAACAGAGATGTACATTGGTGACTTTTTTATTGTTTGCTAGTATAGTTCACTGAACTGATTTGATGTTTTTAACATTATGAATGATGTGTTTGAGCAACGTGTTCTTGCATGTACTATTTTCTTGACCAGATTTTTTTTTACAATTACATTTTATGCATTTAGACACTTTTATCCAAAATGACTTACACTGCATTAATGCATTCAGTAGGCCTATATTTTTTAACAAGTAATTTTCTGGGAATCAAAACCATGATCTTGGTTCAATATCAAATCCATGATATTCAGCAGCCACGTTTGCACTGTAGTGGTTAAAAAATAAAAACAATAGCATTTGCATTAATGAGATTCATCACCCTTGTGTCTAATTGTTGGCTCATTATGTTAAACTAGGACTGAGGAATTCTACAAAACTCTCCTATTCAGAGAACTCCAGACTGAATTATGCCCATTTTAATGAGGGGAATAACTTGCAGCACTATTGTAAATGCTTCTGGGTATTGGCACAATGCCTCCTCTCTGACTAATGACATCTACAGGGGTTTAACTCTTCAGGTATCTGATGCAGGTATTGTATTGTATATGAATGACTTAAGTCTGTGTGGAGTTTTATACTGTGTAGCGCATCTTAAATTTATTGCTGACTCCATTTTATATGCACTGCCTATATATGTTTGCATCAAAAATGGAATGCTATGAACAGACTGCAAGAACAGCTCACCCCAAAAATGAAAATCTTTTGTTTTACTCACCTTTATGTTGTTCAAAACCAGTATGACTTTCTTTATTCCACACAACACAAAAGTAGAATTTTGACACATCTTTCTTTACAAAGTAAGCTGTAGTCAAGTCTGTCAACCTCCAAACAGGACAAAACGCACCATAAAAGTAATCCATTAGACTTTTGCACCATAGTTCAAGTCTTCTGAAGTATATAACATGATAGTGAGTTAGTAAAGGAAAAATTCTATGCTGGAAAATCCAGTTTAAGCTGGTAGCTGTGTTTTCTAGATTGTCCATTATCTGATTTATAGCTGTTAGACTATCTTGGATAAGAAACAAACCAGCTACAGGCTGCCCAAACTGCATGATGTTTTTTTGTATGTTTGTCTTGTTTTCCAGTACAAATATCTAAAAATGCTTAAATCAGATACAAGCAAAATTACATAATAGTCCTGTTTTCTGAAAAATGTATGTAAAGATTTTTTACTCAAGTGGCAGATTTTTTTTCTTGTTTTCAGCAAAAACTTATGAAAAATGATTTTTTCATAAAACAAGACTTATGTCATTTAAATGACATGCTCTGCATACCCAAGCCAAGACTCACTAATTAACATTAACACTATAAATTACTATAAATTCCCTTGTTTGAGGTGTACTTAAAGCTTACATGATAAAATGTTAGTTATACGTATGTAACTCGCCATCATTTATTTATTTACCAAAAAACGGTAATTTTCTTCAAATCTGCCACTCACTGAGAGTTCCGGGTAAGCGGATCCACAGCAGCTTTGGCGCCTGTGCTCTGTTGTTGTATCGTCATCACTGTCCCGCGTTCTCATTGGTTTGCAGGTGTATGGGGGATTTAATGCGCAGGGAAAGCTGTCTGCGAATCGCTCGCCCAAGCTGAAAAATGTGCTGTTACTGCCAGATCTCGATCAACGAAAATCACATTGTATTTGATACAAAACTAAATAGACAAAATTAAGTGAAAAAAAGGCATAACTGAAACTATTTTCATAGTATTTTGTTTTCTCCACATAAGAAATATATTTTTAACGAAAACGTAAACTGACCTACTGTAACTGAGGCTGACCTACTGTAGTCGATAGTCTATACACTTTAAAGAATACTTATAATTTTATTATTCTTACATTTATTCTAATTATATTTTACATATATTTTATGTTTCTCATTTGTTGTCTCTGATTTAGATTAAAGGTGAAGTTAGTAGTTCTCTTTCAGTCGGTCACGTTCGACGTACGTCAGAATGTGAACCGACGAATTGGGATATCGCATGAGAGCCCTATCACCTTTGAGTATGTACTAAACGAGCCAATGAACATTGGCGTCTGAGATTTGCATGTCGCACTCCGCCCCGCAGCACGGGTTTAAATACGGAAGTGCATGCAAGCTCACCTTTGTCTTTCGTTTCGGAGCCGAGCAGTGTGAAAAGCTGGTTTTCTCCGGAGAGTGTGACTCTACTACGAGCAGAAGAGGTTCTTCAGTAGTGTTGGAGAGAAGGAACTTCAGCGGCGGCCACGAGCTCACGTGGTCTCTGTGCTGATTCATCAGCTGGTTGCGTTGCCGGGTGAGAGAGTGAGAGAGCGCTGTCAGGCTGCACTAATCCCTGCAGCAGCGCCGCGGCTGTTCCCCTGTGTGCTTCAGCATGTCCTAAAAGAGCTTTTTCCTTCCTCTAAAAGAGTATACGGGCGGACACTGCGTCTTTTTCAAGATATCAATCCGCCCGTGCGTTTCTGGATGCGGTCGTTCCCTGATGGCCACAATCGCTACATCACGTGTTTGGGCGTTCAGCACGCTGAAGCAGCTTTTGTGGATAGTTCATGTTCTCATTGCGGGAACATGACTATCGCAGTGTTGCGGCCCAGGCTTGCTTACCTCGGTTCTCGAGGCCAAGCACCCACCCCTATGCCCCGTTCTAACGCTCCCTCTGGTGGAAACCGGGCGAGTGCTACTTCGGCGAATAGGCTGGGGGACCTGAGGATTACGTTTAGGGCTTCCCCGCCGAGACAACCTCCGCGGGCCCCTATTCCCTCCAGCACACTTCAGTCGTGCTGCCAGAAGAGCGTGGTGGTTCCTCGGCTGAGCGACCAGTCGTCTCTTTCGGTGAACCTGCCGACGACCAGATGTCGATCGCAGCATCGGAGGGTGAGCTGTCGTCGGGAGATGATGACTCAGCTGCGTTGCCTCCTTCTAGGAGAGTAGCGTTGCCCGAGCCAGATCCCGAAGACAGGAAGGACGAGGAGCAGGTCTTGTTGGTTGCGCCGTATTGGCCCAACCGGACCTGGTTCCCGGAACCGATGCTCCTCGCGACAGCTCCTCCTTGGCCCATTCCTCTGAGGAAGGACCTTCTGACTCAGAGACAGGGCACCGTCTGGCACCCGCGTCCGGACCTCTGGAAACTCCATGTCTGGTCCCTGGACGGGACGCGGAGGTTCTAGGTGAGCTCCCTCTACGAGGCACCTCTATGCATTGAAGTGGAACCTATTTGTCGAATGGTGTTCTTCTCATCAGGAGAACACCCGAACTTGCTCGGTTAGGTCACTGCTTTCCTTCCTGCAAGAAGGGTTGGAGCGAAGGATGTCTTCCTCCACCCTTAAAGTGTATGTTGCCGCTATTGCCGCACATCACGATGCAGTTGATGGTAAGTCATTGGGGAAGCATGATCTAGTCGTCAGGATCCTGAGGGGGGCGAGGAGACTAAATCCGCCTCGTCCTCACTCTATACCCTCTTGGGATTTGCCTCTGGTGCTTACCGCACTGCAGAGACCACCCTTCGAGCCGTTGCAATCAGCTGAGTTAAAAACTCTGTCTATGAAAACAGTTCTCCTGGTTGCATTGGCCTCTATTAAGAGGGTAGGGGACCTGCATGCATTTTCGGTCGATGAAGCGTGCCCGGATACGTGCCCAAGGTTCCCACCACTCCCTTCCGGGACCAGGTGGTGAACCTGCAAGCGCTGCCCTCAGAGGAGGCAGACCCAGCCCTAGCTTTGCTCTGTCCCGTCCGCGCTCTGCGGGTATACGTGGACAGAACACAAAGCTTCAGGACCTCATATCAGCTCTTCGTCTGTTACAGAGGCCAGCAGAAGGGAAAGTCTGTCTCCAAGCAGAGGATGGCCCACTGGATAGTGGATGCCATTGCCTTGGTGTACCAAACCCAAGGCGTGCCTTGCCTGCTCGGGTTAACAGCTCACTCCACGAGAGGAGTAGCTTCTTCCTGGGAGCTGACGCATGGCGCCTCGCTGGCAGATATATGTAGAGCTGCGGGCTGGGCAACACGAACACGTTCGCTAGATTTTATAGCCTTCGTGTAGAAACGGTTGCTTCCCACGTGCTCGTCCCCAGTGGCCAGTAATGCCTGGAGCACCGCTTCTTGTGTCAGCTTGCTGTGCCACTCCCCTCCTCGGAGTGGATAGGTGCGCTATATGCTTCAGTAAGTTCCCGCTGGTGAACCCTGTTAAGCTCCTCTGCCACCCCTTGCGGCTTCAGACATTGCGGAGTGTCTGTCGCTAGGCCAGCACTGAATACTGCTGTGTTGGCTGGGTGCCATATGTTGCGGCCCCTACGGCAGCCCCATATGTGTATTCTTCCACGGTAAGGCTCCTTTCGGCGAGCCCGTGTCTTTCCCTGGGCAGAGTCCGTTGTGTCGTCCCTGCCAGATGTTGTCTCCCTCCTATGGCCGGAGCCATCCCAGGGACATTCCATATGTTGCTCTGCCCTCTGGCCAGACCATATGTGTTACCACATGTTACCTCCCTACTGGCAGGATGTGGTCTCCGCAGTGTTCCCTTTGGCATGCTTTCCCAGTGTTATCCAAGTCTGACTGTATCGGTCATGCGGAACAGCAGTAGACTCTCCTAACATAAGTCCGATCCTATCGCCAGAAAAATGCGAAGGATGTGAGGCTTGCGCCGGGCGCTGGAAGGGTCAGAAATTGTGGCGTTTTATTAGGGATCCCAATTCGTCGGTTCACATTCTGACGTACGTCAAACATGACCATCTGAAAGGGTACGTCTGTGCTTATTAAAAATATTAATAAATTCTATAATTGTATATAGAAAATATAAAAATAACACTAAATAGCTTAAAGCTGTTTTTTAGCACATGGTGACTGGTCATGATCAGCTAGAAATGCCCAGATACTATTTTAAACTAGGTTATTCATTGTTGGTGAACTATTAATTTCAGTTAGGAACATAAAAAGTGAAACTGACTAGTCTAGTATAGAAGAAACAGTTACTAAAAAGTTGTTTCTCGAAGAGCATAATGGTTAACAAAGAATTATAAGTCTGTGTTTCATTTTTTACAACGGATGTAGGATTTTGATGCTCTGCTGTCATTGGCCACAACTCCAGAGAGAAAGAGTTTACATACAACAAGCATCTGCCATGCTCTAATGAGTGAGTGTGTTCATGAATAAGTCATATCGATTAAAGAGGCGGAAAGATGGAGAAAGACGCCATGCATTTCATAAAACAGATCTGCTACTTTGGGAATGAACAGCGGAGCTAAACCGCCGGTCCGACTGTCCACAGCGGAGTTCCAAACTGGTTATTGTTGGCAAATTAGCAAAGCAAATTGGACGTCTTGAATACCACGAGTATTGTTAGGAATAAATTGTGATGTTTACTTGTTATTTAACATGACCAGATTCCCTGTGACAGCTCTCTCTGGAACACATATCCAAATTAGCCAGCTGAATTATATTAAGCATTGTATAATATACAGTCAGCCGGTCATTATCGCAAAATAAATCTTGACAGGGTGATCAGGACCCTGAAGGCGAAGGGGTCTTGTGACGTCCTAAAGGAGTTTATTTTACGATAATGACCTGCTGACTGTATATTATCCAGTCTATTATATGACAACTTGTCAAATAGGTGAATAAATTGACATAAAATTAGTTTATTATTTGAAAAACAAGTTGAAAACTCACATAAAATATATTTTAAAGTAGAAAATATTGAATGCCCTGATTGATCATTCATATATATTTCCTGAAACCGTTCCTCCCTCTTCTCTCTCAGCTATCGTTCAATAAAAGTAAGGGGAAGATAGTCTGCTTTGTCCTGAGTATGCTGTCAGGCATCAGAACTTTAATTTTCATTCTGAAATTAAATAAAATATGTGAAAGAATGAACAGTATGCAGAGAACAGAAAGAAGGAGCCCTAACTGTGTTTTATTGTTACACTCATTTATCATAATTATAAAATCGGATTGCATGGTGAGATTGCTTATTTTAAGATAAGTGTTGATATTTCTTGAGCCCTCGGGTTGGTTTGTTTCGTTGGGCGCCACAGGGTGTTGCTGATCACATGCTGCAGTTTTGGGAACTCTAATGACAAATCTGATTAGAACAGGAGCCCCATAGAGCTAATTTAGTGGTTCTTCCTTTAGTCAATAAATTGGCCTTACTCTTCGAAAGAAAAAAAAAAGGTTCAGTGGGATTCTATATAGAACATATTTTTGATGAAATCCAAGAGCTTTCTGACCCCACATAGACTGCAATGTAATCACCACTTTCAAGGCCCAGAAATGTAGTAAAGACATCGTTAAAATAGTCCATGTGACTACAGTGGTTCAACCTTAATTTTATGAAGCAACGAGAATACTTTTTGTGCGCAAAAAATAAAACAAACAAACAAAAATAACTTTATTCAACAATTTCTTCTCTTCCGTTTGAATCTCGGACGCTGTTCACGTGAGCACCATGACACATGCGTGTGATGCTGATGCAGGAGCCCGCCGATGCTAAGCCGCCGTTCTGACCGCTGTACTGTGTTTACAATGTGATAATTATTATTTACATTAATGATACTTGTTTAAAAAACTGATACAAGTTCTGTAAATATCAGATTACAGCTGGGGTAAGTTTCTTTCCCAAATTACTTGGTTATCTTATACCAGTTGTGATATGTTTAGTCTATAAGCAAATGTTTTCATTTTTTCTACTAATATTATATTGGATGATGCATAACCATCATTTTGTACATATTAAACATATATACATACTACCGTTCAAAAGTTTGGAATCATAAAAATTTAAAAAAATCAAAAAAAAAATCAAAAAAAAGAAGTTTTTGAAACAAGTCTTTTATGCTCAAGGCTGCATTTATTTGATCAAAAATACAGTAAAAACAATAATATTGTCAACTATTATTACAATGTATAGTAATTGTTTTCTATTGTAATATATTTGAAGATTTATTTTATTCCTGTTATAGCAAAGCTGAATTTTCAGCATCATTACTCCAGTCTTCAGTGTCACATGATCCTTAAGAAATCATTTAATATCTGTTACCATGCTAAATTATTCCTAAAGTTGAGAGTCATGATCGAACTAAATATATTTAATTTTATCAGGTAATGCACATTGTTATTAAGGTGGCATCTTGGTCCACGTTCTCTTAATCATTCTGTTCTTTTATATTGACTCATTCCTGTGGTTGTTGTCAGGGTGTAATTTAACACTTGTAGAAAGAACATAGACCCGGAAGATGAAGTCATCAAGGAGCACGATAAATGTATAATTTGTATTGGCCATGATGATATAACCATGTCTTTGCAAGATCCTGAATTACGAGTCAATCTGTAGTGCTGGTTCTGTGCTCTCTATTATATTCACTAATAACAAACAGCCTTGTGAAGTTAATGAGATGTTAATAAGGAGGAGGAATACGCAAGATTGTCCTTTGCTTGTATGTCACTGTGTGCTGCTGTGATTCAGATCTCTAGATGCCTGAACATATTATACATTTGTGCCTTTGTTGTGCAGACATATGCATTTATCTACTCTTTTAAATACTGTGAAGCAGTCCTGACCACTGCCACACGGATATATCAACCTCCATATAAACAGCAGTGGTGGACAGTAGCAAAGATGGATGGAGAGAACGATGGATGGAGAGAACGATAGATGGATGATTACCATCTTTTTTACTTTGTCACTGTACTTAAGTATATTTTTCAAGTACAAACCCGATTCCAAAAAAGCTGGGACACTGTACAAATTGTGAATAAAAACAGAATGCAATGATGTGGAAGTTTCAAATTTCAATATTTTATTCAGAATACAACATAGATGACATATCAAATGTTTAAACTGAGAAAATGTATCATTTTAAGGGAAAAATAAGTTGATTTTAAATTTCATGGCATCAACACATCTCAAAAAAGTTGGGACAAGGCCATGTTTACCACTGTGTGGCATCCCCTCTTCTTTTTATAACAGTCTGCAAACGTCTGGGGACTGAGGAGACAAGTTGCTCAAGTTTAGGAATAGGAATGTTGTCCCATTCTTGTCTAATACAGGCTTCTAGTTGCTCAACTGTCTTAGGTCTTCTTTGTCGCATCTTCCTCTTTATGATGCGCCAAATGTTTTCTATGGGTGAAAGATCTGGACTGCAGGCTGGCCATTTCAGTACCCGGATCCTTCTTCTACGCAGCCATGATGTTGTAATTGATGCAGTATGTGGTCTGGCATTGTCATGTTGGAAAATGCAAGGTCTTCCCTGAAAGAGACGACGTCTGGATGGGAGCATATGTTGTTCTAGAACTTGGATATACCTTTCAGCATTGATGGTGCCTTTCCAGATGTGTAAGCTGCCCATGCCACACGCACTCATGCAACCCCATACCGTCAGAGATGCAGGCTTCTGAACTGAGCGCTGATAACAACTTGGGTTGTACTTGTCCTCTTTAGTTCGGATGACATGGCGTCCCAGTTTTCCAAAAAGAACTTCAAATTTTGATTCGTCTGACCACAGAACAGTTTTCCACTTTGCCACAGTCCATTTTAAATGAGCCTTGGCCCAGAGAAAACGCCTGCGCTTCTGGATCATGTTTAGATATGGCTTCTTTTTTGACCTACAGAGTTTTAGCCGGCAACGGCGAATGGCACGGTGGATTGTGTTCACCGACAATGTTTTCTGGAAGTATTCCTGAGCCCATGTTGTGATTTCCATTACAGTAGCATTCCTGTATGTGATGCAGTGCCGTCTAAGGGCCCGAAGATCATGGGCATCCAGTATGGTTTTCCGGCCTTGACCCTTACGCACAGAGATTGTTCCAGATTGTCTGAATTTTTGGATGATATTATGCACTGTAGATGATGATAACTTCAAACTCTTTGCAATTTTTCTCTGATAAACTCCTTTCTGATATTGTTCCACTATTTTTCGCCGCAGCATTGGGGGAATTGGTGATCCTCTGCCCATCTTGACTTCTGAGAGACACTGCCACTCTGAGAGGCTCTTTTTATACCCAATCATGTTCCCAATTGACCTAATAAGTTGCAAATTGGTCCTCCAGCTGTTCCTTATATGTACATTTAACTTTTCCGGCCTCTTATTGCTACCTGTCCCAACTTTTTTGGAATGTGTAGCTCTCATGAAATCCAAAATGAGCCAATATTTGGCATGACATTTCAAAATGTCTCACTTTCAACATTTGATATGTTATCTATATTCTATTGTGAATAAAATATAAGTTTATGAGATTTGTAAATTATTGCATTCCTTTTTTATTCACAATTTGTACAGTGTCCCAACTTTTTTGGAATCGGGTTTGTATATACTTTATTGGAGTATTTTTATTTTGGGAAACTTTTAATTTGCACTGAATGATTCGTTTGTGATATGGACCAATTGTATGGTCAGAACGAGTCTGACTCAAAACGAGCCAATGGGAGATCCTCAGAGCATGAGTGTGTGCGCAACTGATGCCGCAAAAACGTAAGTTGCTAATGCTGAAGTTTAGGATTTATTATTGTAAATGAAAATCATATTTAGGTCACGACTGTCAGTTGTTTGTGAACTAAGTCTGCTGTAAAAAGGTGAGCTGTTCAAATGCTTTTGTATAAAACGCTTGAATGTACATGTTCACATTTGTGTATTACCATCTGAATGGGGTAGGTTTTAGGGAAAAACTAAACATAACATTAAAATAATGCACATTAATGCCCATACATCTTTCCCGCTTTCATAGCGGTTTCAAATAATGTAAAATTAGTATGTTTGCATAGCGTTCTTCTCAAAATGCTAACACATTTTCCCCTATGTGACACCTGTTTATATTGTGTGTTTACACATTTAGTTTTTCCTTATTTTTTAAATACTATATGGTATATTTGTTTGCACTCATGATTTATCAGTAGTAGGCTAGATATCAGTGTATGAAAAGTTTTGGTAGTAAAATAAAACATTTTCTTACTTGCAGATCAATACATACAGTGCATCCAGAAAGTATTCACAGTGCTTCACTTTTTCCACATTTTGTTATGTTACAGCCTTATTCCAAAATGGATTAAATTCATTATTTTTTTCCTCAATTCTACAAACAATACCCCATAATGACAACGTGAAAGAAGTTTGTTTGAAATCTTTGCAAATGTATAAAAAAATAAAATAAATAAATAAATAAATAAAAAATATCACATGTACATAAGTATTCACAGCCTTTGCTCAGTACTTTGTTGAAGCAGCTTTGGCACCAATTACAGCCTCTTTTTGACTATGATGCTGCAAGCTTGGCACACCTATTTTTGGGCAGTTTCTTCCATTCTTCTTTGCAGGACCTCTCAAGCTCCATCAGGTTCGAAGGGGAGCGTCGGTGCACAGCCATTTTCAGATCTCTCCAGAGATATTCAATCAGTTTCGAGTCTGGCTCTGGCTGGGCCACTAAAGGACATTCACAGAGTTGTCCCGTAGCCACTCCTTTGTTATCTTGGCTGTGTGCTTAGGGTCGTTGTCCTGTTGGAAGATGAACCTTCGCCCCAGTCTGAGGTCCAAAGCACTCTGGAGCAGGTTTTCATCATGGATGTCTCTGTACATTGCTGCATTCATCTTTCCCTTGATCCTGACTAGTCTCCCAGTTCCTGCCGCTGAAAAACATCCCCACAGCATGATGCTGCCACCACCATGCTTCACTGTAGAGATGGTATTGGCCAGGTGATGAGCAGTGCCTGGTTTCCTCCAGACATGACGCTTGCCATTCAGGCCAAAGAGTTCAATCTCTGTTTCATCAGACCAGAGAATTTTGTTTCTCATGATCTGAGAGTCCTTCAGGTGCCTTTTGGCAAACTCCAGGCAGGCTGTCATGTGCCGTCTGGCCAATCTACCATGCAGGCCTGATTGGTGGAGTGCTGCAGAGATGGTTGTTCTTCTGAAAGGTTCTCCTCTCTCCACAGAGAAACGCTGGAGCTTTGTCAGAGTGACCATTGGGTTCTTGGTCATCTCCCTGACTAAGGCCATTCTCCCCTGATCGCTCAGTTTGGCCGGGCAGCCAGCTCTAGGAAGAGTCCTGGTGGTTCCAAACTTCTTCCATTTACGGATGATGGAGGCCACTGTGCTCATTGGGACCTTCAATGCTGTAGAAATACTCCTGTACCCTTCCCCAGATCTGTGCCTCGATACAATCCTGTCTCGGAAGTCTACAGACAATTCCTTGGACTTCATGGCTTGGTTTGTGCTCTGACATGCACTGTTAACTGTGAGACCTTATATAGACAGGTGTGTGTCTATCCTTTCCAAATCATGTCCAATCAACGGAATTTATTACAGGTGGACTCTAATCAAGTTGTAGAAACATCTCAAGGATGATCAGTGGAAGCAGGGTGCAGCTCAATTTTGAGTGTCATGGCAAAGGCTGTTAATGTACATGTGATTTTTTATTTTTTTATTTTTTTAAAATTTGCAAAGATTTCAAACAAACTTCTTTCACGTTGTCATTATGGGGTATTGTTTGTAGAATTGAGGAAAAAAATAATGAATTTAATCCATTTTTGAATAAGGCTGTAACATAACAAAATGTGGAAAAAGTGAAGCGCTGTGAATACTTTCCGGATGCACTGTACATTGAGTGTCTGCATAATCTTCCTTGTTGACTAGTGCTGGCTACTTGACAATCAAGTACTTTTGTACTTTCACTCAAATAAAATTGAAAAGGTTAACTTACCAAGGTGCATTACTTTTAAAAGTAACTTTCCCCAACACTGGTTGTTGAAGTCATTTAAGTTTGAATGTGTGAATTGTATTGTTTTTTTATGTATTTATTTTGTAAGGTGGCTCTGTATACACTCACCTAAAGGATTATTAGGAACACCTGTTCAATTTCTCATTAATGCAATTATCTAAATCAACCAATCACATGGCAGTTGCTTCAATGCATTTAGGGGTGTGTTCCTGGTCAAGACAATCTCCTGAACTCCAAACTGAATGTCAGAATGGGAAAGAAAGGTGATTTAAGCAATTTTGAGCGTGGCATGGTTGTTAGTGCCAGACGGGCCGGTCTGAGTATTTCACAATCTGCTCAGTTACTGGGATTTTCACGCACAACCATTTCTAGAGTTTACAAAGAATGGTGTGAAAAGGGAAAAACATCCAATATGCGGCAGTCCTGTGGGCGAAAATGCCTTGTTGATGCTAGAGGTCAGAGGAGAATGGGCCGACTGATTCAAGCTGATAGAAGAGCAACTTTGACTGAAATAACCACTCGTTACAACCGAGGTATGCAGCAAAGCATTTGTGAAGCCACAACACGCACAACCTTGAGGCGGATGGGCTACAACAGCAGAAGACCCCACCGGGTACCACTCATCTCCACTACAAATAGGAAAAAGAGGCTACAATTTGCACGAGCTCACCAAAATTGGACCGTTGAAGACTGGAAAAATGTTGCCTGGTCTGATGAGTCTCGATTTCTGTTGAGACATTCAGATGGTAGAGTCAGAATTTGGCGTAAACAGAATGAGAACATGGATCCATCATGCCTTGTTACCACTGTGCAGGCTGGTGGTGGTGGTGTAATGGTGTGGGGGATGTTTTCTTGGCACACTTTAGGCCCCTTAGTGCCAATTGGGCATCGTTTAAATGCCACGGCCTACCTGAGCATTGTTTCTGACCATGTCCATCCCTTTATGACCACCATGTACCCATCCTCTGATGGCTACTTCCAGCAGGATAATGCACCATGTCACAAAGCTCGAATCATTTCAAATTGGTTTCTTGAACATGACTATGAGTTCACTGTACTAAAATGGCCCCCACAGTCACCAGATCTCAACCCAATAGAGCATCTTTGGGATGTGGTGGAACGGGAGCTTCGTGCCCTGGATGTGCATCCCACAAATCTCCATCAACTGCAAGATGCTATCCTATCAATATGGGCCAACATTTCTAAAGAATGCTTTCAGCACCTTGTTGAATCAATGCCACATAGAATTAAGGCAGTTCTGAAGGCGAAAGGGGGTCAAACACAGTATTAGTATGGTGTTCCTAATAATCCTTTAGGTGAGTGTATGTGTATAAGGAAGAGGACAGTTTGGAATCAGGTGTGAAAGTGGAGAGAGCACACAGCTTTTGACCACACATTGTTTGATTGGCCAACTTTAACTTTTTTTATTGCTTTCTTTTGGAAGTAAATACTTAATGTAGCTTTAATATTGGATATGGGGGTCATTTCTTGGATTATGTGCATCAAAGAATCCCTCAACCTTTACATGAGATGAGTGGCTTTAATTAATTATTAGATGAATGGATTAATTGTGGACAAAAAGCCCCTACAAAAAACAAGTCGAAAGCTGTTCTGAGTTGGGATTTGAATAGAACAAAATTGAAGCAAACAACCAGCATTTGACCAGTATGTCTGTGAGTAGAATTCATTTGTTCATTTGAAACATCAGGCCTAGCTTACTTGGCTGTTTGAAGCTTGCTGTATCAATAACTATGTAGAAAGTGGCTTGGAATGTTGCGTTTGAAAGCACTGCCGTTGTGCTTTATGATGGATTTGAGTATGGAGGTTGCAAAAGAAGATGAATTACCCGAAGGGGTTTCTGAAGAGTAATTGTACAAATTGATTGGGTCATGAAGAGCAAAACCCAAAGCACAAATGGCTGCAAATGCTGCAAAACTCAAAGTATTGAATGAATATGAGGAAACCCAAAGTGAATCAAAAGTCACAGTTCAGTCTCAAAAAAAATCAGAAATTGCAATGGATGAGATGACCATGCATAATGATGGAGAACAAAACTCTTGAGCCCTTTGAAGCCTTCAGTCCTAGCAGTCATTATGTGCTTGTACACCCTGCAGACCAAAATTCTGGATGAGAAACACCCCTGTCGGGTAGCCAAAAGTATGTTGCTACCAATGATGGTAATAATTTATGCTTTGAAGATATGATGCACAGACAAACTGATATCACTAAACTACTTGTCAAGACGCATCAACTCTCATTTGCTACCTTCTAGAGAAATACCATTGTTTTATGTCAATCCTCTTCCTTTTGAATTATTTATACGAGTGTTTGAACATTCCATTGAAGGAAAGACTGATAACAATACACTGGTGGACAGCCAAGAGAGTTGGTACGCATATGAACCCAGTTTAGGGTTTGCAAGGAGGTTACTACAACATTTTTTGGGAATGCAATTAGGATCAGTAATGCATTGATAGAAAAGGCCTTAAATTGGTCAGTCAGAGCTGAAGAAAGCTTTGTATGCATATGCTCTGCTGCTTCGAGGATATTTCAACACAATGCACAACATTGGTTCTATGGTGGAACTGAAAACAACCTTCAATATGAAATCCATTATATACAAATTACCTTTCAAAATTCATTACCGACGGACGTCAGTTGCTTGTGAAATTCAGGACAAAACAAAGCAAGAACCAAATTCATGGATATAGTGCAGTTCATAGAAAAACAAGCACAGATAGCTATAGATCCATTGTTTGGTGACATTCTGGACACATCCATAAAGGTAGCTGGAAAAGCGAAAATTAAGGATTCAACACAAATTAAACTGCAAGGAAGAGGAAGTAGTTTTGCTACAACTGACAAACATTGGGGAGTCTTCTGAGTGCCTTTAAAAATCCTTGTTTGTTTTGTAATGGTGTGCATACAATGCAAGTATGTGAGAAAATGAAAGCAGCACCTAATAAAGAAAGGGTGACATTTTTCAAGACCAAATTACTTTGTTTTGGATGCCTTGCTAAGGGACATATGAGTGTAAAATGTCATAGATGCAGGACTTGTGAAATCTGCCAGCAAAAACACCCAACTGTTCTGTACCATACTGAGAAAAGAATACCAGACAAAAAAGACACAGAAAAGGAAAATCACAATGAAGCTACACTTAGCAGTGCTTTAGTGTCTTTGGGAAATCACAGGTCTACTGGGGCTGGTAACAGAATGTTCACTGGCTATTGTTCCTGTTCAAGTAAAGATGTCAAAAGCAAACAAGACCGTTTTGACCTATGCGTTTCTTGACACTGGTAGCTCTGCGACTTTCTGCACTGAGGATTTAATTGATGGCTAATGGAACAAGGGAAAAGATTTTGTTTAGAATGATGGGTCAAGAAAAACCTGTCACTTGTTTCAAAATTTCTGGTATGGAAGTGGCCCCAAATGATGGGAATACATTTCTGGAGCTTCCAGATGTGTATACACAGAAATCTATTCCAGTCATTGGGGAAAATATTGTTTCTCAAGAGGACTTAAAGGAATGGCCCTATTTAAAGGAAATCAAACTAACTCATATTGATGCAGAAATTGAACTTCTCATCAGTGTAAATACCCCTCAAGCATTAGAACCTTGGAAGATTAACAGCATTGGGAATGGCCCTTATGGTGTAAAGACAATCCTTGGATGGGTAGTAAATGGACCTCTGAATGGCAACAATGGAAACAAAGCTAAGAATGGATAACCTCTTGTGTGTGATAATAGAGTGTCTATCGCCAGTCTAGAAGAGTTGTTTGAGAAACATTTTGAGCAATGTCCAGATAAAACTTAGATGTCTGTGGAAGATCGAAAGTTTATGAGTATAATGTAAACTTCAGTTTTCTGAGAGATGGTCATTACTACTTCAAACTGCCATTTAGAAACTCTGAGATAAACATGCCAAATAGCAGGACCTTGACTGAGCAGAGAGCACTACATTTGTTGAAAAAGTTCAGAAGGAACCCTAGATTCTTTAAAGGGTATTCATGAATTAAGTGATTCAAGGAGGATGCACAGAAGCTGTACTTGATGAACTGCTGGAACATAATGATGGAAAGTTGTGGTATATCCCACACCATGGTGTGTACTAACCAAGGAAACAGACTATAAGAGTTGTGTCTGACTATGCTGCTTCTTTTCGTGGAACTTCACTAAACCAATAACTATTTAAAGTCTGTGCCAAATACAGAGCAAGCCATTGCCTTGTGCACTGATTTGAAAGATATTTGTTCCAAAGGTGGGTTTAAACTTACCAAGTGGATCAGTAATAGCAGACCAGTCCTCAGACTCATTCCTGAAAAACACAAGGTTAAGGATATAAAACAACTAGACACGAACACTTACCTGTGGAAAGAGCACTTGGTGTTCAGTGGAATGTGGAACAGGACACATTTGCCTGTAAAACGTGTCTAAAGGCACAACCTGCTACAAGACGTGGTATCCTCTCAATCATTAGCAGAGATCGACGATATATCGGTTTCCCGATATTTTTCCCGATATTTAAGCATTCTCCCATAATCGGGTATTGGTTTAGTAATATCGGATTCACAGATAAATGGCGCCATCTTGTGGACGTTCTGAAAATCGCGTAATAGCCCGCTATTAAAGCACTGCGTCTAAGGGGAAATGAGTTAACAACGGTGTTCGAAGGTAAAATAACTTGCATCCCTTAATTAATAAACTTTATTTAACATAACAGCCAGTAATGCACAAATGAGATATGCACAAATAAGATAACGTTATGTAGTTTAAATTTATAGAGACGAACTCACAGTCACATAATCCGTCATGTCCCAATAAAGACGTAACTTTACATGAATGAAATAAAACAGCCATGAAGGAGTGCATGTTGGAAATAAAAGAGCTGAATTTATTTATTTATTTCTCTCTCTCTCTCTCTCTCTCTCTCTCTCTCTCTCTCCCTCTCTCTCTCTCTCTATCTCTCTCTGTTGTCTATGCTCATCTCGTGAAGTCGCATTCATAGCCGTTCACTCACCGGGTTGTTGCTCCAGCATAGTCACCGTATGTAACTTTTAACAAGACCCACTCGTTTAAAACTCCTTAAATTATATTAACGTCTGCTATATGACATTTATATAATAAACATCTAAATAATTACAGCTCTGTGGAAATGAATTATCAGGCCTATCTCCGCGAGAGACGTTCTGTGTAAACGCATAGATGAAAACAGCGCTCTGTCATCAGTAGGCATTTCATAATCTAGACAAACCGACAAAAACATTATTAATAATTCTGATAATGTACGTGCCAGATGAGATGGACTAGCGATGTAGCCTAATAGCGATTATGTATTCGCTCTGTTTTGTTTATTTTTCTGACAATGTTTGCGTATTCCAGAGAATATTCCAGCACGTTCCATTCTCTTCACTAGTCTATTAAACAACACATAAACCTTATAAAACTGTAGTTTAAAACGAATGTCTATATTAATGGGAAGTTGATAGACTCACCTGTCATTTATTTTTGTTCTCCATTTGAAAACATTAGACTTTGTAAATTTATTTTGCCTGTTGTTAATATGCTGTTGTTATAAATGGAAAGATGCAACAGCAGTAATGTTAAAAAGACTTTACTTGCATTGTATTTTTTTTGCACTCTTTCAGACTCTATTTATTGATGTAGAAGTGTGTTTTGTTTTGTATGTAAGAAGGGAGTGAAATTGCAAAAATTACAGTGTTTAATAAGTGTTAAATAAAACAGTTTGTTCAGTTAAGTGCTGTTGCTATAATAAAAAAAACAAATAACACAATAAATAAATATCGGTTCTATATATCGGTTATCGTGCACATAAACATGCAAAAAATTGGTATCGATATCGGTTATAAAAAAATCTGTATCGGTCGATCTCTAATCATTAGCTCCATATATGATCCATTGGGTGTTCTATCAACAGTAATCCTCACAGCCAAGGTATTCCTCAGAAACCTGTGTCAGAGCAAAGGTGGATGGGATGAAAAATTGCTGAAGCCTTCACAGTTCAGTGGCAGAAATGGTTGGAAGAACTTCCTCAGTTACATACCTTTCAAATAAATAGTCTGATTCCAGATGTATTTGGGGAGGCCACTACCTGCCAATTACACCATTTTTGTGACTCTAGTAAGGTAGCATATGGAACAGCATCATATTTAAGACTAACAAATCCACGTGGCAATGTACATGCGTCCTTTCAAAATGGGCAAGGCAAGGGTGGTTCCATTAAAGCACACAACAATTCTGAGACTTAAACTTGTTGCAGCTGTTTTGGCAGCACGGCTGGATCAATTCCTAAAGTTAGAACTACAAATGGAACTAGCAAGTTCTGTGTTATTGTCAGACAGCATGACAGTTTTAAAATACCTAACAAACTCTAACAAGCGTTTTCAAAACTTTTTTGCTAGTCGAGTCTCTGCTATTAACAGCTTGACAGAATATTCCCAATGGCAGTACGTAATTTCTAGACATAATGCTGCTGATGATGCATCTTGTGGGTTGAAACATACTGTATTTCTTGCATCTAACAGATTAATTGGCAGACCAACATTTCTTCAGATGCCAGAGTCTGAATGGCCAAAGCCAGTTCTACCTGGTTCAATAGCTGCTTATGATCCTGAGGTAAAGAAGGACATCAAGGTGTGTTGCACTACCATCAAAGCTGAATTGTTGTCCTATTATTCATCATGGTCAAAACTAAAAATTGATGTGGCATGGATTCTTAAAATAAGGTCTACTTTAAAATGTAAAAGCCTGGACAGAAAGACTGCTACAAAGAAGCAAAAGTTGAAACCACAACATCTTTTTGTTGAGGTTATGATTCAAGCAGAACAAGCTATTCTGTGTTACATTCAAAGTCAATATTATTCTGAAAAATTTCAGTGTCTACAAAAAGAAAAAAAATCGTGTAATATATAAAAGTGCAATATACAAGCTTGATCCTCAAATGCTCAATGGACTCATAAGTGTTGGTGGTAGACTTTGTCGAAGTGCACTACCTACTGAAGAGAAACATCCTGTCATCCTTCCAAAAAGAAGTCATGTAACCACACTTGTTATATAGCACCAACATGCGCAAGTTGGACACAAAGGAAGGAACCATGCACTCTCAAAATTTAAACATAAGTTTTGGATTCCTCATGCCAATGCTGCTGTGAGAAGGGTGATAATGAATTGCATTACTTGCATGCACTAAAAGGATAACAGAAAATGTCTGACCTTCCTAAAGATCGCTTAAAGGCAGATTTCCCTCCATTTACAAATGTGGGGGTAGATTATGTTGGACCAATTATGGTAAAAAGAGAAAGAAGCAAGGTAAAACGATATGGCGTATTGTTCACCTGCCTTGTTAGTAGAGCTGTCCATCTAGAAATGGCTTATTCTCTTGACACTGACTCCTGTATTAATGCCATACGCCGCTTTATCTGCAGAAGAGGTCAGATGTCAGTTATAAAATCAGATAATGGAACTAATTTCATAGGAGCCAACCATGAACTTAAGGCAGCACTGAAAGATCTGAATCATGCAAAAATCCAGAAAACTTTCCACAATAATAACATCGAATGGGTGTTCAATCCTCCATTTGGAGCGCATTATGGTGGAATATGGGAACGCTTGGTATGGTCTGTTAAGAATGTTCTTCACTCTGTTTTTAACAAGCAGCTCATGGATGACAAAGTTCAACACACAGCTTTGTGTGAAGTAGAAGCCATTCTGAACGACCGCCCTCTGACACCAGTATCGGATTACCCAAATGATCTGGAGGCTCTCACGCCCAATCACTTGTTGCTTATGAAGTGCAAGCCACATTTTCCTCCTGGACTGTTCAAAAGTGATGATTAATATTCAAGAAGAAGATGGAGACACGTCCAATACTTTGCTGACATCTTCTGGAGATGGTGGAATCAAGAATATCTGCCACTTCTACAAGAGCTGCAAAAATGGAACAGAAAGAAGCAAAATCTGGAGAAAGCTGGAGATCTTATCCTTTATAATTGATAAAAATGCTTCCTGAAATTCATGGATGATGGGATGAATTCTTTCAACCACCTGTGACAAAAAAGGTTTTGTACGACAAGCTCAGGCTCAAATCGAAAAATGACATTTTAAACAGACCCATTACTATGCTTTGCTTAATTTTTGAATCAGATCCCTAAAAGGCACTCTATAAAGTTTGTGCTCCAGTGGTGATCGGGTTCTGGAACTTCTGACTCTCACACTTTTACTGATTCAATACACTGACACATCACACAAACATGCAAACATATATTTTTGAACTGAACACAACAGAACTCTTGTTTACAATTATGGAACTGTGGACTATATTCTTATTGTATTTTAAAAAAATTCTCAATGTTGGCTCCATTTATACAAAGTAATTGCTAAGTCGCAATTAGGGACTGGAATGTTGGAGCCATTTAAGTTTGAATGTTTGAATTGTATTTAATGTTAAACTTAATTGTTAAATTATGATTTAATATATTTTTTAATTAATTTAATGAGAGGACTTTTATTTTGTAAGGTGACTCTGCATAAGGGCAGATTGGAATCAGGTGTGAAGGTGGAGAGATCATCTATCTTCTTTTTTTAGTTGTGAGAAAGAACGTCTCGGTTACGTATGTAACCCTCGTTCCCTGAAGAAGGGAACGGAGACGTTACGTCAGTGACTGACGAAATGGGGGTTTCGCTAGAGAGCCCTATCACCTTCGAGTATTAGAAAACGAGCTAATGGCATGAAAATACCATGGGTCTGCGGAATTTGCATCGTGAACCCCCGTGGGTATATAAGGAGCCGCGAGTGCAATCTCGCATTATGTTACCTGCTGAGGAGCTGAGACTGTGCGTCCCAGCCATTTCAGTGGTACAGCGGTAGTGGCATGCGGGTGTAACGTCTCCGTTCCCTCCTTCAGGGAACGAGGGTTACATACGTAACCGAGACGTTCCTTTTCAGTCAGTTACTACGTGTTACGTCAGTGACTGAAGAAATAGGGGTCCCTATTTAATCTCGCCACTACGGCTGTCTTCCAGTGTCCTGCACAAGCCCCAGCTCCCTGTCGTTAGGCTAGCACGAGTGAAGGGCTAGGCTATACGCAAAAATACCAAGGTACACTGGGTAGCATATCCCAGGTGGAATATGTAACACAGTGCCTGCCTGAAGGGAGGTCTTAGAGAATACACATATGACCCGTGAATGGGATGCATATGGAAAATCTCTGAGGTACCCAGCCCGCAGGGTGGAATGTTTCAATCTCGGAGATGACAAGAATGGTCTCGCCAAGGGAAAGACACATGCTCGGAGGAGACTTACCGTGGAAATACACATGTGGGGGTTGCCCAGATGGGGAACCATGCACATGGAGGCACCTGGCCTAACACAAGGGCTGACCAACCGGGCATGCACTCTGGTGTCGACGTAACAGTGCTGGAGGAACTCAGGGCTTCCCGGAGAAACTCACCTGAGTAGAATAGCGCACGTATCCAGTCCGTGGAGTGGAATGGTGCAGCAAGAGATGACACCGAGCAGGTCCTACTTACTGGCCACTGGGAGCGAGTACACGAGAGGACACTGACTCTACACGGAGATTGTAGAATCTCGCAAATGTGTTAGGTGTCACCCAGCCTGCAGGTCTACAGATGTCTGTCAGTGAGGCACCATGCGCAAGCGTGCCTTCAATCCTAGGAGGCATGACAGCCATTCAGCCTGATAAGCTAAGACTATAGCATCCACTAGCCAGTGAGAGAGTTGGAGAGAGCCTTTCCCTTCTGCTGCCCTCTGTAACAGACAAAGACCTGGTCTGAGGTCCTGAAGCACTGCGTTCTGTCTACGTAAGTGCAGGAAGCACGTACTGGACAGAGCAGTGCCAAGGCTGGGTCTGCCTCCTCCTGGGGCAGCGCTTGCAGGTTCACCACCTGATCCCTGAAAGGAGTGGTGGGAACCTTTGGCACATATCCAGGCCGGGGTCTCAAGATAACGTGAGAATTAGCCGGCCCAAATTCCAGGCACGCTTCGTCAACCGAAAATGCCTGCAGGTCCCCGGAACCTCTTTACCGAAGCCGTGAGGAGCGCCGCCTTCAAAGAGAGGTATTTATGCTCCACCGACTGCAATGGCTCGAAGGGAGCTCTCTGTAGTGCGGATAAGACCACAGAGAGGTCCAAGAGGGAATCTGTTGAGGGCGAGGAGGATTTAGCCTCCTAGCCCCCCGCAGGAACCTGGCGACCAGGTCATGCTGTCCTACCGTTTTTGAATCCAACAGGTCATGGTGAGCTGAGATCGCAGCCACATAGACCTTGAGGGTGGAAGGAGACAGCCTTCGTTCCAACCCTTCTTGGAGGAAGGAGAGCACCGACCCGATCGGGCATCTTCTGGGATCTTCTCGGCGAGAAGAACACCAGGTGACGAAGAGATTCCACTTCAGAGCATAGGCGTGTCTCATCGACAAGGCTCTAGCTGAAGTGATGGTAGCCACCACCTGAGGTGGTAGGGTACTCAAACCTTCCGCGTCCTGTCCAGAACCCACACGTGGAGGTTCCAGAGGTCGGGACACGGGTGCCAAAGTGTGCCCCGTCTCTGAGAAAGGAGGTCCTTCCTCAGAGGGATTGACCAGGGAGGGGCTGTCACGAGGAGCACCAGTTCGGAGAACCCGGTCCGGTTGGGCCAATATGGCGCTACCAGAAGGACCTGCTCCTCGTCCTCCCTGATCTTGCACAGAACCTGTGCAAGAAGGCTCACTAGGGGAAATGCATACTTGCGTAGGCCCCGTGGCCAGCTGTGCGCTAGTGCATCCGTGCTGAGGGTCCCCTCGGTCAGGGAGTAAAACCAGCGGCAGTGGGAAGTGTCTGGGGAGGCAAACAGATCTATCTGTGCGTCGCCGAAGTGTTCCCAAATCAGCTGAACTGTCTGGGGATGGCCATTATCGTGAGAGCTCGTCGGCTGCACGATTCAGCTCTCCCGGGATGTGAATGGCACGAAGCGACCTCAGATGCTTCTGACTCCATAGGAGGAGATGGCGGGCGAGTTGCGACATACGGCGGGAGTGCAGACCACCCTGATGGTTGATACTGTCGCCGTGTTGTCTGAACAGACTAGTACGCGCTTGCCCTCCAGCAACGTCCGAAAACGGTGCAGAGCTAGACGTACGGCCAGCAACTCGAGGCAATTGACATGCCATAGGCGCTGGGGTCCTGTCCAGTAGTGTTCATTTCGTCAACTATTTCTTAATTTAGTCTCAGTCTTAGTCCTGTGTCAAATGTGCTTTTTAGTTTTTATCATATTTAGTCAACCTTTTCCTTTTTTTTAGTCAAGTTTTAGTCGACTAAATGTCTGAGCATTTTAGTCTAGTTTTCGTCAATGAAAACGTAGTCACATTTTCGTCATGCTGCATTGATAATCGTGATTATTTTGCTCAGAATTATAATCACAAAGATTGCTGTCATTTGAGAAATGTATTTATTGTTGCACTTTCACCTATAAGCACAAATCAAGAGAATGTCGACCCATACGCATGGTTTATTTTACCTCATCTAGTTTAATGATTTATTATAGGCTATTTATCATATAGGCCTAATAGAAAAATAAGAAACTTCTCTAAAAATTTTAAACAGTGAAATTCCACATTACTTTAATATTTTTCTATTAAACAACAGCAAAAAAAAGACTTTGTATTGTTACACATCGAGCGATCCATGCTTGGATTTATTACAGTTCATCACTGAGAAGGTTTGATGGCATATTTAGTCGCACAAACAGGACAAGCGGCTCGTGAGTCGTGACAGAACACAGACCGAGTGAATGACACTTTAAGCAGAAAATCTCAAATGGAGATTGCTGAAATGCAGCTTACTTGTTTATTGGTGTTTTCAGATCATCCACGCGCGAGAAAGAGAGAGCTCGCGTGCACATGGTTGCCAGATTGCAAATTTTAAGTAAAACACCGGATATAATACATGTTCTTTTAACCCTTTCGCACGGACGTTCTAAATATTCAGACTGGCAGCCTGGCGTGAGTTTTTTAATGCAACCATTATTATGCAATGACATGCGTTCTAATTTCCATGGTAACACATCAAACTTGACACATGACTTTTCGCAGTCACAATGGCGCTCATGATGGATGACTGCGTGCAGGTGAGCACTTTATGAACGTTTTGCTTTATTTTTTAATTCCAAACTTCTCACATTATTTGTTAACGTGTACACACTATGGTTTATTTTGCTATTTTTTTTTCCACTGCTTTGAATTTCGCTTGCACACGGCACTTTGCATCTCTCTCACAACAGCCGCTTGACAATTGGTGAGTATATTTTAGTTTTTTTTTCAATTTTGAAGCATCTAGAATTATTTACAAGCATGCAATAAATATGAATAAAGATGTTATTTCTTAAAAATAGTCTTGCAAAACGAACAGTGCTCAATAATGTGGACGTTCAAATGACATGTTTGTCAAACGCGCTGTTTTGGACATTGCAAAAATGTTCCGTGCATTCAGTAAAGTTATTAGGGTTCAGTTGACTTAATACTTAACATGAATATAGTATCAAAGCGCATATATTTGACGTTATTTGCATTACAGCGATTTTTTAGTGTTAATATTGTTACTGAGTTTATATCTCACTAGCAAAGCAGAGAAAAGCCAAATGGTCACGCCTCACTTACCATTAGCTTGCATATATATATGGAAATATAGTTTACATGATGTCAAATACCATGTAGCTTTTCTCTGCTTTGCTAGTGAGAAATGTGTAGTATAAGTTAAGCATAATTCAGACGTATGTCATGTGTTAAAAAGAAATTATAAAATGTACACATTTCATACATGTTTTATTAAATCTCTTTCAATGTAAGGTAAATGTTTTTGTTTAAAACTATTATACATATATACTTACTAATAAAATTACAAAACAAATTACAAATATATTTACAATGAACAACAATCAAAATAGTATCATAAACAAAACAATAAATATACTATGGTAAATGTTTTTCTTTAAAACAAACTATATACATATGTTTATACTTACTAATAACATTACAATGAATAAACACAAATAAATAAATAAATATACTCTGACTTTTAACAGGCTTAATAATGCTTCAGTGTGTGGTACTCCTCAAAACATGGGACAGCACACAAGGGAGTTGCCTCTGCTTGCTCTTGCGTGTGCTGGAGAGGCAGACCTTGCAGTGCCGTCTGGTCTTGCTGCCCTGGGAAGTGGTCTGAGGGACTTCAGACAGAAAATGCCTGGCTGTAAGGCGCAGGGGAGTGTCTAAGGCAGGACGCCCTCCTTTGGATGGACACCGCAATGTGCTGTACTCTTCCAGCAGCCCTCTCATCAGGTTCTTTCTGAATTGCAGGGAGGTGATTTCCTTTCCTACTCACAGTAGAGCACATCAATAGGGAGTGAGGAGGAGGATAGAATAGTATGTGACAGTGTGGTCTGTTTATTATTGTAAATTTGTTAATAGAGGGCATGTGACATCACCGTCGGCTGGAGTGACTGCGGTTATGCCCACAGCAGTTGCCCAATGCCACAGCAGTTTTCAATGACCCTCTGAAAAAAATCAGAAATATTTTTACTGCTCTCACCTCCTCTTTTCGTCGCATTTTTGTGCCATACAGGGATCTGTGTGTGGATGAGTCTCTGATGAAGCGGAAAGGCAGGCTGGCATTTCGTCAGTTCATTCCATCTAAACGACACAGATTTGGGGTCAAGTTTTTTGTTTTGTGTGATGTGCTCACTGGTTATGTGCAGGACATGATCATTTACTCCGGATCTACCAGTGACATACAACACTACCAAGGACTTGGGATTTCTGGGTCTATTGTAATGACCCTACTAGCACCTTACCTCAGAAAGGGTCATGTCCTTTATGTGGATAACTGTTACAGTAGTCCCACACTTTTCCAGCACCTCTTGTCTCTTGGCACTGGAGCTTGCGGGACTGTGCGTGCAAACAGGAAAGGGATGCCAACATTCACCTGTAAAATGACAAAGGGTGAGGTGGAATTTAAAGAAAACGGATCACAGTTGGCAGTCAAATGGCATGATAAGAGAGATGTCCATGTCCTTACCACAGTCCACCCAACTGGTATGGCAGCCACAGGGAAGCTTGATCACATCACTGGGCAAGCAAAGATGAAGCCAGTCTGTGTGCTGGAGTATAATAAAAAGATGGGGGCAGTTGACAAAGCGGACATGATGACTGGTTTTCTTGAATGCACCAGAAAGTCTACGAAGTGGTACAAGAAGATCTTCTTTCACCTACTTGACACGGTTTTACTCAACAGCCACATTGTCTACCGGCAAATTACTGGTGAGAAATTTCTATAAATCAAAGAATATAAACAAGATAAAAAGTGATTACATTTTCAATTAATGTAAACATAAGTGTTATAAAGGGTATGCATGGACGTCACTTTCCTGCCGGAACACGCAGCGTGAGTGAGTGGAAAAAGAGCTGCTCCATGACTGGAATTAATAGGGGAAACTGCGAAAACAACAAGTAAAACAAACAAGTTTCAGTTGGACTAAACTAAAGGTTGGACTCGATATAGTGCTTCTTACAATTTTACCAAAGATCCGGTGATCCATGGATATTGACAAGAACGTTTATGTTCATGTTTATTTTTTGACTAGGAAGAGATGATCGCGTTCACTCGTGCGCCGCACCTATACTGTGATCTGTCATGTCACATTAAGAGCGTCACAACGGCATTCATCGTTTGAATTTCGTGATAAAATGGACAGAATACTTAATATGGTCGTGTGGGAACTCGGATTGAAGTATGTTCCGCACGTAAAACAAGCCGACTGTTAACTGTTAAAGATTGCATTTGGTATCGTTCGAGCACGGGTTATTTCTGTCTTTCTGTTGCTCTTTTTAATGTTATTTTGTTTATTAAGTAACGCCGTGGACTTAGAACGTTTGTGATCCCTATTTCTTCCAGACACAACACGTTACAAGTTGTTTCTGTGAATTGCAACAATCCATTTGCTTCTGTTTTCTAAAGCTTTCATCAGTCTTTCAAAATATACCTCAGATTTACAGTCAATCTCAAAGCTCTTTTCCGTTTTAGATGTGTTTTGAGTGTTTTTCGTGGCATTCACGTTGAACCAATGCTGCCTTTCAGTCAAAGTGAAGACAGTGGAGGAGCAGAAGGAAGCGGTCTTGTGAAAACAAAGATCAGGGTACAGGGTAGAAAATGACTGTATTAGTTGATCGGTAAAGTTATCACGGGCTGTGGGCGTCCGCGCTGCCATTATATGTTTACAACACTGACGGAAGACGGAGCCTGCTGGATTTACAACACAAGATCATCCACTTTTCCTGATATATGTGACATTACATGGGTGGCAGATGGAGTGGAACTGAGTAAACTTTATTTTTTATCTAACGTTACATATTGTGTGTCTGATGCAAATAAAATAATATTACAATGTTTAAAAGGTTCTCTTGCTTTTATAGATATTAGCATGCAATTGCAAACTATATTTAGTTTTTGCTAGTATTTTTGTGATTGTGTAATGTAATTCGAAGTGTATGAAACCTAAAATAAACATTAAAAGACACTGAGCTCAGTCAGTCTCTCACTCACTCAGTCTCTGGCTCAGCGCCAGTCAACGCGCTAAAGCAGATTTGAATTTTTGAATTTGGCAGTTGATCACTGAACGTTCTAATCACACCGGTGTGATCGTACGTGTCATAGGGTTAACAGGAAAGCTCTGATTGGGCGATTTAAATTATTGAAATCTGGCAACCACAAGCATGAATGCTCGAACGCTCCTCTTTTTTCCCCTGACAAAAACAGAGAGTGATTTTGAGTCAAGTTTTTATTTTTTTTAACTACATTTTAGTCTCGTCTTTTTTCGTTAACGATATTGCATGAGTATATAGTCACAGTTATCGTTTAATGACGTTTGTGTCATCTCGTCTTCGTCTCGCCTTAGTCATGGAAAAAAAGGTCGTCAACGAACATTTTTCATCATATTTTCATTAACGAAATTAACACTGCTGTCCAGGAGCCCGCGGCAGCATGCCCATTGCACGTGGCACCCCAGCCCATGGCGGAGGCATCTGTTGACACAACAACATGCCTGGAAACTATGTCTAAGGGCACTCCGGCCCGTAGAAAAGAGAGGTTCGACCACGGGGTGAAGGTTTGACTGGCACCCGGAGCATGCCTTGCCATGCCCATCTCGGGACTCGATCGCGAAGCCAGTGCTGAAGCGGTCTCATATGAAGCAAACCGAGCGGCATGACCGCCGCTGCGGATGCCATATGCCTGAAATAGTTTCAGTGGAACCCCATTCTTGCCCTCGAATTGACTCGTAAGCTGCGCATACATGGCGACCGAGTCGATTTCCATACCGAGGAAAGAGATCCTCTGCAGATAGGAGTTTCTCAGAGAAAAATTGCAAAGAGTTTGAAGTTATCATCATCTACAGTGCATAATATCATGCAAAGATTCAGAGAATCTCTGTGCGTAAGGGTCAAGGCCGGAAAACCATACTGGATGCCCGTGATCTTCGGGCCCTTAGACGGCACTGCATCACATACAGGAATGCTACTGTAATGGAAATCACAACATGGGCTCAGGAATACTTCCAGAAAACATTGTCGGTGAACACAGAAGCGCAGGCGTTTTCTCTGGGCCAAGGCTCATTTAAAATGGACTGTGGCAAAGTGGAAAACTGTTCTGTGGTCAGACGAATCAAAATTTGAAGTTCTTTTTGGAAAACTGGGACGCCATGTCGTCCGGACTAAAGAGGACAAGGGAGCGCTCCGTTCAGAAGCCTGCATCTCTGATGGTATGGGGTTGCATGAGTGCGTGTGGCATGGGCAGCTTACACATCTGGAAAGGCACCATCAATGCTGAAAGGTATATCCAAGCTCTAGAACAACATATGCTCCCATCCAGACGTCGTCTCTTTCAGGGAAGACCTTGCATTTTCCAACATGACAATGCCAGACCACATACTGCATCAGTTACAACATCATGGCTGCGTAGAAGAAGGATCCGGGTACTGAAATGGCCAGCCTGCAGTCCAGATCTTTCACCCATAGAAAACATTTGGCGAATCATAAAGAGGAAGATGCGACAAAGAAGACCTAAGACAGTTGAGCAACTAGAAGCCTGTATTAGACAAGAATGGGACAACATTCCTATTCCTAAACTTGAGTAACTTGTCTCCTCAGTCCCCAGACGTTTGCAGACTGTTATAAAAAGAAGAGGGGATGCCACACAGTGGTAAACATGGCCTTGTCCCAACTTTTTTGAGATGTGTTGATGCCATGAAATTTAAAATCGACTTATTTTTCCCTTAAAATGATACATTTTCTCAGTTTAAACATTTGATATGTCATCTATGTTGTATTCTGAATAAAATATTGAAATTTGAAACTTCCACATCATTGCATTCTGTTTTTATTCACAATTTGTACAGTGTCCCAACTTTTTTGGAATCCGGTTTGTAAATATAGAGGTCTTCATTAAAACATTAATTTGCATAGCGGCTGTTCACACAGAAGGATTTTTTTCCATTCATCTGTGCTACTTTTCTATTGTTTTTCTATGTGACCGTGCTAGATGGACCGATGCCCTCGCACCTTTTGCAGTGCCTCGAGACCTTGCGTTTTTTTTCCCCATTCCACTGCCCATGTCTTGCGTTTTTGCTTTGAAAGTTTTTGCTTTCTGTGTGAACCGAACCCTAACTCCTGAGCACCAAACTACATTTGAGAATTATAAGGTAAGAAGCAGATTTTTTTCTGTTTTTAACATTTAGCCTATTTAATCATGAGTTTTGAGCATTCTCTGTCCTCATTCATTTGTATGTTCATCTGTAAGTGTTGTTTGAGCTGTTTAATATAGGATTTTGTCTAAATCCTCCACCATGGCACCGCCCCGCAACATCAAGCCCTGCCCCTCAGCACCCCCTGATAAAACATGTTCCTGCAGCCATGCATGCACATGCTCTCAAGTAGCCAAGACCGCGAGTGTGGGTATTTGAACAGGGCCAGTGTACCTTTAATACTTTTACTGGAGTAATATTATATTAGGGAATCTGCACTTTTACTAATTTACTGTACTGATTTGTGTACTTCATCCACCACTGATAAACAGCACAGTAACATCTCAACTGTTTAGGGCATTTCTGTTGTTGCACTGATGTGGCATTGCTATCTGTTGTTTATGAACATTATGAACATATTTTTGGCTAATTAGTTTTTTTTCACTCCTTTGGGTGACTGCCACTCTAAGAGAACACATATTATATATGATATTCCCCAAAGCTCAGTTCTAGATTTGTAGCATACACTAAGCTCAATGACTTTCAATGAGATTACAGTTTCTACAATATTGCCTAATTATAATTAGCACATTTCCAAAGACTCAGTTGATCTCTCTTTTAGCTTGTTTTTTTCCCCTCCAAACTGAATTTGCATGTACTGTAGGAAATTGCCATAATATCTCAGTTGTATATCTTAATAAAGCAAAGAGATTAAATGGAAAATAAAATGGAGACTTTTGCTTACATCTATAATATCTATCATTCAGTCTATCATTCAGATATCAATCTTCAGATCTTTTAAACAAGTTGATATACTTTTATAGTTTTTATATGATTACAGTATTAGTATTACATTGACTGCAGTGAGTTTATATGTTCATAATCTAGAAGGCATTAAGTCCATTCATGAGAAAACACTATATGTGCTTTTGCTCCTGACTGGGGTGGCATCCAAAATTAACCAACTTAATGGATAGTAATTTCCCCCAAGAACCACCCATTCTACTACAGTTCCCTGCTGCTTCAATTAAACAAATGACCCATAAAACAACAGGGCAATAGAGGATGCCAAGCGTAAAGAAGCCTGTGCCATCTGAAGGGAGTTTGGTCTGCTTTAATGAGAACCGTAATTTAATTCAAATCATTGTGAGTGAGCAAAATAGTTTGTAATGAGACTGTTATGTAATGATCAGTGCAGATATTATACATAGCATTAATATTATGTGTTTGTACATCCATAACATGATATTTTCTATAATAATGCAGGGAGATTTTGGCAACAAGCAACAAGGAATAGATAGAATGGAAAGATGTAGACATTCTCTGGAGAATGGCAATAGTGTTGGGAAATAGGTATGGACGTTACATCACGGATGGAGCATCACCTGTAGCCATTTCAAGTGCCCTGCTCCAATCAGAGCTCCTTCGGTGGTCTGAGTTTGAGCAAAGTGGTACTTTATATCAACACACATATGGCCTCTCCAGCCTGCAAGCATCCTACTGGCTCCTGACTCATCCTCTGATCAAAAGGACAGATCTGAGGACTTCTGTGGAGTATGACTGCTGGAGTAGGATGGAAAATATGTAGCTTTCCTAACCAGGTGTGACATAACAAAGTGATAGGTAATACATATTTTGTGTGTTTTTGTTTGTCCATTGACAACTACAACTAGTGACCCAAAAGGAGACACTTTGTCAGTTGCTTGGTTCATTTGCGTGTGTGTGTGTGTGTGTGGTATTGGTATATATTATGAGGACAAAATGTCCCCACAAAGATGGCAATATCGAAAATCCTTGTTGGGGACATTTTTTGGACAGCTTATAAATCATACGAAGTGATATTTTGAAAATGTAAAAATGCAGAACATTTTCTGTGATGGGTAGGGTTAGGAGAAATAAAAATCATTATGTCTATTGAAATTCCCCATAAATCATGGAAACCCAACATGATTTTGTCTTTACTCTCTTTGGTTTGATAGTCCACTTTAGACATTCTAATAACTATAAGTAACTTTGTAACTACATGACAACTAACTCTCATTAGACTATTAATAGACTGTTAGTAGACTGGATTACACTTTATTTGGTAACACTTTATTTTACAGTGTCCTTGTTACACGTTACATGTAGTAACATGTTACCCTAATCCTACCCTAACCCTATAGTAAGTACATGCAGTTAATTAATATTACTAAGTACTTAAATATATAATTACACTGTAATTATTTGTTAATTATGTGTAACCCTTTATTTTAAGGTGTCATTGTTACAGTGTTATTATATATTTAAGTACTGAGTAATATTAATTAACTACATGTACATAGTACTATAGGGTAGGATTAGGGTTTGGTTTAGGGTTAATTGCATGTAATTATGCATAAATGTTGTGGTAAGTTCATGTAACATGTAACAAGGACACTGTAAAATAAAGTGTTACCGTCAGAGCCGGTATTAACATTTCTTGTTTTTAAAAGAAGTCTCTTCTCCCCAAGGCTGCATTTATTTGATCAAAAACACAGTAAAAACAGTTATATTGTGAAATATTATTGCAATTTAAAATAGCTGTTTTCTATGTGAATATATAGTAAAGTGTAATTTATTCCTGTGATCAAAGCTGAATTTTCAGCATCATTACTCCAGTCTTCAGTGTCACATATCCTCAGTCATTCAATATGATGATTTGCTGCTCAAGAAATATTTCTGATTATTATCAGCATTGAAAACAGTTGTGTAAACATTTTTTTTAGGGTTCTTTGAAAGCTTTCTATTTCAGACAAATGCTGTTCTTTTGAAACTTCTATTCATCAAAGAATCCTGGGGGGAAAAAAAATTGTGAGCATATTCAGCATAAGAGACTTCTTTTAAAAACATTTAAGAAAATCGTACATATCTGAAGTGTAATACTGTACGACTTTGAATATTAAAGTGCAAATTAACACCTGACCACTCTTGTGGGTTTTCTACTGCTACAATTAAAACCCGGATAAGGGTAAAAACATGACAGGCAGACATGATGTAAGCAACACAGCTACAACTAATAACATTGAGAATGGGTGTGCGAATTATCAAGAATTGACAATAATCAATCGTATTGGTGACCATTAAAATAAAGTGCTAGCAGATATTAAGCAGACAGTATAATAATATTCTAATGACTGATAGCTGACATGTAATTGCAAAGTTACTTATAGTTAGTAGACTAAAGTGGACCATTGAAATAAAGTGTTACCAAATTACTTGATGCTGGGAACTTGTCATGTCACACACAAGGAGATTTTTTTTTTGTCCCAAACATCCCCAATCTTCACAAAAGACCCACCATTAGACATTTTGTATTTTGCTTTTTTTCTCATTGTGTTCCCACCCATAAATCTCACTCTTCCAAAATCCTGCTCCAAATTACTAGTAATGTATATTAAATGCATGGTTTTGTCACATACAACATTTCACTTTTATGATAAGATTAAAATATCGCATTGTTGCTTGTTGCATTTATGTTTGACTTGATAGTGTTTTTTTTTTTTTTTTAATTTAAAACTTTTTTATATCGTGGTAGTACCAGCACTGGGATTTATACACCCTCTCCATTACAGCTTCCATTTAAGCATCTACCAAACCATCCATCTTTCCTCTCTCATGCCATCCATCTTTTGTAACTGTCCATCGTCCTTTAAGCCTTCATTTTTCCTTGTCTCTCTCCTTCTCTCCCTTCCCGATTCCCACTGCACTCTCAGGCAGCCTGTTTAAGGTCACTGTCAATCTTGTTATAGGGGAGGATGTGTAATTACCTCATCCATCCATGCAACTAGAACCAGCATCTACAGACAAACCTGAAGCTCTAGTGCAGAGCCAGTACACACATGCAAGCTCAACACACGACAGTTATATAAATTAACTTTGAATTTAAGGTGATATTTGAGCCTCTATATGTTTTAAAATCCTCAGCTGGAAGATAATGTGAATTGTTTGTCTTTGTCAGGCTCTTTGAGAAGTATGTCTTAATAAACACAAATCAATATCAGAAAAACTGTGGTCCATTTTTTGTCATTTTTGACTCAGATAGGCTCACCAGTCTTTTGTCTGCTATTTGCTATTGATTTTTTCATTGTCTACTCTAGTGGTGTTATTTTGTAAGCAGCATTTTGTGAAAAAATACCTTGTATTTTAGCAGCAGTGTTAATCTTGTAAACTAAGTTGGTTATTTTTCATCATCAATGATAAAGAAGACTAAGCGATGCCTTTCCTTTCAGCTCAAACATGCAATTGTTGTGTAATTGTTGTTTCTAGACTGTTATATTAGGGTTAGGTGTTGGGGTTCGGGTTAGTGGAATAGGTTGACATGTACAAGTGACAAGGGTTAGCAGGGATTAAGCAGACAGTCTACTAATACTCTAATGACCGATAGTTGTATAATTACTTATAGTTAGTAGAATGTCTAAAGTGAACTATCGAAATAAAGTGTTACCAAATCTACCTACCAAATCTGCTGGTCCAGGTTGGTCACCTTAAGATGGTATGAGCAGCTAGTAACCTTTTTGTCAATAGTCTACCATCTTAAACCAGTTAGAAACCACCTCTCATGTTCCAATGCACAGCTACCATCTTAAAACAGATTTTCCAGCAGGATTAGAAGACAGAAACTATGACATGGTGTGAAAATGAACACCTCAACGTGGCAAGAAGGTTTCCTGTGACGTAGTTAGAGACATGATAACAACATGCAGTGCACAATATGGGGAGAAAGTCATTAGAGAAATCAAAGTGGTGAACCCGATGTTCCAATATGTCTTTGTCAGCCGGATTCATTTCCTTCAAACACACTAGATGACCCTGTCACAAAGATGAATGTTCATCTTTTCCTCCACTGATCTCATTTTGTCTTGTACTTGTACGCAGTCTAGAAAAGGCACATTTATTTTTTATTTTACATACAGGTGCCATTTTCAGCTCATTGTGGCATGATGTGCTTGTGTTGATTGATAAATCAGGGTGATGGAAAGGGAGTCGTACCAAATCTGGTTCCAGAGCCAAGCTGCTGTCATTGTTGTCCACACAGATAGTCATCTCCACAAACTAAGCAGTTTATCTCGAGTCACAGTTCCTCCCGATTCAGTGCGTGAACATGCAAACACTTTGTGTTTTCTGCAATTAAATTTGAGGCTTGAAATATGTGTCTGCCAGCATATAGATGGAGCTTTACACGCTTCCCAAAACGCAGACCAAAAAAATCCTTTTCGCCTTTGTTTTCCCGGTCCCACTTGGTCGGCGCAGTGGAATCGGGCCCTTCGGAAATCTCCCAGCCATTGTTTGGATGGATTTAGAGGTGTTAATCTCAGCAGTGGTGATTAGAAGCAGGCACTATTCTTCTTCTGAATACCAACACGAGAGAGGAAAAAAGGAAATTTTCCCAAGGAGAGAACTCGTAGTGAATCTCATAAAGATGTGGAAAAGGTCAACAAGAATGCAAACAAGAAATATTTCAAACGAGGACATGTTTGCTTGATTAGCTGAATATAAAAGGCCAAATACAAATAAGGCATATTAGTCCAGCAAAAGCTCATTTCTCTTTGTGCAATTTCACTGGGAGAGTCCTTGCATTGATGAAGATGAAACAAATTCTAATTAAAGCCATCACATCCTGTTTGTGTTTTAATCAATATTTGAAATGGCAACTCTACGGTGAAGGAAATATCCACGCTTTTGTGACAATTTCTCATGAATCTACCTAGGTTTGTGTAGGTGTGTGTGTCATATGTTCCTCTACAAGTAATTAGAGGATTAGAGCGGGTGTCTTTCTGATGAGGCAGGCAGTTATTCTAATCTTGTTACCGCAGCTGCTGTACCTCTCAGGTCTTTGTTTGTTAAATCTTGTTATTTAGACATCTGCTGGCTTCATTTACACCTCTTGTTCAGCGATGCCGAGCTCTTTCCTTCGTTTAAACAAATAGAGATGGGCACTGATATTTTAATATTTCAGATATTGAAACAGGAAAATTCCTATTGAACAGGAAAAAGTACATGCCTAGTTCTGTCATGAAACTCTAGATGGCGCAGGCTGATGGGTCCTTAACACAAGCTGATGATATTTACAGCAATAACTACTTGGAACAAGCTGATTGGTTCATATCGCATCTGCAGCCAATGAGCTTGCTGCTCAACATTTAAATGGATTGTTACCATTCACCATTCAGCAGTTTGCAGTGCGTTTTCAGAGTTCGTCTAAAATTCAATAGCCCTACTTGATAAGTGAACACTCTTGTACTCTTATCTCAGTGCATTATTGCGTTCATCAGCTTTTAATTTCAAAACAGCAAACATATACAAGTTTTAAAACCAAGCGCCATGTTATACTTCCTATATTCGAGATAGGAGTAAATTACTAAGAATACAAGCAGCAGAATTTACGCTATTGTGTCTACAGCAGCAGCAATTGGTTTACGTAGTTCATGTGAGAATAGTGTCAAAGCATCGAGGATATAAGAACAGTTAAAGTGAACTGGGCATTCACGCACGTGCATTCAATCGGGGGGGATCACCTTATTTTCTCTAAACCTCAAACGCTTTCAATATTTCCTAAAGGACATTAATTTCTACGTTGAGTGCGTGCGGGCTGATTTAGTCGATTCTAATTTCTTGTGCAGCAGCAGCGTGCATAACTATTCAGATTGCATTGTTTGCAAAAAATTATTAGCAGCAGCATACATGGCAAATTTCGATTGTAATATTTGAGATTATTATTATCAGCAGCAGCATGCACTGCACTTATACGGTTGTGAATATTAATTTGGTCACAAATAATATAAACCTCAGCAGCATGCATAGTACAAAGTAAATTCTGATGGTAATGTAGCGAATAATATAAGTTGCATGCAAGCAGACATTGGGGTGAATAAAGTTAGCATGCATTTGGCTAATTAGTTGATCATGCAATGCGAACATTGTTCTTAATATGCAATACAAATATATTAAACTATTGAAATATGAAAATAAGCAAGCAGCTGCATTTTCCAGCAGAATTAGTTGTGGGCATACTGTCCCACAACTACAGGTTGAACAGTGATATATGCAATCGCCGGATACTTTCATTAGCTTATTAGTAGGTTAAAGGTAAGTATTTTCACCGCGGTTATGTTGATGAACGATAACTACCTCTTTCTGCTACCGAAAGCATGAAGCAGTATTTCATGTCTCAACATAAACCTCACGTTATTTCCAAAGGGTGAGGTTTATTAGCATGCGGAAACCAAGCGCTGCGTGTCTGCTTACTTCATAAAAAAAAAAATAAAATAAAATAAAAATAGTAGAATGCATTCGTCTTAGCTCTATAATGAAAAGCAGAATGAGCAGATCTATTCCGCCAAGACCAAATACATTAGCATTGTCATATCCATTACCATGCAAAAAATTTTCCAGAGTTGTCATGATAGAAATGTGACATTTTTTTAAATTCTGATATGGCTTATTTTATGTGGAAATAGATCAGATACTTTATATATATATTTTATTTATATTTGATTATATTTATATATATATATATATATATATATATATATATATATATATATATATATATATATCGGCTTTGCATACTTTTGAAAATCCAGTGTTTAGTTGATACTGATAAGTGCTCTTTGTCACAGTTGTAAACACAAAGGCTTTCTTCTTCCATGAGGGGGTTTGTCTTTACGACGGCTTTGTTTCCAGGCGGTTAAAGAACGCAACACGTCTCCTGGAAATCCTGTAGAATTCAACAAATCAAATGACGACTTCGAAATTCCTGAAGTGTTTCCCTTTTTGTGTGCCATATGCATCACACGTTCAGCCAATGGTCCGTGGGTGTGTGGTCTGAGGCTGAGACTAATATTAAAATATAATAACTTAACATTTAAAGCAATACTCTTTTCAAACATAATCTATTTTATTACAGTGTATTGATGTTCCACCAACCTTCTGGTTATGGTTTATTGTAAACCCCAAAACCTAACTATCAAACTTTTGCAGTTAATTAAATACAACACAAAAACTCATATTATGGTACATAATTTCTTATGTCTTAGGTGAGCTGTCATTTATACTTTTTAACCAATTTAAGATTCAACAAGGATGCATTAAATTGACCAAAAGTGACAATAAAGACTCTTATTGTGTTACAGAAGATTTCTATTTCAAATGAATGCTTTTCTTTTGAACTTTCTATTCAGCAAAGGATCCTGAAAAAATGTTTCAACTAAACTATGAAGCAGCACAACTGTTTTCAACATTGATAATAATAATAAATATTTCTTGTGGAGCAAATCAGCTTATTAGAATGATTTCTGAAGGACTCACTGATTCACTGATGACTGGTGTAATTATGCTAAAAATTCAGCTTTGATCACAGGAATATATTACATTTTAAAATATATTGAAATAGAAAACTATTTTATAATATTAGTATTTGTACTGTATTTTCAATTAAATTAATGCAGCCATGGTCAGAATAAAATACTTATTTTAAAAACTTTACATAGTGTTCATTACAAATGTAACCAACAGCAATGTCGTTGTGATATTTTCAAACAGAATTGTGAATGGTCTTGTCTTCCTTGCATATTTTTAACCACTTGGAGCCACTTTTATTTTCTACACAGGGACTGCATTGATTCATGTACGCAGCTGACAGAAAACAAGATGCATGGAGTGTCATGATAGCAAGAAGTAGTTAAAATCTTAAAATTATCTTATCTAAAACTTTAAAGCTGCCTTGCAAGCATTGTGCTTTCTTTCAGAAAATGATAATCTAGTTTTTATTTGTCTTTTTTGTGTCAATAAAACTTGTTCCGACTAGCATAGTTTGAGTTGACACTGCTATTGACTCAAAAATGAAAGGATTTTTCTGTGTGCAATTTTGTGCAATGTTTGATGTCATCCTCTGGTGCACATCACCTTCTACTTAGAGGACTGACTCAATTTTCCAGCGTCTGATATGGGCCACATTTAAAAAGGTTATGTGAACAACCTCACAAAAATAACAGAGTTGAGCAGAAAATCGTAATTGGGGTATTTGTGCTACACTATGAATGCAGCCTAGACATACAGAAAGTGACTCATCGCCTTCATCTTCGCATTACAGATATATATTGTTGTCTTCACATGTAATAGTGGTAAAGTGGGTTGGTTTCCCCTGGGCATTGATTCACTGTTCTCTCATTGGTGTGTGGGCAGCAGGGCCGTGCTCCTGACACATCTGATCTGTTGTCTTTTGTATAGGGTGAGGAACAGGAAGAAAGGAGAGCATGAAGCAGGGCTAAAGACAGACAGCCTGTGGCTATTACTGCCACCTTAACTTTGAAAATAGCTGCTGTTTGTGAATCAGGTCAGATTTTGTGTAGATGGTGAGATGCTGCTTGTAAAAGCAGGTTTTTCATGGTGACCTAGAACAATAAAAGAATACATTTAATTTTATGTTTACTCACTTAGCAGATGCCCTTCACTAAAAAAAAAAATCTTTCTTAGTATTTTTGTTTCCCCCATCTCCCTCCCCCCAGGTAGAAATATCTAAACATTCTTAAAGCAAGATACATTTATTTGAGAAGCAAAATGACTTAAGACATAAGTCTTTTTTTTAACTGAAACATTGATTAAAATTAAGTGCGTAACCGTATAACAGCGAAAACACGGAAAGCAGGAAATTTCCCTCAATGGACAGTGGGGTAACTGGTTCATATTTATGACCCTGTTGGCAGATATTTTTTTCTTGTTTTAAGTCTTTCCCCACCATTGACGGAAATTTCCATCAATGGCGCTATGACACATCTTCTGAAAGAGTCCTGAATCTCCTGATCAAAAGACATGCGAAGAAGCAGCAGAAACGTGATAGCATATATAGGCAGATGCATACAGTATGTAAAATAACGTGATCATCAACATTAAACAGCATATAAATCAAAACTGTCTATAACATTAGTGAATGAAATGTCGACCCAGGACGAGCTATAGGACTGTGCAAGCTTTGGGGGTGTTGATGGACTCGATCTACTCCACCTACAGTGGGGAGAACAAGTATTTGATACACTGCCGATTTTGCAGGTTTGCCCACTTACAAAGCATGTAGAAATCTGTAATTTTTATCATAGGTACTCTTCAACTGTGAGTGATGGAATCTAAAACAAAAATCCAAAAAATCACATTGTATGATTTTTAAGTAATTAATTTGCATTTTATTGCATGACATAAGTATTTGATACATCAGAAAAGCAGAACTTAATATTTGGTACAGAAACCTTTGTTTGCAATTACAGAGATCATACATTTTCTGTAGTTCTTGACCAGGTTTGCACACACTGCAGCAGGGATTTTGGCCCACTCCTCCATAAAGACCTTCTCCAGATCCTTCAGGTTTCGGGGCTGTTGCTGGGCAATACGGACTTTCAGCTCCCTCCAAAGATTTTCTATTGGGTTCAGGTCTGGAGACTGGCTAGGCCACTCCAGGACCTTGAGATGCTTCTTACGGAGCCACTCCTTAGTTGCCCTGGCTGTGTGTTTCGGGTCGTTGTCATGCTGGAAGACCCAGCCACAACCCATCTTCAATGCTCTTACTGAGGGAAGGAGGTTGTTAGCCAAGATCTCGTGATACATGGCCCCATCCATCCTCCCCTCAATACGGGGCAGTCGTCCTGTCCCCTTTGCAGAAAAGCATCCCCAAAGAATGATGTTTCCACCTCCATGCTTCACGGCTGGGATGGTGTTCTTGGGGTTGTACTCATCCTTCTTCTTCCTCCAAACACGGCAAGTGGAGTTTAGACCAAAAAGCTCTATTTTTGTCTCATCAGACCACATGACCTTCTCCCATTCCTCCTCTGGATCATACAGATGGTCATTGGCAAACTTCAGACAGGCCTGGACATGCGCTGGCTTGAGCAGGGGGACCTTACGTGCGCTGCAGGATTTTAATCCATGACGGCGTAATGTGTTCCTAATGGTTTTCTTTGAGACTGTGGTCCCAGCTCTCTTCAGGTCATTGACCAGGTCCTGCCGTGTAGTTCTGGGCTGATCCCTCACCTTCCTCATGATCATTGATGCCCCACGAGGTGAGATCTTGCATGGTGCCCCAGACCGAGGGAGATTGACCGTCATCTTGAACTTCTTCCATTTTCTAATAATTGAGCCAACAGTTGTTGCCTTCTCACCAAGCTGCTTGCCTATTGTCCTGTAGCCCATCCCAGCCTTGTGCAGGTCTACAATTTTATCCCTGATGTCCTTACACAGCTCTCTGGTCTTGGCCATTGTGGAGAGGTTGGAGTCTGTTTGATTGAGTGTGTGGACAGGTGTCTTTTATACAGGTAACGAGTTCAAACAGGTGCAGTTAATACAGGTAATGAGTGGAGAACAGGAGGGCTTCTTAAAGAAAAACTAACAGGTCTGTGAGAGCCGGAATTCTTACTGGTTGGTAGGTGATCAAATACTTATGTCATGCAATAAAATGCAAATTAATTATTTAAAAATCATACAATGTGATTTTATGGATTTTTGTTTTAGATTCCGTCTCTCACAGTTGAAGTGTACCTCTGATAAAAATTACAGACCTCTACATGCTTTGTAAGTAGGAAAACCTGCAAAATCGACAGTGTATCAAATACTTGTTCTCCCTACTGTATCTGATCTGGATGTAGTCTTTGAGAAAAATGCGTTTTTCCTGTTTATTACACAAAATGTTGCTTTTTTTTATGAAACTTACCCACATTCAAGTGTTGATAAAAAAGGAATGCAGTGTTGAAGTTGCATAATGCCAAAAAAAGGGTTTAGATTTTACATTTTAAAACAAAAATGTAGTAAATATTGGTTTATGGTTTTATCTTTAAAGTGTTAAATATGGATGGTTTTCAAAATATCTAGAAAATCGTCTTGGTTACGTATTTAACCCTCATTCCCTGATACAGAGCGCGGACGAAACAGAGAAAAGCCTGCCTCCTCCGAGGGTTCATCACCTGGTCCCTGAAGGGAGTGGTGGGAACCTTGAGCACGTATCCGGGCCGGGGTCTCAGGATCACGTAAGAGTTAGCCGGGCCAAATTCTAGGCATGATTCGTCGACCGAAAATGCTTGCAGGTTCCCTACCCTCTTGATGGACGCCAATGCAATCAGGAGTACTGTTTTCCAAGACAGTTTTTTAACTCTGCTGACTGTAAAGGCTCAAAGGGTGCTCTCTGCAGTGCCGTGAGCACCAGAGATAAATCCCAAGAGTGTACAGAGTGCAAGTGAGGCGGATTTAATTTCCTTGCTCCCCTCAGGAACCTGACGATCAGATCGTGCATCCTCAAAGATTTACCGTCAACTGCATCGTGATGTGCGGTGATAGCGGCAACCATACACTTTGAGGGAGACAGCCTTCGCTCCAACCCATCTTGCAGGAAGGAGAGCACAGAACTGACCGAACATCTTCGGGGGTCCTCTTGGCGAGAGGAGCACCATTCAACGAACAGGTTCCACTTGAAAGCATAGAGGCGCCTCGTAGAGGGGGCTCTAGCTGAAGTGATGGTGTCTGTCACATAGACCCTTCGCGTCCCGTCCAGGGACCAGACATGGAGTTTCCAGAGGTCTGGACGTGGGTGCCAGAGGGTGCCCCGTCTCTGAGAAAGCAGGTCCTTCCTCAGAGGAATAGGCCAGGGAGGTGCTGTCGTGAGGAGAACTAGTTCTAGGAACCAGGTCCGGTTGGGCCAATAGGGCACAACTAACAAGACCTGCTCCTCGTCCTCCGTGACTTTGCACAGTGTCTGTGCGAGAAGGCTCACTGGGGGAAATGCATATTTGCGTAGGTCCCAGGGCCAGTGCATCTGTGCTGGGCAATGCGATGTGTCCGGGGTGGCAAACAGGTCTACCTGTGCGGTCCTGAAGTGCCTCCAAATCAGCTGGACCACCTGGGGGTGGAGTATCCACTCTCCCAGGAGCACTTGCTGTCATGAGAGCTCGTCGGCTGCACGATTGAGCAGGCCCGGAATGCGACGGGATACCACAGACCACCCTGACGTTTGATGTACGCAGCGGCCTCAGTGCTGTCCGTACGGACCAGTACGTGCTTGCCTAGTAGCACTTTGAGGCAGCCCAGCGCAAGACGTACTGCTAACAACTCGAGGCAGTTGATGTGCCAATGCAGTTGAGGCCCCGTCCACAGACCCGAGACTGCATGCCCGTTGTACGTGGCACCCCAGCCAGTGGCAGAGGCAACCGTGAAGACCACAGCATGCCTGGACACGTGTTCTAGGGGACACCTGCCCATAGAAACAAAGGGTCCGTCCACGGGCTGAAGGTTTGGCGACAGTGCGGGGTAATGGAAACCCGGTACGTGCCGCTCTGCCAAGCCCATCTCGGGACTCGGCCGTGAAGCCAGTGCTGAAGTGGCCTCATATGAAGCAATCCGAGCAGCGTCACTGCTGCGGATGCCATATGCCCCAGGAGCCTCTGAAAAAAATGTAGTGGGGCCGCTGTTCTGCGTTTGAACAAATTCAAGAAGTTCAACACCGATATGCCTGTCCCTCAAACGCAAAACATAGGAACGATCTGTGTCGAGGGAGAATCGAGACATGAAAGTACGCATCCTTCAGGTCGATCGCTGCAAACCAATCTTGGGGACGGATGCACCCGAAGATGCGTTTTTGCGTCAGCATCTTGAATGGCAGCCTGTGCAGGGACCAATTCAAGACTCGCAGGTCCAAGATTGTCCGTAACCCACCTTTCTTGGGTACAATGAAGTACAGGCTGTAGAATCCTGTCTTCATATCAGCTGGAGGAATCGGCTCTATCGCGCCCTTCGCCAGTAGGACTCCGCCCGTAGGACAGGAGCAGCCTCCTTCAGCATGGAGGTGAAGTGGATGCCACTTCAGCATGGAGGTGAAGTGGATGCCCGGCTGGGCACCAGGCACTGGGTGAACTGAATCACATAGCCGATTCTGATAGTGCGGATGAGCCAGCGAAGACGGGCTGGGAAGTGCTAACCAGGCTCCCAGTGACCGAGCAAGCGGGACCAACGGCACCACAGATGTACCCGTAGTGGGGCAGCGAGGCGGAATGCAGGGACCAAACTCTGACGGCATAGTGGCCCGAAGTGGAGTCTGAGAGTCTGACTCCATCTATGGGTCGCCCGTCTCAGGGTCGCTTTGCTTTCCGCTTGCCACCTGGTTTGGCAGCGGCCTGGATGGACTGGGCGGCCATCCTGAGACCGGCTCCACGCTGTTGCCCAGGTGGAGGCTACTGCTGGGGCTAAGCGGGAGCTGAGGGGTCCGCAGGGGGGCACCCTCGTTGACGAGCAGGCAGAGGATCTGCAGCCGGTGGACGGGTGGAGGCAGTGACGAATCGCCTCCGTCTGCTTCTGGGCGGCGGAGAACTGTTGGGCGAAGCTCTCGACCGTGTCATCGAATAGCCCAGCCTGGGAAATGGGGGAGACCAGGAACCGATTTTTATCGGTCTCCCTCATATCCGCCAGGTTGAACCAGAGAAACAGCTGTGAAAACAGCAGTTATTGAGCTCGTGAGCTCGTAAGCTCGCGACCACCGCTGATTGTGCCGTGACACCAACACTCCACGTCAAAAAGCTTGCTTGTTGACTCGTAGTCTACACACACTCTTCAGAGAAAGAACAGCAGCTGAAAGAACTGCTCGGCTCCGAACTGAAAGACAAAATGCGCTGCATCCGCTTTCGTATTTATACCTGCTCGGCAGGGCGGAGCTCAAGATGCAAATCTCGCACGTCAATGTGCATTGGCTCGTTCTGTATACATTTGAAGATGATAGGGGCTCCCAGAAGTGATCCCAATACGTCTGTGACGTCGACGTAACGTCGAACGTGACCGACTGAAAGGGAAAGAATGATCTTAGTGGACTTTAACAAGGTTCTCCTATGAGTGTAAAACTCCTTTTGGTTCTAATTGGAGCCTTCATTTTTAAGAGTGTGGCATAAATCCGTTGAAGATCTCTTTGTCATTCTCTTGTAAAACTGCCTCATTCGGTCTTATCTGCTGTGGGCTGTGAACAGAAGTGATGAGATGGCTTCATTTTGCTGATATCAGCGTCCTGGATTAGCTAATTACACTAGATGTAATGCAATCTGTTATATCTGCCAATGAAATATGGAGACTAGGTACTGTAGCTCATGAAAATTCTCCTAGTTCACTCCAAAATGAGAATTGTGTTATCATTTACTCACCCTCAGCAAGTTGTTTCAAACCTGTATCACTCACTTCCTTCTGTGGAAAACAAAAGGAGTTTTTGAGAAAGATAATCTTTCGAAATAAAGATTAGAGATCAGCACTGAATTGATGTTATGAGGAAGGGCTGAGACGGGCCTTTTGTAGGCCACTTTGACATGGATTAATTTCAGCATGATATTGAAAGCCAAAATAGCTGCTTTTGTTAGAGTTTTGTTCAGTTTGCTATTAGATTTTGGCCCTATTTAATTACTACAATAGTAATTTATTGCTAGAAATGACATCAGAAGTGGAAAACGTTGGTCAAAAACATTAATTTACACACAAACTGACCACCAAACACAACTTTTAGACACCATCTTTTTTTTTTTAGCTCAACTGTCACAGAATGGAATGCACAGAATTGTGGGATATCAAAGGCAGCGAGCGAAGGATACGTCTATGCTGCCTTCAGAAATTGATCAGCTGAAGGTATCTCAGGAGACGCTAAGTGAAGCTAACATTGGATTCAGATGTGCCTTGATGATGTCTGAAATCGCCCCCATACGCTCATTCACTATTACCTACATTAGTCCACTAATATAGTTCACTTGAGGGAGTGAATGAAAACGAGTGAGCGAATTTTGCCACTAAGTGCGCAAGAAGAGCTGCCACTTTTGCATAGTTTGTGCTTGCTGTTTAATAATTATTTGAAACTTGGCAAACTGGCAGCTCCAGTAGTAATTAATAGATTTATCTTGAACTCTGTCATGGAAACTATGTATAAACCTTAATTAAACAATTTAATAATCAATTAAAAATGAATTTGTACCTGATATTAAGCTGTAGTCACATTGGACCAGTGGTTTGGAAAATGGATGGATGGATGGATGATTCAGCTGTGGGCGCTATCTTCTGGTCAGACGCGGGAATTCATTTGGTGTGCGACTCTTGCAATGCATTATATGTATTCTCTAGCCATTGAGCGTACATCGGTTGTACACTTGTTATTGCGGTGCATTTTGTGATTGAATGAGTGCACTCGATAATGTCCACTATGGTTTCGGACACCACTACAAATGGCTGTTCCCGCAAATAGTTAAGGGTATAGGGGGCGATTTCGGAAACATACTGTGTGTATGCCTGGTTGTTACCATAGCAACCAATTGTGTCCACCTACCGCATGTTAGCTCAAATTTAGGGTACGTTTACATGACAACGATGTGCTAAAACAAAAATCCTTTGTGATTTTCGCGTACAGACGACAACGTTGTGAAATGATCCCCATTCACACAGATCTGCAAAATTATTAAAAACGCTGTATTAAGCATGCCAGGCCAGTAGTTGGCGATGTCACTATAGACTGAACACATTATACGCATGCGCATGATGTCACCGTTTTCCACAAATTCACGTTTTTGTTGTTTACACGGAGATGATGACGGTATCGTTTTCAAAAGCTTGCACTTTGAAACCCGTTTTCAATTTTAAAAAAAGTAAACGGCCAAAATGCATAAAAAGTTTTCAGTTTTTAGTTGAAAACGGGGTCGTGTAAACAGCCCCTTAGTCTTTGGCATTCCTTATGAGAGTTTGCAGTCCTTCTGCAACACAACCAGAAACGGTTGGTCAAAACTAGTAGCCTCGGTAAGTTGAAAAGGAAAGTTTTGTCTTAGCAAATTAGTAAATTGTGGGGATTTTTCTAGAATAACATGTACTTATGAATCATGCAATAAAGATAAGGAACATGCATTAAGTAAATAGTCTATTTTTTTATATATATATATATACTGAATGTAGCCCTTTTTTTAAATTCATCGTTGGAAAAATGCACTTCAATGCCCACTGCAACCCCGCTAAACAGATCTGTGAAGATGCATGTAACCTATTCTTGATGTGAATGTGTTATGACATGGACTGAAGCCATGAAAAATTGAACATGTCTCCCAGAGGTATGCATCTAGTCATATTTAAACTGTGATTTTCTCTCCTTCTTTTCACACTTGAACGCTCAAACATGAGCTTCACCTTTTTTTCCTCTTTATAAATAATTTCCCCATGACTCTAAACCCTTTTTTAGTTGACAGATACATGCTTTACACTGATGGGAGTTTTAAAGCAATAATGTGTACTGTCCAATTCCAATTAAAAAACAGCTCTTGTTTATATGCTTTTACATTTCTTACGCATTCATTTTATAAGTACAACCATAACTAGTTTTAGTTCAATAATTATACAGGGCAAAGAAGAGCAGCTGTGGAAATCAGCAAGCTTGAGTTCAGGACCGTATGAGTGACACAGTAAGTGTCAGCAGTCACAGAGGCCCCTAAATAGGTCTAAGCACCCTGCCAAGGGGCTGTAGAGGACATGGCCCATAAGGGGCACTTGCCTTCTTTGCTCATTAAGTGGTTAGGATTTTTTGCTGACCAAGAGGTGCATTGCAGGAGTCAAGCACTCTGTCAAGTCTCCTCCAGCACATCCCAAAGACTTTCAATGAATTTAAGGTCTCCTAAACCTAACAAACACCTAACCCTAACCTAAAATTCTACTACAGTCTACTAATACCCTGATGTAGTTGCAAAGTTACTTATAGTTAGTAGAATGCCTAAAGTGGACCATCGAAATAAAGTGTAACTGCTGTTACTAATGCTAAAAACACTGCTCAAAACATCTTGGCAACCACATTATGTGACCTGTGCTGTCAAAATGAGTCGCAATAAGCAAATTTTCAAAAATGAGTTAGTTATTTTCATTATTTAAACCTTGAAAATTATGTATTATTTGTTGGAATCAGACAAAAAATGACTGAGCTACACCTGTTTGAAGTCGATAGAGTTAGCAAAGTCAATTTTGAGATACATTTTTCTGAAGGTTCCAAAACAAAATCACCTAGCAATCATACCTTAAAATCCCTGGTAATAACACCAAATTTGGGATACACCAAGTAAAAACCAAATATCAATAGGAAAAATATATATTCAACCTTTTTTTCCATTGCTTCAGACTCATGCCATTGAGAATTTGCTATGAAATTCATAATGAAAGCGCCAGTGGTTGAGAAGCGAGCCGAGAAAAACTGCATTTTTCATGGACAAAGGAAAGCTACAAAGGTATTCCTCTCAGAAAACGTACAAATAAAGATATTTTTAGATGTTTAATTGCTATTTGGAGCATTGGGATCACTAGACGAGGGATTAATTAACTAATTTTTGTGAAAACCTCAAATTCGATCAAAATTGAAATTTTCACATGCTTTGCCTGTTGCTCGTAATTAGCCTGTGCGCATTCCGACTCATTTTGACAACACGGATCACATATGTTGAATGTATAGTATCATTTTATTTATTTTTTGTGGGTGTAATATATTGGCGTTTGTATAACAACAGCTATAAGAATGTTTGGAAGAGTTTATTGGACTTTTAGACAAAAAACACTATATTGCCAAAAGTTTTGTGACGCCTGCCTTTATGCACATGAACTTTAATGACATCCCATTCTTAATCCGTAGGGTTTAATATGGAGTCGGCCCACCCTTTGCAGCTATAACAGCTTCAACTCTTCTGGGAAGGCTTTCCACAAGGTTTAGGAGAGTGTTTATGGGAATTTTTGAACATTCTTCTAGAAGCGCATTTATGAGGTCAGGCACTGATGCAGGCCCAGTTAGAGAATCAAATCACTGAGGGTGCTTCTGAAATGACTAAGGGTGCTCTAGTAAAGTGCATTTGTAGACTAAGCAACGGCTCCACTATAGCTATTCGCTAAAATATAATGTCCTCTACAGAGGCAAAACATTCTGGAACTCAGGAAGATATTTCTGTCTCACGCAGAGTGAATCCAGCATTTATATTTAGATGTCACTTCCGAAAACATTGCAGCATGCAACTCTTAGTAGCATGAAAATCAATAGTTTTATTCAATGGATTGTATAGACTGTAGAGCCAAGATCGCTACGATCACTAAAATGTTGTTGCTTTGTCAGTTCATCGCAATATCACAAAGTTCCGTTATAAAAAAGTTGTCAACAATAAATCTCTTACTTACATCGTGTCTTCACTTTGTTTGCTAATGAGAGGTCTCACGAGCCTGCATTAACTCAGCACTGAATAAAAATCTGCAGTTTTGAGAGGTGAGATTCTGACTAACTTAAACACCTCTGATTGGACATTGCGTTCGAGAGATCACAACAATATCTGTGATTGGCTACATTACTCACCGCTGCAAAAACACGCTGTAAATAGATGCATTTGACGCTCTCCAGAGCGCGAACACAAATGTGCAAATCTACCAAATCTGTTTCGCCAATATATTACAGTATCAACTGAGGGTGCTTTTGCGTGCGTTTGAGGGTGCTTAGCACCCCCGTAGAACCGGGCCTGCACTGATGTTGGACGAGAAGGCCTGGCTCGCAGTCTCCGCTCTAATTCATCCCAAAGGTGTTCTATCGGGTTGAGGTCAGGACTCTGTGAAGGCCAGTAAATTCCCTCCACACCAAACTCGCTCATCCATGTCTTTATGGACCTTGCTTTGTGCACTGGTGTGCAGTCATGTTGGAACAGGAAGAGGCCATCCCCAAACTGTTCCCACAAAGTTGGGAGCATGAAATTGTCCAAAATGTCTTGGTATGCTGAAGCATTAAGAGTTCCTTTCACTGGAACTAAGGGGCCAAGCCCAACCCCTGAAAAACAACCCCACACCATAATCCCTCCACCAAACTTTACACTTGGCACAATGCAGTCAGGCAAGTACCGTTCTCCTGGCAACTGCCAAACCCAGACTCGTCCATCAGATTGCCAGACAGAGAAGCGTGATTCGTCACTCCAGAGAACACGTCTTCACTGCTCTAGAGTCCAGTGGCGGCGTGCTTTACACCACTGCATCCGATGCTTTGCATTGCACTTGGTGATGTAAGGCTTGAATGCAGCTGCTCGGCCATGGAAATCCATTCCATGAAGCTCTCTACGCACTGTTCTTGAGCTAATCTGAAGGCCACACAAAGTTTGGAGGTCTGTAGCTATTGACTCTGCAGAAAGTTGGCGACTTCTGCGCACTGTGCGCCTCAGCATGCGCTGACCCTGCTCTGTGATTTTACGTGGCCTACCACTTCGTGGCTGAGTTGCTGTTGTTCCCAATTGCTTCCACTTTGTTATAATACCACTAACAGTTGACTGTGGAATATTTAGTAGTGAGGAAATTTCACGAATGGACTTTGCACATGCAGGTGGCAACCTATCATGGTACCACGCTTGAACTCACTGAGCTCCTGAGAGCAACCCATTCTTTCACAAATGTTTGTAGAAGCAGTCTGCATGCCTAAGTGCTTAATTTTATACACCTGTGGCCATGGAAGTGATTGGAACACCTGAATTCAATGATTTGGAGGGGTGTCCCAATACTTTTGGCAATATAGTGTATAAAATTTTGCATGATTTTTTTGTTGAGTATCTTATTTGATACGTCAGGCTTTTATGGCTCATATAGTATGATATAGGAGAATATGGAGCTTATACTCGAGGAGGAAAACACCTCAATTTTATTCTAAACAAAAATATACAGCTTGGTGCAGTTGCTGATATTTGTACAATGCCATTGGTAACAGAAAAGTTTTGTTTTTGTGTGATGCTGCGTAACAATTCTAATGGGATAATTGGGAATACGCTCTCCAGATTTTATAGACCTTGAATGCCTCCTTGGAAAAAAAGAGAGAATGCTCAAATCCAGTATGGAATATGATGTGATATACCACCTTGTGATTTACCACCATCACAGATTATGTAACCATGTGACATCAGTACTCTGATTTGTGAGTTAGGAATGTGTGTTCATCTCTGTAATTTTCAGTGAAATAATGACATGTCTGCAAGTGCAGTAGCCTTGATTGCAACCATAAAATAAAATGCACATGCAGACTTTTTTTTTTTTTAGTCATAGGTACCTATATCTGTATCTATATATAAGCGTGTCGTCTGGCACTTGGAGCTGCTCTTGATGTGTTAGCGGTGGCGTCCAGGGACAGCACAGGCTTCAGGAACGGCTCCCGGGACTCTTGACACTACAGAGGAAATGCCAGGGAATTTTGCGACAAATGTGTGGTGGTTTAAAGAGTTTCAGCGACAGACAGACATCTCATTATAAACCCTCACCAGAAGTGTAGATATAGGTCCACAGTTCTGTGAGCCTTTGTTCACTGGAAACGTATACACAGTAGTGGCCAAAAGTGTTGTCCAGAGGGCTTTTTTTTTTTTTGCAAAAAAAAAAATATTATAATAATAAGTATTATTTATATTTAATTGGTTCTCTCTTGTTTTTCCATGTGTTCATAATTTATTTGTATGACATCCTGCATGGCATCACTTTTGGCCAATACTGTATATTGCTCTTTCATAGCTTTTTTGAGCTAGTGTGTTGAAGCATCAACTTTATCTCAGATTTTTCTCTACATCTAAATTCTTTAGGAAAAATTAATACAGACAGAAATTAGACATGCGGTTTTGGAAGAATTTAATAAGATATATTTGAGTTCTTATTGAAATCCCTTATTGAAATAAATTGTTACCAAAATCCCTAACTTTGAAATCAAATCTGAGCACAGTTTTAGGTGTTTTTGAGATCTCTTCTAAATCTATGTGAGATTATTGGATTCTTTTTCTCAGGAGAAATGTCTCTGAAACAGGAGACTTGAGCAAAATTTGCTCTCCATTTAATCTCTTAGCTACTTAGGAGATTTTTTAAAGAGATCTCATATTGAATTTTTTTTTTCTGTCTCCTCAATGGAATTGAAGTGCATTTTGGAAGGAGATAAATTGACTCAAGTCAATTCTTATCAATTCATGTATGTATTGGCCCATACTGTCACAAATATGTTTTTAGATTTCAGCCCCAGAAATGGTGAAAATAAAGTTAATTTCTGCCTACGCCCTGTGAACGAGTAGGCGACATACCTCCACTCCACTTTTCTCCTCTCTATGGATCCAGACTTTTTAACATTGTCACAAGCTTAATGGGAAAAAAAAATAAAAAAAAATCAATGTAAGTGCTTTAACATGCCCATGTGCTCACACTGTGAGTTTCCTTTCCCTTTTAAAAATTTCAAAATCATTTCACCTTTTCTTTCTTAATTTATACAGTACCTTTGAATTGTAGTGGTCATGGTCTATAATGCTCAGTTTTTATGCTTATTTTTTTTAGTCACACTAAACACCTCTTTGGAATTTTGCAAAGGTATTAGATGAATAACATCTGGATATTAGATGAATAACATCTGGATAACATCAACGTTTTCTCCAGAGCAGCTGTACAGCCAAATCAAATTCTGTTGCATTATTTTCCTGTTAACACTGTGAAGCTGCTTTGAAACAATCAGCATTGTAAAAAGCGCTATATAAATAAAGGTGACTTGACTTGACTTGATGAATAGTTTTACTAAAAATTATAAAATAAAATTAAATTCTTTTGTCATTTCCTCTAGTGTCTCATTGTTCCAAATATGTAATCTGTGAAACACAAAATGGGCCTCATTCATGAAACTTTCATAAATATATGAACAAATTCAGAGTAATTTGCGTGTAAAATGGACCTTTACGAAAACTATGGATTCAGTAGTTAAATGTGTGTATAGAGGGTATGCACGTGACGTCACCGCCAGGCCAGAGTCGCTGCGGTTACACCCACTGAGTGGCAGCATTGGTTTTCAGAGTGAACGCCGCGAATAAAAACACAAAACACATCAAAAACTAGATTTGTTAGATTGACCGTATAAATAGATTTGACAAGAAATCTGAGGTATATTTTTAAAGACTGCCAAAAGCTACAGAAATGAGAAGCAAATGGATCACTGCAATTGAATTCACAGAAACAACTGATGACTATAGTGACGAACAATTTGTTGTTTGTGTTGTGGATATTTTTGAAAAAAGTTTGCTTTGCTTCATATATTCAGTTCAACAGCTGTGTAACTGAACTGCACACATATTGACTCTTAAATAATGTTCTAAAGTATGAACTGCTGGTCAAACGCGTTTGCAAAACGTTCTGAATCCACTCTCGTTCGTTTGGACTGCTCTCTCGCTAATTCATCTGACGCGATTTCTCAGTTGGTTAAACAAACAGACATTATCGAGAGAACAACCAGCACTGTTTTTTTTTTGTTGTTATGCGCTAAATGGGTGTCTGACTACAGTGGGGAGAACAAGTATTTGATACACTGCCGATTTTGCAGGTTTGCCCACTTACAAAGCACGTAGAAGTCTGTAATTTTTATCATAGGTACACTTCAACTGTGAGAGACGGAATCTAAAACAAAAATCCAGAAAATCACATTGTATGATTTTTAAGTAATTAATTTGCATTTTATTGCATGACATAAGTATTTGATACATCAGAAAAGCAGAAATTAATATTTGGTACAGAAACCTTTGTTTGCAATTACAGAGATCATACGTTTTTCTGTAGTTCTTGACCAGGTTTGCACACACTGCAGCAGGGATTTTGGCCCACTCCTCCATACAGACCTCCTCCAGATCCTTCAGGTTTCGGGGCTGTCGCTGGGCAATACGGACTTTCAGCTCCCTCCAAAGATTTTCTATTGGTTTCAGGTCTGGAGACTGGCTAGGCCACTCCAGGACCTTGAGATGCTTCTTACGGAGCCACTCCTTAGTTGCCCTGGCTGTGTGTTTCGGGTCGTTGTCATGCTGGAAGACCCAGCCACGACCCATCTTCAATGCTCTTACTGAGGGAAGGAGGTTGTTGGCCAAGATCTCGCGATACATGACCCCATCCATCCTCCCCTCAATACGGTGCAGTCATCCTGTCCCCTTTGCAGAAAAGCATCCCCAAAGAATGATGTTTCCACCTCCATGCTTCACGGTTGGGATTGTGTTCTTGGGGTTGTACTCATCCTTCTTCTTCCTCCAAACACGGCGAGTGGAGTTTAGACCAAAAAAGCTCTATTTTTAGTCTCATCAGACCACATGACCTTCTCCCATTCCTCCTCTGGATCATCCAGATGGTCATTGGCAAACTTCAGATGGGCCTGGACATGCGCTGGCTTGAGCAGGGGAACCTTGCGTGCGCTGCAGGATTTTAATCCATGACGGCGTAGTGTGTTACTAATGGTTTTCTTTGAGACTGTGGTCCCATCTCTCTTCAGGTCATTGACCAGGTCCTGCCGTGTAGTTCTGGGCTGATCCCTCACCTTCCTCATGATCATTGATGCCCCACGAGGTGAGATCTTGCATGGTGCCCCAGACAGAGGGAGATTGACCGTCATCTTGAACTTCTTCCATTTTCTAATAATTGCGCCAACAGTTGTTGCCTTCTCACCAAGCTGCTTGCCTATTGTCCTGTAGCCCATCCCAGCCTTGTGCAGGTCTACAATTTTATCCCTGATGTCCTTACACAGCTCTCTGGTCTTGGCCATTGTGGAGAGGTTGGAGTCTGTTTGATTGAATGTGTGGACGGGTGTCTTTTATACAGGTAACGAGTTCAAACAGGTGCAGTTAATACAGGTAATGAGTGGAGAACAGGAGGGCTTCTTAAAGAAAAACTAACAGGTCTGTGAGAGCCGGAATTCTTACTGGTTGGTAGGTGATCAAATACTTATGTCATGCAATAAAATGCAAATTAATTATTTAAAAATCATACAATGTGATTTTCTGGATTTTTGTTTTAGATTCCGTCTCTCACAGCTGAAGTGTACCTATGATAAAAATTACAGACCTCTACATGCTTTGTAAGTAGGAAAACCTGCAAAATCGGCAGTGTATCAAATACTTGTTCTCCCCACTGTATTTCGTTGCTTTTTGGGGTTTTCAGATTTAAAACCATTTAAAACTTCTACAGAATAGAGTAGGCTTTACTCGTTCTGCGGCACCGTTGCTCTCACTGATGGTCCGAAAGGTGCGTAATAGTTAGGCTGTATGCTTATTTAACTTTTTAGTGTTAAATAAAAAACGCTTTGTGCATACCATGTCATTCAGAGGCGGCCAGATTCAGAGGCGGCCAAAACCAGACTGAATAAAGCTCTCTCTACGAACTTGACATGCAATGTCGCGCTGACTGACATGTATGCGCATGCATATAGTCTAGCATTTGTCCTCGAATCATAGCCAGTACTGTCTTAAATGGCCTGTGACTAGCACTTCATCTTTTATTACATGATATTTTGGCCAAATGGCAGAAAAAAATGAGCGCCCACATAATTACAATAAACTTTATAATCTAAGTAAGTTGATGAAAATGTAATGCGATGCACGGACAAAAAACATATCTGACATTCGCTGGTCAAAAACCTTGTAACTCCTTTTGAGCTTGATTTTGGTATAATATAATGACATGCATGTGTCTGACCAAATATCTTATAACTTTGACAACACAGTGTTTAATTATCTAGTGTGTTTTTTTCTCTTCAATTTCCTGAAAAGTACCAGTTTTGGACAGGTTTTCACCCGAAAGCAACGCTATACAAGTATGACTAAAAAAATGTCTAATTTATATGAGGTTTATTTGAATATGTCAGCACAAGCAATGTCAACATTTTAGTTCACCTCACATAAGGTGATTCAGGGAATTCATGAACTGAGTCCTCATGGTACTCAGAGCACAACCTAATAGAGACATAGCACAATTTAGGGTAATGTTTTCATAAGGTCATCATGCTACACAAACACAGGAGACAGTGCTATTTACTCGTGGAAGCCATCGATTCCCTTTGCACTGTTCCAGTGTTTACTGAAGCGCTAGTCATTTATTTCTCAGGTCAGAGGGAAAAAATGAGCATTCAAAACAAGCGATGTTATCTCTGCATTACCAGCGTTGCACTAATATCGACATTATAATTACCGTCCTTCATCGAATTCTCGCTAATGGCCTATTAAAATCATTAATAACTTGTTTCTCCTCATAATGGATCATTAGTGATCAATGCACATGTATTATTAAAATTGGCAAACCGTCGTTTCAGTCCAGACACATTGGCACTTTTCCTGATACGGCTTTCTTGTATGTCACCTCTGTTCTCTCACGAGGATGTTTTGAGGAGATGAAATGCCCGTGGCCTCAGCTTGCTCACCATGTCCCATTAACATCGCCACCGAGTGCACCAGGTATTGGAAACTTGACAAATATTCCTCACAGGTCCTGCATGTTGAGGCTGATTCATGGTCTCTGTCGAATAGGAATGTGCTGAAGAATTCATGTCACTCACACTGCCATCCCTTGAAAAATGAAACATGCAGTTCAGTTTTTTACCATCCGTAACATGATTCACAATGTTCCGGCTCCCTCCACAAGCCAGGAATGTGCAAAATTCAGAATTGGAGAATTGGCTTCCTGTCTGTCTGTTATTCTATCCATTGTTCTATCAGTGTTATTTTTGTATTATTTATGTACTATTATCTATCTATCTAGTCTTGTCTGTCTGTCGTTCTATTGTTCTATCTATCAATCGTTCTATCATTCTATCAGTGTTATTTTAGCATTATTTCTATACTATTATAGTTGATATTTTATTATTAACTATTATTTTTTACCTTTCCTTTTAATTTTAGTTTGTTTTAGTAATTTTGCTCTATATCACTTTTATTTCAGTTTTAGTTTTAGTAAATTTAGTACTTTTTTCAGTTGTCAAAGCAATATTTTTATTCATGTTAGTTTTTATTTTAAATTTTCAATTAATTTGAACAACAACAGTGCTGTTTGTCTATCAATCATTTGTTCATTCTATTGTTCTATGTGTCTGACATTCTTTTGGTCTATCTATAATTTAAGCCAACATATTAAAGTTTGCCTTGACGGTTTGTCTTTGCTTTGGTTAAAAATATATTTGTATATGAATTCCTTTGAATTATTGAATACTTGCTAATTCAAATTGCAATTATGCATCCTATTTGATACCCCAAGGGATCAAACCTGGGATTGAAATGCAATTTAAAGACATTCTCAATTGATTTTTGAATGGTGCAAAACCCTGCTGCCGGCATCATTGCAATATTGACCTGAGCGAGATCTCTGACTGACTTGTGCCTGCCTGACTAGGTTTTCTGGAGCCAAGGAGCAAAACGAGATGTGATCTGACCAGATTTGGTCACCTGTTGAGGATGTTGCCACATGACAGATGGAGAGCAGAGAGACTTAGCAGCGTCCTTTGACTTCGGGAACAGACAGGTGTTGAGTTTAGCCTGAAGAGAAGCATCAAGTACTGTCAGATTCCACTCAGAACAGATGTCGACAGGCTGATGGTTCATCTCAGAGCTTTATGAGAGAATTAGGTGGTTTTCGTTCAGCTGTGAGTGAGGCCAGATGCCACCGTGAGGGAAATTAAAGAGGAGTTTGGAACTGTTCAAGAGTTGCCTTTGAAGAATTGTTTGTCTGTGTTGGCCGCGCAACTTTTTGAGTTTGATCCAGTCAGTAATGCCACAGTGATAGCAGAATTGGTCAAGGTTTCCTCAGGGAGGGCCACAGACAGATTGAAGGATTGAATCCATTCAGTGGTGCGAATCAAAGGTCAATGGGGTCAGTGCGGGTGTTACATGAGGTTTACCTCACAGATCTCGCTGCCATTTCGCCCCCCCTGCTTCAGTGTGACACTTTTTGCTGTTTTTCCTGTAAGAAGCAGCTGTCAGCAGAGCTTGAAAACATATTTTGGGTCTTAAAACTAGTCAATAATGTCCACACAAGATGAACAGATAGAGTTAAGCAGACAGGCCATGGCACAGTGGCTGAAATACAGGCTGTTTCCCCTGATAAAGTCCGTCCTGTATCAGGACCGAAGACAAATCACAGGCAGCCAGGGCCTGCTCACAAGCCACACAAAAAGCCTCTCGCTCACGTATATTAGCTATCCGCTAAGTGTTCGAGATAACATACAGATCTCCACCCACACACAAGCAGGTACACGTAAATACCCTGCAAAGTTGTGGCAACTTTTTGATTCAGCAAGAGTGACTAGGCTTTTAAGAGCAGACATCTCATTCTTGTTATTTTACCAATCCATACACTCTCTTTACAAAAGAGACGGCGGCAAGATAAAGATGCCGAATATTGCCGTTCAAGAGCAGACCTGGATAATACATCATCCCAGAAACCCATTTTCATGTGCTGGGTAAGTCTATAGATTTTTTTTTTTTTTTTTTTTACAGTTTGGAGGGCCGCAGCTGTGTGGAAGAAAACACAACAAAGAATGCAAGAGAAGGCAAGTACAGTCCTTTCCTCCATCAGGGGCCACCGGTGACCGAAAATCAGACGTAACCGACTTAGGCAGTCTTTTGACACCTGTGCCAAACAATCTGTTCTGAGAGCGAGGGAAAGATGTTGTTTTTGAGAGTTTCTTTACTGAAGCATCAAGGAAGAAAGCACTATAATGAAGCTAAACATTTGCACTTTTAGGAGAATGAATTATTTATTAGAGCATTGCTTTAATTAATATAACATTAATTATTATTGCAATATCTGTACATGTAACTTTATCTGTTGCAATGACAAAATAATTTGTTTCTGTATCTGTATTTGAATAGAATCAGATGTGGGTGGGGCTTAAAATGGAAATGAGCACATTTTTAGATGTAATACAATTCCATTTAGTTTCCATATTGCAAATATGCTTATAATTCACAAAATATTAATAATAAAAATATGTATTCGTTTTCATTTGTAATCTTGATGTAAGATAAAGCTAAAAAGAAGAAAAAAAAAAAGGCATTCAAAAGTTTCTTATGCTCACCAAGGCTGCATTTATTTGATCAAAAATACAGTAAAACAGTAATATTGAAAAATATCATTATAATCTAAAATAACAGTTTTCTATTTGAACATATTTTAAAATATAATTTATTCCTGTGATGCAAAGCTGAATTATCAGCATCATTACTCCAGGCTTCAGTGTCACATGATCCTTCAGAAATCATTCTAATATGCTGATTTGCTGCTCAAGAAACATTACTTATTATCAATGTTTTTTCATTACTTATTATCAACAGTTGCTGCTTCATATTTTTGTGGAAAGCATGCTAATGTTTTCAGGATTCTTTGATGAAAGAAAGTTGAAAAGAACATAACTTATTTGGCATTGAATTGTTTGTAACAATATAAAAAAAATCAGCATCTTTAAAAGGAGCAGTAATCAATTAAAAAAAAAAAAAAAGCAATTAAAAATTGAAATCAACACCTAAACAAACTACTTTGTCAATATTTGCTAGATGTCTGTTTTGTGTATGTGCTGAAAAAAATACCGTATTGTGTTTGTACATAGTCTTGGCTGTGTAAATAGAAAAAAATAAATAAAATAAAGTGGAATATAATTAGAAGAAGGAGGGTTAATATCAAGAAAGAGCTTTAGGACCTACCTTAATATTGGCTAAGCTTTCCAATGCTGGAGAGACATTAGAAAGCGGCAAGGCATGAAAACAAACGCAGAGGTTGCATCGTTTCAGCTCAATATATGCAACCCATTCTCACTCCCAATGCATCAAAATCTGAAGCATGGTAAAGTGCCTTCCGCGTCAAAATGAAGACGCTAAAGGTACCCCTAGGCGTCACTATATCGACGCGCAGGGGTACTCCATTGATTTCAATGAGAAACCTTTGCCGTCATACACGTTGGGCATGGGAATGTTGTTGTCATGATGAAATTATATATTGGGTTTTGATTTTGCCATTATGACATGTTGGAGTGTGATTCTCAATTTAATCAGCCAGCATACTTTTATTTACATTTATTTTTTTATTTTTATTTACGCTATTTAGACACGTTTGAACATATAACCCAACCCCATCCCATCCCTAAACCTACCCATTTGTGTATTATATTATATAAAACACAGGATATAACAGGCAGATACGACTGCATGCACAATTTATTCAAAGTACAAATATTCCAAGTGTTCCGAGGCCAAACGATTGATTTGTGTGAAGAAAATCCCCAAAAGAGATCAGCATATCCATCCGCAATTTCAAAAATTGCCACCCGAAAAAACGTTACGTCAGATTTCATAGTGAAATTGCATTGGCTCTCGTATGTCTCGTGACCAATTGCGTCATTACGTCAGCTTTGATTGTAAAATGTCATTGGCTCTTGTGTGTCTCGTGACCGATCGCGTCATACTAAAGAGTAGTGTGTATCATTTGAATGAGATATGAATGAGTGCGTGCGTGCATTCACGGAGCGGCGGGATCATCATTTCAGTTATTAAAACATTAAGATATCGTATGACTTCAGAAGACTTGGAATGCAACATGAGTTAATACTTTTATACTGTTTTTGGTCAGTTTTTGCAATAAATACCCGTGACTGTACTTTTATTTGCCTCTTGTGTGTTTTATATTGTTGAGAAGTGGGTAGGTTTAGGGTAGGAGTGGGGTTAGTTGCTCCAAAATATAAAAGTAGCCTATAAATATACATAAAATCATGTCTGCTTTTACAAATGCAAAGAATTAAATGCGTCTTGATGTGGCGCATTGGGCAAACAACTGAAATCAATGGAGTACCCCTTCGCGTCGATATAGTGACGCCTAGGGGTACCTTTAGCGTCTTCATTTTGACGCGGAAGACACTTGACCATGCTTCAGATTTTGACGCCTTGGGAGTGAGAATGGGTTAATATATGTGACCCATGTTGGCAAAATGAGTGCGCATGGGCTAATTTCGAGCTACAAGTAAAACAAGTGAAAAATGTAAATTTTAGTCAAATTTGAGGTTTTCACAAACATTTGCTCATTAAGCCCTCGTCTAGTATGTTTTCTGAGAGGAGTACCTTCCTTTGTCCATGAAAAATGCCGTTTTTCTCTGCTCACTTCTCAACCACTGGCGCTTCCGCTCAGCACACGTTTGTTATTGTTTTAAAGCACAGCATTCCAACTTTGTGGATATTTATCATTGTGGAAAGTTTGGTTAACTGTTGGGGAAAAGCATCTGATCTGTATATAACGTAACATTATATTAGATCCATGCGGTACAGTAGATCTTATATAGGCTGTCTGTTTCATTAATGTTAATCAAACAATTGTGGTATTATGGAAAAAAAAGTTGAATATATATTTCCCTATAGATATTTGGTTTTGACTTGGTGTGTGCCAAATTTGGTGTTATTACCAGGGATTTTAAGGTGTGGTTGCTAGGTGATTTTGTTTTAAAACCTGCAGAAAACTTTAACTCGATTTTTCTCAAAATTGACTTTGCTGACTCTATCAACTTCAAACAAGTGTAGCTCAGCCCTTTTTTGTCTGATTCCAACAAATCCAAAATTTTTTTTAATAGAATGTCAAAATAACAATAACTAATTTTTGAAAATTTGCTCATTGCGACTCATTTTGCCAGCACAGGTCACGTATGAGTAACTTTTTTTTTTTTTTGCTGTTTCATAGAACCAAGATATGCTGTTGTTGTTAAATCACAGCTGATTTATCCATACTTGCGCAAGCTGTCTGATTTTGCCTGTGTTGCATAGCATGTGCTGTGTCATATCATTGTCCGGTGAAAAAGCAGTATTCTGTCAATCTCGTTGTTGTGTGTCCTGGGTGACATGGAGGAAGACTGACAGTTACACTACCATCTAGCGATAAAGAGGCAAGGAAAAGTGCTATGAGGTTAATTCCTCTTCTCAGATGGCCTCACACACACTCAAACACGTGTGTCAGACCTCACTAAATAACTCAGAGGAGAGAGCCAAAGAAGGTCACTGACTGTAATAAGACAGCACTTCTCAATAACGACCTTCACAAACCTCAATTTCAACAAGAATGAGATTGGGCAGGATGTAGCGAGCCAAGCAACAGGGCTGGCGCTCGTTCAGGCTGGACACTGACGTCTTCATTCTATAGAAGCTGGTTGTGACCCAGACCTCCTACAGCGTCCTTAAGCCCTCTGAAAGAGCAGACCGATACAAGTAGATATTTTATTGAGGTTTGAAGCATTGCTCTCAAGAGAGAGGACAGATAGCCTACAGAATGTTTTGTTGTTGTCTCAAAATGACTGTTTAAATTAATACACGTGACATTGACATGCCATACTTTTACACAATAATTATTAATTCTTCATCAATTTGCATTCCAGATTTCTCAGTCTATGGTCTGTTAATCTGCCAATCTGTGCTTGTGGCTGTGTGCTAAGAATACCTTAAATGCTTCCATCAGAACATTTAAATGCAGCCCACAAAGAATTCACATTTTCTGGTTGGTACTTGGGTTTTTTTTTTGGTTTTTTTTAAAGTTTCGAATGATAGGTGAGACAAAGTATTATGAAACACATTGATAATCATTTTAAAAACTTTATTTGCTAAACTTCTTTTAGCAGTTCTGCCCTATCGACTTTTTTTTTGTTTTTTTTTTGCCTATTTTGTCCTATTGAGTATTCGTCTGTTCTCTCCACCTTTTTCATTGAGTACTGCAGTGAATAATTTAAAATGCTCTTTTTTTTAAGTAATAAATTTCAATGAAGCTCTCCTTTTATATTCTTGACTTATAAAAAAGTCAATCCCATGTCCAGGGAGCTTTAATTCTACCGCATTGCAGGCATGAAGCACTTTAAATGAACACAGGTTTTTATTAAGAAAATAACCACCTGATCCTTAATGACCCAGTTAGGGAAGACCGGCCATGGAAAGAAAAAAAAAAACCCTTTAGATGAGAGGCAGAGAAAGAGACTCTGGAATATTATGCACCATATGAAGGCGAAGGGAAAATTATGCTCTACTTGACAGAAGCATTGAGGTCCTCATAGGAATTGATGTTTATTGGCTTCTCTTACTGTAAATCACGGATTGGTCCACAGAGAAATTTGGTTAATAGCGCAGTCAACATTGTTAATATGTTGCCCGCTGGATGCAGACTGCAAAGTGCTTCCGATATGTTCCAGTGGAACTGTAAACACATATCTAAGTGTTATAGTTTGTCAGAAGAATGATAGCAGTTCATTTGCGGTGACTTATTAGATGCACGACACTTCACTGATGAGCCGAGTTCTGTGAATCCTCAAAAGACAGCACATGGAAACAACTTATAGACTGTTTTTGTTTGTGTACCACTGTATCAAATGACCAGCTTAAGTTACTGTAAATGGGAGCATTCAGTGGCCCTTTAGAGTCTATTAAGAAATGACTTGGAATTGTTTAAAACTGCTGTGCAGCCTCTGTGACCCTAATAACAAATCTGTGTTTCCTCTCACAGTCTTTTAATTAAAGTAAAACAATGTCTAAGGGCACTGCTGAGGTGTATTTCTGCGAAAATGTGTGACCGTGGCTGCTTTCATAGGTCAGTTTGAGGTTTCTATGATGTAGCATGTGAACTGAGTTCCCCTCATAATAATAATAATTCGTTACATTTATATAGCGCTTTTCTGGGTACTAAAAGCACTTTTTTACATGTGGAAGGGGGGAATCTCCTCAACCACCACCAATGTGCAGCATCCACCTGGATGATGCGACGGCAGCCATATTGCGCCAGAACGCCCCCCACACACTAGCTTATTGGTGGAGAGGAGACAGAGTGATGAAGCCAATCAGTATATATATCGGGTTGATTAGGAGGCCATTATTGATGGACGGAGGCCAATGGGCAAATTTGTCCAGGATGCCGAGGTTGAACCCCTACTCTTTTTCGAAGGACATCCTGGAATTTTTAATGACCACAGAGAGTCAGAACCTCGGTTTAACGCCTCATGGACAACTGCCGCACAAACAAAACACAATGTAAAGTCCAGGCCTGGTTCTCTCTCATCTTGCACTGTCTACACTCTTCCTTTTATTCTCCTGAAACTCCTCCGTGAGACTCGAGGGCAGGTGACGCTCATTAGCACTCAAGCCACCGGCCTTGCTCCGTTCCCATGGCTCTCGGGCCCGCCCTGCTTGCCACACACATTAACGGAGCCTCCCTGGGGTGGCCTCCCCTTAAGTCTCGTTTCCTCCGCGGTACCAGACATCTGAGGCCTATCTGCAGGTCGTGGGTTCCTTCCTGGGATCTTTCAGTAGTTTTGGAAGGGCTATTAGAGGCTCCCTTTGAGCCTTTGAAGTCAGCCTCAGGGAAGTTTCTGACCCTTAAGCTAACTCTTTTACTAGCTCTAACTTAAGAGAGTAGAAGACTTGCAAGCTTTATCAGTTGCCCCCTCCTGTCTAGATTTTGCCCCTGGTCTGGTTAAAGTAAATCTGCACCCAAGGCTGGGTTACGTTCCAAAAGTGCCACCTGCAGCCGTCCATCCAGTCGTCTTTCAAGCCTTTTCTCCTCCACCTTTTGATTTGCCGGAGCAAGAAAGGCTTAATTTCCTGTGTCCAGTCAGGGCCATTAGGTCTGCATTCAAGGAGATCTGCATTCAAGGCAGGGGTTTCCCCCGTCTCCAAGCAGTGACTATCCCACTGGATTGTAGATGCTTTGCCTATGAGGTATTAGCTTCATCTCTAGGTGTTAGAGCCCACTCTAAAAGCCTTATCCAAGAGTGATCCCTTGCAGGATGATTATGCTGCGGCTGGTTGGTCCTCTTCGCACACATGCATAAGGTTTTTATAGTCTGGGTGTGGATTCAACCACAGGGTCTCAGGTCCTTTCAGGTTAGTTCATCCTTACGGGACATAAAGTCTAGTAATCTTACTATGAGGCACGCGGCATGCTTCGTCTCTGGGTAGCAAGTTCACTGACTAAGAATGTGAATTTTTTAGGTCACTTATCAACTGCTGCCTTTGTATAGTTGTGTATGTGGCAGTCTAGTCCTTTCCACACACTTTGCCTTGACATACTTCAGCAAAGCCTGAAACCTCTTCCTTCAGACAATTACAATCTGATGACTCGCTTTTCGGCACACTGACGTTAAGTCACCTAACCATTCTTCGACCGGTGTGATTGCCTTGTATTCCACACGTACTTCAAATACCGGCTCATGCAGAGGCATTCCCAATAGCATTAATGTCATAATGCAATGTCTCTTTCCCTCTCAGGGAACTGGGTTACATGCGTAACCTAAGATGTTTGGGGTGTATAGTGTGTAAGGTTATATAGGTCAGTGATGTGTTTATGAGTTGGCTTGCATTACATGATGTAGAGGTTTTTGGAGGGTGTAGTGGGTGTAGTGTAGTGTAAACCCCCAGACTTTGGGTTTATGAGGGGTTATCCTAGGCCCTTTAGTATAAAAAGATCCTACTGCAAACGTAAATGATTTCTTTCTTCTATTAGAAAGCACACACAGGACATGGTTGTGTGAATCACTGAACATTTTCAGTCAGATTGTAAAGGTTAAAGTGTATATACTGTAAAGTGTTTTTTGACTGGTTAAAGTGTATACTGATTAATTAATTTCATTGTTTTAATCGGTCTTTTAAGGTTTTTAATTAAACTGCTGTTTGACAAAAGAATTTTAAATACAAATATTCCTTTTATTTGGTTAATTACTATAAGGTCATAATGAAACAAGAATTCATTTAAAGGGGCTATATGTAGAATTCAGAAACCCTTAATATTAGTGACACCGGTGGCTGATAAGGGAACTGCAGCCAGCAACTTATTGTTTGTGCTCGCACTTGTGCACACATAACGCACAAGGGAAGCACATCTCCTTAACCTTTCCCTGGAGTTGGTTCACCCTCCGCCTATGATCAGATTTTTTTTTTTTTTTTGGTTAGTTTGCAGATTAACTGCTCATACTTTCACTCTGTTTGATGTCTTTGAATGTTGTCAGCAGTGTCTGAGCTCCTTCCACATATTATTCTTGAGGCACCGTGGCACATCTTTGACAGGCGCTCTTTCTGTCGTGCAAAAATGCTTTAAATATTAAATGGTTAAAACACAAGAGACTTAAACACATTCATAAGAAAGGAGTTTAATCTGTGGATAAAACTAAGATAGACATGGTATTCGAGTTTCCAGTGATGCAGCGCTGGCATGAATAAATGAAACGGATCACTGTGTTACTATTTATTGTTTTGCTGTTTGCTGCTTTTATTTGTGCTGTTGTTGTCGTGTTTGTCAGCTTCAGTTCTTTGTCATGTGGTGATTATTCAGAGCTCATCTTTCTCTCTTATTGTGGTTTGTGTGTTAAATCTTGAGGTTCTATTCTAGTATTCAAAGTCTGGGTTGCTCAGTTTACCCCTTAAGCTTCCTTTTCTCTGTCTGTCACTCAAGATGAAATATCTAAAATATGAGCTGTATCGAAAGCACCTTGTAGGGGTCTTCAGCAGTTGGGCTCAGACAGAAAAATGTACGTTATCCGTCACTGCCAGTCAAGTTTCATAAGTCTCCGTCCTCCACCCATGTGGTTTATTCTGGCAGGACGTCACACTCCATGATGCTGAAAAATACTAGTGGGGGTCATTGAGGTGCATGCTGTGTGCATTGATGTATAATGCTCAATGTTTCATAATTTTGTATGATACCCCAGACGGAGCAGCTCTGTACATGACAGTTATGTAATATCCCAATAGTTTGGTCCACTAATTTTGAATAATTACATTAACATTAACATGAGTCTGAGGAAATTAGAAAACGGCAGTTTCCGTGGAGCAGTTGGCACACAAATATACACGGACATTGCCCATAAATAGGCTGTATATGTAACACATATCAAAATAAAGAAATTTGAAGTTATATTTTAATTGAAAGAAATCAAAGCCTAATGATGTTTTGACCATTCTTTTAGCATTGTGATATACTTGATTCCCATTATGGAGATGTTAATGTTAAAATATGATTTACCTTGTAAAATATTTATCAGTCTATAATGCTGATTTAAACAATAATATAAAATGTTATTTTAGTATTTAATATGTAATACTTTATAATATTCTCTATATTATTATTATTATTATTGAATGCCTAAATTAATTTGTACAGACTTTATACTGATTTAAACAATAAATAATACATTATTTTTTATTTATTATAATGTTATTTTAATATTTTATAAATATACTCTGATATTATTATTATTATTATTATTATTATTATTATTATTATTATTTCATTAATACATTCATTATTTTGCAGCCTTTACACTAATTTAAACAATAAAAATACTATATTCTATTGTAAAATATTTATAATATTTATATATATACACACACTATATTGCCAAAAGTATTGGGACACCCCTCCATTGAATTCAGGTGTTCCAATCACTTCCATGGCCAAAGGTGTATAAAATCAAGCACCTAGGCATGCAGACTGCTTCTACAAACATTTTTTGTCTGGCAATCCGATGGACGAGTCTGGGTTTGGCGGTTGCCAGGAGAACGGTACTTGCCTGACTGCACTGTGGCAAGTGTAAATTTTGGTGGAGGGGGTATTATGGTGTGGGGTTGGGCTTGGCCCCTTAGTTCCAGTGAAAGGAACTCTTAATGCTTCAGCATACCAAGACATTTTGGACAATTTCATGCTCCCAACTTTGTGGGAACAGTTTGGGGATGGCCCCCTCCTGTCCCCAACATGACTGCGCACCAGTGAACAAAGCAAGGTCCATAAAGACATGGATGTTTGGTGTGGTTGACGTCAGAGTCCTAACCCCAACCTGATAGAACATCTTTGGGATGAATTAGAGTGGAGACTGCAAGCCAGGCCTTCTTGTCCAACATCAGTGCCTGACCTCACAAATGCGCTTCTAAAAGAATGGTAAAAAATCCCCAAAACACACTCTTAAACCTTGTGGAAAGCCTTCCCAGAAGAGTTGAAGCTGTTACAGTTGCAAAGGGTGGGCCAACTCCATATTAAACCCTACGGACTAAGAATGGGATGTCATTAGAGTTCATGCGCATGTAAAGGCATGTGCATTCTAAATGTGACCTGGACATATTTTTTGTCAGACTGTAAATGACAAAAAAATTACAGGTTGTCAGGCAATTGAAAAAAGGATTTAATTGTGTGTGCTTATAAATAAGACTCCACACTTGAAAACACAGGCGTGTAGCTACAGAGTTCTATAATTCACCCTAGTACCTCCTGCCACGGAAACTTTGCAAACATCCAAATATTGCAGACTTAATAACAGCTCATTTGCATGAGGGCGACCAATAGGCGTGAAGATCTGTCTTTATGTCACATAAATTGGTCTGTTTCCTGAGCTCGGCAGTCCATTATTATAGCCTGTCTGTGTTTGTTTACACGCAGAAGCTCAATTTGCATTGTACCCTATTACTTTCAAGTCAATTAGCCTGATCAATAAACTGATGGGGAAACAGAGACAGCTATGTGTTTGTCTAAACATATATTATGAACTGCAAGTATTTTTCTGTCCATTAATGTGTGACTGTGTTTGGAATGTAATACTATTTGGAATATAGCCTGTCTGTATGTCTGTCTGTCTGTCTGTCTGTCTGTCTCTGTGTGTGTGTGTGTGTGTGTGTGTGTGTGTGTGTGTGTGTGTGTGTGTGTGTGTGTGTGTGTGTGTGTGTGTGTGTGTGTGTGTGTGTGTGTGCACGTGCGTGTGTGTGCAAGTGCGTGTGTGTGTGTGTTCGTGTTTTTCTGTCTCAGTGGGGACTTCAACCTGACTGCACACTGACTCATGGGGACTCACCGTTGGGACCTAAATTGAGGTTCCCATGAGGAAACAAGCTTATAAATCATACAGAATGAGTTTTTTAAAAATGTAAAAATGCAGAAAGTTTTCTGTGATGGGTAGGTTTAGTGTAAGGGGATAGAATATACAGTTTTTACAGTATAAAAACCATTACATCTATGGGGAGTGCCCACAAAGATAGCGAACCAGATGTGTGTGTGTGTGTGTGTCTCTGTGTGTGTATGTTTGTTTGTTTGTACTCTACCTGTGCATCTCTGCCCGTGTCCAACCTTCATATTGGCTGTATATTGAATAATAAGGTCATTCCTGGGAACTCATATTTCTTTCCTATTAATGAGAATAGCATGAACACTCCTCTGCATCTATGCACATCGAGCCACATAGTTATATGACCAACCTGGATTTAAATAACGTGTCAAGCTCTGCTGTTGTTTTAGCTGGATGATGAATATGATAAAGAACAAAATTTACATTTCCCCCATGGAAGACTAACACAGAGCTGCTGATTTATGACTGTAATGCAAAGTTTAGCAAAGCTAATTAAGGACAGCATTCCCTGGGTCAGATTTAATCAGGGGAACATTTACAACTGCTGCTGAGGAAAGAGAAGTGCTGTGGAAATGTGAAGAATGAGGTATTACACCTAACATAGCAAACAGTGGGATTACACCCCTCAATGTAAAGTAAAACAAATTTTTGATGAACGAGAGCTATTTTCACAATTAGCCAGGTTAATGTTTTGGTTAAAGACCTTATGTAGCACCTTCAAGTCATGTGAATTAAAGTATCATGGAGGAAGCAAATTGTTTTAGTCATCGTTAAAGCTGCAGTCCGTAAGTTTTGCTTCTGTGTCGCCATCTCTGTTTGAAACCTGCAATTGCAGTTGTTTGCGGAGTTATCATCTGTACGTGAGTTGTGCATCGGCGCAGCTCCTCAGCGCGGATGAATCTAACGTTTTGAGGAGTAAGTGTGGCTTGCTGTCAGTCACCGCACCGGTGTGGATACTGTACTTCAGAAACACAGATTCTACGTCTTGGAGTATAACCTAAATAAGAATTTTCACCGGAAAATGTCATCTGAACAAGTAAGTAACATGTCTGCCACTTTTGGGAACAAAACATTACAATAAATCACGCTACCAACAGTGATTAAATCTAACGATCGCTCGTATAACATCAAACCGTGCAAATTATTATGATTGTTATACTTTGTTCTCAAATTGTTAATGTTAACAGCATTAGCATTGCGTGACTACGTGTATTTAGTGTTTATTAGCATTACCTGTAGATTTCAATTTCCGTACAGTCTAATCTTTTACTTTTGACTGCGGGTGAATCTCACTGATGATTGTCATTTGGACCTTTCTGGATTACAATCTGCCATCAAAATTATAAATTTAATTATTCCAGCTGCTGTGAGAAAAGGCTATAAATGATCCGCTGAAGAACATGCGGTCCGCTCCTCACGTGCGTTACTACTACTAGCCGGACTCTTTCTTTATGTATACAGACGTGACGTAATGACGCAAAGACATGCTTGAATTTCCCACGGAAATCCACCATACCACTCTAATTATAAGACATTATTACAAACTTACCGTTGTGAATGGGGCTAAGGTAAGGAGATCGTTTTGAATACTGTCTTATTGTGTACTTGCTCAAAAATTGATTTTGGATCATTTTTAACCAAAAAAAGTTACGGACTGCAGCTTTAAGTTTTAATTGTGAATGTTGACTGTACTACTAATTTTGTATGCAGGCTGGTTTAGTAGGCAGCAGGCTTGCATGACAAAAGTACTAGGGCTGCCCTCGACTAAAGATATTTCTAGTCAATTAGTAGTCGTTCATTTAAGCGATTAGTTGACGCTATCTCATGACCAATTCGTACGTATTTTACGAGGTGGCTAATTCGTATGCATTCATACGAATTGGGCAACTCGTAAAATACGTACGATTTAGCAAAAATCGTACAAATTTTGTACGAGTGAGGTCGTACGAATTAGCCACCTCGTAAAATATGTACGAACTGCCGTGAGATCAGGCTGATTAAATCATAAATCATAATTAAAGCTCTAAGCAGCGATGAAAGGGCCCTCGCACCCGGGAGCACCGCCACCCGGTGGCCTCAGGAAAACAGCGAATAGTGGGCGGCATGCATTTAAGTGGGTAAATATAGAAGAAAAATGGCAAAGTCAGTTCAATGTGCCACACTTCCTGCTGCCAGCAGGTGGTGCTTTGACTATATCCGGAATATTGAGATGTTGATGTCTTCAGGCCAGGACTATTATCAAACATGTGAAGTTTGGGGCAGATCGGACATTGTATGCCTGAGTTACAACAACTTCCTGTTTCGTGGCGTAAATCGCATACATTAGCACTTAGCCACGTGTTGCTTGATTTAATGTGTTTCTAGCATGTTTGGGGCTTGATGGCATATTTTAATGTGTTTCTGGGAGTGAATTACAGTGTAAAGCATGCCATTTCCTGTTGCCAGCAGGTGGCACTTTGACTAACTAATATTGGCATGTAGATGTCTTCAGGCCAGGACTCTTATCAAACGTGAAGTTTGGGGCGTATCGGACATTGTATGCCTGACTTACAACAGCTTCCTGTGTCATGGCGAAACATCAGACTTTGACAGGCCGCCACGGACACGCCCTTCAGTGAAAACTCAAGATCTTCACAATTTAACATCACCAAGGCCTTAAGATTAGACTGACCAAACATCATGTTGTTCTGGTTAAATCTCAATGAGGATACTCATCACAGTGTAAAACATGGTCTTTCCTGTTGCCCACAGGTGGCACTATGCCTGTAACTGAATATTGGCATGTAGATGTCTTCAGGCCAGGACTCTAATAAAACATGTGAAGTTTGGGGCAGATCAGAAATTGTATGTCCGAGTTACAACAACTTCCTGTTTCATGGCGAAACATCGAAATTTGTCAGGCCGCCACGGACACACCCTTCGGGGGAAAACTCAAGATCTTCACAATTTAACATCACAAAGGCCTTTAGATTAGACTGTGCAAATATGATGTTGATCCGATTAAATTTCTAGGAGGAGTTCGTTAAAGTACAACGTCTGAAAATGGCAAAATTTGCAACAATTTTGCAAAGAAAAATCAAAATATCTCACTTCCTGTTGGTTTTCAGATTTCGTACCAGGAGACTTTTTTGTAGGTATTGAGCTGTTACATGTGTCTACCGAATTTCATACCTGTATGTGAAACGTAGCGGGAGGGGCACTTCGTTGAAATGTTGTAGGTGGCGCTATTGAGCCATTTTGCCATGCCTAATTCTGAAACCCATATCAGACGTAAATTTTCACCACGTTTGACGCGTGTGCAAAGTTTCATGAGTTTTCGAGCATGTTTAGGACATCAAAAATGAGATTCATTTGGGAGAAGAATAATAATAGGCTGAGCAATTCCAGTAGGGTCCTCACACCATCGGTGCTTGGGCCCTAATAATGAGCCTTTAATTGCCTATATATAATACATGGCCTAATCAGCGCTCAAACACCCACATATAGCGGCAAACACAATGATTATAAGTGTGTCGTGAAAAAACAGAAGAAGACTGTCTAAAAATGTTAATAATTTATTGATAATGTTTTCTGTGTTTTCTGCTGTAGAGATTAAGTCGACAATGCTGACTCATCATCTATCGCGATTTGAGAATATCTGTTTTCCACTTGAATTGGTTGACAATCGCTTGACATTTCAAGCTTTCTAAAGATAATATATTTTGTCTCATGTCTGTGAGGCAAGTATACACTGAGTTTCGGTGCATTTTTGTTATGTGCCAAAGACCGAGACAGCAGAAAGCGCATCCTGTTTGTTTTCTTTATTTTACAAAAGCACAATGTTTTGTTGTTATTGTGAGTTTACAGAAATAAAAGTAGACCCTTTACAATGCATTACTCTTATCTGTATGAGCAAAAATGAGTATTTTAAGTTAAATGCAAGTGATTGCTACTACTTACATGTTTCAAGTGATAAGCCATATTTGAGGTCGATAAATGATAGGCGAATGTTTGGATTTCCTGCCGTTAACGATCTGTCCGTCACAGCCTGCATGATTTCGCAACTTTTTTCTGCGACTAACCGACTAATAAAGTTTTGGTTGACCAAGCCTCTTCTAGTCAACTAACGGTTAGTCGACTATTAGGGGGCAGCCCTAAAAACTACACTTCAAAAAGTTTGGGATTAGAATTTTTAAAAATGTTTTTGAAAGAAGTCTTCTATGCTCGCCAAAGCTGCATTTATTTGATCAAAAATACAGTAAAAATAGTAATATTGTGAAATATTATTACAATTTAAAATAACCCTTTTCTATTTGAATATATTTTATTATGTAATTTATTCCTGTGATGTGAAGCTGAATTTTCAGTATCATTACTCCAGTCTTCAGTCGCACGATCCTTCAGAAATCATTCTAATATGCTGATTTCATGCTAAGCAAACATTCTTATTATTATTAATGGTGAAAATAATTGTGCTGCTTAATATTTTTTCAGGGTTCCTTTTAAATAGAAAGTTCAAAAGATCAGCATTTATTTGATATACAAATATTCTGTAAGATTATAAATGTCTTTACTGTCTCTTTTGATCAAATTAATGTGTTTTTATTGAATGAGAGTATTAATTTCTTTAAGCTGCAGTCCTTAACTTTTTTGGGTTAAAAATTGATGTCGGATAATTTTTGAGCAAGTACATAACCTGCCAGTGTTCAAAACTATCACCTTAGCCCGATTCACAATGGTAAGCTTGTAATTAATGTGTTCTAATTTGAGTGGTACTGGTGGGTTTCCGTGGGAAATACAAGCTTGCCGACGTTTGTCTTTGCGTCATTACATTATGTCTCTATACATGACGAAGGAGTCCGGCTATATCACATGTGAGGATGCTGCAGGTGGCGGATCATTTATTGGGCCCTATCCTACACCCGGCACAATGCAACGCCAGGCTTGACGCAAGTGTTTTTTGCTAGTTTCAGCCTGACACTGTTATCATATCACTCTGCTTATTACACACGCAGCAGCACACAAACATTTTTAAATATTAAAAACAAAAGGATTCCTCTCTGGAGAAGCGTTCAGTCTTTCCGCTCTCAAATTCCGCCATGTAAATAGCGAAAAATTTGTAGAATCTGTGATGCCGAAGTATAGTATCCACACTGGTGCGGTGACTGACAGCCACACATACTCCTCAAAACATTAGATTCATTCGAGCTGAGGAGCTGTGCTGATGCACAACCCATGTAAAGATGATAATTCCAAATAACTGCAATTGCAGTTTTCAAACAGAGATGGCGACAAAGAGGCAAAACTTACAGACTGCAGCTTTAAATATAAAAAAAAAATCATAATGACCAAACTTTTGAATGGTAGTGTACATTCAGTTCTCTGTGTCAGCATCTAAAATAGCTTATAGCTCAAATAAAGCATCAGTTAAACACCTAATCTGCATAGCTTGTTGTACTAGCAAAATCCCCCAAGCAAAATCACTTGAACACATTCCATATTGTAATTATGACTTCCAAACTTGTAAATATGAACTTTCCAAAACTTGAATGCAGCAGTAATCAGATTTGAGGTGTTTAATTGATTTTATCCGGAGTAAAATGATCGTTTGGGGCTATTTCATGTTTTTTGTTTTCTTTCTTTTTATTTCCTGACGACAACAACAGGAAGCTGTTTCAGCACTAGTCCAACAAAATGAAGAGCAAAGGATGTGATTTAGATGTGTAACTGATGCTATACCTTGTCTCTTACAGAGAATGATGGAAAATTGCCTCATAAACTAGCTAAATTAGCATTTTCTTGCAAACCCTTCACTATAACTTAATAATGAACAATTGTAATTAACATCTGCTATGATTCTTTAATTGAATTATATGCAATTATTCTGTTGCTGTTGTCGGTTCATATAAACCAGCTAAATGACAGTATTATCTGTTTTTTCTGATAAATATGACATTGTGGTTGCTCACTATGTAAGTGCAATAATTCCAACATGAACTAACACCATAAAAATAGAGAGAGAACGCAAGAAAGGGGTGCCATCTTTGGCCAGTAAACCTCCCATAAAGAGTATTGAAATAAACTCTATTTATTAATAATAGAAAGTGCAAAACCCTGGACATCCAGTGCAGTGCAACACTTAAAGTGTTCGGATCACTCCCACGGCTTATTGAATCATTTATGAAACAAGCGAGATCTCTCTTCTATCTCACTCACTGATAATTCAAAAGGTAGGGCTATTGGAAGCAATAACTAACTCCTTCTGTTATTGTAGAGTTTTACTTTTGTACAGTTTTGAGAACCTGTGAATCTTAGAGCAAAGACTACCTCTTCTTAAAAAAAAAAACGTCTTTGCTGCTTGTAATGATGTCCTCTCTTACTACAGTAAATGAATGAAACTGAGCGACCCGTTTATTGCTTCTCAAAATAGCCGGAAAGGTCAAGACAAAGAGGGGATCAGTGCGGATATTAGGCTTCACTCTGAAGCATTCCCAGTTTGCCTTTTTCCAAGAACCATTTAATATCCAACTGAAATGTGGTTTGACATATTTGGCTGAAAAGACAAAAAGCAATAGATGTGGGACAGATGGAGAGACATGGCAGCCTTTTGGGAAACAGAGCTCTGAAAGACTCAAATAACAGCTTAATCCCATTTAATTAAAATTCAATAAAATAATTCACGCTAAATAAGTTTTAATTTGTTCACATATTTAATTGAGTTTTAGAGCCAGAGAACACAATGAGTTATAATAGAGCACAAATATCACTATACAATTCCATTATAATAAATTAAGAAAAATAAATAAAATAATAATTCAAGCGTGCATAGGCCAGACCCATTCTAGTCTTCATACCAGAAAAGACAAAGATAGCTGCAGAAAAAGGCAGCACTATTCTCAGAAACAGCAATTGAAGAACTGAGAGAAATTATCATTCTGTCTGATAAAGGAATTTTAATGATTAACACTATCCTTTAGCTAAGTTAACACCAGGCGAATCAAATTGTTTTATGCCTATAGTATGTACAATACTATTTAAGTACTCAATTCTACTTTATTTACCATGCTAAATGTAGCTTGAGCTATAACTGTGTGAATTATGTTATTTCTAGACTCTTCTCTGTGTTGAAGCTGACTGCAACACAGAGTGCAGACATGTAAATGAATACGGCTCATCCATGTGACATTTGTGACATTTTTGTTGTTATTGTTAAGACAAAGGTGTGCATTAAAACCTTAACGCACAAGTAGTTCCAGTTAGTTCCAATCACCGTTCTATATTAATGCACTGCTTTCATTGAAGCACACACATACACATCACTTGCCCGCAGAGATTAGAGATCGCACCGGTCTGAACCATTGAATACAAGGCAAGATGGATCCATGATTTCATGTTGTTTACGTCAAATTCTGACCCCATCTGAATGTCGCAGCAGAAATCAAGACTCATCGGACCAGGCAACATTTTTTCAATCTTCTATTATCTATTCAGCAGAACGTCCTCCATGGCTGTTCTAACTGTTCGAAAGCGCCCCCATACCCTCATTCACTATTCCCTAAATTACTCCACTAATATAGTCCACTTGAAGGAGTGAATGAAAACAAGTGAGTGAAAATGCTTTTGCATAGTTTGTGCTTGCTGTTTAATAATCATTTGAAACTTAGCATACTGGCCCCTCCAGTAGTAAGATGAATAGATTTATCTGGAACTCTGTCATGGAAACTAGCATGTATAAACCATAATTAAACAGTTTATTAATCAAGTAAAAAGGAATTTATAGCTGTATGATATTATGCTGTAGCCACATTGGACCAAAGGTTTGGAAAATGGATAGATGGATGGATGATTTCAGCTGCGGGCACCTTCTTCTTCTTCTGGCTTCATTCGGTGTGACCGTCCACTATGGTTCTGGACACCACTACAAATGGCTGTCCCCTTAAAGAGTACCATGTGTACCAGTGTGTGTGTATATACATATACACTCACCTAAAGGATTATTAGGAACACCTGTTCAATTTCTCATTAATGCAATTATCTAATCAACCAATCACATGGCAGTTGCTTCAATGCATTTAGGGGTGTGGTCCTGGTCAAGACAATCTCCTGAACTCCAAACTGAATGTCAGAATGGGAAAGAAAGGTGATTTAAGCAATTTTGAGCGTGGCATGGTTGTTAGTGCCAGACGGGCCGGTCTGAGTATTTCACAATCTGCTCAGTTACTGGGATTTTCACGCACAACCATTTCTAGAGTTTACAAAGAATGGTGTGAAAAGGGAAAAACATCCAGTATGCGGCAGTCCTGTGGGCGAAAATGCCTTGTTGATGCTAGAGGTCAGAGGAGAATGGGCCGACTGATTCAAGCTGATAGAAGAGCAACTTTGACTGAAATAACCACTCGTTACAACCGAGGTATGCAGCAAAGCATTTGTGAAGCCACAACACGCACAACCTTGAGGCGGATGGGCTACAACAGCAGAAGACCCCACCGGGTACCACTCATCTCCACTACAAATAGGAAAAAGAGGCTACAATTTGCACGAGCTCACCAAAATTGGACAGTTGAAGACTGGAAAAATGTTGCCTGGTCTGATGAGTCTCGATTTCTGTTGAGACATTCAGATGGCAGAGTCAGAATTTGGCGTAAACAGAATGAGAACATGGATCCATCATGCCTTGTTACCACTGTGCAGGCTGGTGGTGGTGGTGTAATGGTGTGGGGGATGTTTTCTTGGCACACTTTAGGCCCCTTAGTGCCAATTGGGCATCGTTTAAATGCCACGGCCTACCTGAGCATTGTTTCTGACCATGTCCATCCCTTTATGACCACCATGTACCCATCCTCTGATGGCTACTTCCAGCAGGATAATGCACCATGTCACAAAGCTCGAATCATTTCAAATTGGTTTCTTGAACATGACAATGAGTTCACTGTACTAAAATGGCCCCCACAGTCACCAGATCTCAACCCAATAGAGCATCTTTGGGATGTGGTGGAACGGGAGCTTCGTGCCCTGGATGTGCATCCCACAAATCTCCATCAACTGCAAGATGCTATCCTATCAATATGGGCCAACATTTCTAAAGAATGCTTTCAGCACCTTGTTGAATCAATGCCACGTAGAATTAAGGCAGTTCTGAAGGCGAAAGGGGGTCAAACACAGTATTAGTATGGTGTTCCTAATAATCCTTTAGGTGAGTGTATATATATAAAATACACATTACAAATATTAAATAACATGGAACTGAATGGATTGAGAATCTCACTAATTTTGAACTATTTTCATAGTTACAAGTTGCTTAACTGGTAATATTGTGTCTAAAATTAAATTTTCTATAAATGTTGCATTGAATTGAAAACAATATTACACTCATGCTGAAGGGACACATGTAAAGGGGAAGACAGGTGGAAAACCAGATCCAAAATGAGAAATGAGGTGGAAGAAGTTAAAAGAGGATTAAACAGGCTAGACTGCCCAAGAAAGACCCTGTCTAACAGGATCTGGGGTCTCTGTGTCCTGTGAACAGGAGCATAAGTACAAGGAGGAAGACTTCAGAGAATCATGGGGTTTATGGCATGTAACAGTAACAGTTAGTAATTGTATAGATCTGTTAAAGGTGTCATTTAAAAAAAAGCCTACTGGTAACATCCCCAATGGATTGAATGAATGTCTTAGCAGTAAGCCTTTATCCCACTATGACTAGAGCTTACTTAACTCACACAATTTATATTCATGAGCAAAGCTTTTTGTCACGATTTCTAGTCACCATGCCTGTCACTTTCAGCACTACATCTCCCAGAATCCTTCCTGGTCCACCACCTGCACGCATTCCACAATCATCACCAGCTGTCATCAATCACCTCATCACCCTAGACAATTTTCACATCTTAACAGATTTTAAAAATGTGGGAGACCACAGACATAATGACAGTTTCAACCAATTTTTAGCATTATAATCATCTGAACGCACACACTAGATAATTCAGCCGGACCGCAAGACCACACACTTGTTGATTGTAGGAACGATTTCACAGTGACACAAGATCTCACTGAGACTTGCAAGATCAAACATGGCTTGAGAAGAAAAACAAATTGAGGACAGTTGACGTTGTCAGCTGGCTCTCCTGGAGCGTGTTCTGTTTTACAGTGAAAAACTAAGTAGGAAAAAAGAATATGGGTGGTCTTATTTTTGAATCATGTTTGTGGCTGCCTAGTTTCAGCTATAGAAGCATGCAACATCCGGTAGGTGACACTTGCTCACTCTCATTGGCTATCGCGGGTATCGCATCAGAGGCAGCCTGATCAAACATGTTTGATTTATGATTTGGGATCGCAGAGGCTCTGACGCTATCAGGAGCAGTAAAATAATCGTAATGACACCACACAACTGAGGATTTTTTTGGACAAAAAAAAGTTTGCGACGTTTCGTGGCTCAAAATCGGGCGAGGCGCTTCTAGCATTTCAGTCTTATTCTGCCAGTCAGTCTAATTCTTAAATGCTTAACTGACAACAAAAAAATATTTTGCATATTTTACTTAGATATTTATCAGTAATTGTGGTGTATTTGGTTACCTTTAATTTTGTGATTTGTGATTCAGAAACGATGAAAAGACAGTAAGACTGAAGCCCCCTAAATAATGTCTATCAACACATGTCTGTGACATACTGGTCTCAATAATAATAATAATAATAATAATAATAATAATAATGGTAACACTTTACAATAAGGTTTCATTAGTTAACATTTGTTAACTACATTAGTTAACATGAACTAATAATGAACTGCACTTCCACAGCATTTATTAATCTGTGTTAATGTTAATTTCATCATTTACTAATACATTATTAAAATCAAAAGTTGTATTTGTTAACATTAGTTAATGCACTGTGAAGTAACATGATCAACAATGAACAGCTTTTATTAACTAACGTTAACCAAGATTAACAAATACAGTAACAAATGTATTGCTCATGGTTCATGTTAGTTAATACATTAATGTTAACAAATGAAACCTTATTGTAAAGTGTTACCATAATCATAATAATAATAAACGCATATCTTTCTCTTAAAACCCATTTTAACACATAGCTGTGCTGTGTGAGCTGTCAGTAGTTAATTTTGCTTAGTAACCTTTAATTTAAACTATAGATGATTATTATTTTTGACCCCTTTTCCACATGACACAGCTTTTTCTTTTCTCAGCTGTAGGCAGAATCAAAGCCTGTGGAAGTGGCCCACTCTGTGACATTAATATTCATTGGGTGCTGGAGTATATTAGATGTTGAAGATTCATGCGATTTGACCGCTGCTCTTCATTACTGTTTTTCTGTCCTCACTACTCCCGTTCAAACCTTTTTCCCTTCCACAAAACAAATATTGTAAATATAAGATCCATGCCTTTGAAAAATAATATTTTGCATGCTATTTCCTCTCAGAAATTACTACATATTTATGTAGTTTTGTGCATTTCCCTCCATCCTCTTTGCTACTGTAAATGATAAAGGAAAATAACTTAAAGGTAGGGAAGGCAATTTCAGAGAGGCTAGCAATAGTAAGCTAGCTTTGAAAGCATAATATCCCCTTTTTTAAAACATAATAGAACATCAGAGTTAAGTAACATAGTCCTTCAACCAACTAGGCTTCGGAACATCGCGTTTAGGCTATGTCTAGTGGTATGAGTGTGTGTGTGAAGTGAGCAGTGTTCTCATCCAGAGTTGTTCTGTGTCCCTTTGGAACACGCAAAGGGTTCTGTACCCTCACTTTATCCCCCTCCTGGAACCAAAGAGTGCAAGCACCCCGCTTAGCATCAGTGTACTTTTTCATGTACTTTGTCGCAGCTGCGTAATCCTTCGGCAAACAGTCATATCAGTTGGTGAGTGCACAGGGGCAGATGGCAAAATAGACAGCCTTGTGCGCATTTGCCTACCATAGAGGATCTGAAAGAGTGAAGTACCAGTTGCAGCATGTGGAGTGGCACGGTAAACCTGCAAAAAAGTCAGTTACCACAGGTTTCCATGGCTGATGTTGTTGGATGGCCATTTGGACAGTGTGTTTGAGCACACGGTTGAACCTCTCTACAGCACCATTAGCTACCGGGTAGTAGAGAGAGGAACAATGATGACGAATAGTCCTTCCTTCCAGAAAAACAGCGAAAGCAGCAGGCCTAAACTAAACACCGTTATCATAACAATACTAAATTGATTGCCACGGTGGCTGAAGACTGATGAAAGCGAAGGGGGTGGATTCTGGGATCCACTGCCACTTATACACCGATCAGGCGTAATATTATGACCACCTTCCTAATATTGTGTTGGTCCCCCTTTTGCTGCTAAATCAGCCTGACCCATCGAGGCATTGACTCCACTAGACCCCTGAAGCTGTGCTGTGGTATCGGGCACAAAGATGTTAGCAGCAGATCCTTTAAGTCCTGTAAGATGCGAGGTGGGGCCTCAGTGGATCGGACTTGTTTGTTCAGCACATACCACAGATGCTCGGATTGAGATCTGGGGAATTTGGAGGCCAAGTCAACACCTCAAACTTGTCGTTGTGCTCATCAAACCATTCCTGAACCATTTTTGCTTTGTGGCAGGGCGCATTATCCTGCTGAAAGAGAATAATGCGCCAGGGAATATTGCGTGAAAGGCAATGCAACAATGCTTAGGTAGGTGGTACGCGTCAAAGTAACATCCACATGGATGGCAGGGCTCCCCAAGGTTTCCCAGCAGAACATTGCCCAAAGCATCACATTGCCTCCGCCGGGTTGCCTTCTTCCCATAGTGCATCCTGGTGCCATGTGTTCCCCAGGTAAGCGACACACACGCACCCGGCCATCCACGTGATGTAAAAGAAAATGTGATTCATCAGACCAGGCCACCTTCTTCCATGCTCTGTGGTCCATTTCTGATGCTCACGTGCCCACTGTTGGTGCTTTCGGCGGTGGACAGGGGTCAGCATGGGCACCTGCAGCTATGCAGCCCCATACGCAACAAACTGCGATGCACTTTGTATTCTGACACCTTTCTATCAGAACCAGCATTAACTTCTTGAGCAATTTGAGCTACAGTAGCTCATCTGTTTGATCGGATCACTCGGGCCAGCCTTCGCTCCCCACGTGCATCAATGAGCTTTGGCCGCTCATGACCCTGTCGCCGGTTCACTGTTCCTTCCTTGGACCACTTTTGATAGATACTGACCACTGCAGACCAGGAACACCCCACAAGAGCTGCAGTTTTGGAGATTTGGCCCTTGTCAAACTCGCTCAAATCCTTACACTTGCCCATTTTTCCTGCTTCTAACACATCAACTTTGAGGACAAAATATTCACTTGCTGCCTAATATATCCCACCCACTAACAGGTGCCATGATGAAGAGATAATCAGTGTTATTCACTTCTCCTTCTGTATATTCAATTATTTAAATGACTTCTTCAAGCTTATAAGATTTACGTAGTTATAGAATTATATGTCTGTTTAATGGAATTTGCTCTCTCCATGCATTTACTTAACTTTTCTACATTTAAACACTAGAGAATAATGACATATTTACTGTACCTCTTACTGAGAGAAAGAACATGCTATCAGTATGTTTTGTGAAAGTTTCCTGTTTAGAGCAGAACTCAACCAACTCTAGCCTTGAAGAAGCTACGTGTCCTGTATCTGTGTGTGCGTTAGTATTCTTTGTTGCAGATCAGTATGGGTGAGATGAGCAACTGGCACCCTGAAGAGATGGAATTACTTGTTTTTGGTGACACGCTGGCGCCCAGAAATGCAGTTCTGGGACCTTGGAGGGCCACTGCGTGCCTAAACTAGGGGCCTTGGTGTCAGCCTATAATCGATTGAGATACTACTGCATATCAGTCCATGTGTCATATCAATTCTTGTGTTGAAGCTGGCTTTGGCTGATGATACTGCAAACTGTTCTTTAGTAAAAATTTTCTTCAATTGACTGCACTTGACTCCTGGTCTTCATTCAACATATCTGGTCGTTGGGTCTGTGAAACAGTAAATTCCCCTACAACAGAAACAAAACCACAGACTCTGTGGTGACAGTGTGAATAAAGGAGACCTCAGGCCATTTGCTGTAATAATCCGTTAATGTTATAGCAAACCCGCAGTCGGATGCAGCAGTGTCAAATGGCCTGACTATATCCACAGCCACTTTCTTGCCATCTGGCAGAGGCACCGGCTGGAGAGGAGCAGGATGTGACTTGACAGTTTTGTCACTGAGCTGAAACATGTGGCAAGAACGGACAGCACCATGAACCTGAGCCTCCATCCCTGGCCACCAATAGAGATCACATAGGCGTTGTTTGGTTCTCACCTATCCCTGATGTTCTTTGTGCGCTGTGAAGACCAGCACAGATCAAAGAGCAGCAGGGTCAATCGGCCGTGAGCCTCGGAAGACGAAGTTGTCCTTAACAGACAGTTCTAGTCACAGTATATTACAGCAACAACTCAATGTTCAGTCTCTTGTGTGAAGAAGGCCAACCATTAGAAATCTGTGTACAAAGTTTGGTTAGATCAGGGCAAGAAGCATATGCAGCATCATTATCAGCAGCAGACAGAGAATTACAGGAAGCAGATAGAAAAGCAACAAGCTTCTCATAAACATCATCAACAGGAGCTGGAGCAACAGCATTATCTTCAGGAGAAGCAGGTAAGGGCAAACATGACAGATAATCAGCAGGGACAGTTTGAGAACCTGGGAAGTATACCACATCATAATTAAATGACATGAGACGTGCAGACCAACTTGCTACACAAAGTCCAGCACGGCCAACACCCGTAGTGGTAAGCAGGGTTGTCAGTGCCTGATGATTTGTACGTAGAGTGAAATGGTGGCCCCACAGATACTTAACACCCCACATGCATGTTAGCGCTTCCTTAATTATGCTTAGCAGTAGACAGCGTAGTGATGCAAAGGCCACAGTTCATACAATGCCATCCGGTCTGACCTGAGAAAGTATGGCTCCTAGACCATAGTCAGAAGTGTCTGTGGAGACAATTGTGTGTAGTGTGGGGTCCAATTATGCCAAAGCAGGGCTATTTGCTAGCAGTTGTTTTACTTCGGTCAAACTTTGTTCAGCCTCTTTTGACCAGCTAAATCCACACTGGAGCAAAATCAGGAATAAACTTACTGTATCATGACATAAGTCCAAGTAAGGAGCACAGAGTAGATGCATCATAAGGTCCAGGGGCATTGGAAATCGCCTGTACACATAATTCATCTGGAAGAAGATCCTCCACTGAAACAGTATGACCTAAGAAAAACAGGCTGGTTTACTAGAACAACACTTGCCTTTATTGAGCTACAAGCCAGCAGCTTCTAGTCATTGTAAGACTGCTTGAAGTGCTTTGTCATGCATGTCACGTTCGTGGATGATAATGTCGTCCAGGTAATATTCAACCCTTGACAAGCCAGCCAGGATGACGGTCATCATCTTCTGAAATGCCGCAGGCGCTGAAGACAATCCGTACAGTACGTCATGATTAATAAAGGCAGTGAGGTCACGACTGTCCTCATGCAGTGGGACTTGGTAGTAAGCATTAGTCAGGTCGATAGTAGGGAAAACAGTGTAGAACCTTTTAGAGCAGAGAGTAGTTAATTCATGTGTGGCAATGGAAAAGAGTCCACAATCACTGCTTTATTTGGCTCTCTGAGTTCAACGCACATCCTAATTTTACCTGACTTTTTCTGAGCAACAACAATTGGTGAAACCCATGCAGAGGCGTTGATGCGTTTTATCACCCCAGCTGCTTGCAAGCGATTTAATTCCTCTGACACATGAAAGTGGCAGACGGCAAAGTTTTTGGCGCACAGGTGTGGAGGTTTCATCCAGCTTTATGCAGCGTATAAATTTTTTAGCACATCCAAACTCAGTCGACTGAGCAACAGTGCACTGAAAGACTGGCACAGGAAAAGCAGGCACAGGAAGGGTATTAGGAGGCAGGACTTCAACCCTCACATGCAGTGCAGACATTAGGTCTCTCCCCATGAGTGGTGTCCCTTTGTCCACAATGAAAAACGTAGCAGGAACTTAGTGGTCATGTAGGGAAACGTTCAATGACAAACACTTAACCACCGGAATTTGAGCTTTTGAATACGTCACCACCCTGGCTGTGGTTGGCAACAGCACAACGTTACTGAAATGGCATGCATAAGTGCTGTAGGGCAGGTGTGAGGGACCAAGCAGTCAAGGACAAGGATCAGGATTTCCAAACAGAAAAATTATTTATTAAATACAAACCAATCAAAGCTACAAATTAAATTACTTGGAACTGAATGAAAATAAAGTCAGGTCTGGGCCCATAAAAAAGGGGTTAGTCCACATAGAGAATAACACAAACATCACTTAACACAATTAGAATAAAGTAATTCATATAGGAAAAATAAAGAAATGGGTCATAAACAAATTAGTCATATACTACTGTAAATATACCACTAATAACTAGAAAGTGTGCACCCAAACTGATGTTAACATGTACACAAAAAAAGAAAAGGATGTATGTGTGCGTTGTTTCAGTTACCATCTTAATGTGTGGCCCATAGACTGTGAAAAAAGATGGAAGACACACCTTGCACTGATTCGGGAGCTGAGTCTGCACAGTAGTGAACTCGGGACCCAAGTCTGCGCAGTAGTGAGAGTGAAGTGGAGCCCCGCCCACACTCCCGCAGAATCGGTTTGCACAGTTTACTGCGGAACAACTCATTATGTCGGTGTTAAATAAACAGTTATGAAAATGTAGAAATTGAAGTTAAAGCTCCAATCTCCTCACGGAAATCCCAAAAAAGTCTGTTGGTGCCTCAGTGACTACTTTGCTCAGAGAACACAACTGTGGCAAGCAGGAAAAGGCAGAGGGCCGCGAGAACGGGGCGAGGCCGGTGGCATTATTGATAATGATTGCGTGCCGCACCGGTCTCGAGTTTCTCACAGAGGAGCTTCGGAAGCATAAAAGGAGAGAGAGAGGACCAGGCCTGGACTTTACGTTGTGTTTTGTTTATGTTTTATTATGTGTGTGCGGCAGTCGTCCGTGAGGGGCTGTCGCTTTTACTTTTGTTTTGTGTTTGTTTTGCTCGCCATTGTGGGGAATCCGCGGTGCCATCATGCACGGCTGAGCAGAGTCTACTGCCATGGCGGTGGGCTGGAGTGAGTTGCCGGGGGGATGGACAAACCCGCTGCCGGCCGCCTGGGTTGTGGAGGGGCGGCTGCCGTCCGTGAGGGAGTGGTGGAGTCGCCGCCATTTGCCTGAGGCCGGAGCCTGCTGCCGTCCGCCATGATGGGGAGGAGCAGGGAATGGGGGACTGGCAGCAGTGTCGAGGCATCCACAGAGGGCTATCCAGTGCCACCGGCAGGCATGGCGGATAGCAGTGCATTTTGGGAATCGGACAAGAATTTTTTTTCCCCTCTCTCATCTCTGTCGCTCCTTATGCTTCTGTCTCCTTTTCTCTCGCCTCGTCTGTCCTTACTCCCAGGTGGCGTGGCCGCCGTGACTGGCTGTGAGGGGCGATGGGAGTCTCCTTCTTCCCTGAACAACATACCTTGTTAAAACAACACTTTTCAAAATAGTAGTCAAAAATACAATTCACTCATGAACACAACATAAACCATGTAATTACCTGTTCAAAGAAAAACTGCAACCATGGCATTATTTTTCAGACCCTTTGAGTCCCGCAATTGCCTCCAGCGTGGAAAAGCAACACAGATGTTAATTCTGCTTTTAGCTCTTTTTTGATATAGACGTCTTTTTTTCCTCACTTCCTTTTCCTGTGCCAGGTGTTGTTGGTTCAGCAGGAACTTAAAGTACAGTGCATCCGGAAAGTATTCACAGCGCTTCACTTTTTGTTATTTTACAGCCTTATTCCAAAATAAATTAAATGAATTATTTTCCTCAAAATTCTACAAACAATACCCCATAATGAGAAAGTGAAAGAAGTTTGTTTGAAGTCTTTGCAAATGTATTAAAAATAAAAAATGAAAAAATCACAGTCAAGTATTCACAGCCTTTGCCATGACACTCAAAATTGAGCTCAGGTGCACCCTGTTTCCACTGATTATCCATGAGATGTTTCTACAACTTGATTGGAGTCCACCTGTGGTAAATTCAGTTGATTGGACATGATTTGAAAAGGCACACACCTGTCTGTATAAGGTCCCACAGTTAACAGTGCATGTCAGAGCACAAACCAAGCCATGAAGTCCAAGGAATTGTCTGTAGACCTCCGAGACAGGATTGTATCGAGGCACAGATCTGGGGAAGGGTACAGAAAAATTTCTGCAGCATTGAAGATTCCAATGAGCACAGTGGCCTCCATCATCCGTAAATGGAAGGAGTTTGGAACCACCAGGACTCTTCCTAGAGCTGGCTGCCCGGCCGAGCGATCGGGGGAGAAGGGTCTTAGTCAGAGAGGTGACTAAGAACCTGATGGTCACTCTGACAGAGCTCCAGCGTTTCTCTGTGCCAGCCGGAAGCCACTCCTCAGTAAAAGGCACCTGAAGGACTCTCAGACCATGAGAATCAAAATTCTCTAGTCTGATGAAACAAAGATTGAACTCTTTGGCCTGAATGGCAAGCGTCATGTCTGGAGGAAACCAGGCACCGCTCATCACCTGGCCAATACCATCCCTACAGTGAAGCATGGTGGGGGCAGCATCATGCTGTGGGGATGTTTTTCAGTGGCAGGAACTGGGAGACTAGTCAGGATCGAGGGAAATACGAATGCAGCAATGTACAGAGACATCCTTGATGAGCTCCAGAGCACTCTGGACCTCAGACTAGGGCAAAGGTTCATCTTCTAACAGGACAACGACACTAAGCACACAGCCAAGATAACAAAGGAGTGGCTACGGGACAACTCTGTGAATGTCCTTGAGTGGCCCAGCCAGAGCCCAGACTTGAACCCGATTGAACATCTCTGGCGAGATTTGAAAATGGCTGTGTACCGACACTCCCCATCCAACCTGATGGAGCTTGAGAGGTCCTGCAAAGAAGAATGGGAGAAACTGCCCAAAAATAGGTGTGCCAAGCTTGTAGCATCATACTCAAAGAGGGTGTAATTGGTGCCAAAGGTGCTTCAACAAACTTCTTTCACGTTGTCATTATGGGGCATTGTTTGTAGAATTTTGAGGAAAATAATTAATTTAATCCATTTTGGAATAAGGCTGTAACATAACAAAATGTGGAAAAAGTGAAGCGCTGTGAATACTTTCCGGATGCATTGTTGCTACTGTTTGCCTTCCATTCTCGCTCGGTCTGCATAGCTCTATGGAACGTGCTGATGACGAAAGATTGTCTGCGCGAAAATACATAGGTCGACAGGCAGGTAGGACATCCTATCATTGCATTTGGTCCGACGAACATTTTATGATCCTGATCCTTCCACAGAGATATATTTACATTTAGACCACTTTAATTGTGAAAATGTGAAGAGGCTCTCAACCAGTATAACAAAAATGTTTCTGGAAAAAATTATCTACCCTAACTTTAAATATCAGTCTGTTCCAAAGTATGAGTTCAGAACTCTAGAATATAAAGCATTGCTTATAAGGAGCAATTTTATGGCACCTTTGTCCTTTCTGAAGCTTTTACTGTAATAGCATGGAGAAGAGCATAGGGAACAGCTATCAAAGTTTTCACTTTTGGAGCAAAAAGAAAGTCATTCAGATTTGAAACGACATGAGTGTTAGTAAATGATAGAGAATTGTAATTTCTGGGTGATCTACAGTACTACTTTAACACTTGCACACAACCTCCAACTGAAAATAAAGGTATTTTCTAAGGCAGAGAAAGTTATTACATTTTTATGAATGATTGCACAAACAAACACTTTTTTTTCTTTAGAATTGTGTGCACAGATGAGTTATTTGCTGAGACCATGTGTATTAAGAAAGCATGCTGATGAGGAAATGAGGGGAGAAAATGAAAGAAAGAAGGTATGAGAATGGACAGAGAGACAAGCCGAAAAGATAAGAATAGGTTGGAGATTTGCAAACAAATTTAATAACCTGCCAGCATAGGCAAGTCAGTTTTCTTGCTTTGTACTTTGCACAGACTCTTAGATCGAGAGAGCGAGAGACATTTGATGTTTATACCTCTTTATTTATACATTTTATTCCTTTCAAAACATTATTTTACAACAACAACAAAAAATTATAACAGGGGAAAAATAAATAAATAAATTAATAAATAAAGACCAGTAGAAAAAAAGGGTTTTAATTTAACCATTGTATTTTTATTAAAGCAAACAACAAATAGTGAAAAAAACGTGTCCTTGTTTTTTTATCTTGATATTCCATGACTTTTCCTAATGATATAAGATCTTTTCAGATCTTTTCTTGTCCACTATGACACGACTGCACACAAGTGATGTTTGGGGTCATATTGACCCCAATTGACAGCAATGGATTTTCACAAGATTTTGTCTGTCAGTTTGGTACTGAAGGTACCAATTCATCAATACAAAATGTCCACAAAGCACACACACACATGCTCTCTCTCACTTGCACACATTTACACGCACACACACACACTCACACACATATACACACCCTATCTCTTTCGCATACACACTCTCTCTCTCTCATACACACACACACACACATACTGGCAACTTCCCATTGGAGTAATGGCACTCTAATGCGATATGCAATATATCAAAAGAAAGAACAGACCCTCTGCTTCATCAACACACTATATAGAACATGCACAACAATATTTTTTTCCCATTATTTTGTGCAATTAAAAATGTATTTGGTTATTTCTGGATTTCATTGCTTTTTGAAATGTGCACATCTACATTACAGGTAATGGAAAATGGTTCATGATAACGTTATTTATATTATTTTATGAGTTTAATAATCTCAGGGTAAATGGCAAAAGATGATTACCAGGGGAAAAAAAACCCCCATTTATTTCATAAGTATAATTACTATTGACACACTCCCTGTGACCCCAACCAACAAGGAAGTGCAGCGGAACATAAGGCAATATTTTTCATTTTTGGTTAAATTTTACTAATATTTATAGTATTATATTTTATTTTATTTCAGCACTGAGACTAACATTTTAAAATAAGGCAAAGCATTTAATTAAAGCAAAGACATTAAACTGATTATACTGACATATCTTAGTGCTTTAGCTTGTGTATAAAAGTTTTTCTGACAGTCAGATATTAATCAATATTATTAAAATGAGATAAGTCACATCTGCTGCGTGACTCATTACAACAGATTCATCTTTGTTCTGATGAGTCAACAGAGATCGTGACTTAAAAACCTGCAGATTTTTTTATATGATTGTTGAGCTAATGATCTGACTGTATGAATATTAGAGTCTAAATTGATCCAAGCTGCTTTGAAATGTAACAGTTTTGCACTTCTTTCGAATCCATTTTCATGCATTAATGTCTGATTATGCTCATTTAGTCTCATGGTGACGATTCTACTGTAAAATGTAAAATCATAATCCTATAAGTTTTTCCACTTTGAGCCCCACCCAATTTATACATTTCAGTCTAAGGAGAGCAGGTTTTGGATTATGCAATAAAGGAAACAGATTTAAAAAAAAATAAAATGGACGTGAAATGAAAATATACTTAAATGAGCGAGCTGCACTAAAATTGTAAATTGTCCTTCAGTTGTCCAACTGGAGCACCCGTTGAATAAAATTTACGCACATAACTGCTTCAGTAGGATGAACAAAAAGCTATTGAAGTCTTTGATATGAAAATAAGGGATATTGAAATGAACTCATTTTTTTCTTTGATCTTCCCTCTAACGATGAGAGACGGGATGTCTTGAAAGGGAGGAGAGAGTTGACCTCTTTCTCTCTCTTTCTCTCTCTAAATCCCTGAAGTCAGATGCATGTGGTGTCATCCATGTTAGTGGCTGTCCTCAAGTCAACCAAACTGTAATGCTGACTGCTTCAATATTTAAACAACGCTGACTTTTAAAAAAACTCTAACTAATATTGAAAACACACTTTTCAAAAATGGACTTCTCCGAATGTCATTTAAATTTTACAGCAGATTTGGAGTCTTTGCTTTAAGGTGAAGTGTGTCATGTTAAAATACTTTCTTCTATCCCAGTTTAATGTGCAGAGACAACTATAAGACATTTGTTGGAGTGTGAACACTGTGGCTCTGTGGCACTTTCAAAACATTTCTCTGTTAGTTTGAGTCGACATGTCAATGTCTAACTCAACCAATATGCGAGACTTCATGTTTGTTTGTACAGTGCTGGGTAGAAACTGATCACATGTGATCTGGATTATGTGATCAGATTCCAAAAATTAAGTTCTTGCAATAAGGTTACATTACATTTTAAAATAGTACATTCAAATTTTTAATAGACTTTGTGCTTTGTAACTTGCAGATCTTTTTCATGCTCAAACAGCAAGAATACAGTTAAAAGCATAATAGGACCCCTTTAAAGCAAGCAGATTTACAGTATTAAACATAAAAAAATTGTCAATGTCGAAAGTGTCAATGTCGGTTTCAATTACAACTTCATTTTCTACTATAAAGCAGCTCTCCAGTGTGTTGATGTTTTACTTGTGTCTGACCTCGATGAACTGAACAAAATAAATTAACCAGAGATAGTGCCAGTCCTCCCTATACACCAATTTGGAGCAGATGTCACAGTTACGTCACTTGCAGCTGCGCGCGCATAGTGGTGGCAGAAAAATAACGGTAACAAGTGGAGAAAAATGGGGAAAATCCACAGAATAAGAGGAAAATGTTTTGTTGTGCCTTTGTATGTCAGAATCGAAATGCAAAAAATACGGTCTTCATTTTTATAGAATTCTGACATTGAAGACACCCTTTGAAGCTAAACGCAGAAGTTTATGTTGCAAGTCACAGACAGGACTGATGAAACCTGCAATGATTAGTCTACTATTAAAGCATGAATTTGATATAAAAAGTAAGTCTACATAATATTCACATATGCAGTTCATAGGGGACATACATACATAGCAGTTACAGCATGAAATAATATTTAAACCTATAACATTTTACATAGATAATTTTTAAACATAGCCTATAACATTTTTATCTCACAATTCTTGACTCTTTTTCTTGCATTTGCGTGTTAATATCTCCCAGTTCGGACTCGCAATTGTGAGTTTATATCACAATTCTGAGGAAAAAAGATAGAATAACGAGTATCTCTCACAATTCTGTTTATCCTAAGAATTGTGAGATATAAACTCGCATTTGCGAGAAAAAAAGTCAGAATTGTGAGATATAAACTCAAAATTCACTTTTTTTATTTTTTTATTACGTGGCTTCCACAGATTGCTCCTGCAGAACTGTCATTTTCTACCACCAGATAGGCTCCACCCACCAAAAACGTCATCACTGTTTGCAAACACAAAATAGGTCTATACGCAAAGTACACAAGTTGCGTAGGGCCCCTGAACCACCAGGGGGCCCCCTTGCTCTCAAGAATGATTTAGGGCTGTATTTTAGTTTCGTTTTTGATTTTGACTTCCAACGATTATGAAAACATGATTCCATTCCCTTCCTTTAAAGTGATGTGCTGTCACCCATATGTAACAGCCATATGTGCAGTCAAATCATGTAACGTCACGTGTAAAAGCGTATTGAGCTGCGAAAGAGACGCTGTTCAACAGGCGGAGAAATACATGCAAAAAAATGTCCGTCTTGGGGAATTTTTCACTTAAACGCATTCAGTTATGTCTTCGGTGAACAAACAGCTGGGAAAGTAATCAAATGCTTGTCAGTGTATTAGGTCTGTGCATTTGGTCTTAAAGTGACAGCAGCAGTCATTTAATGTTAATCAAACAACAAAAGCAAACAAGAGAATCATTCACTGCTCTTAACTGAATAATATTAGTAACTTCAATCAATGTATATTTAACTGAATATAAAATGTATATCAATATATACTTAATCCATCCAGTGAATATATGCAATGTTTTATTTTATACATTTTTTACATTTGATTACTTTGTAAAATTTCTGTATAGTAAGCTATTATTAGTAGTAGGCTAAATTGTTCATTTCATTCATATCATTTTTCAGTTGTATTTGTCCTATTGTTTTTTTGTTTGTTTTTTATTGTATTACTGAACATTGAACGTATTGTATTACAGTGAAATTGTTCTGAAAGAATAGATTAAGGGGTTAGGGGTCATTTGGGGTTTTTATAAACACACTGACAGGGGCCCCGGACAAAGTTTTTCTTAGGGCCCACAGAATTCTAGGACCAGCACTGACCGGAGAACATTTCCACATCAAAGAAGGCGGAGCCCCAGAGTTACACGTAATTGCCATTGACTAGTGGTAGTTCGATAGTGTTTACCAGCTGGAGCGAACTTTTCCAGAAAGTTCACTTTGGCAAGCTGTTTCGAACTCCCAAAAACAAACTTTGTTTTGGCCCGATTTTCTTCTAAATGAAACCACACCAGTTTGTTCTTCTATTTGGCTTGAAGTATATCGGGGCTTTAAGAGAGTTCTTTAGAAAAGGATTTTTAACTGCCATTTTCTTTTTATTTTCTAACTTAAAGTTAAGAATATGTTGTATTCCCATAAATAGTTATTTAGAATGTTCTTATATTTTTTCTTAAGATTGTTTTTAAGACAAAACTTAAAGGGATAGCTGACGTACCGCTGACTGCCGGAAGCTAGTTATTTTAGTCTATAAAGTTTTAAATATGGATATTTTTCTTACACAAACGCGCCACTTTGCTTCAGAAGGCCTTTATTAACCCCCTGGAGCCGTGTGGAGCAGTTATATGATGGATAGATGCACTTTTATGGACTTCAAAAACAAACCATCAAGTCAATGCCATTATAATGTTTGGAAGAGCCAGGACTTTTTTAATATAACTCTTTTAGTATTTGTCTGAAAGAAGAATGTCATATACACCTAGGATGACTTGAGGGTGAGTAAATCATGGGCTAATTTTGAGTGAACTATCCCTTTAAGAAGAATTTAAATTCCTGAAAATAATCTGGTTAAAGATCATTGTAAATAACTTCTTAAAGTTAGGATACCCTCCAACTTGTCTTAAATCCCCAAAGGTAAGATTGTTGTTTGTTTCAAATTAATTGTAATTAAGTATTACAACATAACACTAGATAATATAATGCATACTGTATTATAACTACTAGGGATGTGCAAGAATACTCTAGTTTTAGTACTCTAGAGTACTCTTTTTAAAAATAACTAGTTTAAAAAACAAACAAACAAACAAAAAATTAGTGCTGAACTCCCATCAAGCCTGTCGTGAGGAAAATAGTGTGCACGCTTATTGTGATTATTATGGTAATCTGCAGTCAGAGAAAAAAGATGAGTTGCTCAGAGAGTCTTCTGGTCCCTGAGTTTGAAAGTATTATATGTTAGCTCGTACGACGTTTGCGTCATGGGCATGAAAGACATAAATGAACCTCGAGAAACCTCCCAGTAACCTCCCAAAATACCCTAGCAACTGCATAGCAACCTTCCAATACACCCTAGCAACTGCAAAGTAACATTCTAAAACACTTTAAAGACCACATAGTAACTCTTTGACAACATAGAATTGTGGATGAGAGTTTAGCATGTGTAAACACCACACACAGTTTCTACAGAAAATGTAAAAACAGATTATTTATACCATTCTGTTTAGTGTCACTAGTGTTGTAGAAATTAAAAGTGCCACTAATAATTGATGGTTATTTTGACCGTCTCATTGAGGACCCTGCTCTTGAATGAATGAATGAATAGCGCAGACACACATGACTTCATTGTCTCTTTGTTTGTGGGGTATTTTGAGCTATAACTTCACATACACACTCTGAGGTCATCAGAGACTTATTTTACATCTTGTAAAAAGGCGCATTATAGGACCCCTTTTAAATGCTTGCTCGAATTTTCCATTTTAGATCCTGCTTCCAAGGCTGTTTCATTTTCAACGAATGTTAATGAGACTTTCTTGACATTTTGGCTGAAAACAGAGCAGATTAGTCTTGATAGCTATTGCTCCTGTCAGTGAAATTGTTCATGCTTGGTGGTTGTGTACAAAACTTTAGGATTTATTTTCCCCATTTCATATTTTTGCTTTCTAATGATGAGCTGAACCCCATCACACACACACACAAACACACATTGATTCTGTAAATCAATTTTTTGGGCTTCACAGAAGACAATCAGCTTGCATTTCTTCAGTGTCACAAGCACAGAGAGTAATTAGTGTGAATAATTAGCCAAAGAGGCGTTTTAATTATTCACTCCAGGAAACAATTCAATTTACATGGAGCACCACTGACAGCCTGTACAGCGGGTCAGATGAAAGCGTGATTACTACAGGAAACCATTCTTAATCTGAAAACCACACCTCTCATGTAACCATACAGTCCAAATTATTAATCACTTCCATACAGTATTTCTTTAAAAGGGGGAAAGCTATCAACCCTTTGGCATTGAAAAGCAATGATTCTGACAGGTGCTTTTCAATTTGCTTACTCCACAATCTTGATGCCATAACATAATTCCTTTCTGCGTGCATTATTTTACATAATTGAGTATCATTAGCCCTATTCGGATAAGATTAGTTTTATATGGGAGGTGGAATAATGTCATTACCAATGATATTAATCTTAGTACTCTTAGTGATATTAATCCTGTCTTAATTGGCCATGTCAGGCCATGTCCTGTCACTTTTTATGAACTGCATGTTCCAGTTCTGGCAAAGATCAAAGTCTAAACCTTTTCAGTGTAAATCAAAATGAAAGATATTTTTTTTTCTGCTTTAAAAGAGCCTTCCTGGTATTTACACATATATTTTCTAAAGAATGGACACATTCTTTTTTTATTATTATTATTGTATACCGTTCAAACAACGATTGAAATGTTTTTTTTTTTTCTTTTTTGTTTTTTTTTAAATAAACTGCATTTACAGTATTTGATCAAAAATAAAAACAGTAATATTGTCAAATATTGTAATTCAATTTATTCTTGTGATGCAAAGCTGAATTTTCAGCATCATTACTCCAGTCTTCAGTGTCACATGATCCTTCAGAAATCTAATATGCAGATTCGCTGATCAAGAAACATTTCTTATTTCTTTTCTTCTTTCTAAATGTATTCATCTTTGATGAATAGAAAGTTCAAAAGAACAGCATTTATTTAAAATGGAAATCTTTTGTAACATATGTCTTTACTTTTGATCAATGTAATGTGTTCTTGCTAAAAGTATAAATTTATTTAAAAAAAACACTTTAGACACTTTTTTTTCTTTTTAGAGCTGCTTTACAGCTGTTTGCATCATTGAATATATTTATTTTATGTTCATCATTGTAAAGCTGCTTTGAAACAATCTGTATTGTATAAAGTAAAAATATAAAGGTGATTTGACTTGACTCACTGAAACGTTTTTGCATTATTAGATTTTCTTTAACACATCATTTAGTATGTTTAATAAGTTTTCATCATGTTTTTCTGTTTTTGTTTCACTGGCTGGCCCTTGATATTGGTGGTTTCAGGTTTTACTATCCTTTATGGGGACATTTTGTATACATATAGAAACAGTGTTTACGTAAGATATGTTTGTGTGTGTGTGTGTGTGTGTGTGTGTGTGTATTTATATGACTCTTTAAATCCAGGAAATAGTTTGGGGAAGACTATTTGGGAACAATCATTATTTTTAATTGTTAACTGTAGAAATGCGAGTCACAGATAAGCTCTCACATATCCACAGAGTGTTTCCTATGTCTGTGGGGTTTTATAGACCTGTGAAATTGATTGTGACATTACATTGCTTGAATAGGATGAATAGGAAGTCTGGCTGCCAGGGTTTGACCACTTCCTGTGTCCTGGGCTTCTCACATGGGCCAAAAAACAAACTAGCAGGGGGTTCAGCTCAATGCTCCATTGGCACTACAGGTCACTCTCTGTGCTCTTTCCTTTTATCAAACAGCCTCGGGCCGGCATGTGGTGACCTGGTCATTGGAGCTCAATAGGGTGGAAATCTTCTGTATAGGTCAGATGTTTGAGAGAATTCTGCAACTTTCTCTGGAGTAGATCTTGATCCCCTTTTGTTCTCTGATAGCTGGAACGAAAAATTACAAATTATTTGTCTTTAAAGGTGATGTGTGTTGTAAAATATTTTTTTTAAAATACTATATTTAAAATGATACTTAAAAATAAACCAATAGACACCAAATGATGACTTTTCATAGCGGTCAGCTCATTGTGACCACATCTGTCAAGCAATCAAAAGTCGAAGATTTCAATATGAGCTCAAACCTTCAGGTATTTGATTGCTCATGTTGCTGTATTTTGTGTGACTATGAAAGTATGAAAGAGAACAGTGCTAGCTTCCTCTGTAGAGCAAGTGTGCTGCAACAGTACTTTCATATAATGAATCACCTCCCTGAGGCGACTACCGAGAGAGAGAGAGAGAGAGAGAGAGAGAGAGAGAGAGAGAGAGAGAGAGAGAGAGAGAGAGAGAGAGAGAGAGAGAGAGAGAGAGAGAGAGAGAGAGAGAGAGAGAGAGAGAGAGAGAGAGAGAGAGAGAGAGAGAGAGAGAGAGAGAGAGAGAGAGAGAGAGAATGTTAATGCAATTGTTCCAGTGGTTTGGTATCCGGTTAATTAACCGATGCTAATATCAACAGGAAACATGACAATTTTCCACTCAAAAAGTAATTTATTAGGTGTTAGATAAAGACAAATAAGAGGAAAAAGAGACAAACAGGAGAGAGAAACTGCGATGTGTTACACATGACATTATCAGAAATAGAAATTAATCAATAAAATAGAATCATTAGTTTAAAATTATATATATTTCATTTGATCTAGATTATCTTATATTTAATTTATTGTAAATAAATTATTTTACATTTAAAAATATTATCTAAAATTAAATTAAATCATTTTTATTTAGTTTTTCTGAGGTCATCGGTGTTACAGAATGCACTCCCCCTTTTTTCTCTTCATTTTGTGTCCTCTCAGCACTTCTAAATCACACAAAACACACACACACACACACACACACACACATATAATAATATATTATATATATATATATACACACACAATTAAATTGAATAAAAAAAGAAAGAATAATAGAGGTGGGTTTACTCGTAAACATGTTTCTGTATGATGTAGATTTATATTTTTTTCTAGCACAATGAAGGCAACAATAAACCCACACAGTCCATCTCTCTTTTCTTTATGAGACAGACTAATTTCCACACCCATTCACCCTGTTTTTTAATATGAATGCTGTTGATATATATAAATATATATAGTCCCCCCAGTGAGGTTCAGTACTATGTTTTGTGAAGACTGAACATCTTAGATTTCTCAGCCTCAGCCTTTAGGTGCCTTTTGTAAGCAGGTCAATGTGATGCTACAGCTTGTTAAATGGAGTTTATATCAGAGGATGCATATTGATTTCAGGGTCTTTTACAGGGAATACAGGAATCTGAAGTTCCCTTTCGAATGGGAACTCTACACTGTGTCTTGGATGGACGCTATGGGGACACCGTCAGCGTAACTGGTGTCTGAAGCATGTGTGAAAACACACCAATCTTATTGGTTGACGAAAGTCTGTGACGTCATTAGCGGAGTGCCCGAAAGTATCATTAGCGGAGTGTCCGAAAGTACGCCGTAGTACACGTCATCAGCACTTTTTGTCTCCCGGAGCTGTTTGTGTTGTTAGCGTGTGGTAAAGCAGGATCTAAAATGGAAAATTCGAGCAAGCATTTAAAAGGGGTCCTATAATGCGCCTTTTTACAAGATGTAAAATAAGTCTCTGATGACCTCAGAGTGTGTATGTGAAGTTATAGCTCAAAATACCCCACAAATAATTTTTTATAGCATGTGTCCTTGTCAAATGAGCTGCTGCTCCCGGCCTCTTTTCAAGAAGAGGGCGGAGCTTCAAGAGCTTGTGTTATCAGCTCCGATTACCTCACGCAGACACGAACAGGTCAGAAACTGTTCAGCCTTCTACAGTGGGGAGAACAAGTATTTAATACACTGCCGATTTTGCAGGTTTGCCCACTTACAAAGCATGTAGAAGTCTGTAATTTTTATCGCAGGTACTCTTCAACTGTGAGAGACGGAATCTAAAACAAAAATACAGAAAATCACATTGTATGATTTTTAAATAATTAATTTGCATTTTATTGCATGACATAAGTATTTGATACATCAGAAAAGCAGAACTTAATATTTGGTACAGAAACCTTTGTTTGCAATTACAGAGATCATACGTTTCCTGTAGTTCTTGACCAGGTTTGCACACACTGCAGCAGGGATTTTGGCCCACTCCTCCATACAGACCTTCTCCAGATCCTTCAGGTTTCGGGGCTGTCGCTGGGCAATACGGACTTTCAGCTCCCTCCAAAGATTTTCTATTGGGTTCAGGTCTGGAGACTGGCTAGGCCACTCCAGGACCTTGAGATGCTTCTTACGGGCCTGGACATGTGCTGGCTTGAGCAGGGGGACCTTGCGTGCGCTGCAGGATTTGAATCCATGACGGCGTAGTGTGTTACTAATGGTTTTCTTTGAGACTGTGGTCCCAGCTCTCTTCAGGTCATTGACCAGGTCCTGCCGTGTAGTTCTGGGCTCATCCCTCTCCTTCCTCATGATCATTGATGCCCCACGAGGTGAGATCTTGCATGGTGCCCCAGACCGAGGGAGATTGACCGTCATCTTGAACTTCTTCCATTTTCTAATAATTGCGCCAACAGTTGTTGCCTTCTCACCAAGCTGCTTGCCTATTGTCCTGTAGCCCATCCCAGCCTTGTGCAGGTCTACAATTTTATCCCTGATGTCCTTACACAGCTCTCTGGTCTTGGCCATTGTGGAGAGGTTGGAGTCTGTTTGATTGAGTGTGTGGACAGGTGTCTTTTATACAGGTAACGAGTTCAAACAGGTGCAGTTAATACAGGTAATGAGTGGAGAACAGGAGGGCTTCTTAAAGAAAAACTAACAGGTCTGTGAGAGCCGGAATTCTTACTAATTGGTAGGTAATCAAATACTTATGTCATGCAATAAAATGCAAATTAATTATTTAAAAATCATACAATTTGGTTTTCTGGATTTTTGTTTTAGATTCCGTCACTCACAGTTGAAGTGTACCTATGATAAAAATTACAGACTTCTACATGCTTTGTAAGTAGGAAAACCTGCAAAATCGGCAGTGTATCAAATACTTGTTCTCCCCACTGTATGTTCAAACCGGAGTCGGACAATGATGGAGAGACTCAAGAAACAGTGACAACATATAGAATGTAACAGGACATTTCTGTATGGTTAGTTGATGAGTTTATGTAGCTGATGTGGAGTTAACTATCTTCAAGTCATTGATTAGCATATTCTGTCATGATAATCTATAAGTTGCCCGTGTGGGAACTGTTGTAAAATGCCTTCAGAGCCAGAGAATAAATGCTGCATGAAGATAGAACATAGAACAAAAATAGTTTCGTTTATTTACGGTTATTACTTATGTTGTCATCTTGCTCTTATGACATGCTATTGCACTTCTGTTAAGTACTGTATTGCAATAAATGTGAAAAGACGGATGCGACAGCTTGAGCAGACTCCTAAATGTGCTCTACTACAACAACTCTTCCTTTTCTCAACATGGCCTCACCCCTTTTGTTTTGTGTTCCCGGGGGCAGGGTTTATGTAAATTTTAGGGTTAGTGATGTCACTAACCCGTGAAGAAGCTCATTGTAGTCCCTACCAGCCGTTTGACCCGTGAGAATAACAATTGGTATACTCTCTTCTCTGCCATGTCATGCTGCGCGTCTACCTTCAGACAATACGAATCTGGTGACGTGTTCTTAGGCGCCCATCTTATACGCTGGGGCACACCTTGCGATGTCATCGCACTGTGTCGGCCATTTAACGGCGAAGACGCTGGGCCACAGACATCGGGCTCAACAAGGGCACGTCCCCATAGAGTCAGCAGCTGACGCAGTGTCTCATTCCCTTCTCAGGGAACTGGGGTTACATACATAACCCTAGACATTCTGCTGAAACTCTATATTCGTCATTACATAAACTGAACGATGGTCCACAGGGGTCTTTTGTAAACGATTCATACATTCTGTACACATGGATGTCTATAACATATAGACATGACTTCTGTCAGCAAACAAGAAGAGGCTTCTTAGAGGGCACTGGTGTAGTCGTGTCATGGTGCGTGAGTAGAAAACATCTTGTGAATCTTTTAGGATGAAACTTGCATAGAGTTGTATGCATAAGCTTCTTGGTCAAGTGATTTGTACACATTATAGTAAAATCTTCACTGTTTTAGTTTTTGGTATATCTTCAGATTATTTTCCCATTATACAACAAATCACAAAAAAAAATAAAAAAATAAATAAATAAATAAATAAATAAAATAAAATAAAATAAAATAAAATAAAATAAAATAAAATAAAATAAAATAAAATAAAATAAAATAAAATACAGTTCTTGTCAAAATCACAATGGGGCACAACATGTAAACAATAAAGAACCAGTGAGAACAATAAGAAAACAAATAAAGTTTACTTAGGATGCCCAAAACAACAACAGTGGAATAATGATCAACAGCCAGGGAGTAAACAATAGAATTATGAGAAAAGATGAGGTTTTAATTGAGATATGAAAGTAGATATAGAAAAGATATTACAGAGCTTACTGAGAGTGATTTATGATGTTAGTAATTGTTGAGACATGGGACAAAGTGTGTTCTCAATTTAACCTGCTGTTAGTTTTGAAATTAATCAGATGCTCTCTAGATGCTCTCTTTAGAAAATACAATAAAATGGTATGTTTTGTTCTTTATTTTATCCAAATTTTGGAGTAACATCATGCCTCATAAATGCTGAAAGCACCTATCCTTAGAGTGAAGTGATTAATGTACAAAATAATGGTTTAAATAAATATTTTTGCTATGTCTTGACAAATAAGAGGTTAATTTAAAAATATTGAATGATTGATCGATTGATCGATTGATTGATCGATTGATTTCTCACAGCATAACAAAATAAATATAGAAACAAAAGGAAAATGAAATCAAACATCATAAAAAATGTAACTAACAAAACTAAACATGACCATACAAAGATGAACAAAACAACAGCTTATAAAGGAAAGGATGGGCCCATTACAACACAACAAGGTATCTTAACATTTAACATATACAGTGGGGAGAACAAGTATTTGATACACTGCCGATTTTGCAGGTTTGCCCATTTACAAAGCATGTAGAAGTCTGTAATTTTTATCATAGGTACTCTTCAACTGTGAGAGACGGAATCTAAAACAAAAATCCAGAAAATCACATTGTATGATTTTTAAGTAATTCATTTGCATTTTATTGCATGACATAAGTATTTGATACATCAGAAAAGCAGAACTTAATATTTGGTACAGAAACCTTTGTTTGCAATTACAGAGATCATACGTTTCCTGTAGTTCTTGACCAGGTTTGCACACACTGCAGCAGGGATTTTGGCCCACTCCTCCATACAGACCTTCTCCAGATCTTTCAGGTTTCGGGGCTGTCGCTGGGCAATACAGACTTTCAGCTCCCTCCAAAGATTTTTTATTGGGTTCAGGTCTGGAGACTGGCTAGGCCACTCCAGGACCTTGAGATGCTTCTTACGGAGCCACTCCTTAGTTGCCCTGGCTGTGTGTTTCGGGTCGTTGTCATGCTGGAAGACCCAGCCACGACCCATCTTCAATGCTCTTACGGAGGGAAGGAGGTTGTTGGCCAAGATCTCGCGATACATGGCCCCATCCATCCTCCCCTCAATGCGGTGCAGTCGTCCTGTCCCCTTTGCAGGAAAGCATCCCCAAAGAATGATGTTTCCACCTCCATGCTTCACGGTTGGGATGGTGTTCTTGGGGTTGTACTCATCCTTCTTCTTCCTCCAAACACGGCGAGTGGAGTTTAGACCAAAAAGCTCTATTTTTGTCTCATCAGACCACATGGCCTTCTCCCATTCCTCCTCTGGATCATCCAGATGGTCATTGGCAAACTTCAGACAGGCCTGGACATGCGCTGGCTTGAACAGGGGGACCTTGCGTGCGCTGCAGGATTTTAATCCATGATGGCGTAGTGTGTTACTAATGGTTTTCTTTGAGACTGTGGTCCCAGCTCTCTTCAGGTCATTGACCAGGTCCTGCCGTGTAGTTCTGGGCTGATCCCTCACCTTCCTCATGACCTGAAGAGAGCTGGGACCACAGTCATTGATTAAATTCCTGCAGGTTTGCCAATGACCATCTGGATGATCCAGAGGAGGAATGGGAGAAGGTCATGTGGTCTGATGAGACAAAAATAGAGCTTTTTGGTCTAAACTCCACTCGCCATGTTTGGAGGAAGAAGAAGGATGAGTACAACCCCAAGAACACCATCCCAACCATGAAGCATGGAGGTGGAAACATCATTCTTTGGGGATGCTTTTCTGCAAAGGGGACAGGACGACTGCACCATATTGAGGGGAGGATGGATGGGGCCATGTATTGCGAGATCTTGGCCAACAACCTCCTTCCCTCAGTAAGAGCATTGAAGATGGGTCGTGGCTGGGTCTTCCAGCATGACAACGAGCCGAAACACACAGCCAGGGCAACTAAGGAGTGGCTCCGTAAGAAGCATCTCAAGGTCCTGGAGTGGCCTAGCCAGTCTCCAGACCTGAACCCAATAGAAAATCTTTGGAAGGAGCTGAAAGTCCGTATTGCCCAGCGACAGCCCCAAAACCTGAAGGATCTGGAGGAGGTCTGTATGGAGGAGTGGGCCAAAATCCCTGCTGCAGTGTGTGCAAACCTGGTCAAGAACTACAGGAAACGTATGATCTCTGTAATTGCAAACAAAGGTTTCTGTACCAAATATTAAGTTCTGCTTTTCTGATGTATCAAATACTTTTGTCATGCAATAAAATGCAAATTAATTACTTAAAAATCATACAATGTGATTTTCTGTATTTTTGTTTTAGATTCCGTCACTCACAGTTGAAGAGTACCTATGATAAAAGTTACAGACTTCTACATGCTTTGTAAGTGGGCAAACCTGCAAAATCGGCAGTGTATCAAATACTTGTTCTCCCCACTGTATGTCTGGACGGAGCCAACGATGGTTAAATTCCTTGTTCCTGCCCGGCTTCTATATTTTTGTTACTGCTGTTTCAGACAACCACGTCTACAGACCACCGCCACTTTTGAGTGGCTCAATTTTGCAATATGCGTTGTCACCATTTTTATTTATTGATTGATATATAAATAGGCTAAGCGTTACAATATGGTCAGCAGGCACAAAGACCAAGGAGATTCAAAAACAAAACAGGCTTTATTAATAATCCAAAAAAGTGAATGCACACGCAGGGGAATAACACAAACCACACAATGCATAAATGAGAACTGACCAAGAGCAACTGAATACATAGGAAAACATAGAGCTATTTAAACAGGGGTAGAACAAAGGAAAGTAAACTAGACATGTTAAACTAATACGTAACTATAGAAACAAATGAGGTTATAATCAGTAACCAATGAAACTGAAACTAAACAGAGCGTGGAAATAAAGGAAACAAAACAGAATGTCAATGTAACGAGGTATGTTGTTATGGGAAGAAGGAGGGGGCCTGGCCTGGTCCTCTCTCATCTTTCACTGTCGTCGCTCCTCCTTTTATGCTTTCGAAGCTCCTCCGTGAGATACGTGACCGGTGTGGCGCGCAGCTGACGCTCATTATCAATCACGCCACTGGCTTCGTGCCGTTCTTTCACGGGTCTCTCAGCCCCGGCCCTGCTTGGCACAGTCAAAACAAGGGTCCACATAATAGAACATAAACCTGACAATAAGCTCATTGGGCTATATGTATAACAGTTCCTCGATCCTCGAATCTGACTGGATGAGAGACTTTCTAAAAGTGTTTGTCTCTGCACATTTTAGATTGGCTGTCAGAAGCTTATGTCCTAAATGAATGTCCTTGTCCTTAAGCACATGTCCTTCATTGTGATGTGTGTGTTATGTCTACATTGCCAATTTTGTGCAACCACCTCTCGGGCAATTGATTGATTGATTGATTGATTGATTGTGTTTGGTTCATTTAATTTGAGTGACATAAAGAACTTCTAAAAATTATTTCTGAGAACATTTATAAAATCCGGCAATATGAAAATTTACTTTAATCCTCAAGGTTTTCTAAAGGAGTTCAACAAGGCCACACAGACTCTGGTGAGATTTATAGTTTTTATCATTTGTAATTGTGTTAATATTTTCTGTCAACACCATGAGATCTTAAAGGAATAGTTGAAATGAAATTCTGTCATTTACTCACCTTCAAGTTGTTCCAAACCTGTAGGAATTTCATTCTTCTGCTGAACACAAAAGAAGATATTTGGAAGAATGTCGGTAACCAAACAGTTGGGACTCAATAACTGTTTGGTTACCGACATTCTTCAAAATATCTTCTTTTGTGTTCTTTTGTGAAGCAATTCATACAGGTTTAGGACAACTTGACAGAATTTTAATTTTTGGGTGAACTATCCCTTTAATAACCTATTTTGTAAATAAATTGCTTGGGATTTTTTGATAATTTCCCTCATTTTAAGTAGGTACTCTTTCTAACTAGCAATACCAGATACTAGCAAACAAAATAGCTACTGCATTAATTTGCCAACATTTCATTTTTCAGTATGTGTAGCTTTTTTTTCTTAGCGCTCAAGGATCAGTGACACGTAGATGTGGGTTGAAGCGCATGTGTAAATTAGCCACATCATGTGCGTGTCTGAACCCTGATGCTTGTGTTGTTAGCAAACAGGATGAGTGATTAATATAGCGGACAGGTGGTACTATTATAAATGTTTGCTCTCCATTTCCTTGGTGTGACTTATAGATTGTCGTCTCCTGTTGACAGAAAGACAACAGAAGGATGTGGTTTGCCTTGCTTTTCCTCATTTATCACAGGCGAAAGATGGATGGGGCAGAGAATGTAAGGACGCTAGCCTGATCCAAAAACTGCTAGCCTGGCATCGCAATCTTCCCCGTGCTCTTACATGCCTGATGCAGATGAGAACGAAGCTCTGGCGTTAAACATTAATTTGCATATGTCAGGGTTGTGCGCGGTTCAGAATTAAATTAAGATTTCTAATTCAATTTCTGGATGAATGAATAGATACATTTTTGATGTATCACATTAGAGCTGCACGATTCTGGAGAAATTGAAAATCACAATTTTTTTTTTTGTTTCATATAGAGACTACGATTCTCCCAGGATTCTTAACAGACAACTAAACAAAATAAAATGTAATTTACTATAGGTTCTGACAAAATACATATTGCTGCAGTCTTTTTAAAAATGTTTAATTAATTTGAATTTTTTCTTTTAAAGATTCAATCACTTCACTTGCTTCATTAGTGGTTGAATCAGCATTTTTGAACGAATCTCTTGAATGAATGATTCAATGACTAATATATATTTTTATCCGTCACTTGTAATAACAATGCAATATTTGAGCGACAAATTACTTTCAAAAGGTGCTGTATTATGATACTGTAGACGTCAGTGTTTATCCAAACTTTTATCTCAGAACTTCTGTGATAATTTGAATATTTGTAACAGAAATAATCATACTGTGTGGTTTAAAAGAAGCTGTTTGTGAAACTGTTTCACCATTGCATTCTCTGGGAAAGACATATTTGATTGTTTTGGTGTGATTTTGCCAAAGAATTAATATAGACACAGCTAAATAGTATTCATTTAGGAATAAGATTGCGTGGGTGTTTGAATCGAGATTGCGATCTTTTATTTAATATATATATCATTCCAATTCAACATCCTGTAGGGATCGGCACCACATCCCTACATCCGTCTGGATTGTCAACGACCTTTAGCATGCAAGCGTATAAACGATTGGGTTGTAAATCACCTCACGTTTCGACATCTGCATACGTCACCCATTTCCCCCTGAAAAAGAAAATATACATCGGTGTATTAAAGAGTGGACAATAAGACAATGTTTCAGAGGAGTGTCACCCTGGCAGCTGTCCATCATCTAAACAACCCAATTCCATTGCCTGTAACAGCGCTCGCTGACTTATGTTTACAAGGGATACTTTGGGCCGCAGAGCTCTCCGTCTTGCTTTAAACAGTTCATTTATGGATTCGGTAAATCACTGACCCTGTCACCTGCAGAATCCCGTTGTCACACTTAAAAAGAAAGACATACACAAGCTGGGAACAGGTCAAATAGTGCGGCTGGTCATTTCCCCCATCTTTAAATGTAAAATATGAGCAGTGGTCTGTTCTCTGACAGGATAATCCAGAGGGAAGCTGCGACCTATTCCTGTCGAGGTGGTAGAGATAGCTTGGGCTTTTAGATGTTTTGTTTTGCTGCTTTAAGACTCAATATAAGGTTCAGCTACAGGCCAGCTCATTTGACCGACAGCTGTTGTTTAAATGGAGGGCATTTTAAATTTAATGTGATTGATTATGTGGTTGGTTGGGTGTCATGGATGCAGCTCAAGGCCTACTGTAAATTGTCTCATTGCAACAATATAGATAAAATCAAAGATTGATTTGCACAGAAATTTGTTCTGAACCATAAGCTTAACAGAGCACAACTGTTCTGAAGGTCCACAGCTTAACAGAATACAACTGAGTGGGGTCTTGAGATGTTTTTTGTCTTAAAAATGAGGTGCGAGACTCTGTATAACACATATGTGTAATGCAGATGTAATGTTTGTGGCTGTAATAAAGTGCACAACCAAACCCGACTAAATCCAAATCTAACAGGGAACACTCAGGATATTACCAGGAAACAGCATATAAAACAACCATGTAAACAAAAACGTAAACAAGACTAAACAAAGAACAGAGGAAACTAAGGGTTTAACCCCTTAACTGCCATCCCCCCTTTTTAAGAAGAGACATGAAAATGCAATCCAAACTTAAATTCAAGAATGCTTTTGAATATAAACCTATTTTTGGTCTTGTTTTAAAGCAATTTCAAAAAATGGAAGTATGAAAAAGGTATGGCAGTTTAAATTTACTGTTAATCAAATGTACTGAACAAAATATTTTTATTTTATATAAAATATATATTTTATAAAATATGTTTTACTCTAAAATCCAAGCCATATGTATAACGTCTCGGTTACATATGTAACCCTCGTTCCCTGAAGGAGGGAACGGAGACGCCACGTCGGAGACCGACGAATAGGAATCTCGCTAGCGAGAACCAATCTACTTCGAGTGTAACTAAACGAGCCAATGCACATTGGCATGCAATGATTGCACCAGCTGCTCATGCCACGCAGCGCGGGTATAAATGAGGCACAGGTGCTTGCATCAAATCAGTTTTGCTGAGGAGCCGAGTAGGTGAACTGGCACCCCAGCAGGGTACAGAGGACATGGCAACGGGACGTGGCATCTCCGTTCCCTCCTTCAGGGAACGAGGGTTAAATAGGTAACCGAGACGTTCCCATTCAGTCGGTCACTTCCGACACCACGTCGGAGACCGACAAATAGGAATCCCTACAAAAGCGCCATGGCCTCTGCCCCCTTCCAGTGCCCCATGTGAGTGACTTATTGGATAACACTGGGAAAGTGTGCCCTCTAGTAGGAGGGGACGCTGCAGAACCCACATCGTACCCCGAAGGAGTTATGTGGAGTACAACGCTGAGCCGTAGCCCGCAACCAAGAGGGGGCTCCAGCCCCACTGAAGGGGGGGCTCTCCCAAGGGAAGACACGATCTTCCGTTTAGGAGCGACCGTGGAATAATATATGGGATCCCCGCAGGGTCACTCATATAACCCCAGCCCAGTACCGGTTCTCAAGGATTCAGCGGCAAAGGGCCTGATGCCATACGCTCCGCCATGTCCAGCACTGAGGGTGATGAAGGACTCGACAGAGTTTGCTTCTGGAGAATATAAGCGCCATAGCGCAGCAAGCCGACAAGAGCAAGGGCCTCTCAGTGCTTCTACCCGTTTGAGGTGAGAACACAGGAGGAACACGGCTCTACACGTAGGCTATAGAATCTAGCGAACGTGTTGGGTGTCGCCCAGCCCGCAGCTCTACAGATGTCTGAAAGCGAGGCGCCACGTGCCAGCACCCAGGAGGATGCAACACGTCTAGTAGAGTGTGCTTGCACCCTAGCGACAGCCTACGCTCCAACCCCTGCTGCAGGAAGGAAAGCACAGACGCGATCGAACAGCTTCGGGGAACTTCTCAGCGAGAAGAACACCACTCGACGAACAGGTTCCACTTCAAGGCATAAGCCTGTCTCGTAGATGGTGCTTGTGCCGAAGTGATGGTGTTAACTACCTCTTGGGGTAAGTCACCTAGAACCTCCGCTTCCCGCAGGGACCAGACACGAAGTTTCCAGACCAATCTCGGGGACGGATGCATTCAAAAAAGCGTTTCTGCGTGAGCATCTTGAATAGCTTGTGTATTCGGTAGCTTGTGAAGGCTCCGATTCAGAACTCGCAGGTCCAAGATTGGCCGTAACCCACTGGTTTGCTTGGGTACAATGAAGTACGGGCTGTAGAAGCCTGTCTTCATATCGGCTGGAGGGACCGGCTCCATCGCGACCTTCGCCAGTAGGAATGCGATCTACGCACGCAGGACATGGGCATCTGCGGCGTTCACTGAAGTGAAGCGGACGCCCATGAACCTCAGGGGGACGCTGGGTGAACTTAATCGCATAGCCGAGCCTGATGGTCCGAGTGAGCCAGCGAGACGGACTGGGGAGCGCTAGCCAGGCTCGCAGAGACCGTACAAGCGGGACCAAAGGGACCACCGGTGTACCCACCTTGGGGCAGCGAGGTGGAATGCAGGTACCGGGCTGGGGCGGCTGTCTTGTGGAGGTGGCCCGCAGCGGGGTGTGAGTGTGCTGTGCAACACTTACCTGATTCCATGAGTGGGCAGAGGGTACGTGAGAAGGCTTGGTTGCGTCCTCGAAACGTCCACTGCTGTCCGCTGGCGAAGGAGGAGGATGAGTGTGGTCCGGCGTTGGACCGTCCACAGCTCTCCGAACCACCTTGGGACCCAGAGATAGAAGAACTGCTCTTTTTTTTTTTTCTTTTTTTTTTTTTTTTTTTTTGAGAATTTGGGTACCACTGGTTGTGACACCAGTGGCAGAACAGAATTTTGACTTGAAAGATTCTCTGCCCGGCCCTCCTCCAGGGAAGAGCAGGCCCGCCCATCTCCAGGTCGGGTGGCGTCGTCTTCCTGCGGCGGACACAGTAGAACAGGCTGTGCCAAAGTTTTTGGACCACCGAGGTGGACATCGTCTGGCCGAAGGCCTGCGCCGTGACTTTGATCACGTTTAGTCAACATGCGCAGCTCAACCCTGACTCAGTACTACCCTCGTGCATTAAAAGTGCAGGGCGGAGGTGGTCTGCGCACAGCCACCCCACCGTTGAGGGTAGTGAGAGAGGAAAAACTTATGCAGTTTTGGCCCCCTTGGCGTTCCATATCTTTGGCACCAAAGTAGTTCCATACTGCCAAGTTTTCCATGCACATCCGGGAAAGATCCCAGGAAAGCATGGCTGTTAACTCTGAATCTGATTCAGCAAAGCACACACCATTACAGTGGGCTCAGCATCATCCTCATTCCCAGAGCACAACAGCCCTTTCTCCGATGCAGCGATTGACATCTGATCCTCAGCTGGAGCCCCGAATGAAATGCTAGGTTCCTCCATAAGAAGGACCAGCAGTTCGATCCAGAAGCTGCACAGCTTGCAGTGCGCTAGAGGGGGAGGGGCCCTAGGGGGTTGGTTCCCCGAAGGAGAAGCCCTCCCCTCCTCAGGTCACCCCAGCTATTTCACTGAAGTAGACCTCTCCTGTTGGCCACCAGGGAGGGCACTATAATGGGAAATAGGCATGGGGACAGCGCACCTAGAGCACCGGCAGCTCGATGGCACATGACATGCAGAGACGCGAGAGGTCCGTCCGGGTTTCCCCGGCGGCTAGCTCTCGCTGATCTCCGCGGTCTCCCAGAGTGTCGAGCAGACCCGCGGCTGTGCTTTTACACACGAGCGGTGGCTGGCCAACAACGGGGACTCAAGCTTCCCAGAGAAAGAAGAGTCACGGCCGGCATGCCGACGTGGTCATGTTCTCATTAGAAAACATGAACCACCCACAAACACCGTCTCAGCATGCATACGCCCAGACATGTGAAACAGTGCTCGTGGCCGTCAGTGAGGACAGGAAACAACCGCATCCAGAAACACAAAGATAGAATGTCATCTTTAAAAAGACGCAAGCTCTATCTGTGTAGCTCTTCTAGGGAAACTGCACTCCGCGCTGCTGAAGCACACAGTCGCAGCGACACAGACAGGGAAAATGTGCAGTCTGTCATGCGCGCTCTCTCATAGAAGGCGATCTCTTACCAGCCGTCAAAATGGCTTTTCAGCGCTCTTAACAGCGCACCAAACCAGCTGTGAGAACAGCCTTTTGTTTTTGCTCAATAAAACAAAATAGAAAAAGAAATAGAGAAAATCAACCCTGCTGCACTGCCATCACTCCAACACCAAACGAGGAGAGGTCCACCCGAAGAGCTTGACTCGTTATAATGTTAACACATGCTTTGTAGAGAGTGATTTCAGGACAAACCATCCACCACTCGGCTCCGAAGCAAAAAGCTGATTTGATGCAAGCACCTGTGCCTCATTTATACCCGCGCTGCATGGCATGAGCAGCTGGTGCAATCATTGCATGCCAATGTGCATTGGCTCGTTTAGTTACACTCAAAGTAGATTGGCTCTCGCTAGCGAGATTCCTATTCGTCGGTCTCCGACGTGGCATCGGAAGTGACTGACTGAATGGGAACCAAGTTGTGTTCCAAATTTGAAGTTGATATCACAAAAATTTAAGTTTTTGATTTTGCTTAGGTGCTGTATATTTATTTTTTATTTTATGCATTCTCCTGTAAAAAATTAATACATTTCTGTCCAAATATCACTTCTATCACAAAACAGTCACCAAATATGGAACCTTGAGGTTTTGATTATAAAGTAGTTAAAATAAATTTTGTAATATGAAACCTGACACCGCCCACTAGGGGAGGAACCCGCTAAAAGAATTTAGAGTACTGTTTCCATGGTAACGCAACGTCCATTTTCAAAACGGTTTTCACAGGATTTTGATTCTGTAAGTTTTCTAATGATACCTAATTAATGATTATTACTAAAATATGTGATATGAAAAAAGGCTATAAAAAATAGCGGCAAGCAGTTAAGCCGTTAAATACACAGTAAATACTGTCTTTACTATATATTCTACCAAGTCCATTGACTGTTTTCCACATTTCAGAGTAACATGGTGGAAAATAGTCTTTTAGTAGCTTCTTCTGCTTAAACTGTACATTTATCAACCAGCTTCATTCTGGGATGATTTGAACCACTTTTGAAAGAATTCACATGTGTGCTGTGCACTTATTGATTGCTTTTTCTTCACTATTTGATCCTAATCATTTATAAAAAAATTAAAAAATTAAAAAATGTAAGGAAATGCATGCATATACAGTGTTTGTCAAATTTCAAGTAATTTTGCAAAAGCCTTTAGAGATGATTTTGAGATGATAATTTCAGTCACATTTGTCCAAACTTTTGGCTTCAAGTGTGTGTATCTGCAGGAGTATAGCAAACTCAGGCAGGCATGTACCGCATGTGGGTCCATAATTCATAACCACTCTGTCTTGTCAGCACTCTGCTGGGTGTGTGGGGTAATTCATGTCACAGGGGTTGCTGAGCAGTGGGCTGGTCAGTGGGTTGGCCAAAGGTGTCCCGCCGTGATCCACATCCGCCGTGGAGCTGCTCGTTCACCCCGTGGTCAGCCGTTTGTCATGGCCCTGATATATGAGCCCTGACCGGGCAGAACTGCTGAATTTGGATCTTCGTTTAATGAAAAACCCCTGTGTGTGTGTGTTTGTGGATGAAATGCAATATGTGATCTATTGCATGATGTCTGTATGGTGACAATATACCACATTTGAGCTGATTACATTTTTCAGAGCAGTACATAATATTGCACCGCTGATTTACTGTATTCTGACAATTAGCGAAAGCAGGCTTATATTGAACATTGTGCTTTTTAGAATTGTAAATAAAACAAATATTTTTGGAGTATGTTTTACAAGAAAATATGGTAACACTTTACAATAAGGTTTCATTAATTAACATTAGTTAACTATAGTTAACAAACTAACAATGAACAATACTTCTACATCATTTATTAATGTTAGTTAAAGGTAATCGCAACATTTACTAATACATTATTACAATCAAAAGTGTGTGTGTTAACATTAGTTAATGCACTGTGAACTAACATGAACAAGAACATTAACAAAGGTTAATTAATGCTGTAAAAATACACTGCTCGTTAGTGTATGTTTGTTAATGCATTAACTAATGTTAACAAATTAACTAATGTTAACAAATGAGACCTTATTGTAAACTTGATTATCGTGAAATCTAGGTTATATAAGGAAGGTGATAAAATTTACATCCAAATTATTGATCTACACAGAACTGAAGCCAAACCCCAACAATTTAGTAAACATTTGGTCTTGTCATATTTATTAATGTTAATATTTAATAATATAATAATATTTATTAATAGTTTTAATCTGACTACAATGGCACGCATTGATTTTGTATGTGGTTTGAAACAAGCCTTAGCTAGCATATATCATTCAGCTCTGTGATGCTGTTCTTAATGATGAATAAGCTTTATTGACCATAAGTCTTACCATCATACTCGAGCTTCATGTGTGTGTGTTATTTTTGTATGCCGCCAATGGTCCGTGTCAGTGTTATTACATGTATGCTAATGACCAACTATGAGTGTTTTACAAGGACAATTTAAAAGCAATTATTAAGCCTCAGCCTATCTGTCTTTCTTACATGGAGGAAAATACCCTTTTGTATACAATTTGACATGCATGTGGGCAATAAAATCCAACCCAAATGAGTCATAGTTCCTTTACTTTTTATAGAAGAGAATGACTGTGTAGTGCCTTTAATTCTGTATAATATCATCACGTTTGGTTTTTACAGAATAGCTTATCAGGGACATACAAAAGAATATCATTCAAAACTAGAATTTTAAGATGTTTTTTGCTTTGCTAGGATGTTGTTGTTTTTTTTTTTTTTTGCAAGGTTTCCAGGTCGTTGGTTTCCAGTCCAAGTCTCAGCAGTGTTTTCCCCTGCCAATGCAGAAGACCTTATCTGCTCCCTCTCACAAGAAAGCCATCCCTTGGAAGACTACATGAGGTTCCTCAAGCTCAACCTGGTGTCCAGCACCGATGACACCTTGAAGACTAGTTTTTGGAGTGGGCTGGATTACCACCTTTTCTGATTGCTGCCAGTGGGAGCTATCACCCGCACGCTGGCACAATACATGGATCATGCATTGTGGCTGAGTGGCTTGCCATTCACTGTCAGCAAAATGGAAGAGGAGAACATTACCTCTCAGCTGCAAACTCCCCAGCCAACATTCACCATCCTGCCATCATCAGTCCTCATTTCAGTGACCCCACCTGCCTCTGAACTCCTCCCTAGTCCTTCCCCACTCCTCCACATAACCACCAGATCCAGTGCCAAAGCCTGCCAAGGACCTAAAGACTGAGCCCACTGCAGAGCCAGAGCCTGCTGAGTCTGTCCAGGTATGTGAGCCATCCCCAATGTCCATCCTAGAGCTCAAGTGTGAACGAGTGTTTGTCCTGGAGCTCGAACCTGCACTCGCTACATGCACAAACTACAAGCCAGAGCCCACCACTGACCCAGAGCCGAAGCCTGCCAAGGCTGACCATGTGTGTGAGCCGGTATCGATATTCATCCCTGAGGGACTGCTGGTGGAGTTGGACATCATGGAGTTCCATTCCTCCTCCCAGCTCTGAATTCGATTCCTCCCTGTGTGAACTCCTGGATTCCCTAATCCCAGCCCACATTCAAGCCCTGTCTCCAGCACTGATTCTACCCAGCTCCAAGTCTCCTTTGTCGGCTAGAGGCCAGCCTCTAACTCCCTCCTCCTCTATCGCTCCTGCCAGTTCCTCAGCCCAGTGACCATTATGCACATTTGCTGTAATTCTGCATAATAGTTATATTTTTCCCAAATCATAAGTTTATTATGGTCTGTTACATTAATTTAATCGGCTGCTGTGAAAATGCCACGATTGGTGTTCACTGTCTTTGATGCGGAAGTGTCTGTCACTAATTTGCTTTGGTCTGTCATGGTTTTGTGTTATTGTTGTCACCATATTCCACTGCAATGCACACATCGATTGTGTGATGATGCAATTATTTGTAATGATGATTTAAGGATCATTTCTTGTCAAAGGTAACTTTTGCAGTACTACGGAAGAGGACACGGTACGCTAGGCTGATTTTAGGCTGAGTTTACTTTTTTCCCCGATGAGGGATGGGGGTGATAGGGTCTAGAGGTCGACCGATATATCGGTCGAATATATATATTTGTCATTTTTTAATATATCGGCATCGGCCGATATCCATGTTTAGTAGCGTCAATTTTAAAGTCAGGCACGTCCGCGGGCAGCCCCGTGTTATTGGTGCGGTGTAATGTGCTGCTGCCGCATGTGATACACCCCAATCCAAAACTTTTGGAAGATTCAACAACAGTCCTGGGAGATAAAGATAAGGCTTAAATTCTGATATTTCAAAGTCCTATGGCCATATATTTACTATATATTACTAGTAAATTATGAAGTGTTGCTTCACTTAGTGAAAGAAAAAACGATTAGCATAGAACCGTCAGGAACTGGCATAATGCTACAGCTGGTTGAAGGTTAATTGTTAATTGACTTTAATTAACTTGCAGTTAATTTTAAGGACTGTAGTCGAAAACTATCAGCAGCTTGCTTGCTAACATATTAGCCCCAATGTTATAAGTTCTGTTTTATTTTTCCTGTATCGGATTCGGAGAAATTCACTCTGTGCGTGGGGTGGAGAAGGCGGCAGCTCTCACAAACACTGCAGCGTGATTCAGGGCTACGTTACTCCGCCCCGCTCACAGACAGCACCGTGCTCGGAGACACAGAGCTGTCCTGGTGCAGCCCAGAACAGTGTATGACATTTGTTCGGAAGCATGGTTTGATGCAGGCCCGGTTCTACGGGGGTGCTAAAGGGTGCTAAGCACCCTCAAACGCAAGCAAAAGCACCCTCAGTTGATACTGTAATAATATACTGGCGAAACAGATTGGGCAGATTTGAACATTTGTGTTCGCGCTCTGGAGAGCGCCAAATGCATCTATTTACAGCTTGTTTTTGCAGCGGTGAGTAATGTAGCCAATCACAGATATAGTTGTTGATCTCTTGAACGCGATCAGAATCTCACCGCTCAGAACGGCAGTTTTTATTCAGTGCAGAGTTAATGCAGGCTCGTGAAACTCGAGGCTATACAGTCTATAAAATCCATTGAATAAAACGTCTCGGTTACGTATGTAACCCTCGTTCCCTGAGGAGGGAACGGAGACGTAACGTCAGTGACTGACGAATGGGGGTTTCGCTTAGAAGCCTATCATCTTCGAGATCTAGAAAACGCCCAATGGCAGCGCCAATGCCATGGGCATGCGGAATTTGCATAGCGTAACTCCGCCCCACAGCGTGGGTATATAAGGAAGTACGCTGGCAACATCGCATTATGTTTACCTGCTGAGGAGCCAAGACTGAACTCCCGGCTGTTCCAGCGGTACAGCGGAAGTGGCAGAGGGACGTTACGTCTCCGTTCCCTCCTCAGGGAACGAGGGTTACATACGTAACCGAGACGTTCCCTTTCGTTCAGTCACTCCGAGTAACGTCAGTGACTGACAAATGGGGGTCCCAATATAATCACGCCACTCGGCTGTCATCCAGTGCCCTGCGTAAGCGTGAGCTCCCTGTCGTAAGCTAGTACGGACGAAGGACTCCCACTTAACACAGGAATACCAAGGTACAATGGGAAGCATATTCCAGGTGGAAGTATGCGCCAAATGCCTACCCGTAGGGAGGACTTAAGAACACATATGACCCGCTCAGGGCTACATATGGGAAACTCTGGGGTAACCAGCCGAAGGTGGAAGAATTTTACCCCCAGGGGTGGCAAGGGGCTTGCCAAGGGAAAGACACCTGCTCAGGGAGACTTACAGTGGGAATACACATGTGGGGGTCGCCCAACGGGGGAACCATGCACACGGTGGCACCTAGCCAACACGAGGGCCTGAGCGAGTGGGCAGACGTACTGGTGTCAGCATCAACAGTGCTGGAGGAACTCAGGGCTTCAGGGAAACTACCTGAGGAAAATATCGCACGTATCCAGTCCGTGGAGTGGAATGGCGAGCAAGCGAAGACACCTGAGCCTAGTCCATTACCGGCCACTAGTAGAGGCGAGTACAAGAGAGGACACTGGCTCCACTCGGAGATTATAGAATCTGGCGAATGTGTTGGGTGTCGCCCAGCCTGCAGCTCTGCAAATGTCTGTTAGCGAGGCGCCATGCACTAGAGCCCAAGAGGAGGCCACACTCCGGGTGGAGTGAGCCCTGACCCCTAGGGGGCATGGGCACCCCTGCGTTTGGTAAGCCAAAACAATGGCGTCCACTATCCAGTGAGACAACCTTTGCTTGGAGAGAGCCTTTCCCTTCAGCTTCCCACCATAACAGACAAAGAGCTGGTCTGAGGTCCTGAAACACTGCGTTCTGTCTACGTAAGCACGGAGGGCGCGTACTGGACAGGGCAGTGCCAAGGCTGGGTCTGCCTCCTCCAAAGGCAGCGCTTGCAGGTTCACCACCTGGTCCCTGAAGGGAGTGGTGGGAACCTTGGGCACATATCCAGGCCGGGGTCTCAGGATCACGTGAGAGTTGGCCGGCCCGAATTCCAGGCACGCTTCGTCAACCGAAAATGCCTGCAGGTCCCCTACCCTCTTGATGGAGGCCAAGGCGGTCAGGAGCGCTGTCTTCATAGACAGGAACTTAAGCTCGACTGACCGCAATGGCTCGAAGGGAGCCCTCTGCAGAGCGCTTAGGACTACTGCGAGGTCCCAAGAGGGTACGAGGGGAGAGCGAGGAGGATTCAGTCTCCTCGCTCCCCTCAGGAACCTGATGACCAGGTCGTGCTGACTTACCTTTTTCGTCTCCACAAGGTCGTGGTAGGCAGAAATAGCGGCCACATAAACCTTGAGGGTGGAAGGAGACAGCCTTCGTTCCAACCCTTCCTGGAGGAATGAGAGCACGGACCCGATCGGGCATTTCCAGGGGTCTTCTTGGCGAGAAGAACACCAGGTGACGAAGAGGTTCCACTTCAACGCATAGGCGTGTCGAGTAGACAAGGCCCTAGCGGAAGTGATGGTAGCCACCACCTGAGGTGGTAGGGTACTCAAACCTGCCGCGTCCCATCCAGGAGCCACACGTGGAGGTTCCAAAGATCGGGACGCGGGTGCCAAAGGGTGCCCCGTCTCTGAGAAAGGAGGTCCTTCCTCAGAGGAATCGACCAGGGAGGGGCTGTCGCAAGGAGTACGAGTTCGGAGAACCAGGTCCGGCCGGGCCAATACGGGGCGACCAAAAGGACCTGCTCCTTGTCCTCCCTGATGGCTCACTGGGGGAAACGCATACTTGCGGAGGCCCCGCGGCCAGCTGTGCGCCAGAGCGTCCGTGCCGAGGGGGCCCTCGGTCAGGGAATAAAACAGGCGGCAATGGGAAGAGTCGTGGGAGGCAAACAGACCTACCTGTGCGTCGCCGAACTGTTCCCAAATCAGCTGAACCGTCTGGGGATGGAGTCTCCATTCTCCAGGAAGTGGCTGAAGCCGTGAGAGCTCGTCGGCTGCACGGTTCAGGACTCCCGGGATATGGATGGCACGAAGGGACCTCAGGTGCTTCTGACTCCATAAGACGAGATGGCGGGCGAGTTGAGACATGCGGCGGGAACGCAGACCACCCTGGTGGTTGATGTACGCTACTGTGGCCGTGTTGTCTGACCGGACTAGCACGTGTTGACCCTTGAGCAGCGCTCGGAAGCGGTGCAGGGCGAACCGTACTGCCAGCAACTCGAGGCAATTGACATGCAGGAGGCGCTGGGGTCCTGTCCAGGAGCCCGCGGCAGCATGTCCATTGCACATGGCACCCCAGCCCGTGGTGGAGGCATCTGTTGACACAACAATATGCCTGGAAACTCGTTCTAAGGACACACCGGCCCGTAGAAAACTGAGGTTCGACCACGGGGTGAGGGTCTGCAGGCAGGCCCGAGTCACAGGGACCCGGAGCGTGCCCGACTGCCATGCCCATCTCGGGACTCGATCGCGAAGCCAGTGCTGAAGCGGTCTCATATGAAGCAAACCGAGCGGCGTTACCGCGGCTGCAGATGCCATATGCCCCAGGAGCCTCTGAAATAACTTCAGTGGAACCGCACTCTTGCTCTCGATTTGACGAAGGCAAGTCAGCAGTGACTGCGCGCGCTCGCTCGTAAGCTGCGCACACATGGCGACCGAGTCGATTTCCATACCGAGAAAAGAGATCCTCTGCACTGGGCAAAGTTTGCTCTTCTCCCAGTTGACCCGAAGGCCCAGACGGGCTAGGTGCTGGAGCACCAGGTCTCTGTGTTCGCACACCTGCTCTCGAGAGTGGCTGAGGATCAGCCAGTCGTCGAGGTAGTTCAGGATGCGAACCCCGTGTTGCCTGAGTGGCACAAGGGCTGCCTCGACAATCTTCGTGAAGACGCGAGGGGACAGAGCTAGCCCGAATGGGAGGACCGCGTACTGGTATGCCCGCCTCTCGAAAGCAAACCGTAGGAACGGTCTGTGTCGAGGAAGAATGGAGACATGGAAGTAGGCGTCCTTCAGGTCGATCGCTGCAAACCAATCTGCAGGACGAACGCATTCGAAAAGGCGTTTCGCTGTCAACATCCTGAACGGAAGCCTGTGAAGGGATCGGTTCAGGACGCGCAGGTCCAGGATCGGTCGTAACCCACCGGTTTTCTTGGGTACAATGAAGTAAGGGCTGTAGAAGCCGGACTCCATTTCGGCTGGAGGGACAGGCTCGATCGCACCCTTCGCCAGCAAGGTAGCAACCTCCGCACGCATGAGGGGGGCATTGGGCCCCACTATGGTGAATCGGACTCCCCGGAAACGAGGAGGAGCCTGAGCGAACTGAATCGCATAGCCGAGCCTGATGGTCTTCGCGACCCAGCGGGACAGTCCAGGGAGCTGAAGCCAGGCTCCCAGAAACTGCACCAGCGGGGTCATGCGAACCATAGACGTACCCCGGGTGGGGCAGCGAGGCGGCGTGACCGGCCCAGACGTGGGAGGCGTAGCGTCCCGGTGTGGGGGCACGGTCATCAGCCGCGTCCTGACAGAGGAGACCAGGGAAGGACGCGCGTTCCACTGGGGTCTGCTCTGAGAGGAGACTGGCGTCAGAGAGGGATGAGAGTGGCGTGGCCCGGGGGCGGCGCACACTGCCATCGGTCTCTGGTCGCTCAGGGATGGGTATGTCAGTTCTTTCTTTAACCATAAAAGGGTGCTGCTGACCCGGGGGCCAGCAGCGGAACAAAGGATTCTCCCCCGGCCCTCCACCGGGGGAAGGAGTGGTCCTGCTACCATCTCCTGGAAAGAACTGCCCATCCCTGAGCTGTCCGCGTCAGGAGCGCCGCTTAGCCTGGCGCTTGGCGGGCTGTGGGGCTGGAGCGGACTGGGGCGCCTTCCTACGGCGTCCTCCACGGCGCGGCCCAGGTGGAGGCTGCTGCTTGGGTGGGGCGGGAGGGGCGGGAGCCGCGGGAGGGCGCCCTCGGCGGCGAGCAGACTGAGGCAACTGTGCCGGCGGCTGGGTGGAAGCAGCAGCTGGCCGCCGGGGCAGTACGTGCTTGATGGCCTCAGTCTGCTTTTGGGCGGCTGAGAACTGTTGGGCGAAGTTCTCAACCGCGCCGCCGAATAGCCCATCCTGGGATATGGGAGCGTCGAGGAGACGAGTCCACTCGGCGTCCCGCATATCAGCCAGGTTGAGCCATAGGTGTCTCTCCTGGACCACTGCTGTGGACATCACCTGGCCCAGGGAGCGTGCGGTCACCTTCGTCGCCCGGAGGACGAGGTCGGTGGCGGCACGCAGCTCATTTCTGAGCCCTGGGTCAGCTCTACCCTCGTGTATGTCCTTGAGCATCCGGGCCTGGTAGGCCTGAAGGATGGCCAAGGCATGCAAAGAGGCGGCAGCCTGCCCCGCAGCTCTGTAGGATTTCGCCACCAAGGTTGATGTGAAACTACAGGCTTTGGAGGGGTGCTTAGGGTCGCCATGCCACGTTGAAGCACTCTGCGGACACAGTTGCATCACAACAGAGCGTTCAACCGGGGGAACCCCAGTGTACCCTTTGGCCGCGGCCCCATCGAGGGCAGAGAAGGCGGAGGAGGCCGCCGATCGGCCACGGGAAGACAACGGGGACTTCCAGGACCGCGTGACCTCCTCATGCACCTCCGGGAAAAAAGGTATTGGGGGCGTGGTCTGACGGGTGTCAGAACGCGGCGCCCCCAAAAACCAATCGTCCAACCGCGAGCGTTCAGGACGGGGTGGAGGGTTCCACTCCAACCCGAGACTCGCGGCTGCCCGGGAAAGCATGGCTGTCAACTCCAGGTCCGACTCGGACAATGCTGGCACACCGGAAGGCGGCAGCACAGCCGAATCATCATCCTCGGAGGACTCCAGCCCACCTTGTGATGCGGCGATCGACATTCGCTCGTCCTCTGCGGCGCCAAACGACACACTCGGAACAGCAGGAGCCGGCTCCGGTGTCTCAGTCTGAGCGCACGGCGGGAACGGTGCGCTAGAGGGGGGTGTGGTCCGAGGCATGAGCGTCGGGGCTTTGTTCCACACCGTCACCCTCAGGTCACCCTGGCCACCAGCCAAAGTGCTGCCTCGCGTAGAGACCGCAGATTGGGGTGTGGCAGAGGGGACTCTCACTCTATTACGGAGCTCATTGAGTCTCGACCGCAGCACCGAGATGGGCATGTCCCCGCAGTGGGAACATGTCTCATCCACAAACGCTGCCTGAGCATGCTGAAAGCCCAAGCACATCAGGCAGTGATTGTGCCCATCAGAGGGCGGCAGATATCGACCGCACCCAGAAGCACACTGGCGAGACATCTTGAAAAAGACGTGCCAAGTGTGAGCTCTTTTAGGAGAAGAAGCTTCGCAGTGATGCCGAAGCGCCCAGGGACCGAATACCGGCTGAATGCAGACCACTGCACAGATCAGCAGGCAGGCAGTAAACGATCGCTGGAACACGCCATCACACCAACACCAACTGGAAAGCTGTTCGTCTCGAAGAAGCTGACGATACTCAGAAGGCTTGAGGAGTGAAGAGATACTCTTGGCTCCGAAGCAGAAACATAATGCGATGTTGCCAGCGTACTTCCTTATATACCCACGCTGTGGGGCGGAGTTACGCTATGCAAATTCCGCATGCCCATGGCATTGGCACTGCCATTGGGCGTTTTCTAGATCTCGAAGATGATAGGCTTCTAAGCGAAACCCCCATTCGTCAGTCACTGACGTTACTCGGAGTGACTGAACGAAAGGGAACTATTGATTTTCATGCTGCTAAGGGGACCGACAGCCAACTGCATGCTGCAAAGTTTCGGAAATGACATCTAAATATAAATGCTGGATTCACTCTGCACGAGACAGAAATATCGAGACCCAGAATAGAGGTTTTGCCTCTGCAGAAGACATTTTATTTGATATTTTTTATATTTTTCAGTTTAATTGATTTTTATTTATAAAGTTGTATTTATTTTATTTAAATGTATATTTAAGTTTCAATTTGTGTTCCAAAAAACTTGAAAAATTCTGCTTGATAAATGCTCTAAAACTTTTATGTAAATGATTGACAGTTTTTTTTATATATTTAATACTTGGTCAGTTTATTGATTTGTTTGGTTAACTTTGGATAAATATTTTATTTTAATACCGTGCAGTGCACAAAATTAAGATTCGAGAGATGGTTCAAGTCAGTGTTCAATAAATGATGATGTTAAGTTTAGAAATGTTGTGCATCCACTTATTATTAGTGAGACATTTTAGCATGCAAATGAAGGGGAAAACTTCAGCCCAACAAGATATCAGCCCTAAAAATCGGCAGCACATATCGGCCATCGGCTGACCCTGACCTCTAAACATCGGCATCGGTTATAGAAAAACCCATATCGGTCTATCTCTAATAGGGTCAAGGTTCAAAAGTCACAGTTCACTACTGCAACTAACCTATGCCACTCCCACACCATACACGTCAAAGTAGCTAGAGCAACTTTTCTCTATTTATAGATATGACAAGACACGCACGGGCGGGCGAGTGACATATGTACACAATTTCCTGTCAAAACCATCCCAACAGGTCTAAACATTTTTTAAAAGATTTTATTTTAGTTTTGCGATAGGGCACTATAGAGTAGACAGGAAGCGAAGTGAGATAGAGAGGGGGACGGGATTGGGAAAGGTCTGCGAGCTAGGACTAGAACTCATGCTACATGTCGGAGCGCTGCCCATGAGGCTTTTGGCTCTGACATTTTATCTAATATTTGCATTTTATTTGATTTCAGTTTTAATTAAAATAACATAAATTGTTTTTAGTAGTTTTAGTTAACGATAACAATAACTGCTCTGGATATGACTCAGGTTGCTCTTTTGTTAATTGTAGGGTAGGGTCCATCAGATAATAAAAAAACCCTGACGGACAGTGTAACTAGTGTAATTAGCGACAGGCCCCGCCCTCACAGGAAAGGCAGAGTTGCCAGTAAATGGGGTGTATCCCATTGATTGTAGCACATCCCAGAATTCCTTGTTTTGCGGGTTGAGTGTAAGATGATGAGAAGATAATGTACCAATTTGTGCAACAAAAAGTGCAGAGCTCCTGTTTGCTAAACACACTATTAGGTGGTCTGTGACAGACAGCCATTAATATCAGAGATCTTCCCAGCAAGGCCTTATTGTGTTTCAGCTTGGTTCGATGGCAATGAGATTTTTTTATTTCTTTATCTCAGGATGGTCCAGTGCTTGATCAAAGAACATATAGACAGCATATGCCATACACTAAAAAAAAAAAAAAAAAAGGTGTATGATTTACTTTGAAACAATTTTCATTCAGAAATTGCTAGTAAATTCTACAAATACAGTAATTACAAAGAAACAACAACTAACACATTGAATTAAACATGACATTTTGAAGTAGAAAGACTACTAAAATGTAAAATGTACTCCAATAATCTTTACATACTCCAAAAATTTACAACTTTTAAAAATGATTTTGGTTACACAATTTATTTTAAGGTGACGTAGTTACATTGTACTTACTCAAATAAGTACTGAGCAATATTAATTAAATGTGCTTACGGTTAGAGTTACGGTTAGTTTAGGTTTAGGGTTAGTTACTTGTAATTATGCATAATTTACTGTTATTAATATAGTAAGTACATGTTGTAACATGCAACTATGTCACCTTAAAATAAAAAGTGTTACCATAATTTTTATAGTGTAGAGTTCAGAGACATCCAACCACTTTTGATATCTCTGGACTGTGTTTAGAGACTCCTGACACCTACAGGATAATGCGACAGACCTGAAATGAAGTCCGTAATATTGAGGAACACTGTATTACTCTGAGACCCAAACGTCTCTTTCTCACACTAGATAGGAAATCATCAGCTAAATTGGATCAATAACTAATTAACACTTAGCATCTTTGTGCCACTTTAACTCTTCACACAAACACTTTCCCTCGTTGGCCACCCTGTGGAATCAAGCATAATTGAGCTATTTGCTGAGCTCTATGCTATCTTATTTTTTTCCTTACTTAAAGCACTTACTGTACAAGGTCTCCAGAATAGATAAAGGGCTGTATTGATCACAATGGCGCCGAGCTAAGAGGCTCGCAGAACCACTAGAGAAATGAATGAAAGTCTGGGTATTATTAAGACAGTGAAGAGTACAGTACCTTAAAAAGGTAGTCCACTTGTTTAGATTAAACGTAGAAAGTCAACAATCTGAAAAGGACTTTTGTTGCTTAGATCTGCTTTGACTAACTAGTGAATAGTAGGTGATGATGATGATACCTCAACTTTAAGGTGATCAGGATGTTTTGTTTCGATAGTCCACTTTGGACATTCTACATGCTAACTGTAAGTAACTATGTCAACTAACTCTAAGGATTAGTAGAATACAGTGCATCCGGAAAGTATTGACAGCGCTTCACTTTTTCCACATTTTGTTATGTTACAGCCTTATTACAAAATGGATTAAATTCATTATTTTCCTCAAAATTCTACAAACAATACCCCATAATGACAATGTGAAAGAAGTTTGTTTGAAATCTTTGCAAATTTATTAAAAATAAAAAACAAACAAAAAATCACATGTACATAAGTATTCACAGCCTTTGCCATGACACTCAAAATTGAGCTCAGGTGCACCCTGCTTCCACTGATCATCCTTGAGATGTTTCTACAACTTGTTTGGAGTCCACCTGTGGTAAATTCAGTTGATTGGACATGATTTGGAAAGGCACACACCTGTCTATATAAGGTCCCACAGTTGACAGTGCATGTCAGAGCACAAACAAGCCATGAAGTCCAAGAAATTGTCTGTAGACCTCCGAGACAGGATTGTATCGAGGCACAGATCTGGGGAAGGGTACAAAAAAAAATTTCTGCAGCATTGAAGGTCTCAATGAGCACAGTGGCCTCCATCATCCGTAAATGGAAGAAGTTTGGAACCACCAGGACTCTTCCTAGAGCTGGCTGCCCAGCCAAACTGAGAGATCGTGGGAGAAGGGCCTTAGTCAGGGAGGTGACCAAGAACCCAATGGTCACTCTGACAGAGCTCCAGCGTTTCTCTGTGGAGAGAGGAGAACCTTCCAGAAGAACAACCATCTCTGCAGCACTCCACCAATCAGGCCTGTATGGTAGAGTGGCCAGACGGAAGCCACTCCTCAGTAAAAGGCACATGACAGCCCATCTGGAGTTTGCCAAAATGCACCTGAAGGACTCTCAGATCATGAGAAACAAAATTCTTTGGTCTGATAAAACAAAGACGGAACTCTTTGGCCTGAATGGCAAGCATCATGCTGTGGGGATGATTTTCAGCGGCAGGAACTAGGAGACTAGTCAGGATCGAGGGAAAGATGAATACAGCAATGTATAGAGACATCCTTAATGAAAACCTGCCCCAGAGCGCTCTGGACCTCAGACTGGGGCAAAGGTTCATCTTCTAACAGGACAACGATCCTAAGCATACAGCCAAGATAACAAAGGAGTGGCTACTGGACAACTCTGTGAATGTCCTTGAGTGGCCCAGCCAGAGCCCAGACTTGAACCCGATTGAACATCTCTGGAGAGATCTGAAAATGGCTGTGCACCGACACTCCCCATCCAACCTGATGGAGCTTGAGAGGTCCTGCAAAGAAGAATGGGAGAAACTGCCCAAAAATAGGTGTGCCAAGTTTGTAGCATCATACTCAAAAAGACTTGAGGCTGTAATTGGTGCCAAAGGTGCTTCAACAAAGTACTGAGCAAAGGCTGTGAATACTTATGTACATGTGATTTTAAACAATTTCAAAGATTTCAAACAATCTTCTTTCACGTTGTCATTATGGGGTATTGTTTGTAGAATTTTGAGGAAAATAATGAATTTAATCCATTTTGGAATAAGGCTGTAACATAACAAAATGTGGAAAAAGTGAAGCGCTGTGAATACTTTCCGGATGCACTGTAAGTTGACACACACTTGCAAATTTACTTATAGTCAGTAGAATGTCTGTTGCATGGACCGTCTTATTAAAGCATAAGAAAAGCATCTGATCATAGCAACGTGGATATGTTTGCACAAGCTCTGCAATTCGGCACTCTAGTGAAGTCACGTCACGTTTGTTTATTTATATAGCACTTAAAATCAAGCAGCTTTACCGTATTAAACATGAAAAACAGTGTCAGTATCTCATTTCATCAGAAATACAACTTCTTTTTCTACCAAAGCAGCTCTCCAGTGTGTTTGTGTTTTCACCCACAGACCCACAGACATCTGACCTCCAGGGACTCAACAGAAGAAATAAACCAGAGAAGAGTTCCATGTGAAAGAAGGCGGAGCCTCAGAGCACACCTACATATTATGTAATCGCCACGGACCAATGGGAGTTCAACGGTGTTTACCAGCCAGAGCGAACTTTTCCGGAAAGTTCGCTTTTTTGCAAGCCGTTTCGAACTCCTGAAACAAACATGAAAGGAACTTCGTTTTGGCCTGATTTTGTTCAAAATGACGTCATATCAGTTCGTTCTCCGATTTCGTTTGAAGTATATTGGGGCCTTTAGGATTTTTAGCTTGGCAGAAGATAAAGACATATCTGTAGACACCAGAACATCTAGAAACTGAGGGATGGGCAAACAAGAAAGTATGGAAGTGATGGGATGCACTATTTTCTGGTATTGTCTTGTGATTACAGCTACTAGAATTACAAATCACACAAAAAGAGGGCAAAAACATGATAGGATTGGGAACACATGTCCAGCGGGGTCATTAATTTGGTGAGAGGATCAGATGTATAGGTGAATTATTGATGCAGTGAGGATCATTTGTGCAAAGACAAATGAGTTCTAGATGGAGCCAGTGGCTTTATGAGCAAAGAACTGTTAGTCTGTGCCTTCAGTGGAAGATTAGTGGAGGTTTGGGTTTACAATTTGCATATCAACACTACGGGCTAAGGCTGTTTTCACATTTGGTTTGATTGTTTGGTTCAAACCTGAGTTTGGATCTACCCCCTTACTGCTGCCCCCTGCAGTTCTCTTTTAACTTGCAATTATTTGACTTCCAACTGCTATACGTTTGCAGCTTTTACTGCTGTAACTAGGTAATGACTTGGGGAGAAAAAGATGCTGGCTTGAAGTTTTATTTCTTTAGTTTTATTACTAAAACAACACATTGAAAAACACTTGCATCTGTCTGCTGTGGATACACTGAAATGCACAGAATGTGAGCGGCAAAAGCTATCTGTTATCTGTTGTGATAAGCAGCAATTTAATAGACCATATATATATATTGTTATTGATAGTTTTTTTTTACATATCTATTTGTATTTCTTTGACTCAGGCCAAGAAGATGCCAGATTGACTATTTTGTTCATGTTGTGGTCACATTGAATTTACCAACAAAATTTTACACGCACAGAGCAGCACTTTTGCTTGTCTGCTGCGGATGTATTGCAGAAGATGCAAAAACGTGAGACGTTCTCCAAAAGAAATTTATTCTGAGACCAGCAGTTGTGAGAAATGCATTATACTACAGTAATTTGCACGCAAAGATACAAATTATGTCATAAATATCGATTAACTTCTGCAAACATTAAAATAATTGTCTCTGAAATTACTTTTTGTAGAGTTCATTAACATTTAGAGTTTTACCTCCATTCAGCAAATATGTTTACTGTTAGCTGCTCTTACAGAGGAGGGGGATGCTAGTCAACCGCTGGAATCCTCCTCACACAATGGAGATGTGTCTTTGTTGGACATTATATCGATGGAACTCTAAACCTCTCGTATACAGTACATGGAAGACTGTGCAATATATGGGTTCGTGTACGTTGCGTTCATTCGTTTTTTGATTAAAACTGAAAAATGAGAAAATGGCTCATTTATTTGTTTTTCGTTTTTTTCAAAAAAAATTTAAAAAAGAGAATTCGGCCTGATTTTATATTTTCAGGTTCCTGGGTAGAAAATGGATAAATGGCCTGAATATTCGATTTCCACGTGTGGGCGGGCATGAAACCCCCCTTTTCAAAAAATGAATGAATGCAACGTACACAGACCTATATGGCATGCCGCTTTTGATAATTATTTATACTTTTCTTTATTTTCTTTGTAAAGCTGTATTTTCTTTTTTTTTTTTTTTTCCTTCTTTTTGTCTTTTTATTTTGTATCTAGATTCTGTGTTTGTATTGTATTTCTATATCCTTGAAGTCTACCAGGGGTGGGTTCTAGGTTTGTATAGTTGCTTTTTGTTTGTATTCTTATTTTTCTTTGTTTAAAAAAAGAAAAGAAAAAGAAAATAGTGTCTATTTACACCAAGTGCAAATAGTGTGCCTTGTTGGCAAGTGCTATTTGCACTAGCACCGCCTAACAATGCCTAGTCACACAAGATTAAAAAAAGACACTTATATGTCAATGTCTTCAGTGGCATAGTCAGTAGAGCACAAGGTCCAAGAATCTAGGTTTTGACACGATCGACCCGGGTTCGAATCCGTCTTTTGCCAAGCTCGCTCTTCTCCCTTTTCCCATCACATATCACATCGGAAAGGCATTTACTTTCAATAAAGATTAAAAAAATGTTCTAAAAGTGGAAATAAAGTGCCTAAAATAAAGTGCCTAACTAAATGTTTAATAATAATAAAAGTATTTATTGGCTTTTATTGTCCCATTAAGGCGGCATCCATTTAATAATTTTAATAAATATAACTTACTGAGAAACTCACCTGAGTGAAAATGCGCACGCATCCAGTCCGTGGAGTGGAATGGCGCAGTGATGACACCTGAGCCTGTCCAGTTACTGGCCACTTGGAGCGAGTACACGAGAGGAAACTGGCTCTACACAGAGATTATAAAATCTCGCAAAAGTGTTGGGTGTCGCCCAGCCTGCAGCTCTACAAATGTCTGTTAGCGAGGCGCCATGCGCTAAAGCCCAAGAGGAGGCTACACTCCTGGTGGAGTGTGCCTTTACCCCTAGGGGGCATGGCAGGCCCTGAACCTGATATGCCAGGACAATGGTGTCCACTATCCAGTGAGGCAACCTCTGCTTGGAGAGAGCCTTCCCTTTCTGCTTCCTTCCATAACAGACAAAGAGCTGATCTGAGGTCCTGAAACACTGCGTCCGGTCTACGTAAGCGTGAAGGCCGCGTACTGGACAGAGCAGTGCCAAGGCTGGGTCTGCCTCCTCCAAGGGCAGCGCTTGCAGGTTCACCACCTGATCCCTGAAAGGAGTGGTGGGAACCTTGGGCACGTATCCACGAATACCACGAAATGCAGGCACGCTTCGTCAACTGAAAATGCCTGCAGGTCCCCCACCCTCTTGATCGAAGCCAGGGCAATCAAGAGCGGCACTTTCATCGAAAGGAACTTTAACTCAATGGACTGCAAGGGCTTAAAGGGAGCTCTCTGCAGGGCAGATAAAACCACTGTGAGGTCCCAAGAGGGCATCTGTAGAGGGCAAGGTGGATTTAATCTCCTCGCTCCTCTAAGGAACCTGCTGATCAGGTCGTGCTGTCCTACCATTTTAGAGTCCACCAGGTCGTGGTGAGCCGATATTGCGGCCACATAAACCTTCAGGGTGGAGGGAGACAGCCTTCGCTCCAACCCTTCTTAGAGGAAGGAGAGCACGGACCCGATCGGGCATTTCCTGGGGTCTTATCAGCGAGAAGAGGTTCCACTTCAACGCATAGGCCTGTCTCGTGGACAAGGCCCTAGCGGAAGTGATGGTAGCCACCACCTGAGGTGGTAGGGTACTCAAACCTGCCGCGTCCCGTCCAGGGCCCACACGTGTAGGTTCCATAGATCGGCACGTGGGTGCCAGAGGGTGCCCCGTCTCTGAGAAAAGAGGTCCTTCCTCAGAGGGATCGACCAGGGAGGGGCTGTCGCAAGGAGTACGAGTTCGGAGAACCAGGTCCGGCCGGGGCGACCAAAAGGACCTGCTCCTTGTCCTCCCTGATCTTGCACAGAACCTGTGCGAGAAGGCTCACTGGGGGGAACGCATACTTGCGTAGGCCCCGCGGCCAGCTGTGCGCTAGTGCATCCATGCCGAGGGTCCCCTCGGTCAGGGAATAAAACCAGCAGCAATGGGAAGAGTCGTGGGAGGCAAACAGATCTACCTGTGCGTCACCGAACTGTTCCCAAATCAGCTGAACCGTCTGGGGATGGAGTCTCCATTCCCCCGGAAGTGGCTGAAACCGGGAGAGCTCGTCGGCTGCATGATTCAGGTCTCCTGGGATGTGAACGGCACGAAGCAACCTCAGATGCTTCTGACTCCATAGGAGGAGATGGCGGGCGAGTTGCGACACTCGGCAGGAGCGTAGACCACCTTGTCGGTTGATGTACGCTACTGTCGCTGTGTTATCTGAATGGACCAGTACGTGTTTGTCCTTCAGCAGGGCTCGAAAGCGGTGCAGGGCTAGACGTATGGCCAGCAACTAGAGGCAATTGACATGCCATAGGCGCTGGGGTCCTTTCCAGGAGCCCGCGGCAGCATGTCCATTGCACATGGCACCCCAGCCCGTGGCAGAGGCATCTGTTGATACAACAACATGCCTGGAAACTCGTTCTAAGGGCACTCCGGCCCGTAGAAAAATGAGGTTCGACCACGGGGTGAAGGTCTGAAGGCAGGCCCGAGTGACTGGGACCCGGAGCGTGCCCTGTTGCCATGCCCATCTCGGGACTCAATCGCGAAGCCAGTGCTGAAGCGGTCTCATATGAAGCAGTCCGAGCGGCGTGACCGCGGCTGCGGATGCCATATGCCCCAGGAGCCTCTGAAATAGTTTCAGTGGAACCACACTCTTGCCCTCGAACTGGCGAAGACAAGTCAGCAGTGACTGCACGCGCTCGCTCGTAAGCTGCGCGTACATGGCGACCGAGTCGATTTCCATACCGAGAAAAGATCCTCTTGCTCTTTTCCCAGTTGATCCGAAGGCAAAAGCAGGAAAGGTGCCAGAGCACCAGGTCCCTGTGTTCGCAAACCTGATCTCGAGAGTGAGCTAGTATCAGCCAGTTGTTGATATAATTCAGGATGTGAACCCCGTGTTGCCTGAGTGGCAGAAGGGCTGCCTCGATGACTTTCGTGAAGACACGAGGAGACAGGGCTAACCCGAATGGGAGTACCGTGTACTGGTATGCCTGCCCCTCGAAGGCAAACCGTAGAAACGGTCTGTGTTGAGGAAGAATGGAGACATGAAAGTACGCGTCCTTCAGGTCGATCGCAGCAAACCAATCCGATGGACGAACGAACTCGAAAATGCGTTCGGCGGAAGCCGCAGGAGGGCGGCCTCGATGAGGAGCAGGCTGAGGCGTCTTTGCCGGCGGCTGGGTGAAGGCAGCAGCGGGCCGCCGGGGCAGAATGTGTTTTATTGCCTCAGTCTGCTTTTGTGCGGCCGAGGACTGTTGGGCAAAGTCCTTGACCGCCCCTCCGAATAGCCCAGCCTGGGAGATAGGGGAGTTGAGGAAACGTGTTCGCTCAGACTCCCGCATATCAGCCAGGTTGAGCCATAGATGTCGTTCCTGGACCACAGCAGTGGACATCACCTGACCGAGAGAGCATGCGGTAACCTTCGTCGCCCGTAGGGCGAGGTCGGTTGCCGTACGCAGCTCTTGTATGAGTGCAGGGTCAGCACTGCCCTCGTGCATGTCTCTGAGCACCTTTGCCTGATGGACTTGAAGGATGGCCATAGCATGCAAGGCGGACGCAGCCTGGCCCGCAGCTCTATAGGTCTTCGCCACCAAAGTAGACGTAAACCTACAGGCTTTGGATGGGTGCTTTGGGTCACCATGCCATGTCGAAGCGCTCTGCGGACACAGTTGCATCGCAACAGAATGCTCAACAGGGGGAACCCCAGTGTACCCTTTCACCGCGCCACCATCGAGAGCAGTAAAGGTGGAGGAGGCTGCCGAGCGATCGCGAAAAGTCAAGGGAGACTTCCACGATTTCGACACCTCCTCATGCACTTCTGAGAAGAAGGGCACTGGGGGTTTACAGGCACTTTCAGCACGGGCCGCCCCCAGATACCAATCATCCAGCCTCGAGCGCTCGGGACATGGCGGAGGGTTCCACTCAAGCCCGATGCTCTTAGCTGCCCGTGCAAGCATGGCTGTGAGCTCCAGATCAGACTCGGGCAATGCTGGGACTCCTGAGGGAGGCAGCACAGCCGAATCCTCATCTCCGGAGGAATCCAGCCCACCCTGTGATGCAGCGATCGACATGGTGTCATCAGCCGGCGCCCCGAATGAGATGCTGGGCCCAGGACGGGAAACACCAGCGCCTTCATCTGGCAACACCACGGGTTGCAGTGTGCAAGAGGGGGGTGTGGCCCGAGGAATGTTCGTCGGGTTGGCCCACACCGTCACCCTCAGATCACCCTGACCACCAGCCAAAGTACCGCCTCTCGTGGAGGAGGTAGATTGGGGTGTGGTAGAGGGGACCCTCCCTCCTAGACGGAGATCATGGAGTCTCGATCGCAACACTGCGATGGTCATGTTCCCGCAGTGAGAACATGACTCATCCATGAACGCGTGCTCGGCGTGCAAGAGGCCCAAGCATGGCAAACAGCGATCATGCCCGTCAGACGGACTAACCAGCCGACCGCACCCAGAAACACACAGGCGAGACACCTTGAAAAAGACATGCCAAGTGTAGCTCTTTTAGAGAGGAGTTTTGCTCTGCAGAAATGCTGAAGTGCCCAGGGAGAACACACACGCTGTGCTAGATCACTGCACAAATCAGACAGGAATGCGGAACTCGCTGGAACGCGCCGTAACACCGACACTCTGGAGAGACGCTCGTCTTGAAGAGTAGAAAAGCTCAGGAAGGCAAGTGAACACTCGGCTCCGAAGTAGAAACATAATGCGAGATTGCCGCGCAGCTCCTTATATACCCACAAGGTGGGGGCGGAGTTGCGCTATGCAAATTCCGCAGACCTATGGCATTTTCATGCCATTGGCTCGTTTTGTAGATCTCAAAGGCGATTGGCTTCTAAACGAAACCCCCATTCCATCAGTAACTGACGTAACTCGTAGTGTACTGACTGAAAGGGAACTGCTACTTTTACATGGTGTAAATAGAATATATCACTATTTTCACTTAGTAAATAGCATCTACAGCTATTTGCACTTAGTGTAAATATCGTCTATCACTAAGAAAATATGCTATTTTTACTTAGTGTAGATACTTACACTTGGTGTAAATAGCATCTATCGCTATTTGCACTTAGTGCAAATAGCCCCTGCCAACAAGAAAACTCAAAACAGTTGTTAAAAAAACATGAGTTTCAATTTAGTATTTATTCTTTTGCAAAATCCTAATTTTTGTGTTAATTAATTATTTTTTAATTAATTATTTAAATTATTTTTTAAACTAATTTTAGTTGTTGTAATAGTTTAATTTATGACAAACGCCTTCATTCTGAAGCTCTGTTGCAATTTAGGACAGATTGCTGTCATAAATGCAAACCGTACTAGATTCACATGACCTGTGACAACATTTTCGATTGGACTCGAATTTAGAAACTTTCACCCCAGTGAAACAAATCGAACTTTGATGTCAAAAGGCCTATATGAAAAACTGTAGCATTCTAATATATTTAGCGGCAGCTGACATTTCAGTACGAAGGATAAAACTCTTGCTTATTACACACACACACACACACACACGCACACGTTTTCATGTTTTATGGGGACTTTCCATAGAAATAATGATTTTTATACTGTACAGTCTGTATTGCCCTACACTAATCCTACCCCTAAACCTTCTTATCACAGAAAACTTTCTGCATTTTTACATTTTCAAAAAAACATCACTTAGTATGATTTGGAAGCTTTCCTCATGGGGACCAAAAAATGTCCCCACAAGGTCAAGTTTTTTGGATGTTGACGTCTTAGGGTTTACCTGAGCCACACACACACATACATGTTGGGTCCATAAACATAATGATTTTCCACTAATCCATCATATCCCCTAACCCTAAACCTACCCACAGAAAACTTCTTACATTTTTACATTGCACTTTATATTTTATTTTATTTATATATTTTAACGTTTCGGTAAGTTCGATATTTTTAAAGCAATTATTACTTTTATTCATCAAGGAGTGACAGTAAAAAATATTATTAATGTTACAAAATATGTTTATTTCAAATAAATGTATTCTATGTCAATTACTCATCAAAGAGTCCTGAAAAATAAATTGCAGTATCCACAAAAAAATATTAAGCAACATGTGTTTGGCATAAATAAGCACTTCTTTCAAAATATATTTTTAAAAAATCACTGTGTGTGTGTGTAGAGCATTTGATTGGACGCTAAATTAAAAGCACACGGTCCATTGTGTCATACAAATTTGAAAGCCATAACAAAATTATTCAGACACTTTGACCTGACCATGTTTTGCTTAAGTGTTTTTTTCTTAATTGCTAATGCGACCTTTCACACCACAGACTGAACACAATTAAGCATTGCTTGGTAATTGGTTGACCTAAATTGGTATTATCTAATTGTGTACTTAAATTTAACAGCTGACAGCTGATTGGTTGATTGTAATCCATTACATACCTTTCTATCAAAGTTATCTGACATTATCAAGATGAATTTATTCAGACACAGTTTAACTCTGAGTTCTTGTCATATTTTATTACCATTTTCTAAACTATAGCGAATAAACTGTGATAATGTAAGAAAATGTTGAAGGTGTCTGAATAAATTTTGGATTGACTGTATATACATTCATTAATATAAATAAAAATATATACTTTCAAAAAGCACGCTGGCAGTCACAAAATAAAGGCTAATTGGCTGGATGTGGAAAACTCTTCTAAAAATTCAAAATAATTTGGTTCTAGTACAAACTACCCTCTTCTCTCAACTTCCGTTGTGATCGACATAGACTGAGACATTTATAATCGATACCTCGTCTCATTTTGAAGTTGTTATCAATAAAGGCTCCCGCTATCACAGGCATGAGCACAAAGGTCAAGACCTGAGCCTCAGATAACTCAATCCACTGATTTTCTGTCCTCACTCGATGGAATTGGGTTCAGCTGTGGCAATCAATGTGCTCATGTTGACATTTGCCAGGCTTGCTATTTATTTTCAAAGCAAAACGGATCCATGAAAAACAAAACAAACACCTGATAAAAGGGGAAAAAGTGTTTTCATGGCTCCATAACCATGGAAGTGACCTTCTGCTGAATTGTCTTCCATACAAACTTTGGCATGAAACCGCTCATCAGTTCAGTGCTGGGAAACAAAGGCAGCTGTGACTCTGTTGTAATTACTGTACAAAGGATCTTCATGCAGAGCCATCGATCAGCTGTTTTCTAGTCCTTCCTATTCTCTTTTAATCTTATCTTCATTCATCTTTTTTTTAAGCACAGTGGAATCACAAAAACTTAAGCTATGAAGAATCCCTCACGCTAAATCCTGTCTGTTTCTGTTTGCTCTTCATTTCAGAACGATTCTTCTGTCCTGTATAGTGAGACCCATTTCTAAATCTATTAGACATACACTGCACAGGTACACAGGTTCTTCAATGGTTCTTTCTCTTCTTGTCATAGTCAAAGTTTCTTGAAATGAGATTCTTTGGAGATTCAAAATGTTCTTGATATTGCATTATATAGTCTCCAGATCAGTATATTAAAATATAAGATATAAGATAAGATAAAAACTTTATTTATCCGCAAGGGGAATTTAGACGTTACAGCAACATGGACAAGACAGTACAAAAAAATAAATAAATTAATTAATTAAAAACACAAAATAGAATTAAAACAGTACAATAACTGTAATTATATTAATTACATTACATTATATTACATTATATTATGTATATCAGTGCACGTTGTTCCAAAAGAAAAGTATTTAATTAATTTTTTACAAATGTTTTAAAAATATTTTTTTTCAGTAAAATCAGTAAAAAATATATTATATTATATTATATTATATTATATTATATTATATTATATTATATTATATTATATTATATTATATTATTGTATTATAGTGCATGTTGTTCCAATATAATAATTTTTTTTGTTTTTTTTTGTTTAAATTAAATCGGTTTTTAAAAATATTTATTATTATTATTATTATTATTATTATTATTATTATTATTAATCATCATTATCATGAACATTGACTATTTTATTATTTAATTTACTTTTACAGGATATTATATTATATTATATTATATTATATTATATTATATTAGTGCACATTGTTCCAAAATAAATTTATTTATTTTATTTTATACACATTTTTAAAATAAAAATGTTTTTAATATGTAATTAATAATAATAATAATAATAATACAAATTAATAATAATCATCATTATCATCATCATAATTACCTTCAAAATCTATCTATCTATCTATCTATCTATCTATCTATCTATCTATCTATCTATCTATCTATCTATCTATCTATCTATCTATCTATCTATCTATCTATCTATCTATCTATCTATCTATCTATCTATCTATCTATCTATCCCTTTGCAATAACATGCACTGATGTACAGAAACTTTAAAAGGTGCTATCGGATGCTCTGTACATTATCATATATTTCCGTGTGTGATAGCAGCAGTTGTGCTGCCTTTGAGCGATTCATCTGTTGTTGGCAGACACCTGTTCGGAACACACCTGCTGAAATGGTTTCGTGTGAGCGCACCTGTCCAGATCCACATGCACAAGTCAGAGCCAAGAGCCAAGAGCCAAGAGCCAAGAGCCGCAGAACACGTTAATAACTGCATCTTGATTTGTGGCTTAATTTTCAAAGTGTCCCACCATCAGCACCCGGCAGGCCCCCAGGGATCCTGCAATCTGTCATTACAAACCGTTAGTTCAGACCTCTGACTTCTCAAGGCTGTGTTTCCTGGGATCATATATCCCTCTTTCACAGACACACACTATACACATAAGTAATGATAACATCATCTGGATTTATGCTTTACTTGTATCAGCTACAAAACAAGGCTGGGCTCATACTAACGAGTTTTCACCACTACTGATCGATGTGCTGGTGGCTCAATGATATTTTAGGCATTTTAATGAAATTAAATTTGAGGAAGAGGCTATTTGGTATTTTCGGGGTGTGAAAGGCATTATTAACAGTTTTCTCACTAGTGAAACCATCTCTTCGGCCTTATTAATAATAATAATAATAATAATAATAATAAGAATATATTTGTATTATTTGCCACAAAATTGTCATTAGTGCAATATGAAGAAAAAAATAAATGTGTAAGGGTAATAGTTCAACCTTATTTATTATAGGAAACTCTATTAAACTGCATTTTTTTTTAAAATTGCATTGCACAAGATGCACAACAAATAAGAAAGAATGTTTTCATGTGATTCACCCATCTGATCTGTTTGCACAGAGTTGGAAGGAGGCAATTCAGAGCAGGTGTGCGGCAGACAATCTCACAACCTGGCCAAAACTTACAGAACATTGGCTGTTAGTATCGAACAGCTGTTTATTTCTCCAGTCACTCATTTGTAGCAACAGAGTCATAATCAAAATTCCACAATACAGTCTGTTAAGCACCTTTTGCCATCCATAATCATTGTGACCAAACTAAGGTTAATGAAAACTATTGCGAAGACTAAAACTAGCAGTGAAAAAAAAATATAAAAGTAACTAAAATAAATATAGGAGTTTGCAAAAGAGCAAACAATAAACTGCAATATTAAATGTGAACTATGAACAAAAACAAAGTAAAATTACAGTTCCCTTTCAAGGGAACTCGCGCTGCGTCACCGCTTTGGGAACGCCTCTGCGTGATTGCGTCGTGAAGCACGTGTGTAATCAGGTGACGTCATAGACCCGGAAGGTATAAAGCATACCGGCAAACAAACGCCGCTAGCTTCTGTTGTCTTCAGCAAGCGCTCTGTGTAACATTGTCCTTTGTCAGCTCTGTGTTTGTGTCTGAGTTCAGACTTTTTTGTTTTCATATAACAAGTTTGCAATACATACCGACACACTAAAAGAGAGACACTATGGCGAGCGAACAGCGTTTCAGAAAATGTGTTCCTCCCTGCTCTCGTTACATCACGAGTGGGGATACACATTTGATGTGCGTTGTTTGTCTGGGAGAGCAGCACGCTCAGTCGGCTCTTGAGGGGGCCGGCTGCGAGCATTGTGAGGCTTTGCCTCTGAGAGTGTTGCGATCCCGCCGGGCGCTCTTCGAGGGGAGCGCCGCGGCTCGCGTTCCCCGCGGCACAGGCCCCGCTGCTGCCGAGGCACAGCGGCAGCTTATGTCGTGGGGTTCGCAAATGGATCTGTCAGAGGGGTTAGAGACGGGCCCAGCCCTTTCTCTGCCTTCACCTGGCAGGCCCAGTGCTGCTTCTCTGGGTTTGGGAGCCCGTGTTGCGGTTTCTCCCTCCCAGGAAGTGGCCTCGGCACTACAGTTGTCCAGCTCCGAGGAGGTGGATGTCTGTAGTGTCGACGCAGGAATTGAAGACTCGCCACTTCAATCTCCTGCTAGTGAGGAGCTGGTGGAGGTTCTGAGCAGAGCTGTGGCCAGATTAAACATCGACTGGCCACAAGAAAATCTGAGAGCTACATCGGCACTGGTGGGCAAAGCGTACTCGGCAGCGGGTCAGGCCGCCGCATGCCTGCACACTATGGCTATCGTGCAGGCATACCAGGCTGACCTGCTGAAAGACCTGGGGAGTAGCCACGAGATTGGAGCAGATGTAATCAATGAGCTCCGATCCTCAGCTCTCCGTGCCACCAAGGAGACGGCAAAATCTATAGGCCGCTTTATGGCAGCCCTGGTGGCCACGGAGAGGCATCTATGGCTCATTCTTACGGAGATAAAGGAGAAAGATAAAAACTTCCTGCTTGATGCGCCGCTGTCTCCTGGGGGCCTGTTCGGTGACGCCGTCACTACTGTCACCGACAGGTTCCAGGAGGCAAAGAAACAGTCTGCGGCGCTCAAGAAGCTCCTTCCCCGTAAGCCCCAGGTCTCGTCTGTTGCTGTGCGAAGCAGCAGACCCCGGGTACGAGCTCCTCACACCGGGCGCAGCAAAAACAGAATGTCGCCACCCGCACTCCCCCTCAGAAAGGGTGGGGCGGAGGGCGGTGCTCTCAGGCGCAGTCTTCTAAGAGTAAGACAGATCTGCGGACTGTCATTATTTTGAGGAAGGCTGCGTCTAAGAAGCCCTGATGCCAGTGGGCCCAGGGCAGTGAGGGTTTCCCCCTCCGGGGACAGGCGGTGCTCACCTCAGTACATGGTACCCGTCTGTCCTCGGTACCCTCACAGGGTCAATCCACCAACCCCGCCCGAGTGCCGGGGCGTGGAGGGCCCTTGCGAGTCATCCGAGGAAGGAGGTGGCGCTGTCGAGCCAGTTGTTCCCTGCTGGTCCGCCGCTTCAGGGCACTGCGCTCACAGTGCAGAGTACATCAGAGACCAGCCTCGAGAGGCTGGTACCCCTAGTAGTCTTTCTGGCAGAGTGGGAGAGTCTGCCAAATATATCTCAGTGGGTCCTGCAGATAGTAAAAATAGGGTACGCCATCCAGTTCAGGTGTCGTCCACCCAGTTTCAACGGGGTTCTGCCCACGCTGGTGGGCCCCGAGCAGGCTCTGATTATGACTCAAGAAGTACAGACCCTCCTGCGGAAAGGGGCCATAGAAAAGGTCCCTCTGTCCGACAGGGAATTAGGGTTCTACAGCCGGTACTTCATCGTGCCAAAGAAGGATGGGGGGCTGTGCCCTATTCTAGATCTAAACATCCTCAACCGCTCAGTAGCAAAGCTCAAGTTCAGGATGCTTACACTCAAACATATTGTGTCTCAAATCAGGTCCGAGGACTGGTTTGTCACGATAGATCTCAAAGATGCATATTTTCATGTCTCCATCCTTCCGCAGCACAGGAAGTACCTGAGGTACCAATATCGGGTGCTTCCCTTTGGTCTAGCCCTTTCACCCCGCACCTTCACCAAGTGTGTAGACGCGGCATTAGCCCCCTTGCGCATGCAGGGGATCCGCATTCTCAATTATATCAACGACTGGCTGATACTAGCACAGTCAGCACGCCTGGCGGTTCAACATCGAGATGTTGTTCTCGCACACATGAGGAAGTTAGGACTGAGGCTCAACTTCAAGAAGAGCGTTCTTTCTCCAGTTCAGAGAATAACGTATCTAGGTGTGAGTTGGAACTCGGTCTCTATGCAGGCCCGCTTATCAGAGCCTCGCATAAGGTAGATCCTCTCAGCAGTAAAAGGGGTTAAGCTAGACCAGTCACTCACTGTCAAACAGTATCAGAGGCTGTTAGGTCTGATGGCAGCAGCATCCAACGTGATTCCTTGTGGCCTGTTGTATATGAGACCGTTACAGTGGTGGCTCAAGACCAAAAGATATTCCCCGAGGGGAAACCCTTTTCGCGTGATCAAGGCAACGCGGCGGTGTCTCCGCACCTTGGTCATGTGGAAGGATCCTTGGTTTCTGGCCCAAGGCCCGTTACTGGGGGCACCGTGTCAGCGGGTATCTCTGACCACGGATGCCTCCCTTACGGGTTGGGGGGCGACCATGAGTGGTCGCTCGGCCCAGGGCTTATGGCAGGACTGTCATCGTTCGTGGCACATAAATTGCCTAGAAATGCTGGCGGTGTTTCAGGCTCTGAAACACTTCCTGCCATACCTCAGGGGCCATCATGTGCTAGTACGCACGGACAGCACATCGGTGGTCTCCTATATAAACCATCAGGGGTGGTTGAGATCGCGCCTATTATACAAGTTGGCCCGCCAGATCCTCCTGTGGGCCCATGGGAAACTGCACTCAGTCAGGGCAGTTTATATCCCAGGGCGCCTGAATGTGGAAGCAGACATCCTGTCGAGGCAGGGGCCGAGGCCCGGGGAGTGGAGACTCCACACCGAGGTGGTGGAGCTCCTTTGGGAGAAGTTTGGCAGGGCCGAGGTGGACCTGTTTGCCAAACACGAAAACTCACATTGTCGACTGTGGTTCTCCCTAACGCCTCCAGCTCCTCTGGGACTGGACGCCATGGTACAGGAGTGGCCGAGGCTGCCTCTGTACGCATTTCCCCCAATTGCTCTGCTTCCGGGAGTTCTAGAGAGAGTGCGCCGGGACGGGGCCCGTCTTCTGCTAGTAGCTCTGTTCTGGCCAGCCCGAGTTTGGTTTGCAGACATTGTGTCGCTCCTCGACGGCCCTCCCCTGGAGATTCCGTTCAGGAGGGACCTTCTCTCTCAGGTGGGCGGTGCCATCCTGCACCCTCGCCCAGAGCTGTGGAATCTGTGGGCTTGGCCTCTGAGGGGGCCCAGCTCATAAGTTCTGGTCTCTCAACCGAGGTTGTGGAGACCATTCTACACTCTAGAGCTCCCTCTACGAGGAAACTGTATGCTCTGAAGTGGAGACTCTTCATCTCATGGTGCAGAGATCGCCTGTGGGATCCAGTTAACTGCCCTGCGAGCGCGGTGCTGGAGTTCCTGCAGGAGAGGTTCTCCGCTGGGTTAGCTCCCTCCACATTAAAGGTGTATGTGGCGGCCTTAACAGCTTACCACACTCCTTTGGGTGGTGTTTCATTGGGGCGACACCCTCTGGTTACTCGTTTCCTCCGTGGTACTATGAGGCTGAGGCCTACAGTTCGCACCAGGGTGCCGGCCTGGGACTTAGCCATTGTCCTACAAGGCCTTTCTGAGGCTCCCTTCGAGCCACTAGAAGAAGTTCCTGAGAATTTTCTCACTCTTAAAACTAACTTTCTTCTTGCGATATCTTCTCTGAGAAGAATAGGGGATTTACAAGCCCTCTCTGTGGCACCCTCGTGCTTGGAATTTGCTCCCGGTATGGCTAAAGCTTTCCTGCACCCTAGACCGGGTTATGTTCCTAAGGTTCCCACTAATCCTGTGAGACCTATAGTACTTCAGGCCTTTTGTCCTCCGCCGTTTCTGACTTCAGACCAGGAAAAATCTGCTTTGCCCTGTTCATGCGCTGGATGCTTATGTCCACAGAGCTGCCCTGTGGAGGAAATCAGAACAGCTATTTGTCAGTTACGGGCCACCCTCGAGGGGGGGTCTGGCTTCAAAGCAGAGGATGAGCAAGTGGGTAGTCGAGGCTATTTCACTTGCTTATGTGGCGGCCGGACAGCCTTCCCCTTTGGCTGTCCGGGCCCATTCAACCAGGTGTATGGCTGCCTCTCAGGCATTTGTGACACGGCAGGATGGTCCTCACCGCTCACCTTTGTCAGGTTCTATGAACTGGACATTAATGTTACTCCGGGGGCTCGGGTGCTTGCCTCCTAGACAATGTTACAGGCGGGCATCCGGGCGTGGGTATTCTCGTTCCCAAAGCGGTGACGCAGCGCGAGTTCCCTTGAAAGGGAACGTCTCGGTTACGCATGTAACCTTAGTTCCCTGAATAGGGAACGAGACACTGCGCCACCCTGCCATACTCCCCGCATGCCCGCAAGCGTCTTGCTTCAGCCTTTTTACAGAAGCTAGCGGTGTTTGTTTGCCGGTATGCTTTATACCTTCCGGGTCTATGACGTCACCCGCCTATGACGTTCCGTCTCTCCATTGGACTGATTACACACGTGCTTCACAACGCAATCACGCAGAGGCGTTCCCAAAGCGGTGACGCAGCGTCTCGTTCCCTATTCAGGGAACTAAGGTTACATGCGTAACCGAGACGTTTTTATAATGAATATAATCAATATAGTCTTTATATATTCTGATTTAATTACTCTCCCCAATTCCAACATTGAATTGTGTAAATAAATAAATGAATAAAAAAATAAATTGTTATATGTCATTTTATAAGTTTTAACAATGTAAGTATCTACATGAGATACTACTAAGTATCTACTCAATATTTGAGTCTGTTATTATAAATGCAAATGCACTGAATACATTTGCCTCAGTTAAAATAAGCTTATATGTTGCTGAAAAAATATAAAAAGTGTATATAAATTATAAGATGTTGTTAAAATCAGTGTATTGATGAAGCTTAATAATGCTTTAAAAGTATATATATATATATATATATTAGATATATTAGATATTAACATCAGAATAACACCATCTCTTTAACTAAGCCTCCTTGCACTCCCAGAAAAAAACAAAAACAAAAAATCCCTGTATAATTCAGACACAGGGTTGTCCAGATTGTGGCCTGTCTGATAGCATCGCTCCACTGTGGCCCTGAGGCTGATCGTGCAGCTATATGCAACTGAAGGCCAGATCACGCTTTCTTAAACAATGAAAACACATTATTGGGTCAATGCCCTGTAAACCCAGGTATTTACCTTGCCAGCTTCGCTCAGCGCCTGAGGACAAACAAAAGTAGGGCACTAAATAGCTTTAACCTTATTCTGCTTCTTTCAATCTCATATTCACCCACACTTTCTTTTTTTCTCTCAGTGGATTCTCTCTTTCTTCAAGAGTTTAAGTACGATCCTCTCTCAAAGTACTCACTTACCCTCTCAGAAGACCTTTCATTAAAATTTAAAGGCCACTCAGAAAAGGTCACTGTTCTGTTGGCCAGATTAAGAGCTGTGAAGACAGAGGACATTAGTTTGAATATGTCTGTTTGTCATCACAGAAGCCATCTCTCTTTACACTTGTGCAGACCCGCTGTTACCAGAGCAATTAGGTGCCTGCAGGACTTTAAGCTAGGCGATGGTACAACCTGTAATAATTATGTTTATAACTTTGCATCCCTCTTTTCTTACAATCACACACCAACATAAGTTTTGGTCCCCATAAGGAAAACAGCTTATAAAATCATACATAATTACGTTTGAAAATTTAAAAATACAGAACGTTTTCTGTGATGGGTAGGTTTAGGGGTAGGGGTATGGGTAGGGGATAGAATGAACAGTTTGTACAGTATAAAAACCATTATGTTGGTTTTTATAAAAAACCAAAGCGTGTTTTTTCTATCCTGGTGGGGACTTCAACCTGAATCCACACAGATTCATTCATTCAGGGCTAGAGTAAGGGGATAGAATATACTGTTTGTACAGTATAAAAACCATTATGTCTATGGAAAGTCCCCATAAAGATAGTAAACCAGCCATGTGTGTGTGTGTGTGTGTGTGTGTATATGTGTGTGTTCATGTTTTTCTATCCCGGTGGGGACTTCAGCTAGAATGCACACTGACTCATGGGGACTCGTGTCACCGTGGGGACCTAAATTGACGTCCCCGTGAGGAAACAAGCTTATAAATCATACAGAATACATTTATTTTATAATGTAAAAATGCAGAAAGTTTTCTGTGATAGGTAGGGTTAGGGTTATTATAAAGGGATAGAATATACAGTTTGTACAGTATAAAAACCATTACTATGGAGAGTCTATGGAGAGTCCCCACAAAGATGGTGAACCAGACTCTGAATATGTGGGTAACTCTGAATAAAAGTTCTCTTATTTGTAGCAAAATGAGTCCTAGCTAACATCTATTCATATTTGTTTTGCTTAACTGTGGTACAGGCCGTATACACTATGAACTGAAGCGTGCTATACATTTTCATGCCAATTGGCCTCAGGGAGTGATTTGATGTTCCTCAGGGGACGTTCAACAAAAGGGTTTGCACTTAGAAAACTAACACCAAACATATTGCTCTGCTCACTGCACTCTCCTTAGCTTCTGAACAAATAATTCTTATTTAGAACGAGGTTGCTCAGGATATCACATGAGTTTCTTGTGGCTGTTATTTTATATTTAGTTATATAGGTACAAAGGCAGCGGTGTGGATGGGGAGTTCCTGTCAGAGCAGTGATGGAGCTTCCTGGCAAACTGGCCAATCCTGGCAACGGAGTTTATGTCTATAACCTCTCATGCTCTATAAACCTAAATTGTTCTATCAATCACAAAAGCACAATTATCAGCAAAATCTCAAGCCACTGCTTCTGTTATCATCGTTTATGCTGGATTTTTTTCACCCCATAGTGGGAGCGCATAATGGCGTTAAGATTGATTCAGACGAAATTTACTGGACAGCCAAGTGTAGTTTTATTGCAACAGGGACTCTGAAATGACTTTAGAGGGTCGGAACGCATCAGTTTTGCAAGCTGTTGTGATGTTAAGCAGGTGAGGGGTCGAGAGAGGAAGGCGAAACAGTTAAAAAATAAATGTGATTACTTTGAAAGCTATTGGTTTAGGCCAAGTAAAGTGGTTGAGACAAGTTGAAAAACGCCTGCCGTCACGCAGCTTAAATTGCAACAGTGAACAGAACCAGACATGAACACCAACAATTATATTCAAACACACACATATCGCAACACAATCAAGCTGTGTATTGAACCTCTGAACTCGCTTTGGGGAACGTGCACACCCCTTTCTGTTAATCTTCTCCGACTATTCCAGACACTGCTTCACTTCGGCCTCTCCTAGGCCCCGCCGGTGAAATCGATGCCAAGCTGGACGGAAATTTGGTTAGAGACACCGGGTGCGGTTGTAATCCCATCATGCTCAGAGTCACAGACACATTTCAGCCAGAGTTAAATATGGCTGTTTGACTGGCTGTCGTGATCGATTTCTTCTTTCAGCAGTGTTATAACTCCATCGCTGGCCTGCAGTGCAGCTTTTATTGCCGTGGCTCCTCTTGGGGCTGGCGCTAATGTTGCACTAAAACTTGGAGCATGTGCATGCAAATTACAGCAATTAGAGCGACACAAACTGAGCTCCGGAGAAACATTCAAGGAAGTGATGCGTAGCGTACATGTAAAGCAAAAATTATCTTGTTGAAATTTTGCAAAACTGTTTAATTGGTGCAGGAAAGAGCATGCAAAATGACTTTGGACCTTAGAAACAGGATATGATGCCTGCTTTTTGTTTTTTTATATAATTAAATTTAATAATAAATGGTAAATAATGCTACATTCTAACCATTAAAATATTTAACATTTAGCTCCTACGACACTGCAATCCTCCAGCATTGTAATTTTTATTCTTTGTATTGAGCCAGCAGGTCAATCTGTGACATTTAGATCCTCTGTTGGTCAAAAGTCTTTAAGAAGTGGCCTTTCCATTCCAGAATAGAGCCATTCCTGAATGTGAGTTTGCAGTCAGTTGAAAAGAGAATGAAAATGATTTCCCAGGAATCAGACTTTATTCATACGGTACCACTTCACAGTAAGGTGTCAGGGTTTTGTCACTTCGGTCTGGCTTATTCTTTGTTTTGTTAGTTAGTTAGTTTAGCCCTGACACTCCTATCGTCTTGTCTTTGTGTAAGCATTTTTAAGTTTGCTTAAAGTGCCCCTATTATGCTATTTTAAAGGTTCCTAATGTTGTTTTGGAAGTCTCCTACAACATGTTTATATGCATCAAAGGACAAAAAACACTTGAATTTTCTCATAATATACATTGCACATCACTACATTTTTCAATGATTCTCAAACGACTCGTAGGATGAATCAATCTCTCTAAACCCCTCTTTTCTGCGAGCCTACTCTGCTCGGATTGGCCAGACGGCACAGTCTGTTGTGATTGGTCTACCGCTTACGGCGCATACTTTAGCCGAGCACTAAAGTGAATGACTTATGTAACATTAAAGTTTGTAAAACAAATCTTGCTTGATCATTTATCTTTACTCAAAGAAGTAAGAACGACAGAGAATATGCATCAATAGACACAGTTTTGGGTAATAGTGGCCCACGGCTGCTTAGCAAAAGTATTTCAGTAAGACATTAATAATGTGAGTTTGCCGCTTAGCCAGAAACTTACACAATATAAAACACAAAACGACGTATTTTGAACACCCAGTAGAAAATATATACACCAATAATTATTCGTACTTACAGGTTGTGATTCTGAGGAGCAAGTTGGTCCAAATAAAGTGGGTACTGACCCATCTTTCAAGAATAAGCATTTTGCGAATCCCGCGTTGAACTCCAAGATCAGTAAAGTCAGTAAAATCCCACGTTGAAGGACAGGCCAAGTTGCTTGCGAACGGACAACGTACAACATAGTGTATTATGTAAATGTCTTATCTAGTGATGTAGAACCGTGGGACTCATTTAGGCGGTTCAGAGTCGATTCTTGAAAGAAAATAACTTTATTTATTGTGCACTTTCGACTTTACAACTTTGCAGAATGTTTACATTCACAAACAGCTATATTACACACTTCATGAAAGGGAATATTCGAAAAACCATAGGGCACAGTTGGTGACAGTTGCGTGTTCTTGTGTTATGTTTTGTGTGAGCGCATGGCTTTGTTATGTTTGTTCACGCCATGTCAAAATTACCATAATTTTGTGATGACAGCACATTCAAAACTCGAAGATGTTAAAGTCCTCAGACTGGGAATTATGCGTTTTTATGACAACACCATCAACGCCTAAATGAATCTGCAGCAGCCAGGTGGTACAGCGGTCATATGGTACAAGTAGGAGCTCTGTGAAAATTCCTAGTTTACAAGTTGTAATTATGAGCTCTACAAGGACGTGAACGCTTTTTACAAGTTGAAATCTCTTAATTACTTTAATTATGACATGGCGTGAATGCACCTTTTCTATGTGCCATGTGCTCAGATGTCTATTGTCTTAACCCCACACTTCTTGTTACCTGATTAATGGTTTAATTGCCCCACCTGTTCTCCCTCGTAAATTCCCTCGTAAAATCCTAATTTCCTTTCCTAATTATTCCCCATGGGTGTGTCCGAAACTGCATACTCTCTTGAGTAGGTACTTATTTTGAATAAGTAATTACATTTTGGCCGCTAGAAAAGTATGTTCTATATATGAAATTACTACATACGCCATGTTGTCATAATCATGTGACCTACTAAATCCCTCCTGTGGACTTACTGTATTCACACTTCAAAATTTTGCCAAAAGTAATAAGTCATCTGGGTACTTTTTTCCTACTCTTTTTTGAGTAGGCCCTACTATGAATTTGGACATACTTATCAAGTACAGATTTTCGCCTACTATATAGTAGGGAAGTATGCAATTTCAGATGCAGCCCTTGTGTTTTCTGTCCTGTGCTGGTTCGTTTTGTATCCCTACTCAAATTCCTCCAGTCTGTGGATCTTCTGCCCATTTTCCCTGTTGTGTTTTGTTAGTTTTGTTCTTTGATTCGCCCTACCATGGGACTTTTGTTTCCCAGCCCTGCTGGCTGATGGACAGAATTATCACATTTAGAGCAAACAATACAAAGTCAAAAAAAGGTTATTAGATGTGTACTAATGTATCATTTACAATAAGACCAGGAACTTGTTTTAATAAAGTAAATTTTCGATTTGTGATTTTTTTGTTGACTCAATTTTATAAGATCATATATCTAATCTAACAAGTTTTGTAACAAAGTTCAAGGCTCAGGGAAGAAGGAGGCGGGAACTGGTAAGCGATGAACGTGAAGTTTAATTGCAAAATAACCAAATTACAAAATGAATGTTCCTCTCTAATCTTCAACTGACGCTCCCCGATATCTCTCCGGAGCTCCTTCTTGGGACCCGAGACCAATGTGACTCGCAGGTGTCACTCTTTAACAATCACTCCACCTGCCGCGCTCCGCTCTCACGGCTCTTGGGCCCGCCGTGCTCATCACAAGTTTATTCTATTCTATTCTATTCTATTCTATTCTATTCTATTCTATTCTATTCTATTCTATTCTATTGTGCTTGAAAGTTTGCGAACCCCTTGCAGAATCTATGAAAATGTGAATAATTTTAACAAAATAAGAGGGATCATACAAAATGCATGTCATTTTTTACTGTCCTGAATAATATATTTTACATAAAAGATGTTTACATATAGTCCACAAGACAAAACATAGCTGAATTAATAAAAATGACCCTGTACAAAAGTGATCCGTCTTATTTTGTTAAAATTTTTCAAATTTTCACAGAGTCTGCAAGGGGTTCACAAACTTTCAAGCACAACTGTATGTAATGTCACTGTAACAAAGTATGGCGGTTAATATTATTAATTATAAATTATATTAATTAAAGATAAATGTTGGAAATTAAACCTACATTTTTTATTACACACTTTGCACATTTACAATACAAGACTGGGAACATAAAATTTGAAATCGAATTGAAATCACTTTTACAAAGGAGTAATTCAGGACAGTATTAAAACAGCACATATGTTGACAAAGAGGAGCAAAATTTAAACATACATTTACAAGCGCAAGTCAGTTGCTCTGGGGGAAATCTCATGGAGTAATATAATCCCAAATGCAGATCCCAGATTAAGAGGGAAGTGTTGTGTTTGCCTGTAGTTCTCTTGGTATGTTGTCTCTCTGGTACAGATTCCATTCAGTAGGTTCCAAAATTCCCTGTGTTCCTCTACCTGCACATTCATACCCTCCATTTACGGCACTGGGACTCTGTACCCCCAATTCACATCAAATGTCCCTTGTGAGACAAGTGCAGACAAACAAATGAAGAATAAATAAAACAGTGTTACAAATGTCAGCTTGTGCTCTCAGCGGCGTCACATGGGAGCAAAAAAAGCTCCAAAATAATGAAACATTATGAGCAAGTGCAGTTTATCTCAGTGCGCACCGGAGCGTGAATCAAACCTCTCGGTTTCCTGCGACTTCTAGAGGTTTATTGGAGAACATGGATCAGATTGTCAAGGTCTTACCCAGAGGACTGGGTCACTTTACCTTTAGTTCACAATTGTGTTTCTGCAAGGTTAAAAATAATACACCTCATTCTGCTGTGTGTAGGGCCAACGACTCTTGGATATAAGATTATGTTAACCTCATTTTATTGCACTGTTTTGCAGATGCAGTTGGTTCGGATGGCTTGGGTAGATTGGAGAATAAAAATGGAAATTGTCATACAAACATTTCTGTTTTGTCTATTGTTGTTTCAATAGTTGGCTGGAGTCAGGGTGCACATGTTTTTTTTTTTGTTTTTTTTTTACAGAAAAGTTGTGTTTACAATGAAATAATGACAGTTTGCAAGATTAGTCACATCAGATCTTTAAAATATATTCAGAGTTTTGTTTTAAACTCCCTCACCATTAAGCAGATTATTTTTTCCCATGCCAGTGCAGTATTTTATTTTATTTTATTTTATTTATTTTATTTTATTTTATTTTATAATTGTTCACAACAAGACCAGGAACGTGTTTAAAGTAAGTAGGTTATTATGTAAGTACATTATTTCACAACATTTTGTTTTAGTTGAAAAGGAAAGTCATTAAGGAGAAATAATTATTACATTTTGACTAAACTTTATAGACAAACTTTTTTTTTTTTTTTTTTTTTTTTTTTGGTATTAATCATTCATAAGACCAGGAATGAGTTTTAAGTAAATAAATTATGTCAAACATGACTTTATGTTGACATTATAATTTTATAATAATAAGTTCATGGCATCAATTTTACTCAAAATAAATGTAGCAAATGGTTATTCTGTTCGATTCTATTCTATTCTATTCTGTGTTCTGTTCTATTCTGTTCTGTAGATGAAAATTGTCATAAAATATTTCTGTTTTTATCTCATGTTGTTTTTGGATTTGCCAAAGTTTGCAAAGTTAGTGACTTTATCTAATCTTTTAAAATATATCTTTTAAAATCTTTTAAATATATTCAGGGTTATGTCTCTGATAACCCTGTCTCTAATATACACTTTATTGCCAAAAGTTTTGGGACGCTTGACTTTACATGCACATGAATTTTAATGACATCCCATTCTTAATCCATAGGTTTTAATATGGAGTCGGCCCAGCCTTTGCAGCTATAACAGCTTCAACTCTTCTGGGAAGGCTTTCCACAAGGTTTAAGAAATTTAAAATTTTTGACCATTCTTCTAGAAGCGCATTTGTGAGGTCAGGCACTGATGTTGGACGAGAAGGCCTGGCTCGCAGTCTCCGCTCTAGTTCATCCCAAAGGTGTTCTATCGGGTTGAGGTCAGGACTCTGTGCAGGCCAGTCAAGTTCCTCCACAACAAACTCGCTCATCCATGTCTTTATGGACCTTGCTTTGTGCACTGGTGCGCAGTCATGTTGGAACAGGAAGGGGCCATCCCCAAACTGTTCCCACAAAGTTGGGAGTATGAAATTGTCCAAAATGTCTTGGTATGCTGAAGCATTAAGTGTTCCTTTCACTGGAACTAAGGGGTCAAGCCCAACCCCTGAAAAACAACCCCACACCATAATCCCCCCTCCACCAAACATTACACTTGGCACAATGCAGTCAGGCAAGTACCGTTCTCCTGGCAACCGCCAAACCCAGACTCGTCCATTGGATCGCTAGTCAGAGAAGCATGATTCGTCACTCTAGAGAACACGTCTCCACTGCTCTAGAGTCCACCATTTTTTATACAGTAATAAGTTACAACGTATCAGTCAGATGGCTTTTTCTGTCTAAATACCTAAATAAGCTGCAATAGTGACCTGCCCTTATGACATCCATCAATTTGAGACTATCAATTGCATATTCAACTTCATCCTCTGAATTATATTTGTGAAATAATCAATATTTATTACTTTTGGATGGACAGACTATATGTCATTTTTAACTGCTCATGCCGTATCATTATTTAAATTATTTTTCTTCCATGCTGACCTATTATTGTGGTATAGTGTTTTCAGATGATAATTTTAGATCAACATGCCTCTAAATGTAACATAAAATCCAAACAAATGGCAGTTCGTCAGTCTGCATGTTGTCTAAGCAGGCTGTTCTTGGCCAGAATAAGCTGCAGTGTGGACCAGATTGTAGTCATAAGTCTGTTTTAATGAGTTCAACCCTTTTATCTCCCTTCCTCTCTGGCAGGCGGTTTTCTCTCTCTAACTCTCTCCATTGTCAGCTCACACTTTTGACATACATGATTGCGTTTGGATGCACATTGCCATTTTGGATGGTGATTGCCCATTGCATTGCCATATGGTAACGTCCCTCCTGGACAATGAAACAAGATGCTAAGTGGCTGTGGAACGCGAACCAGCCGGGCTCGAGTTAACGCCTCTTACGTCTAATTGAGAGCCGGCACAAAGCCGTTTCCTGCATCTCAAGCCCATTCAGATCATCTATTGTTTTAGAGCTGCCTCTCGCTGCACAATAGAGTGCTTTATTTCTCATCGGCCTTGACAGCGAGAGGGAAGAGGCTGCTATTTTTAAAAGCATGTGGGTGACCGCGTTAGCTAATAAACGCTCGCGTTACACCAGCCAGCACAGAGAAGAAGAAAGACCGGGAGAGAAAGAGAGACAGACGCGGTACGCTCGGGCATTCAACAATTTGCAGCTGCACAATCCTGACTTCTCATTACACAGAAAATCCACTCCCATCAGCTGCAACGCTCCTTCAAACACCACCTCCTATATTTTATTTAAAGCTCTCTCTATGAATAGTATTACCATTGAACACAGGCAAACAGGCATCAGCCATTCTCTTGCTAATGTACCGGATGATGTAGTCACATGTCACGGCGCTAGAAGTCAATTGTGTGCATTTTACCCCTCCTTCTCTCGTGGCTACCACATCCGATGCGATTTACCGTTCATGGCCATTTAGGAAGACACGTCTGCTCACTGTGAGAAAGGAAAAGATTCACATTAGATGAACTGAATGTTCCCTGCCAGTTCGTTAGAATTGGCGGTACTTGATGGATGGTTATAGATTTGCTGCTCCAGCAGCGTTTGTCCCTAATTGGAGTCTTATCTTGACTTCTGTAAATATACGGGCATTGACTGGCCAGTCAAATGCATTAGCTATTGTGTTGGTGGCACCTCATTTGTTTTCGCCACAAAATTCTTTTCACAGCATACAGGTATGCAGACAGAGTTTCATAAACACTGTGTATTTGCACTTTCGAGAGCTTCATAAGCCTGGTGACATGTTTGGACTCCAAATGCTGGTATGATACTGGTATCAAATACATAAATGTGAAAGTGATGCATTACTTCAAGTTTGACTGTTCATTCTTTTTATTAAAAAAAAGGTTTTCCTTGTCATCTTTAATCGAAATGTAAAATACTTAGCTTTGGTTAGCATTGTAAGTTAATGCTAATCAATTGTCAAGCCAGTGGTTGTATAAACGCACACAAAAAGGAAGATAAAGGTTAAATGGCAATATATAATAAATCTACAGGATAATCCACAAGAACAGAGTATGTAGTATACAACACGTCAATAAACTGATGACACCGGATAACTCAAAAAGAATTGAGCATATACGGTATACACGTGATAAGTATATTAATGAGTGAACAACTGAACATAATGAGTGACCATGACAACAAATGATTGACAGAACTGTGACACCAATAGCCAAATTGAGCAATTGATTTTTTTTTGTTTTTTTGTAATACACACTTTCTAATATCTTGTCATTAGTTCATAAAGGGGTCATTCAAAAATTAAAATGTTATCATCATTTGCTCACATTCATGTCATTCCAAACCTCTATGAAAATTCTTTTTTTTTTTTTTTGGACCCCATTGACTTGTGGTATGGACAAAAAACTGTTGAAACTATCTTCAAATGACATGATGGTGAGTAAATGATAACACAATTTGCATATTTGGATGAACTACTCCTTTAACTAACTCCTTTTCCTTGGATGTGCTCTTTGATACCGATCTTTCATTTGAAAGCCACGTTTCTAGCATCTGTAAAACTGCATTCTTCCATCTTAAAAATATATCTAAACTACGACACATGCTTTCAATGCAAAGTACTGAACAGTTAGTTCACGCGTTCATGACCTTAAGGCTAGATTACTGTAATTGTAATTGCTCTACTGGGTGGTTGCCCTGCTCGCTTAATAAATAAACTGCAACTGGTCCAAAACGCAGCAGCTAGAGTTCTTATTAGAACCAGGAAGTATGACCATATTAGCCCGGTTCTGTCAACACTGCACTGGCTCCCTATTAAACATCGTATAATTTTTAAAATCTTGCTTATTACTTACAAAGCACTAAATGGCCCAGTACTTGAACGAGCTCCTAACGTATTATACTCCATCACGTCTATTGCAGTCTCAAAATTCTGGCCAGTTAATAATACCTAGACTATCAAAATCATCTGCTGGCGGTAGATCCTTTTCCTATTTAGCACCTAAACTTTGGAACAGTCTTCCTAGCATTGTTCGGGAAGCAGACACTCTCTGTCAGTTTAAATCTAGACTAAAAACACATATCTTTACTATGGCATACACATAGAACATTATCAATTTCTATTATTTAAATTAGCTAAATGATTGTTAGCATTAACTAGGTCTGCCGGAACCGGGCACACTTCCCATAACACCTGATGTACTCGTTACATCATAAAAAGAATGGCATCTACGCTAATGTTAGTCTCTCTGTTTATCCCGAGGTTTACTGTAGTCTGCCGGATCCAGATCACATGGTGGACCTGCGCCTAGACATGACCACAACGCAACCCTGAAGTGTCGACAGAGACCGTGTCAACTAGACTCTCCCCTGTGAAGGCCTCCTTCCCTTCCCTTCCCCTCTGTACAGATAAAAACACATATGAACACATACATATTCAAACGCACTTGCCTATAGGCTAAATACGTAATGCTTGCGTACATGCCGTCGCCGTTTTCGCAGATTCACCTTTTTTGGTGTTTGCGCGTGGATGGTGGTGGTATAGTTTCAAAACTATTTCAAAACCTACTTCATGGTTTGTGCTCTCCAGCCACCAGATGCTGTTGCTGTGCGGACGGGCGTCTGGAACACATTGGGGGTTTTCTGTTTTAGCTGAGGATAGTGTTGTTTAAGTGGTGCCAAATTAAATAACTAATCAGGTTTTACAACAGAAATTAATCCATAAAAAACTTATTTTAGCTTTTTTTTTTTTCTAAAGCAAAATTAATTTCCTATTATCACTGTAAAGCTGCTTTGAAGCAATCTGTGTTGTAAAAAGAGCGATATAAATGAAGGTGACTTGACTTAACACTGCAATTTATTGTTGGTTATAGTTAATGTAGTTTTAATACACCTCGATTGATTCAAAATGGTTGCAGATGTTGTTTCATGTTAACTGTAACGATTACATGCTAACCAAAATAATACATTAATATATCAGCAAATTTCTGTCACTTTCGTCTATGGAAGCCCGTTTCCACCAAAGTTGATTAAAAAATATGATTCTTTAAGTCATAATAAGGAGAAACTTTCTCATAATTATGACTTAGTATCTCATTATAATGTGAAAGTTTCTCATTATTTTGATTTAGTATCTCATAATAATAAGAAACTTTGGTCATACTTTAGATTAGAGTCCAATTTTCACTGTTAACTAACTATTAACTACGACTTTGCCTCAGTAAGCTCCTAATTACTGCGTAGTTAGTAAGGTAGCTGTTAAATTTAGGTATTTGGTAGGAATTGAGTAGGATTAAGGGATGTAGAATATGATCATGCACAATAAGGCATTAATATCCCAGCAAGCAATAGCCATCATTTCACTGTCTCAATATAGTCCGGTTTGGCTATGAGTAACCCACTTCTACCCACTGTTGTTTTTGCCAAAATAACTTGCGAGATGTATGATATTCTATCATGTAAGCACAATCAACATTGATTACAAAGTGTTTGGTTTCATTTCTTTGACAAGTTCATGTTCTAGATGACTAGTCTATTCTTGGGCTATGGTTAGACGTCTATTAAATTTTCACTGACAGCCCAAATTTTGCCTTGTTTTAGCCTAGACGTCAGGACGGCTATTAGACGTCTTTTAAATGCAAAATTGCTTGCTGGGATGTGCTTAATAAGTACTAGTAAACAACCAATATCCTAGTAATATGCATAAGTAACTAGTTAATAGTGAGAATTGAACCCTAAACTAAAGTGTTACCGAAACCTTTTATAATAATGAGAAACTTTATCGTAAAAATTAGCTATTTTCTCGTAATAATGAGAAACTTTCTCAAAAAAATTAGTTATTTTCTTATAATAATGAGAAACTTTCTCGTAATAATGACTTATTTTCTCGTATTTATAGGCATGCGCAAAGCAGCAGAGCAGAAGGGAGTGGCAGGCTAGTGACATCCGCTGAACAGTTGTTAAAGTCAGTGTAATCTACAAAGTGCAATCTATAGTATCATTTAAATAACATAAATTATTAATTATCAGCATATTTTAATAATTATAAATTATCTTTCATAATTTTCCTTACGCACAAATAGGTGTGGAAGTGGAATTCAGAAGTGCTTGTGCTCACGGTGGAAAATGTTTTGCATGAACGCGGCAGCTTACAAAACTATCAGATTAACGATGGAATATGACATTTATTCGTTAAGTTTAAGTGTATGTCTTCATTAAATGTATGGGTATGTGTTAATATTAACACATGTATTTTGCAGATGCGTCTAGGCTATTTGATGTGCAGGTTCATCTTGAAGATATCCTAGACATACAGAAAACACCTTTAAGATGTTTATGACATAGGGGACATTTACACAGAAATGGGCAGTGGAATGGGGAAAAACGCAAAGTCTTGAGACACGTTATTTAAAAGCTGAACTTCTTTTCAATTGAGCCATGCTATGCACGAGACGCATGTATTTTGTTCAAACACAAAAATTCAAATGAATGTTACAAATGAATAAAAGACTATACAGTATGGAAGCCCGTCTCATATACTGATAATTTAGTGTTATTTAGTGTTATTTAATGATATTATAGATTACACTGACTTTAACAACTGTTTTGCAGAACGTGCCATGCTTGCTGTGTTCTCGCATTTACACAGCTTTGACTAGCGGATGCCGCTAGCGTGCCACTCCCTTCTGCTCTGCTGCTTTGCGCATGCCTAGAAGTACGAGAAAATAAGTCATTATTACGAGAAAGGCTGCATCCAAAATCGCATACTTCCCTACTATAAAGTAGGCAAAAAACAGTATATGACAAAAGAAGCATGTCCGAATTCACAGTACTCATAAAAAAGTAAGCAAAAAGTACCCGGATGACCTTACTCAAGAGAGTATGCGAAAGAGTAAGTCATTATTATGAGAAAGTTTCTCATTATTATGAGAAAATAAGTCATTATTATGAGAAATTGTCTCATTATTGCGAATTTTTCCCAGAATATTATAACATATTAATTCATTATAATGAGACAGTATGTCATAATAATGAGAAACTATCTCATAATTACGACATAGTATGTCATAATAATGAGAAACTATCTCATAATTACGACATAGTATGTCATAATAATGAGAAACTATGTCGTAATTATGAGAAAGTTTGTATGTCATAATAATGAGAAACTTTCTCAATATAATGAGATACTAAGTCATAATTATGAGAAAGTTTCTCATTATTATGACTTAAAAAATCATATTTTTTACTCAACTGTGGCGGAAACGGACTTCCATATTCGTCAGCAGTGGAGTTACTTCGAATTTCATTTATAAATCCACATAAAAGTTCCTAGCAAGATTATAATTACTTTAGAGTACTCCAGCATTAATAGCTAATGCCACGATATTGGGCATAGAGAGCCAATTTATATCATTAATGTGTTTTATCACTAATAGCAATCTGATTAGTGAGTGTTACCTCATATTATTTCTGTATGAGTTTCCCCAGCATGTTCAAATAACTGCAACACTTCTTATCTCTTGATCACAACCAGGACAATTTATCTCCATTAAGGATGACAGCCGGGGTGTGTTTGCATGTGGCAGGAAACTGATATCACATTAAACTATCTAATGCATGCATGTATGACCTAATTTTATAGTGAATCTTATGATTTGGTAAATTCCATAAACACAAAAGCAAAAGAAATAATTGTAAACCATGTTTTAAGGTCTTTATGTTGACTCTCTTAATTGCATTGATAACAAATAATCTTTCTATACAATTATATTGCCATAGAGTTAAAGTTAATTGAAAAGTATAACTAATGGTAAAAAAAAAAAAAATTCACTGTTTGGATTTAAATAGGCAAATGCTTAAGAGTCTATGATTGGATCATTATTGCAGCGATTACTATGTTTCTAGCATGTTATATGTTATATAGCAACAGTTCATCTAACCCTAATTGATGGAGTGTGTAGCTTTTCATTTCTTAAACAACCATGTAGGAAGACACATCATGGCCATATTCCAGGATGACAATGTCAAGATTCATCAGGCTCAAATTGTGAAAGAATGGTTGAGAGGCAGCACGAAGAATAATTTTCACACATGAATTGGCCAAAAATTGATGGAAATAAATGTTGTGATGTTATTGTTGTGGCGCCGTGGCACACATTGGGTGACCATCACCAATCTGTCGCCGCACTTTCAGCCCTTTGGTCAGAACATGCCTTTCTACGGGTGCCCCTAGAACAAATGTCCAGGCATGTTGTTGTTACAATAGATGCCTCCAGAATGGGCTGGGGTGCTGTATGCAATGGGCACGCAGCCTCGACTGCAGTGACATATCAATTGCCTTGAGTTGCTAGCAGTACTGTTGCGGCTTTGACCATTGTTGCAGGACAAGCGGTCTGCACGGACAACACAGTGACGGTGGTATCAATGGTCAGGGTGATCTACGTTCACGTTGCATGTTGTAATGCCATCTCCTCCTCTGGTTTCAGGAGCGACTTAGATCGCTCCGTGCCATTCACATTACGGGCAAGCTCAATCGTGCAGCTGACACGCTCTCACAACAGCTCATGCTCCTTGGAGAATGGAGACTCCACCATCAGGTGGTCCAGCTGATATGGAGACGTTTTGGAGACACACAGGTAGACCTGTTCGCCTCTCCGGAGTCTGCTCATTTCCAACTGTTTTATTCCTTGACCGGGGGGACCCTCGGCACGGGTGCATTGGCACTCAGCTGGCCCAGGGGCCTACGCAAATATGCGTTTCCCTCAGTGAGCCTGATTGCACAGACACTGTGGAAGGTCAGAGAGGACGAGGAGCAGGTCTTGATGGTTGTGCCTTCCCGGCCCACCCGGACCTGGTTCTCTGACCTGATGCTTCTCATGGCAGCCTCTCCCTGGCAGATTCCCCTGAAGAAGGACCTGCTTTCTCAGGGACGGGGCACCCTGTGGCATACGCGTCCAGAGCTCTGGAACCTCCACGTGTGGTTTCTGGACAGGATGCGGCAGACTTAAGTGGCCTACCAGCAGTGGCCTAGCAGTGCCGCCAGCAGTGGCCTACCCCTCTATGAGGCAAGTTTATGCCTTGAAGTTGAGTCTGTTGGTTGCTTGGTGTTCTTACTGTCGAACACCAAGTAAATGCCCGATCAGCGCCATTCTGTCTATCCTGCAAGAAAGATTAGAGCGAAGCCTGTCTCCCTCCACCCTGAAAGTGTATGTTGCTGCTATTGCGGCACATCACGATGCAGTAGACGATATGTTTTTGGGGAAAGCACAACCTGATCATCAGGTTCCTGAGAAGTGCGAGGAGACTGAATCCTCCTCGGCCATGCCTCATCCCCTCTTGGGACAACTATGTGGTACTAACAGCCCTACAGAGAGCGTAATTTAAGCCACTGCAGTTGGGGCACCTGCAGGCATTTTCAGTCAGCAAAACGTGCCTGGAATTTGGACCGGCTGACTCTCAAGTAATCTCCCGGCCTGGATATGTGCCCAAAGTTCTCACCACTCCCTTCTGGGATCAGGTGGTGAACTTGGAAGCACAGCCTTTGGAGAAGGCAGACCCAGCCCTTGTGTCGCTGTGTCCCATGCGTGCCCTGCAGATCTACATGGACTGCATGCAGAGCTTTAGAAGCTCAGAGCAGCTCTTTGCTTCGCGCTTCGAAGGTCAGCAGAAGGAAAAGGCTATCTCTAAGCAGAGGTTGGCCCACTGGATAGCCCACTGGATAGTGAATGCCATCGTCTTGGCGTACTAGTCCTAAGGTGAGCCGTGCCCCCTTGGGGTGAAGGCTCACTCCACGCGGAGTGTTGCCTCCTCCTGGGTGTTGGTGTGTGGCGCCTCTCTGGCAGACATCTGCAGAGCTGCCGGCTGACCTAAAACATTTGTGAAATTTTACAATCTCTGGGTGGAGCCGGTTTCTTCCTCTGTGTTGGGTACAAACAGGTGTTTTGCTTGCAGCGCCATTCCCCTCTTAGGGGAGATACGAGTGCCTTATTTGCTCTCCAGGTGAGTTCCCCGTCTGGCAAACCCTGGATGGAGTTTCCTCCAAGCATTTTTGGGCAGTCAGACGCGGCGAAGGTGTCAGACGCTAGGCCCAGTACTCGAGATGTATGCCCAGTCGGTCAGCCCCTGTACTGGGCTAGATGCTCCATATGTTGTGATTCCCTCCTATGTGTATTCTTCCACGGATCAGTTTCCCTGTTGGTAAACCCATGTCTTTCCCTGGGCAGATTCCACTCTGCCCCGTCTCTGCATTGGTAATGGTTCCATCCCTGTCTAGGCAGGACCTACCACAGGGATCTTCCATATGTAGTGCTGCCCCACGGGTCAGTCCATATGTGTATTTCCCATGTTACCTCCCTACGGGCAGGATGTGGTCTCCATAGTGTCTCTTTACACTTGGATTCGGCACGCTTCCCCAGTGTTATCTAACCAGTCATGGCTGTGTAGTGTAAAAAGAAAGAAACAGCAGCTATTGACCTTCCCCTTAGAAAGTTCTGTCCTTCCGTCCCAACAGGTTTGGAGGTCTATGTGACTTACATGGGGCGCTGGGAAAGGTCAGCGGTTGTGGTGCTTTCCATAGGGATCCCACTGCATCAGTCAGTTCTGATGTAATGTTGAACATGACTGACTGATAGGGAATGTCTCGGTTACTAATGTAACCTAATGTAATGTTACGTCCTGCCTGGGGGTTACATTAAAAAACCGAGACGTTTTGTATCATAATTTTATTTTGTCAGATGTAATACAAGCTATTTTCTCATGGATTTTGATAGGATTTATATTTATAATATTTAATAACAATACCTGAAATACTAAAAATACACAATATAAGGCTCTGGCATCTGAGCACATCTGTTGGCATGTATCCATTTTACAGCCAATTTTTATGTATCTTATTACTGGGAGCCCCTCATTAAAAATGGTAAAGAACAATGACATTTTAATATTTCATATAAATTTAATATTTGCAACAACAAATACTGACAAATACTGACAAATAATGCTGGGTGTAGATTGTTCTCCATGTTCGTAGCTCATTGGTTGTAGCTTGTTGGCAGTGTCTTTAGGAGATTTTATGTCCAGTAACATACGCTTTTTGGTTGATTTATTATTGTTTGGTATAGGATGCTATGTAGAGTGAACTGGAGAGAAATAAGGAGATACATTTCAGAAAATAGTTCTCCAAGAGAATTACTGCAACCATTTCCTTATATTTGAAAGGCATGCTTTAACCCTCTGAACCCGACGAGCGTCATTATCTTTAATGTGACCACACCCACGCGCGCACAAAGCGATTCACATGCTAATCGTCCACGTGAAGGAACGCAAACATAAATGCCCCCATCACCTCAAAACAAAGCATCAGCTTCATCATTCTTCTGCTTTTCATCGAGTTTGGAAGACATGCTGTGAGTTTACCTTGGATTTACCTCAGAAGAAGAAGAACGTGATTTTAAGATGAGAATTTTTAAGTTAAAACATTTATTCTGACTTACATTAGCGTGTTATTGTTGCATAAACTTCATATTGTAGGCTACTAGTTGAACTATTACCAGACTAAAATGTGTGAAATCCACGGAAACATGTTGAAATATGAAATATAGACAGGTAGGCAACCTTTTAGTGCTAAATAAATATACACGTATGACATGAGGATGTTTTTATGCTCTATAATGTAAAACACAGCATGATATAAAAGTAGTTTACACTAACATGATATTATGTTTAGACCAGTGTTTACTGTAAAATACTGTGTTCGTGGATATCTGCTTAAACGTAGATGTTTATAGTGAGGAGCGGCTCAATCGCATCAGTAAATGGTCTCTGTAAGCGCTGTGAGTTTGAAAAGTAAAATGCGCCAAACATTAGGCTATATGTTTTTACTCCAAACTCACTTCATAATGGCATAACGTATGAAACCATTTGAAGTAAGAAATGATAATCCATATAGGCTATTTTTCTCTAGTGTAGTGTACTGAGGTGTTCCTTTCTAGTGATTTATAGTTATAGGCCACCTGCATTTTTCCCAAAAAATTTAAGTTCCCTTTCAGTCGGTCACGTTCGACGTACGTCAGACGTCACCGACGAATTGGGATCACTTCTGGGAGCACTATCAGCTTCGAGTGTCTACAGAACGAGCCAATGCACATTGACGTGCAAGATTTGCATCTCGCGCTCCGCCCCGCGGCGTGGGTATAAATAAGGAATCAGATGCAGTACATATTTTTCTTCACTTTGGAGCCGAGCAGTTCTGTGCTTTCTCTGAAGAGTGTGTATACAGTGACTACGAGTCAAAAGCAAGCTTTCTGGACGGTGTTGGTGTGACGGCACGTACAGCGGTGATCGCGTGCATTGCTCAACAACTGCTGTTTTCATAGCATTTGAGGGGGCGTCTTCAACAAGTCTGCTGTTTATTCAGCTGTGAGAAGGTTCGGTGAAGGCATTTCTTATTGAGTGTGCACAGCAGGATTGCACTATTTCCCTGTCTGTGCACCGCGGTCATCCCTGGGTGCTTCAGCACTAAGAAAAGAGAGCTTTTTCCCTAAAAGAGTAACACGAGTGTGACACTGCGTCTTTTTAAAGATCACATTCCACTCGTGTGTTTCTGGATGTGCTCGTTCCCTATCCTCATTATGACGGCCACGATCACTGTCTCGCATGTCTGGACATAAGCATGCTAAAACTGCGTTCGTGGGTGGCTCATATTCTCTCAGGAGAACATGACCACATTGGCGCGCTGTTCGTTTCACCCTTCTCGTAAGGGCTTGAGCGTTCAGCACGCCGTGTGCCATCGAGCTAACAGCGCTTGGTGCTCTAGATGCGCGGTCGAGACTTTGAAACCTCAAACGGGGTGGAGTCCCTTCGCCTATTCCCCGATACTTCGGCTAATAAGCCTTGGTGACCTGAGGATTACAGTGGGGCTTTCCCCACCGAGTATGCCTCTGTGGGCCCCCTACTCCTCTATCACATCGCAAGCATGCTGAGACTGTGTTCGTGGGTAGTTCATGTTCTCTCATGAGAACATGATCACGTCGGCACATTGTTCGTCTTGTCTTTTTCATAAGGGCTTGAGCGTTCAGCGCGCTGTGTTCCGTCGAGTTTGACGGCCACATTCACTGTCTCACATGTCTGGCAGCTACAGGGTGGGATTGCTGGTCCTTCTCATGGGGGACCTAGCGTTTCATTCGGGGCTCCAGCAGAGGATCAGATGTCAATTGCTGCATCGGAGAGAGGGCTGTTATGCTCTGGAAATGAAAATGAGGCCCACTGTAATAGTGGGTGCTCATGCTGAATCAGATTCAGAGTTGACAGCCATGCTTTCCTGGGCTGCTGCACGCTCGGTCTAAAAGCTGAGTTTCGTGGCTGATGTATGGGGCGCAGCGCAACGCATAATTGCTTTTCCCTGCCCCCGTGCTTTTTTTCCAAGGATGTGCATGGAAAACTTGGCAGTAAGGTGTTGGCACCAGAAGGGCCAAAAGCTGCATAAAATGTTTTTTCTCTCTCACTACCCTTGATGGTGGGGCGGCAGTGCTACTGGCAGGCCACCTCTGCCCCGCATGTGATGGCCACCCTACAAGTCTACGGAAGGCCAAAGTGCTCAAAATGCACAAGGGTAGTTCTGAGCCGATTTTGAGCTGCGCCAGTGACTGACCGTGTTTAAAGTCACAGTGCTGGCCCTCGGCCAGATGATGTCCACCTTGGTGGTCCAGAAGCGCCCCCTAGCGAACCTTGCAGAGCTGCGAGAGGTTGTCAAAGTACGGTATCTCGATGCTCCCATCTCTCAAGGTGGTCTTTTCGGCGACACTGTCGAAAGCTGTGCCCAGCAGTTCTCCGCAGTTTAGAAGCAGGCTGAGGTAAACAAGAGCATGCCCCGACATGTTATCAGAGTCACTCGTGGGCTGCCCCTCAGTCTGCTCGTCGCAAAGGGCGTCAGTCTCACGTGGCCCCCCTAGGAGGATGACATCACCCGTTCAGCCACCAAGCGGTCGGTGAAAAAACACTCCTGAGACGGGCGACCCAGAGATGGACGGAGCTGCTCTTCCCCTGGAGGAGGGCGGGGTGGAGAATCTTTTGTCGAACTTCTGTTCCGCTACTGGCGTCACAGCCAGCAGTACTCAAGATTCTCAGTTAGAGCAATTTCTTCTATCTCTTGGTCCCAAGAGGGCTCGGTTGGCGGTCTGCGACGCTATGCCTTGCCACCCTCAGCCCCCTCTTCTATCGCCAGCGGGCAGCAGCGTGTGCGCTTAGAGGACGCAACTAGCCTTCCCATGCACCCCCTGCCCAATGGTGGAACCAGGCAAGTGCTGCACCACACACTCAGACCCCACTTCGGGCTGCTATGCCGTCCGAGTCTGGTCCCTGTGTTCCACCTCGCTGCCCCACCGTGGGTACATCTGTGGTTCCGTTGGTCCTGCTGGTACGGTCGCTGGGAGCCTCGCTAGTGCTTCCCAGCCCATCCCACAGGCTCATCCACACCATCAGACTCGGCTATGCGATTCAGTTCACCCAGCATCCCCCCTAAGTTCAGGGGCATTCAGTTCATCTCTGTGTTGAACAAGGGTGCTCCTGTGTTACAGGCGGAGGTCGCAATCTTACTGGCGAAGGACGCAATAGAGTCGGTTCCTTCAGCTGAAATGAGGACGGTGTTTTCAGCCCGTACTTCATTGTACCCAAGACAGGCGGTGGGTTATGGCTGATGTTGGACCTGCAAGTTTTGAATCGGTCCCTGCTCAGGCTGCCATTCAGAATGTTGATGCAGAATGCATCTTCGGATGCATCCGTCCCCAAGATTGATTTGCAGCGATCGACCTGAAGGACGCGTACTTTCATGTCTCGATTTTCCCTTGACACAAACTGTTCCTATGCTGTGCGTTCAAGAAACGGTCATACCCTGACCGTCATCAAAGTCCTACCCTTCTGGCACCTCAGCCAGTTGGGTCTTCGGGTCAACTGGGAAAAGAGCAAACTCTCCCTGTGCAGAGGATCTCTTTTCTCGGTATGGAGTTGGATTCAGTCAACCTAACAGCACGTCTCACAGAGGAGTGTGTTCTGTCGGTGTTGAACTGCTTGAATTCGTTCAAATGCAGGACAGAGTGCGCCGGATAAGTGCGGCCCCACTGAAACTTTTTCAGAGGCTCCTGGGGCATATGGCATCCACAGCCACAGTACGCCACTCAGGTTGCTTCATATGAGGCCGCTTCAGCACTGGCTTCACGACCGAGTCCCGAGATGGGCGTGGCAGAGCGGCACGTACCGGGTTCCCTTTACCACTGTCGGCAAACTTTCAGCCCGTGGTCAGACCCTTCATTTCTACGGGCAGGAGTTCCCCTAGAGCAGGTGTCTAGGCATACCGTGGTTTTCACAGATGCCTCTGCAACCGGCTGGGGTGCCACGTACAACGTGCATGCAGTCTCGGGTCTGTGGATGGGGCCTCAACTGCATTGGCACATCAACTGCCTCGGGTTGTTAGCAGTACGTCTTGCGCTGGGCCGCTGGGCCTTCGCATGTCACAACTCGCCCGCCATCTCCTCCTCTGGAGTCAGAAGCATCTGAGGTCGCTTCGCGCCACTCACATTCCGGGCCTGCTCAATCGTGTAGCCGACGAGCTCTCACGACATCAAGTGCTTCCGGGAGAGTGGAGACTCCACCCCCAGGTGGCCAGCTGATTTGGAGGCGCTTCGGGACCGCACAGGTAGACCTGTTTGCCGCCCCAGACACGTCGCATTGCCAGTTGTTTTATTCCCTGATTGAGGGGACCCTCGGCACGGATGCACTGGCACACAGCTGGCCCCGGGACCTACGCAAATATGTGTTTTTCCCCAGTGAGCCTTCTTGCACAGACACTGTGCAAAGTCAGGGAGGATGAGGAGCAGGTCTTTGCTATTTGCTTAATGAACTGTGTTCATTCATTTGCCAGAGGAGAACTGGCCCCCAACTGAGCCTGGGTTCTCCCAAGGTTTTTTTCTCCAATGGAATTTTTGTTCCTTGCCACTGTCGCCTATGGCTTGCTTAGTGGGGACATTTAAATTGCAACTCATGCTCCTCACGACAGCCCCTCCCTGGCCCATTCCTCTGAGGAAGGTCCTGCTTTCTCAGAGATGGGGCACCCTCTGGCATCCACGTCCAGACCTCTGGAAACTCCATGTCTGGTTCCTGGACGGGACGCGGAAGTTCTAGGTGATCTACCCCAATCGGTGGTAGACACATCACTTTGGCTAGAGCCCCCTCCTCGAGGTGCCTCTATGCTTTCAAGTGGAACCTGTTTGTTGAGTGATGCTCTTCCCACCGGGAAGACCCCCGAAGGTGTTCGATCAGTTCTGTGCTCTCCTTCCCGCAGGATGGGTTGGAGAGAAGGCTGTTTCTCTCCACCCACAAGTGTATGTTGCCACTATCACCGCACATCACGATGCAGTTGATGAATCTTTGGGGAAGCATGATCTGATCATCAGGTTTCTGAGGGCGGCGAGGAGATTAAATATCTGGATATGTGCCCAAGGTTCCCACCACCCCTTCCGGGACCAGGTGGTGAACCTGCAAGCGCTGCCTTCAGAGGAGGCAGACCCAGCCCAGGCTTTTCTCTGTCCCATCCGCGCTCTGCGGTTATACATGGACAGAATGCAAAGCTTCAGGACCTCAGAACAGCTCTTTATCTGTTACGGAGGCCAGTAGAAGGGAAAGGCTGTCTCCAAGCAGAGGATGGCCCACTGGATAGTGGATGCCATCACCTTGGCGTACCAAACCCAAGGCGTGCCTCGCCTGCTTGAGTTGAGAGCCCACTCCGCTAGGAGTGTTGCCTCTTCCTGGGTGCTGGCACATTGCGCCTCGCTGGCAGATATATGTAGAGCTGTGGGCTGGGCGACACCTAACACGTTCGCTAGATTCTATAGCCTCCATGTAGAGCCGGTTTCTTCCTGTGTGCTCGCTTCAACCAGCCAGTAACACCGAAGTACCTGTTCTTGTGTCGGCTTGCTGCGCCATTCCCCTCCTCATGGACCGGATAAGTGCGCTTATATTCTCCAGTAGAGTTCCCCAGATTGGCGAACCCTGTCGAGCTCCTCCGCAACCCGCGGCAGTCAGACGTGGCGGAGCGTCTGACGCCAGGCCTAACACTCGTATGCATTGGTGGAACCTGTGTTAGGCTGGGTATCCATATGTTGTGACTCCTACGGCGGTCCCATATGTGTATTCTTCCACAATACAGCTCTCTACGGCGAGCCCTTGTCTTTCCCTTTGCAGAGTCCGCTCTGCCATCCCTGCCAGGTGTTGTTTCCCCCTTGTATTGGCCGGAGCCACCCCAGGGACATTCCTTACGTTGCACTGCCCTAACTGGCCAGTCCATATGTGTAACTTCCACATGATACCTTCCTTTGGGCAGGATGTGGGCTCCGCAGCGTTCCCTTCCCCTGGAAGGGGCATGCTTTCCCAGTGTTCAATAGTCACTGAATGGGTCATGCGGAACGTAGTGATTGCTATCTGCACAAGTCTTCCGCCCTAGTATGGGGGCCTGAGAGGTTTGTGCAGGGCACTGGAAGTGGCAGTAACTGTGGTGTTTTCCATAGGGATCCCAATTCGTCTGTGACGTCCGACGTACGTCGAATGTGACCGACTGAAAGGGAACGTCTCAGTTACATATGCAACCCTCGTTCCTTGAAGGAGGGAATGGAGACGTACGTCCTGTCGCCAAAGTTGCTGTGCCATCGCTGTACAGCCAAGTCACTAGCTCGGCTCCTCAGTGTAAAATAATGTGTACTCCATCTGCTTCCTTATTTATACCCGCGTTGCGGGGCGGAGCACGAGATACAAATCTTGCACGCCAATGTGCATTGGCTCGTTCTGTAGACACTCGAAGCTGATAGGGCTCCCAGAAGTGATCCCAATTCGTCTGTGACGTCCGACGTACGTCTCCGTTCCCTCCTTCAGGGAACGAGGGTTACATACGTAACCGAGAGGTTTTCTGTAAAGTAAATATTATTATTATTGTTATTATTATTTTATGCAGCCCTACAAGTATGTGCCTACAAGGCACAACAAACCTGGTGTTCTTTATATATAGTTTCTGTGAATTTTATATTGTAGCTAATTTTAACCAGAAAAATCACAATTGGTTTTTTTTTTTTTTTTTTTTTTTTTTTTTTACCAAATCGTGCAGTCCTAGTTGCTCCTGATATCAGCATGTTCACAGTTGTGACTTTTTGTCCTCCGTTATGTATATATGGATTATGTTGTGCTGTAAATAAATGCAAACAAATCAAAAAGCCATTCTTTTAATCTCTTCACATTCTTTGTTCAAGTTCCCTCACAGTCAAATTCAGCTGACAGGGCCATTAAGGGAGTGTCTTTGTCTTCCCATGTGTGAAACACATCAATATTCATGATGATTCACACCCTCCCGCATAAGTCTTCCTGACACAAAACATGTCTTACACATTTTAAATCAATATATTGTTTTATGTGAATGAGTGGGCAGGTTGATTTTCATATTGTCATGAAGCAAAAATTCTAGCCTATGTGATCCAGTTATCAAAAGTCTTGTGAACAAATATTCAGTATGGGTTTTATGGCCTTATTTCAGTGACTTAAAAAATATTTTATTTCACAAACCACGCATAAATGTCATTTTCTCAAAACTACAAACTTTTACATACATGCAGCTCATATTATTGCAGCAGAGTTTGTGTTGAATACAGAGTAATCAGACTTTAGCCATGAAAATGTTACAAGTAACAGAAATAAGCACAAATGTCAGGGCATGTCAAAACACCTCCAGGGCCCAGAAAACAGCTCAGGGTTCAGAGGGTTAAGATAGAAATATAGATAAATCTTTAAATTTCAAATGCAGAAACAGTATAAAATGGAGTAGTGCTGGAGGTATAATTTTAATTTGTCCAGTCTGGTTATCATAAACATTTTGCAAAAAGGGCAGTGGTAAAGACTGCAACAGTTTTTGCACTGTTGCTGCTGAGGTAATTCTTTATACCTCTCTGAATTGTAGTATGTCCCTACAAGAGATGAAAAAAAAAAAAATGCATTATACACATATTATTTTAACTTTGACAAAATTGATAACAAACTTTAAGCACTCTAGAGCAATAATTAGAACCCTGATGTATATATTGATGTATATATAAACACCTGCACTTTTAAAATGACACAAACTGGAAAATCCACACAGGGAGATTTTTTTTCCCCCAAAAGAAATGTCAAAAGTGTAAGGTGTTTCACACATAACACTATAACGAGTGCTATAGTGCTGCACACAGGAAGATTTTATGGGTGAATGTTTGAGCATGACGTTGATGGATCATTGTGTTGATCAGTTTTCAGGGGCGGAGCCAAGCAAGTGACCCAGCACAGTTGTGTCGTGGGGGGGCACTCTTCTCTTTTGGAACGTCACTGTGCTTCCAAAACTGTTTCTGTGACAGTTGCCATGGAAACTGGGAGACTCTGATTCGCCCTAAGAAGTTTGTGTATGAGTGTGCATATATGAGTGCATGAGAGAAAGAGAAATATGAGGCTTATTTGTGTATTACTTTTACAATCTGTTCTTATCTACACCGACTGTGTGTGTGTGTGAGTGTGTGTGTGTGTGTGTGTGTGTATGTGTAAAGGAGATTGATGATTTATTTTAGTGCACTTGCAGTTTTTGTGAGGCCCGTTTCATCATTGCACAGTTGGAAAATCTTTATTTTTTTGGCTGTCAATGTGCTGATGGGAGATTTTTATTCCATGTAGCAACCCTAAGTGATCAAATAATCTCCATGCTCAAATATCTAATATGCTTTTTTATTTAATAGATTATATAAATGGCAATAAAAGGTGCTTCCTCCTCCTCCAAATAGTTAACAGAAATAAGTTATTAAATGATGGGGGAGGGATGTCACCGGATAGGTGGTTGCCATGGCAATGGACCGGAGAATTTGTGGGAAAGCTTATGGCATTTTCCTCTTATTCTGCAACACAGACATGACTTGGACTCTTTCGACTACACTGCAACAAATTACTTCCTGCTTCTCAGAAGTTTGCAGATCTTCACAGGGAAGAGAAACTCGCTGGAATGTGTTCCGTATTACATCCTCTCAGTTTTTCAGCAATTTTTTTTTCTAAGGGTGTTTGCAGAACAGTATTTATTCTGATGTCAGTGTTATTCCGATGTCTGTCAATACTAACAATCAGCTCACTACCTCAAATAAACAACCTTGTATACATATCCTTGTGAGCAAGGCTTGACATTAACACCCGCCAACCCGCCATTTGCGGGTGGATTTCAGCTGTGGCGTGTAACACAGTCACTCCCACTAGCCACTTTGGTGGGTCTTCTCAAAAGGCATCTGTTATAATCGCGATGCGCATTATAACCAATCACACGCAATTCTGTTGAGCTTATAAATGCAATGTCATAATCAGTGGCGTTTAGATTAATCATCGCTGAAACGCCAGAGTTTTGTTCAGAGCGCGCTCTCACTCACTGAAATCTGCACTCTCATCAAAGCAGAGATGTGCGTGCGATGTACGTAGGAGATTAATTAATCATACAGTGATGGACTGTTTTTGTTCTATTTCAGCAGTAAAAATAGTTTCAAACAATTATCACAACAGAACCATAGCGCACCTGATGTGACTGGCATAAAGCTGGCTTGACGTTGGACGATATTTGCGAATTTAGGGACCGCCTTTAAAGTTACATACGACATTGGTATACACGTTTCTAACTTCAATAGCATTTGAAGAGAATGACTTACAGTCATAAAACCAACTGTAAAGTGTTCATCATGCACACCTTTTATATTTTTTATATTTAATAAAATAAACTTCAAGTCACATGAAAATATGGATATTTATTTCACTAGGCTACTGTATGGGCTCATACACAAAATATGCTAGATTTAAATATGTCATAGCTGATAGAAATAAAAATCTCTTTTTTTTTTTTAGACAAACAGCTGTTGATGACCTGTCATGTTATACATTTCATGTAGACTTGATTTGGATGTCTACAGTGGTAATTTACATATAGCCAACAACAAATTTCCTAACAACAAAATTGTGGCCAGTGAAAATGCTGAGTGGCGAGTAACTTTGGAAAACCACTAGCCACTTTGGCTGGTGAGCAAAAAAGTTAATGTCAAGCCCTGCTTGTGAGAGCATTATCATAATATAAGCTAATTAGTGCTCGCTAAAGCAACTATCTCTATTAATATAGCTACAAACCACTAATTTGCTGTGTAAAACTTTTATGTATAACTGTTTGTGCTACAGACATTTTGTGCAATCAGACTGACAATTTTGGCAGCAAGAAATCATGTACAGTAACAATCACCCAGAACACCACATAGTAATGTCCAGGCAACCCCCTACAACACCTTATACTGTGAATATATTGTAATTTTACTGGTAAAAGACTACGGTAACGGTAAGTTCCATTAAGGTGAAAAACTGTAATAGATGGGACATTTTATGTCATTTTCCAGTAAAATTCTGTTAAATGTACAGTGTTTGGAAGTGGAAAAGAATAAGTTATATTGTAATTTACAGTGGAAAAAAACATAATTGATATTCCCAGCATTCTCTGTGTAACAGCTCACATTTGATGTTTTTTCATTGAAATAACTTTCTTTTTAATCAGTTATTTGGCTTTTATATTACTTCTTATGTTGTTAAATTAACATTTATTGCATTATTTTAATTGGTGTTTTGTGTCTGTTCTGTGTTCTGTGTGTGTATTTTTGACACCAAGCACCATCTATATACAGTAGTAGTGTTTTCTTCAATGTGTGGAATGAACTTTGATTCATCATGTGGCTTTCTCTTTACCACCTGTGTTTTTAGATGCAGTGTAAAGGTAAATAAACAGATTTTAGTATTTAGTAATATTTAGTAATATATGACCATTATTTCAGTTAAATGTATAATTGTTTATTAATATGTTAAAATGTAAATTAAAGTTAATCCTGTAAAACCTAAAATGTTGCTTTTGTTATCAGTCCCCGCTCCAAGCAGGATTCGAATAGGTGTCTCTGGTATGGGAGGTAGGCACAATAACAACAACGCTAAAGGCTGCAGTCTCTAGTGCGCCTATTGAGGCTATGGGAGTATGGTTTACATGCACAGTTCTTACTAGCTTGCTTCCGTTACACACACCCCTCTAAACCTCACTCCCATTCGTATCATGGCATCAAATGTAACCCCTCGGTTCTACTCGCATCTCTCCGAGCGGGATTCAAACCAGCGTTTCCAGCATGGGAGACGGGCGAGTTTTGCATGTGCAAGCATCACTCTCAAACACTTATAATACTCTGCACAGAAATGCACAACACTCACTTTACTGTCATACCAAACATTTTGTTCATAATTTCCTCTGATTTGACCATAACATTTCAATTGCAGCATTAATACAGAGCTAGTAAATGAGAACAGGCATGTCTGCTGTGACTCAACATGAACAGCTGGTACACGGGGTGGGTTATTTTTTCCCCAGAGTCTTGCTTGTTGATTGGAGGATGTTGCATGTTTCTCTCTATCGTGCTGAGAGTGGTGTGATAACAGAGTTTGTGTGGAATGCACAATTGTTCAAGCTGTGTGATATTTTCCTGTGCATGTGTGTGTGTTGGGTGGATGAGATCCAACGAAAGCCATCAGACAGTTTTGCCGATGTCTAGTGGCAACAATCACATCTGTGTACAGCCTGGAGTAGATAAATAAGCATTTACTCAGACTAGCACCAGAAACACGCAATAAGCTCCTCAACCTGTCTCTGTCATTTACCAGTACAGCGCCCAGACCTCCGAGTTCATCTTAGGCTCAGCTCTCTAGTGCTGAGAGACTTTAAGATGCTGGAAAGACTGCACTCTTGTACTGCAGTCTCAGTAAACGGAATTCATAGAATGTCCTTCTTACAGTTCTGCACATTATTCCTAGATTTTTGGAGCTCGTGCTGCCCCGATTAATTTTAGCCTAGGAGTTGGGACTGTAGTGGGGGTTCAGCTAAGTGCCCTCAGTATAAAGTGCAGCAGAGTTGCATTTACACTTTGAAGTGGTAGTAGAAATGGTGAGTCAGAAAACAAACAAATGCACAAAAAGGTGTTCTTGCAGAAAAAAAGGAAACTAATTTGGTTAAGTTCTGAAACTGTATCCCAACAGTTATTACAGAGAGGGCTATGTTTTTTGCCTATACATAGATACCATTAATTATAAAGTGAGGCACTATGCCTCTACCACCCATTAAGGCACTAGTTAGAATGGGTTATGTCTCTACCACTTGCATATTAATAATATATTTTGTTAATAAATAACTAGATGTTTTCCAGATATCCAAAAAGTCTCAGATGTTTATATTTAATTTAATTTATTTTTTTATTGTTTTGATTTGATTTTGATTTTTTTTTTTTTTATTGATATGTTGATATGTGTCACGTACAGGCTTGACTTGATAATCCAAACAAAGAAGAACGATGAACTCACATTTAATAAACACTAGAGAAACACCAGCATGAAACTTCAGCACAAGACAATGAACATAAGATAACTGAGGAACAGGTGAGACTAATCAATGAAACAATGAATAATTATGGCTGTGTCCAAAATCACCCCATATACCCCTAAATAAGGCACTATTTGAGGGGACAGACATTTGTAGTGGTGTCTGAAACCATAGTGGATGTTATCGAGTGCACTCATTTAATCCCACAATGCACTGCAACGAGTGTAAGACCGTTTTATGCTCAGCGATTAGAGAATACCCATAATGCATTGTGAGAGTCATGCGCCAAATGAATTCCCACACCTCACCAAAAGATGGTATCTGCCATCTGATCCAGAACCTGGTCCAATGTGGCTACAGCGTAATATCATACAGGTACAAATTCCTTTTTAAGTGATTATTTAATTGTTTTATGAAGGTTTGTGTATGCTAGGTTTCATGACATAGTTCAAGATAAATCTTTTCATTACTACTGGAGCTGCCAGTTTTCTAAGTTTCAAATAATTATTTAGCAGCAAGCACAAACTATGCAAAAGCGGCAGCCCTTCCGGCGCACTCAGTGTCCGAATTCACTTACTCGTTTTCATTCACTCCCTCAAGTGTATCATATTAGTGGATTTATGTAGGGAATAATGAATGAGGGTATGGGGGGGGGGGGGGTTTCGGACACAGCATATGACAACCAAGGAAACAGAAACAAAACAGGAAAAGGGAAACTAGGCAAAACGGAACAGAAAGAACTTTAAACTTAGAGTCCTAACAACACATAGACCAAAACTGTGACAGTATGTTTTTATATTGTTTTATTTTCTATTTTTATTTAATTTATTTTTTTCATATTTTATTATAATTTATTTTATCTAGCTCCTTGATCCAGCTGGAAAAGTGCTAACTGGCTTCTAGCTGGTCTAAAATAGCCATTAGCTGCAGCCACCAGATAATCATACCAGCTCATGGTGGACAGGCATGTTTGTGGAACATGGTAGCTGATCAACCATCTAATCACCAGCATGGAACAGCAAAAACCATGTTCCTACTCATGAACTGGATTTTCTAGCTTCAGACCGGTATCCCTCACTACACATGGATCTGGCATTAGCTGTGGTATCCACTTACCTCTAGTCTGGGGTTGCCTAGCACTGTGACCACAGTAACCAAGCAACATCAGAATTCACATATTACACTGCAGTCAAGGTCTTACCTGAGTGGGCACTGTTATGGATGCTCTAGCATTATTTAAAAAAAGTATCTCAGCTGTCAAGTTAATATGAGCAGGTTGTGTCGAACAATTTTTGTGCAAAACACAACTTTTAATGATTTGTCTACAACTTATTGTCAGAATCACAATTGTCCAGTAATAAAATTAATTATTACTCATAAGACTCAATTTTCTGATTGTTTCAGGATATTACTTTTCTCAAATGATAACGTTGGATTAATAATGGGTGTATTTACATGCACAATCTAAAAAACAAATGTTTGCATGTTCAATAAAATGCTATCAAAAATCAGCTTCCAGTGTGATCATCAACGCAGCGTAGAGTTCCACTTTGAAAGAGAAAGTTTGGGTTACGTTTTTAACCTCGGTTCTCTGAGAAGGTTTTGGTTAAAGATATCTGGTTTACCAGATAAAAGAATGCATATTAAGCTGTTTACATGACCTTACATGTTTAAATGTGTTCTATAATTGGAAAAAAAAGTGAATGATTTAAGCAAACCTCAATTGACACCTGGATTTCTGCATGTTACTGCATGTTTCACTAAATGATGTTTTATTATAAAATTTTAGGAGAAACACTTTCAAATGATCTATTTAATCAGCATGAGAGGAGGCCTTTATATATACGCAGCCGACTCACTTATATTCCTCAACAGTTTTCTGCATCCCTCCGCCACCCTGACTCCTCACTATCAGCTGGGTCCTATCCCAGCCAGGGATACGGGGAGAGTACTCTGGGTTCGGGCCCTCCTCTCGGACAGCACATCAAATACACATACTCTTTTACTCTATCCAATTATTTGTAATCTATCCAATTAAGTGTAAACTCGTGAACTGTGAAACAGTTCTGAGGTCAAGCCTTGAGAAAAATGTTAATTTTGAAATATCATGTAAACAAGTTTTTCTTGCAAGCCAGTTTACTGATTTGCATCAAAACAGGCATGCTACTTTTTGATATCATTGTTTTTGTACATGTAAACATATTCATTGGCTCTGTTCTAAAACCTACACTGCAAAAAATGTTTTTCTTACTTAGTATTTTTGTCTTATTTTCAGTCCAAATATCTAAAAATTCTTACATTAAGAAGCATTTACTAGGCAAGCAAAAGTTTTTGTCTTGTTTTGGGAAAAAATAACTCAAAATTAAGTGAGTTTTTGCTTAAAATAAGCAAAATAATCTGCCAATGGGGTAAACAAAATAATCTTGTTTTCTGTTTGAATTAAGAATATTTTGCTTACCCCATTGGCAGATTATTTTGCTTATTTTAAGCAAAAACTCACTTAATTTTGAGTTTTTTCCCCCCAAAACAAGACAATATTTTTTGCTTGTCTAGTAAATGCTTCTTGTTTTAAGAATTTTTAGATGTTTGGACTAGAAACAAGACAAAAATACTAAGTAAGAAAAGCATTTCTTGCAATGTAGTGAGCTGCCTTCTATTGCCTACATACTGCAGGCATCTACCATTTCAAGTGACCGATTGGATTTCTTGATGGTTTTAACTGGTTTTAGATGGGTAATGCTAGTTGGTTACTGGCCTGATACTGTTGCAGATAGACCAACTTGGCCAATGTAGCCATACTAAAATTGCTATGGATGTGCCCAAAAAACAACGTGATCAGATAAGTATGTATTTTATGTTAAATGCTGTTCTGTCATGACAACTCTTGGAGTGTTTGGCATGGTAATGGGTATGACAATGTTGATATGTTTGGTCTTGGTGGAATAGATCTGCTACGCTGCTGCTGCTGCAGAGCAAGTACAGGACTTGCTACTGCCAATAAATACACGACACGCTGCTATGAGCAAGTAAGATATGCTGCTGCTGTACAATAGAGCATACATGAATTACCTGTAGCAGATCTATACAGGTGGAGCTGGGAAAGGTGGAGGGTTTCTGAAAGCACGCTGCACTGCTAAGGCAAAAGCCACCAGAGTATTTGAAGGTTGAGCACGCAAGCTCATTGGCTACTAATACTGTCAGGGTTCTGTCACTTCGGTCTAGTTCTTGGTTTTGTGACAGAGCCCCGACACTCCTGTATTTGTCATGTCTTTGTGTGAGCGTACGGTCTTGAGTGTGCTCGAGCCATGCGCTCTCTTGTCTGCATGTCTTGTTTCATGTTGGGAGCGTGGTGTTCGGATCCCGGCACTCATGTCTAGTTCAGTTTCGGTTTCGTGTCGGGGTTCGGACATTCGATTTGTTTTCACTGGCCATGTGCTCGCGTTTGTCATGTTTGATGTGAGCACATGTATTTCCTTGTGCCATGTGCTCTCCTGTCTATTGTCTAATCCCGCCCATCTTGTTTCTTGATTATTGGTTCATTTCCCCCACCTGTCTTCCCTCGTTACCCTCTTTTGTTTGCTTCCCTATTTAATCTCCTTGTGTTTGCAGTCCTGTGCTGGTTCATCTTCTAATGCCGAGTTCACACTGCCCGATTTTGACAAAATTGCTGACAAATGCCCGAAATCATAGGCAAATTGGTGCTCGTTCATGCAGTGTGAATTATCAAAGATGCGATCTGAGAGAATCGCAGACAAGTTGCCGACAGCCATGAAATATTTGACATGCTAAATATCTGGACCTGTCTGCGATTCAAAATCCTGCTGTGTGAAATGAGTTTTGACTGAAAAATACATTGGCGATGACCTACAGCCAATGAGAGCGTAAGATACAGGGCAGCGGGAGGTTCAGGGAGGAGTTATAGACCAGAATATCAGTATTTTAATAGATGTATTTACAATTCTATCAAGCAGAAACAAAGCACAAACATTTGCTTGACCAGCCGCAACAGCAGCACATTGCAAAATTATTTATTTACCTCAAACTCTCTTTGCAGAACACAATCCTTGCTCCCTGTGTCTCACCAACCATTTCCTCCGCCATAATCTTTTTCCTTTTTCTCCTTTTCGCTGCAAATCAGCGCACAGACAATTTGGATCGCAAACTTTCTGCAGTTTATCATTTTTAATAACAATTCCAGTCTCGCGCAAGAACTGCGGTCAGACGCACGCGTGATCTCACGTTGTTTACTTGTCACTTCTCACATGTGTTTGGTTGTGAAACGTAGTTTGCGCACCCGACAGAGTTGTCGGCGAATCTTCCTATTGTAAAGTCATGCAGTGTGAAACCTCCTGTCGCCGATCCATCGTGCAGTGTGAACACAGCAGTGACTGAATGCTGGCCCAGACAGTCATGCAGTGTGAAAAGAGCAGTGATCCGATGAGTTTGAAAATCGTCTGACCTCGGCATAAGGTACCCTTCATGTGTCTTGTCCCTGCCAAGTCTTGCTGCCCGTCTTGTTTTCCCCCACGAGGTAGTTTTTGTTTGTTTTTGTTTTATTTTTATAATTAAGAAAAGACCCTTAAATTCTGCATCTGAGTCCTCACTCCTTTCATCACCCAAACCCTGGCAAATACAGCAGGAACCAATCAGCTGTGCCCTAAAGATGACGATGTAATTACGAGTAGGTAGTTAAAGGACCTATTAGCCTGCACCCTCTAGAGTTTCATGACAGAACTCTGTATTTCTACCACACATACATTTACATAAATTTGCATAGACACTAAAATGTACGCTAATGATGTATTGGCAGCATATAAAACGTAAATAATTTACATCTGCACAAATTAAAGGCCCACTGAAGTGCCTTGAAATGTGCAGCATTATTCAGAGTGTTGACCTAATTTCCACTCAAACAGGAAGACAGGGCGGAACATATCGAGCAGCCCCTCCCCTTTTTTAAAATAGCCAATAGCGTTTAATTTATATATAAGCTCGGGCCGGAGCCATTGAGCTCGGCAAAGCCGCATTTGACAGCTTATGACAGCCACAGTGTAATAGATTCCCCTTTTAGATTTAATATGAAACTATTCCTAAAGTGAACATAGTTATGCTGAGGATGTGTAGTTTGAAAAGTGTGTAATTTTTGTTGATGCATGGCACCAGTGTTATCTGTTTTACTTGTTAGTGCTGTTTCTAATGCTGAGTCTGTCTAATCGTTTCTCCTCCTAATCGCTTTAAATTATAGCATTCTGTGCAGAATTCAAATGGGTCCGATATGTTTTGTGCCGACTCGCGCATATGATCCGCTCTGTGCTATCATATCTCTGGACCGGGGCAGGCTGTGTGTGCACTGCGGCAGTTTGCGTAAAAATATACACAAAACCAGACTTCATTCACCCCAATGGAAAGCATGTTAACACTGTCTGAATCGTTCCCTATCCCCTATAGTGCATTATGCAATATCACCATATAGAAAATAGTAATTGTGTGAACAAGTGACTGATTTCAGATGCAGCTTTAGTGTCTATTTATAGTGTAGGGGGCGAGGCGCAGCATTTGATTGGACAAAATCTGATGAGAAGCTGAAGTGCAGAATGATGTCACCAAAACCCTTGATCCTTATTGGCGGAAGTGAGAGACTGCAGTTTTGAACACTTTTTTGAACACTTATATCTAGATATGAATTTAGTCATTATTTTGGAACACACTAGCTTATAGATAACCTTAAGTCTAACATATTCATACCTTAAAGTGCTAAAAAAACAAAACAAAAAAAAACAAAAACACTTCAATTTTGATTCCATGGGGACTTGTTTATGAAGTTGAAATGTTTATGAATCCTTATTTGATCTATGAATGTTTAATTCATGGAATTAAGTGGTTGATTCGGTTGTATTTATGATCTATACAATTGCTTTTTAGCACAGTTGGCTCAGTAACTTAATTTGAAATTATAACATAATTTTGTTCTGTGACTTCTGATGTCAGCTCTTTTTAAAGGATTATATAATTGGTTACACTTGTCTGTCTGTTATTCTTTTTATACTGTATATATATATATATATATATATATATATATAGTGGGGAGAACAAGTATTTGATACACTGCCGATTTTGCAGGTTTTCCTACTTACAAAGCATGTAGAGGTCTGTAATTTTTATCATATGTACACTTCAACTGTGAGAGACGGAATCTAAAACAAAAATCCAGAAAATCACATTGTATGGTTTTTAAATAATTAATTTGCATTTTATTGCATTACATAAATATTTGATCACCTACCAACCAGTAAGAATTCTGGCTCTCACAGACCTGTTAGTTTTTCTTAAAGAAGCCCTCCTGTTCTCCACTCATTACCTGTATTAACTGCACCTGTTTGAACTTGTTACCTGTATAAAAGACACCTGTCCACACACTCAATCAAACAGACTCCAACCTCTCCACAATGGCCAAGACCAGAGAGCTGTGTAAGGACATCAGGGATACAATTGTAGACCTGCACAAGGCTGGGATGGGCTACAGGACAATAGGCAAGCAGCTTGGTGAGAAGGCAACAACTGTTGGCGCAATTATTAGAAAATGGAAGAAGTTCAAGATGACAGTCAATCTCCCTCGGTCTGGGGCACCATGCAAGATCTCACCTCGTGGGGCATCAATGATCATGAGGAAGGTGAGGGATCAGCCCAGAACTACACGGCAGGACCTGGTCAATGACCTGAAGAGAGCTGGGACCACAGTCTCAAAGAAAACCATTAGTAACACACTACGACGTCATGGATTAAAATCCTGCAGTGCACACAAGGTCCCCCTGCTCAAGCCAGCGCATGTCCAGGCCCATCTGAAGTTTGCCAATGACCATCTGGATGATCCAGAGGAGGAATGGGAGAAGGTCATGTGGTCTGATGAGACAAAAATAGAGCTTTTTGGTCTAAACTCCACTCGCCGTGTTTGGAGTAAGAAGAAGGATGAGTACAACCCCAAGAACACCATCCCAACCGTGAAGCATGGAGGTGGAAACATCATTCTTTGGGGATGCTTTTCTGCAAAGGGGACAGGACGACTGCACCGTATTGAGGGGAGGATGGATGGGGCCATGTATCGCGAGATCTTGGCCAACAACCTCCTTCCCTCAGTAAGAGCATTGAAGATGGGTCGTGGCTGGGTCTTCCAGCATGACAACGACCCGTAACACACAGCCAGGGCAACTAAGGAGTGGCTCCGTAAGAAGCATCTCAAGGTCCTGGAGTGGCCTAGCCAGTCTCCAGACCTGAACCCAATAGAAAATCTTTGGAGGGAGCTGAAAGTCTGTATTGCCCAGCGACAGCCCCGAAACCTGAAGGATCTGGAGAAGGTCTGTATGGAGGAGTGGGCCAAAATTGCAAACCTGGTCAAGAACTACAGGAAACGTATGATCTCTGTAATTGCAAACAAAGGTTTCTGTACCAAATATTAAGTTCTGCTTTTCTGATGTATCAAATACTTATGTCATGCAATAAAATGCAAATTAATTACTTAAAAATCATACAATGTGATTTTCTGGATTTTTGTTTTAGATTCCGTCACTCACAGTTGAAGAGTACCTATGATAACAATTACAGACTTCTACATGCTTTGTAAGTGGGCAAACCTACAAAATCAGCAGTGTATCAAATACTTGTTCTCCCCACTGTATATATATATATATATATATATATATATATATAGGCTTAGAAATAGGAGAGGGATTAGACACTCAAAAACTAAAATTGTCATTGTACATTTTTTCTGCATGTTTCATGTTTTATATTGTTGAAAAGTGGTTATGTTTAGGTTTGGGAATACAGGTAAAGAATCTAAAATCTATAAAATGGTAAAAATTTAACTACAAACAGTACATTTATTTATGGTAACGTACAGGATTCGTAAATATTTTGTTTCTATACAATATCTGTAAATATGTAATACTGCTTACATTTTAGATGCTCTCAGTACATCCATATTGTACATTTCAGCATCTACCCAAACATACCAGTATGTTTTTGTACCTGTAAATGTTACATATGAATGCCTACGTACTGTATAAACAACAAGACCAAGCTGCAAAAACATGCCTTACACTGGTAAACAGCAATAATATGATTTAAACTGGCAATTTAATATGGTAAACAGCAGGTTATTGATACTTTATTTTTAATTCCCACAAAAATAGGAAGCTAAACAAGCTTGCAGATTGAAGGCAGCATTGGTCATTGGGCCAGATCAGCAGGCACCGTGTGATTCAAGGTGGTGACATCAAACTGCAGTGCAGTTTCCATTCAAGCAGAAATGAAAAGTCAAGACTGTGATGTTGAAGTATGAGGAACTCAAACACATGTGGCAGCAGTTTAGCTCAACTCACTGCTAATGCTATGAGGGCTAAGTCAAACTGAATTTAACATTTGAGCTCAAACCACTAGAAGAAGATAAATTCTTTTTACTGGATGATTGTGTTTTGTATGTAGATGCATTCATGTGTTTGTGAACTAGCAGCTAAGCTTATGTTATAAATATTCTGCCTACTACGCATCTGCAGAAAAGCACAGTAAACATACATGACTAGCTTGATCTTGTGCAATTAAACATTTTTCCCTTCAGAAATGTGTATTTGTGTGTTTACTGTCGAGTGCGGTGGAGAGAGGATTTTCTCACCGCCCTAAAAATAACCATGGGTGACCTGGGAGAAATCCAATCCCCACATCCAATTGTGGCAGACGAGGCTGCTCTTAACTACTTCAAAAGGTAGAGTGATGAGATTTCAACCGATCGATACTGCGCCAAGGACCGAACCACACCGCCTGGCCCCAAAGTGCTATGCCTGTTTGCTTCTCATCTGTAAGCTCTTGTGTTAGCACTCGAAATTACTTGGCATGTCCAAACCTTCACTTGTAAGTAGACTAACCTTGGGACCCCCTGTTTAGGGACATTGTCAGGTCTTTGCTCTCACAAATTGTCTCTGTGTGTACTTCACACTCTCCATTTAAATCCACAGGTAAACAGATATTCACACTTTTACAAAGGCTAGACATTAAAAGGATGTTAAACACAAATGAACAGAGCCTGATTCAATGGTATCATTGGGTTTTTGCAGCAGTAGATGAAGAAAATGTATTAAACTATTCGATCACTAGTTACCTATGTCGCGAACGAGTATTTTGTGAACACAAATTTGGGCTACAGGATCCACACTGGGACACTGATGACTGAATTTTGTGCATCACGATTGCATGGAAGACGTCTCTGGAATATATCATAATAACGCCATATGCTGTAAGATGTCAGGAGTGATGTCCTTCTGGTGTGATATATTTTAACTGTCATTTATCATGAGTTTAATCATGAAATATGTACTTGTCCTCCATTTATGTCTACTTTAGAGACTCTAAGGACATTTCTCGTAATACAGTGAGCAGCTAATGGACACTGGTTTTAAGGTGCATTGTGGGAATTTTTAGGGAGTGAAGTAATGTCGTTATTGTTAACTAAAACTATTAAAAATTAGATATGTTGATTTGGCAACTAACCTTAATAAAATAAGTTGAAGTTGAAGTACTAAAATTATAAAAACTAAAACTTTAATAAAACCATATTAAAGCTAAATAGAAATATTAAAAAAACAAACTAATAAAAATGACAAAAGGACATAGCAAAATTACTAAAACTTTAAATATAAAATGAAACTGAATATATAAAAATAAAAGCTAATTAAAAATATGAATACATATGTGACCCTGGACCACAAAACTGGTATTTTAAAAAAAAATTGAGATGTATACATCATCTGGAAGCTTAATAAATAAGCTTTCCATTGATGTATGGTTTGTTAGGATAGTACAATATTTGGCCGAGATACAACTATTTGAAAATCTGGAATCTGAAGGTGCAAAAAAATCTAAATATTGAGAAAATCGCCTTTAAAGTTGTCCAGAAGTCCTTAGCAATGCATATTACTAATAATAATACATTTTTGATATATTTACAGTAGGAAATTTACAAAATATCTTCATGGAACATGGATATCTTCATGGATCTTTACTTAATATCCTAATGATTTTTGGCATAAAAGAAAAATCGATCATTTTGACCCATGCAATATATTGTTGGCTATTGGCACAAATATACCCGTGCGACTTATGACTGGTTTTGTGGTCCAGGGTCACATATTATAATAAAATATAAATAATACTAGGTAGCAGATTAAGACATCCTAAATAAAACGTGTCTAAATAAAAATATAAACTACACACACACACACACGTTGGGGTTCCATGTTTTATGGGGTCTTTCCATATTGATTTTTATACTGTACAAACTGTATACTCTATCCCCTAAAGCTGCATTTGTCACGGGGTGTTTGCTGACAAACAGATGATGGTAGATGAAGATAGTTTCAAATGACAAAGTTTAATTGTAAATCCAAAAGGCAGGCAGGCAAGCAGGCAGGCAATGCAAACACATCTAAACACAACGTTGACCAGACAAGGAGTGCAGGAGAAGGAACAACTTAAGTAGTGAACACAAATGAGGATGATAAAAACACACAGCTGACACATTATGAACTAATAATGATGGTAACCAAGGAGACAGATGAGTGGCGGGAATCTGAACAAAGAAACCTGTGACAAATGAAAACAAACTGAAAGTCCATGAACTAAACTAAACATAATGGTGACAGCGTTCACACTAGACTTTGAGCACACAGAATTTCTACAGACACTGTAAGAGTCGTGATGACGTCACACTCTGCTGCGGCTTTTTTATTAACGTGAATTCAACATATAATAAATAGTAATGCATTCAAAATGTAAAAATATACAATCTACTCGACTTTACTGCAAGAATATGCATTCTTTTAATTCAGCCAAGAGGTCACGCCGTGATGTATCGATCTTCTACTGGTCACACGTCTTCACGTGACGCGAATTCACAGGTCAGAGTACACAAAACTTTAGAACGCAGCAAAATGTGAAACTTTTCGCACGAACTTGCGTTTCTGACCTGACGCATTTGCATGTATATGAATGGAAGTCAATGGAACTAAATGTGTGGTGTGACCGCCCCTTAACCCTAAACCTACCATCACATTTTCAAAAAACATCATTTAGTATGATTTATAGGCTGTTTTCGGTCCCACTTTATATTAGGTGGCCAAAACTACTACAGTGGGGAGAACAAGTATTTGATACACTGCCGATTTAGGTACTCTTCAACTGTGAGTGACGGAATCTAAAACAAAAATCCAGAAAATCACATTGTATGATTTTTAAGTAATTCATTTGCATTTTATTGCATGACATAAGTATTTGATACATCAGAAAAGCAGAACTTAATATTTGGTACAGAAACCTTTGTTTGCAATTACAGAAATCATACGTTTCCTGTAGTTGTTGACCAGGTTTGCACACACTGCAGCAAGGATTTTGGCCCACTCCTCCATACAGACCTTCTCCAGATTCTTCAGGTTTCGGGGCTGTCGCTGGGCAATACGCACTTTCAGCTCCCTCCAAAGATTTTCTATTGGGTTCAGGTCTGGAGACTGGCTAGGCCACTCCAGGACCTTGAGATGCTTCTTACGGAGCCACTCCTTAGTTGCCCTGGCTGTGTGTTTCGGGTCGTTGTCATGCTGGAAGACCCAGCCACGACCCATCTTCAATGCTCTTACTGAGGGAAGGAGGTTGTTGGCCAAGATCTCGCGATACATGGCCCCATCCATCCTCCCCTCAATACGGTGCAGTCGTCCTGTCCCCTTTGCAGAAAAGCATCCCAAAAGAATGATGTTTCCACCTCCATGCTTCACGGTTGGGATCGTGTTCTTGGGGTTGTACTCATCCTTCTTCTTCCTCCAAAGACGGTGAGTGGAGTTTAGACCAAAAAGCTCTATTTTTGTCTCATCAGACCACATGACCTTCTCCCATTCCTCCTCTGGATCATCCAGATGGTCATTGGCAAACTTCAGATGGGCCTGGACATGCGCTGGCTTGAGCAGGGGGACCTTGCGTGCGCTGCAGGATTTTAATCCATGACGGCGTAGTGTGTTACTAATAGTTTTCTTTGAGACTGTGGTCCCAGCTCCCTTCAGGTCATTGACCAGGTCCTGCCGTGTAGTTCTGGGCTGATCCCTCACCTTCCTCATGATCATTGATGCCCCACGAGGTGAGATCTTGCATGGTGCCCCAGACCGAGGGAGATTGACCGTCATCTTGAACTTCTTCCATTTTCTAATAATTGCGCCAACAGTGGTTGCCTTCTCACCAAGCTGCTTGCCTATTGTCCTGTAGCCCATCCCAGCCTTGTGCAGGTCTACAATTTTATCCCTGATGTCCTTACACAGCTCTCTGGTCTTGGCCATTGTGGAGAGGTTGGAGTCTGTTTGATTAAGTGTGTGGACAGGTGTCTTTTATACAGGTAACGAGTTCAAACAGGTGCAGTTAATACAGGTAATGAGTGGAGAACAAGAGGGCTTCTTAAAGAAAAACTAACAGGTCTGTAAGAGGCGGAATTCTTACTGGTTGGTAGGTGATCAAATACTTATGTCATGCAATAAAATGCAAATTAATTATTTAAAAATCATACAATGTGATTTTCTGGATTTTTGTTTTAGATTCCGTCTCTCACAGTTGAAGTGTACCTATGATAAAAATTACAGACCTCTACATGCTTTCTAAGTAGGAAAACCTGCAAAATCGGCAGTGTATCAAATACTTGTTCTCCCCACTGTATGTACTTACATCAAATAAATACAGTGTACTTATTGTGTTCATATTGTATTGCAAAACACTTTTGCTGATATTGAGGTGGGATCCGGGTAAAGTTAGGGACAGGTGTGGTGGTATGGGTAAGTTTAAGGGTAGTGTTAGGTGTAAGGGAAGTGTCAACAGTGTAATTATAAATGTAACTACAGAAATTAATTACAGATGTAATTACATGCAGGTAATTTTTTAAATGTAAGTACAATGTAAAACATGTATGTACACAATAAGTGCATTGTATCAAATTATTAATTTAAATGTTAGTACATAGTAGTTAAGGCCACCTAATATAAAATGGGTCCTTAACTATTAAATAAATAGTATCTGTCATAACCACCAAGACATTGTGCCATTTGCATGCTGAGTAGCTCCCCCAACTGTGAACTCTCATTGGTCCAACATATATCTTTATTAAACATCAACTATATTCTAATTGGCTGTGATTTTTGTCTCTTTGCAGAGCATTGTGCTTTCAGTGATGACATTAACATGATCTGACTGTACATTAGACACATTGTGCCTAGTTGGTATGTGGAGAAAAGGGCCGTTCACACTAACAGTGATTTGCAAACACACTGAAATTAATGAATTTTAAATCATCTGTTGGTGATTCAACAAAGTTATGCAGAGTTTAAGTTTATGCAACTGCACAGCGACGCTATGTGGCGACTACCAATGGGAGTGCAGACTGTGATCCACTGGCTGATACAGATGGATACTGCAGTCATGTAGAAACGCCTCCTAACAACCAACAGCACAATGACATGCAACCTCCAACAATTTAATCACTGTCAATGTGAATGCCCCTTGGAGGTGTACACTTACGCATGACTCAAATGATTTTTACAGGTTGTTTTGTGGATGCTGACACAGTTTTGCTTTAAAACTGTCACTCACATTATGGGCATCTTAGCTCTTGGTAGATTACTGACTAGTTTACTGAAGTGCTAATGTGATGCCATGTTCCCTGTGGCTGATTGTGACCGTCGTGATGGCTGAGAAAATGTGCTTTTCATCAACACCAAGCATGTCATTTTGCTCCAGTGTTTTGAGTTGTCAAAAGATCTCTCTGTGCTGGTGTTCAATTTTGTTTCAAATCATACATTTGCAATATCTCAGAGTGGCTGACTCATAGATGTGAGATTATATTCTTTCTAAAATCCTCAACATGGTAATTTAAAACATCCAATATATAGCTACTGTGAAAATTCATATCATTATGCTTTGGTGAAATAATTTTTTCTGTTTCTTGGTTAATTAATGTCCATATAAAAAATGATTCTAGTTCAGGTGAAACTGCCTTTATGTCCCAGTAGATCCAGCAGCGGTGCAACACTGATTTGCTTTTATGTGGAGTCATTTAGCTGCACTAAATGGAGCATAATTTGTATGTCTGCTTTTTATGATCTTTGTTCAGTTTTAATGAAGTCATAACCCCATCGGCAGGAAAGCAAAAAATTAACCAAAGGGAGCTTCTGTGCTAGTACAGTGTTTTAGGAGAAAAAAAGAAACATTTCTTTTTTCTTTACACTTTAGTGTAGCAGAACTGAATTGACATGCATGATGACAAGCACTAGAGAAAATTGGTTCAGAATCCAGAACTCCATAACAACAGACTTGCAGTGAGCTTTCAGAAACTTGCAGTAGATGTTAACGAGTCACAAATTCCTTATTGCACACAGTCAGAAAAAACATTTAGGGGTATAACACCATGTCAATGGTTCGGTATCTCATTTGTTGCTTGTCTACTCATAAAGGGACTGATGAATATAAAGTTCAAAAGAACAGCATTTACAAAGTATTTGAAATAGAAATCTTTTGCAACATTATGCATCACTGTTGGTCAATTTAATGCATCCTTGCTGAATAAAAGTATTTATTAAAAAGTATTAAGTAAAACATTCTGCATGAAAGTGTTGACTATACAGTGGGGAGAACAAGTATTTGATACACTGCCGATTTTGCAGGTTTGCCCACTTACAAAGCATGTTGAAGTCTGTAATTTTTATCATAGGTACACTTCAACTGTGAGTGACGGAATCTAAAACAAAAATCCAGAAAATCACATTGTATGATTTTTAAGTAATTAATTTGCATTTTATTGCATGACATAAGTATATGATACATCAGAAAAGCAGAACTTAATATTTGGTACAGAAACCTTTGTTTGCAATTACAGAGATCATACGTTTCCTGTAGTTCTTGACCAGGTTTGCACACACTGCAGCAGGGATTTTGGCCCACTCCTCCATACAGACCTTCTCCAGATCCTTCAGGTTTCGGGGCTGTCGCTGGGCAATACGGACTTTCAGCTCCCTCCAAAGATTTTCTATTGGGTTCAGGTCTGGAGACTGGCTAGGCCACTCCAGGACCTTGAGATGCTTCTTACGGAGCCACTCCTTAGTTGCCCTGGCTGTGTGTTTCAGGTCGTTGTCATGCTGGAAGACCCAGCCACGACCCATCTTCAATGCTCTTACTGAGGGAAGGAGGTTGTTGGCCAAGATCTCGCGATACATGGCCCCATCCATCCTCCCCTCAATACGGTGCAGTCGTCCTGTCCCCATTGCAGAAAAGCATCCCCAAAGAATGATGTTTCCACCTCCATGCTTTACGGTTGGGATGGTGTTCTTGGGGTTGTACTCATCCTTCTTCTTCCTCCAAACACGGCGAGTGGAGTTTAGACCAAAAAGCTCTATTTTTGTCTCATCAGACCACATGACCTTCTCCCATTCCTCCTCTGGATCATCCAGATGGTCATTGGCAAACTTCAGACGGGCCTGGACATGCGCTGGCTTGAGCAGGGGGACCTTGTGTGCGCTGCAGGATTTTAATCCATGACGGCGTAGTGTGTTACTAATGGTTTTCTTTGAGACTGTGGTCCCAGCTCTCTTCAGGTCATTGACCAGGTCCTGCCATGTAGTTCTGGGCTGATCCCTCACCTTCCTCATGATCATTGATGCCCCACGAGGTGAGATCTTGCATGGTGCCCCAGACCGAGGGAGACTGACCGTCATCTTGAACTTCTTCCATTTTCTAATAATTGCGCCAACAGTTGTTGCCTTCTCACCAAGCTGCTTGCCTATTGTCCTGTAGCCCATCCCAGCCTTGTGCAGGTCTACAATTTTATCCCTGATGTCCTTATACAGCTCTCTGGTCTTGACCATTGTGGAGAGTTTGGAGTCTGTTTGATTGAGTGTGTGGACAGGTGTCTTTTATACAGGTAACGAGTTCAAACAGGTGCAGTTAATACAGGTAATGAGTGGAGAACAGGAGGGCTTCTTAAATAAAAACTAACAGGTCTGTGAGAGCCGGAATTCTTACTGGTTGGTAGGTGATCAAATACTTATGTCATGCAATAAAAATCATACAATGTGATTTTCTGGATTTTTGTTTTAGATTCCGTCTCTCACAGTTGAAGTGTACCTATGATATTACAGACCTCTACATGCTTTGTAAGTAGGAAAACCTGCAAAATCGGCAGTGTATCAAATACTTGTTCTCCCCACTGTATGTATTATTCAAAGAGTGGTCTTTTAGTAAGCAAATGTATAAGCTTTAGAGCACAGGCCCCTCTCCATCTCTCCAAAGTTGGATTTACATGATTTAATCTTGTTCCACATAAATCAATTAAGTTAAACAAACATAATTCAAAATCATGGAATTAAGTAATTTTAAGTATATCCCAATTAAGTAGTCTATAAATTATTTTAATATGGTTCCCTAACAGGATTAAATTATACATTTTTTTTAAATATTTTTTGCATCACATGACTAAATTATAGGACTGTACTAGCTAGCTTCCAAACTATTAACTATAGCACATATTAGCATGTTAAATGCTGGGCAAAGCAGTAATAACATGCTGTATCAGTCCACAGCCTATGCTCCACTCTTCTCCACAATGGTAACCCAGTGTAATTTAAAATTGTTCTAATAATTCCAACATAATTTAACATTAAACACTATCAAGTCTCCCCCTTCGCTCATCTTGCTCAAAAACACATAAAATAACACTTAATTTCAACATTTTTACTCTCCTCGTTAAGGCCCAAGCAAAGCATGCTGGGTATTACAGTTTCAGCAAAAATCATTTTCGAGTACTTGATTGGTTTACATTCACCCTAAATAATTTAGTAGATTGCACATTTCAGAGAATTACATTAATCAAAAGCAAAGAAATCAAATTTAGAAGAGAAACACAATTTTGTCGCGTAAATCGCAAATAAGATGATTGAGTAAATTGGACAGTTTTTCTCGTTTTTTTGAGATGGTCCTCACTGCAGAACATGAGATCCAGGGAGCGGGGTTGGATCCAGATCCAACTCCTCCCACTTTATATACTTTGCTATATTACTTTTCTATATTATTGCAACAATGGAGCCCCGAACTTAACATACTTTTGAAAATCCAGCGTTTAGTTGATCCTGGTAGGCGCTTATTGTCACAGTTGTAAACACGATGGCTTTCTTCTTCCACGAGGTAGTTTAGCATCACGGCATTTGTTTCCAGGAGGACCGTTAAAGAACGCGACACACACATAAGATGACGACTTCAAAATCCTGAAGTGTTTCCAGTTAAGTGTGCCGTATGCATCAGACATTCAGCCAACGGTCCGTGGGCGTGACGTCTGAGGCTGAGACTACACCTACCCTAAACCTACCCCAACTCCACCCCCTGGATCTGGATCCAGTGTTCTGCAGTGAGGAGCTACTGCGTTTTTTCAGCGATGTACTGCCCCATGCAGCAACACTGTTGTACCGCAAAAGTGTTGCATTATGTAAAGTAATGTTATGTGACATGGTTTTACACAACCGTTCAAAAGTTTGAGGTTGGTATGATTATTTGAAATGTTTTTGAAAGTCTTTTATGCTCACCAAGGCTGCAGTTATTTGATCAAAAAATACAATAAAAACAGTTATGCTGTGAAATACTAATACAAATGAATAACTGTTTTCTTTTTAATTATATTTTAAAATGCAATTTATTCCTGTGATGGGAAAGCTGAATTTTCAGCATCATTACTCCTGTCTTCAGTGCCATGATCCTTCAGAGATCATTCTAATATGACGATTTCAGCTCAAGAAACACTTCTTATTATTGTCAATGTTGAAAACAGATGTGTTTTTTTGTGTGGAAACGATACATTTTTTCAGGATTATCTGATGAATTTAAAGTTCAGAAGCATTTATTTGAAATAGAAATCTTTGCAACATTATACATAACTTTTGATCAATTTAATGCATCTTTGCTAAATAAAAGTATTTATTAAAAAGTATTAAGTAGTAAAAAAAAAAAAAAAAAAAAAAATCTACATGAAATTGTTGACTATATTTATTATTCAAAGAGTGGTCTTTTAGTGAGCAAATGTATATGCTTTGGAGCACAGGCCCCTCTCCATCTCTCCAAAGTGCCGACTGGCAGAGTTTGGCACATTATAGTAGGCCTATTATTACTGATTACAAAGTGTTCACACATTTCCGCTAATTTTAAAGTAATTGCTGTGTTTTCTATGCTTGTCTATCATTGTGGTATCACATAGTTTTATATAAATACAATTTTTCCTGCTTGACAATGTTGCTTTATTTTTAACACTCAGGTTTCAATACCACACTTGCACTCTTAAAATAAAGGTTCCAAAATAGGTTTTTTTACAGTGATGCCACAGAAGAATCATTTTTGGTCCCAAATTTCAGGCAACAGTTCTGAAAAGATACTTTTTTTTCTCACTGTGAAGAGCATTTTTAAAATCTAAAGAACATTTTTTTTCCATTATGTACAGTGGAAAGGTTCTACGGATGTCAAAGGTTCTTCATGGAACCGTAGATGCCAGTAAAAAAACTTTATTTAGTGCTTTCCACAATCTTATACAGCATTTCTAAAATGTTCTTACTTGACACAGAGTTCTGACTCACTGTATGTAGGCGAGATAAGACACGACCAGGAAAGGAAAAAAAAAAAAAATGTATTTCTTTTCTATGGTAGGACCTGTTAGTTAAGTGATATGGTGTTTTTTTTTTTTTCTTCTTCAAAAAATTGCATTAAAAATCCAATTGATTTACAAAACACATGAATGGCTATGACACTTCTGGTTACACTGACTATGCTGGTTGCAAGACCAGTCTGGACTATAATGGAAATTCACCCTGGTCTAAGCTGGTCTTTTCAGCAGGGGTAAGAGACAGACTGCAAAGCCCTTAAGAAGCTCATACTATTAGCATTTCGTACTATCAAATTACCTAGAGCTGCTTCTCAAAGAAGCCAGGTAGTGGAAGGGACAGAACGAGTAAAAAAGTCAACGAGGAAATGGAGCTCATTTGAAACCCCAGTCTCTCATCAAACATTGCCACTGCACTTCCACTCATTTAAATAAGCATACACTCAGTGGCCCCTTTCCCTATTTCTCCTACTGTGTCTGAGGCCCATGGTCCCTGGGAGGAGGTGCTCTTGTCAATTTTTTTTTTTTTTAAAGAACGGAGGCTGGGGCCTTCCCAACATGTCTTGTGATGGATGTTTTTCCGCTCTGTTTTCTCCAGTGAGTTAGTTGATTGGCTGGAGGGCTGTATGGTTTCTTGTGACCCATTCTTGTTTGTCAGTATGCTATATACTTGCAAATGAGTATACATATAAATTAGTTTTTATGGGAATCTCATGAGCATGACCCTCAGTGAACCACTTATGTCTTTGTATGCAGACCTTACATGCTGTAGTGATTCCAGAAACAAGCTGTTTTGCTATGTATGTTACTTGTGCACTTGTGCACTTGTGCAACTAGATCTGTGCTTATAAAGGGCACGCTATGTGTGCATGTATGAACAAGGAGTGCAAGTGAGACTGGACAGCTAAATTTGTAGCAGTTATTATAGTTTTGAAAATGTATATTTATAATTATAAATGTAGTCAATTAGAATTACAATTAAAAGTTAGATTTTTTCTATTTTATTTGTAATAAAAAAATTGTTTTTATTTCATTTTTAGTTGTTTTTTCTTCAGGATAGTTTTAGTTGTCCCCTTGTAACAGCACAAATAGCATCTGCAAACTGTGGTACATGGTACGCTTTAGAATCTGCACCATACTTTTACCACCAAAGTGGTTTATTTTATTTATTTTATCCAGTATAACATCAGGCTTTTAATGTGTGGTTAAGTTTTAGGGATGATAAATGGAAGGTTGCTGGTTCAGTTTCCACAAGTAGAGATTGATGAGTCCTTACTCAAAGCACTGAACCATGGGTTGAGGGTGGTTATCCCAATGCTATCTCACGACTAATTCGTACGTATTTGTATGAGGTGGCTAATTCGTATGAATTCGTACGACCTCACTCATATGAATTTGTATGATTTGTCTAAACCGCAGTGACGGGTAGGTTTATGGGCGGGGTTTGAGGTTAGGTAATTCGTACGAAATCATACGAATTGGGCAACTTGTCAAATACTTACGATTTAGCAAAAATCTTACCAATTCGTACGAGTGAGCTCGTACAAATTGGTACGAATTAGCCACCTCGTAAAATACGTACAAATTGTCGTGAGATCGGGTTGGTTATCCACAACAATAATGCTGTTTTATGGCATGCATTGTATAAGAGTTTTCAGAAAACAAGGTCCTGGTTGAGTAGTGATCAAGCATTCTTTACAGTAAACATAAAGAAAAAAGTACGATTCCTCTAGAAAGCAGAGGGAGCGAGTCAAAGGAAGCAATTTAAATGCAATGATTGAAGAGTCATAATTTGATTTGGATTTGAGCTGAGCAATAGATCTCCACAGCCTTGTCCAGATGGCTTATACTTTAAGAAATAAATGACTTCAAGTTGAAACCACTCAGGCATTGTTGTTTTTCATTATTTGTTTACTTCAAGACCATTATGCATGATCTATCAAACCAAAAGTGAACATTTCACATCAAACAGATTGGGTCATAATCGATGGTCCTGTCCTATATTCATTCCACGATCAGCTCAATCTTTCTGTCTCTGCCTCTCGTTGCTCGAGCCTTTGGTGGGGAAATAATTTCTTAGTGACTCTCTTTCTGGAGTTGGAGTCTTTAGGTTATACACCTTGTGGTCGAGCAGCTCCCTGATCCCATTGTGCTGAGAAGGTAGAGGGTTTTTATAGGCAGGAGTAATCCAAGCCTCACTTCAGGGATACCCTGTAATTTTCTTCCCTCCTGTGGAGAAACAAAGGCCACAGGGTATGTGATCTAATCAAGAGCTTATGGAGGTGAAAGTAGGTAGAGGAAAAGTTAGCAAGGTGCAAATGACGCTTTTACATTTATTCCTCCCCTTATGACCCCTCTGTGTTTTGAAATCTCATTTTCTTTCTCTTTCTTACTCCTTTTCTACAGCTCTGATCTGAAGAAATTACGAACAATGGAGAATCTTTTCCAAAGTAATTTTAATTTGGGTCTAATTTCCTACTGTGTTCGGCACTGCATTTACACTTAATTTGTGAAATTAAGGGCCAAGAACTTTTCTATGTAAAGACCATGTGACTAATTAAATTACTCTAATTCAGTACTGAAATATTGATTGCTCTTTTTGTGTCATTATGAACACTGTAAAAAAAATTCAGACCTCTCCAACTCAAACATTTCTAGTGACTGGTAACATCTAAATTTTTCAATTGGCCTAATTTAATTTCTGTGAATTGAATTTTATCAATTGTGGCAACAGTCTGTTAACATGGGCTCAATCAGAAATAATATGTTGAGCCAATGGAAAAATATCCATATTTAACACGTTATAAAGTAAAATATCTAGCTTCCGCCAGACCGGCTTCTGTATTCAACTTACGAAAAAAAAAAAAAAACTGGCGTGACGTATGACTTCGGATGTAGCGTAAGCGTTTTGAACTGCGAGCGGTGTTACACTTCTTCGTAAGTTGAATACGGAAGGCGGTCCGCCGGAAGCTAGATATTTTACTTTATAAAGTTTTAAATATGGATATTTTTCTTACACAAACCCATCGCTTTGTTTCAGAAGGCCTTTATTAACCCCCTGGAGCCATGTGGATTACTTTTATAATGGATGGATGCACTTTTTTGGGCTTCAAATTTTGGGCTGCCAATTACTGCCATTATAAAGCTTGGATTAGCCAGGACATTTTTTTATATAACTCAAGATTGTATTCGTCTGAAAGAAGAATGTCATATACACCTGGGATGGCTTGAGGGTGAGTAAAACATGGGGTCATTTTCATTTTTGGGTGAACTATCCCTTTAAAGATATAATGAGGATGAGACTTATGTCAGTCGATGTAGATTTTACTTTATCTTTTGTTTCGCATTATGTAAATATATACAGCTACTGAAAAAATGAATGGATGAATAAGAAAATCACAAGCTTGACGTGTTTGATATTTAAAAGGCAATAAGCCTCGGAAGAGGCTGAGGCCAACTGCAATCTAAGGGCACTGTGTTCAGCGGTCGCATGGCTCACATATCAAACAAATTACATCTCAGAAGTCTATCAAACAGTATTTTAGACATATATACTACCAGTCAAAAGTTTGGACACACTTTCCCATCAAAGAGAATGGGAAAGTGTGTCCAAACTTTTGACTGGTAGTGTATGACTTGAGGAAAATAAAACTATTGGCTACCATAAGATAATTATGTGGAAACCACAAAAACACGATCATGAAACCAATGAATGCATGAACTTGCAATTCTACAAAATACCTTTAAAATTTATACCGGGTCTTAAAGCAAAACTTTGGAAAATAATTTCAGTGCTCAATACCATAACGTCTTGAAACTTGTGACGATGAATATTTGTATTCTCTCACTCTCTCGCGCGCATCCGTATTTGAATTCTCACACCAACGGTTTTCCTCAGGCGCATTTTGCGCATGCATATACAGTTTTTTGGACATAGGACTTGTTCAGCCAACACAAAATTTTCACTTCGACTTGATAGATTGACTGAGCACAAGTAAATATGTTAGGTGAATATAAATTTTTAATTTCAAGTGAGGACCTTAAGCTATGATTAGTACAATGCATCTTTTTGCATGGGGATAATTATTTGAAAGTCATTTATTGAGCCAATATGTAATTGTCAGTTTCCACAATTTTTCAAAATGTATTTATTTTTTAAAAGGTTGGAAAGGTTGTTTGGGTTTCATTCCCCATCTCTCTCTTTTGTTTTTTTATATCTTTCTATATATCATCCATCCATCAATTCATCCATCCAAATTTCCAAAAGAATAATGACCTCAAAATATGCATCAGAAACCACATCAAAATGAGTGACAACGTCAGATCAGTTTTGCCAAGAAGAATGAGCAAAATGTGGGTTTTTGGTTCGCTTTGTTTTATCATTTTGTGTCTTTCTCTCAGACATATCTCTCATTGTTGACTGAAAGATTCAATTATATATTTTTTTTTACTATATGACATTTAGTAAAAGGTTTATTGCAATCACCCTGACACTGGATTCAGAAATATCTTTAAACATTTTTACCATTCTACAACAGAAACCGCATTGATGTACCAGCATCAAGTTGAAAAATGTAATGTTGACATCCTGTGTAATACCCGCTCTAACCTTATTCTGCTGTGGAGTAATTCCCCTCTCACAGGCCACTGGGAATAGCCTGCAGTGGGTTATCCAGGGCAGGAAAGAGGATGATAAACAGACAGAGGAGATACTCGCACAATATGATACCTGACACACGGAGAGACGCCTGCATTCAGCTTACACTGAGAGATCTCCAGACTGGATTAGTGTTGGACTAAGAGGGCTACAAAGTCAGGCCATTACCCAGACAGCAGCGGTGGAATAGGGCCGGAGATAACATCAAGGCACGCAAAGGGAAGAGAGAGGGTTAGCCTTGGCCTGATTGCACCCCTTCCATGTTTTCCTGCTGCTGATAAACCTTGTCAGATGAGGGATGGGAGACTTTGGGTGTACACAACACGTTGATGCACATTTATAGAGTCCACTGGTGCAAGGTTGTGCAGTTTTTAAAATTGAATTGAGAATTATTTTAAAAAAAAATTCAGTTTCTGTATTTAAATTGAGGTAGCAAACAGGAAGCAATTTTGAATAACAAATTAATTAATACATTCTGAAATTCAAAGAAATTCATATAACTGCAAAGGGTGTAATTTTAACAAGAAAAAAAGCTTGAGCAACAGAAGATAGCACGCATCAAGTGACTGGCTATATAGTAGGCAAATAACAGTATGTGACAAAAGAAGCATGCCCGAATTCACACTACCCTTACGAAAAAAAAGTTAGTTTTATGAAGTATACTTAAGTAATGTTCAAGTTTATTTTTAAGTATACTTTATGTAGTAAGTATACTAATATCAACGTACTAGTAGTAAACTTGTAAGTGTACTATTTCAATACTACTTGGGACTAAACTGGCCCACTTTAGTATATAAAAAAGTATATGTTTAAGTGTACTATAAGTGTAACAGTAGTAAACTAAGTTCACAACTGGTTCACAACTATGTTCTCATTTGTACTGCATCTGTACTAGTGAACTTATGCATACTAGTAAACAATTTTAATATTAGTACATTTCTTTTAGTTTATGAAAGTAAGTATGCTTTGAAGTATAAACTACTAGTTTAGTAGATTTATACTGCAAGTATACTTGTAAGTTTTCTTTAAGTTTATTATTTATACATTATTTTTGCACTTTAAGTATACTGCTATGTTCCTATTTAGGTATTATTTTTTATACTTGAAATATACCCGTAACTGTACTTTAATTTAAAAAAATATTTTATTCTAGCTTTGTGCACCCTTTTTTATCAACACTTGAATGTGGCTAAGTTTCATAAAAAAGGCAACATTTTAAACAAAAAGTTGAGAAATTTGCATTTTTGTTAAAGACTACGTCCGGATGGGATTCAGAATGATGATCAAAACACAGATGGAGTAGATCTAGTTCATCAACACCCCCTAAACTTCACAGTTGTTTCCTCTTCATGGTTCAACATTTAAATCAGTAACACAGTTTTGATTTACATGCTGTTTGATGATTGCATTATTTTACATTTGCGTGAGCAATCTTCTGTCACTTGTTTCTTCTGCTTCTTCTCCTATGTTCTTTTGATCTGGAGATTCTGTACTCTTTCTGAAGATGCATAATAGCGCCTTTTTCCGTATAACAGTGAAAACATGGATAGCCAGAAAGAGTATTGTAGATTTGAAGTAAATTCCTATGTACATTAGCAGTGGACTAACCTACACAAAAAAAAAAATAGTTGGCAAAATGTACCTAGATGACCTACTACTTGACCTACTGAAGTGTGCATACAATGGACACTGATGGATTTACTATCCCATGAGGCCACGGGAGAGGTTTGTGAATGGCAGTGGAGATACTGACACTGATAATGATAATGACAACAGGGCGAATATAGTACGTCCATATTACATTAATACTAAACACATTCATATTATACAGAATATACTTTTTTAGCCATCATGAAGAAATTATTTATTCAAAATAAGTAAGAGCATACTGTATGTGATTTCGGACACAGCCACTGTCTTTGAATTAATCATTGAATCATTCACTCAGAAGATTTGTTCAATATCACTGATTCATTCAGTAATCAATCAAGTAACTGTGTTTATGAAGGAATCATTGAATCATTCACTTAAATGATTCATTCAAGATCACAGATTCGCTTAGGAACATAACACCACTACTGTGTGAGTCATGAGTCAAGAGTGAACAAAGCTTTATTAGCATCATTGTCAGAATATACAATTTTGCCAAAGCATATACAGAACTTAAAAATAGACAATGCAGAAAATAAATTATGTGAATAAAAGACTTTAGTGTTAAACAGTGTTTATTATTATGTATATATTATTATAGTATATATTAATATTTTAATTAGATTTAAACGGTTAGTTCACCCAAAAACGAAAATTATGTCATTAATTACTCACCCTCATGTCGTTCCAAACCCGTAAGACGTTCAATGAAATCCGAGTGCTCTCTGACCCCTCCATAGACAGCAATTTAATTACCACTTTCAAGGCCCAGGTCCATGTGATAGTCCATCGAGAATACTTTTTGTGCGCAAAAAACAAACAAAAATAACGACTTTATTCAACAATTTCTTCACATCTGTGTCAGTCTCCTATGCCAGTGGTTTTCAAACCTGTCCTGGAGGCACCCCAGCCCTGCACATTTTGTATGTCTCCCTTATCAGACACACCCAATTTAGTTCTTGCAGTCTCTACTAATGAGCTGATGAGTTGAATCAGGTGTGATAAATGAGGGAGACACACAAAATGTGCAGGGCTGGGGTGCCTCCAGGACAGGTTTGAAAACCACTGTCCTATGCTGTTGACATAGTAAATAGAATACATTGCTTCCGATTTACGTCAGAACGCCGGCTTACCATTGGCCGATGCTGTTCACGTAAGCACCACAATGCGTATGATGCTGACGCAGGAGCTGACCAACGTAAGCTGCGTAGAAGACTGACAAAGACAAGAAGAAATTGTTGAATAAAGTTGTTATTTTTGTTTGTTTTTTGCGCACAAAAAGTATTCTCGTTGCTTCATGAAATTAAGGTTGAACCACTGGAGTCACATGGACTATTTTAAAGATGTTTTTACTACCTTTCTGGGCCTTGACAGTGGTCGTTGTGTTGCTGTCTATGGAGGGGTCAGAAAGCTCTCAGATTTCATCAAAAATATCTTAATTTGTGTTCCAAAGATGAACGAAGGTCTTACGGGTTTGGAGTGACATGAGGGTGAGTAATTAATGACAGAATTTTAATTTCTGGGTGAACTAACCCTTTAATAAGAATTAGATCAATTATATTTTCAGTTTTCATTTTAATTCTTGTTTTAAAGTGCCCCTATTATGCTATTTTAAAGTTTCCTAATTTAGTTTTGGAGGTCTCCAACAACAGGTTTACATGCATCAAAGGTCAAAAAAATGTTTCATTTTCTCATAATATACATTGCACATCACCACAACGTCCAATGATTCTCAAACGACTCGATGGATGAATCTCTAAATCCCTCCTTTCCACGAGCCTACTCTGCTCTGATTGGTCAGACGGCCCAGTCTGTTGTGATTGGTCTACCGCGTACAGCGCGGATTTCGGAAACAAACGTCCATTACCATAACGGATCTTCAGCTCCGTCAGAAGGCTTCTTAAAGCTCAGCGATTGTACACACTGTAAAGACAGTAAGGATGACGTTGATTTTACATAAATCCCAGCGTGAGTCCGAATCGATGATGAAACAATGGAAGAACAAATTTTTCAACCCGAACCTTGAGCAGGATGTTTCTCAGTGATGCTACTCAATTTGAGGTACATTATGAGATGTTTCAACTGTAATTCCTCACCATCAGCATTAACAAGTGTGCGTCCATCAACAAACCTGTGTGTGTGTGTGTGTGTGTCTAATTTATTGCGGTGCACATGCGGGAACTGTATCAATAACAGTGCATACGTTAGCCCAGCTGATGTAAACATTAACGTTTGCAAAACAAATCTTGCTCAATCCTTTATCTTTACTCAAAGTAGTAAGAATGACAGACAATCTGCATTAATAGACAGAATTTTGGGTAATACTGCAGCCCACAGCTGATTTACAGTAGTATTTCAGTAAGACAGTAATAACGTGAGTTAGCCAGATACCTACACAATATGAAACACAATAAACACATTGTAGCGTCTTCTCGACATGATGCTATCCAGTATCCGCTGCAGTGTTTGAGGTGGTTCAAGTTTTCCCTGGTCTCTGTGCGGCGTGCGCACGCAATAAGTGGACGGGCAATATGCTAATGTTTCGTCTTCACGTCACAACGAAACGGCTTGCGACTCATTTGAAAAACGATTCATTTAATTGACTTAGAGTCGACTCTTACTTTTGAGAGACAATAACTTTATATACGCTGCACTTTCAGATTTAAAACTTTGCAGGATGTTTTCATTCACTTAGATCTATGTTACACACTACATGAAAGGTAATTTTCAAAAATACATAAATGGGGCTCTTTAATAATGTTGTCATGTGCTTTTGTAATTTTTAGATTTCTGTATAGCTTTATTTTTATTTCGGTTTTAGTTTGAGAAATTTTAGTACTTCTAAATAAACTTCAAATTAAATTTCAAGCTTTAGTTTGTCATATTTGTATTATATTTTATTTCAATTACCAAAATACATTTTAATAGTTTGTTAAAACTAACAACACTAAAAAAGATGCAAGGAGAAAATAAAATGATGGTAAAAAAATAAGCATAAAAATATAGAAGTAAAATAGAATAAAATAATATTTCTAAATTATAGAAATTCAATAAAAAAACATCCCGAGAGGTCCAAGCTGTGGCCTATATCAGTTAACATACGTACACGTTGGCAATCATGTTTAAAACAATTTTGAGTCCGTCATTTCCATTCTCCATATTGTTTCCTTCTCTTATTATTAGCACAATTATGCATTATAAGTGCATATCTTGCACTGATTATGCATTATAAGCTGGCAACCTAAGGTCTGTAAATGTGTTCTTTTATCAAAGAATAGTCATAAATCAAATCCCAATCAACCCTCCTGCTGATTTGCTTTGCATTACCGTTCTGTCAGATTATTGAATGTGTGCATGCCTTGTGCATGTCAAGAGTGTATAGAAAAACATTGCATGCAAATCCTTAAAACTGTTTTTTGTGTATTGGTTTGTTTTTAGGTTATTTTTGGTAGTTATCAGTGTTTTCAAATGTCACTACTTATTGGTAGGGCTTGCTGGGAGCCCAACAGATTTGTGGTATGTCTAGTCATTTAATGCCATATAAGACATAGTATTAAATAGATGCTGTAAATGTCATAGACGAGTGTTTAGCTTATGACAAGCAACATAATAGAAATTACTTCTCTGATGGAAGTGTGTAGTGAGATGAATTAGCGACCATGTGAACTTCATTAGAGTCTCTGTCATTGGCATCATTCAGGGCTTTTCAGTGGACTCTCATCCCCCCGCATCTTTATATATGAGTCAATATCTGTAGAGAGGAGATGCTGCCAGTAATCTAGAATGTGGTGTGGTGAATGTCGGCCAGGAAGTGAACGGCAGGTGATACTGTGGGGGATTGAACTGACCTTTGCCTTTTACTCTGATTGGACACAGCTGGCATTCATAGACCCAGAGAGAGAGAGACTTCGGGCACAGCCATGACACTGCATTTCTTTGGCACATCCATTTATTGGCTACAATCGCTATGACATCTGTACCATATGCCACCATATAAAGATGGATGACCATTTACATTCATACTCGCACACCAATCCCAACTACCAAAAGCCAATTCATGTTGCTTTGCCAATGAGCTGGCTCAAATTCCCACTCTGTCTTGGAGGACCATGCCATTTTCACACAAACACACTTTTTGTTTTTTCAGTTACTGAGCTATGGATATTTTCTATTTTTAGAAGTTTTATGTTTTCGTTTAGCATGTTTATTAAGCTGTTTTCCTCATGGGATCATTGACCTTGTGGGGACAAACACATTAACAGGAATGGATTTTTCATAATTTGCTTTAGCTTTTTCATAATTTCAACTATGTTTCCAACATTTTTGGTTCTTAGTTGTGCCCAACTAAGTTCACTAAAAGTTGTGAACGACTTTTTGGTGCATGTTATTCTGAAGAAAAAAAATCTTCCTAATTTGTTATCACATTCTGAGATCACAAATCTCAGCTTGACCCTCTTCTCGTTCTTTCTCTTTGTTTTTCTCTTTGTTTTTTTTTTTCTCTCTCTCTCTCTCTCTCTCTCTCTCTCTCTCTCTCTCTCTCTATTCCATATATCCACATCTGTTTCCGATTGTGGCAAGCAGGACGTGGCCGAGAGCCATAGGAACGGTGGCGTGAATGCTAATGAGCGTCACCTGCGCACCATACCAGCCTTGAGTCTCACGGAGGAGGTCCGGAAGGATAAAAGGAGGAGTGATGACATTGAAGAATGAGAGAGGACCAGGCCTGGACTTTATGTTCTGTTTTTGTGTTAGTTTAAGTGGCAATCATCCGTGAGGGGCTGCCGCTTTACTTTCATTTGTTTATTTTGTAATTAAAGTTTGTTGAACGTCCGCCGGTTCCCGCCTCCTCCTTCCCTGAGCTTTAACTTCACTACACTGGTGCCAAAACCCGGAAAGAAGGAGGAATGCGCTGTCAAAGAGCCCTCGCCGCTGTGGGAAATCTGCAGTTCCATCGAGCTGAGCAGACTACCACCATGGACACTCGAGGCGGTGGCCTGGAGTGATTTGCCGGGGGGACGGACAAACTTGCTGCCGGCCACCTGGGTTCTGGAGGGGCAGCTGCCAGCCGAGAGGGAGCAGAGGAGTCGCCAGCGTTCGCCGTAGACCAGAGAATGCTGCTGTCCGCCATTATGGGGAGGAGCAGGGAACGGGGGACTGACTCTCTCGCCGGCTACCTGAAACCGGAGGAATCCTCGCCGTCCACCAGGCATCGGAAGAGTTAGAGGGCCGTCCAAGGAGTCCACATTACCCCCAGGTGCTGCAGCCTTTAAAAAAAATTTTTTTAAATAAAAAACGAAAAAAATAACATGTACATAAGTATTCACAGCCTTTGCCATGACACTCAAAATTGAGCTCAGGTGCATCCTGTTTCCACTGATCATCCTTGAGATGTTTCTACAACTTGTTTGGAGTCCACCTGTGGTAAATCCTGTTGATTGGACATGATTTGGAAAGGCACACACCTGTCTATATAACAGTTAACAGTGCATGTCAGAGCACAAACAAGACATGAAAGTCCAAGGAATTGACTGTAGACCTCCGAGACAGGATTGTATCAAGGCACAGATCTGGGGAAGGGTACAGAAAAAATTCTGCAGCATTGAAGGTCCCAATGAGCACAGTGGCCTCCATCATTTGTAAATGGAAGAAGTTTGGAACCACCAGGACTCTTCCTAGAGCTGGCTGCCCAGCCAAACTGAGTGATTGGGGGAGAAGGGCCTTAGTCAGGGAGGTGACCAAGAACCCGATGGTCACTCTAACAGAGCTCCAGCGTTTCTCTGTGGAGAGAGGAGAACCTTCCAGCAGAACAACCATCTCTGAAGCACTCCACCAATCAGGCCTGTATGGTAGAGTGGCCAGACGGAAGCCACTCCTCAGTAAAAGGCACATGGAGTTTGCCAGAATGCACCTGAAGGACTCTCAGACCATGAGAAACAAAATTCTCTGGTCTGATAAAACAAAGATTGAACTCTTTGGCCTGCATGGCAAGCGTCATGTCTGGAGGAAACCAGCCATTGCTTATCATCTGGCCAATACCATCCCTACAGTGAAGCATGGTGGTGGCAGCATCATGCTGTGGGGATGTTTCTCAGCGGCAGGAACTAGGAGACTATTTAGGATCGAGGGAAAGATGAATGCAGCAATGTACAGAGACATCCTTGATGAAAACCTGCTCCAGAGCGCTCTGGACCTCAGACTGGGGCGAAGGCTCATCTTCCAACAGGACAACGGCCCTAAGCATACAGCCAAGATAACAAAGGAGTGGCTACGGGGCAACTCTGTGAATGTCCTTGAGTGGCCCAGCCAGAGCCCAGACTTGAACCCGATTGAACATCTCTGGAGAGATCTGAAAATGGCTGTGCACCGACACTCCCCATCCAACCTGATGAAGCTTGAGAGGTCCTGCAAAGAAGAATGGGAGAAACTGCCCAAAAATAGGTGTGCCAAGCTTGTAGCATCATACGCAAAAAGACTTGAGACAAAGTATTGAGCAAAGGTTGTGAATACTTATGTACATGTGATTTTTTTTTTTTTTTTTCGTTTTTTTTTTTTTTTATAAATTTGCAAAGATCTCAAACAAACTTCTTTCACGTTGTCATTATGGGGTATTGTTTGTAGAATTGAGGAAAATAATAAATTTAATCCATTTTGGAATAAGGCTGTAACATAACAAAATGTGGAAAAAGTGAAGCGCTGTGAATACTTTCCGGATGCACTGTATGTCGTGGCCACGACAAAACTAAGTGAACCGAACATGTCACCGTAGTATACTAATACTCTACTAGTGCTTGATAGTTGACATGTAATGAGAGTTAGTTGACATGTAGGTGTAGCGTTACTTATAGTCAACAGGATATTTAAAGGGGACCATCAAAATAAGATGTAACCAATATGTTTATCATTTATGTAAGTTAATATTTATGTAATCATTTTATTTGTTAATGCAAAATATATGTTGTCTGTGAATTTGTTATATAAAACATTGTCTACGACTACTGCAAATCTATTAGAAAGATATGAGCCCTGTTTGTTTTAACACAAATGTAGGAGGGGAGACGAACCAGTGAGCTTTAATTAACAGCTTCTCAATGATCATAATTGCTGTCAAGTAGATTAATCAGTACTTAGGAATTGCTCTTCATTTTATTTATCATCCCTGGCACAATGGAGTTCTTCAGATCTGTTGAGTTATTGCACTGTCATCTGTATCTCTCTCCTTGAGCTTCCATTTTGTTAATGAAGCACCTGCTCACTCATAATTCAAATTAAAGATTGGTCAAGCATTCATTAAGGGAAGCGCTCATGCCCTTCCTTTTATATTGTTTATTTCTCTTTGGCTCTTTCACCTTTTGTTTCTTTCTTTCGTTCTTTTAAGACTTTGAAAGGCATTTTTAAGAAAGATTTTTAGCATCATTACTCCAGTCTTCAGTGTCACATGATCCTTCAGAAATCCTTCTAATATGCTGATTCGCTGCTCAAGAAACATTTCTTATTAATGTTAAAACAGTTGTACTGCTTAATATTTTTGAGAAAACTATTTGGTTCTTTATGTATAAAATTCGAAAGAACAGGATTTAGTTCAAATAGAAGTCTTTTGTTACATTTAAAATGATGTTACTGTCACTTTTGATCAATATAATGCATCCTTGTTGAATGAAAGTATACATTTCCTTAAAAAAAAAAAAAAAAAAACTAACAAAAGAATCTTACTGCCTCCAAACACTTAAAGCCACAATATGTAATTTTTCGCCACTAGAGGTCGCTTATTCAAAACAAAGGCATAGCCTGATGACACCTTGATTTCGCTGAGCTTTTATTATGCCACAGATACCGCTTCCGCTTTTTCCAGTTATGCGTATGTGGGGTAACGCAGCGCTGTTTTATCATATTAGATACATTATTTGAGTGTGTTGAAAGTTATGTTATAATGCTACTCTGTGCGTTCGCTCACAGCTACTATGAGACACTTGTTGCACACTGCAGTAAGCTAGATCGATATTAGGCATGGTAAAACATGGTACTCGCGGTAAATCTAGAAAACGAGATTTAAACAATAAGATTAAGTGTGTTGAGCTATATAACAATGATTAGTTTTCTGTCGATGAATGTATCCAAACAGTTGCTCATCTGTCTATTAAAACACACCATAGATAAAAGCGTCTTTGGTGTTTCCATGGTTTCTACAAAATAACGCGGGTATGATGTCATTGATAGGCGATGCACGGGCAAGGTCCGTGTTCTGGTTAAAATTGCTTATTTCTCTGGATTTAAACGTTCTTGGAAACATTTGCGATAATGTAAGTACACAAGTCAACAAAATATATAACATTGTTCTAGTGGTTTTTGGAAATTTTAATCAAAAAATTGTACATATTGTGCCTTTAAAAGGTAGAAAAAAAGAATAATAATCATCTAATGCAATTAACGTTTCTGCAAACTCATACTGAGTATTGATCATACTAATTTATCCCTTAATATTCAATAATATTGTCAGTTCAGTTGTGCACTGTTCTAGCCGTTCTGTAAAATGCAACTTCATTTTCCCCCACACATACATCATAACTGTGTTTATGTCAAATAAATAAATAACCGCAGTAATATAATTGATGATACTATAACTTCCAATGAGGAAACACATTACAGCAGTTTCATGTTATCATATGGCAATGTTTATTTTCTCTATCTACTGTAGATAAATTTGATCTGTGAACAAAAGCATCAAAGATGCAGCAAAAGATGTGTGTCATGTTTGGGAATAGATAAAATCATTCCTTCATGCGTCCATAAATTTACTGTGACATTAGCTGGGATTACATTCACATCTGATATATAATGGAAAAAAGGATTATAGTGCTTGTGCAGCAGTATTGACATTCCTCAAACACTGGGGTTATAATTTGCTGTAAACGGGAACTGAATTGTAGTCTGTTTGTTTGGGCTAGACATAATATTGGTTGGACCAATGGCATGATGGCAGATGGGGAGAGTGTTCAAACTTGTTTATTATTATTTTCACAGTTCTGTTTGGTGATGCTAGCGGCACAGAATTTACACTCTTCACCTTTAATGTCTGACAGAAACAGGCTGCGCTACAGCCTGTGCAAAAGCAGACAGACAAACACACCGTGTGATGGCCGTAAGGAAAATGTTCCGGAGCAGCACAGTTGGAGTGTTTTTATGTTTGCTAATGGATCGCTGGGAGATTGACAGGGCTAATGAAATATATGTGTCTCCCTCCCAGAAGAGAAGAGGGGTAAATAAGGACAACACAAGGGCTGGGTTCAGAATAGCGTACTACTTAGCACGCAAGCTTTCTGAGCAGTATGTAGCTGAATACTAATACTAAGACTTTTTAAACAGTATTGTGATATGTACGGTTTGCAATGTAAAACCGTATTGAGGAGAAAGAACACATCTGAAGATCTCTTTCATTTTTCTGAGAGCGTGACAGAGACAGAGGCAATACACTCACTTATGATGAGTTAAAAGATCTTGTGATTTCACAGTAAGCAAGCACAGTCAGGGTTCAAAATGTGTGTCATGTTGGGAAGTAGCAGATAAATTCATGATAGATACGCACACTTAGAATAGAGCACTCTCTGCGATATGACTTACACAGTTACTCATATGACTTGAACATTTATCACAAAATTACCACATTTAAAGTCTTGATCATTATTTCCAGTGATAAACAACCAGGCAAAATACGTTACTAAATTTTCTGTGACATTAGTTGTGATTAGATTCATGTCTGATATATAATGGAAAACAGAATTGAGGTGCATTTACAGAAGTACTGATATTCATGTTGTAATCCAATAACCCTATATGTATTAAATTTACAGTTACTTCTACCCCAACTGCTTAACATACTGATTCCATTCAAACTTTGTTTTTGTTTTTTTTGGTGGATATTGTACTTCGATTGATATTTGAAAAACTCTCACTTACATTTATAGACTGTTCAGCATTCACAATGTAACTGAAAGTGATGACATCATAGCAATATTTCCAGACTAAACACTGAAACTGAATTGTGATTGGTCCTGTCTTCCTTGCATTTTGCATTCCTCTTCTTAACCAGCTGATTTTACACTGCACAGTGACTGCACAGTGAGCTGCATCCGAATCCCCCTACTTAGTATGCACTACCTATCAAAAGTTTAATACTTTTAATCAGCAGGATTGATTGATCAAAAGCGACTGTAAAGACATTTATACTGTTACAAAAGATTTCTTTAAAGATTACAAAAAAGAAAAACGTATCATGGTTTCCGCAAAAAATATTAAGCAGCACAACTGTTTTCAACATTGATAATAATAATAAATGTTTCTTGAGCAGCAAATCAGCATATTAGAATGATTTCTGAAAGATCATGTGACACTGAAGACTGAATTGACGATGCTGAAAATTCAGCATTGCATCACAGGAATAAAGTACATTTTAAAATATATTCAAATAGAAAATAGTTATTTTAAATTGTAATAATATTTCACAATAGTACTGTTTTTACTGTATTTTTGTTCAAATAAATGCAGCCTTGGTGAGTATAAAAATCTTCTTTAAAAAAATAACAAATAAAAATAAATAAAAAAATTCTTACCAACCCCAAACTTTTGAAAGGAAGTATGAAGTAGGAAGTATTTTGTAAGCAGTAAACATTGAGTAACATTGATAAGTGGGCTGCAGGGGGAAATGTTACAAAAGTCTAGAATATGTCCCCTTTAATAAATCGATTTGAAACTAAACATACAGAGAAGTTTTCAGCTTAACCTGTCAGGTCTATTGGGTCCGTAACAAACACGGGCTGAGATTCTCATCTCTCATATCAAAGCGCATCAGTCACCAAAAGCTCCTGAGGTCACACCTGCCCTGAAACAACCCGCCCGCCTCTCTTCGCCCCGCACTCCTGTCATATCATTCAGAAACAAACACTTTGCTTTCCCGTAGAGTCTTCCGAAATACTGACAGATGGATATGACCTTCCCTCTGTTCAATGAGTCGCACGAATGCTGACTGATGAATCTGAAGTGGCGTTGTGAGTCTGTGCGAGTGTGTATGTGTGACAAAGGGGGTCCGACTTGAGAGGAAAGGTGTGTGAGGATAAACAGAAGAAACACAGGGCAGTTGTGACTGTCACGGCTGACACAACTGTCTCTCGCACCACAGGGATCTGCCTCAGATGCTTTAGGGTTGTTGACTTGTTACATTTATTTGCCCTCGGGTTAGAGCACACACATGCCGAAAGAGCTCAATTTGAGATGTTAAGAGACAGGACAGACATTAAACAAACTGGAAATAGGACTTTTTTGCTTGTCAATGCTGTTTAAAGTCTTTGAAAAGTGACTACTTTTCTTAGAGCTGTCGATCAAATAATCAAAATATCAAAATTCAATTGCATAATATGTATAAGAAAATCTCCCAAAAGTTAACTTTAAAATCCACAATGTAGTATCTACTGTATGTATTGTGCGCATTGGGCAAACAACTGAAATCAATGGAGTACCCTGCGCTTCGAAAAATGACACTAAAGGGGTAGCCTGTGCGTTAAAAATTGACGCAGAGGGGTCCTGACCAAGCGTCAATATGTGACGACTTGGGAATGAGAACGTGTTTGTCACAGTCACTCAGGCCTAGTCTACACAGGTATTTTTATAAATGGAGTTTTTCCTCCATTTAAAAAAAAAAAAAAATTTGCTTCCACATGAAAATGCAAAAACACGCTATGAAGCGCTGTCAAGAGCATGCCAAACCAACAGGTGGTAATATAACCCTAACCGTAAAGCCATGTTGGCCAATCAGAAGCCTGGAAAAAGGTTATTGCCGGTTCCGGTTTTGACATAAACCAAAATCTCCGGTTTCACTGTCCACACGACAACACTGCAACCGGAGTTTCTAAAAATCTTCCCCCTAGCAGGAGTTTTCAAAAAAGTTCGGTTTTAGTAACCGGATACTGCGTTTGCGTGTGGACGAACGGCCAAACCGCACAGAAAAAGCTGCTGTTTCGAAAATACCCGTGTTCGTGTGGACAGGGCCTTAGTTTGGATTTCATTTCATTTGCACCATTTTCCCTGTTTCCCACTGCCTTGTTTGTTGTCATAGTGTCTGATTTTAGTCTTGATCACTGTCAGCTGTGTGTCGTCAATCACCTTCGTTTGCACCTGTATTTAAGTTCCCTTGTTTCTGTTCATTGTTGTTGGGTCTCATTCATGTATGGATGGATGTGTGTTACGCTACTTTCAACCTGTGGATTTATTAAAGACTTCATCTTCATCTTTCTCTTCATCTTCATCCCAACACAATATGTGACAGTATACAATTCACAAAAGTCAAAATTCAGTTTAAAAATTATTTATTTAATTATTTAAAACAGTAATTTAATATAGGGGAGAGCGGGGCACAACCTAACAGTTAGTTGTAACACATGGTTTAAAACTTTCCACACATGCCAGGATGACAAAACTTAGTGTATTTATTAGTTGCCATATCAACATTATTTAGAGAAAAAATTGCACCAAAATTAAAAAATCTTTGGAAGATAATACTGAATACTTATTTAACCATAGCAAAAGTACACTTCTTAAGTTTATTTTTCATCTCTGTTTTTTGTGTTTATTTAAAATTAGACAAATCTGATATTATTGTAGTCTTACATCTGTTATGTAACAGTTGAGATATTTCTTTAATGCTGATCTAACCAGCAGATGACACGAGCCGGGGTTAAATTCCAGTTGCGCAGGTGGGGTGCGTTGTAACACTGCGTTACAATGAGCCCCTATTAGAACTATGCTATTATATTCTATACTTTTATGAATTCTTTTGAGAAACCATGAGAAAAAGGTGAATAATGACTGAGAGTCAAAGTTATTAATTATTTGTATGTTTTAACTATGCTGTATAGCTGTGTTTTGCAGTGTGTTTGTTGTCAAACTCAAATATTTGTATATTTTTAATGATTAAAAAATGCCATTACTTTATTTGAAAAAGTTAACAATTGTATTTTATTGACAAAATATTTTAGTTTGTCATGGATATTTTTTTGATTATATCAGATAACATTTTAAGCTGTCATATGGTCATGTTACAATGTGCCCCTCACATGTTACAATGTACCCCACCTATGGGGCATGTTGTCACATTTCACTTCCATTCTTTCGGGTTAAATCAAGAAAAAAGTATACACTGTATTAATGAAACAAAACCACATAATTGTACTAGACGTGTGAAATTAATGTGGGAAAAAATAAATACTCTGAACCCTAAGTGGATTTACACAAACTGAGAAAGTCAAAAAGCGTTAGGTTGTGCCCCGCTCTCCCCTATATTTAAAAAATTAGCTTTAAAATCCACAAATGTAATGTCTTTGAATTTTTTTTAATTCATTGTTTTAAACAAAAACACTTTTTAAATAAATGTTTAATAAATATTTATATATTTAATATATCTAATATTTAAATAATTGTTTTAAACCATTTTTACTTCACATTTAAAAAAATCTATATTTAAATATAGGTTAATGCATTATTTTTTATATATAATTGCAATGTGAACAGCTTTACCATTATAAATGTATTTACTGTCACTTTTAATCAATATAATGTGTCCTTGCTGAATGAAAGCATTCATTTCTTTCACAAAAATAAAAAATAAAATGAAAACTTGCTGACCTTAAACAATCTTTGCGATCTTTCTTCTTATTAATTTTAATGTCTATTTATTAATGCCTAACCAGCCAGAGAAACCTAGCAACTAGTCAGAAGTCCCTAACAACGCTAAGCAACCATCAATATATCTTTTTGGGGGTGTACAATCTTCGTACGGCATGCTTTTAAAACTTTTTTGAAATTTCAAGCCAATTTGACATGGTGCAGTAAACAACCCCGTGAGCAAGCACCACTCACGTTTCTTCAGTCTGAATTGTTTTATAATCAAATGAAAAAGGTTTTAGTTGTGTGTCTGATGTTTGTTGGAATTCTTGCACAGCAATTATGAGCTCTTTTAAAGTTTATGATGTGAAAAATACCAATCTGACAGGATGGTTTTAGCTTTCACGTCTGCTACAGTCTCCACCTCGATGATTCACCAAACACTTTCTGATGATACACATGTGCTACAGTAGTTTATTGATTTTGCTGAGATGGAGTTTGCAAAGCAGCTTGTCAATGTCTAACAGTCACTGGTCTATTTAGAGGTCACAGAGTATCATTTGACAGAGCTGGTAATAGACTGCGGGAAACTAGTGGCGTCTATGCCAGTCAAATCCTGCTCTTGTTCCAGATGTGAAAACAGCAATGATAGCCCCAAGTTTTGAATCTGTCAGTCACAGTCTAAGGTACCATCTGTTCATCAAATTACTTGCTTCTGTGTGCGTGTCTGCATGTGAGAGGAGAGAGACAAGCTGACAGGAAATAGTTTGACAAATACTCCAAAGGACCCATGGCTTCATACTGGAATTAGGTGTGTATTTTCAGAAAGATGTTTTTTTACTTACTGCAATGTGCTAAAATAATAATAATAATAATAAACTTCACATCACATCTAATACATTTCATATATGTGAAACATAAAAGATGAAAAGTAATCTAATACAACACATCAAGTATAAAATACTAAACATACACTGATCAGGCATAACATTACGCCCTAATAATGTGTTGGTCCCCCTTTTGCTGCCGAAACAGCCCTGACCCGTCGAGGCATGGACTCCACTAGACCCCTGAAGGTGTGCTGTGGTATCTGGCACCAAGATGTTAGCAGCAGATCCTTTAAGTCCTGTAAGTTGCGAGGTGGGGCCTCCATGGCCCCATGGAGGCCCCATTTGTTTGTTCAGCACATCCCACAGATGCTCGATTGGATTGAGATCTGGGGAATTTGGAGGCCAAGTCAACACCTCAATTTGAGCTACAGTAGCTCGTCTGTTTGATCAGACCACACGGGCCAGCCTTCGCTCCCCACGTGCATCAATGAGCCTTGGCCGCCCATGACCCTGTCGCCGGTTCACCACTGTTCCTTCCTTGGACCACTTTTGATAAATACTGACCACTGCAGACCGGGAACACCCCACAAGAGCTGCAGTTTTGGAGATGCTCTGACCCAGTCATCTAGCCATCACAATTTGGCCCTTGTCAAACTCGCACCTGTCAGTGGTTATAATGTTATGCCTGATCGGTGTACAAGAGACAATTTATTATAAACATAATTCAGAGAAAACGGATTTCAGAGAGTGGATCAGCATTTATTGGCATGGGGCATGGAATATACATAGCTTGATTTTGGCGGACGAGATCTGCTACGCTGCTGTTGCTGAGCAAATACAATAATACAATAATTTGTTCAGCTTAGACAAAATAACAAAGAACATGGTAGAACCCCTGTAGCAGATCTCTACAGGTGGCGCTGGGGAGGAGGAGGAGGGATAACAGAAGCTTTCATAATCGTACAGCATGCCGATCGCATGCTAGGGTGCGATATATTATGGTTACGTGTATTAGGAAGTATTTCTGATTGGCTGGTGCCACGGCGTTAGAAGAACCAATCAGCGTTTGGTTAGAGTTTCATGTCTGAACTATGTATTTAAATCCTAAGGTGAAAAGATGTGTTTTTAATTTTCTTTTAAAAATATTGGGCGAACTGGCTTTCCTAATATCTATTGGTAATGTATTCCAAAATTTTGAAGCATAATTTACAAAAGCAGCGTTGACGATTTTTTGTTTGTCTTTGCTGCGAACCTCCAATAAACCAGTAAAGTTCTAGATGGAATTTAATCAAGAGAGTTAGTGATATAGTCTGGTCCTTGTCCATTATGGGCTTTGTATATAAGGAGAAGGACCTTGAAATATATTCCAAATTTTGTAGAGAGCCAGTGCAATGTACAAACCCGATTCCAAAAAAGTTGGGACACTGTACAAATTGTGAATAAAAACAGAATGCAATGATGTGGAAGTTTCAAATTTCAATATTTTATTCAGAATACAACATAGATGACATATCAAATGTTTAAACTGAGAAAATGTATCATTTTAAGGGAAAAATAAGTTGATTTTAAATTTCATGGCATCAACATATCTCAAAAAAGTTGGGACAAGGCCATGTTTACCACTGTGTGGCATCCCCTCTTCTTTTTATAACAGTCTGCAAACGTCTGGGGACTGAGGAGACAAGTTGCTCAAGTTTAGGAATAGGAATGTTGTCCCATTCTTGTCTAATACAGGCTTCTAGTTGCTCAACTGTCTTAGGTCTTCTTTGTCGCATCTTCCTCTTTATGATGCGCCAAATGTTTTCTATGGGTGAAAGATCTGGACTGCAGGCTGGCCATTTCAGTACCCGGATCCTTCTTCTACGCAGCCATGATGTTGTAATTGATGCAGTATGTGGTCTGGCATTGTCATGTTGGAAAATGCAAGGTCTTCCCTGAAAGAGACGACGTCTGGATGGGAGCATATGTTGTTCTAGAACTTGGATATACCTTTCAGCATTGATGGTGCCTTTCCAGATGTGTAAGCTGCCCATGCCACACGCACTCATGCAACCCCATACCATCAGAGATGCAGGCTTCTGAACTGAGCGCTGATGACAACTTGGGTTGTCCTTGTCCTCTTTAGTCCGGATGACATGGCGTCCCAGTTTTCCAAAAAGAACTTCAAATTTTGATTCGTCTGACCACAGAACAGTCTTCCACTTTGCCACAGTCCATTTTAAATGAGCCTTGGCCCAGAGAAAACGCCTGCACTTCTGGATCATGTTTAGATATGGCTTCTTTTTTGACCTATAGAGTTTTAGCCGGCAACGGCGAATGGCACGGTGGATTGTGTTCACCGACAATGTTTTCTGGAAGTATTCCTGAGCCCATGTTGTGATTTCTATTACAGTAGCATTCCTGTATGTGATGCAGTGCCGTCTAAGGGCCCGAAGATCACGGGCATCCAGTATGGTTTTCCGGCCTTGACCCTTATGCACAGAGATTGTTCCAGATTCTCTGAATCTTTGGATGATATTATGCACTGTAGATGATGATAACTTCAAACTCTTTGCAATTTTTCTCTGAGAAACTCCTTTCTGATATTGCTCCACTATTTTTCGCCGCAGCATTGGGGGAATTGGTGATCCTCTGCCCATCTTGACTTCTGAGAGACACTGCCACTCTGAGAGGCTCTTTTTATACCCAATCATGTTGCCAATTGACCTAATAAGTTGCAAATTGGTCCTCCAGCTGTTCCTTATATGTACATTTAACTTTTCCGGCATCTTATTGCTACCTGTCCCAACTTTTTTGGAATGTGTAGCTCTCATGAAATCCAAAATGAGCCAATATTTGGCATGACATTTCAAAATGTCTCACTTTCAACATTTGATATGTTATCTATATTCTATTGTGAATAAAATATAAGTTTATGAGATTTGTAAATGATTGCATTCCTTTTTTATTCACAATTTGTACAGTGTCCCAACTTTTTTGGAATCGGGTTTGTAGCTAAAACTGGAGTTATATGTTCTCTTTTAGTTGTAGTTAATAAAGCTGAAGTCTGTTTATTGATTTTTGTGGGAGACCAGTAAGAAGTGCATTACAGTAGTCAAGTCTATTTGAAATAAAATAATTAATTAGTTTTCTCTCATGATGTAACCAAGTGGCAGCATGTACAGTGAAAATAATAAAGGACCAAGGCAGCTCCTTTGTGGGACTCCAGTGTGGGTTTCATGTTTCTTAGACACAAGCTTGCCAAAACTAACAGAAATGTCTCCCTTTAATATTTTCTGAACCAGTTTAACACACAATCGGAAAGACCAACTAACTTTTCTAAACAATCTTTCCCATCGATCATATCAAACACTGCATTTCAATCTAAGAGGACAAGATTTGAGACCTTATTTTTATCATAATTTCTTCTGAGGTCACTAAATATTTTGTATGAGGCAGTTTCAGTACTGTGGTAAGTTCTAAGGGTTCTAAGACTAAAATTCCTACACAATGTGATTTTCTTCAATAAAAGTGTTTATATGTGCTACAACTACCTTTTTGAGTATCTTACTAATAATTGGGAGGGTGGATATCGGTCTATAATTAGCCAGGACACTGCTGTCCAAATTAATAATAGTAATAGTTAAAAGTAAATCCCCCCAACGTTAAATACAAGTAAATGCCCCCAACATCTCTTTCACAAGATTTACTAGTTCTAGTTCTGACTGATGATATTTTGTCATTGAAGAACAATGCAAGTTCTTTGCATTTTGATGCAGAGAACTGTTGAGGAATGGGGGCGGTATTAACTAATTGATAAATAACTGAGGATAGTATTGTAGGATTTTTTAGAATTCTCTGTAATAATCTTTGGAAAATAATCCTTTCTTGCCAGAAGTATTGTTTTATTATAAACAGCCTTCTTTATATATTATAATTAACTGTAACCGAGATTTCCTCCATTTTCTTTCAGCAGCTCAACAACTTCTCTTATAGCCTCTCACATTATTCTTGTTTAACCATGGAGAAATTCTAAGAGTAGACCTCTTATTGACCTTAAATGGAGCAACAGTATTTAAAATTTTCGACCATTTCATTTAAGGAACAGTCACATCTGTATGTCTCAGACAATCTTAAATTAGTATGTTACCATACTGATGAGTGGCTTTATTGATGTGCTGGGTGAGTTCAAAACTATCTAGTACATTCATGAGCTTCATAGCTTTGGAACATTCAGATCCCCACTCAAAATAATTTTATCATATCTAGTTACACCAAGTGAAATCACCTAATTCCTGGAAGAAAAAAAAAATTGGAGCATGTTTTGGTGGTGATATAATATAATGATGAGCACTGATGATTCTCCTTTAAGCTCTAGAGCAAGATATTCAGTTGTTACGAATTCACCCAGACCAATGTCATTACACACAATCTTTAAAGAGAAAATAACTGTTAGATAGATAGATTAGATTTAGATTCAACTTTATTGTCATTGAGCAGAGTACAAGTACAGAGCCAATGAAATGCAATTAGCATCTAACCAGAAGTGCAAATACAGTTTATATAAAATAAATATAAATATGTATGTAATATGTATAAATACATTATTATACATAGTGCAAGTAGTGAGATGGAAAGCAGAGACCAGCTCAATGCAAATAACTGTAATAATACCGAAGGTGCATTAATCAATGAGGTATATATATATATATACACACACACACATACATATATGTATAGCCAATGATCAGCCATTAAACAGAGCTAATTTCAATTTGTAGAGATTTCAAAACAGGAAGGGTAATAGACAATGACTGAACCTTAACAAAATTAAGATAGACATTTGATGAATTATCATTTTTATGGATCTGTTTCATCTCTGATAGACACTTGAACAACGATGTCTATGATGATAAAATTGACTTCGGTAAATGTGCATGAGGGGGAGAGGGATGACCTTGGATCTGTGACTGAGAGAGGGACATCCTACAGTAACAAAAAAAAAAAAACTTTTTTTGATGAGTTAAAGCAATGTAAAAACATAATTGTCACTACTTATTGATGAAGCACTTGTGATGGGAAGTCACACTTATCATTGTCACATGATGTCCTGTATTGTCTGAACCTGATTAGTTTACCTTCCTCCACCTGTGCCTGTTTAGCTCCCTCATTACTCTGAGTACTTAATCTCCCCCTTCTGTTCTTTCTTTGTCAGATATTGAATGTGGTCATGTTGTTTGCTACCTGCAAGTCTTCAGTAAACTTTGAAGTTATTTGTATCCTGAATCCTTTGTCTTCTTTCCACGGCCAAACTGTGACAATCATAGTAGGCATCTGTGACATTATGGAGAAATAATTCAAATCAGATACTTTTGTTACTTTTTTTCCACAAGCTCGTTCTGCTGAAGTATTCTGATAATCTTTCAATTGACATTGAGCATCAATATTACCATTTTTAAGGTTTATTTGTTTGTTTGTTTATTATTTTTAATTATGCTTTTTAATTAATTTATACATTTATTAATTTATTTATACTTTTGAATAGAGTGTTGCAGGTATTATGTCAGAATCCAGAAGTCTAAATTGCCGCTGGTTCCTTCGAGATTTTCCTATGGGGGTTTACAATTTATGAGTACAATAAAGCCTGAGGTAAACATAACTTGATACTTTGATGTTTTGTTTTACAATGCACACATTCGCACTCCAAACTGCCTCACCTAGTTATTTATTAACTCTTTCCCTGCCAGCATTTTTTTTTTTTTTTTAAGTTGCCAGCCACCTGCAGCATTTTTGATAATTTTTTTACAAAATTTTCATGGCCCCCAGAGCTTGTATTCTATCTTAATGCATTCTTTTTTCATCAACACTTGAATGTGGGTAAGTTTCATTAAAAAAACAATATTTTGAGCAAAAGGCTGAAAAAGTTGCTATTTTATCAAAGACTACATCCAGATTGGATTCAGAAGGATGATCAAAACACAGATGGAGTAGATCGAGTCCATCAACACCCCCTAAAGTTGCACAGTCCTATACCTCTCCCTGGGTCAGCCTTTAATTCGGTAACATTAGGCAGTTTTGATTTACATGCTGTTTAATGTTGATGATTGCGTTATTTTACATATGCATCTGCTTACATATGCTATCGCTAGTTTCTGCTGCTTTTTCGCCTGTGTTTTGATCCGGATATTTTGATCCTACCGTATAACAGTGAAAACACGGAAAGCTGGAAATTTCCGTCAATGGCAGGGAAGCGGTGTCTCATAAATGACAGAAATTTCCGTCAATAGCGGGGAAAGAGTTAACGTACGTTTTCAAAAATGAACATAACTGCTTCAAAATTCATGCTTTCGCTATGGTTGTGTGTAATACGTTGTAGAACAAAATGTCAAAGTATTATCAAGTTATGTTTACCACGGGCTATATTTTACCTGCACCTGTTTTTACTTTTTATACTGACTCAAAAATAATTTATTTCATGTTTAAAATCAAGTTACATACAATGAAGTCAATTTGCTGTCAATTTTGTGAGCTGTAATATATTACACATACATCATAAAACATTTTAGAGCCTAAAACTCTAATATGCTATCATATAAATAATTGAAAAGATCAGTATACTTGCACCTCATAAGTCATTTGAGTGAGACTGAAATTATACACTAAGGATTTTACTTACAAAATTTTCATTATAATTCCTCACTTTAAGGCTCTAATTAGAAGCGTATGCACATTATTATTTCATTTCCAGACACTGCAAGTGTTAGTTGCCATAGTAGCTTTAATATTCATTGCTATGCATTATTATTTTACATTTTGCAGCTAGTATTTTTAGTAGTGTCTCAATTGCTGAAATGTATGTCCCTGGATAAAACCCAATTTATTCAGTAACATACCTGCTTAAAATATATATTAAATTAAGTTATGCATCTCTCAAACTATAGATTTGCTTTTATAGCATACTATGCAGATGTGAGTTTGCATGTGTTTCTCTCTAACTTGTCATGTCCAGGTTGATTTTCTCAATAGATGGGGTCACAAACAGGTGAAAAGTGGATTGTAATTCCCACAGGCCCAGCAGTCTTTCTTCTGATGTTATCAGGAGTTCTCCTACTTTCATGTAGGAATGAGGGTTGCATTATTTTGCAATTCTTTGATGTGAACTGAGACAATGTTCTTCCTCATCAGAGGGTCTCATCCTATGCTGGATTGGCTTCAGGTGCACCAATAAAAAAAAAAAGCGCAGCATTACACTCAATTTTGATTCACTTTCTGACAGTTTCTCCTACAGTATGATTCACTAGCATGATGAAATAACAGAGTCTCTCTGTGTGTGGCAAAGATCTATCTATCTATCTATCTATCTATCTATCTATCTATCTATCTATCTATCTATCTATCTATCTATCTATCTATCTATATTGCCAAAAGTTTATAACAGCTATAACAGCTTCAACTCTTCTGGGAAGGCTTTCCACAAGGTTTAGGAGTGTATTTATTGGAATTTTTGACCATTCTTCTAGAAGCGCATTTGTGAGGTCAGGCACTGATGTTGGACGAAAAGGCCTGGCTCGCAGTCTCCGCTCTAATTCATCCCAAAGGTGTTCTATCGGGTTGAGGTCAGGACTCTGTGCAGGCCAGTCAAGTTCCTCCACACCAAACTCACTCATCCATGTCTTTATGGACCTTGCTTTGTGCACTGGTGCGCAGCCATGTTGGAACAGGAAGGGGCCTTTCCCAAATTGTTCCCACAAATTTGGGAGCATGAAATTGTCCAAAATGTCTTGGTATGCTGAAGCATTAAGAGTTCCTTTCACTGGAACTAAGGGGCCAAGCCCAACCCCTGAAAAACAACCCCACACCATAATCCCCCCTCCACCAAACTTAACACTTGGCACAATGCAGTCAAGCAAGTACCGTTCTCCTGGCAACCGCCAAACCCTGACTCGTCCATCGGATGGCCAGACAGAGAAGCGTGATTGGTCACTCCAGAGAACACGTCTTCACTGCTCTAGAGTCCAGTGGCGGCGTGCTTTACACCATTGCATCCAATGCTTTTGATTGCACATGGTTTGGATGCAAACCCAATTGGATGCAGCTGCTCGGCCATGGAAACCCATTCCTTGAAGCTCACTTTGCACTGTTCTTGAGCTAATCTGAAGGCCACACGAAGTTTTGAGGTCTGTAGCTAATGACTCTGCAGAAAGTTGGCGACTTCTGCACACTGTGTGCATATCAACATTTAAACTGGTTGTGCAAATAATGCTCTCACCAGTTCCCTTTTAAGAGTACTCTCGTATTGCGTAAGTTAGCTTATGCTATGGGAAAAACTCATTTTCTCGAGAATACTGAAGCCAAAATTATCCTTATCATTTTATATATGTAAAACACAGTGCAGCTGCACAGCAGACCCCAGCAGAGCTTACTAGTCCACTGACTGTTTGTGCTGCGGCAACTGCACGAACCTATGGCGAGGTGGCTGAGACGTGCAAACCTATTAGGTCGCTTCGCGCCCTAGCACGTCAGAGCCCGCCAAAATGGGCATGGCCTTGGCTATAAAAGCCCCCCTTACGCCATAGGATTCAGAATTAATCTCCTTCAGCTCACTTACCTTTGCTGACCTCCGGATTGGGAAGCTGCCGCCGTCGAAAAGGCCTTCAGCAGAACGAGCCACCTGCTTTGCAGTTCTGAGGACGCCAGTTCCTGTCTTCACTGGACACTGCCTTCAGCCGGCTGTTCTGCTCCGCCATCCGGCGCACTATATCCTTTAAAAGCTGTGTGTGTGTTCGCCGCTGCAACACACACACTCACAAAAAGGCGTTGTTTCAAATGCCTTGTACAATCCTGTGCCTCGTGCAGAGGCCCTCTCTTCGGCGGGGATCGTCACATTCTTTGTACCGCGTGCTTAGGCCGTGACCACGCCGAAGCTGCACTCTCTAAGGGCGGCTGCCGAGGTGCGACGAAATGGTGCTGTCGACCCTGCGGGCTCGACTCGCCAGCTTCAATGAGGACGCCGTTCCCTGCACTCTCCCTCTTCTCTCGCTCGGGCCGCGCAGAAAGAAGTGCCGCGAACAGAGAATGCCAGAGCAGACCCTGCGTGTCTTGCTCTCAGAATCCCCTTCGCCGGTCTTGTTCACCCAGGATGACTGATGCCCCTCTCAGTTAGCGGCCGGTCCTATTTCCTTTGGCGGACCAGAAGCGGAGGAGGATGAGGATGCAGAGGCCCGCCCCCTTCTTTCCTGAAGTTCACGACGAGCTGACGAAATCATGGAAGGCGCCATTTTCAAATCTCAAATCCTTGGCTTCTTCAGCACTCTCAACACTCAACGGCGCGAAGGAGAAAGGTTATGAGAGTCTTCTTCCTCTTGAGGAAGCGGTCGCCGCACATCTTTGCCCGCCCTCCGCCAGAGGATGGCAGCCAAAAGCGACGCACCCATCTAAGCCCTGCCGCACTACGTCATCTCTCGCTGGTCGAGCATACGCCTCCGCCAGCCAGGCTAATTCGCCTCTTCACACAATGGCTGTCCTTCAAGTGTTTCAGGCCAAACTTCTCTGCTCTCTGGATGAGTCCGGCCCTGATCCTGAGGCATTCAAAGACCTGCGAAGCGCCACTGACTTAGCCCTGCGCGCAACGAAAGTCACAAGCCATGCGCCATTTTCTCTCTTTACACTTCTCCCAGTCCCCTCTATTCAGGCGGCTGGAGATATCAACATTGCAGTCAACGAGCCTGTTATAAAGCACGCACGCCTGCACACAAACGCCATTTTAACGGCGAACCTAATAAAACACAAAAAGAGCTTTTCCTCTGTTCTGACTGTAGGCAGTGTGCCCACTTCACAGTATGCACCCCTGCACATAAGCACTGTTCACACAGCGCCACAAAATCACACAGATTACCCCGTTGACTGAATGTAGAGCGTTCTGAATGTAGAGCACGCGCCCACTACACAGTGCGCGGAACTACACATAAGCGCTGTCCCCACAGTGTCACAAGCACAAACCAGCCGGTCCCTGTTACGAAGCGGCCCGTCCCCAAATCAGAATGGGTGTTGAACATAATAAGCCCCCGCGGCTTCGTGCCGTGGTCGAGACATCGGTGAAGGGCGACGTGAGTCACGTGCTTCGCACCGAAGTGTCGAAACTGTTAGAAAAAGGGGCTGTGGAAACTGTCCCCTTAGCAATAAGCGAGTCAGACTTTTACAGTCACTACTTCCTCGTTCCAAAGAAGGATGGCGGTCTCAGACCCATCCTAGATCTCAGACATCTGAAAAAAGCACTTATGACACGCTCGTTCAGAATGTTGACAACAAAACAAATCCTCGCGCAAATTCACCCAGGGGACTGGTTTTCACAGTGGATCTGAAAGATGCTTACTTTCACATTCAGATAGCACCCCGCCATAGGCCATTCTTGAGATTCGCCTTCGAGGGGCAGGCTTATCAATACACAGTCCTACCATTCGGTCTATCCCTAGCACCCCGTACATTTACGAAGTGCATGGATGCGGCCCTTGCCCCCCTGAGGCTACGCGGAGTGCGAGTACTGAATTACCTCAATGATTGGCTCGTTATAGCCCAATCAGAGGCGCCGTTGATAACTCACAGGTCCTGGCTCCTCAGCCATCTAGAATGTCTGGGTCTCAGGATCAACACTGCCAAGAACGCGCTGTCTCCCAGTCAGAATATTTATTTTCTGGGAACAGTCTTAAGACTCGGTACGGATGAGAGCGCGGCTTACGTCACAGCACGCGCTCACCGTCCAGCGCCTAGCGCCGTCGTTCAAAGCTGGCACTTACACTCCTCTCAAAAGTTTTCAGAGGATGTTAGGCTTCATGGCCTCAGCATCAGCAGTACTCAGACTGGGTCTACTGTACATCCCCTTCATCATCCCCTTCAGCGCTGGTTAAAACCTTGCGCGTGGCGGTCACTTTTATTGGATTCTATAACTTGGAGGTTCCTGCTTTACAAGCTAGGGTTCTTTCCATATAAACAAATGTATAACACATTTGCAATAACTATAGGCCCGACTCTGTCCGATCTAGTTTTTATCTAATTCCATCAATTGTATAACACATTTGCAATAATTATAGGCCCAACTCTGTCTGGTCTAGTTTTTATCTAAATTCCATATAAACAAATGTATAACACATTTGCAATAATTATAGGCCCGACGCTGTCCGGTCTAGTTTTATCTAAATTATATGACACAGGAATATTCATTTCCTGCTATATACCCTTACATGAGGCTCACCATTCGTTGGCCTCTTTTTGGGACTTATAACTTTTACTCTTCTATGGGCCTCGGGCTCTCGTCCCAGGCCATAGTATGGGGCAAAGTTTATAAGCACGCACGGCATTTTAAATTGGGTTCCCATAGCGTAAGCTAACTTACGCAATACGAGAGTACTCTCGAAAGAGAACGTCTCGGTTACTAACGTAACTTCGGTTCCCTGAGAGAAGGGAACGAGTATTGCGTAACCCGCCGTGCTTTTGTTCTTAGATCAGGCGATCGCTTCAGTCGATTTAACCTGAATCCTATGGCGTAATGGGGGCTTTTATAGCCAAGGCCACGCCCATTTTGGCGGGCTATGACGTGCTAGGGCGTGAAGCGCCCTGATAGGTTCGCACGTCTTAGCCGCCTCGCCATAGGTTTGTGCAGTTGCCGCAGCACAGCCAATCAGTGCGCTAGTAAGCTCTGCTGGGGTCTGCTGTGCAGCTGCACTGTGTTTTACATATATAAAATTATAACGATAATTTTGGCTTCAATATTCTTGAGAAAAGGAGTATTTCCCATAGCGTAAGCTAACTTACGCAATACTCGTTCTCTTCTCTCAGGGAACCAAGGTTACGTTAGTAACCAAGACGTTTTCTTGCCATTGACAAAATATCATTGGTTCTCATTTTTATTTGTAACCCAAAGTGACGTCAGGTTTGAATATGCACATGCACAAGTGATATTTCCGAGCCATAGGCAGTCGTGTCAACTGTTATTTTGCCTTTTAGTCTCCTTTCAAGTTTAACAGCCTATCACTGTCAAAACTATGTTAAAACATTCTCTTTTGTGTTCCATAGATGAATTAATCAATGTTGTATGTTGTACGGGTCTGAAACAACATAAGTTCATATGTTCATTTATAGGGTAAACTGTTCCTATAAAGGAGTTTTTTTTTTTTGTCAGGACACTATAAAAGGGTAACTTGTGTGGTTTGTTCTCCTAGAGGAACCTGAGATTAACCTAATTAACCTTGCACTTTATTTCTCTATAAAGCTAGATCTGTAACAACTGGGTAACTGACCCCTGCACCTCAGGCAGTGTAGATAACGGCTGGAGATTAATGTGCTTTAAATGAATGCGTCAAAATGCACTTGAGAGAACGCGAGGTTCCTCTCTCTTTGTCTTATCCCTTACGGCTCTGTGACTGGTTTCCCATGGCCCGAAGGCAATTGGCTCACGGAGCCTCCATTACTTATCTGGTGACGGAATGAAAGAACAAGTTCTTCTCTCCCAAACTTTGAGCAGTGAATAAAGATGTCAAGCAGTGCAGTGTGCTCTTGGGTCAAAGTTTGTTACCATAGGGATATGATTCTGCCATCTGTTGTTTACCCGCCCAGGTACCATGGTTTAAAGCCTACTGCCTCCGTCTGTGTGCCCTGACAGGAAAACAAAGCCAGGCAAACTCATTACAAAACCCTCTCTGAACTCAGTTTCCATATAATTTTCCCATGATTGTGCTTAACATGTGTTATGACGTGGGTCAATGGTAAATTATGACAAAAATACGGCCTATGTGGCAGAGTAACTCACTAGAAGAACAGCTGGCTGAAGGCTAAACAATCTGTCATGTGTATTCCCCATCTCTTCTGGAAAAAAAAGCAGTTTAAACCAGCATAAGCTAGTAAAGCTGGTCTGTTTTGCTGGTTTTAGAGGAGATTTATATATATATATATATATATATATATATATCCGGCTTGTCTTTTCCCCATAGTTCATCCTGATGCCATGTGTTCCCCAGGTAAGCAAAGCACACACACCCGGCCATCCACGTGATGTAAAAGAAAACATGATTCATCAGACCAGGCCACCTTCTTCCATTGTTCCGTGGTCCAGTTCTGATGCTCGCATGCCCACTGTTGCCGCTTTTGACGGTGGACAGGGCCAGCATGGACACCCTGACTGGCCTGCGGCTATGTAGCCCCATACGCAACAAACTGCGATGCACTGTGTATTCTGACACCTTTCTATCAGAACCAGCATTAACTTCTTGAGCAATTTGAGCTACAGTAGCTCATCTGTTTAATCAGACCACACGGGCCAGCCTTCGCTCCCCACGCGCATCAATGAGCCTTGCCTGCCCATGACCCTGTCGCCGGTTCACCACTGTTCCTTCCTTGGACCACTTTTGATAGATACTGACCACTGCAGACCGGGAACACCCCACAAGAGCTGCAGTTTTGGAGATGCTCTGACCCAGTCGTCTAGCCATCACAGTTTGGCCCTTGTCAAACTCACTTAAATCCATACGTTTGCCCATTTTTCCTGCTTCTAACACATCAACTTTGAGGACAAAATGTTCACTTGCCGCCTAATATATCCCACCCACTAACAGGTGCCGTGATGAAGAGATAATCAGGGTTATTCACTTCACCTGTCAGTGTCATAATGTCATAATGTTATGCCTGATCGGTGTATATATATATATATATATATATATACATACATACATATATATATATACACATACAAACCCGATTCCAAAAAAGTTGGGACACTGTACAAATTGTGAATAAAAACAGAATGCAATGATGTGGAAGTTTCAAATTTCAATATTTTATTCAGAATACAACATAGATGACATATCAAATGTTTAAATTGAGAAAATGTATCATTTTAATGGAAAAATAAGTTGATTTTAAATTTCATGGCATCAACACATCTCAAAAAAGTTGGGACAAGGCCATGTTTACCACTGTGTGGCATCCCCTCTTCTTTTTATAACAGTCTGCAAACGTCTGGGGACTGAGGAGACAAGTTGCTCAAGTTTAGGAATAGGAATGTTGTCCCATTCTTGTCTAATACAGGCTTCTAGTTGCTCAACTGTCTTAGGTCTTCTTTGTCGCATCTTCCTCTTTATGATGCGCCAAATGTTTTCTATGGGTGAAAGATCTGGACTGCAGGCTGGCCATTTCAGTACCCGGATCCTTCTACGCAGCCATGATGTTGTAATTGATGCAGTATGTGGTCTGGCATTGTCATGTTGGAAAATGCAAGGTCTTCCCTGAAAGAGACGACGTCTGGATGGGAGCATATGTTGTTTTAGAACTTGGATATACCTTTCAGCATTGATGGTGCCTTTCCAGATGTGTAAGCTGCCCATGCCACACGCACTCATGCAACCCCATACCATCAGAGATGCAGGCTTCTGAACTGAGCGCTGATAATAACTTGGGCTGTCCTTGTCCTCTTTAGTCCGGATGACATGGCGTCCTAGTTTTCTAAAAAGAACTTCAAATTTTGATTCGTCTGACCACAGAACAGTTTTCCACTTTGCCACAGTCCATTTTAAATGAGCCTTGGCCCAGAAAAAACGCGCTTGATCCTGCGCTTCTGGATCATGTTTAGATATGGCTTCTTTTTTGACCTATAGAGTTTTAGCCGGCAACGGCGAATGGCACGGTGGATTGTGTTCACCGACAATGTTTTCTGGAAGTATTCCTGAGCCCATGTTGTGATTTCCATTACAGTAGCATTCCTGTATGTGATGCAGTGCCGTCTAAGGGCCCGAAGATCACGGGCATCCAGTATGGTTTTCCGGCCTTGACCCTTACGCGCAGAGATTGTTCCAGATTCTCTGAATCTTTGGATGATATTATGCACTGTAGATGATGATAACTTCAAACTCTTTGCAATTTTTCTCTGAGAAACTCCTTTCTGATATTGCTCCACTATTTTTCGCCGCAGCATTGGGGGAATTGGTGATCCTCTGCCCATCTTGACTTCTGAGAGACACTGCCACTCTGAGAGGCTCTTTTTATACCCAATCATGTTGCCAATTGACCTAATAAGTTGCAAATTGGTCCTCCAGCTGTTCCTTATATGTACATTTAAAATTTCCGGCCTCTTATTGCTACCTGTCCCAACTTTTTTGGAATGTGTAGCTCTCATGAAATTCAAAATGAGCCAATATTTGGCATGACATTTCAAAATGTCTCACTTTCAACATTTGATATGTTATCTATATTCTATTGTGAATAAAATATAAGTTCATGATATTTGTAAATTATTGCATTCCTTTTTTATTCACAATTTGTACAGTGTCCCAACTTTTTTGGAATCGGGTTTGTATATATATATATATATATATTAGGGGTGTAACGATACACCAATGCCACGGTTCGGTTCACATCACGGTTTTGGGGCCACGGTTAGGTTCGGTTCGGTTCTGTTTGCTGTGGGGCAGGGTTCATGGCAGGGCACCAGCAATAATAACACTAGATTCACTTTTAACTTAATAATAACAACAACAATAATTTAACTTATTAACTTTATCTTTATTAACTTTATACGTTGGCTTCACGTTTTCTTTAGAGCACTTAGCAAACCTGAGTAAACTAAAATGAAATAAATGCCTCCACTGTAGACTAGTCTAGACTAGCTTTAAAAAAACATTAAAAAAAAAAAAACAAGCAAATTTATTCCACAAAAATTAATGACTACACACCAGTAATGTCCTACTTTAGCCCACTTAAACACATAAATTGTATGAGTATGACTAATACTGATGAATAAATAGGCCTATAAGTTAAAGCTATTAAATAGCAGTTTTTGTAACACAATAAAGTAGCCACCACACTAATTAAAAAATGTACAAAATAACATAAAGTGAAAATAAATTTGGGGTTATGGAAACAACAGTTACCATGGCAAATACACAATACCAACATGAACTGTTAATGAAACATGAAAACTGCTCCTGCTGAACAGAATAAACATCATACCTGCATGCAAATCCTTACCAGCTAACACACGGCGTACCAGTTACGTGATTTATTGGTACTTTACTTTTATTTCATGATTACGTTGCATGATCGTAGCTTCTCTTGCGCTTTATATATGAAGTGATATACAGCCCGTGCCGCCGCGATTGCGCGTGCAGTTGAAGTGTGTGCGCTACGAACACATTATAACGGCTGACAGGACATGAAAGTTCGGTTTTCTATGGTGAGAGAGACTTTTTATTTCGTAACAAGCTACAAAAATGACACTGACATATAGCCTTACAACATATCATCTGACCGCAGATACTGAATCGGAACAACACTTTTTCTCAGGCACTCTGCGACCATATATATATATATACAGTATATGCTCAGAACGGTCTCGGACCCAAGTCACATGTCATGCACTTAGTTAGTGTATATTTAGTAAATTATAAGTAAATATTATAATAATTAGTAAAAATACAGCTCTTATTAGTTGTTAAAAGTGTACTAATTACTATTTAATCAAATATCAAGGAAGAAAAAAATAATTTTGTGGCATAAGGTGAAGTGAGAGCTGGGCTGGGGCAGCAGGGGGCGGGGCACGTTCGGTTCGACATGGGAGTATCGCGGTTCGAACCGTGGGTGGTGTATCGCGGTTTTTCGGCTCGGTTTGGGTTAGGATTATCACTAACCCTAACCCTAACCTAACCCTAATCCTATATATATATATATATATTAGGGGTGCAACAAAGCGACTGAGATTATATATATATATATATATATATATATATATATATGCATTTCTCACATCACAACTGAAATTTTCAAAATTACTTGTTCAACCTCCACATCAACTAGTCACTCATGCACATCATAAAAGTCATTTCTCATTCTTCTGAACAAATTGCAAATTATTTGGTACATTAATGCAATTGATTATGTACAATTGCCTGCTGTTTTCTGCATTATCAATTGCTAATGTCATATTGATCAAAATGTATTATCCTGGTTCTCTGTTGAATATTCTTACCCCTCAAAACATCTAGGCATTAGTTCCTTGCATAAGTCATTAAATGCAATTATTATCAAGCATATTTTCTATACATGTTTATTAGACTTTTTTTTTTTTTTTTGTAAATGTGTCCTGAATGAATTGCAGAGGTGAATTTTGAATTTCACTACTGAATGGGGAATGTAAAAGGCTAGATCAACCAATGATCAATCAGTTATATTTCAGAGGAGCATCTCATGAACCTTCATTTGGCAAGCATATAGACAAAGCACATGCAAATTACAAATTCTTTTACAAATTCTGACAATGAAAGAACAACAAGAAAACAAACAGGGTTAACAGCTGGGAAAAAGAAGAGAAGAAAGGTTTTGTGGTGGAAGGGTAGGGAGGCAAAACAGTGGAAGAGGTAGAAAAGGCCAAGATTGTAGGCATGTTTCTGAAGTAAGGGCCATTATTGTGGACCATGGTTTCAATCATTACCGTACAATGGCTAAGCTGGGTCAAAAGGTACAGCTGAATATCCTCAATCATTCAAATGTTTGTAGACAGAACCAGTATGTAATCAGGCAATGTTCAATATACTGTAATACTTTATAGATACAGTAAATACAGTAAATATACTTTATAGAGACATAATGTAACACACAAACGCACAATGTGTGTGTGTGTGTGTGTGTATATATATATATATATATATATATATATATTGTACTATCCAGTATCTTGCAATCAATATCTCAATAGTGTTGCTTTCGTCAACGGAAATTATGACTAAATATCGTCGTCAACGAACCTTTATCACGTGACGAAAACGAGACGCGACGCAACGTAAATGCTGGTCATGTGACGATGACTATAATTAAATGTATAATGCAACATTGTTGACGAATAAAAACGAGACTAAATGTGGTTTACAAAATAAAAACTATGCTAAAATGTCTTCACTTTCGTTGACCAAAACGTGACGAGACGAAATGTTATAACGTTATTTCGTCTCGTTTAGTCGCGTTATTATTATCATTTTGCAGTATTTCTGTGTCTCACTTCAGGGACTGCATCTGTGCAGACGCAGGCGACGTCACTCTCTTCAAGCGCCACTCGCGGCATTATTTACAAGATGCAGCTGCGGTGAGTTAGCGTAAACGGCAACAAACAAAGTTAAGTCTGACACAGAGAAAGGGACCGATGGCCGGCCAGCTGGGGTTCGAGTCCTATTCGGACGGTAATTGTTTCTCGTGGGGTCATAAGGTATTTTCATCATTGACAGGGGCTGTCTGTGATTTTATTGTCGTCCGAATCCAGAATGTCAGTGTTTTACTCCCACCAGCATTTTGAAAAAATCGTAAAAATCCCCGGCCGAATTACCTACTGTTTTTTGACAAATACCAAGGTCGTGTGGTGATTTAATTGCCACCCGAATCCACATATCTGAGTTTTCAAGAGTATATCACTTCAAAATGCACTGTTTACATCCTTTTTGACCACTGCAGATCACCGTGCGGTTGCGCTTCGCTATAATTTGGATGCATTTCAAAGATCTAGACTTTTATTACTGAAATGCTGGCAAGTATTTACAAGAGCAATATATTTCATAACCGCTCAAAAAATAAAAAGAAAAGCACGTAAACATTTGAAATGGGCCTTTATTACGGCAGCAATTATATATATATATATGTGTATTAAAATAACCAAGCAGTATTATGTTTACCTCATGTAAATAAGAGGCTGTATTAACTTATTTCCGCTCATTTCCATGTGGAATAAAATTACATCCTTTATTTTGAGATAAAATACAAGACAGAAAACCATTTTAACTATAATGCATCTATATATCTTCCTATTTTTAAACAGATTTAAATAATTAAATAATAATTAGGATATTATTTTCCTATTATTAAATTAAATATGCATTTATTCTTATTATACAAAGCATATGACATTTTATTTACAGCATTCAAGCATGGTATTGACCACGTGAGCAGCGCGTTCCCAGGTGCGCAGGATCACAAAACTCGCTCCTCCACCGTGAATAAATCACCATCCGAATGCACGAGTTTTATCATTGAGGTGCCATGCAAATTTATTTTTACGGACTTCCACGTGAGAAACAATTACCGTCTGAATAGGGCTTTTGGGAGAAAAAGAAGAAACGACATTTGGAAAAACTTTCATTACATAGAAGTGGAAAAGAAAACGGAATGTGTTGTGGAAAAAGATGGGGAGAAATGCGGCCACAAAATCACAGGAAAAAACACCACGAACCATAAGAGACATCTCAATGTTTTTATTTATTTTATTTAAATTTATGTGTGTGTACTTCTAACATGTTTGGTTGGTAAAATAAATATGTTGTAAATTCAAATCAGACCGTCTTCCGTGTCTGGAATGGATGTATTTTTCAGTCTATAAGGTAACAATAATATAATAAGATAACCTTGTTTGAAATGGGTTTGGGTAAAAGAAGATTTTGGTTTCGTCTATACTACTATGTACTTATACTATATTGACTGGGTTAAATAGAATTGCATTACTAAAAAGAGACTAAAATACAATTTTCATTGACTAAAACTAGACTAAAATGTAATCAGTTTTCGTCGACTAAAACTAGACGAAAATAGTCATGGATAATTCTGACTAAAACAAGACTAAAATGCTCAGACTTTTAGTCGACTGAAACTTGACTAGACTAAAAAGAGTATGAACGTGACTAAAACTAATAAAAACTAAAATGACAGCTTGACACAAAGACTACACTAAAACTAAAATTAAAACATGCCGCCAAAAACAACACTATATCTCACATAGAGTAATGTGTAAATTTGTACTGTTGAAATTGACATATGCCATACAGATAATAGTGCAGTCTTGTGCATTTTCAATCATTGTCATCAAAATCATAGCCATAGTTTACATATGAAAATACTGACAGAGTACACTGTTATATTGACAACATGACTAAGCATTTTGACTATCTTGTTTGTGAACAACAACACAAGGGCTTGTCAGTCTGATGGCACTGATATGTTCATTGACATAAATACTTACTTTTGAGAAATGAACTAATTATTTTGAGCAAGTTACAAGATTTTGCAGGTAATCCATTGGTGCTGTTTGTACAAATTGTTTTGAGAAACGCACTTACTGGTTTGAGGATGATTTGAAAAATGCACCAAAGCAACCGAGAAAAACTGTAATAACACATTGGCTGATTCATCATCATCCTGAAAATGCTAAACTTATATCTAAATATGTTTATGTTTTGTGTCTTTTCTTTTGAATTGAAAGACAAACATCTGACACTAACTTGACTCTTCTTTAATGAACTTGTGAGTCCCTACACACATCTCACATGTGTTTACACTCAGGTGTGTTCCTCCTGAAACAGACCCTACTACAACAAACTATACAACAATAGTTCCTATTGTCACATCCTTTCTCTCTTTTTTTTTTTTTTTTTGAATAAGAACTAAGGTTCCAAACAAAACTCTTAAATAAATTTCTGGAACAGACAAGAACAATATACCATTTCTTTATAACATTTATATAGAGTAGTTTCACATTCCCATAACAACAGTTTTACTTTCTTTTTTTTTTTTTAATTCATGTGACATAGTCTTGCGAGTGTCGAGGTTTCTTTACTAAACGTCCTGCTTTTGTGACAACAGATGCTGGGATGTCTGACTGTCCAGTGCTTTGCATCTGATTCTCCTTATTGGTGGTGAGTTGTGACTGAGCGTCAACAGTTTTTTTTTATTTTTGTATTGTCATGATCAACAATTTCTGTTTGGTTGGAGTCTCTCGGGGTCAGTGCATGGTCCCTTCGGAGATGTCTCCTGTTTCTCCTTATAACACCTCCCGAATCCAACTGTATGATCTCAAGTCGATGGGCTTCACCACTGTGCACTTTCTCCAGATCTTATGTGGCTCAAAGGGTTGTATTCTCACAAAGTTACCTTGTTTTAGTGTGTCCAAGTCTTTGGCTGATCTGTTAAAGTATGTTTGTTGCCGTTGTTGGTTTGCTGTCAATTCTCTCAAGGAATTTTGAATCTTTGGTTGCAGGAGGCTGGTTTTCGTGAGCAGTAATGTCTTAGTGCGACGGCTAAGCAGCCTCTGTGCTGGGCTGGTAGATAATCCATGTGTTGGTGTGTTTCTGTGGTCCAGAATTGCTAAATATGGATCCTGCCTGGATATTTGTGCTTTGAGCATCAATCTCTTGACAGTTTTGACTGCTGATTCCGTCTTGCCATTGCTCGGCGGATAGCCAGGTGATGAAGTCTTGTGTAAGAATTCCCAGTGATGACTGAACATCTGGAACTCCTGTGATGAGAACTGCGGGCCATTGTCCGAAATGACTATGTCCGGAATGCCTTGACGGGCGAAGTGAGTTTTTAGCTTTCTGATGGCAGTTGTTGATTTGGTGTCTGGTAGATAATCTATTTCCCAAAAATTGGAATAGTAGTCTACTGTGATTAGATAGTCCTTGTTGTCAAAAGTAAACAGGTCCGTGCCTACCTTGGCCCAAGGTCTGTTCGGCATGTCATGTGGTTGCAGTGTCTCCTTTTGTTGGTTCCAGTCCACTCATTGGCAGGTGTCACATTTCTGTACGTACCCTTTGTTCTGCTCGTTCATACCTTGCCAGTACACACACTCTCTGGCCCTCCTCAGGCATCCTTCCACACCTAAATGAGAGGAGTGTATTCGTTGAGTTATTTCCCTCCAGAGTTGCTTGGGGATAACAGCTCGTTCACCCCTGAAAACAATTCCATCCTGGTAACTCAGCTCCTCTTGAAACAGGTAATAATGTCCTATTTCTTGTGGTATCTCTGCTTTTTTCTTTGGCCAACCCTGTTGTATGGTTTTAATCAATGTTTGTAAAGTTTTGTCCTCTTTTGTTGCAGAGCGGATTAGCCCGAGTCTATCCTCTGAGATTGGTAAGTGTTGCGTCATGTTGATTGTTTCTAGCTCTGCTTCCACAGATCCAGTCGTCACACTCTCGGGTAGATATGCTCTGCTTAAAGTGTCTGCTAGCCACATCTCTGGCCCTGGAACATACACAACATCTACATCATATTTTTGAAGTCTCAGCATCATTCTCTGAAGTCTTTTAGGCGCACTCAGCAGTGTCTTAGGCAGGATGTTTTCTATGAGTTTGTGATCACTTTGTGCTGTTACTTTCCGTCCATATGTATAATGGTGAAACTTTTCCATCCCGAAGAGTAGAGCTAATAATTCTTTCTCTGTTTGTGTACAGCCCCGTTCTGTTCGTGTCAGTGCTCTGCTTGTGAATGCTACTGGCTTACCTCCTTGCATGAGTGCAGCACCGAGACCTCTGTCAGAGGCATCACATTGGATGGTGAGTTCTTCATCAGGGTTGTAATACTTCACTAGAGCATTTGCAATTGTTTCTTTTATTTTACAGAATGCCTCTTCATGCTGTATGGTCCATCTCCATTCAGTCTTTGTGTGTCAGTTGTCTCAGGTCCTCACACTGGTCTGAAAGATGTGCACAAAACTTTGAGAGGTAATTTACCATTCCTAGCAGTCTCTGAATTCCTTTTACATCTGTTGGTTTCGGCATGTGCGTTATTGCTCGAACTTTGTCTGGGTCTATTTTCAATCCATCAGACGTCAGGAGGTGTCCAATGTAAGAGACTTCTCTTTGTCTCAATTTGAGCTTGTCAGCATTCAGCTTGATACCTTTTTCTCTGCATCGTGCTAGAAACGATTTCAGCTTTTCATCATGGTCTCTCTCAGCTGTTTCTTGTGTCTCTCCTTGTCCTGTAATAAGCACATCATCAGCTATGATGTATATTCCTGGCAGGCCCTCTAATGCAAGTGTGAGCTTCCTCTGAAATATCTTAGTGGGCCGGACTTATGCCCATAGGCATCTGCAGCCAACGATACCTTCCGAATGGGGAAGAGAATGTGGTGAGAAAGCTGGACTCTTCCTCCAGCTTGACATGCCAAAACCCACTTTTAACATCGCACACAGTAAACACTTTGGCTTTAGATAGGTCAGGGAAATTGTCATCAATAGTGGGTAGTGGGAAATGACTGCGTTTTAAAGCTTTGTTTAAAGGTTTTGGATCTATACATACTCTGAGTCTGCCGCTGGGCTTCTGTACGACCACCATACTACTGATCCAATCCGTGCTCCTCTCTACTGGTGTAATGATTTCTCTCCTCAGAAGATCTTGCAGCTCTTCCTTCAAGGGTTTCATCATGGCTACTAGAACCCTTCTTTTTGGGAGTTGTACAGGTTTTACAGTGTCGTCAATCTCAATTCTGTATTCTCCGTCTAAGCAGCCATCACTGTGAATACATCAGCATATTCAGTCTTTATCTGTTGCAGTGACCACTGGCTTGTTGTCGGTTTTTCCGTGGTGACTATGGTGTCTATTGCAAAAATGTCCTCGTAATGCACTTTGATTAGCTTCATAGCTTCACTTGCTCTCTTACCTAATAGAGGGACAGTACAGTGGTTATCCACCACCTGGAACTCCAGCCTGTACAGTTTGTGGTTTCTTACTTTCAGTTTGCACTTTTTCAGCGGTCTTACTTTGCTTTGGTTGTATATTACTAGCACAGTCTTTGTTTCCTCCAGTTTTGTATCTGGGCTCAGTAGATTAATGGGGATTACATTATAGCTTGCCCCACAGTCAATCTGAAATTTCACAAGGTCCTTTCCCAACAACATCCCTGCGTACAACTGTGTTTTCTTTTCGTTGTCTGTCTCCATTCTCTGTACAGTCACTGGACATTCTCACTCCAACAGTGAGATTGTCCTCATACTCATCACTGTCCTGTTCAGCTACCTTATGTACTGATTTATGTTTCCCTTGTCTCGACTGGGCTCTACATTTAACTGCAAAGTGATCTACCTTTCCTCACTTTTTGCATTTCTTACCAAAAGCTGGGCATTTCTGTTTATTCAATTCATGCTCTTTACCACAGAATTTGCATGTGATTTATCTTGTCGTGTTGATGTCGATCTTGACGCGCTCCTTGCCTGACAGCATGCACCTCTTCTACCGCTGCTCCCGCAATGGCTCTGCTGTTCTGTCGTGACAGCGCCGCTGCTCTGCATATATGTATGCACATCTGTAGTGTTAAATCTTTCTCACGAAGCAGCCTCTCTCTCAGTCCTGCATTTTTAATTCCGCATACTATCCTGTCACGTATGAGTGAGTCTTTGATTTCTCCGAAGTTGCATGTTTTAGCGAGCATTCGTAACTCTGTGACATAATTATCGATTGACTGGTCCACTCCCTGGCTTTTTATGAAGAATCTGTAGCGTTCTACTGGGAACGTTTTATACTGGGATTACAGTGTTCATCAAACTTTGCAAAAATGTTCGTTACCATTCTTTCATCCGCGGGTATATCACTCATCAGAGTTTCCAGCAGTTCCCGACCGCTCTCACCGATGAGGTAGTGAAACAATTTGACTTTCGTCTTTTCCTCCGCGTCCGACATTGTTAGCTCCAAGTAGAGATTAAACTGGTCCCTCCAGGATTTCCAGGACTTGGAAAGATTGTCGGTGTCCATGCATAACGGTGATGGGGTTTTTAGTCCGTCCATCGTGCAGCTCCTGTTCAGACGCAGCTCTTCACTGTCTAATACTAAACTCTTAATCTAGCAATCTAGACATGCCCACGCTGCCACCATGTTTTTATGTGTCTTTTCTATTGAATAAAGACAAACATCTGATACTAACTTGACTCTTCTTTAATGAACTTGTGAGCCCCTACACACATCTCACATGTGTTTACACTCAGGTGTGTTCCTCCTGAAACAGACCCTACTACAACAATCTATACAACAATAGTTCCTATTGTCAGAGTTCAGGAAATTCTTTAGGAGAAATAAAAATAGAACAAAATTAAACAGTTATTGTCATATGTGCCACGAGTAGTTTGCTGCAAACACGAATAAGACGTTGGAGTAACAAACTGACAGTATTTATTTATAACCCGTAACACCCAGGGGAACATAGGAGAAAAAGCAAAACCACAGTATCAATAAACTGACAAACAATTTAAACACAGGGCAATAAATACAGGGTTTGAGCAAAGGAAACCAAACTAGACACAGGTAAAACTAATATGTAACTGTGAAACAAACCAAGGACACGGAAACTAAACCGAGCAGGGAAACAGGAACTAAAGGAAACAAAACAGAATATCAGTCTATAGAACAGAACATAAACCTGACAATATGCAAATTACAAATTATAAAAGAGTAATTTATGAGAGATCTTTGCGTTCGTTTGAAATCTCTTTAGATTGCAGACTTTGGTATCTTAGCAAATCTGATCACAGTGTGAGACACTGTTTAGAAACTCTAGATGTGACTTTTAGGATAAAAACGTGAAATGCAGGAAATCCAAAAGTCTCTATTTGCTTTTCATTCGAATCTAATTGTTGTCTATGAGAGGCAACAGAGCTGTAAAAGAGATGTATTTCAGGTGGGGCCAAACATCGGAATGACTTCGAATGCCAAGAGATTTAAAATGAGAATTTGTACATTTCCGTCTTTTGAAAGGGATTTGATAAGATTAAGGCCTGGAGGGAATTAAATGGAAGGAGGTGTGGAAAAGCCTCATTGTTTTCAGGTCTCATCCAGGCAAGACCTTTAACTTGGATTTGCATTTGGGCTGAACTAATTGAACTCCTCCCAGCTGTGTTCTAGTGCAAGTATGCATACTCGTAAACGCACGACTCCTGCCAAACCTCTGTAATCCCTTTTTGCCACTGCGGTGCAGATAGAATTCCAGCAGTCTATTCAGCTTCAATTCAGTTTTCAATTCCAAGGTGATTTTATTGGAAACGGCGGCAGCACAAGTTGCCAAAACAATTAACAAAAAAGGCTTGCTTCACAGAGAAACGACAGTCTGTGGAAAACATATATATTCTGATCAATAATTCTCATTTCCTCTTCTTTCCCCCCAAGAAACCCAGAAAACAATCTTGAGCATGTGTGTGTGTGAAAGGGATTTGGTTTGGCAGATCAGATTAAAGTATAGATTTGTTTCTTTATTAGTGTTATCCAGTGTTGAATCACTGCTGTTGACCCTGAATGCCACAAGAGCTTATTGAAACACATAAGCCTCTGAGAGTTTGATACATATCAGGTGACAAAAGCCACCGTACCTCAATTCCCCCATGATGCAAAGTCTCAGAGGAATTAGAGCCTCTTTTAAGAGATAAAGTGTTGCTAAACAAGAATAAACACAGGTGTTAAAAAGAATGTGATCGTTAAGACGTGATTTAACTGATATGCAGGGTGCAAAATTAACATTCACACCGGATGAAAGTTGGCTTTGGAAAGTAAATAAAACTTTATAAACTACAATAAATAAATATAATATAATAAAAATACACTTTTTAATAAACTTGAATGGCACCATTATGTGGTTTAAGTTTTTGTAAGAATTGTAAGAGAGATAAACTGATGTAAGTAATGCAAACATGCTGAAGTCAAGAACATATAGATTTTGAATTGCTGTTTGCCGCAGCTATGTTTTTTTTTTTCCTTCTTAGTTTTGTCTGATCAGTTTAATCAAATAAATGCAGCCTTGGTGAGCATAAGAGACATAGGGCCAGATTTACTAAACACGGCAAATTAGCATGAGAGCGCAATTCCAAAAAAGCGCCAATGGGAGTGGAAAGTTCTGCGCGTGATCTACTGACGACTCACAAATTAAGAACACGGACGCAGCCGGATCATTTCCATAATGACCAATGCAATCTACCAGTTAGCGTCTGGTTTAAGACGTGCTTTCTTTGGGTGGTAAATAATGGCGCAAACACCAATAAATTGACGAGCACAAACCTTAGTAAATCACCTTGCATGATTCATTTAAATATTCTCCTCCCATAAATTTTGCTTCTGAAAGGGAAACTACTACAAATGCATATGCAATAAGGTCAGCCGTGCCCATGCCTTTTCAGCGCTAATTTTTCACAAATTTTTAACGGCAAAAGAGGGTTTGCGCTGGTGCAAGCAGTAAGTAAATCTGGCCCTTAAAGACATAAATAAATTAAAATTCATAAATAAATATACCATATGACATGAGTCACACACACACACACACACACATCTGGTTCGCTATTTCTGTGGGGACTCTCCATAGAAAAAATATTTTTTATACTGTGCAAACTGTATATTTTATCCCCCTACACCGGGGGTGTCCAAACTCGGTCCTGGAGGGCCACTGTCCTGCAGAGTTTAGCTCCAATTTGCCTCAACACACCTGCCTAGATGTTTCTAGTATCCCTAATAAGACCTTGATTAGCTGGTTCAGGTGTGTTTTATTGGGGTTGAAGCTAAACTTTGCAGGACAGTGGCCCTCCAGGATCAGGATTGGACACCCCTGCCCTACACGAACCCTATCCCTAAACCTACCCATCACAGAAAACTTTCTGCATTTTTAAATTTTTTAGAAAAACTTGTTCTGTATGATTTATAAGATTGTTTCCTCATGGGGACCTCAATTTAGGTCCCAACGGTGACACGAGTCCCCATGAGTCAGTGTGCATTCAGGTTGAAGTCCCCACCAGGATAGAAAAACATGAACACACACACACACACACACACAAGTTTCCATTACCCTTCAAATTGCACAAATTGAAATTGCGAATTGAAAATACGCCCAATGGAAACGTCAATTTCGCAAAAACTCCCATATATCGCAAAAAAATTTTTACGCTCGCATAAGCTGGTTTTTCAGGCAATTAGAAAAATTTACAGGTCATGTACGTAAAAGTCTTTAAAGATGATGCGGTATGTTTGATCATTCTTTAAAGATGACGCGGTGTGTTTGGACAGACGACGAGATTAAACTCAAAAGAAAAGAATTACGGGAATACTGGATTCTAAACAACAAAGAAATGCCACAATTTATCAAGAACTTGGAGCAGATAGGAGGGAGAAACACCCAGAAACACCTCATACATGGCCACTCCCAAATATAAGTGGCTTTCCTTGCTTGGATAACACACGTCTCCTTCGATTAAAAATAATGACTAGTGCGACCTACAAACATCCGTTGCCATGATTTTTGGAATGACTTATCTCGAGAGGAAAAAATTACATTTTAGTCACATAACATTGGTTAATGGAAACACCGTCATTTCACAATAGTTTTTTTATCGACATTTAGATAATAGTTAAAATAGCGAAGTTTTGCGCAAATCTGTATGTGGCTAGACTACTTATGTTACACATGGTATGTTTATTTGCAAATGCTGCTGCTAGCCAATTAGCATTATGTTTGAGATACAACTTCAGTGAGACAATTAGCACTTCATTAAGTTTTTAAAAGCAACTTGTCAAAACCAACAAGACTTTAAAAAAAAAAAAAAAAAAAAAAATTTAATTTGTTGAAGGATATTGTGTAAAATAAATAGGGTTTCTTCATTTGTTTATTGTTCTGTCTCTACAAAAACTGAATGTTTGTGATCTTCACACAACTGGATTTATGGCACTGCTGCCATGTGGAGACTGCTGGTACCCAAGGCTGAAACATAGAGGTGTACAGCCTGAGAGAAGTAATATCTTCTCCTGCACCCTGTCTCCTTTCTCCAGACAGGTTTATGGTTCGGAGAAAGCTAAAGGATGTATTGAACGTACATATTCATACATATTAGAATTTGGTTTATTAGTGTTACTCAAGTTACTCTGTACAGATACTTTCATAAGAAGTGACTCAATGAATTGCTCAAGATTTAAAGTATTGCATGCTAATAAATGGGTCTCATACTTTTTTAAATATAATTTTCCCCCCACTTATAATGTTAGTGCTGTTTTGAACCAACAAATAGTAATAGTAATAGTTTTAAATGAGCATTTCCACCCTCTCTCTGACTCTGATTTAAACAGGCAATTTTTAAATTGTATTTTATTTTTGTATTTTATTGAAAACATTTGTTTTATTTGAATACAAAATTTGTTAGACAATCACCAATGCATCTTAGGCCACATTTACATTAAATGGTTCAAGTGACCTAATTCCGATTTTTTTCCTCCCTTGTGGCACAGATCGGATATGACTTACGAACGTTTAAGCAGGAAAAAAACACATGGATTCCAATATTCTCAGATCAGTTTCAGGCCTCATTCATATGTGGAAATAAATCAGATATACAAACCCGATTCCAAAAAAGTTGGGACACTGTACAAATTGTGAATAAAAAAGGAATGCAATAATTTACAAATCTCATAAACTTATATTTTATTCACAATAGAATATAGATAGCATATCAAATGTTGAAAGTGAGACATTTTGAAATGCCATGCCAAATATCGGCTCATTTTGGATTTCATGAGAGCTACACAATCCAAAAAAGTTGGGACAGGTAGCAATAAGAGGCCGGAAAACGTTAAATGTACATATAAGGAACAGCTGGAGGACCAATTTGCAACTTATTAGGTCAATTGGCAACATGAATGGGTATAAAAAGAGCCTCTCAGAGTGGCAGTGTCTCTCAGAAGTCAAGATGGGCAGAGGATCACCAATTCCCCCAATGCTGCGGCGAAAAATAGTGGAGCAATATCAGAAAGGAGTTTCTCAGAGAAAAATTGCAATGAGTTTGAAGTTATCATCATCTACAGTGCATAATATCATCCAAAGATTCAGAGAATCTGGAACAATCTCTGTGCGCAAGGGTCAAGGCCGGAAAACCATACTGGATGCCCGTGATCTTTGGGCCCTTAGACGGCACTGCATCACATACAGGAATGCTACTGTAATGGAAATCACAACATGGGCTCAGGAATACTTCCAGAAAACATTGTCGGTGAACACAATCCACCGTGCCATTCGCCGTTGCCGGCTAAAACTCTATAGGTCAAAAAAGAAGCCATATCTAAACATGATCCAGAAGCGCAGGCCTTTTCTCTGGGCCAAGGCTCATTTAAAAAGGACTGTGGCAAAGTGGAAAACTGTTCTGTGGTCAGACGAATCAAAATTTGAAGTTCTTTTTGGAAAACTGGGACGCCATGTCATCCGGACTAAAGAGGACAAGGACAACCCAAGTTGTCATCAGCGCTCAGTTCAGAAGCCTGCATCTCTGATGGTATGGGGTTGCATGAGTGCGTGTGGCATGGGCAGCTTACACATCTGGAAAGGCACCATCAATGCTGAAAGGTATATACAAGTTCTAGAACAACATATGCTCCCATCCAGACGTCGTCTCTTTCAGGAAAGACCTTGCATTTTCCAACATGACAATGCCAGACCACATACTGCATCAAATACAACATCATGGCTGCGTAGAAGAAGGATCCGGGTACTGAAATGGCCAGCCTGCAGTCCAGATCTTTCACCCATAGAAAACATTTGGCGCATCATAAAGATGCAGAAGATGCAGCTGACAGTTGAGCAACTAGAAGCCTGTATTAGACAAGAATGGGACAACATTCCTATTCCTAAACTTGAGCAACTTGAGCAACTCAGTCCCCAGACGTTTGCACACTGTTATAAAAAGAAGAGGGGATGCCACACAGTGGTAAACATGGCCTTGTCCCAACTTTTTTGAGATGTGTTGATGCCATGAAATTTAAAATCAACTTATTTTTCCCTTAAAATAAAACATTTTCTCAGTTTAAACATTTGATATGTCATCTATGTTGTATTCTGAATAAAATATTGAAATTTGAAACTTCCACATCATTGCATTTTGTTTTTATTCACAATTTGTAGTGTCCCAACTTTTTTGGAATCGGGTTTGTAAATTGGATATGTGCATTGCGTCTGCCATGTAAGCAGACAGGCAGGATATTCCCGTCAATGCGAGTCGTACGTCATTGAAAAAGCAACAGTGGCGACTGACATCAGCTCACCAACCGTGATCACAGACTTGATTTTTCCTCTACCTTAAGACACCAATGTTTTGATGACCTTTAAAGATGGTGTGGAAAGAAAAGGCTTGTATTATCATTTCGTCTGCATCCATTGCAAATCACGCCATTTTTACTTCTATTTCAGCCTAAGCTTTTCCGGGTCAGTAGATCCACCTTGGGTTGTTTCACCAAGTGTATAGTGTAAATGCAGCGATCGGATATGAGTCACTTTTAAAAGAATATGTAAGATGGATATAGTCAACAATTTGGAAATGGACATTAAGACCTGCAGTGTAAATGTGGCCTTACATAAGGAAGCAAAGTAACTAGGATCAGTTGACCATGAAATTCAGACCCTGAGAATGTTTACGAACAAGAGGATTGTGCAGAACCTTTGCAAGCATGGATTTTACAGGATGTTTCAGAGAGGTCAGTTCCTAAGGATCGGTGAACAGTCTTACAAAAGCGAGAGCCCCGTAACTAAAGACTACATCAACACTGTAATGTTAGCTAGCAAGCTAGCTTTGCCCTTTGTTTACATCGTAGCAACAAGATAAAACTTAGAATTAGAACTGTTAATAGAAAACACAACAACAAATAATAAAACATACTTACAGATTGTGATCCATAAACTGATTGTCCCGACAAAATGAGATCTGCTCCGTCTTTCAGGAGAAGCTTTTGTGCGTAGCCAGCATTGTACTCTCTTAGGTTCTGGAAGCTGTCCTTTGTAAAATGTGTGGCACACAGATAAATGTTGGGGTTATAATGTTCAGGAACAGTGTTAAAAATAAATTTGAACCCTTTCATGCATGAGTTTCAAATATTCTAGCTGACCCCCCAGAGTGAGTTTTTTTAAGGCGACCGTTATTTTAGAACGTTTCACCTTATTGTTTCCATGGTGACACGTCATGCTTGTCACGTGACTCACCGCAGCCAAAATAGCGCTGTATGACAGATGTATCACTTTTATTTCGTTTTTCCTTTTTTTTTTTTCAAAATATTCACACACTTGCTTACCATGTCATCATATACACTCACCTAAAGGATTATTAGGAACACCATACTAGTACTGTGTTTGACCCCCTTTCGCCTTCAGAACTGCCTTAATTCTACGTGGCATTGATTCAACAAGGTGCTGAAAGCATTCTTTAGAAATGTTGGCCCATATTGATAGGATAGCATCTTGCAGTTGATGGAGATTTGTGGGATGCACATCCAGGGCACGAAGCTCCCATTCCACCACATCCCAAAGATGCTCTGTTGGGTTGAGATCTGGTGACTGTGGGGGCCATTTTAGTACAGTGAACTCATTGTCATGTTCAAGAAACCAATTTGAAATGATTCGAGCTTTGTGACATGGTGCGTTATCCTGCTGGAAGTAGCTATCAGAGGATGGGTACATGGTGGTCATAAAGGGATGGACATGGTCAGAAACAATGCTCAGGTAGGCCGTGGCATTTAAACGATGACCAATTGGCACTAAGGGGCCTAAAGTGTGCCAAGAAAACATCCCCCACACCATTACACCACCACCACCAGCCTGCACAGTGGTAACAAGGCATGATGGATCCATGTTCTCATTCTGTTTACGCCAAATTCTGACTCTACCATCTGAATGTCTCAACAGAAATCGAGACTCATCAGACCAGGCAACATTTTTCCAGTCTTCAACTGTCCAATTTTGGTGAGCTCGTGCAAATTGTAGCCTCTTTTTCCTATTTGTAGTGGAGATGAGTGGTACCCGGTGGGGTCTTCTGCTGTTGTAGCCCATCCGCCTCAAGGTTGTGCGTGTTGTGGCTTCACAAATGCTTTGCTGCATACCTCGGTTGTAACGAGTGGTTATTTCAGTCAAAGTTGCTCTTCTATCAGCTTGAATCAGTCGGCCCATTCTCCTCTGACCTCTAGCATCAACAAGGCATTTTCGCCCACAGGACTGCCGCATACTGGATGTTTTTCCCTTTTCACACCATTCTTTGTAAACTCTAGAAATGGTTGTGCGTGAAAATCCCAGTAACTGAGCAGATTGTGAAATACTCAGACCGGCCCGTCTGGCACCAACAACCATGCCACGCTCAAAATTGCTTAAATCACCTTTCTTTCCCATTCTGACATTCAGTTTGGAGTTCAGGAGATTGTCTTGACCAGGACCACACCCCTAAATGCATTGAAGCAACTGCCATGTGATTGGTTGATTAGATAATTGCATTAATGAGAAATTGAACAGGTGTTCCTAATAATCCTTTAGGTGAGTGTATATTCCGATTCTCAAATATGTGCAAGTGAATGTGTTTTGTTGTTTAAAAACCTTTATAAATGATCTTGATCTATATTGTGAGATGAGCGCCGCCATGTTTGTTAGCGCCGCAGTTCAGAGAGTCCTGTCAGTGGGATTTACATCACGTGAATTCATCATTTTCCCCCGAAATACATGCAAGTAAGTGGCCAGTGAACTGGGAGAAGAATAGAGTAAACTTTATAGTTACTTACACTATGTGTATCTGATATGAATAAAACACGCCGGTAAATTATATTTGAATGAATTGTTATTGCTGCTTCCATAGACACCAGTGTGTATTTTTCAAACTCTAAATGTATTGTTTTACTAGTACTTATGTGCATTTAAATGTTTGAAATCTAAAATTATTTGCCAAATCGCGAAAGCGCAGTTTGATTCTGGCAGTTATGTGACGTGACTGAACATTCTGAATCCCATATGTGGGACCGTACTCTCAGGGGCACAGAAATAAAAATCCCATATGTGGGACCGTGCCGCTCAAAAGGTTAACTACTGTTTTCTAAGTTTGGCCAAACGAAGGGGTTTTGGAATCGGGGTGGAAAAAACAGCATTTCTTTGACATGGCAACAACATGCTACTAAAGCAGGCCTTCTTCTTTGTTTTCTCTAGCCGCAGCTCAACCATGCCTCATCCCTCTTTTTTGCGTATCCCATGGGTGGGGATTATTTAAATATTATTTACGTTTTTAAGATTTAAAGATTATTATAAATTATTTAAACGAGCCGTTTGTTGTAGTTCTTGAAAAGTGTTTTCTGTTAAAGAGAATATCTCCCTTTAGAGTGGACTTTGAGCTTTGTAACCTTGCAGGTCTTTTTTATGCTCAAACAGCAACAGTACACACTAACTAAAGTTAAAAAAGTGAAAAAGCATAATAGGACCCCTTTAAGATTGCGCACTGTGTGTGTTTGTGTGTGTGTCAGATGTTTATAATGCTTTTCAAAATATCAAAACTGAAAGAAATCCAACGGCTTGCATGCTAGAGAGAGCCATCAAAGCCATGCAAATTCATGCGCTGACACTCGCTGACAGACAACCCAGAATTAATCAGCAGTCGTGATTTTCAAAAAAGCACTGACAATTGTTCTGTTTGTTTGATAACCCCCTCTTTCTATTCATGCAAATGGGAAGTCATTACTCTCAATCCAACAATAATCGCAAATGAAGCAATTAAATGCTCAATTTCAGTACGACATTTACATGGATACCATGTGGCGTTGATTCATTAGGATCAATCAGTGGCACAGAGATTAATGTCAGAGACAAGACAGTGGAATGGCAGATAATCATGAAGCTTTACTTGTTGGCATTGCCTGCAAACCGTTTTGAGCCGTTTCTTTCTATTTGAAGAGAATCTAAAAGCCCACCAGCGCTTGCAGGTCCACGTCTGTGGTGGAGATGCTCTGTCAAATAAAATCAAAGAATCATGCTGGCAGCATGTGGGTATTTTGGCCGCTGTATTTTGACTTTTTCAGTAATCGCTTTAATACAGGTTGTTTTAAACTGTTATATATGTTAAATTAAAAGTTCACCTCTGGGTTTGCCACCATCATTATACTTTGATGACTAGGTTGCTATTAATAATAATATCTGAACAGCAGTTAGTAGTAACACATAAAATAATATTTAGCTTTGCTTTGGACTGTATTATTGTGATTATACATTTTTAGACAGTTTTACAGTGATTTAAAATAATATTGTAAGGGTGTTTCTTCTGTTTTTATCAAATAGTAATACATTTGTTGACCTTGCGTGTGTGTGGTTTTTTCAGACTTTTTAATTAGTTTTCATTTTTGTAGATTTATTATTATGTGAAACTACATACAGTAAAAAAAATAGAGATGTGTACAAACAAGAAGTTAATCATCACTTAAAATTATGAACAGATAATATGAATATTTTTATTTTGTGTCATTTCTAGGGGTGTAACAATATATTGTGTAACAATATATCGCAATACAAAATCGCAACAATATACAATATGTATCGTGGATAAGGACAATCTGTATTGTCTATAGTTCACCCAAAATGAAAATTACTGTTTTAGTGTCAGTGGACGTACTACATTAAACTAATATATAATGTTGAATATAATGTATATAATAATGCAATGAGGGAATATTTGTGGGTCCTGAAAATGCCAAATGTCTTATGTTACCAGTAAAAAGTGGCCTACGTTATTTTAAATATATCTAGTCAGTGACAGAGTGCAAGCATTTTCATCTAAAATAATTCTATATTTTCAGCTTCAGAATCATGAATATTTTTATTCTGGTGTCACTATTATCCTGTGCATTGGGTTACCAGCGCCAAGTCCAAGTCCAAGCCTATTCATTTCCACCCCCAATGTAATACCAAACCTAGCATTTTAATCAACAGTACACTTTTTGTTAACCTTTTACCATATGTCTTGGAGTATCGCAATAATATTGTATCGTGAGTTCAGTATCGTGATATGTATCGAATCGTGACATGAGAGTACCGTTACACCCCTAGTCATTTCCCATCAAGCTTTGTCAAAGTGTAAAACTATTATTGAGTTGTTTGTTTTGGATAAATTAAATGCTACATATGCTTTTTTCTTGAAGTCCAAAGGTTTTCATAGTTGAAGAAACATCCATAAATTTGACTTTGACTTGGTATGTTAATTTAAATCTCTAAGAAATATAGTATTGTAGTGTAGTATTGGTTGTTCCTTATACTATTAACCTAGAATCACTGTAAACATCAAATGAAAAATGACACGTTAATTTACATTAGACTGGAAAAAAGAAATTCCCAACCCTGCAAATACAACACTCAAAATCTACCATACAGAGGTTTTTCATCTGTAAAAGGCTTGAGAGTGGCTCACAAATTGAACAGGAAATCACCTAGTCCTGTCCATCAGTACGTTTGGGATGAATAGAAGAGACATCGGATCACAGAGATTATTTTAAAAAAATTTGAAAGTGCTGAGAGCATTTTTCTGAGGGATGCTCATCCACTATTAAAACTGTAATCACGTCAGATGCTTTATTTATACTGCCCATCATGTCAGATTACTGTGGCTCCAACATTAAATCGCTTTTGCAGTCTGCGGCAAAGAGCCCGTGTCCCCGGCGTTAAATCGCTCAGTAGGATTAAATGTTCAAATGTTTAAATATTGAGGACAGCACAGTGGCCTCCCACAAACCTGCTTCTTTTTTTAATCTCTTCCTGGTAGCTCGAATCAGAGCAGTTCAGATCATCTGAATTCACCCTTCAACGAAATGAAAGAAAACCTCATAAGAGATGCAGGTGAAGCAAGGGACAAGGTGATTGAAGATGGAGATGAAGATGGATGGGAGACAGACCAGTCTTAGTATCACATTTACTGCTTATATGAAGATATTGCATAGTTTATTCTCTTTCATTATCACAGTATGCATCTGACTGAATTTATTACAAATTAAGGATGAGCTTGAATATTCATAAAGATACTGTGTTGGCCAAAATTATTAGAACACCTGACAGATCTGAAAATATTGACCTTTTTTGCCTCCAAAACATGATTTAATTTCATAATGTTAATGAAAAATGCAGATGGTTGCTCTGACCATCAAATATCAGATGAAGTGAGTCGTACTGTTTTTATTCACTTTTAACTTTGGTATATATTTGGTATGTCCACCTTTTGCAGCAATTACAGCAGCACATCTCTCTGGCATATGTCAAATGTGCTCGATGGGGTTGAGGTCCGGATTTTGAAGGGGCCAGTCCATCATTTTCAATGTTCCAGCAGATTCCTTCCGTCGCAGGTGGTTCCGGCAATAGTTAGAAGAATGTTTCGGGTCATTGTCCTCTTGGAAAATAAATCCAGGCCCAATAAGATGACTCCCAGATGCCAAGTGTTCTAAGATTTTGGCCACCACTGTATATGTAAGCACTTTTTAGTGTGTGTGTGTGCGTGTGTGCGTGTGTGTGTGTGTATGTCTGCATGTAGTCCAGGTTTCTTCTACATGCATTGGCAAACCCTTTGGATTTACCTGCATTTCTGCATGAACAGATCTGGGGCCGGATTCACGAAACATTCTTAAGAATAAAATTCTTCTTAACTTCTTAAATTCTTCTTTTTTTTAAGATTGCTCTTACGATAACATTTAAGAAGTAGGCTATTCATATACCCGAAAAGAATGTTCTTAAAAATCATCGTAAATAACTTCTTAAAGTTAGGATAACCTCCAAAATACCCATCTTAAATACCCAAATGTAAGATGTTTAGTGAATTTATTGGGTTGTTTCAGTTGTTAACCATTACAACATAACAGTAGCTAGTTAAATATAATATATATTACTAATAGTAGGCTACCATGATGGACGAGTACTCCGAAGTGACACGGATCGATCATTTACGCGTATATGATGCGCTCACTCAAGCTAGAACTAGCGAGGCAGCACAACACACACACATTTAGATACCGTACGCATTCACTGTAGAGAGAGCGCAAGAAAGACCGAGCGTAAATGAATGGGAAAGACCGCTGCATCTTGAGACAGTCTCTTTTAAAATAACGATTTGAATGATGAACGGCACATTAAAAACACAACACCGAGTGATTAACTCCCGTCAAGCCAGTCACGACGAAAATAGTCTGCACACTTATTATGATATCTACGGTAATCTGCAGGCAGCGCAAAAATACGGACTTTGTGGTGTTTTTTATTCAGCGAGTCTTCAGCAATACCCGCCTTTCATTAAAATAACACCAAATAACAACTTTCATTTTCTTCTTAAGAAAAAAATTAAGATGTTCTTAAGAAAATATTTGAGAACTTCTTAAGATTTTTTCAAGAATTGCACTTAGGAACATTCTTACGAACTTCTTAGAATTTATCTTAAGAATTTTCTTAACTTCTTTCTTAAGAAGATTTTCGTGAATCCGGCCCCTGATCTTCAGCTAAATCGCAACAATAGACAAATATAGTGATGTGTGTTCACGTCTTTATTGCACAATGGGTCACACTTTTTTTTGCACATGTAGATTGCACAAAAAAAGTCAAGGGTAGTAGCCAAGGGTGTTAAAGTCAACATGAAATCCTGTAAAACGGATTTGTTGATGTGCATTATATCTTCTATTTTCTATTTTATTTTTCATCAACATTTAATAACTTGCTTTTCATTTCATGATCCAATTAATTTCCAATGGATAAAATTCAATTCCACAAGAAATTTCACACAGAAATATGTTTCAGATTACATGAGGTAGTTACAAGTCTGTTGCAAACATTGGGTCTCATTCACTAAGCATGCATACGCACAAATTTGTGTGTGAAATATGCATACAATCGATTTTTAAGAACAAATCACAAAATCATAACATTCTAAAGGGTGTACATGGTCTGCAACAATGCTTAGGTAGGTGGTACATGTCAAAGTAACATCCACATGGATGGCAGGACCCAAGGTTTCCCAGCAGAACATTGCCCAAAGCATCACACTGCCTCCACCGGCTTGCCTTCTTCCCATAGTGCATCCTGGTGCCATGTGTTCCCCAGGTAAGCGATGCACACACACTGGCCATCCACGTGATGTAAAAGAAAACATAATTCATCAGACCAGACCAGCTTCTTCCATTGCTCCGTGGTCCTGTTATGATGCTCACGTCCCCACTGTTGGCACTTTCGGTGGTGGACAGGGGTCAGCATGGGCACCCTGAATGGTCTGCGGCTATGCAGCCCCATACGCAACAAACTGCGATGCACTGTGTATTCTGACACCTTTTTTTTTTTATCAGAACCAGCATTCTGTCCACTTTTGATAGATACTAACCACTGCAGACCGGGAACACCCCACAAGAGCTGCAGTTTTGGAGATGCTCTGACCCAGTCATCTAGCCATCACAATTTGGCCCTTGTCAAACTCGCTCAAATCCTTACGCTTGCACATTTTTTCTGATTCTAACACATCAACTTTGAGGACAAAAGGTTTATTTGCTGCCTAACTTATCCCACCCACTAACAGGGGCCATGATGAAGAGATAATCAGTGTTATTCACTTCACCTGTCATAATGTTATGCCTGATCGGTATATAACCCATGTATAAAAATTATATTATTAAATAATACAATTTAATTTCTTAAATACATTCCATCATATTTTAAGAGTAAGAAAAGCTGCGTTATAGCTTCAGCTGCGAGGTTTCTCTGAATACCGCAGATATACGTGTATGCACAGCAGGCTAATAAAAGGTCTGTAATTTTGGGTCTGTATAAAAGGTGTTTATTGTGAGAACTAGTGAGAATGGCACACTTGGCATTGCTCGAGTATCTGGCCGAGAGCGCGTTTGCAAACAGCGGCAAGTTTGATGAGAGTGACGAAAGGCTGTAAGGAAAGCGTGTGCGGAAAGCCCTTATATGGAGATGGTTTGGGCGTGTTTTATGCAAATGTTAACCTCGTGCATGCGGCCGCTGATTTAGAATAGAGGGTATGCACGTGACATCACCGTCATCCGTAGTGACTGTGGTTACTCCCACTGAGTGGCAAAAATACTGAGAGGCAGCATTGTTTTTTATCGTGAATGCCACGAAAAACACACAAAACACATCTAAAACGGGAAAAATCTTTGAGATTGACTGTAAAATCTGCGGTATATTTTTACAGACTGCCGAAAGCTACAGAAAAGAGAAGCAAATGGATCTCTGCAATTCACAGAAACAACTGGACTCCAGGCAACGAAACATGGATTTGCAGTTATCATTTTGTCAATATGTTTGTAATATGTTTTGCAATATGTTTTGGGGTAAAATCATACCCTATATATTGTATTGTTATATATTGTATTGACAACTCATTAATTAAATATTTAGCATTTTATATTCTGCATAATTTAAATAAACACTGACAAAAACTATACAAGTTTTAGGGCTGCCTTTAGTTTAAAATGATAATTGTTTGGTTTACTTGCAGTTTCCCCTATTAAATCCAGTCCCCTATTAAATCCAGGCAGCAGCTCTTTTGCCACCGGAGGGAAAGTGACGTCAATGCATACCCTCTATAGTCCAAATTCAGTAACATCAGAACAATGTTACAAATTTTTCATGTTCATTCATGTACGTACGAGATTTTTCGTGACAAGTTCACCTGTATGTACAAATACAAAATAATCCACGTAATTATTAGTGAATGAGACCCAATATTTCGTATAGTTTCGGATTTCTGTCAGGTAAGATCTAATGGTTTTGTTTGTTTGTTTGCCCATTAGAATAATAGATGTTGGTTAAAACAGTCTCTAGTTGTGGTCTGAATTATGCCTGTGAGCAATATGTCAATATCCTCAGGCAGCGACTGGGTCCGTATTTCACTCGTCCCATGAAATGAAACAAATGTATTATTCAGCCACTTCTTGTTCTGCTTTTCTGGGACTATTAGGATCACAAATGAGGGTGAACACATATTTTGTAGCAGTACATGAAGAATCCTGGAAGCTTGGACATTTTAAAACTGAAATGTCAATACGCCTCTAAGGGAAATATTTTTGTTACTTGGCCGTTTATGCATCTTGTCTCTAATTATTTACCCCATTACAGGGCTGCCACAAGACATGAGTGATGACATTTGTCTATGGTTGGCTCAATTGCTATGGTTCAAAATCACATAACACAGATATTGTGTTTTAAGAAGTCAAAACTGGAAAAAAAAGTAAATTGACTTAATTAAATGTATTTATACCTACAGTGCTCACATGGGAAATCATGAAGAGAGTATGCACTTCATTCGGAGAGCATCCTTTGGTGGATGAAAGCGAAACACTTCTTCCTATACTGAATGCAATGCTGAGCTGCACTGAATTAATCTAAATCACTGATTTGCAATTACAAATGTGCATTTATTTAGTCAGAATCTCACAGCTTTGCTTCTGGTGTATTTTGAGAATGTTGTATTGTGGAAAGTTTATTATTTTGCAATGCAATGAGCAATGCAGATTTATTTATGAAGAACTGTAGGAAAGCTTTATGCTTCCTTACATCATTACTGGGATTTGGAGAGGGCAATGTCGTGGAGACATATGTTCAATGCACGGCATGGAACAAACGCTCAAAATGCACTAATGGCACTTCTGTTCGTCAACGTTTCCAAACATCTGTTGCTGAGCAGAGGTGTGACTGTTTAGCATTAGTTAAACTTAAAAAAAAAGAATATGCAGAGAAAGTTTTACCATGTACACACTCGTGCAGAAGAATAATGTGAAACAAAGTTAGAAAAACATCTAGCTCATTTTCTAAAAAAGAAAGACACTTTAATTGCATCACAACATACATCACTGTACTATCACCCTGTCATGCCAGCCAATCAGGTGGAAAACATGTGTAGACGGGTTACCTTCACTGGTTAACAAAGCATTTCATTTCACCATGTAGCTGTCATTCCATGCAACATGACTGTGGTTCCCACAGTAGCTATTATAACCTGTCTGCAATTACCACACGGTGCATTAGCGGTTATCATAATTGCCATCACGTTTGACACAACTGAACTAATAGCAGTCAATCAACTGAATCTGTGCACCATGGCTACTAACTCATTGACAGGTAGATGTCACAGAAGCAGAAATTCAGTCCATGGCTTTTAAGCTCCAGGTTGCAAATCTCAGAGAATGCGTTAGAATGATTAGAGTCGGATGGGAGCTGTTAAAATGGCAGACACGTCATGTTGCGAGAAAGCATAGCATACGCTTGAATACACTTGGCGCTCTGGAAATGTTAGCACTGCCAGGAAATGAGTCTGGAATGAAAAATTTGAGACCTTTGCCAAAACCGATGGTGTAGAAATGTAACAAAGTGCATAAGCAGTAATTTATTATTGAATTTTTATCTAGTTGAGCCTCTCCGCTGAGGAATTCTGGACTTTTTAGGGCACTTCTGGAGTGGCAGCTCAAAATTTCCTTGGAAAAACTGAATCACAAGAGTGATAGCTTAGTAAGACAGAAATGCCACATTCACTCAAATATTTAAATAAATTATTATTATTCTTCCATATACTGTACAATACAAATAGAAAACAATGAGAAATATTTATTCAAAGGTTATAAAACAAATAAATAATAAACCAGTGCCAGAGTACAATAGCATAATAATAATAAAATGTATACTGTATATAATATACATGATGCCACTTCATGCAATAATATTATACTTGCTCACAATTTTTTTTTAATTTAATTTATTAAATAATTTTTTATTCAATTTATTCACTGTTCATCAGGCTTTATGTCAATTCAAGTTTCCAAATGCAGAAGACCAGACACATCCAGAAAACCTTAGCAACACTCAAAACAGTATGGCCAGATGCCACATGCAGTTTCTTCAGAGCAAATCTTGTCCTTTTGCATTTTCAATCTCTTTCCTCCAAAGAATAACAATATTTGTTTTTTATTATTATTTAAATAAAGGGAAAGAAAAACAGCAATATCGATTTTTCTACAACACATTTAAACCAATTAAGACAACTTTGCCATTAGGCTGGAGTAAAATTCTTAATTTGAGTCATATTTTCCAAGTGGGTACATTCCTTGATCAAATTTGTAGAGCTGTGTAACACCTTCAGGCTATGAAACCAAATACTGTTTTCAATCATGTTCCCATCTGCAAAAGAACAAAAAACAAAACAAAAAAATACTTGTTCCCTTTCGTTCAGTCACTCCGAGTAACGTCAGTGACTGACGAATGGGGGTTTTGCCTAGAAGCCTATCATCTTCGAGATCTAGAAAACGCCCAATGGCAGTGCCAATGGCATGGGCATGCGGAATTTGCATAGCATAACTCCGCCCCACAGTGTGGGTATATAAGGAAGTACGCTGGCAACATCGCATTATGTTTCTGCTTCGGTGCCAAGAGCATCTATCTCTTCACTCTTTAAGCCTTCTGAGTATATCGTCAAGCTTCTTCGAGACGAGCAGCTCTCCAGTCGGTGTTGGTGTGACAGCGCGTTCCAGCGATCGCATACTGCCTGCCTGCTGATCTGTGCAGTGATCTGCAACAGCTGTGTGTGTGTTCCCTGGGCGCTTCAGCAATCTGCAGAGCTTTCTCTCACAAAAACAGCTTGCGCGTGGCACATCTTTTTAAAGACGGTTCACTCGTGCACTTCTGGGTGCGGTCGATCTCTGTTGCCATCTGATGGGCACAATCACTGCTAGACGTGTTTGGGCTTCAGCACGCCACACCCCCCTCTTGCACAGAGTGCTTCAGTGTGGCGCGGTGATCCTAAGCACCCCTCCAAGGCCTGTAGGTTCTCATCTACTTTGGTGGAGAGGGACTACAGAGTTGCGGGGCAGGCCGCCGCCTCTCAGCACGCCATGGCCATCCTTCAGGTCTACCAGGCCATGATGCTCGCGGCATACACGAGGGTAGAGCTGTCCCAAGGCTTTGAATGAGCCGCGTGCCACCACCGACCTCGCCCTCCGGGCGACGAAGGTGACTGTGCGCTCCCTGGGTCAGGTGATGTCCACAGCTGTGGTCCAGGAGAGATGTGGCTCAGCCTGGTCGATAAGAGAGAGGCTGAGCGAACCCGGTTCCTCATTGCTCACATATCCCAGGCTGGCCTCTTCGGCGGCACGGCCGAGACCTTCGCCCAACAGTTCTCGGCCGACCAGAAGCAGACTTAGGCCATTAAACATGTACTGCCCCGTGGCCAGCTGCTGCCTTACTCAGCTGCCGGCTCAGTCGCCTCAGTCTGCTTGCCGCCGAGGGCGCCCTCCTGCGACTTCCACCCCTCCCGCCCGGCCCCAGCAGAAGCCGCCTTCTCCGGGCCGCGCCGCGGAGGTGGTCGCAGGAAGACGCCCCCGTCCACTCCCCAGCCCCGCAGCCCGCCAAACGCCAGGCTAAGCGGCGCTCCTGACGTAGACAGCTCAGGGATGGGCAGTTCTTTCAAGGAGATGGTAGCAGGGCCACTCCTTCCCCCGGTGGAGGGCCGGGGGAGAATCTTCTGTTCAGCTGCTGGCCCCCGGGTCAGCAGCACCCTATGTGGTTAAGGAAAGAACTAACTCACCCATTCCTGAGCACCCAGAGACCGTGCACGGCAGTGTGCGCCGCCCCGGGCCACGCCACTCACATCGTTCCTCTCTGACGCCAGTCTCCTCTCAGAGCAGACCCCAGTGAAACGCACGTCCTTCCCTGGTCTCCTCTGTCAGGACGCGGCTGATGACCGTGCCCCCACACCGGGATGCTATGCCTCCCACGTCTGGGCCGGTCACGCCACCTCGCTGCCCCACCTGGGGTACATCTGTGGTTCGCATGACCCCGCTGGTGCAGTTTTTGGGAGCCTGGCTAGAGCTTCCCGGACTGTCCCGCTGGGTCGCGAAGACCATCAGGCTCGGCTATGCGATTCAGTTCGCTCAGGCTCCTCCCTGTTCCGGGGAGTCCGATACACCATGGTGGGGCCCTACACCCCGGTCATGCGTGCGGAGGTCGCTACCCTGCTGGCGAAGGGTGCAATTGAGTCTGTCCCTCCAGCCGAAATGAAGTCCGGCTTCTACAGCCCTTACTTCATTGTACCCAAGAAAACCGGTGGGTTACGACTGATCCTGGACCTGCGCGTCCTGAACCGATCCCTTCACAGGCTTCCGTTCAGGATGTATGGTATGTGAGCAGGTATGTGAACACAGAGACCTGGTGCTCCAGCAATTAGCCCGTCTGGGCCTTCTGGTCAACTGGGAAAAAGAGCAAAGTGCTCTGGCGCTCAGCTGGATGCGGGGCATCCACAAGTATGCATTTCCCCCAGTGAGCCTTCTTGCACAGGTTCTGTGCAAGATCAGGGAGGACAAAGAGCAGGTCCTTTTGGTCGCCCCGTATTGGCCCGGCCGGACCTGGTTCTTCGAACTCGTACTCCTTGCGACAGCCCCTCCCTGGTCGATTCCTCTGAGGAAGGACCTCCTTTTTCAGAGACGGGGCACCCTTTGGCACGCGCGTCCCGATCTTTGGAACCTCCACGTGTGGCTCCTGGTTGGGACATGGCAGGTTTAAGTACCCTACCACCTCAGGTGGTGGCTACCATCACTTCCGCTAGGGCTGAGTCTACCAGACACGCCTATGCATTGAAGTGGAACCTCTTCGTCACCTGGTGTTCTTCTCGCCAAGAAGACCCCTGGAAATGCCAGATCGGGTCCGTGCTCTCGTTTCTCCAGGAAGGGTTGGAACGAAGGCTGTCTCCTTCCACCCTAAAGGTTTATGTGGCCGCTATATCAGCCTACCACAACCTCTTGGAGAACAAAAAGGTAAGTCAGCACGACCTGGTCATCAGGTTCCTGAGGGGAGCGAGGAGACTGAATCCTCCTTGCGCTCCCCTCGTACCCTCTTGGGACCTCTCAGTAGTTTTAGATGCTCTGCAGAGGGCTCCCTTAGCAACTGGAAACAACAGCAACTCAGTGGTAGGCCACATAAAATCACAGAGCGAGGTCAGCGCATGCTGAGGCGCACAGTGCGCAGAAGTCGCCAACTTTCTGCAGAATCAATAGCTACAGACCTCCAAACGTTGTGTGGCCTTCAGATTAGCTCAAGAACAGTGCGTAGAGAGCTTCATGGAATGGGTTTCCATGGACAAGCAGCTGCATCCAAGCCTTACATCACCAAGTGCAATGCAAAGTGTCGGATGCAGTTGTTTAAAGCACGCTGCCACTGGAAGCAGACGGACTGGCTTAACCGACCGCCTGCTAGCTGTCTCACGTCACAGAAGTCAGATAAATCCCAGCACATAGAGACTCTTTCACCTAGATATTATCACATAGAGACTGTGTCTGTTTCTCGATTTAGTAAATACAAAAAAACATCAAAACCATTCAACAGTAAAAATTTAATTGATGTCCAAAAAATAAATAACAGATATAATACAAATGAACAAACGATAAAGCTCGGGCTGCTGAATATTCGATCCCTTTCCCCAAAAGCGCTTATTGTTAATGATATGATTACAGATAATAATTTAGATGTGCTGTGTTTGACAGAAACCTGGCTAAAACCTGACGACTACATTACTTTAAATGAGTCCACCCCCCAAGATTATTGTTATAAACACGAGCCGCATCTGAAAGGTAAAGGGGGAGGTGTTGCTGTAATGAATAATAATATCTTCAGTATTACTCAGAAGTCTAGTTTCAAATATAATTCCTTTGAAGTTTTGGTGCTTTATGTAACGTTATGTAGTGTAATTGATAAATCCCGTTTGACATTTGTGCTGGCTACTGTATACAGGCCACCAGGGCACAATACAGACTTTACCAAAGAATTTGCTGATTTTCTATCAGAGTTAGTACTGGCTGCAGATAAAGTAGTAATTGTTGGTGATTTTAATATCCATGTAGATAATGAAAAAGACGCATTGGGATTGGCATTTAGAGACATTCTAAACTCTATTGGAGTTAGGCAACACGTATCAGGACCCACTCATCGCTGTAATCATACTTTAGACCTAATATTGTCACATGGAATAAATGTTGATACCGTTGAAATTCTGCAGCAGAGCGATGACATCTCAGATCATTATCTAGTATCATGTATACTTAATTTAGCTAAGGCTGCAAAGCCGTCCCCTCACTTCAAATATGGCAGGACTATCACTGCTGCCACTAAAGATTGCTTTGTAAATAATCTTCCTCATCAGCTTCATCTCCTCAGCATCCCAGATAGCCTAGAGGAACTTGATGTTGCAACAGAAACTATTGATGCTCTCTTTTCCAGCACTTTAGACACAGTTGCTTCTCTGCGCTTAAAGAAGATTAAAGAAAATAGTCCAACGCCGTGGTACAATGAGCATACTCGGGCCCTTAAAGCAGCAGCCAGAAAAAGCGCAGCTGGAAGAAAACAAAACTGGAGTTTTTTTCCATTTCATGGAAAGAGAGCATGATTGCATACAGAAAGGCTGTAAAAACTGCTAGATCTGCTAATTTCTCGACTCTTTTAGAAGAAAACAAACACAACCCTAGGTATTTATTCGATACAGTGGCTAAATTAACCAAAAATAAAGTTTCAACTTCTGATGTTTGTAAACAGCATAGCAGTAATGACTTTATGAACTTCTTTACGTGTAAGATTGATAATATTAGGAAAAAAATTATAACCATGCAGCCGTCTACTACAGTATCACATCAGACAGTGCATTGTAGTGTCACTGAGGAAAAATTCCACTCATTCACTGCTATAGGAGAAGAAGAATTGGCTAAACTCGTTAAATCATCAATATCAACAACATGTATGCTCGACCCTATACCGACTAGGCTATTAAAAGAGATGCTTCCAGAGGTCATAGATCCTCTTCTTAATATCATTAATTCATCCTTGTCATTAGGATATGTACCGAAAACTTTCAAGTTGGTTATTATTTACCATTTATTAAAAAAACGCAACTTGATCCTACAGAATTAGTCAATTACAGGCCAATCTCAAATCTACCTTTTCTGTCAAAAATACTAGAAAAGGCAGTGTCCTCACAACTATGCTCCTTTTTAGAAAGAAATGGTATGGAGGATTTCCAGTCAGGATTTAGACCGTATCATAGTACTGAGACTGCTCTCATCAGAGTTACAAATGATTTACTCTCATCATCCGATCGTGGTTGTATATCTCTATTAGTGTTACTCGATCTTAGCGCTGCATTCGATACTATCGACCACAACATTCTTTTGAATAGACTCGAAAATTATGTAGGCATTAGTGGAATTGCATTGGCATGGCTTAAATCATACTTATCTGACTGTTATCAGTTTGTAGCAGTAAATGAAGAGATGTCACACCGATCACAAGTTCAGTATGGAGTACTGCAGGGCTCAGTGCTAGGACCGTTGCTTTTCACCCTGTACATGCTACCACTGGGAGATATCATTAGGAAGCATGGTGTTAGTTTTCATTGTTATGCTGACGATACTCAGCTCTATATTTCTTCACGCCCTGGCGAAATTTACCAATTCACAAGATTAACGGAATGCATAGCTGATATAACAAATTGGATGACTAGTAATTTCCTGCAACTTAATTCAGAAAAAACAGAATTTTTAATTATTGGACAAAAAAACTCCACAAGTAGTAACCTAGAATACTGTCTAACACTTGATGGCTGCTCTGTCAAGTCCTCGTCGTCAGTTAGGAACCTGGGTGTGCTCTTTGATACCAATCTTTAATTTGAAAGCCACGTTTCTAGCATCTGTAAAACTGCATTCTACCATTTTAAAAATATATCTAAATTACGGCACATGCTTTCAATGCAAAATGCTGAACAGTTAGTTCATGCGTTCATGACCTCAAGGCTAGACTATTGTAATGCTCTACTGGGTGGTTGCCCTGCTCGCTTAATAAATAAACTGCAGCTGGTCCAAAACGCAGCAGCTAGAGTTCTTACTAGAACCAGGAAGTATGACCATATTAGCCCGGTTCTGTCAACACTGCACTGGCTCCCTATTAAACATCGCATACATTTTAAAATCTTGCTTATTACTTACAAAGCACTAAATGGTTTAGCTCCCCAGTACTTTAGCGAGCTCTTAACACATTATACTCCATCACATATATTGCGGTCTCAAAATTCTGGCCAGTTGATAATACCTGGAATATCAAAATCAACTGCAGGCGGTCGATCCTTTTCCTATTTAGCACCTAAACTCTGGAACAGTCTTCCTAGCATTGTTCTGGAAGCAGACACACTCTGTCAGTTTAAATCTAGACTAAAAACACATCTCTTTACTATGGCATACACATAAAACATTTTTAATTTATACTGTTCAAATCAGTTAAATGATTGTTAGGCTGCTTTAACTAGGTCAGCCGGAACCTGGAACACTGCCCATAACACCTGATGTACTCGTTATATCATAAAAAGAATGGCATCTACGCTAATGTTAGTCTCTCTGTTTATCTCGAGGTTTACTGCAGTCAGCCGGATCCGGGCCGTATCCAGATCAGAGGGTGGACCTGCGCCCAGACATGACCAATGCATACCTGGAGTGTCCCCTCCCCCTGAAATTGCCTCATCGACATGGTATCCTCAATAAACCTGTCCCCAGTGTGATGACTCCATATTTTCGAATATTCCTATCTAATAAATTGCCTTATCGACACGACATCCCAATATACCATCTCCGGCGTGACGACTCTGATCTTTCGAAATATTCCTATTTAATAATTGCCTCATCGACACGACATCCTCAATAAACCCGTCTCCGGCGTGATGACTCCGATCTTTCAAATATTCCTATCTAATAATTGCCTCACTGACATGGCATCCTCAATAAACCCGTCTCCGGCGTGTTGACTCCGATCTTTCGAATATTCCTATCTAATAATTGCTTCACCGATACGGAATGGTGGCCAGAGGAGAACTGGCACCCCGACTGAGCCTGGTTTCTCCCAAGGTTTATTTTTCTCCATTATGCCACCTGATGGAGTTTTGGTTCCTTGCCACTGTCGCCTTTGGCTTGGCTTGCTCAGTTGGGGACACTAACATTTTCAACTAAATATCTGATCTGCCCACATTGTCACTATATGATAATTGAAATGAGCTGGATGACATCACTGTTCTCTCCAGAGCAGCTGTACTGCCGAATCAAATTCTGTTGCAGTATTTTCCTGTTAACACTGTGAAGCTGCTTTGAAACAATTGGCATTGTAAAAAGCGCTATATAAATAAAGGTGACTTGACTTGACTCTAGAGCAGTGTTCTCTGGAGTGACGAATCACACTTCTCTGTCTGGCAATCCGATGGATGAGGCTGGGTTTGGCGGTTGCCAGGAGGACAGTACTTGCCTGACTGCATTGTGCCAAGCGTAAAGTTTGTTGGAATTATGGTGTGGGGTTGTTTTTCAGGGGTTGGGCTTGGCCCCTTAGCTCCATTGAAATACCAAGACATTTTGGACAATTTCATGCTCCCAACTTTGTGGGAACAGTTTGGGGATGGCCCCATCCTGTTTTAACATGACTGCGCACCAGTGCACATGGATGAGCGAGTTTGGTGTGGAGGAACTTAACTGGCCTGCACAGAGTCCTAAAAACCTAGTGATGTTCTGTGAAAACCAACAAAAACAGACCCTAGTAGAGTGTGGTGGTGCAAAACGTAGATGAGATCAGGTATGAAGTGGAGGCGTTACAGTGAGATGACTGTTCAAGTACAAAAACACACAAGCAAAAGAGAGATTAATCAGTAGAAGATTCTAGAACAGTGGTTTGCTCGTGTTGGTCATTTCCAGAGCCAAATTCAAAGTGTCTTGATAACGTCGGGTATGTAAAATCTTTGAATTGACTCCCATGAGCGTAGAATTGTGACAAATGTTGCTCTAAAGTGACGTAAAAGTCGCATGAATTCCGATATGACTGTTCAGACTGAGGTCGCAAAACATTTGACCCGTATCGGGTCACAAATTGGAATTGAAAAGATCAGATTCTATGTGGTTTGTGCCGTTCACACTGTTATGAGAAAATAGATCACATGTAAGCAAAAAAATCGGATTTGGGCCGCATTTACCTGCAGTCTGAGCGTAGCCTTAAAGTTTAAAGCTTAAAGTTAAGGCTGCGTTTACACTGGCACAAAAAAAGTCTGATTTTAACAGACACAGATCGTAATTTGTTGCACACATGTAAACATAAAAATCCGCACGAAATCAGTTTTTTTCGCATCCGATCTAAACCACTTTCAAATCTGATTTTAAGTCAGATCAGATATCTGGACATTTGACCTACATCTAAACACGTATATCTGATTCCACTTGTGACTCCAAGCCACCACAAGGCGAGGGCAACACGTTTGACCATAAAGATAGCTTTTTAATTATGTATTACAGCAGACGTTTAATCTTGAACAGTCCTCCGTAGGCTAGAACGTCCCGTTTAATGCTCAGTCTGACCTTCGAAGGATGCAGCGATATCACACAAGTTACACTTAACACAAGTTCACACTTTATAAACAAGATACCACACAGTTACAAGTGATATTTCTGTCACAACAGCTGAATTTATTACCTTTCTTGTTCATTAATGCTTCAAATTCATAACTATTTAAACCAGTCAAGAAACTACAGAAAAGAGTCATTAAAACAGACATGTTAATCTGCTTTTTCATCTTTCTCTTTCTTGAGCAATGCACAAATCTTCATCTTCATCTTCACTTGCAATTGCTGAAAGAGAAATGAGTTAACAAAAGTCAAGGGTCAAGAGCCCAACTAAATCAAACACTGATCACCATCATGGTGACTTAAAAAAAAACTTTTCAACCAAACATCAACATTTAAACCTCTGTTTATCTCAATAAGAACTTTTGTACACATTTGAAAGAAATAAAATCAAACTGGTTAGCAATAAGTGAAGCTAATGAAATCTTGAGAGTGAGTGTGTGTAACAGAGACTGTGTCCGAAATCACCCCCTATACCCTTAAATAGGCAGTATTTGAAGGGACAGCCATTTGTAGTGGTGTCCGAAACTATAGTGGATGTTATCAGTGGACTCTTTCAATCTCTTTCAATGGACTCTTTCAATCTCACAATGCACCGCAATAACGAGTGTACAACCGATGTATGCTCAACAGCTAGTACCCATAATACATTGTGAGAATGGCGCCCACAGCGGAATTCCTTTTTAATTGATTATTAAATTGTTTGGTTAAGGTTTATACATAGTTTCCTTCACATAGTTCAAGATAAATCTTTTCATCTTACTACTTGAGCTGTCAGTTTATTAAGTTTCAAATGATTATTAAACAGCAAGGATAAATTATGCAAAAGCGACAGCCATTCCGACATACTCATTGTCCAAATTCACTCACTCGTTTTCATTCACTCCTTCAAGTGAGCTATATTATTGAGAGTAATGTAGGGAATAGTGAATGAGGGTATAGGGAGCAATTTCAAACACAGCCAGGGTCCAGAGTGAGCATGTGACACATATAAAGTGACCAATCACAGTTTGTTTTGTTCTTACATTTATGGGCGATTATCTGAAGTATATGATACCACAGTTAAAATGTAATGAAAGGACAGATCTACTGGCCAGATTGGGTTTCCTAAACATTTCAAGTTATGGTTTAAATGTCTTTTCAGAGCTAGTATCTCACCAAGCTACACAGTAATTTGTTTTCATATATTAATGGACAATTCCACCAAACTTCATTTCATCCTTTGATATGCATGTTTTGAATATAATAATTGGGTTACACTTTATTTATGATAGTCCACTTTAGACATTCTACTAACTATAAATAACTTTGCAACTACATTTCAACTACCTCTTATTAGAGTATTGGTAGACTGTTAACCCCTAGGGCTCGGCGGTCACGTCAGTGCGACCACCTCGCTTTTATTCTTATCAGTGAGAAAGAGACTCAAAATACTCAGTCGATCTTGGTCATACAGACAAGTGTCATACATCATTCGAAACTGTACACTCACAATAAAAAAAAATGTTGTGCTTTTTGCAAAATAAAGAAAGCAAACATAATGCGCAATCTGCCGCCTCTCTCTCAATGAAGTCCACTCTGATACTTGTCAGAAAATGGACTGTAACTTAGTGCATACTTGTCACACAAACATGAGACATATGTCTAAAGAAACGTTGAAATGTCAGGTTTTAAATAATGTAAATCAAATCGAAAACAAATATTCTGTTTATGTAATCTGTTTGAAAAGAGAGAGATGTCAGTCATTCACGAGCCTCCTCATTATCCGCTAATGTGTCCACGCCCACGGAGAGTGCGTTGTATTCAAAGGCGAATTCTGACGCGATCCATGCAAGTATCCCCACCCGCATCAACTCGAAAAAAAGGCATCAAGTTTAGTGAGATTCATGTACTTTACATAGTTTTGAGACACGATGAGGAATAATCCTGGAATAATTTACCTCAGAAGAAGGGCTGGTTTAATTTTTTATTTCGAGGAGCAACGGATCCAGCCGAGGATTGTGACAGGTACGTTTATTCTTAAATTCTTTATTCTAATCACGATATGGACGAGTGTCTGTGAATAAGTTAAGTTAGGGTTAGGGTTAGCAGAATAAGTGTCAGGGATCCGCTCGAGGCCTGTTGCATGAAGCTAGCTGAACAAACTCTGAGTTTCAGAGTAGGTTTAGAGTTGACAAATACAGATAAATCCAACCTGGTTTAGATCAGGTTCAGCGGTTTCACAAAACTCGGTATAAACGTTCTCTGTCAACTCAGGTTTGATCCAGAGTTTGCTTCATGGTTATCTACCAGCAATATACTTACAGTACCTTGCCATATCCCTGATTGAATAAACTTGTTTCTCACTACTTCTGTGAGTCTGTGTTTCCTGGCAATAAGCTGACATGTACTTACAAAATTATTTATAGTTAGTAGAATGTCTGTTGGGGGACCATCAAAATAAAGTGTTCGCATATATTAAGCAGACAGTCTACTAATACTCTAATGATTGCTAGTTGACATGTAGTTCCAAAGTTTCTTAGAATGTCTAAAGTGGACTATCGAAATAAAGTGTTGATTGTGGCTTGCTGATGGTTTTGAATTTCAACAACATTGTGACTTGCTGTTCTCCACTTTCTCCACTAGATGATGATTTCATCAGGTATTAGATGAGACTGCCTTGTCATTCCATTCAGAAATATGAGGAACATGTTCTTCAGTATGTTGAGCCTCTTGAGCAGGTACTTGTCACAACAAACAGTATAATTAATTCAAACATGCCTTAAACATGTCTCAGGGACTAGTGATTAATCATAGCTCAGATGTAATGTGAGAAATGTATTTAAACATAAACAGCATGAATTTACTATTAATGCAGAGGCCTCCGGAATGGAAAAAGTGAGCTGTGTAGGAGGCCGCAGAGCTTCATCACTTCCATATTACATCTTGACGACATTAATATGTTCACTAAGATTAATGATAGCAAAACTGTAGATTTACTACTGAGCTCACCCTCTCTGATAGCTTGATGGCTAGAACTCTCTGCAGATACACAACATGTCCCAAAGAAGCCATTTAGTGCATAATGACTTGTGTTCGTAGCATTTTCAGACGTCATGTTAATATATTTTTAACATCATCATCAGTTTCTGAAAGAAGTAAAAAATGCTAATGTTCTCAGAACTTGAGCAGTAAACACATCTAACAGAAAGTTAGAAACTCTTTTATTGTGGAATTTAAATGACGATGTCAACATTATACTAATCATGCATTACTTACTTTTAGTGAGACTTTTGACTTTCAACAAGCACACTGTGACCGAGAGCAGAATGTACTTTAAGATACACTACAAAGATACAAAAGTTTGGTGTTACTTTTTTTTTTTTATTAAGAAATTAAGAGTTTTATTCAACAAAGAAACATTCAATTAATCAAAAGATATTTATAATGTTACAAAATATTTCAAATAAACACTGTTCTTTTGAACTTTCTATTCATCAAATAATCTTGAACAAAAATGTATTACAGTTTCCACTGAAATATGAAGCAGCACAACTGTTTTCAACATTGATAATAATAATAGTAATACCTGTTTCTTGAGGAACAAATAAGCATATTAGGGTGTTTTCACACCTGAGCGTTTGTTTCGGAACCCGGTGCGTTTTCTCCCTTGGTTTAGTTCGTTTAGGCATATGTGAACACAGCAATCGTGCTCGGATCTGCACCAAAACAATCGCTTCGAGACCGCCTGAACGAGGTGGTTTTGGCCTGATCGCAAACGAACTCTGGGGTGGTTCCCTGTGAAAGCAATCCGACCCAACGGACTAACAAATCAAATGGTATTATAATTCATAAGGGGAAATATGCTATATAAAAAGCAGTAGTGTCTGATTCTGTGAGTGAGCGCATTATCACAGTTGAAAACCAAAAGAGCACCTCTTCATCTTAAAATGTTTAATTGCGCTTCTTTGTGCGAGAATGCTGTCTCACAGTTAACCTCTAGACAGCGCTGGGAGATCCAGAGAGATTGCATTTGACTTTGCTGCAGTATTAATACAAATGCAGTATATAATTTAACAGCGGGAATGACGGCTACATTCGTATAGTGTTTGCGTGTGTCTCGACAGTTACAAATAAAGCCACAATAAGCTAATGGAGCGAACTTGACAATCATCTTGATGGATGACGCAGAGGAAACTCAATGACCAATAAGAGGACAGTTGTACTTGCATGTGACTTGCGTGAACACATTTTGGTACGCTTTGAAAGGTTGCCTTGTGAAAGCAAACCGAACCAAGAGGAAAATGCAACATTGTAAGAAATTAAGTCCCTGTTTCGGAACAAAACAAATGATCTATAGGTGTGAAAACACCCTTAGAATGATTTCTCAGACAGCAACATAGTGTCGGCCCAGATCCGGACCATATCTGGTACATGCGTACCAGATGAGGGCCGGATCTGGGCCGACACTATCTGCTGTCTAGGGACACTGAAGACTGGAGTAATGATGCTGAAAATTCAGCTCTGCATCACATTTAGGGGCATGTAAATCATATACAACCCCAAAAACAAAGCAGAAAACGCAAGTATGTTCAATGTTATCTCATATACTTGCTCCTGAGTATCTCAGACAAAACTCTTGAATATGTTTAGCGATTCAAAGCCAAGAACCCTGCACACTTTGCCAAAACCAAAGTAGCCTGGAAACACGACTGATGGCATTGCGTATAGCAGCCAGACATGTTGAGAAAGTTTTGGTCATTTTATTTCACAATATGTTCATCCTAGAAAAGTTTCACATCATGAAGCTGTGCGTTAGTCTCAAGGAGGGTTACTAACAATGATATGTTGGCTAGTCAAGGCTGCACATGGACCAGCTGGAACAAACTTATAAATCATACTGGGTCGACATGACTGCGCTGTATGCCAAAAATCTCCTTGCACTAAATATGCAGACATCTTATGAGGCTGTAACTTACTGAAGGCACTCGCACCCTCCGGATTGTCATTTCTGCAGACCGAGGTCTGGAGATGAATACATATGTCATTCTATATCTAATTCATTTACTTCTTTTTGCTTCAGCCAAAAATGAAAAGTCCACCTTACACTTAGGCTCTCTTGTCAATGCAAACTTTTCTTTCTTTCTTGAAGTGACTTTCTTTGTCCTTTAGAATGCCAGTAACAGGCTGTTGTTTAATTTAATTTACATTACAATATTTTTGCTACTGCGTTAGATGATGTTTTGCAAGTATTTCAGATAGAAGACAACATTCAGTCAAAAGCATTTTCAGATAGAAGCGCTATACAATGAGTTATTAAGTAACAATTTCAGACCCACATTTGGTTTGCTCAACTCTGACAGGAAGAAAAAGGATAGAAAAATCTCAATCTTATGTAACCTCAGTAAGTGTGAGATATTCAGGCAGGAATGAGGTCTGACAGACGGCTGCCAGTGAGATTGTTTCCACTGTGCAGTGATTTCATGTTATGATTCAGAGCAGATTCAATAATAAGTACCAAAATGCTGTTGGGCCACCGTTTGCTAAGCCTCTTACTTGTTTAACATGCCACTCATGTCAATGGCAGATTTTTTGGTGGGGTAGTCAAGGTCACATAGTTCACACCACTGAACAGATAAACTAACTAATGAACAATGATGACAGCGTGTCCAGTTTATGGAACAAAATAAATAGAGGAAATGCACAGAAAGTGACCCAGTTAATTTGTTGCATGGATTTATATTTACATTTTACTGTATATTGTAATCTTGCACTTGTAATTTTAGTAGTTTAGTTTTTAAGTAAAATAAAAATGAAAAATAAAATAATAGTATCGATAATGTCTGTAATACGTTCTCATTATCTTACTGTGATTGGATGGCAGGGTATAGTTTTGAAATTTTATTTTTGTTATTTTTTTCAGTTCATATATATATATATATGTGTGCGTGTGTGTGTGTGTGTGTGTGTGTGTGTGTGTATATACACTCACCTAAAGGATTATTAGGAACACCTGTTCAATTTCTCATTAATGCAATTATCTAATCAACCAATCACATGGCAGTTGCTTCAATGCATTTAGGGGTGTGGTCCTGGTCAAGACAATCTCCTGAACTCCAAACTGAATGTCAGAATGGGAAAGAAAGGTGATTTAAGCAATTTTGAGCGTGGCATGGTTGTTGGTGCCAGACGGGCCGGTCTGAGTATTTCACAATCTGCTCAGTTACTGGGATTTTCACGCACAACCATTTCTAGAGTTTACAAAGAATGGTGTGAAAAGGGAAAAACATCCAGTATGCGGCAGTCCTGTGGGCGAAAATGCCTTGTTGATGCTAGAGGTCAGAGGAGAATGGGCCGACTGATTCAAGCTGATAGAAGAGCAACTTTGACTGAAATAACCACTCGTTACAACCGAGGTATGCAGCAAAGCATTTGTGAAGCCACAACACGCACAACCTTGAGGCGGATGGGCTACAACAGCAGAAGACCCCACCGGGTACCACTCATCTCCACTACAAATAGGAAAAAGAGGCTACAATTTGCACGAGCTCACCAAAATTGAACAGTTGAAGACTGGAAAAATGTTGCCTGGTCTGATGAGTCTCGATTTCTGTTGAGACATTCAGATGGTAGAGTCAGAATTTGGCGTAAACAGAATGAGAACATGGATCCATCATGCCTTGTTACCACTGTGCAGGCTGGTGGTGGTGGTGTAATGGTGTGGGGGGTGTTTTCTTGGCACACTTTAGGCCCCTTAGTGCCAATTGGGCATTGTTTAAATGCCACGGCCTACCTGAGCATTGTTTCTGACCATGTCCATCCCTTTATGACCACCATGTACCCATCCTCTGATGGCTACTTCCAGCAGGATAATGCACCATGTCACAAAGCTCGAATCATTTCAAATTGGTTTCTTGAACATGACAATGAGTTCACTGTACTAAAATGGCCCCCACAGTCACCAGATCTCAACCCAATAGAGCATCTTTGGGATGTGGTGGAACGGGAGCTTCGTGCCCTGGATGTGCATCCCACAAATCTCCATCAACTGCAAGATGCTATCCTATCAATATGGGCCAACATTTCTAAAGAATGCTTTCAGCACCTTGTTGAATCAATGCCACGTAGAATTAAGGCAGTTCTGAAGGCGAAAGGGGGTCAAACACAGTATTAGTATGGTGTTCCTAATAATCCTTTAGGTGAGTGTATATATATATATATATATATATACAGTGGGGAGAACAAGTATTTGATACACTGCCGATTTTGCAGGTTTGCCCACTTACAAAGCATGTAGAAGTCTGTAATTTTTATCATAGGTACACTTCAACTGTGAGTGACGGAATCTAAAACAAAAATCCAGAAAATCACGTTGTATGATTTTTAAGAAATTAATTTGCATTTTATTGCATAACATAAGTATTTGATACATCAGAAAAGCAGAACTTAATATTTGGTACAGAAACCTTTGTTTGCAATTACAGAGATCATACGTTTCCTGTAGTTCTTGACCAGGTTTGCACACACTGCAGCAGGGATTTTGGCCCACTCCTCCATACAGACCTTCTCAAGATCCTTCAGATTTCGGGGCTGTCGCTGGGCAATACGGACTTTCAGCTCCCTCCAAAGATTTTCTATTGGGTTCAGGTCTGGAGACTGGCTAGGCCACTCCCGGACCTTGAGATGCTTCTTACGGAGCCACTCCTTAGTTGCCCTGGCTGTGTGTTTCGGGTCGTTGTCATGCTGGAAGACCCAGCCACGACCCATCTTCAATGCTCTTACTGAGGGAAGGAGGTTGTTGGCCAAGAGCTCGCGATACATGGCCCCATCCATCCTCCCCTCAATACGGTGCAGTCGTCCTGTCCCCTTTGCAGAAAAGCATCCCCAAAGAATGATGTTTCCACCTCCATGCTTCACGGTTGGGATGGTGTTCTTGGGGTTGTACTCATCCTTCTTCTTCCTCCAAACACGGCGAGTGGAGTTTAGACCAAAAAGCTCTATTTTTGTCTCATCAGACCACATGACCTTCTCCCATTCCTCCTCTGGATCATCCAGATGGTCATTGGCAAACTTCAGACAGGCCTGGACATGCGCTGGCTTGAGCAGGGGGACCTTGCGTGTGCTGCAGGATTTTAATCCATGACGGTGTAGTGTGTTACTAATGGTTTTCTTTGAGAGTGTGGTCCCAGCTCTCTTCAGGTCATTGACCAGGTCCTGCCGTGTAGTTCTGGGCTGATCCCTCACCTTCCTGATGATCATTGATGCCCCACGAGGTGAGATCTTGCATGGTGCCCCAGACCGAGGGAGATTGACCATCATCTTGAACTTCTTCCATTTTCTAATAATTGCACCAACAGTTGTTGCCTTCTCACCAAGCTGCTTGCCTATTGTCCTGTAGCCCATCCCAGCCTTGTGCAGGTCTACAATTTTATCCCTGATGTCCTTACACAGCTCTCTGGTCTTGGCCATTGTGGAGAGTTTGGAGTCTGTTTGATTGAGTGTGTGGACAGGTGTCTTTTATACAGGTAACGAGTTCAAACAGGTGCAGTTAATACAGGTAATGAGTGGAGAACAGGAGGGCTTCTTAAAGAAAAACTAACAGGTCTGAGAGCTGGAATTCTTACTGGTTGGTAGGTGATCAAATACTTATGTCATGCAAAAAAATGCAAATTAATTATTTAAAAATCATACAATGTGATTTTCTGGATTTTTGTTTTAGATTCCGTCTCTCACAGTTGAAGTGTACCAAGGATAAAAATTACAGACCTCTACATGCTTTGTAAGTAGGAAAACCTGCAAAATCGGCAGTGTATCAAATACTTGTTCTCCCCACTGTATATACTTAAGGGTCCAATTCTCACTATTAACTAGTTGCTTATTAGCTTGCATATTACTAGGATATTGGCTGTTTATTAGCACTTATAAAGCACTTATTAATGCCTTATTCTGCATGATCATATTCTACATCCCTTAATCCTACCCAATACCTAAATTTAACAATTACCTTAATAACTATTAATACGAAGTAATTAGGAGATTATTAGTTAGTTAATAGTGAGAATTGGACCCTAAAATAAAGTGTGACCATTTTCTAGTTTCTGTTGATTTAGGTTTTTTTTTTTTTTTTTCATTAATGTGGTAACTGGTATAATTTAAAATTTTTAACAATGTTAAGTTCCTCAGCACAATTATTGTTACTGTGGAGTATTGTAGTAGCACTTGTAATTCAGCCCTGTTCTAAAGGTTTTAAGTTTTATAGTATATAATGTTAAAAGAATATAAATGTAATGTTAACTACAATACTGCAGGGTATGACATGTTTCTGATCAGAGACGTGAGGTTCAGAGACGTGTTGATGTATCCATCCATTTAAAAGTTTAAAACAAGTATTTTTTGTTTCCTTTAGTTCCAATAAAAAGCCTAATTTCACTAGGGAAGAAGTTTTGGAAACTTACAATAAAAGCTACAGTATGTTTGCATAGTGCAAATATCAAGAATAATTTGATTCCTCCAGATATGAGCCTTGTAAATCTAACATCAACCATCAGTTGTTAGCACATTGCAGTGAGCTGGTTTTGAGCTGTAAATGTTCCATGGAAAGCGGAGATCAGGAGGATTACAGTGGCAGTAGGAGGTGACAGCTCACTGTTGGGTCCGGAATCTCTTTGAGTTCTCTGTGAGGAAATTCAGATATTCCAAAAACCCCGCCGAGGTCTTTAGATCCTCGGGAACAGCAGGATTTTCTGCCGTGTACCCCGTGGGGATTGCAGGAGGAGACGCTGGCGTCTCACGAGACAGACTGTCAAGAGACTAATACACACATATAAGAGCTGAGGTTAGACAGCTATTTTTTTTATTATTAAAATATCTATATTAAATAAAATATTAAATAAAATATGTGTAATACCATTCAAAAGTTTCAGGTCAGTAAGATTGATTGATTGATTGGTTGGTTGTGTAACCCAGTTATAAAATGTGTAAAAAAGTGTTTTAATAACACTTTATAAAAAGATTAATATCAAATTGATATAAACACTGGGTTATTGTTGGATTTACCCCATAAAATAACACAACATTTACAAACCCGATTCCAAAAAAGTTGGGACACTGTACAAACTGTGAATAAAAACAGAATGCAATGATGTGGAAGTTTCAAATTTCAATATTTTATTCAGAATACAACATAGATGACATATCAAATGTTTAAACTGAGAAAATGTATAATTGATTTTAAATTTCATGGCATCAACACATCTCAAAAAAGTTGGGACAAGGCCATGTTTACCACTGTGTGGCATCCCCTCTTCTTTTTATAACAGTCTGCAAACGTCTGGGGACTGAGGAGACAAGTTGCTCAAGTTTAGGCATAGGAATGTTGTCCCATTCTTGTCTAATACAGGCTTCTAGTTGCTCAACTGTCTTAGGTCTTCTTTGTCGCATCTTCCTCTTTATGATGCGCCAAATGTTTTCTATGGGTGAAAGATCTGGACTGCAGGCTGGCCATTTCAGTACCCAGATCCTTCTTCTACGCAGCCATGATGTTGTAATTGATGCAGTATGTGGTCTGGCATTGTCATGTTGGAAAATGCAAGGTCTTCCCTGAAAGAGACGACGTCTGGATGGAGAATATGTTGTTCTAGAACTTGGATATACCTTTCAGCATTGATGGTGCCTTTCCAGATGTGTAACTGACGCTAGTGTTGACTGACGCTAGTGCAAGCAAGAGAGCAGTTTTGAGCGACCGTGGAAAGGTCCCAAATAGGAACCGATGGGGTTCCTCAGCTCCTCTGAGAAAGCGCACGATTAGGTCGCTTCTCCCCTGTGACTGTCCGGCCACAGGAGCGTGAAATGCTGCTATGGCCACCACATATACTGTGAGCGTGGAAGGGGAGCAACCCGCGTCCAAAAGCTCTTGAAGAAAGGAGAGCACTTCTGCCACTCCACATGAGTGTGGGTCCAGGTTCTGCTCTGTACACCAGTTTGAGAACACTGACCATTTTAGAGCGTAAAGCCGTCTGGTTGAGGGCGCACTAGCTTCAGAAATAGCATTCAGCACTCCCTTTTTGGGAGGTTCCCGGGCATCCTTTGATGGGCCATACATGAAGGGCCCACAAGTCGGGACAGGGATGCCAGATCGTCCCCTTCGCCTGCATGAGGAGGTCTCTCCTCAGCGGTATTAGCCATGGGGCTGTTTCTAGCAGTTGAGTCAACTCGGAGAACCATAGTTGGTTCTTCCAGAGAGGGGCTATTAAAAGCACTGTACACTTGCTCTCCCTGATCCGTTTGATGACCTGAGGTAACATCGCGACTGGAGGGAATGCATACAGCGGGCAGCTGGGCCAGTCGTGGCCCAGCGCGTCCCTGATTTTGGAGAATATGTTGGGCAATGAGCATTGTCTTCTGAGGCAAAGAGATCGACCTCTGCCTTGTCGAAGACGCTCCAATTAACTGAACCGTTTGTGGGTGAAGACACCAGTCCCCTGGGGGAATTTTGTCTCTGGATAGCATATCCGGGCCCTGGTTCAGAATGCCTGGCACATGCGCTGCCCTAGCGAGCGCAGGTTGTGCTGAGTCCATAAAAGGAGGCTTTTGGCCATGGTGTGCAGATTTCTTGACCTGAGTCCACTCTGGCAATTTATATAGGATACCACTGACATGTTGTCCGTTCGAACTAGATTGTGGTGACCTTTTATGTTTGGGAGGAAAGCTTTTAGCGACAGATCGACTGCTCTCATCTCTAGACAGTCTATGTGCAACCGCTGCCTTCGTGCATGGCACCCCAACCTAGGTTGGATGCATCTGTCGAGATCACTTTCCATTTTGAGACCGTGCCCATACTCACGCTAGACTGGTACCAGTCGGCTGCTTTCCAAGGAGCCAGGGCTTTGATACAGCCGTGGTTCACTTTGATGCATAAGTGGCCTGACCGCAACGCACGAGCCGGTGCGCGGGGTTTTACCCAGCGCTGGATGGGGCGCATATACAGTAGGCCTAGTTTGATACTGCTGATGCTGAGGCCATGAGGCTTAACATCCTCTGAATGTTTGAGAGGAGTGTAAGTGCCAGCTTCAAAACGACGCCGAAGCACGCACTGTGACGTAAGCCACGCTCTCATCTGTATCGAGTTCATGACTGTTCCCAGAAAATAAATATTCTGGCTGGGAGACAGCGCGCTCTTGCAGTGTTGATCCTGAGACCCAGACATTCTAGATGGCTGAGGAGCCAGGAGCCAGGACCTGTGAGTTATAAACTGCGCCTCTGATTGGGCTATAACCAGCCAATCAGAGAGGTAGTTCAGTACTCGCACTCCCTGTAGTCTCAGGGGGGCAAGTGCTGCATCCATGCACTTCGTAAATGTACGGGGTGCTAGGGATTTCTTTGGAACGAGGAAGTAGCGACTGTAAAAGCCTGACTCGTTTATTGCTGAGGGGACAGTTTCCACAGCTCCTTTTTCTAACAGTTTTGACACTTCGGTGTGAAGCACGTGACTCACGTCGCTATTCACCGATGTCTCGACCACGGCGCGAAAGTGCGGGGGTCTGTGAGCAAACTGTAGCGAGTAACCTCATTTTATTATTATGTTCAACACCCATTCTGATATACTGGGGATGGCCTCCAAGGCCTTAGCCCGCATAGCAAGGGGTTAAATTAAGTTTGGAGACGGGCCAGTCTGTAATAGGGACCCGGTCCCCAGCTGGTTTGTGCTTTTGACACTGTGGGGACAGCGCGTATGTGTAGTGGCGCGCACTTAGTGCGAGCTGGAGAGCGAGTCAACGGGATAATCTGTGTGAACAGTGCTTATGTGCAGGGGTGCATACTGTATAGTGGGCACACTGCCTGCAGTCAGAACAGAGGAAAAACTTTGTATTTTATTAGGGTCATTGTTAAAACGGCGTTTGTGTGCAGGCGTGCGTGTTTGATAACAGGCTAGCTGACTGCAATATTTATATCTCCAGCCGCCTGAATAGAGGGGACTGGGAGAATGTAAAGGAAGTCCGTGGTTGTAATCCGGCCGCGGCGGGACTTTTGTGTGATTTTGTGGCGCTAAATTAACAGTGCTTATGTGCAGGGGTGCATACTGTATAGTGGGCACACTGCCTACAGTCAGAACAGAGGAAAAACTATTTTTATGGTTTATTAGGGACGCCGTTAATACGGCGTTTGTGTGCAGGCGTGCGTGCTTCATCACAGGCTACTTAACTGCAATGTTGACATCTCCAGCCGCCTAAATAGAGGGGACTGGGAGAAGTGTAAAGAGAGTGAAAATGGCACAAGGCTCGTGACGCCTTCTGTGCTTCGGTGAAGCACTCTGCGCTGTGTGAAGTGCTTATGTGCAGGGGTGCATACTGTAAAGTGGGCACACTGCCTGCAGTCAGAACAAAGGAAAAACTCTTTTTGTAATTTATTAAGGTCGTTGTTAATACGGCGTTTGTGTGCAGGCGTGCGTGCTTCATAACAGGCTCGTTTACTGCAATGTTGACCTCTCCAGCCGCCTGAGTAGAGGGGACTGGGAGAAGCGTTAAGAGTGAAAATGGCGCATGGCCGCCATTTTACGATTTTACGGCGGCCTTGCAGAAACCACTCGTCCAGCCTGCTTTGCGTGGGTTCCTCAGGATGAGACCAATTGAGTCCGAGGACTCGAAGGCCCTGGTCAATGAATAAGACCGGTGAAGAGGATTCTGAGAGCGAGACATGCGGGGAGAGCTCCGGTGTGTGCTCGCTCGTCTGCTCTGGCATTCTCTGTCCGCTGCGCTTCTTTCTGCGCGGCCCGAGCGAGAGAAAAGGGAGAGCGGAGGGAACGGCGTCCTCATTGAAGCTGACGAGTCGAGCCTGCAGGGTCGACAACGTCATTTCGTCGCACTCCGGGCAGCCGCCCTTAGAGAGTGCAGCTTCGGCGTGGTCATGGCCTAAGCACGCGGTGCAAGGAATGTGACAATCCCCACCGAATAGAGGGCCTCTGACAGGATATACGAGGCATTTGAAACAACGCCTCAGCTCTTTTGTGAGTGTGTGTGTTGCAGCGGCGAACACACACACAGCTTGTAAGGATATAAAAGGATATTGAACACGCCGGATGGCGCAGCTGGAACAGCAAGGGCTGAAAGCGGAGTCCAGAAGAAGGAATCCGGCGTCCTCAGAGCTGCAGGGCAGGGGCGGTGACTTCACAATCCGGAGGTCAGCGAAGAGTGAGTCCACTGAAGGAGATTAAATCTGAATCCTATGGCATAGTACGGGCTTTTATAGCTTAGCCATGCAAATTTAGGCGGTAGTTGACGTGCTTCGGGCACGAAGCGACCCGATTGGTTTGCACGCCTCAGCCGCCTCGCCATAGGTTCGTGCAGTTGCCACAGCACAGCACGCAGTACGCTCTGCTTGGGTCTGCTGTGCAGCTGCACTGCGTTTTACATATATAAAATTATAAGGATAATTTTTGGCTTCATATTCTCAAGAAAAGGAGTTTTCCCATAGCGTAAGATAAACTTACGCAATACGAGAGTACTCTCGAAAGGGAACATCTATATCTCAAATATATTTTGTTTTCTTTTGAACATTCTATTCATCAAAGAATCCAGCACAACTGTTTTCAACATTGATCAGGTAATAAAAATTTCTTCTTGAGCAGCAAAACAGCATATTAGAATGATTTCTGAAGGATCATGTGACGCTGAAGACTGGAGTAATGATGCTGAAAATCCAGTTTTGTCATCCCAGGAATAAATTACATTTTCAAATATATTCACATAGAAAGCCATTATTTTAAACTGTAATAATATTTCACAATATTACTGATTTTACTGTATTTTTGATCAAATAAATGTAGCCTTGGTGAGCAGAAAAGACTTCAAAAACAGTATATACAGTAGTGGATTTTTAGTCTCCTGTTCTCTCAGTGCTTGCCATCTAGGATCCATCTAGGATCTAGGATGTCCGGTTTGGAGGTGGATGTCGGCCACCATTAGTGAGACTGACACTGCAGGGGTGAACGTGTCACCTTCTTTAATTCCCTGGACTGTAAATTAGGATCAGCGAGCGGCCGGGTCCAAGGCTGACACAATAATACATCTCATGGTTAATTTGGCACAAGTAAAGGATTTGTACTCTTCAATGCGCACAAAGAGTTGTGGTCTGTCTCTGCTGACCCTCCAGCACCTTTTTCTAATGAGTCTCTGTACATTTCACCGTCTCCATTATCACCTTCTGGCTGCCACATTCTCTCTGTCTCTCTCAGTCTTGTCTCCACAGCCTCTATGTGTGTTTGAGCAGGAGCAGGACCTCACGGCAGGGTTAAGATGGACACTGGATGCTGAGTATCTCTCATACTATTTTGAAGGTTAGCCTATACAACATTTTGGAAAACCATGTATGAGCTACTGCAGTGCACTATTGTTTTTATTTATACACTGAAAAAAAAATGTGGTGGAGAAACAATATTCACTCAGAAACTGCTAGTAAGTTTCACAAACAATTACAAAGAAATGGCAAGTAACACACTGAATTAAATGTGAAATTTAGAAGTATAAAAAACTTAAATAATATTGTCTTGTAAAATAGCCTACTAGTACTGCAGTATGTTTTTATTTGGAACTTTTATTTTTTTTTTATTTACAAAATATATGTTTTCACAGTGTATGTATAATTTTAATCTAAATGGGATAATAGGAATGTCCATTAAAACATTTTAATACTTTTTATTTACTGTATTTATGGGCTTTTTGCTTTTAATTTATAGGGAAAAAATCTCATAGTGAGGCCAAGTGAACAGAATGAAACAATTTTGCATAGTTTCATAGACATATTACATAAATAGTATGCAGAATGGTGTGTAGTTTGCAGAAGGCATACATTAATATTCGATACTGGAAGAGCATACTACCTCACTGGTATGACTAGGAATGTAGTATGTACTGTATACTATGCATAGTATTGTATCGACACCACTACAGGAAATGGAGATGTAATGGAGCGGGTGTTTATTGCAAAACTAAGTGACAATGCAGGTATTGGGGACATATGCACAAACAGTTTTTAGACTTAAAGGTGCACTATATAGGATTTTTGCAGTAAAATATCCAAAAACCACTAGGCCAGTGTTATATATTTTGTTCAGTTGAGTACTTACAATATCCAAAATGTTTCCAACCATTTGTAAATTGTGAGAAAATTGCGATTTTAACCAAGGAACCGGGACGTCTGAGCAGGGGTGAGGGAGTCGCCAGTCAATGGCGTCATATCCGCGTTACCCTCGGTTTCCGGTTTTATTTTGCAGAAATGCTTTACTCTTACTGCAGTGTGCAACAAGTGTCATAGCAGCCGCCGAGCGAACGCACAGAGTAGCGTCATAACATCATTTTCAACACACTCAAATGTATCTAATATGATAAACAGAGCTGCGTTACCTCATACTCATGACCGGAAAAGTGGAAATGGCGCCGGCGACTGTGGCATAATAAAAGTCCCGCTGCTCGCGAGGCGTGTGTTGCGTTCATCTTATTAACAATCGCTCCAGCGGCCTTGCTCAGCTCCCACAACACTCGGTCCTGCTCTGCTTCATACTACAGTAACGTTAATAATTGCATCCATGAACATGATTTCTGCCCGAGTCCTATCCCGATTCTTTTCAACCGGCTGTGAGGTGAAGACCCCAAGATTCTGCGCTCAAACTTGGTGTCATCAAGCTACGCCTTTGTTTTGAATAGGCGAACTCTAGCGGACGGATAAGTTACATAGTGCACCTTTAAACATGAATTTAGTGATACTGTGAGGAACAGTTCAGGTAAGCATTCAGGTAAGTACTTCAAAAGTCCACAAAACACAGGATTACTGCATTTCTTATTCTACTAGGAATTAATAACACAAGGAGCAAGATAACTGAGATGGAAACAAGACTTCAGGTAAGAGTTAAATCGTTTTAACAAAATTCTTGAGCAGTACTGTAATGACTCGTCACTCGAAGTGGGATCCATGTGTGAACTTTAATAATAACGTGGTCGTACAGGCAATGGTCAAGAACCAGCAAACACAGCAAACGGAGAGCACACAACCGTGGTCGATGGACAGGCAGTAGGTCAAGGCAGGCAGATAACAATCACAAGTCCAAAACAGAGCAGAGAGTCAAAAAGGGCAGGCAGCAAAGGTTCGTAGTCAAAATACACAACGGGGTCACAACAGGCAGGCAAAGACAGGGAAATAACGCTCAGAGATGTTCACCGTAGCAAAACAAAACTTTGCAGTGGGGAAAGGGAGAGCGTCAGGTTAAATAGGCCAGAGGATAGGCTGCAGCTTGAACGGCTGATCAGTGCCGGGTACGGGGCTGATGGGAAATGTAGTGAGGGAGATGGAAAGTCAATACTCGGGCGATGGGGCCCTCTGGTGGTTGGTGGAGGGGATCACGGAGTTCGTCTCTGTGACAGAGCCACCCCCCTGGTCACCGGACACCTCCTCCCCCCCTCACTCGGACCAACAGCGGGCTTGAGCAGAGAGACATGGAACGTGGGAGAAACGCGATACTGGTTAGGCAAGGCAAGGCGGTAAGAAACAGGTGTGATTTGTCAGACAATTTGAAACGGGCCCACGTACCTGGGGCTGAGCTTTCTACAGGGAAGTCGAAGCCGTAAGTCCCTCGTGGATAACCATACCCACTGGCCAGGGCTATACTCGGGGCCGGGGTGGCGGCGACGATCAGCCTGTCTTCTCTGTCGACGAATGGCGCATTGGAGGTGAGTGTGAGCTTGGTTCCAGGTCTCCTCACTCCTGCGTAGCCAGTCATTAACAGCCGGGACATCAGTGGGTTGGTTGGAATCCAAGGATGCATTGGAAGGGGGTCAAACCAGTAGAGGGCTTTTGTATGGAATTCTGGGCGTACTCTGCCCATATCAGATAGCGACTCCAATCGTTCTGGTGCTGGTTGCAGTAGGATCGTAAGTAACGGATGATCTCTTGGTTTAATCTCTCGGCTTGACCATTGGACTGAGGGTGATACCCTGATGTTAGGCTTATGTTGACCTTAAGTGGAAACTGGCAAATCGGTAATGAATTCAATGGCAATGTGCGACTAGGGACGTTGTGGGATGGGCAGAGGTTGGAGTAGGCCGGCTGGCAGCTGCCGTGGTGTCTTCTGTGTGTTGCAAGTCTGGCATCGGTGGATGAACGTGGTGGTGTCTCTGGACAATGATGGCCACTAGAACCGGTTTTGTAGGAGTGAGATGGGGGCCGCAATGCCAGGGTGACCAGAACTGGGTAAGGAATGAACCTGTTCCAAGACCTGGTTACGGAGGGCTTCAGGAACGAAGATCTTGCCAGGCGGGCAATCGTTGGGAACCTCCGCCTGAGCGTTGGACTGCTCGATCTCAGTCATAATGTCCCACTGGACAGGAGCGACAATAAGGTTGGGGCACAAGACGGTTTCAGGAAGTCGTGGGGATTGGTCTGGCTCGTGCTGTCTGGACAGGGCATCAGCTTTGGTGTTCTTGGACCCGGGGCGGTAGGTGACCGTAAAATTAAAACGGGTGAAGAACAGGGACCAGCGTGCCTGCCTGGGATTGAGTCTCTTGGCTGTCTTTAGGTACTCCAGGTTCTTGTGGTCAGTCAGAACGGTGAAAGAGTGAGTGGATCCTTCTAACCAATGGCGCCACTCCTCGAAATCTGCCTTCATGGCTAAGAGTTCCTTGTTGCCAGTATCATAGTTCCTCTCTGCATTCAGTTTCCTAGAGTAGAAAGCACACGGGTGTAATTTGGGAGGTGTACCTTGTCTCTGAGAGAGGATGGCACCCAGGCCTGCATTGGACGTATCTACCTCAACGACGAAGGGGAGGTCGGGATCGGGGTGGCGCAGGATGGGAGCTGACAAACCGTTGTTTAAGCTGTTCGAAAGCCTGGACAGCTGTGTCGGACCATTTGAGGCGGTTGGCTCTCTTTTTAACCATGGACGTTAAGGGATTGGCCACAGAACTAAAATTCCTAATGAAACGACGATAAAAGTTAGCGAACCCCAGGAAGCGTTGAAGCTCTTTCAAGGTGGCGGGTTGTGGCCAGCCAAGAACTGCTCTGACCTTGCAATCATCCATAGTGATCCCTTCTGGACTAATGACATACCTTAGGAACGTCGTAGACATTTGAAAAAACTCACACTTGTCTGTCTTTGCATATAGCTGGTGTTGAATGAGTCGCTGAAGTACAGCCCTAACATGTTGGACGTGTTCCTCGTAGGTGTCTGAAAAGACCAGAATATCGTCAATGTACACAATAACAGTCTGGTTAAGCATGTCTCTAAATACGTCATTGATGAAGGATTGGAAGACAGAGGGACTGTTGACCAGGCCGAAGATATTCATAGTGCCCTGTGATCGTGGAAAAGGCTGTCTTCCATCCCCCTCTCGTATGCGAATGAGATTGTATGCGCTGCGAAGATCCTGTTTGGTGTAGTACTTGGCTGTTCGGAGCTGCTCCAGAGCTGCAGGGACCAGTGGTAGGGGGTATCGGAACTTGACCGTTATTTCGTTCAGACCTCGATAATCGATGCATGGTCGAAGACCTCCATCCTTCTTCTGAACGAAAAAGAATCCAGCAGACGCAGGAGACATTGAAGGTCAAATGAAGCCCTTGGCTAGCTCCTTCTCTATGTATTTCTTCATGGCCTCTGATTCGGGCTGAGAAAGTGGGAATATGCGATCCTGGGGAGGGGTAGAACCTGGGAGCAGATCGATGGCGCAATTGCAGGTCCTGTGCGGAGGCAGTTTTGATGCTTTGGTCTTACTGAAGGCTTCAGACAAGTCAGCATATTCGACTGGGAGGTTGGAGTCGGGGTCTCTCTCCTCCGTGACTGTAACGGACCGGACCGGACCGGCAGGGGTGAGACATTTGGGGTAACAGGATCTGTTCCACTAAGCGATCTGACCATCTCTCCAGGAGACGTGAGGGTTGTGTCGACGGAGCCAGGGTAACCCAAGAATGACCGGTTTGTGTGGTGTCATCAAGATGTAGAATTGAATTGTTTCTGAATGGAGCATACCAGTGTGCATCAGCAGTTCTTGTGTGATGAATGACACTCGACCAGAGCCCAGTGGACGTCCATCTATCGCTTCCACTGTTAGGGAAGAAGAGCAGCGGGTGAGAGCAATATTGCTCAGTTGAGCAAATTCTTTGGACATAAAATGTCCAGCTGCCCCTGAGTCCAGTAGAGCAGTAGTGGAGATTTTACGATTATTGGCAGTAATAGTGATAGGTACAGTTACACATAGGTCAGGGTTCAGAGCATCTATGGCAACACTCACTGACTTCCGGGATTCAGGGTCTGGTCTTGAAGGACAGGCGACTCGTAGATGGCTGGGTTGTCCGCAGTACAAACATAGGCGGTGAGCCAGTTGCCGATCTCTCCCTGCAGCGGATAAACGGTAGGTGTTAATTTGCATGGGCTCCGGTTCGGTGATGGGAGTTGTGGGTACTCGGAGGGGGCCACGGGTGTTGGACCTTCGTGACCTGATGAGATTATCAATCCGAATGGCGAGCTCAATGAACTGGTCTAAATCCCTTCCCTCGTCGCGACAAGCCAGCTCCGATTGCAGTTCATGACGTAATCCCTTTCTGAACAGTGTTTTCAGAGTATCATCAACCCATGAAGTCTGTGCGGCGAGAGTGCGGAACGCGAGTGCATATTCTGCCGTGGTCATCCTGCCCTGAGAGAGTTCTAGAAGACGATCACCGGCGCTCTTGCCCTCCCTGGGATGATCAAAGACCTCGCGAAATTGTTGCAAGAAGACATCAAAGGTCGGAAAAGCCGTGCCTCCCTCTCTCCAAACAGCCGTAATCCATTCTAATGCCTTGCCAGTGAGTAAAGAGCACACAAAAGCGATCTTACCAGCCTCGGTGGAATATTGCTGCTCCACAAACAGCGAGCATTGGAGGATAAATCCCTTACACTTCGTGGGATCTCCGTTGAACTTATCAGGGAACGCGAGACGGGGACCCACTTGGGATGGCGTTCCAGACGCGGGTGTAATGGCGGTGCTCGACGGTGTTGCGGCAGCCTCTGGTGGAGAGCTGTGGAGGTTCTGGAGTGCCTTTACTAGCTCCTCTGTGAGCGACGTCAGGCGGTTAAGCTGATGCTGGTGCGCGGCAAGTTGATTAGCCTGGGCAGACAGCACTGACGTAAGATGGGTGACAGTCGCTGGATCGTGGGGCGGCGAAGTTTTCTGTAATGACTCGTCACTCGAAGTGGGATCCATGTGCGAAATTTAATAATAACGTGGTCGTACAGGCAATGGTCAAGAACCAGCAAACACAGCACACGGAGAGCACACAACCATGGTCAATGGACAGGCAGTAGGTCAAGGCAGGCAGATAACAATCACAAGTCCAAAACAGAGCAGAGAGTCAAAAAGGGCAGGCAGCAAAGGTTCGTAGTCGAAATACACAACGGGGTCACAACAGGCAGGCGAAGACAGGGAAATAACGCTCAGGGATGTTCACCATAGCAAAACAAAACTTTGCAGTGGGGAAAGGAAGACTACGTCCAAAAGCTTAAAAATGCTGCCTTCAGAGGCTGCATTCCAAGGTAGGAGGGCATCAAGGCACATCCAAATCCAACCTTAGCTTCACTTCCTTGGTCCTGAGATACCTAGATGTATCTTTTGCTGCCTTTATCCCACAATCTGGACAGATCTATTGTACAGTCAAAGGAAAGCCTTTGGCTTCAGTTGCAGAATGCATGGGATAATATTAGTGTTCCATAAGTTCATAAGATGTGCTGCTGTAATTGCTGCAAAAGGTGGACACATCAAATATTAAAGTTAAAAGTGGATAAAAATAGTACGACTCACTTCATCTGATATTTGATGGTCAGAGCGACCATCTGCATGTTTAATGAACATTATGAAATGAAATCATGTTTTGGAGGCAAAAAATGTCAATATTTTCAGATCTGTCAGGTGGTGTAATAATTTTGGCCACCACTGTATATTTTTGACCAACGTTTTCCACTTTTTCCACTTTTCCCCTTATTTCTCACCAAATCTCTCTCTATTTTGCTGTAGACCGTTACACTGTCTCAGAAGGCAGGTCTTTCGTAAGAACACTGAATGCAAAGTCATTGCCTGATTTTAAGTTTTCGGCCGCAGCCAATGTCTGTGTTGCTGCCTCCCAATTCGCATACTATCTGTCCTAAATAGTATTTGAAATTATAATTAGTGTGTCCCAAATCGTAGTATGTTGAAATGATTATTCCAAAGATACCCGGATGGTCTACTTTTTCCGGTTAGAATTCGAAGTGCAGATCCGTGCACACTCTAACTGCTAATATTGCCCACAACCCATTGCGCATTGGACGAGGATTTGATTAGAACTACAAACATGAAATAAAAGTGTTAAAAAACCACAAACATGGCGGATGTGCGAGACCGACAGTTAATAGGTTTAGATAAAGGGGTTTGAGGGATTAATTATCAGTAACTAACCTGACGAAAAGAGATTTATTCAATGTTATCCACATTATATTTAATCTGCAACAGCATTGTGAACTTTTGTTATGAATGATACATTTGGAAATGCATCATTCAGTGTTGCCAGATTGGGTGGTTTTGAATTTGATTGTGCTGGTAAAAATGGGCTTGGGCAGGTAGACAAAATTTGGGCTGTTTTGGGGTCAGTTCGGCGGTTTCAAACATCTGCATTTTATAGTCTAACTGGTTAATAAACAAAACTCAAGTGTGCATGTACTGCATAAAATCAGTCATCATGACACACACAGGCCCACGCAGAGTCAGCTGGCTAGTGGTGACGACGAGCACGCACTTTCAGCCAATCAGCGATCAGCAAGGCAGACGTGCTCATTCAGTACATGACATGACAGGTTTTTAGCGCGATAACTTGTAGCTGTATATTCAAGTAATCGTTATGCGAAAGTGGCATAAATATACAGTAAGTTGTATCTGCAATAAAAAGTGGGAGAGTGATCCAACTCTCAAAACGTGGATTACACCTGTGACTCCAAGACTCTTGAATATAAATATAAATATAAATCTATAAATATAACCAACTGTGAGAGCACATTTGACTGACCTGAATTGAAATCGAATATGGGACTATATGACTCCTGTCCATCATCATGTGAACACTGACCAGGACATCTGCAACTTTTAAACCATCTAGACTGCGCTCTACTCGTCCCTGACAGCTGCTGAAAGAGGTTTGAATAAACAATTAATCAGTTTTGACGGTGCTAAGTGCGTTATGTTCTATATGTAACTTAATTCACGAAAGACATACTGTAGTTCTCAAAGCGCAACACAAAGGTAAGCGCATTGTTATTTTTTGTTGGCGGATTATCGTACAGTATCACCCTTATGAAAATTAACCATGATTTTATTATAGTAAAAGTGTAGTAACCATGGTTTTTTGGCTAATTGATTACCATTTATATAACAACAGTTTTACCACAAATACCATGGTTAAACTATGGTTAGAGTAGCAAAGCCATGGTTAATTTGTGGTTACCGTGGTTTAACTATAATAACCATGGTTTTTTGGTTTTATTTGTAGTAAAACCATGGTTCATTTTCGTAAGGGCAATGAATGGTGCATTTTGGCAGTGGTGTGTGCATGTGTAAAATGCCTGCTAATTTCGTTGCTTTTTCCGATCTCTTATATTGGACACTTTTTGCACTTAAATTGGCTTATTCTTACTGTTGACAATAAAAATGATGCATGTGTTTTTCTGAGGGTCAAGTCACCAGTTAATTTCTTGATTGCCGTTTTGACAGTTTTCAACTGGACATTTTAGTCATATTTGCTAATTCCATTTAATGTATTCCCTGTTTTGATCTGTTTTCCGTTTTTGTATTTTTTTTTTTACAACATTATGTTTTAAGGAGATAAAAGGGTACTTATCAACCTTGATTGGTATGGCAATAAAATTCTATCACATTATTTTGGCAGTTAAAGTTTTGGGCGTTTTTTTCTTGGAGTGGGCAGGTTTTGGTGAGCTTTTGGGCTGGAAATCGTCGACCCAATCTGGCAACACTGGCATCATTATGCAAATTGCAAACACATGAGGAGAGTTCGCCGCATGAAAGACCTACAACTGGCAGATCAACGTGCTAGCCTACTACATTTCTCTCCGAAACGGTAGGAAATTAAATTAAATTGAATGTGGAGGACTTGAACTGTGACAAGATGATTAACAGGGCAGTTTAAACGGTGACAGGATGCATGCAACTAATCGACAGAGACACATTTATGACGAAGTAGTATGTCCCAAAGCTTGCCTACTCTTCTGCTACACACTCAAAAGTATGTACTTTTTCTTCACAAAAACAGTATATACTTTTAGGGCATAGTATAAGTAGGCGAATTGGGAAGCAGCGATTATTTATATGTGACTAAGTGCTGCTTAATAGCAGTCCAAACGAGCAGGTGATAAGTTGCAGGTGTGTGTAATTTGAGTCCAGAGTGAACATGTGACAAGTACTGTACAATTTAAATTAATTGGTTTTCTATTTTAATATATTTGAAACTGTAATTTATTCCTGTAATGGCAAAGCGGAATTTTCAGTATTACTCCAGTCTTCAGTGTCACATGATCCTTCAGAAATCATTCTTATATGCTGATTTGATGCTCAAGAAACCATGATACATTTATTACAGCATTTCTCAACATTTCTTTGATGAAAAGAAAGTTTAAATATTAATCTTGTGTAACATTGTAAATGTCTTTACTGTCATCTTTAATCAGTGTCCTTGCTGAACAAAAATATTAATTTCTTTAAAAAAAAAAAATTAACGTTATGTAATACACAATAATTGTGATTAAAGTGAGATTGACCACAACCTAGTTTACAATTGCATCCTATTTCACTACTGTTTTTTAAAGCAGGGAGTTTACATAGCATTCTCTGTAGTGTGCAAATCAGCCATTAGCAACATTAGCATTCCATTCCAAACACACCCCTTCTTTCCTCTACTAGTAATTCTATGCTCATTAGCTTGATTAGTTGAGCTACTCTGCTTAGTTATTTTACATATAGTTTGATACCGACAAAGGCTCAGTTACAAGCGCTAAACCAGCCATTGGTAATGAACACCCCTCGGCGTGTATAAACAGGGTGTAATCTGCTTGAAATTAAATTAAAACAGGTCGAAACCTGCGCTCTATCTCGCAAAGACACCCAAGCGCACACCTGACAGATAACACAAACCTATTCATTTTGCTCCAAACTTATTTGCAAGTCTACATTAATTCACTTGTTTGCGAGCCTGAATTGCCTACATGATTACACATGTTTCTCAAAGCAGCAAGGTTGTTAAGGAGCTTAATACTTATTGCCCATGGTGCATTTGTCCAGACTTGCTGGTCAGTGTGCTAATGGAAGTCTCAAGGCATCTGAAAGACCTTTAGTGTGAGTGCATGGTTGATGAATGCTTTTTGTTTCTGCTCATGAAAAGGTTTTTTTTTTTTTTTTTAATTCTTATTATTATTAATAATAATAATAATAATAATATATATATATATATATATATATATATAAAATAGTTTTTTTTGTTTTGTTTTTTTGTTTTTGTTTAACCCTAGATAGTGCCACTATCTTTCAAATAAAACAGCTCCAGGTGCATTGTGGATGCCTGCAAAATATCAATAGCATCAGTGTATTTTCCATATCGTGTGTGTCTTATAATTCCTAATTAAGATGCAAATGAGCTGCTGGGTGAGACAGAATAAAGGAAGCAGATACCTGGTTTACGTTCGTGGCGAAAACACCCCTCTCTTCATCTATTTGTCATCCGTTCCCATGAATCTGTGGGGCAGTTTGAGCCAGTAGCTAATCAGAGGCAAACAAGGGGGAAAAAAAACAACCCCGGCTCCCCGAAATTGGCTAATTTTCAGTTCCTCGAGTGGCAGCATGTGTTTAGCAATTACAATAATCTCATAAATATCCCAAGATCCCCGAAACCAGAAAACAATTATGATTAGCGATTTAATTACAGTCTAAACTCCATCAAAGTAAATTTAGGCTATGATTGCTCGAGAACCGGCTTGGAGAGGGAGCTACTGTATCCCCATTACTTTCTGTTCTGAACTCAATCTTCCACACAATCTCGTGATGAGAACCAATCATAAGTCTTAGCATCATGCTAATTAGAAACAGTTCTGCTGATTATCTAAGAGCCATATGCTTCGGATGATTCAGAGGAATTGAAATATAGCGCCATTAGCTTCTCGTCCCCAGAAAGAATTGGCCGATTGAATATCATCATGCCCAAAACAAGGCATCACTCTAATGTCACGTGGGCCGCATGTGAAGGTTTGAATACTTGAAGTAAATTGATACCCCTCTATGAAATGTCTTTTTGTGTTTCCCTTTCCAAGTTCAAACTCTGTTTTGATCTTTATCACTTTAGTTCAGCTGAAGATGCGTGGGCATGTCAGTGGACTTTAAATGGGTGTTGCAATAATACTCATCAGACAAAGATGCATACTTTAGTAGAGCAGTCTGAGTCAATAACAAATAAGGAGGCCTGAGATGATAAAAAAGGAAAAACTCTAGTTCAAAACATACGTATGTGCCAAGCTTTTAGTAATATAATGGTTTCACACACTGTAAAAAATTAAGCGGTAAAAGACTGTAAAAATGCTACAGTGAAAAACAGTTAATTGGTTAACAGAAAGTACTATATACGGTAAATAACTGTAATAGAGCTAACCGTACAATTAATGTTATTTTACAGTGAAATACCGTTAAATTTTACAGTTTGGAAGTGAAAAAGTCATTGTATAATTTACAGTGAAAAAGTGTAAATCGACATTCCTAGAATTCCCTGCATGACACTTCACATTCAATGTATTTTCGTTTAAATAACTGTTTCTTTTTGGTTTTTCTTAATTTTTTTTTCTTTCTAATCAGTTATGTATATTAGGGTTTTTATGTTAATAATGTTGTTATTGACATTTTTTCAATGTCATGTGTTTTACCATGATGGTGTTTTGTGTGAATGATACTGTGTACCTTCTATATAATGGTATCTTTGATTCAGCACGTGACTCTCACGACTGTTTTTGGTGGTTGTCGGTGTATTACAAAGGTACAAAACAGATATTAGTACTTAAATAGGTTGGTAGATTAACGTTATGGCTACATTCACAGTGTACATTGTTTTGGGTTGACAAGCGCATTTACTTACAGGTGTGAGTCTCGAAATCTCCCCTTCACACAGCAACTTACAGTAGCGTCTCGAATACTGTCTGTATGAACGTGCAATATGAGTCAAGACTGTATTCTGTTAACAGTAACCACAGAGACAGTCACCAAAGTAATATCAAAGATGGCGACGTCCATAAAACTGAAAAGTCTTATCACTTTTGACACGACAAGTGTCCAATTGAGCCGCGAGTTTATCTGTCAAATCTTTATTACACACAGCTCATATCTCTGTCGCTGTAAGTCACCGAAACCGAAACCACATACGAAATCCCTTAGCAGAGCGACTCTCTTGCACTTTATGACGTGACAGACAACTAGTTGTTCAGTGCGGTTCTGTTCACACAGCGCGGGTTTTCCGAGAATGCGGTTGTGAGTCCTGAAAATTTACGGTTCTGAGTTTAGTTATAGAATGTGGTTGTCACTCCCGTAAATAACTGTACTGTGTGTGAACGTAACCGTATTAAGGACTCAAATACAGGAATGACAACCGTATTCTGCTGCTGTGTGAACGTGGCCTTTATCAGTTAATGAAATACGTTTTTTTTTTGTTTTTTTTTTACTGTAAATTTAAGTTAAATCTTTAAAACCTAAAATGTTGCTACCAAATTTTTTATGGTGAATTTCTGGCAACCACAGCTGCTGTTTTTTACCGTAACAATACCAAACAATTTTTACAGTGTATGCTTTTTTTTTTTTTACTATTCCTTTATACTTTTTTTCAACAAAAGTTTGACATTTTAAAGGTATTTATTTATTTGCTTGCTTGCTTTGAAATATAATGAATATTGCATATGAATTTTTTTTTTTTTTTTTTCAGAATGAATTTTAATTCAGAAACTGAAAACGTTCACATGTTTTCTGTATAATCTGCGTCTTTTAAATGTATAAATTAGTTAGTCATGTAATCTGCTCTAAGCATAACATTAATTGTTGTGAATTACCTGTTCAGGGGTGAAGATTCAAGCTTTTACAAATTAGAGAACATCAAGCAGACAAGATATGTATGATATCTTTTCTTTCCTCATTAATTTTTCTATAACGTGACATTTAAAAAAAATTCTTAAAAAAGAATTCTCTTTAAATAGTGGTTTGTGACACAATGATTAAGAAGATGTCCCTCTTACTTACATTTACATTAAGGCTGTTTAATAGGACTCATCTACTAATGGATGATAGGTTCAGAAGATCTGCCAGTCCATCAGTTAACAACTTCACTTGCTAATTTAAACTGGAAAAATAATAATAATAATAATAATAATAATATGAGAGAGAGAGAGAGAGAGAGAGAGAGAGAGAGAGAGAGAGCGAGAGCGATATAAAGCTAAATGTCTGTGCTCAGTTTCACACCATTTAACTAATGTGGGAACTTTATAATGTGGCCGGTGGCCGATAGCTGAAGACAACCTAACTTGCTTCTCATCAGATGATTTGTTCTTATACATTCAAATGTTTTGAACTGCTTTTAATTATTTGAAAATAAACATATTGTGTTTCTTTTCTATTGGGTATTTCTTTGAGCGTTTCTATACTGAGTTTTTATTTTATTATTGGCATTACAGAATAGTGTTTGCAGTCAATGGACACTCCAGAATATTGAACATTCTTTAAAAAACCCTCGAGTTTACAAAGCTGTCCAAGGTTCTGAATGTCTTGTAAATGGACAAGAAAACATTGGAAACATACTGTAGGTTATCAATAGCTGACTTCCCTTTACCACAATGTTTTATTTTTTCTTCAGTTAAAGGATTATTTTGAGTTCAGTACAAGTTGTTTAATTATTTTCTATATAGCACAGTACATTGATAGCACTTGACACTCTCAATAGATGCATTATTGTCAGTTTTAATTATATATGATCCTCCTTCACAGATATATGTGTATAGTTGTTTGTGTAGGTTGGTATGTGTATGTAAACGGCTTATCTGACGTTGAATGGAAATCCACCATAATTCACTTCACACTAGAGAATATCTAAACCAAGGACGTTTTCATGAGCAACGGAGAGTTTGGCCATATGAAAACCAATGGTAAAGAAAGTCGAGCTAAGTGTGTTGAGAGTGATGACGTATGCGAGCAGCTGTGGAAAAATAAATAAAAAGAAAAAATATATCTCAAAGGCCACAAGCAATTTTAAAAAAAATAGCTTTAACCTTGACAGAGCAGAAAGTCAAAATATAAATGAATATATATGGGTGATTTAACCTTGCCTTACTGTAAGTACTCACCCCAGTCACACACACTGTTCAGTCTTTATTGCATCATTGTGTGTAGCCCATTCAAAAAACCTGCTTCATCTACTCAAAATGCTTTTTTTCACAGAAGTGAGTGGCACAGTGCAATTGTGGAAAGGAAAAAGGAAATTATAGCCATCATGCTGTGGTAATTGCTTTATACGTGTTACATGCTACATGAACATGTGCCGTCACGTAAACAGTATAAAGTTGAATGTAAAAAAAAGGGCCATAATTCACCCCAAAATCCAAGAAAAAAACTCCACTAAATCACATTTTATAAGTAAATTGATGCCTACTTTTTGTGTGACTGAGATCTAGCAATTATTTTACAAGAATTAAGCACATTTTCCACAAATTTGTCATTACTGTAATGCGATGTATATAAAATCAAAAAAAAAAAAAAAAATGTATATATATATATATAACATTATGACCACTGACAGTTGACGTGAATAACACTGATTATCTCTTCATCATGGCACCTGTGTCACGGTTCATGAATTCACTGGTTCAATTCTCTCTGTATGTGTGTGTGGTTGTGTTGGAGGCGTGGTCACTGATTGCAGTGGATCTCATCATCACCGCCAGCTGCACCTCATTTACCTGCCTTTATCATGCCTCACTTTCCATCTGTGTTTGTCAGATCGTTGCAGTCTGTCCCAGGGATCTCTCGCGTGCAGTTCGGACCTCTGTGGAGTTCGTTTGTGGACGTTACCTGCTTCCTGGTGTTTCCCGTTGCCTGGTCCTTGCCCATTGCGTCCCTGTGTCACTTCCTCGCCTTCCGGAGCCGTTACCATTCTGGTTACCTCTGCCTGCACCGGACTTTGTCACGTTCTCCTGTGGTTTCATGTTTCTCTGTGCTTCGAACCTTTTTGAGTCCCTGTCAGTAAATAAAGACTTGAGTTGCACTCGCTATTGGATCCTCGTCTTCTTCCTGCGCTGTCCGCGTGACAACCTGTTAGTGGGTGGGATATATTAGGCAGCAAGTGGACATTTTTGTCCTCAAATTTGATGTGTTAGAAGCAGGAAAAATGGGCAAGCGTAAGGATTTGAGTGAATTTGACAAGGACCAAATTGTGATGGCTAGACGACTGGGTCAAAGCATCTCCAGAACTGCAGCTCTTGTGGGGTGTTCCCGGTCTGCAGTGGTCAGTATCTATCAAAAGTGGTCCAAGGAAGGAACAGTGGTGAACCGGCGACAGGGTCATGGGCGGCCAAGGCTCATTGATGCACGTGGGGAATAAAGGCTGGCCCATGTGGTCCGATCAAACAAACGGACTACTGTAGCTCAAATTGCTCAAGAAGTTAATGCTGGTTCTGTTAGGAAGGTGTCAGAATACACAGTGCATCGCAGTTTGTTGCGTATGGGGCTGCATAGCCGCAGACCAGTCAGGGTGCCTATGCTGACCCCTGTCCACCACCGAAAGCGCCAACAGTGAGCATGTGATCATCAGAACTGGACCACGGAGCAATGGAAGAAGGTGGCCTGGTCTGATGAATCACGTTTTCTTTTACATCACGTGGATGGCTGGGTGCGTGTGTGTCTCTTACCTGGGGAACACATGGCACCAGGATGCACTATGGGAAGAAGGCAAGCCGGCGGAGGCACTGTGTGATGCTTTGGGCAATGTTCTGCTGAGAAACCTTGGGTCCTGCCATCCATGTGGATGTTACTTTGACACATGCCACCTACCTAAGCATTGTCGCAGACCATGTACACCCTTTCATGGAAACAGTATTCCCGTGGAAAGGTATCTCAATCTAATCGAGCATCTGTGGGATGTGCTGAACAAACAAATCCGATTCATGGAGGCCCCATCTCGCAACTTACAGGACTTAAATGATCTGCTGCTAACATCTTGTTGCCAGATTCCACAGCAAACCTTCAGGGGTCTAGTGGAGTCCATGCCTCGACGGGTCAGGGCTGTTTTGGCAGCAAAAGGGGGACCAACACAATATTAGGTCATAATGTTATGCAGTGTTAGGCAGTAGTGAGCTACAAGTAGCGACTCTACTAGCTTAACTACATTTTTCAGTAGCTTGTCAGTAGCTCAGTTACTTTTAAAACAGTGTAGCTTTTCCAGTAGCTAACTACTTTATCTAGCAAGTAACGCGACCAAAAGCTACATTCCGTTTTGCGTTCTGACGAGAACAAGCCTGTAATGAGCGAAGCGGAACGGTGTGACGCTCATCTCAATAATCCGCTTTATGCAGGTGCCCTCCACTCATGAACCGCTCACCGGTAAAACAACGTTTGCTCAAATCCCGCTCAGACATGAAATTCCTCTGTACTGTACCCTACTATAGCCTACTAGTTGTAGCCATTAAACAATGTATTTTGTTTCATATTTATGTTTAAATATTATAATGTTATTTTAAAATTTTAATCTAGGCTATATTGATTATGAAAAGTGCAAAGATGCGTAATATGTCAAAGACATAGGGTCAGAAATGATTTTGACCACTTCATTAAGTTTTGTTTTGTAGAAAGCCTTTAAAGTAAATTTCGTTTTGTATAAATTGTATCTTAATTTTAATCAATGTTTCATCAGCCAATTGCCTGGATTTAATAAATAAGAAGCAAATAGACTATAGCAGACAATAATCGTGACATGGAGGCGCCGGAGAGATCACTTGCATTGCACATGAACTGGAGCGCGTCTCATAAATAAACCGAAACTCAACAGGCTACTTGCCTCACAGACATAAGAAATATGTGTATAGAAAGCTTGAAATGTCCACTTTTAAACGAAACAATTCGAAACTAAAAGAAATAGTCAAGCAATGTGCACTGTTCACGCGAGTAGCTCACGACTGGTGTCTCAGAGCGTTTCTGTTCAAAATGCTGCGTGCTCCATCTCTGCATGTGCTGTAAATTAATCCTGCATTTTTAGACTAATCCTGACTCCTAAGTATTTAATTTAAATTGCATACATTTTGTTCTTGCACTGATGTTAAATATGTAGCCATTTTGCACTTTGACAGCCAGTTTGAGATGTAGGCTATATTTGAGTATTGTGTGTATCAGATAGTTTACAAAATCAAATGATTCTGACAGTTTTTGCCATTGAAATGACTGGGAAAATAGTGTCCCAATCAACCTGAATTCACCCTATACTCTTTAAAATCATTGCATTACGTTGCTTGAAACCCCAAATATTATAACATTCTTCATTAACAATTATTCAGTTATTTGTAACAATGTCATTGTAAAAAAAAAAAAAAGAAAAGTAGTTTCAATGTAGCTAGCTACTTTTTGATGGTAACTTGTAGTGTAGCTAACTACTTTTTCAAAAGGGTAGCTTGACTGTAACTTAACTACTTTAACTTACAAGTAACTTGTAGCTTGTAAAGCTACAGTTTTAGAGTAGCTTGCCCAACACTGATGTTATGCCTGATCGGTGTTTATATATAGTTTGGGGTCAGTAAGAATTTTTCTTTTTTTTTGGAAAGAAATGAATACTTTTATTCAGCAAGGATGCATTATTGATCAAAAATTTATCAAAAATGACAGTAAAGACATTTAAAATGTTACAAAAGATTCTATTTCAAATAAATGCTGTTCTATTGAACTTTCTATTAATCAAAGAATCCTGAGAAAAAAGAAAAAAAAAAAATACACAACTTTCAAATTTCAACATTGATAATAATAATAAATGTTTCTTGAGCAGCAAATCAGCATATTAGAATGAAGGATCATGTGACACTGAAGACTGGATTAATGATGCTGAAAATTCAGCTTTGCATCACAAGAATAAATTACATTTGAAAATATATTGAAATAAAAAACATTGATTTTAAATTGTAATAATATTTCACAATATTACAGTTTGTTTTGTATTTTTAATCAAATAAACGCAGCCTTGGTAAGCATAAGAGACTTCTTTTAAAAACATTAAAAAACTTACCGATTCCAAACTTTTGAACGGCTGTATGTATGTATGTATGTATGTATGTATTTAGATGCATGTTTGTCCCTGCATGCAGTTTTCAGCGTATGTGAAAATAGTAATTTCCTCATGTAGATTATATGAATGTATTGATCCGTGTGTTTGAGCTATGAACTGTAGATGCATGTGTAATGTGTGTATGTTTGTTTGTGTTTTTCTCATGGCCTCAAGCCAACCCTAAAGCGATTAGGGAGGTTAAGGCTTCGCTGTGGTACCGCAGGGTCAGTTTTATCAACAAGGCCAGAGATGGCAGACAAATCCCCCTCTCGTGGCTCAGGGGATTGGACCGCCCCGTCACCCAGCTGCCCTTCTGGCCACCAGAGCTCGTTGACTCACACCCCAGTGAGGTAATTGCCCTGTCTTTCTGTCAGTGGAGGGAGCGAATGTGGAATAGCACCATGCTGTAAGGGACAGTGTAAGTGTACATCCTACTGCTGGAGAGGACATCCAGAAAACAGCACAGCACAACATGAACATTAAAACACACTCTTAACCTTTAAGAAATAGAAAAATCACAAATTATACCTCTTAAATGTCTCAGTTGATAGTTCTGGAAAGCAAATAGAGACTCGTGTTGAAATGTACTGCTAGATTTTTTTTTTTATATAACACTTTACAATAAGGTTTCTTTTTTTCTAGTTAACATAAACTAACATTGATCTTTGTTAACATCGTTGTTAATGTTAATTTCAACATTTGATAATACATTTTTTAAAATCAGAAACTTTATCTGTCAACATTACATAATGGACAGGGATCTAACATGAACAAACAATGAACAAGTATTTAACATTTGCTATTTAACATTAAATAACATTTATTTGTTATTTAACATTGACAAAGTGCATTGATTTTGAATGGAGATTTTGCACTCCTGACGGAAATTAAGAAATGACTGTCACTGTTTTTTTTAATTGTGGTCAAATAGTGAAACTAGAGTCCTATATCTTTCTGGTGATACACAGTTTGTCAAGATTAAATAAGAATGTCCTGGTAATAGTGTTTAGTGAATTTATCATCAATCTTGGTGTCTGTTTTGGGATTTGGTTTACTTTTATAGTTCCCTGTGTTTTATTTTGTAATTTATTTCTCACAGCCATGCTTCCTATTTGTCATGTGCTTCCCTTGCTCCTCATAGCTGCATCCAAAATCGCATACTTAGGTGAAAAACAGTATGTGACAAAAGAAGTATGTCCGAATTCACAGTACTCATAAAAGAGTAAGCAAAAAAGTACCCGGATGACCTACTACTTCCGGCGAGATTCTGAAGTGTGCATACGATGGACAGTTTACTATCCTATGAGGCCACAGGAGAGGATTTGTGAAGAGCAGTGACGCGACGCAACTGACGCTGGTAGGGCAACATGGCAAATGTAGTACATCCAGATTACATTCATACTACACATATTCATACTATATAGAACATATATAGTATAAATATGTATGAATGCATTTAGTGTCATGATGTAATTACTTATTTAAAATAAGTACCTACTCAAGAGAGTATGTGATTTCGGACACAGCCCATGTTATCAGAGATTTATAGGGAGATGAGAGGGTCTGTATCTCTTACCATAGGAGAAAGCGTAACGGCTAACGGCACCTCTCAGCCTAGTGTGTAATGGCAGTGACGTCAGTGCCCTGCCGTTCAAAGTTTTATGACTGTCAGTTACAGTTTATGTTAATCAGTTTCTTGTGGATTAGCACGCTGGTCTTGTGAATAAATGTTCTATATTTGGTGTTATATTGCTCAAATATCTATTTTCTCTCATTAAGAATACACTAAAACTTCATTGTAATTTAATACATATTTAATTATATGTATTGTTTTACCTTCATTCATTAAAAAGCGTTATATCATCATCATTAGGCACACAGCAGAGTCATAAATCATTACAACACAAGACTAACCTGGCAGCGATAGAAATAATACTTAATTTATTTTCATTAAATAACATACAATATAACATAATAATTAAATTATTAATTTTCTCTTTATTCATTAAAATGCATAATATCAGCATCACGTGCATACATGCAGTTATAGTCATTACCATTCAAGTCTTATCATAACTGCTAAAACCTGAAAGCCAAAGAAAGAAAACACCGGTATTTACTATTTTCTTTAGACAATATACAATATCACTCAAATATTACTATTAAGTACTATGGTAATGCCGTAAATGAGTCCTACCTATCGTAACATTTCCTTCTCTTATAAAATAACCTTTTTATCATAGTAAAATCTACATATCGTTCCCAGCAAACGTATTGTTTAGCGTAAAACATGTTGAAGATTAGCAGACAGGCAGTCGATTCATTAAATAAGCTGTTTCCTCACAAAAGCGGTTTATTCAGTGTAGTGCAGCCTCTTCTCCATTGACATCCATAAAAAAAACAGCCTCTGGTCTCCTTTCCTGCGTACTGGCAGCCGCAGCGTTAGCATTAGCCATTACGCTTTTTTTGGCTAATGGCTGCAGGCTTGTCATCTAGTGGCTTTGATGTTATCCTACCATTTGCTTACCTTGTGAATGTGTCATGTTCTGATTGATTGTTTCAGGTCGTGTTTTTCATGTGTCTTGATCATGCACAGGTGTTTCTTGTTACTCATTAGTCTTTGTGTACAATTAGCCCTCACGTTTCTTTGTTCCTTTGTCTAACTTTGTTTGTGTAATCTGCTGTTTGGTGAGTTTAGTTCATGGGGCAAGTCAAGTCCCCAAGTCAAGGTCCAAAGTCAAAGTCCAAAGTCAAGTCAAGTCCTTTGTTTATTGTATATTTTGTCTGTTTATGTTAAACTGCACATGGGTTCTGCAAATTTGCCTTCAGTGGACTTCATTACACTTGGGCCGCCGGTGATCTTTGCATGTAAAGTGCTAGTAAGGGATACTTCACCCAAAATTTTAAACTGTCGTCATTTACTCACCCTCAAGTTGTTCCAAACCTGTATGAGTTTCTTTCTTCTGTTGAACACAGAAGATTATATTTTTTAAGAATAGTTGATGGCAGCAATTGACTTCCATGTAGGGGAAAAAAAATACTATGGAAGTCAATGGCTACCATCAACTGTTTAGTTACCAACATTCTTCAAAATATCATCTTTTTTGTTCAACAAAAGACAGAAATTTATATACAGTTTTGGAACAACTTGAGGGTATGTAAATGAAAGAATTTTCATTTTTTGGTTGTGTACTATCCCTTTAACTAAAATTTAATATTGACATTTATGCATTTCCCAGACTCTTATGAATTAAATTGCATTTTAAATTATTTTATCAGTTCATGTATTACCTGGAATGCAAACCCATAACCTTGGTGTTGCAAGCGTTACTACTGTTTGAGCTACTTGCTTTATAAAGCTAATAATAAGAGCAGTTATTAATTTGAGCTATTGATAAATGCTTTAACGGTATTTGTCAATGCTTTATAAAGCTAATAATAAAAGCATTTATTAATTTGAGCTATATATATATATATATAATTATTATTATTATTATTATTATTATTATTATTATTTTCTATTGTTAGTTCATGTTAACTAATGGAGCCTTATTGTAAAGTGTTACAGATTTTTCTTCTGATAAAAAGGCTCCAGTAAGCACAGAGCCTTTGTCTCATGAGAAAAGTCTGAGAAGTAAGACATTTGGTTGATCTGTTTTTTTTTTTTTTTATGTTAACATACTTGTATCCCAGCTTAAAATGAATAGTAAGCCAAAAAAAAAGTCCTTTAGTCCTTTTGAATGACGTTCAATGGGGCAAACAGGGCCATGCTAACTTCACCTTTAAGCAAAATGTATGTTTCAGTGGCGGGTGATGTTGAGTCATTAGTCAGTATTCCTGAAGTGCAGCTAAAGACGGCATGTGTTAAAAGGGCCATTTATGTTGTTGAGATAACCCAGACGTGTCACTTCGAACTGTTGGCCTTCTCCTTTGAGCAACGCAACAGAACACTTAAGCACTGGAGATTGACATTGTGGTTAATAGAAGGGACAATTCCGTGATATTTGTACGATATGGGGGCGGTTTGTGGTGACGTGATTTGTGCAGGCAACATGTTGATGTGAGGTGTTGCTGTGCTTTTTCATCAGTCGTCTTTCATCAGCGCTCCCTGTTGACAACATCTTAGTTGGGCAATAGCACATGTTGTGTTTTTGGTGTACTGCCGACTCCACCAGCCTTAACCAGCAAGACTTTCTTTGTCAAACAGCTTCAGTTTCTGTTTACCTACAGGCAACCAAACCTGCAATTGCATCCTAATGTTTGGACGCACTGCTACTAGTAATATCTAAAATTTTTCAGTTGTATTTTTGTTTTATTTTTTGTTGTTTGTTTTATAATTTATATATATTTATGGAGGCCGTTTCAACCTCAGAGTAATAATTAATTAATACAAATTTTGAGACGCAAACACAGGATTACTCGAGCAACAAAAACTATAAAGATGCCTCTGAGGATTACAAGACATTTTACAGTGATAGGTTGTGGAAAACCAGTCTTTGCATTGTCTTCCTTTTGATCCTACGGTAACCGGGAGGGGACATGTTTGGTTCACTTAGTTTTGTCGTGGCCATGACATATAAACTCGTGGGAAAGTAATAATATGTTGTGACCACGAAATATTAATTTGTGGGAATGTGATAAGTCGTGGCCACAAGATCATTTTGTTGAGGTAACGACATCATTATGTAATGGCCATGCTATGTAAAGTCGTGGACCATTGGCCGGTTTGAATAAGTCAGACATATAAAGCATGACACGGTACTACCTCTGCTGCACGCAGGTGTGCTGTTGGTGTCGTGTCATAGACAGACAGTATAGCCTAATGGAAAAGATTGAGAATAACTCTTCTCTGAAAACTTTATCTGAAATGTATTTTATACAAATTTGATTTATTTATTCTAAAATAAGGCAAGGATACTGAATGATTTTTAGCAATGTAATGTGACAGCACATAGTCCATATCTCATATTTTCATAATGTCTTGTACTGTTAAAAATGGTATCACGTGGTTGGGAATATGCATAATATGCAGATGACCTTATGCATAGTAAAACTAGGCGTTGTAAGCTCCATATATGGTTAATTCGGGGAGGAGTCGGGGTGGAGGTACATGTACGCACAATCTTCTGCTGACTGGGTTTTATAAAGGGAATTTTGCACATGTTCTGAAAACTTTTGCGAGTACGCAAAATCTTGCTTTTGTGCGTACGCACACTTTTAGGATGAAATCTACGTAAAGTTTTATACATGAGGCCCCAGAAGTTTTCAAAACAATTCCACACGTGTAACGGCAGAGATGTTGAAAATTATTTTAATATGCAAAACTGTTACCCACTCATAGCAGTGGCCGTTTACTTCCAAGTCCTGAATGCGGCACACCTATCAAGAAGGTGTTTCAAAGAGAGGGTCAACAAGATAGAAAATAGCCTATTACTTCTACAAACCCAATTCCAAAAAAGTTGGGACACTGTACAAATTGTGAATAAAAAAGGAATGCAATAATTTACAAATCTCATAAACTTATATTTTATTCACAATAGAATATAGATAACATATCAAATGTTGAAAGTGAGACATTTTGAAATGTCATGCCAAATATTGGCTCATTTTGGATTTCATGAGAGCTACACATTCCAAAAAAGTTTGGACAGGTAGCAATAAGAGGCCGGAAAAGTTAAATGTACATATAAGGAACAGCTGGAGGACCAATTTGCAACTTATTAGGTCAATTGGCAACATGATTGGGTATAAAAAGAGCCTCTCAGAGTGGCAGTGTCTCTCAGAAGTCAAGATGATCACCATGAGGATCACCAATTCCCCCAATGCTGTGGCGAAAAATAGTGGAGCAATATCAGAAAGGAGTTTCTCAGAGAAAAATTGCAAAGAGTTTGAAGTTATCATCATCTACAGTGCATAATATCATCCAAAGATTCAGAGAATCTGGAACAATCTCTGCACGTAAGGGTTAAGGCCGGAAAACCATACTGGATGTCCGTGATCTTTGGTCCCTTAGACGGCACTGCATCGCATACAGGAATGCTACTGTAATGGAAATCACAACATGGGCTCAGGAATACTTCCAGAAAACATTGTCGGTGAACACAATCCACCGTGCCATTCGCCGTTGCCGGCTAAAACTCTATAGGTCAAAAAAGAAGCCATATCTAAACATGATCCAGAAGCGCAGGCGTTTTCTCTGGGCCAAGGCTCATTTAAAATGGACTGTGACAAAGTGGAAAACTGTTCTGTGGTCAGACGAATCAAAATTTGAAGTTCTTTTTGGAAAACTAGGACGCCATGTCATCCGGACTAAAGAGGACAAGGACAACCCAAGTTGTCATCAGCGCTCAGTTCAGAAGCCTGCATCTCTGATGGTATGGGGTTGCATGAGTGCGTGTGGCATGGGCAGCTTACACATCTGGAAAGGCACCATCAATGCTGAAAGGTATATACAAGTTCTAGAACAACATATGCTCCCATCCAGACGTCGTCTCTTTCAGGGAAGACCTTGCATTTTCCAACATGACAATGCCAGACCACATACTGCATCAATTACAACATCATGGCTGCGTAGAAGAAGGATCCGGGTACTGAAATGGCCAGCCTGCAGTCCAGATCTTTCACCCATAGAAAACATTTGGCGCATCATAAAGAGGAAGATGCGACAAAGAAGACCTAAGACAGTTGAACAACTAGAAGCCTGTATTAGACAAGAATGGGACAACATTCCTATTCCTAAACTTGAGCAACTTGTCTCCTCAGTCCCCAGACGTTTGCAGACTGTTATAAAAAGAAGAGGGGATGCCACACAGTGGTAAACATGGCCTTGTCCCAACTTTTTTGAGATGTGTTGATGCCATGAAATTTAAAATCAACTTATTTTTCCCTTAAAATGATACATTTTCTCAGTTTAAACATTTGATATGTCATCTATGTTGTATTCTGAATAAAATATTGAAATTTGAAACATCCACATCCTTGCATTCTGTTTTTATTCACAATTTGTACAGTGTCCCAACTTTTTTGGAATCGGGTTTGTAAATTAGGATGTTATTTGATGCAAAAATCGTCCTAGAATTATATTATAATGCACTGTGGGACAACGACAAGCCGGTGGAGGGAGTGTGATGCTCGGGATAATGTTTTGCTGGGAAAGCCTGGGTCCGGCCATTCATGTGTATGTCAATTTGGCACGTGCCACCTACCTTAACATTGTAGCAGACCAGGAACACCCCTTCATGACAATGGTGTTCCCTGGTGGAAGTGGCCTCTTTCAGCAGAATAATGCACACTGCCACACAGCACACATTGTTCAGGAATGGTTTGAGGAACATAATGAAGAGTTCAAAGTGTTGCCCTGGCCTACAAATTCCCCAGATCTCAATCCAATCGACATCTGTGGGATGTGCTGGACCAACAAGTTCGATCCATGGCGGCTCCACCTCGCAACCTAAAGGCCTTGAAATATCTTCTTCTAACGTCTTGGTGCCAGATACCACAGCACACCTTCAGGGGTCTTGAGTCCATGCCTCGGCAGGTTGGCGCTGTTTTCGCAGCACCCGGCGTACCAACAGCATATTAGTAATCATAATGTTTTGGCTCATAGGTGTGTGTGTTTATTTATTTAAAATAACAGTGGACTCATAATTTTTAATAAAAATATCAATTTTCTTAAATATAGCAGGAGGGCACTGTGAGGTCCACTCCAAGAGAGAGACTGTGTATATACACACACACAGCCCTATTACCAAACACTGTGGGGTCCACTCACTGATGTCAGAGAGACAGACAGGTCAATTATGAAGACGTGACAGCCTCCAGCAAACTCACAATGGGCTGAGGGTGACATGTATTCAAGGACGAATCTCTTTTCTAAATCAGCACACTCCACCTGTCTGTGTGATTACCCAGAGCCAACTAATACCTGTCACCTGTGATAACCTTTCATTCGCTTTCACCTTAATGGAGGTATGTTCAATGAAGTAAAGAGCAAGCGGTGTTGTTTAGCTCTCGGGCCTTCATTTAGCACTGCTTTTTTTTTATTTTTTATATTAATTCAAGAGCTCGAATCAGGTGTGAAGTTATTTTGCCACCTGGGGAACATATTATTTTAGCTTTTATAGCTCAGAAATATTTTAATTTATGTATCAATATTTCTCATATACTGTGTGTGTGTGTGTGTATATATATATATATATACATATATACAATAGAGGGTATGCATTGACGTCACTTTCCTGCCGGAACACGCCCCTTCAGCCGGACTGAGTGGCAAAAGAGCTGGATTTAATAGGGGAAACTGCGAAAACGCAAGTAAAACAAACGATTATCATTTTAAACTGAAGTTTGTACTCCATATAGTGTTCCCTTACATCTTACCCAACATCCAGTGATTCATGGATTTTGACATGCAGCCAGGAATCGTGTTTCCTGACATTTGTATGAGCCTGATTTCAACGGCAGGGAAATAACATACATAAAGCAAATTTGCCTGTGAACGCTTTATACAAATACAATATAGGTAGGTCTAAATCCAGGTGATCACTTATATCAAATATATATATTGTCATTTCGTCCAGCCCTAAAACGTATTTGTCATTGCTTATTTAAAAACATCCAATCATGCAGAATATAAGATGGTAAATATTTAACTGATGAGTTGTCAATACAATATTTATCAATACAATATAGGGTATAACTTTCCCCTAAAATTCAACATATTGACACAAAATGATAACTGCAAATCCATGTTTCGTCCAGTTGTTTCTGTGAATTGCAGTGATCCATCTGCTTCTTTTTCTGTAGCTTTTGGCAGTCTGTAAAATATATTTCCTGTCAAATCTATTTGTACAGTCAATCTCAAAGCTTTTTCCCGTTTTTGATGTGTTTTGTGTGTTTTTCACGGCATTCACGCTGAAAAACCAATGCTTCCGCTCAGTCTTTTTGCCACTCAGTGGGCATAACCACAGTCACTCTGGCTGGTGGTGATGTCACGTGCATACCCTCTATTCTTTCTGGTTCTCGAATCTGATTGGCCGAGAGCCTTTTCCAGCCATGCGACATATAGAAAAAAGGAAATCTTGCATATGAAATTATAAAAAAGTATGAACTAACTTGTGTAATAAATATGCTTACACTACTAGCCTAATAAGATGTGCTGTCCCAATACCCAAAAGGTTGTGTCCCAATCACCCAAATGTTACCATGGTTTTAGGTTTTGGCTCAGTTTACATAAAAGTGTATGTCACGCATCCTTTCATTATAAGACGTAAGAACTTGTTTCTTGTTCAAATGGATAGGTAACATCTTCAGTATTACAGAAATGTATCGTGTTGGGCTGATGTTTTTAATTTATGGCAAGAACTTACAACTTACAACTTGATTAGACATTCAGAAATGATCTGTGAAGCATTCTATAATGTAATAATTTTTGTAGATGTTCTTAATTAAGTTATTATAAAGTGTTAGCAAGAATATCTACTCCTTTGTATTGGGGTCCCTGGGTATGAAAGGTTGAAAACTGCATTGTGGGAAAGAAAAAAACCCACAGACAATTGAGTCAGAAAATAGAAACAATTGTTGTCATTCAATAAGAGTAAAGAGCTATACAATTAATGTGGATAGCTGGAGAGCATCTCAGATCATGTTGGTCTTTTTTTAATTCATATTCAGATCTCTGACTTCTGACTGCAGACTTTGGCATATCAGAGCACAGCTTGTGTCTATCTTTAGTAGAAACATATGAGACAGTTGATGCTTAAAATAAAGAAAAATTAGAACTCCTTTAAATCTCCCGCGTTTGACTGAGCAGTATTTTGAAAATGCCACAGTTTTTGCATTCATCAGATAGTCGGCCTAGGAATGGCTTATTTATTGTCAACCGGGATAGAAGAATATTTTAACTTCACAAAATGACACAGTTCAGCTTTAAATCTGTTTTCTGTGCCATAGTAGCTTCTCATTGCATAATTCTGTGGTTCTGGTTCTGCTGACTCATTATCAAACATATGAATTTTTAGAATCCACCCACATCTTTCCCACTTTCCTATTTCCAAATTCTTATGCTCAATTCTTGTGCACCTGTACTGTCACAGTATAAGCCAGAATAATGCAACTGACAGCAGTGTATGGATGCCAAAAAGACTTTAATTTACATTCCTGTTCCCCATGTACATAATATGCACTTATTATAGTAATTACAATAACTGGGCAATAACTAGGTACTAACCCTGAATCTACCCCTAAACCTAAACTTAACCCATGTAGTTACCTTATATTACCCAGTACTTTCTTAGGTAAGTACACCGTAGAGGTAAAGCATACTGTAAAATAAAGTGCAACCAGCACAATAGTTTGAACACCTTTTATGTCATGTATAGTATAGCATCCTCAAATGTATTTAGACTCTTCATTTCAAGTCACACTTAAAATGTGTGAATGTCATTGTATGTCATATCACAAGAAGTTTATTTGAAAGAAAATGATTTTTTAAAGAAAGATGCTAAATCAATAGATCTAGTGTTGACAAATAAAGACAGTCAATATTGTGTGACTGTATTTGTTTGTGGTTAGTGGAACGTATTGATTGAACTTGAGGAGAACTGACTTTAAACATCCACTTCAAAGACATTGATATTTCAAATATGATGAAACATGAATATTAGTGAAGAGAAAAGATCCTGCAAAACTTGTTTTATGAAATGTTGTGCTTATCTACCTTTAAAAGATATTACACTTCATACGTTCTTATCTAATACAATGACATTCAGACATTTTTCAGAAACAAGGTCAGTGTTGCTGATTTTCTAGAACTTCACTTTCATGAAAGATGCGCCAAACAAACTTACACTTAGAAAGCACAAATGAAACTGAATTAGGTCGTCTAGGTCAGCTGTCTTCAAACTATCTCATCTGTCTTTCAGTAAATAGGGGAATATTACTGAGAAATGTACTGATGTAAAATTTCATTATTCTCTTCCTGGTGGGCTTAATTTGAAATGCAACAAATTACTTGCATAACGCTGCAAATTGAGTTCAAATGACATGTGAACATTTTAGAAAACCATTTAAAACTAATATTGGAGCTGTCAACATTTCTGTTATCATGTTGTCAATACAAGCAGCTGGTTAAAATGCTTAACGAACTATGCAGGGTATTAACAATGAAGTATTTTTTGTTGCATAGGGTGTTGGGGTGGTTGCTAGGTGATTGTAACTACCATCCAAAATTTGGGAATCGGTAAGATTTTTTTAAAGACGTCTCGGTAACACTTTATAATAACTCACGCTGTGAATCATTAGTTAAGCATTAGTAAATAGTAATTCATCATTTATAAAGCATTAATAGACATTTGTAAGCAGTTTATAAATGCAGCTGTTAATGCTTTATTCTTGATTTATAAGCATATCTATAATGTGTTTAATAATTTTAAATTAATGATCAATTTATCATTTCTAAATGATGTATTACATTATTTACAAACCAGTTATTTAGGAGTTGTCAGTGGTTCATAAGATCATTTAGAAAGTGTAAGTAAATGATTAATAAACTATTTAAATGTACATTTATATATCTTATTATACTTAGACATATTTACTCAGTGTGTTAATTCATGTTTTATTAACATGTATTCCTACTGTAATTCATGATTAATTCAGGTAGTTATAAAACATTAAGTAGTTGTCAGTGAACTATTTTTGCGAGCTCATCTAAAGTGAGAACTATTTATGCCTCGTAAAGCTTTTACAAAAGAGATTTAAAGGCCCAGAAAAATGAAACTGTACTACTTTACACTTGAAATAACATGAAAAATAAACATCTGCAATATCATATAAACAAGGAACTAAACAAGCAACAAAATGAACAAAAAGTAACAAAATAAAAAAAGAAAGTGAATATACATCAAGCGTAGCATTAGTTCTGGCAGGTCACGTTAGTCAAGCTCACATCAGCTGACTGTCAGCTGATCACGTCTACCTATAGGAATACGATGCCTATCACAGCATACATATATAAGCTCCTTCAGTATTATCAGCTGCTATCGTGTTTCTCCGGAGCTAATTACCCTCCTCCATCCCCAGCTCCTCCTCTCGTCAGTCAGGATTTGGCATTCTGATTCACCCTAAATCAGACTAAATTCCCGAATTATGTTGTACATTTTAATATTGACATTAATGCTATCTGCAATACATCGTTGGTTCTGTTCTGTTTACCCTAGGGGGGTTTATCACTGCTCTCCCTGCTCTTATCCATGCTAGGCTGCATGGATGCACAGGGAGTTCTTGCCCAAAACAGAACCATACCGCCAATCCAAACTATATGCTAATTGTCATCTTTGACAATAGTGGTTCTGACAGAAATAAAAATTAAGCAACAAAATTAATATACATCAACAAAATAAGCAACAAAATAAACAAAAAATAACAAAATAAGCAAGAAAGTGAATATAGATTAAAATAATCAACAAAATGAATATACGCCGCAAAATATTTTGGTGTAGTAAGGAGGTTTTCTTGTTTCAGTTTCATGGCTGAGTGAAAATTCAGTGCAAACAGTAAATTAGGGCAAATTAGGGCTTTTTTTCACACTTGAAATTGTTAACCCTGGGTCATTGTAAACCCCGGGTAAACGGGATCCTCTTGCTTCTTGTTTCACACTGCTTATACTTTACTATTCATTCCACTCAGAAAGCAAACTCTCAGTCTGATTTTATAAATAGTCCTCACTTTAGATGAGCTCACAAAAATAGTTAACTGACAACTACTAAATGTTTTATAACTGGCTGAATTAATCATGAATTACAGTAGGAATACATGTTAATAAAACATTTATTAACACACTGAGTAAGTATTACTATATGTCTAAATAATATGTATAAATGTACATTTAAATAGTTTATTAATCATTTACTTACACTTTCTAAATGATCTTATGAACCACTGACAACTCCTAAATAACTGGTTTGTAAATAACGTAATACTTAATTTAGGAACGATAAATTGATCATTAATAAAGTATAAAAATAAAATCATTAAACACATTATAGATATGCTTATAAATCAAGAACAAAGCATTTATAGCTGTATTTATAAACTGCTTACTAATGTCTATTAATGCTTTATAAATGATGAATTGACTATTTAAATCTGTTTCTGTTTCTAATGATTCTTAGCGTGCATTATTATAAAGTGTTACCGAAGTCTCTGATGCACACCAAGGCTGCATTTATTGAATCAAAAAAGTACAGAAAAATAGTAATATTGTGAAATATTAGTACAATTTAATATAACAGTTTTCTATTTGAATATATTTTAAAATATAATTTATTTCTGTGATGCAAAACTGAATTTTCAGCATCATTCATCCAGTTTTCAGTGTCACATGATCCTTCAGAAATCATTCTAATATGCTGATTTGCTGCTCAAGAAACATTTTTTTATTATTGTCAATGTTGAAAACAGCTGTGCTACTTCATATTTTAATGGAAACTGATACATTTTATTTTCATGATTTTTGGATGAATAGAAAGTTCAAAAGAGCATTTATTTGAAACAATATAACAATATAAATGTCATTATTGTCATTTTAATCAATCTTTGATGAATAGAAAGATCAAAAGAATAGCATTTATTTGAAATAGAAATCTTTTGCAACATTATTAATGTCTTTACTCTCATTTTTAATTAATTTAATGCATCCTCGCTGAATAAAAGTATTAATTCCTTACTGACCCCACATTTTTTGTACAGAAGTATAAAAGTTTAATGCACCAAAGTCCTTCAATCGTTTTACAACAGACGCTCGTTGTAGAAGCTGTCGTACTAAGGTTTCAATGACAAAATGTTACTTAATAAACTGAGAACTAGCTCCAATTGTGATTATTAAAAGAAAGCATTCAGAAACAAAAAGCTAGAAAGACAAAAATGTTCAAAAGCAATAATGTAGACTGCTCCCCAAGTTCTGAAAGCTAATTTGCTCAAAACAGCTATTATATGCACAATATTTTCCTCCTTAATGCTCCAAACCCTCCACCTTCAGTTAGATGCTTTGGCACTTTTAGTAGTTTTATTGTGTGCAGAAACTGCTGTAACTGCAGCCTGGAGTCTAATATTTCTCTAACCCCACAGTTTATGCCAGAAAATGCTACAGTGAATGCAATGACGTATGTAGAAAGAATTTTTGTTTGTGTATGTGATTGTGAGCACATCAAGTGCTCTGTGACTCATAATTGTGTGGTAATGTTTTGTGGCTAAAGCATTAATTTCACTCACCTGAACAAATGCTCACCTAAAATTCAAGTGCGTTAAAAATTGGCCTTGGGCTCAGTAATGCATCCAGAAACACAGAGATCGTTGTGCTTAATACCTTCTGACACTAAATTTACACCCAAACAATATGGATCCTGCTTTCCTAGTCGCTTGAGGCTGACAAACAGAGATGGATTTGCGATTTCACACTGCAATATGAAGCAGCTCCACTGGGTCTCGTAGAAAATCATAACAGTGCAAAACTCAACAATTATTTAATAAGCAACTATTCAAATAAACAGGAAGAACCTTCCTTGGGTGGCCTTTCTCTTTAAACAGACAGATGAGAGTGTATCGGCGAGCATTGCGGTTTCACAAGAGGTTACTGTTCAATAACACATACACATGAATATATCATACACCTCTGGGTTTTACTGACCATCACTCAGTTAAGTGTCATGAGATCCTACATTCCTCCATTCTCAGCACTGCATTGGAAAATGCAAGACAGATAGGTGTTGAAACCTATGGAGAGGAGGTCAGCAACAACTGTCCAGCCACGTTGACCCAAAATTTCCAGTGTGACGAATGAACCGTAAGTGATATCAGCTGCAATCTTTTTGACTTGAGGGTTTGATAGCATTTTTAATCCCATTTTGTGTAAAAATGTCTGTGCCATGCAAAGTTTACTTCTTGTGCTGAACACAAAAGAAGATATTTTAAAGAATATGGTTGATAGGCCAAACAGTTGATGGGCCCCATTGACTTCCATAGTATGGAAAAAATATAGTATGGAAGTCAGTGGGGCCCATCAACTGTTTGGTTACCGACATTCTTCATAATATCTTTTTTTTGTGGTCAGCAAGTTTGGAACAACTTGAGGGAGGGTATATTTGGGTGAACTATCCCTTTAAATTCGTGTAGTGTGTACTGCATTATATGCATTGAATTCTGGTTATTTTAAACCCAAAATAAAATAGTACAACAATTCTTATTTTATTTTACTTTAATTTATATTTATTTGTCTTTTGTTATGTGATAAACATGTTTCATGAAAACTGGAAAAGAATGGTGTAGGAAACGGCAAGTAACCCATTAAATTAAACATACAATTTATAAAAAATAAATAATTTATATAAAAAATATATATTAAAAAAACATAAAATGTAGAAAGACTGAACTAGTATTTTCTTGCCAATGATCTTTGTTTCATTTACAACTGAATCATTACAACTGAATAAATTTTTTTTTACAAAAAATCATTTTTACAGACATTCAGAAAAATGCATTGCATACTTGCCTCTTTTGCTCATCTACAAATGACAAAAAGTGACAGAAAATGAACAAAAACGCTGGCTGGCAACTTTTAAAAAGAAAACACTGGCGGAGAAAGAGTTAATTCGTTTTAATAACAACACTGGTTTGGTTTAGCTTTATATGCTTTTTAGGGGCGGACTACCTGAAGTTAAAATGTTCCATAACCTTTTCAGTCATTTGTGATTACAGCATGTTCAGATTGATACACAAAATATTCAGGCTATTTTTTGAAAGTGTTTGACCGATTCCTTGAAAAGAACCCAAATGAACAATTTGCACAGAAATCACTATAATTCTTATGCCAGTATGACTGGTCCTACTCACACCACTCTGAGAGGGTTTCGAATCAGCGGCAGCGGCATGGGAGGGGGCGCTAACAAGGATGCTAAAGACTGCAGCCTCTAGCGTCAGTCGCTAATGCGCCTCTTGAGGCCAGGGGAGTGAGGTTTATCTGCAGAGATCTTTACTAGCTGGGCTCCATTACACTCACCTTCCTAAACCTCACTCCCATCCGGGTCACTGCACCAATGTGACTGGTCCTACCGCCACTCCCAGCGGGTTCTGAATCAGCGGCAGCGGCATGGGAGGAGGCGCTAACAAGAATGCTAAAGACCGCAGCCTCTAGCGTCAGTCGCTAGTGCCCCTCTTGAGGCCAGAGGAGTGAGGTTTATCTGCAGAGATCTTTACTAGCTGGCCTCCATTACACTCACCCCTCTAAACCTCACTCCCATCCGGGTCACGGCACCAATGTGACTGGTCCTACCGCCACTCCCAGCGGGTTTCGAATCAGCGGCAGCGGCATGGGAGGAGGCGCTAACAAGGATGCTAAAGACCGCAGCCTCTAGCGCCAGTTGCTAGTGCCCCTCTTGAGGCCAGAGCAGTGAGGTTTATCTGCAGAGATCTTAACTAGCTGGCCTCCATTACACTCACCCCCCTAAACCTCACTCCCATCCGGGTCACGGCACCAATGTGACTGGTCCTATCGCACCGCTCCGAGCGGGTTTCGAACCAGCATCACTGGCATGGGAGGTTTACCTGCACAGCCTTTTACTAGCTGGCCTCCATTACACACGTTTTACTCTACACAAGAGTATATTTCAGTGTTCAAAAACATGTATATATTGTATACAAGGGCGTAGTTTTGGTTTGAGCATTGGGGGGTTGAAGTGTGAACCGTTTAGCGGGGTCCCGGGGCATGCTCCCTCGTCATGAGGTTTACTTGTTTGTTTGTTTGTTTAATTTTGCAAAATGGTCTTTTGTGGTATCATCCACACATTGATAACATAACTGCAAAAAAAGTAATAGCCTAGCTAACAATTACTTGTTTACATAGGATATGATGTATTTGTATTTTATATAAGCACCTAAAAACTTACCAGTTTGACAGGTCAAACTAACTGTACTTAAAATTTTCTTATATTGAAAATGTTAATTTTCTGTTTTCTGTTTTACCTAATATATGTCATTATTAGCAGAACACATTTTACATTTTTTAATTCAAGGTCCTCTTGATTCTAACGTGTACTTGGCCTTATGAAAAAGTAAGGAAGTTACAATAAGGAGGTAAGACCATTGGTGACTCCTCAGTACAATGCTAAGGCCAATGTTAACTTTTTTTTCTTTCTTTTTTTATATCTATAGCATTTGTAATGAAAAATAGCAACATACACGTTTAGAAACTATAGCTACAACAGTTGTTTTTACAGTATATCACACAGTTGTAATATAAAAAAAATCTATACCCATAACAGATTATCTTTTATAAATTTAGCCAATTTTTAATCTCAATTTACCACAATAAATACAACAGAATGTGATGAATTCTAGAAGGTGGTCATGAGTAGTTTAAAAAGCTTTCTCGTTTATGTTGGTGCAGGATGATGTTTTCTCCTCTTTTCATCAGTCTTTTTAGTTCATGTGGCTGTTCTAGGTCACATGAACTCTCCATAGCGTTTGAAAAGCGGTAAATTCTCAATAGAATTCGCATTTTATCAACAGCGTCGCGATAGGAACGCTTTTGCAGATTCGCGCATCACTCACGCACAATTATAAACCGGGCTTCAGTCATATTGCGCAGATAACTGGTCCGTTCAGTTCGTACGGGAACTTAGTGCTTATAAAAGCTATGAATGCGCTATGTATATAATTAATTAATAGCCTGATTCTATGTTTCCATTAACCATGGTAGGCTATAGATATTGGGGGGATTGTTCTTGCTTGTTTTGAAGCGGCGACTGAGGCTTTATGCTAATTTACAGCCAATTGAATTGAAAGTTGTTGTAATTTTGCAGACATAAGCCATGTTATGATCATATCTGTGTCAGTTATTTCCTTCTGCTGTGCACTACAGCACAGCCACAACCTCTTCTCTGTAGAACAGAGTCCCCTGCTGGAAATGTTTCTTGATATGATCTTCATTAACTTTTTAATTGGTATGCCCGCTGTGTCTGAAGGTCAGTACTGCATGCGCGACCTGGGACCCTTCGCTCTTTCTTTTATGAGTGGCCCGGTCCCTGCTGCTTTACCTCACAGCACTTTTCTACTGGAATTCTTTAAATTCACCCCAAAACAGAGGTAATTAGCATAAAGCCTCAGTTTGGTTGAAGATATATTGTTGTTGAAGCTCTGCCGGTTCATTGGGGAGAGGTTAATTGTGTAATCAGAAACTTCATCATCTGACGCTCGACTGGGATGCGTCGAACAGGGGAATGTCTAATTGGATGCTTATGCATTTGTTTGAGAGAAGAGTGGTGGGATGTTTTATCGGCATTACTTTTCGTTGTAATTGAGCCTGCGAAAGGTTAATGAGTTTCTGCATTGGGGGAAAAACCAAACCAAACCAAACCAAGAAAAAAACAAACAAAAAAAAACAAATGGAAGATTCAGCTTCTTGAGAAGGAAAAAAAATGTTTATAAGGTTAAGTTTTGTTTGCCGTCTGAGCTTTTGCACACAGAGAGATAATTAAAATGAAGCATATGATATGAGGGTGTTCCATCGCGCCTCGTGCTCCCAACAGTGATAACTCAGCAGATGATAGAGAAACATTTATAGAACAAATGAAGGAAATAGGCTGTTGGATCAGACCATTATTAATCTATCACAAATGCTGAAAACCTTTCCCCTTCAAGTAAGAGAGTCTGTTACACTAAGGACATGCAAAATTACATATTTTCAAAACTGAATTGGAGCTTTTTGAACGAGTAGTCACTTTCAAAGATGGATAATGACAAGGGTCACTGGGCTGAGAGGCTGCTGTATTTAATTTTGTGACTCAAAAATGAATCCTATTTATTTATTTAAAAATATATGTTAAAAATAAAATAAAAACCTCAGGCAATTCAAAAAGAATCAATCTTATTAACCTATGTACACCGATCAGGCATATCATTATGACCTAATATTGTGTTGGTCCCCCTTTTGCTGCTCCACTAAGACTCCACTAGACCCCTGAAGGTGTGCTGTGATATCTGGCACCAAGATGTTAGCAGCAGATCCTTTAAGTCCTGTAAATTGAATAGGGGAATATTGTTTCCATGAAAGGGTGTACATGATCTGCAACAATGCTTAGGTAGGTGGTATGTGTCAAAGTAACATCCATGGATGGCAGGACCCAAGGTTTCCCAGCAGAACATTGCCCATTGACCACTGCAGACCGGGAACACCCCACAAGAGCTGCAGTTTTGGAGATGCTCTGACCCAGTCGTCTATCCATCACAGTTTGGCCCTTGTCAAACTCAAATCCTTACGCTTGCCCATTTTTCCTGCTTCTAACACATCAACTTTGAGGACAAAATGTTCACTTGCTGCCTAATATATCCCACCCACTAACAGGTGCCGTGATGAAGAGATAATCAGTGTTATTCACGTCATAATGTTATGCCTGATCGGTGTATATTTGAAATAAATAAAACAAATACATACATATTTTAGATTCATTTTTTATTTATTTAATATTATCAAAATAAATAAAATAAAGACCTCAGGCAAAAAAAAAAAAAAAAACCTTATTAGCCTATATGTTTATTTAAAAAAAATTAAAAAATGTGTTTTTGTACTGACTTTAATGCTGATTTTATTAAATGAATTATTTATCGCAATACTAAGCATTTGCTGTAAATTATCTAATAATTAATAATATATACAGTATTAATAGATATTTACTGTAAATTAGAGTAAAGGGGAATTACAAAAAAAAAAAAAAAAATCATGTTACATTAATGAGAATTTAGGGTTTTATTTTGGAGTGAAATGTGACCAGGTCATGTTTACATGGGACTTACCCATATATGCATATGTAGAAATCACATTTGCATACAAATAATTAAGCCACACAATGAAACAATAAATCAATGGCATTGATTGTTGATTGAAGGCTATATGATTAATGCATTAAGTGTGAGGTGCATCTCACTATTAACATGAAATGCATCCCATTTTAGGGCTTCTAGCTGGCGTAGAATTTACTTTCTTTTTTTTTCTTTTTTTTTTTGATACAACCTCATCTGAGAAGTTGCGTCTCTAAATTAATCTCCTTTAAAGCACCAACAAACAACTTGTCAACCATCGTGATCATCCCTAGCCTATAATCTAAAATGTCTGAATGTAAAAATAATTTCCAGCACCCAGGAAAAGAAATTACAGGGTTGTTTTTCTGTTTATTACTTTCGAAAGCTCCAGAACTATACGTCGTCTTGATTTGTTGTGGATCAATATGATGGTTTAGGCAAATTTCCCTGACGCAATCATGCAAGACTATTTAGTGTATGTGTCGCTGAATGATTTAACTGACATGGTCCAAATTTGTCAATTTTGTCATTCACACTGTAAATTCAAAGTAAAAATGAGCACCAAATTTTATTTTTTTTATTATTGATTAGAAGTTCTTTTTTTTTCTCAGGACACTTGTAGTTCTTTAATAGAGTTGTGTATTATTTAACATTAACTTGGTATTGGCTAATTCTCCTAAAATTCTTTATACACTCTTATTCTCACACTAAGCGTATTCGTAATGTTCTTCACAATAAGACTATTGTGAACATACAATAAGAGTATAGACTACAGGTATAAAATGTTGCTCAGATTATTTGCCATTAATTATTAAGTGTTTTAGTTCAGTTTCTCGGTTGCACAGAGGAAAGAAAGTCATACGGGTTTGGAACGACATGAGGGTTAGTAAATGATGACAGAATTTTAATTTTTTGGGTGAACTAACACTTTGAGTCTCTGTCATCCATAGACAACACCTCTCCTCACTCTCCCCAGTCTGCTGTCATTTCTCCCGCTGTTCTCCGTCTGTTTTTCCCGTGAAGACCCATTAAAGCTGACTTCAGGACATGCTGTGATTTGTTGAGGGTTGATATCTGTTTTGGGTGTGCAGTGTTTCGATTAAAAAGCTGACTCAGGCAATAAAAAGGAGATGCGAACATAAGCATATACATTGTCTATAAATATATTATTGATGATAACCGTATTTTTGTCATGACCTTGCTTTTGTTCCTGACACGCAGTAGTTGGTATTATATGGATGCATATACATCACAAGCCCATCATAATGCAATACAGAAGCCATAGAGCATCAGTATTTAGGTTTGTGAACTTTCTTTGTCATTTCAATTCACCGTAAACATGAATAAGTTGCCAAAACTCAAAATTCAAAATTTTCTCCAATTTTTTATGTTAAGAAATGTTAAGTTTAAGCAGAACTTGCTGATTTTTATTTTGTAATCATACATTTTATTTGCTCTGAACTTGAAATATTTGAGTAAGCTAATTCATACATTTAATTTAAACATATCATGTAATCTCATTTTTAGTAGTGTAGTAACTTGACTAGCTTTAACTAGCTAATTCAATAAATGCCACCTTGCTAATTGATTACACAATGATTTGGTAGCATTAGCATAGCACTTGCTGAATGAGGACATCAATATAATACATTTAACATATACAGTATCTGTTCTCAAACTAAGCTCATGTTCCACTCGTCACCATGATGGTAACCCTACAAAAAAAAAAAAAAAACCTAATATAAACTCTTCTAAACTAGCATAACAAAACATTAAACATTAAACATTACTAAATCTCCCACTTAACATTAACATGCACACACACACACACACACACACACACACACAAAAAAAAAAAAAAAATATTAAACATAATATAACACTTAATTTTGGCATGGCAAAGCATACTGGGAAATAGAAATCCCAGCCCAGTTTTGGTTAAATTTAAGTTAGTCTAAATTAAAGAACAAGTTCATAAAACTCAAAACAATGAAACAATTCAGATTACATAAAATGTGTTAGTTTTGAGAACTCAAAAGAAAAAGAAAGTTCTATATAACTAATTTGTTTAATTTGAGTTAGCTCTACTCAAACCAATTAATTATTTTGAGTGTTAGGGTTTACAGTGTTGTCATCATTATTAAAAACAAGTCTTAAATCAATAATGAGAAAATGTTTTGTTTTCCTTTTAAAAACATAGATTATACACAAAGTTTGACTGAATATTACTTAAGTCTTCAGTGTCACATGATCCTTCAGAAATCATTCTAATATGCTGATTTGCTGCTCAAGAATTTTGTTTTGTTATTATTATCAATGTTGAAAACAGTTGTGCTCTTAATATTTATTTATGGAAACTGTGATACATTTTTTCAGGATTCTTTTATGAATAGAAAGTTCAAAAGAACAGCATTTGTTTGAAATATAATTTTTGTATAACTTTATAAATGTCTTTAGTGTCACTTTTGATAAATGTGAACTTGTTAAATTAATTTACTCATATTATTAAAATATCAACAACAATAATACAAATACTACCGACCCAAAACTTTTGAATGGTACTGTAGCTGAAGTCATGACAACTGTGGTGTCATAACAACATAAACCGCAAAATTACTTGGTGCATGTCTTGCACACAGATCAGTTGATTTTGGCTTGCATGACCTCAAATGACTCTGAATGACTACATAGCTGACACACAGCATGAATAAATCAGTTCAGGTTTAATCAAATACACACACACACATAGTACAAACCAATCAACAGCTATGAGTCTGAGCAGCTTCATTATTTGCAAATGATTTGCAACCCTGACGGAAGCTTTGTGCGCTGTGAGGAAGGCCTGGGGCAAATATTGGAAAGCTTCACTGTAATAAATAAGAAAATAAAAAAGAATGCATTAAAAATGCCGGAGCTCCTGTAAGTAATTTCATTTCTCTGTGTGGATGTAATATCTTAACTTTTTTCAGCGCTGTTATGGAATATGAGATGGGATGGCACTGAAAAGAAATTGAGGTAAATTTCCATCAGCGGTAGCGAGATCACGGGGGGGTGGGGTGGGGGGGGGGTTGTGATATGGCCGGGACGTTTGCGTCAAACTAATGATGTGCTGAGGGAACCCTGTCATTAATCCATCATCAGTGGAAGAGTTGTTTACATTCCACATCTCAAACGTACAATTAAGACAATTGTTAGCCATGCCCACATCCGCCCTTGCCATCATGACACAAGCAGGCTGCCCTTGTTCCAGGAACAATGGAGAAGCCATTTGTGTTTCCACCTCTATAATTAGGAAATTAGACTCAATCGCAATCACTCAAGAATCATTCACAAAACAGTGAGGTTTAGGCAATTTTCTCCAAAAGCAAAGGAGCAACTATTTCATCATATGAGAGTCAACATGAAATCAAAACTGATCTTCTTCACTATTTACATGTTCAAAATTAAAATTGTGTCCTTATTGTAAGTAATTACATTTTTATGTTTTAAAGGCACAGTATGTAAGTTTCGCTGCTAGAGGTTGCTTTTTCAAAACAATAATAAAGGCGTAGCTTGATGACGCCGTGGATGAGCGTGGAATCATTGCTCGATTGCGTCCTTCGCCAGCAGGACTTCGATCTCTTTCCGTAAGACAGGGGCATCGCAACTCCGCACAGAAGTGAAGTGGATGCCCCTAAACTTGGGAGGATGCCGGGAGAACTGAATCGCGTAGCCGAGTCTGATGGTGCGGATAAGAGTGGCGAGGCTTTGTGGCGTCGCGCACTGTCATCCTCACCTCCTTCCTCATCGAGGAATGAGAGCGGCGAGGCATTGCGTCGCGCACTGTCGTCAATGCCCAGCTGAGAAGAGGGGAATGAGAGTGGCGAGGCATCGCGTCGCACACTATCATTCTCTCCCTCTTGTGGGGAGGAGAACGAGAACGGCGAGGCTCTGGAGAATCGCACGCTGTCATTCCCGAAGTCCTGAGACCCAGAGATATAGGAAACTGCTCTTTCTTTGACGTTTTGGGCGGAACAGAAAGAAAAGGAGAAAGAAGAAAGGAGAAAGAACAGAAAGAAATAACAGAAAAGAAGAAAGGAGAAAGAACAGAAAGAAAAGGAAACCAAGGATTCTCCACCGGGGGAGGGAGTGGTGCGGTCACCACCTCCCGGAGAGCAGTCACTTCTACCTCTGGGTCGCCCGTCTCAGGGCCGCTTGCTCTTCTTCTTGTCAGCGGCCTTGGCTTAAGCCTGGGGTGGATGCCCACATATCCCTTAGCTGCCCCGCTATCGAGGCTGGTGAGGGGGGAGGGGGGACCAGACCTGCTTCTGGCATTTAAAGGTGCCGTCCACGATCTAGTCAGCACCTCATGCACGCTACACGGACAACCAGCACGGCCCGCCCCAAGAAACCAATCATCCAACCTTGAGCGTTCGGGACACAGTGGATAGTTCCACTCGAGGAAAGGTCCTGGAAAGCATCTCAGTCAGTTCTGGGTCTGACTCGGGCAACGCTGCCACACCCGAAGGGGGCAGCGCAGCCGAATCTTCATCCTCAGATGACATACGCTCACCCTCCGATGCAGCGATCGACATACTCCCGGCGGCCCCCGGGAGGGACCAGTGCTCTCCAACGGCATCTCCACTGGTGGCGGTGGAACAGAGGAGTGCTGGGCCAGAGGAGGTCTTTCACTCGTCCGGGTGGTCAACATTGTAATCCTCAGATCACCCATGGGATTAGCCAAAGTAGCCCTCTTCTGATTTCCACCAGAAGGAGCACTAGATTGGGGAATCACCAAAGGGACTTTGCCTCGTCTGAGGGATTGAAGTCTAGATCTCAACACCGTGATGGTCATATTCCCGCAGTGGGAACATGACGCATCTTGAAAAAGACGCAAACTCACACCCGTGCTGCTCTTTTAGAGAAATCTGAAGCACGCAGGGGGATGACCGTGGCACACAAACAGGGAAACTGCAAGCCTGTTGTGGCACTCAAAACTCTTAGAAGATGCTCCTCTTACCAGCTGTCACAACAGCTTTTGAGCGCTCTCTCACAGCGCACTGTACCAGCTGTAAAAAACAGCCCTTGAGCGCTCTCTTACAGCGCACATACCAGCCGTGAGAACGACCTTTGATCGTATATTTAAGGTGCGATTAATCACGATTAATTACATAAAAATGTTGCAATTAATTAATGTTTTTTAATCGATTGACAGCACTAGTAAATATTTGTATGAACATAAAAATATTCAACATCTGAGACGTAAACTGGACAAATTTCATAGACATTTGATGAACAAAAATGGAATAATGACTCCCTGAACAGAGTGGGGGTCAATATCGAAAGTATAGCTGTCTGTATCTGGAGTGGAACCAGCTGCTTTAAGTACTAAAGTGCATCTCATCCTCATGGACTGAGCCAGATTTGCTCAGTTATTGCAAGTTCTTTGCAAGGTCAACATTTCATTTGGTAACCTTAGGTAGTTTTAATTTATATGCTGTTAAATGTTTGATGGTTGCGTTATTTTACATGTGCCTGAGCAATGCTTCTATCGTTTGTTTCTGCTTCTTCTTCGCCTGTGTTTTGATTCTGAGATTCTGTACTCTTTCAGAAGATGCGTAATAGCGCCCCCTACCATATACCTGTCTGAAATCCTCTTCCGAAATTTTTGCATGTAAAAAAAATAAATACGGCCTCACGTTGTATCAATTAACATTTACACACTGCCTCCGAAACTTTCCACCATCATAAAAAAAATTCAGATCGGGTTAAATTTTCTGCGTTTTTCGCATCCACAGCAAGCATTTTGAGAGGTGTTTTGACAATTCAGAGCCACGGATGACGTGGATACGTGAGCGTATGCGCACAGTCGAATGCACATCCTTGCAAAGTATACCTCTTTTGACTCGTATGCATACATGGGCATTAAATGCACGTGCAGTTTTGAGCAATCGCTCGGCACGAGTACCAACCCATGTCAATACTGCAAAAAAATGAAATGCGCATGTGCAACCTGCGCGTACATCTTCTGATGATGAAATTCACGTCACGCGCACTGTATACTGAACCTCTCGAATGCGTAAAAAGTGAAGTATACTTTGGCCTTAACAGTGAAAACACAGAAAATTCTGTCAATAGCAGGGAAAGAGTGTAGATTTGAAGTAAATTCTTATATGTACACTACCAGTGGACCACACATAAATTCACATACTCTTTTTAGGAACATACCATATCTGTTTTCTTTTTTAATCAATATTTTCAAACAATGTAAGTTCATAAGACAGTATGTAAAACTATGTTAAGAAAGTATTTAATAGGCTACTCATTAAATAGAGTAAACACAACTACAAGCCAAGTATACTTAGATTACTAATTCTAGCAGAGAGACTCAGAGGGCAGGTGAACTTTTGCATCGCATTTATTCTGTAAAGTATTAACAGATGGTATTGAGCTATAATGATATGTGTTTAGTTGTGTAGAAAAGTTCTTTGGTGTAGATCCTGTCCTTAGTCCGAATCCTGGGGGATGCAGATTCGGCTGATCCTGCCTGAAGACAAAGGCAGGGGCGGAGCCTACCCCCGATGGATGGACAGGGGCCAACCTGGTGGTGGTGGGGAGGATGGAGGGGAACGTCAGCGTCATCAACTGCGAACTTGAAACAGAGAGTTCAGTGCTCATACTTTAGGTGTCAAGCAATGATTGGCCAGACCTATTAGTATGAATGAAAACGCTAAAAGCTCTCATTTCTACTTAAGTACAGTATATCTCGATCAAAAGATTGATTACAAGTATAGTCCAAATATACTTATACTTTTCTGTCAGTATAAGTCAAGTATACTTAAGTGAAATTCTAAGTATATTTCTGAAAAATACATAAATTATATTTCAGAGAAGTACATAAAAAGTAGATTGAAAGTATACTTTCTTATTTTTAGTTTAAAAGAAGTATACTAATAGCACACTTGAACAATCATCTTTTTTGTAAGGGGATTGTTTGTTGAGGTTCACAGTTTCTCTCTCCCTAATTTGCCTGTTTGTCGCTTTCTACATATTGTGTAAATGACATTTCAGGTAATTTCCTCATTTATTTTTAAGTGCAGATGATCATGCTCGCGAGAACAGCTCTGGTGACACTTTAGTCATCTAACTATTCTTAAGATGCATCTATGAGATCTTGAATATGTGGAAATGAGAATAAAATAAGACATGTATAAAAGTCCCGTCGATGAGTCAGACAGTCTTCTCCAATGTACTACTGCTGAACATGTTGTTGGATTCTGCAGCCTTTAACACAACTCCACTATTACCTCTAATCACCACGGGTGAATTCTTCCCAAATAACGACCATTACTGATCAGTAATGACCAAGACAGCACAATTTCCTCATTTAGTTAGGACTTGACCCTGTTCATCCAAGCATCCTTCACTTCTCCTCTTCTTCATCTCTCTCAACGTCTTTTTCGATGAGTCACAACCACAAGAAATGGTCGGGCCCTCTCTCTCCCTCGCTGTCTTTTGTCTTTCTTCCTCCCATCTCATTTAGAAGCAGCTACGCTTCACTCCCCTCACCGAGTCCCACAGGCAATTTAGGAAAAGTAGGCCAAAATGAAATATGGCCTCAATAAAAATCCCACAACACTTCAAATGCACATTGGCAATAAAACCTGCACAAGTGTATACATGACAGGACACTAAACAGCATGTTAGTTGGTTAAGTGTGTTATTAGGAGATAGCCAGACGAGGTTTTCCCCTCCCACAGGTCCTGGGTCATCACTACGAAGCTGCTGCAGACATATACACTGATGCATGATGGGAAAATCTGACCTGAGATCAGCAGATCAGTGCAATCCCTTCCCTATTGGCTGTTTAGGCAGAGCCACTATAGCTCACTAAATCACAACGATCTGGGATGATGCATTAACACAGTCAATGTTTTACCTTCATTCTTTCCATTGAAGCACAGGGACGATGGCAGAGCACGATAAGATCAACACGTTCTCACTCCCAACTCGTCACATATTGACTCTTGGTCAGGATCCCTCAGCGTCACTTTTTAACGCACAGGGTACCTCTTTAGCATCATTTTTCGACGCGCAGCGTGCTCCATTGATTTCAATGAGAAACCTTTGGCGTCATAGACAGGCGCGTTGGGCATGGGAATGTTATCGTCATGATGAAATTATATATTGGGTTATGATTTTGCCATTATGACATGTTGGAGTGTGATTCTCAATTTAATCAGCCAGCATACTTTTATTTCCATTTATTTTATTTTTTTATTTACGCTATTTAGACACGTTTGAACATGTAACCCAACCCCATCCCATCCCTAAACCTACCCATATATGATATAAAACACAGGATATAACAGGCAGATACGACTGCAGGCACAATTTATTCAAAAAGTACAAATATTGTACAAAAAGTGTTCCAAAGCCAAACGATTGATTTGTGTGAAGAAAATCCCCAAAAGCGATCAGCGTCTTCGTCTGCCGAAGATCATGCACACATTAAAAAACTGCCGCCCGAAGAAACGTTACGTCAGCTTTGATAGTGAAATTGTTCGTATGTCTCGTGACCAATTGCATCATTACGTCAGCTTTGATTGTAAAATGCCATTGGCTCTTGTGTGTCTCGTGACCGATCGCGTCATACTAAAGAGTCGTGTGCATCATTTGAATGAGATATGAATGAGTGCGTGCGTGCATTCACGGAGCGGTGGGATCATCATTTCAGCGATTAAAACATTAAGTATTAATCAACTTAATACTTTTATACTGTTTTTGGTCAGTTTTTGCAATAAATACCTGTGACTGTACTTTTATTTGCCTGTTACGTGTTTTATATTGTTTAGAAGTGGGTAGGTTTAGGGTAGGAGTGGGGTTAGTCCAAAATATAAAAGTAGCCTATAAATATTCATAAAATCATGTCTACTTTTACAAATGCAAAGAATTAAATGCGTCTTGATCTGACAAATTGGGCAAACAACTGAAATCAGTGGAGTACCCTGCACATTGGAAAATGTCGCTAAAGGGGTACCCTGTGCGTTAAAAAGTGACGGCGAGGGGTCCTGACCAAGCGTCAATATGTGACGAGTTGGGAGTGAGAACGTGTTGATAAGATAAGCAGACAACAACAATGAGTGGCACTAAAAGATTAATGCTCTATCGTGTTTGAAAGTAACTATTCATTTTTCAAGAAACTCGTAGTGCATATAAGTGCAATAAGGTGAGCTAGATTACAATGTCAGAAAAACCATACCTGCTATGATGCAAATGACAAAATGTAAAAGAGTTTTGAGGTCATATGTGCAAGAAATAAGTCCTTATTAATCGATAATCTGCCCCTGTAATCATAATCTGTGTGAAAAGGAATACAAGTTGTTGCCATTTTACTGCATCTAGTGCTCATTTCAGATGGAAACTGCGGTGAATTGTATTTATACTGTAGGTACATTTTTGCTCATTTCCTATGTTGGGTAACACTTTATTTTGATAGTCCACTCTAGACATTCTGCTAACAATAAATAACTTTAAAACTACATGTCAACTTCCTGTCATTAGAGTTAGACTGTCTGCTTATTATCTGCTAACATTTTAGTTCTGCACGATATATCGAAATTATCGAAGTATCGCAAATGTACATATCGTAAATGCTTGTGATAACATGATTTTAATACTCCAAAAGATTACGAAAAGTCCAAGTTTTAGGTCGACGCAGACAGCAGAGAGTAGACTGTACACATGGCTGTTGCATAAGTGGACATGCTTAATGTTATTAAATGCAATAAGCAAAGTACTACTCATGCACAGAGGAGGCCGCCTCTCGGACAGCGCGTGATCCCGAATTCAGTTCTCTTCCGCAGCTTACATGGCCAAATACACACAAAATTATGTCAAAATGCTAGTCTTGGTGAGTATTCACATAAACAGTCAGTTATATCAGAAGTGAGCTAAAAAGTTGAAAAAGAAACCCTGATAGCACACGTACATCATGGAGACATCTATTTGATGTACGCATTTTCATCTGCAAGATGTATTTTTTTTATGTTTGCTCATCTGCAGTATGTCTCTAAGACATTTCCTGTCAGATGTTAAAAAGACATTTAGGAAATGTCTTTAAGATGTCTATGATTAAGAACGTATGTAAAAGTGCTTTTTCAAAGATGTTTGTACACAACAGATGCTTTCCAGATTAAGCACTGTTTCACAGACATCGTATAACAATATATTGGATCCGTGCAGAAAGTGACAGCAGCCTAATAAACCTGCTTCCATCTAATGTTAATCAAACAACAAAAGACAAAGATAAAATTACTCACTACTACTGACTGAATAACTTTTGTAGCTTTAATAAGAATCAGTAGGGTACAACGGGGCTAAAGGCACACCGGGGTAAAAGGCGCCTTGATTTTATTTTCCTCTAAACCACTAGATGGCACAAAAACATGCCGCAGCACTTTCTAAACAATCCGCTTTTCAAGATGCACGTGGAAATTTGGCTGATCCTTGAAGCGATCGCGTGCAGCAGCGCAAAGTTGATTCTGCACTAATTTGATCTAATATTTGATGTTTTTTTTAAATGTTGTAGATTTAAGTAGCAAATAAGATTCTCTAAATTATTGAATATATTTTAAGATAAAGGTCTTCTTAATGATTTTCAGTTTGTTCAAGGTAATTTAATTTTTTTCAATAACGAAAGAATATGTAAAAAGTATGGTATTTGGGGTAAAAGGCATAATAATTAACATGATAATAAATAGCTGGCTGACTTTTCCATTTGTTGACATGACATGGTTAGATTCAATGGTAAATATCATATATTAAGTTGGGTGTCCATCTTAGAGATAATCACCATATTTATAATGAAACTATCATATTTTAAAAAAAATATGATATTAATCATATCATAAAATAAAATATAATTTATTGTTAAATTATTATGGGATCTCCTTCAATGCTTTCAGAATCTTTACTTTTGTAAATATTTTTGTTTCATTATTTTTTAAATATATTTTTATATTAACATATTTTAATGACAATATATTTATTGAACAAAAACAAACTCTTTTATTTATCAAAGAAAAAACTGAAAATAGTACAAACTTTGCTAAAGTGTTTTGAACAAGCATCAACTTTATAATTATTTTAGCTAAAGTATTTGTATAAATAATGTGTCTTTTGCCCCATGCTGGTGAGTGGGGTAAAAGGCCCACCCTGCCACCTCATACATTTATAAGATTTTTAAACACAAACACACATTTATAAGTTTGTTTTCACACAAAATCTGTTGCTCCATCAATGTTCAATACAAACATATTTATTTTTTCTGCAATCATAGACTATGGGAGTAGTGAAAAGCACATTTTTCTTAGGGTGTGCATTTAGCGCCGTTGTACCCTATATATATATAATTCATACAGTGAAGAATAAGAAGTGTTTTTAATTCAGTCAATTTGATTAATTATTCAGTTTCTGTTGTTAAATAAACATAATGTAGGCCTACCTGAAAACCTAAACCTGGTTTACACTTTTTTATGTAACACCGCTGTTCACTTTCAGAAGTTTTATAGGGATACTTTCTTCTTACAAAAAGAATGTGAAACATGTATGTTGGTTATATAATTTTCAGTTTTTAAATATATTTAAATATATTTGCTATCGTTTGGCAAGAGTTAAGATTTAGGTCTTTCCAGATTCAAACAGTCAGGAGCTGAAATAACATGCTAGACAAAAAATAGCTGTCCGGGGGTGTTGTCAAGATGGCCACTGAGTGAACTGGCCTTAAAAGGATTATGCCATAGTAAGTGTTGCATCAGAGATGAGGGATGAGAAAGTGTGTGATGTTTCATTGATTCACGTACACACAAACCAGAAAACTCTACTGAAACTGAACACAGTGCAGTCAAAGCTCTCTTGTTTCCAAAGCACATTGCATAAGGTTGTTCAATCAATACTGCCCATGCAGACCCAGAGCAGCGTTACAGTCCAGTAAGTGTGTGTGTGAAAAACACTGTTAGATTTTAGCCATTTTTTCCAGCTGTCTTTCTGAGAAGTAAAAGTGCAAAAAGGTCAGAAGTCAGGCTTAAGATTGACAAATATGTAATGCTTATTCTTCTTTGAAAAGATGCTTTGACAGTATATCCAGCTAAAAAGAAGCTCAAGCCGGACCATAATGTAAGAACAACTTAAAAGGATGTCTTTATGGGCTGAAAAGGTATTAGTCAAGGCACAACAAAGCTACACAGCAATGCTTAAAATCATTTTCATAACTCAAAACTTTCTGAGGAATGTGTTAAAGGAAAATAGGACTGTGACCCACTTTCAGGATTAATACAAGCGTGTTTCCGGTTCATCATTGTGGTGTGCTATTCACATGAGAATCTCATTGTGTGCTACAGAAAGGTGGAGCACGTCACATGATTTGTTCTTGAAATTGCGTGTTCAGCAATTGTTCTGCTATTTTAAATAGAAAGCAAGAGGAAAACTTGATAAAAAAAAAATAAAAAAATTCACTACGCATAATGTAGGAGCAGGTAACACTGTTTAGAGAACTTATAGTATATTTAAGCATATTTATGGATTGTGAAGTGTGGCCCAGAATTTTTTCTTTCAGTGTAGACCAAAAAGCCAAGGTTAGACTAGTATGACCTGGTTAGCCTCTGCTGGTAGATGCCTTAACCACACTATTAGGGGGACAAGAAGCATGTAAAACTAGCTATATATTAGAGCTGCATGATTCTGGAGAAAAAAGAGATTCATGATTTATTTATTTTGTTTGTTTGTTTAAAACAGAGATCACGATTCTTCCATGATTCTTAATTAAACAAAATAACATGTAATGTACTAGAGATTCTGATTATAATATAATAATAATTATTATTTTGTGAGTTAGTTCATTAAATATAACTAATTATTTTTTGTTATGGCATATATACATCTTTAAATGTATATACTATGTCTTTATATTTAGAGTACTGAGTGCACTTTTCTGTCCAGCCATACAACTAGCCTGACTTAGCTTTCGATAGCATCATCCGTAATTCATAATATTTCCATAACAGCAAGATATGGATGATGATGGCAGGTAGCCTGGGCTAGTTGATAACGGACATACACTAAGACAGCCCAGCAGTTATCTATCTAAAATAACACGATGATCATGATAGGTTGTAAAATATAGGTTGTAAAATATGGAGATAATATGGAGATAGGTTGTAAAATATGGAGTTGTGGGAAGCTTACATAACTTAAACTGTATGTTTAAGGTTGCTAGTGTCCTGCTTTCTAATCAAGCTTGAGATGTCATGCAATACATTATTAGTGAAATAATATTGTTCAATAATGTTTAGCCTGTCTATCTGTGCTGCGGTTTGTTTTCCCCTAAAAGTGGGTGTGAATCTGTTCAGAGACATTCTATGACGTTGCGCCGGTTGTATTTATACACTGTATTGCGACACCCCTCCAGATCATTGAATTCAGGTGTTCCAATCACTTCCATGGCCACAGGTGTATAAAATCAAGACTGCTTCTACAAACATTTGTGAAAGAATGGATCGCTCAGTGAATTCAAGCGTGATAGGTTGCCACCTGTGCAATAAGTCCATTCGTGAAATTTCCTCACTACTAAATATTCTACAGTCAACTGTTAATGGTATTATAACAAAGTGGAAGCAATTAGGAACAACAGCAACTCAGCCACGAAGTGGTAGGCCACGTAAAAATCACAGAGCGGGATCAGAGCATGCTGAGGCAACACAGTGCGCAGAAGTTCGCCAACTCTCTGCAGAGTCATTAGCTACAGACCTCCAAACTTCATGTGGCCTTCAGATTAGCTCAAGAACAGTGCGTAGAGAGCTTCATGGAATGGGTTTCCATGGCCGAACAGCTGCATCCAAGCCTTACATAACCAAGTACAATGCAAAGCGTCAGATGCAGTGGTGTAAAGCACGTGTTCTCTGGAGTGATGAATCACGCTTCTCTGTCTGGCAATCCGATGGACGAGTCTGGGTTTGGCGGTTGCCAGGAGAACGGTACTTGCCTGACTGCATTGTGCCAAGTGTAAAGTTTGGTGGAGGGGGGATTATGGTGTGGGGTTGTTTTTCAGGGGTTGGGCTTGGCCCCTTAGTTCCAGTGAAAGGAACTCTTAATGCTTCAGCATACCAAGACATTTTTGGACAATTTCATGCTCCCAGCTTTGTGGGAACAGTTTGGGGATGGCCCCTTCCTGTTCCAACATGACTGCGCACCAGTGCACAAAGCAAGGTCCATAAAGACCTGGATGAGCGAGTTTGGTGTGGAGGAACTTGACTGGCCTGCACAGAGTCCTGACCTCAACCCGATAGAACACCTTTGGGATGAATTAGAGCGGAGACTGCGAGCCAGGCCTTCTCGTCCAACATCAGTGCGTGACCTCACAAATGCGCTTCTAGAAGAATAGTCAACAATTCCCATAAACACATTCATAAACCTTGTGGAAAGCCTTCCCAGAAGAGTTAAAGCTGTTATAGCTGCAAAGGGTGGGCCAACTCCATATTAAACCCTACGGATTAAGAATGGGATGGCATTAAAGTTGTAAAGGCATGTAAAGGCATATATACACTCACCTAAAGGATTATTAGGAACACCATACTAATACTGTGTTTGACCCCCTTTCGCCTTCAGAACTGCCTTAATTCTACGTGGCATTGATTCAACAAGGTGCTGAAAGCATTCTTTAGAAATGTTGGCCCATATTGATAGGATAGCATCTTGCAGTTGATGGAGATTTGTGGGATGCACATCCAGGGCACGAAGCTCCCGTTCCACCACATCCCAAAGATGCTCTATTGGGTTGAGATCTGGTGACTGTGGGGGCCATTTTAGTACAGTGAACTCATTGTCATGTTCAAGAAACCAATTTGAAATGATTTGAGCTTTGTGACATGGTGCATTATCCTGCTGGAAGTAGGTCATAAAGGGATGGACATGGTCAGAAACAATGCTCAGGTAGGCCGTGGCATTTAAACGATGCCCAATTGGCACTAAGGGGCCTAAAGTGTGCCAAGAAAACATCCCCCACACCATTACACCACCACCACCAGCCTGCACAGTGGTAACAAGGCATGATGGATCCATGTTCTCATTCTGTTTACACCAAATTCTGACTCTACCATCTGAATGTCTCAACAGAAATCGAGACTCATCAGACCAGGCCACATTTTTCCAGTCTTCAACTGTCCAATTTTGGTGAGCTCGTGCAAATTGTAGCCTCTTTTTCCTATTTGTAGTGGAGATGAGTGGTGCCCGGTGGGGTCTTATGCTGTTGTAGCCCATCCACCTCAAGGTTGTGCGTGTTGTGGCTTCACAAATGCTTTGCTGCATACCTCGGTTGTAACGAGTGGTTATTTCAGTCAAAGTTGCTCTTCTATCAGCTTGAATCAGTCGGCCCATTCTCCTCTGACCTCTAGCATCAACAAGGCATTTTCGCCCACAGGACTGCCACATACTGGATGTTTTTCCCTTTTCACACCATTCTTTGTAAACTCTAGAAATGGTTGTGCGTGAAAATCCCAGTAACTGAGCAGATTGTGAAATACTCAGACCGGCCCGTCTGGCACCAACAACCATGCCACGCTCAAAATTGCTTAAATCACCTTTCTTTCCTATTCTGACATTCAGTTTGGAGTTCAGGAGATTGTCTTGACCAGGACCACACCCCTAAATGCATTGAAGCAACTGCCACGTGATTGGTTGATTAGATAATTGCATTAATGAGAAATTGAACAGGTGTTCCTAATAATCCTTTAGGTGAGTGTATATATATATATATATATATATATATACTCTTCATTGCACAGAAACGCGCGCTTTGCTTGATGTTACGCTTGGAGAGCGCAGTCTCGCTTATTTCGTCTCCCGCGGTCTATGATGTCATCAGTTATTATCAAACAACAGTAAAGATGAGAGAGAAAAATCACTCACAACTCTTGAATGGAAAACATTCAGATACTCTTAAATACTAAAAACACTCTTTGTTTATTCCTTGTAATATGTTTATTTGTTCATCTTTACTATTTATTACTTGCTTTTATGCTTTGAAGCTATTAGTTTATATATTTAAAATTCTTAACATAGCCTACAATTGTTTTAATGTAATTTTTTTATTTGTAATTATTTTAAAAAGTGCTTATAATTGCATATGTAATTAAATTTTTTTTAAAAATTAAGACTTTTTTAGAAGTCGGTAAACTAATTATTTAATAATAATAAAAAAGTAGATTAAGAATCGTTTTGGAATCGGATCATGGCTCCCAGAATCGGAATCGGGAGGTCCATATTCCATGTATTGTTAAAATTTCTACTTATTCAGACAACCAATTTGATGTGATTTTTCAACATCACAAAAAAATCATAACCATAAAAGAGAGTGCAAAACACATTTCACATCTGGTTGGTGATCTTACATGTGCTAAATATTTATAAACAGTTTTTTTTTTTTTTTTTATTTAAAGCAGGCATCTCGTCCAGCCACCTTTCACAAGAATCTTGCCTCAAGATATGCTCTTATCTAATTTAACATATATATATCTATATATATATATTTACAGTGGGGAGAACAAGTATTTGATACACTGCCGATTTTGCAGTTTTCCTACTTACAAAGCATGTAGAGGTCTGTAATTTTTATCATAGGTACACTTCAACTGTGAGACATGAGAAATCACATTGTATGAGAAATCACATTGAGAATGGGACAGGACGACTGCACCATATTGAGGGGAGGATGGATGGGGCCATGTATCGCGAGATCTTGGCCAACAACCTCCTTCCCTCAGTAAGAGCATTGAAGATGAGTCGTGGCTGGGTCTTCCAGCATGACAACGACCCGAAACACACAGCCAGGGCAACTAAGGAGTGGCTCCGTAAGAAGCATCTCAAGGTCCTAGAGTGGCCTAGCCAGTCTCCAGACCTGAACCCAATAGAAAATCTTTGGAGGGAGCTGAAAGTCCGTATTGCCCAGTGACAGCCCCGAAACCTGTAGGATCTGGAGAAGGTCTGTATGGAGGAGTGGGCCAAAATCCCTGCTGCAGTGTGTGCAAACCTGGTCAAGAACTACAGGAAACGTATGATCTCTGTAATTGCAAACAAAGGTTTCTGTACCAAATATTAAGTTCTGCTTTTCTGATGTATCAAATACTTATGTCATGCAATAAAATGCAAATTAATTACTTAAAAATCATACAATGTGATTGAGAAATCACATTGTATGATTTTTAAATTGCATTTTATTGCATGACATAAGTATTTGATCACCTACCAACCAGTAAGAATTCCGGCTCTCACAGTTTTTTCTTAAAGAAGCCCTCCTGTTCTCCACTCATTACCTGTATTAACTGCACCTGTTTGAACTTGTTACCTGTATAAAAGACACCTGTCCACACACTCAACCAAACAGACTCCAACCTCTCCACAATGGCCAAGACCAGAGAGCTGTGTAAGGACATCAGGGATAAAATTGTAGACCTGCACAAGGCTGGGATGGGATACAGGACAATAGGCAAGCAGCTTGGTAAGAAGGCAACAACTGTTGGCGCAATTATTAGAAAATGGAAGAAGTTCAAGATGACGGTCAATCTCCCTCGGTCTGGGGCACCATGCAAGATCTCACCTCGTGGGGCATCAATGATCATGAGGAAGGTGAGGGATCAGCCCAGAACTACACGGCAGGACCTGGTCAATGACCTGAAGAGAGCTGGGACCACAGTCTCAAAGAAAACCATTAGTAACACACTACGCCATCATGGATTAAAATCCTGCAGCGCACGCAAGGTCCCCCTGCTCAAGCCAGCGCATGTCCAGGCCCGTCTGAAGTTTGGCAATGACCATCTGGATGATCCAGAGGAGGAATGGGAGAAGGTCATGTGGTCTGATGAGACAAAAATAGAGCTTTTTGGTCTAAACTCCACTCGCCGTGTTTGGAGGAAGAAGAAGGATGAGTACAACCCCAAGAACACCATCCCAACCGTGAAGCATGGAGGTGGAAACATCATTCTTTGGGGATGCTTTTCTGCAAAGGGGACAGGACGACTGCACCATATTGAGGGGAGGATGGATGGGGCCATGTATCGCGAGATCTTGGCCAACAACCTCCTTCCCTCAGTAAGAGCATTGAAGATGAGTCGTGGCTGGGTCTTCCAGCATGACAACGACCCGAAACACACAGCCAGGGCAACTAAGGAGTGGCTCCGTAAGAAGCATCTCAAGGTCCTAGAGTGGCCTAGCCAGTCTCCAGACCTGAACCCAATAGAAAATCTTTGGAGGGAGCTGAAAGTCCGTATTGCCCAGTGACAGCCCCGAAACCTGTAGGATCTGGAGAAGGTCTGTATGGAGGAGTGGGCCAAAATCCCTGCTGCAGTGTGTGCAAACCTGGTCAAGAACTACAGGAAACGTATGATCTCTGTAATTGCAAACAAAGGTTTCTGTACCAAATATTAAGTTCTGCTTTTCTGATGTATCAAATACTTATGTCATGCAATAAAATGCAAATTAATTACTTAAAAATCATACAATGTGATTTTCTGGATTTTTGTTTTAGATTCCATCACTCACAGTTGTACCTATGATAAAAATGACAGACTTCTACATGTAAGTGGGCAAACCTGCAAAATCGGCAGTGTATCAAATACTTGTTCTCCCCACTGTATATATATAATGCATTAAGCTCTCATTTCTGAAGGTTGTTTATTCCCAGTGTACTCAATTAAAGCCTGGTATACACTGCGGTTTTCTGTCCTAGATGACGGTTGCTTGTCATATTGTGTGATATGAGCCTAGTGAAATCTCGGGTTACTGCTTTAAGTCATCAGTCCACGTTCGTTCAGACATCCTCATTTACATTCATAATCAAAAATGCTATCCTATAAACCCACGCAAAAATGCACACTGTGCCAAACCCTTTTTCCAGAGACTGGGAATACATACATTTCATGCTTTTAAGAACCTCTAAAATTAAATAGTTAATGAAGAATGACGCTTTTTGAAATCTGATGATATTTTAAGACATCTACCAGCAGGGGCTAAACAGGTCATGCTAAACCTATCTGCATTGAACAATCACACTACATGACCTTTTTTGACACTGTCACAATAATTTTATACTGTGAATCAGGCTTAAACCACTTTGTTGAACATATATCCAGCTATTCCAAGTTTTATGTCCTTGGAGGTGTTGATTTTGCTACTCTTTTTGTCTGTGGTGGCTCCGTGGAGACATGCCCTGGTGACCTTTACGAGTCCTAAGCAGAGAAGAAATTATTCTCACAATGCTGAATTGACGTTTTATTAGTATTTCAGGGGGCCAGAAGCCCCTGCGAGACTCAGCGGTACGGCGGTCTGGGTCTTAACCTAGTTTTTTGAGAATGTGGCCGATTGCAGTAGGATTGACCCTCCACTTTCTATAGAGGTCCAGTTCTGTACCTGCGCATGCACAATGCGGGCTGTCTGTTTTTCTTTTATCTCTCACACACACATTGGCTGAACTTGTGCTCTGATAGCTGAGAACCTAAAAGTTTAAAGAACATAATTTGTAGCTCTTTATACACAAGATGAAACAGATAACTTGAGATGTCTAGGGACAAAAATGTCTCCAAAATTAGACGGACTGAAATATTCCCTCGAGTCCCAGCCTTGGTTTGACACGATTAGAAGACGAGGGTGTGTTTAAAAGCTTTAATCAAACAACATCCAGTTCTCTTTTACACAGCTTGAAGACTGTGGTTCTCTTCTCAGTCATACTGGGAGTATGACTGAGAAGAGAACAGTAGTCTTCAGAAACCCTCATCAGCACATTATAAACACACACACACACACACACACACACACACACACACACACACGTTGTGTTTTTTCATGTTTTATGGGGACGTTCCATAGACATAATGATTTTAATACTGTACAAACTGTATATTCTGTCCCCTAAACTCAACACGATCACATGACATTTTTACATTTTCAAAAAACATAATTTTGTCAGATTTTTATAAGCTGTTTTCCTCATGTGGACCAAAAAATATCCCCACACAGACAAAGATTTCATATATTGCAATTTTGTCAATTTTGACAAAATTTGATTTTTTGTCCGCATAATATAGGGTTTTCCTCGACACACATGCGCGCGCACACACACACACACAAGGGCGACAAATGTAAAATTAAAGCACGTTACAAAAACAACTCAATTTAGAACTAAAAAACTGCCTAATTTTGACAGAATTAGCAACAAAAACTGGCCAATTCTAGATTTAGCAACAGAATCTAGACAGTTTTCACAAATAATAACATTTTAGAATTATTTTAGATTTTATAGAATTATTATTTAGTTATTATTTAATATATATTAAAAACAGCATATTTAAAATGGATAAAAATGTGTGTATATGAATAATAATAATAATAATAATAATAATAATATATACACTCACCTAAAGGATTATTAGGAACACCTGTTCAATTTCTCATTAATGCAATTATCTAATCAACCAATCACATGGCAGTTGCTTCAATGCATTTAGGGGTGTGGTCCTGGTCAAGACAATCTCCTGAACTCCAAACTGAATGTCAGAATGGGAAAGAAAGGTGATTTAAGCAATTTTGAGCGTGGCATGGTTGTTGGTGCCAGACGGGCCGGTCTGAGTATTTCACAATCTGCTCAGTTACTGGGATTTTCACGCACAACCATTTCTAGAGTTTACAAAGAATGGTGTGAAAAGGGAAAAACATCCAGTATGTGGCAGTCCTGTGGGCGAAAATGCCTTGTTGATGCTAGAGGTCAGAGGAGAATGGGCCGACTGATTCAAGCTGATAGAAGAGCAACTTTGACTGAAATAACCACTCGTTACAACCGAGGTATGCAGCAAAGCATTTGTGAAGCCACAACACGCACAACCTTGAGGCGGATGGGCTACAACAGCAGAAGACCCCACCGGGTACCACTCATCTCCACTACAAATAGGAAAAAGAGGCTACAATTTGCACGAGCTCACCAAAATTGGACAGTTGAAGACTGGAAAAATGTTGCCTGGTCTGATGAGTCTCGATTTCTGTTGAGACATTCAGATGGTAGAGTCAGAATTTGGTGTAAACAGAATGAGAACATGGATCCATCATGCCTTGTTACCACTGTGCAGGCTGGTGGTGGTGGTGTAATGGTGTGGGGGATGTTTTCTTGGCACACTTTAGGCCCCTTAGTGCCAACTGGGCATCGTTTAAATGCCACGGCCTACCTGAGCATTGTTTCTGACCATGTCCATCCCTTTATGACCACCATGTACCCATCCTCTGATGGCTACTTCAAGCAGGATAATGAACCATGTCACAAAGCTCCAATCATTTAAAATTGGTTTCTTGAACATGACAATGAGTTCACTGTACTAAAATGGCCCCCACAGTCACCAGATCTCAACCCAATAGAGCATCTTTGGGATGTGGTGGAACGGGAGCTTCGTGCCCTGGATGTGCATCCCACAAATCTCCATCAACTGCAAGATGCTATCCTATCAATATGGGCCAACATTTCTAAAGAATGCTTTCAGCACCTTGTTGAATCAATGCCACGTAGAATTAAGGCAGTTCTGAAGGCGAAAGGGGGTCAAACACAGTATTAGTATGGTGTTCCTAATAATCCTTTAGGTGAGTGTATATATACATTTGCACCTTTACATTTAGATATTAGGGAGTAAAAAAAGTAAATGTATAAAATGTTTCAGTTGTCACAGCATGCCAACAGCTGCTGTTCTCATAAAGACGCATAATGTGTTTATGAAAATGTTGCCTATTTTAGAAAACTGCCAACAGCAATAGTTCTTTTAATTGTCATGAGTCTGACTTCTGAACAAAAAGCAATAGTCAGATAAAGAGATCAAAAATAAACTTGTCATTCAAACCTATTCTACTCACCATGACAGCTCTGCAGATGAGAAAAACAAACAGCCTAAAACAACAGAAACTACAGGAAGTCTTTGGGTTCATCTTAATAGATTTGTTAAGACATTAAGAGTGATGAGCTGCACACACATTTTTTTTATTCCATCTTAGGGGAAAATCAAACAGAACTTAAGTCAATCATAGTCATTACGAAAATAAAAAAATACATCAGCATGAAATTGGCACGTTTAGTGTATGTTCCACTCATTTCACAAATCATATTTGAATGAACTTCTAAATTCCTGCTCTGGGACTGAACAGATCGAATAAACTGGAAATGAACGTAATGTGGTGGGAAGAAGACGCTATTAAAGAAGACTAGCAAAATTACTTCCAGTTTTTTCTTGGTAGTGTGTGTGTCTCAGTCATTTACGCATGAAAATGAACTGCCAGGTAGAAATAAACCCACAACATCATAATGTGTTATATTTGACTCTGGCATGAATGTTCTGGGAAATAAGAGAGTTATCTGATCTGTGTAGTAGCTAGCATACAGGCCACAGGAAGCAAAGAAAGATAACAAAATGGCTTTTAGCTAAACGGAGAGTGGAGGAAGATAATTTTGTCTAACCCTTGCATTTCAAAAACTTTCGTGCAAAACTTTTGCCATAACATAATCAGGAAAAAAAAAAAAAAAAAACTTGAGACAATGATCGACACTACAATAATACAAGAAATATTCTAGAATATCACATTGTGCAACATGCATTTCTCTAAATAGTCACCAGCAGATAATGTTTCAGATGGAGACAAATCCACATGAGAGGTCAAAATGGTGAAAATGGATGGATTAATTACAGAATTAAAAACTCACCCACTCGGACATCATCACGTTAACTCATGACCGAAGCGAATTGAACTTGAAATGATGATCTGTCCATGAGCTATTTTTTACTGACCTCTCAGGTCAATTAAATAAAAGATGCACTTCAGTACCGACAGCTGCAGTGTTTACAGTGGACTGAAGGTCTCTTAAAAGAGTGTCTATTAAAAAAATGATAGAAAAAATGGCTAGAAAATTGCAAGTAGAACAAAGCAAAACGTTTTTGATTAAAATGTTGATTTTAATAAAAAGTATAAACATTAAAAAATGTTATAATAGTGTTGTTGTTGTTTTTTTTTGGACTGTGTAATGTAAATTCTGTTCCATGTACATGGAATCAAATAGAAGTAAAATTTAGAGAGGGGGCTTCGCCTTATTTGAGAGGTCCACCACATGTCACTGAATGTAATGTCATGTAGCTTAATAATATCACATAAAATAATGTCAAAGCGAATTAATCCAGACCAAAGGCATATACATCACACACAGTCAAATCATTTTTTAGATGAACATTAACCCTGAACTGAAGTAGCCTACCAAACTAGGCATTTTTCCCAACTTGGCAGGGAAAACTGAGTTAATGGGCTACAATGAGCAACAGAACTGAGCCCACAAGCCAGTGACTCGTGTGTCCCATATACCCTGTGACAACATGAAACTCACAAATTCAGCTGAAATCATAGCTTTTAACCAAAATACAGCAGCGCATGGCAAATGAAAACAGAACTAAGCAAAACTAGATAATGCCTAGTAATGACCTCCATCTGTGATTGACTGGACTGATTTATAATCATCATCAATATCCTCAGTTGTTAAGCAAGCTCCAAGAATTATTAGTTTAAAGTAGAAATTCATTATGACAAGTGCCCACTTTGATTAGCTTTGATTTATGCAATGATTCATGTTGTTCTATTCCTCATTTGAGAATTGTTTTGGATAAAACCCCGTTGCTAAATAATTAAATGTAAATGTAGGCTACATGTAAACAAACGTATCATCCCGATATCTCCAAACTCGCGAGGTTTGAAGTTGGACGCGCCGAACGCACTGGGCGCAAGAGGTGGATCAGAAGCCGGTGAGTTAACCGCGAAAACCCAAACACAACTCCTGTACGTGCTTGTGGAAGAACAGACAGGCAAGCACCATCTGAAAGGGTAGGAACTGCATCTTTATGCCGGCAAAGTGTCTCCGTTTCCAAGCTCGTGGACGCGTTTTGGAGGTTATGTGATTGGTTTCTGCATCTTAAATGGCGGATTTGTGAGTAACTTTGTTTACATACCGCTCGGGGGATTTCTTAAGAGTGTGCGTTTCAGCGCAGGCTGTATTCTAGGTTCTGGTTCAAAGTTGCGCTCAGTACATGGCAGTTTTACGCGACGCCGGGCTCCTGCATTTCGCATTGGATTCTTTGAGGCGCGTACACTGGATTCTATGTCATTTCCCTAATATGCAGCACTGCAATTATTTAACCTATTTTAAGACTGTAATCTGATTCTGCTAGCCTTATCATCAACAGTGCTCCCACACTCAAAGAAAATTTTAAAAGAAAAATAATTCAAGTCATGGATATTTCTAATGAATATAAATTATTCTTGTTACGCTTAACTTAAACAAAATGTATATTTTAATGACTTGAAATATCCTTTTGCAATATTTATACAAATAATTTTTCCTCCCATCTCATTTTTTCTTCTTCACCATGTCCCTTTAGGGCAGGGGTGTCCAAAGTCCCAAATGCGGCCGTGGATGAATTTCAAACGGCCCGCAGCTTGTCTATTAATTTAAAACATTATATGTGGCCCGCCACGCATAATTCACAAATCGTGCAGTTTCACAATGTCAACACAAGGTGGCAGTAGTAGATTTTAGGCCAGGGAAACGCGGCAAAAGCGGAACGAAACAGCGCTACTATTGCGCACTGCGCAGCGCGCGACTCACGAGCTCACAAATGTGTTTACTGTCTCGATCACGCGCCCAGTGTGAGAAGTGTTCGAGTTCAGCGCAGAGGTCTCCGGTACAAGCTGCAAATCTCTCGGTGATTTTAGTTTAGTTTAAAGCCAGTTGAAACAGCGCTGACTGAATTAACAACACTAAAGTGCAAATCAGTAGAAACGTTGAGCCGATCCAGTCAGAATACTTTTAACCAACAATTCACCAACATTTATCATGGATTTACTGTGGTAACACTAACTGTTAGCATACAGTTTACTGCTCATTATGTTGGTGTGAAATAAACAGTTATGGAAATGTAGATATTAAAGTTAAAGCTCCAATCTCCTCCCGAAAATCATGAAAAAAGTCTGTTGGTGCCTCAGTGACTACACTCAGAGAAGCTGTCAATCATGACGTCATTTTTTAGCATCAACTAACTAAAACCAAACGAACACTTGAACTTACATCTGCGTGACAAAAACTACCTAAGAAACCATCTTTGGAAGAAATTTATTTGAAGTGTAATATGATTGTTTAGTTTGTCTCAAGTCCCATTAGATTACATGGAGATCCAGCCACCTGGGGGCGATCGAAACGTTTGGGCTTCACTTTTCAGGACTTGTGCAGCACACTTGACAAATACACAAAAATATGAAAAAATGTCCTTCTTGGCGAGTTTTCACTTAAAGTCGGTTATGTATTAAGCGAATATAAACAGTTGGGATAGTAATCGAATACTTGTCAGTATATTAGATCTGTGCATTTGGTCTTAAAGTGACAGCAGCCTAATAAACATGCTGATGTCTGTCATTTAATGTTAAACAAACAACAAAAGAAAACGAAAGAATCATTCACAGCTTCTCACTGAATAACTTTAGTAACTTTAATAAGAATCATTTTATATTTAATCCATACGGTGAAGACTATTTTATTTTTACATTTGATTACTTTATTCAATTTCTGTTAGTAGGCTAAATTGTTTATTTAATTTGTATCTTATTTCTATTATTTGTTCTATTGTTTGTAATTTTATTTTTATGGATTACTGACTGTTTCAACTCACTGTTGTTTGTTGACAGTGAAACTGCTCTGAAAGAACAGATTAAGGGGTTTGGGTCATTTTGGGGTTTTTATGAACGCATCGACAGGGGCCCCCTCACAAAGTTTTGCTTAGGGCCCCCAGAAGTCTGGGACCGGCACTGCAAGTACATTAATGTGTCTGTAGCATTTTTTTTTCTCAATTTATTTGTTCGGAGAAGTAAGCTAGAAACCTTGTATTACAATTATTTTTTTAGAAGTCGTTTTGGGTAACTAGTTTAAAGTTTACTTTCCTCATGGCTGCTTCTGATTGATTTGATAATGATCTCTGTTAATCAGGAGATCAGTAAAGTGAAACTGCAGCACGTTGTGGCTTCAGTAAAGGCTGTGTGACATCTGCCACTGTCGTCCATGTGGATTTACATTTATATTTCTCTCATGTCCCTCCAGAGCTCTGATTACATGGTCCAGCTCCTCATTACCGGCTCCTCGTTGTAAATCATTGAGTCTGGAGAACACCCTGCAAACGAAACCAGAGATTAGGTCAGATCACACGCTGTGGCTGAAGTTCTCTCGTATCGTAGCTTAATTGCCAGCCTGCCCACTCGCCCTGCTCTGAATAGATAATAGTATGCTAATAGAGTGTATGTCATGCCCAGGTTTCGCCCCTTCAGACCCGTGAGGCATTGCAGTAGCACTTTCGGATGCGGTAGTAAGGGCAGTGTGTCAGTTCGGGTCAGGATACGTGAGTCATGATGTCCCTGGTGAGGGACCTAAAATTGCCACTCTTGTTTTCTAAGACCAGATTCATGCTAGTCCAAGGCCAGCTGATTTGTTCCTGTTACTGCTGGTTTGGTTTTGGTCAGTTACACTTTAGACTTTCTAGTACTAACTATAACTAACGTAACTCTCATTATTGCTACTACATGTCAGCTAATTCTTAATAGAGTATTAGTAGACTGTAAGGTTAGGGTTCGGCTTAGTGGAATAAGTTGACATAGTTTGCAAAGTTACTTACTACTAGTCAGTCAAATGTCTGATGGGGTACCATCAAAATAAAGTGTTAGCAGATATTAATCAGACAGTTTACTAAGTTTATTTTCAACTAAAAACTGAAGACTTTTGGCCGTTCATTTACATGTCAACAGCATTTTTAGGTGCCTGAAACCGCAAACTATTGAAAACGGTTTTCAAAGTGCACATTAAAAAAAGATACCGTTATTGTCTCTGTGTAAACTACAAAAATGTGAATTTGTGAAAACGGTGATGTCGTGCGCATGCCATGTGTATTATGTGTTTAGTCTACACTCACCTAAAGGATTATTAGGAACACCATACTAATACTGTGTTTGACCCCCTTTCGCCTTCAGAACTGCCTTAATTCTACGTGGCATTGATTCAACAAGGTGCTGAAAGCATTCTTTAGAAATGTTGGCCCATATTGATAGGATAGCATCTTGCAGTTGATGGAGATTTGTGGGATGCACATCCAGGGCACGAAGCTCCCGTTCCACCACATCCCAAAGATGCTCTATTGGGTTGAGATCTGGTGACTGTGGGGGCCATTTTAGTACAGTGAACTCATTGTCATGTTCAAGAAACCAATTTTAAATGATTGGAGCTTTGTGACATGGTGCATTATCCTGCTGGAAGTAGCCATCAGAGGATGGGTACATGGTGGTCATAAAGGGATGGACATGGTCAGAAACAATGCTCAGGTAGGCCGTGGCATTTAAACGATGCCCAATTGGCACTAAGGGGCCTAAAGTGTGCCAAGAAAACATCCCCCACACCATTACACCACCACCATCAGCCTGCACAGTGGTAACAAGGCATGATGGATCCATGTTCTCATTCTGTTTACGCCAAATTCTGACTCTACCATCTGAATGTCTCAACAGAAATCGAGACTCATCAGACCAGGCAACATTTTTCCAGTCTTCAACTGTCCAATTTTGGTGAGCTCGTGCAAATTGTAGCCTCTTTTTCCTATTTGTAGTGGAGATGAGTGGTACCCGGTGGGGTCTTTTGCTGTTGCAGCCCATCCGCCTCAAGGTTGTGCGTGTTGTGGCTTCACAAATGCTTTGCTGCATACCTCGGTTGTAACGAGTGGTTATTTCAGTCGAAGTTGCTCTTCTATCAGCTTGAATCAGTCGGCCCATTCTCCTCTGACCTCTAGCATCAACAAGGCATTTTCGCCCACAGGACTGCCGCATACTGGATGTTTTTCCCTTTTCACACCATTCTTTGTAAACTCTAGAAATGGTTGTGCGTGAAAATCCCAGTAACTGAGCAGATTGTGAAATACTCAGACCGGCCCGTCTGGCACCAACAACCATGCCACGCTCAAAATTGCTTAAGTCACCTTTCTTTCCCATTCTGACATTCAGTTTGGAGTTCAGGAGATTGTCTTGACCAGGACCACACCCCTAAATGCATTGAAGCAACTGCCATGTGATTGGTTGATTAGATAATTGCATTAACGAGAAATTGAACAGGTGTTCCTAATAATCCTTTAGGTGAGTGTATACTATAGGCATGTGCGAGGACTTGACTCCGAGTCCACATTTTCCTGACATGTTGCCTCTTTATAGTCCAGGGTTATTTGTAGTAATACCTCATCGTCCATCCAGACAAAATTGCTTGATGCTTTCGCCATATTGATTGTTTGTATTCATCGTTCTGTAGAAGAATGCGTATGTGCGCAGGTGCGTAGTGTTTCTTCACAAAGTGAGATCACCAACTACTGGCCTGGCATGCATAATACAATAAACCTTTTTAAAAACATGAAGGAAAAACGTTTCTGTTTTTAGTACACTGTTGTCGTGTAAACGTACCCTAATACACTAATGACTGTCAGTGTTGGGGGTAATGCATTACAAGTAACTCGAGTTATGTAATCAGATTACTTTTTTCAAGTAACTAGTAAAGTAACTCATTACTTTTAAATTTATAACAAAATATGTTACTTTTTTTCAAATAAGTAACACAAGTTACTTTGTTTTCCCATTTATTGACTGACAGCTCTCTTGTCCTCATGTTCATGAAAAATCATAAGTGTAAGTGCAGAGGCGCTGTGTGTAAACACGATGGTTATTGTAGTTCTAGACTAAATGTGAGCATGCATTTACTATTCTCACTTGCACAAAAAAAAATTCAGAGTTCCTCAAAATTAATAAAATCAGTTATAATTAGTCCAATAATAATCCAATAATTAAATGTTAAATAAAACAAATATTTTTATGCATGTAATCTCACTTTATTGACCAGTGTACTTTCTGCTGACCGCCGATGATTCGGTTAAACCATAAGCAAAAATTACTTTAGAATTTTTTTCTTTTTTTTTTTTCTGTTTTTTATCGGAGAAGTAAGTGTTAAACTTTCTTCCCCTGCATCTCCTATTCATCTGCAATCCAGAATGGCAACACAGCTGAAAGGTTTGTTTGAGCTGCGCCCTCTACTGTACAGGAGTGAATTTGCATTTCCTTCAGCCTTATTATTTCAGTTTTGGTGTGAAAGGGCCTTTACATTTGCCCCAAAATATAACTTTTTCTGATTTAAAAAACTAAACAAAACAATCCCAGCCCAGGTGAGAAAAAGTACAGCAAAAGTAACTAACGCATTACTTTTCTTAAAAAGTAACCAAGTAACACAAGGTACGTACTTTTTAAGGGAGTAACGCAATATTGTAATTTCAATATTGCAAAGTAACTTTCCCCAACACTGATGACTGGTAGTTGATGTAGTTGCAAAGTCAATTATAGTTAGTAGAATGTTTAAAGTGAACTTTAGAGATGTGGAGATGTTTATGAATCCTTTTAGGTTCATAGAATATTGAATGCATGAAATGAATGGATAAATTTGGTTGTATTTAGTGTAATCAATGAGAATAATTGTATTGTTCAATGCTATAACATCAATTTAACAATTTAAAAGTTGTATTCTGTTCTGTCTGATTTCTGGTGCTTTATTCAACATATGTTCATTAGTTTATCCAAACCTAAACTAAAATTCTGTCATCATTCAAGCATTTCTTAATTACTTTTGGTTCAACATTAAGAAGTAGGTTTAAGATGGGTAGGGATGGCTTTAGGGGATTAAAACTGTATATGAATGTCTATGAAGACAACATTTCTAATTTTCATTTAAGTTTTTAATTATATTTTATTTTATTTCAGTTTTATTTGAATTACTCCAAACAATTTTAATAGTTATTAATCACAACACTGCTGTGCATGCGTAATACATTTTAGATGCTGTCCAAACATTGTATGTTTCAGCATGTTTACATGTATATTTGTGTACATTTGTATATTATACACATTTTAGAATTACATTTTTAGATTTTATTATTATTATTATTATTATTATTATTTTTTTAATTGTAACATTGTTTTATAAAGTCATTGTTATAAAGACATGGACAGTGTCCATGCTTACATAATATTACATTGTTTTGTTGTGTTTTAGAGATTTTAGAGATGTTTTAGCATGCCTAAAAAGTCAACAGCTAGGGTTAGTTTAGCATGCCTAAAGCTCACTCTGAGAGACTTGGTCTACAATACATTCATCCCCTTAAAATAACTGATAAATTATTAAAGCTGTATTGAGGTTTTATTTTGTTTATTTTAATATTGATCCATAAAATATTTTTTTAGAAGAAAACTCTATTAAGGCTGGGAAAAGTCATGCACAGATATATTTTCAGAGCTTATTTTTAAATCACAGCCCATTTTTGTATATCTCTCTTCATTTTATGCTAAGCATGTCATTATCTATAAAACTAAGCATCTTACATTGCAGTTATCATGAGTTGTTACACAGCCTTTTAAAGGCAACAGATGTTTCTTGTTTTTCTTAGACATTTCTCATTTATCAAATAATTACTGTGTCAGCAATAAGTGATTTCCACAGTTTATTATCAGATATTGAATTCTTTTTACTCGTTGCTAGTTATAGTCCTCTCTGAGCTAGATTAACACCGTGGACCTTCAGAAGGCTTTAGAATTGTATCATCAGATCACAATGAACAATCATGATTTTAAATCACTTCTATGAAACCTGATCAGTTTTGTTATGGTAGATGGATCACTTTTGTGACAGATCAAGTATGTGACGTCTGACAGCATTTGAGTCATAAATGTGGCACCTTGGGTGTTTTATGGCAGTGTTTGCAGGCTGACTGGCAAAAGCTGCAGTGTCCGACAGCACATTTTCTAATGGCCCCATTGTAAGTGCTGGCACAGGGAGCGGTGTGTGTCCAGAGGAGTGTGGAGTATCGATCTGGGTAAATCTGTGGAATTGTAGTTGCCACTGCAGTTTTTGTAAACAAGAAGTTCCTCTGTTTTATCTGGACAACATCAAGTATTTAAGTTGATATAGTATTGATAATTGAGTACACTCTCACACTTTTGGCATCTGTAATGTTACGCTACTGTTCAAAAATAAAGGATAATAAAGGAATTTAAATGACACATTACACACAATTTTATAAAGTTGCCCCACATGGGACTCGAACCCACAATCTCCGGGTCAGGTGCCTATCACTCATCTCATTGCGCCACTGGCAGACGTGGTCTCCCACGTGGCGAAGTTCAGTAGTTCAAGTGAGAATCAACTCAAAATTATAATTTTTTTTTTTATATAAATGCACCACACGTTATATTTAATATGTTTAGATGAGATCATTGTCAGAAAGACAATGCCTGGAACAGAAGCAACCACTTCTGGCCTCATTCTGAGAATGAGCACACAAAAGCATGTTAAGCAGGTTAGCATGCTAAGCTAACTTAAAGATAATGTAGCTTATGGTTAACCTGATAGCTGAAGAGCCACATTAGAAAGGATGGCAACTGGTTAGCATGTTAACCAATTAGCATGCTAAGCTAACTAGCATAAGACAACAAACACAGGCAAGGTCAACTTCAGAGAGGAATTTCTTGGAAGCGGTAGCAAATATCAAAAATCCGTTCAGTCATTCCTGTGCGGCTCGGTCCAAAAACCATCTGAGACGATTTTGGACAGAATTGGGCAAAATTTGTAGGAGGAGTAACGAAAAAAAAACTGTTAATTTGCTTCAATATGGCGGACAGTCACATTGTTGGAATCGGCATAAACCAAGGAACATAATGACATGAAATCATGATGTTTTCAAAAGTTATAAGCGTTTATGCAAAAATCCTTATATCTTTGGAACACTAGGTGGCGCTGTGTTCAAACCTTTTGTCTTTTTGGCAAACTTTGGCTCAGTCCAAAGATCGTCTGTTTAGATTTTGAACAAAATTGGACAAAATTTGAAGGAGGAGTAGCGAAAAAACTGAATAATGTACTTTTCAAAAATCACTACTGTAATGGGCAGAGTCTTGATGTATGTATTCAACATGAATGTGATCAGTATGAAGAGAGGAATCAGGTGAACTACATTTTATTTTTCTAGAACAAAGGGTTCAGAAGTTATAGCCTTTAGAAAAGTGGCTTGGCCGAAAACTAATGAATACAATAGGGGCTACAGCCCCTAATTTCTGTTTGGAATATATTTTAAAATGTCATTTATTCCTGCGATGCAAAGCTGAATTATTCCTAACATTCAAACGTGTGCCGCTGACACAGAGAGAGCAGTTGTCATGTATGGGTATGAAACGGCTTCACAAACAGTCTTTTGAACATCACACTATATGGTTGTCTGTTACAAATATTCAAATTATCACAGAAGTACTGAGATAAAAGCTTATAGTTCAGATATAAACTCTGATGTCTATGGTAGTGCAAATCACCTTTTGAAAGTAACTTGGCGCTTCAAATAATGATTGTGTCAATTACATTGTTACACCACCAGGTGGCGACAAGTGACTGCTAGAAAATGTATTTGTCATTGAATCATTCATTCAAGAGATACGTTCAAAAAAGCTCATTCATCCAGTAATAAAACAAGTAAAGTATTTATGAGCGAGTCATTTAATTAGGGCTGAGGAGAGTTTTTGTTTGGAGTTGGGAGTTTTACCCTGTTTTTCCACCTTGCTTTTGAATCGCTTACAGTGTGTGTCCACTCGCCACCGCAGTGGGCAAGTGATGTAACCAGTGTTGCAGCTGAAAAAAAGAAAACCTGTGTAACACTGACTGTCGCAGCAAGCCTACTCTCTACTATCTGTATGTTTTCCTAAAAAGGTTATGAAGCACAAGGAAAACAGTGCAGCAGCATTCCTCCCATCATGCTCTTCTGACTCACTCAGGAAGTTTGCGTACTCCTCACTCTGATCTAGATGAATAATTGCTCAATCATATGCAAAACTGCCCAGCACGGATCTGAGGGCTTGTTTGGCAGGCCTTTGAGAGTGGCAGTAGGGGAGCATTTGTGGTGAGGGATTGTAGGAGAGTCACAAACAGACGCAGGTATGACGCAATGAACTATTATTACTGAAGGCAGGCGTCACAGCTGCGGCTTTCTGCAGGGGAAATATTATAGGAGTTTCCTTTATTAAAAGTGTTCGTTAAACCGTCTGTCTGTTGAAGATGTGTGCAATGTGCATGTGGGTGGATATTTTGAGTCTTCTACAGCCCTTGCTGAACTGATATTGATTTAGGAGGAAAACATGTAGACTGATGGATTCCTGCCCGGTATGTTTTTTTTTTTCTTCTGTTTTTTTTTTTTTTTTTTTTAAACCATATCATGCAGAGTAATAAAGCTAAACTGCTACCTTAGTTTAAAAAGGCCCACGGACCATTTTATTGACATTTTTTTTTATTTTATTGAATTATCTATCATGGATTGTGGTATGAAATTATGGGATCAATTTTCCACCTAAAGTACTGCGGTTACAGATCAAAAAAATATTAAGCGTGAATCAAAAATATTAAAACGTAAAAATATATTGCACAAACTGAAAAAAATATTGCAAAATGATCAGATAGCAAACAATGCGGTCACATATCAAAACATAAGCGTGAATCAAAAAATTAAAAGCGCATAAAAAAAATAACAAACATGAATCAACTTTAAACACAATAAAAATTATATTGCACAAATCTTACTTATGTTTGTGTTCTTAAAAGTTGTTTTCCTTGGTTTTATTACTCTGTATTTTGTTCTCTTATGTGTTCTGCTCATATTTAATTTTTTTTTTGTATGCTTGCGCTGTTTTTCTCTTCGCTCTTCTTTCCATATTCTGCGCTTGTTTGTCCAAATGTTGCAGGTCGAGTTTCATGTAAATTAGGGCGGGCTTAAGCGTGACCATTGGTCACACAGATTGACAGCTCCTCCTCTAGCCAATCAATCAAAGAGAGGAGTTGACGTCACTCCACTGCCACTCATGGCTATTCCCTACTGATGCTCATTCATACAGAGGAAGAGTTTAATTTGAAACTTTACAATGACTTTCAAGCTGTTATCTGAACTATGGACATATACAAATTAATTCCTCTTTTTGAGATGCATGAGATACTTCTCTTTTTAATGTGCACTCATGTTATGATTATTTATCTTTATGTTCATAATATATGGCAGTTGGTGTTCAAAAATATTACTTGGCAAGGACTTTGCCAGGACTTTGACCTGTCATTGTGGTGATCTGTGATCCTCAAATATTTTCTTAAACTGTTGTTGTTGTTGTTGTTGTTGTTGTTAAACGATCATAGGTAACCAGGGGCCTGTTTCAATAAGGAGGTTCAACCAACTCTGAGTTTAAACTTGAACTCTGAGTTGACTTACCCTGAGATGGGAAACTCTGAGTTTTGGGTTTCAGAACAGCTGAATTGAGGTAGTTCAATTGACTCTGAGTACAAACCCGATTCCAAAAAAGTTGGGACACTGTACAAATTGTGAATAAAAAAGGAATGCAATAATTTACAAATCTCATAAACTTATATTTTATTCACAATAGAATATAGATAACATATCAAATGTTGAAAGTGAGACATTTTGAAATGTCATGCCAAATATTGGCTCATTTTGGATTTCATGAGAGCTACACATTCCAAAAAAGTTGGGACAGGTAGCAATAAGAGGCCGGAAAAGTTAAATGTACATATAAGGAACAGCTGGAGGACCAATTTGCAACTTATTAGGTCAATTGGCAACATGATTGGGTATAAAAAGAGCCTCTCAGAGTGGCAGTGTCTCTCAGAAGTCAAGATGGGCAGAGGATCACCAATTCCCCCAATGCTGCGGCGAAAAATAGTGGAGCAATATCAGAAAGGAGTTTCTCAGAGAAAAATTACAAAGAGTTTGAAGTTATCATCATCTACAGTGCATAATATCATCCAAAGATTCAGAGAATCTGGAACAATCTCTGTGCGTAAGGGTCAAGGTCGGAAAACCATACTGGATGCCCATGATCTTTGGGCCCTTAGACGGCACTGCATCACATACAGGAATGCTACTGTAATAGAAATCACAACATGGGCTCAGGAATACTTTCAGAAAACATTGTCAGTGAACACAATCCACCGTGCCATTCGCCGTTGCCGGCTAAAACTCTATAGGTCAAAAAAGAAGCCATATCTAAACATGATCCAGAAGCGCAGGCGTTTTCTCTGGGCCAAGGCTCATTTAAAATGGACTGTGGCAAAGTGGAAAACTGTTCTGGGGTCAGACGAATCAAAATTTGAAGTTCTTTTTGGAAAACTGGGACGCCATGTCATCTGGACTAAAGAGGACAAGGACAACCCAAGTTGTCATCAGCGCTCAGTTCAGAAGCCTGCATCTCTGATGGTATGGGGTTGCATGAGTGCGTGTGGCATGGGCAGCTTACACATCTGGAAAGGCACCATCAATGCTGAAAGGTATATCCAAGTTCTAGAACAACATATGCTCCCATCCAGACGTCGTCTCTTTCAGGGAAGACCTTGCATTTTCCAACATGACAATGCCAGACCACATACTGCATCAATTACAACATCATGGCTGCGTAGAAGAAGGATCCGGGTACTGAAATGGCCAGCCTGCAGTCCAGATCTTTCACCCATAGAAAACATTTGGCGCATCATAAAGAGGAAGATGCGACAAAGAAGACCTAAGACAGTTGAGCAACTAGAAGCCTGTATTAGACAAGAATGGGACAACATTCCTATTCCTAAACTTGAGTAACTTGTCTCCTCAGTCCCCAGACGTTTGCAGACTGTTATAAAAAGAAGAGGGGATGCCACACAGTGGTAAACATGGCCTTGTGTTGATGCCATGAAATTTAAAATCAACTTATTTTTCCCTTAAAATGATACATTTTCTCAGTTTAAACATTTGATATGTCATCTATGTTGTATTCTGAATAAAATATTGAAATTTGAAACTTCCACATCATTGCATTCTGTTTTTATTCACAATTTGTACAGTGTACCAACTTTTTTGGAATTGGGTTTGTAGACTGAGTTAAGCGCGTGCACCACGACTATGAAAAGCCATGATCAATGGAGCTCCGAAATTATGATTCACCATTTGCATACTTCCGGGTCAATATGTAAGTTTAATTCTTAATTAGTTTGTTTAATTTTCATGGTATCCCACAGTCAAAAAAAAGAATGTGGTAGCAGCTAAAAATGAAAAATAAAAACATAATTCAATCAGGTAAAGCCTTAAGCATAAAAGGTTCATGGTGTAGGTTTCGTGACTTTACAAACATTTTACACATTACATAAATATCATTCAGTGTCTATTTCAATGTTCAGCAGCTTTTCCCACATAATCTAATGCTCTTTTCACATAATTAAATGATCTCTGATCGAACCTGTTACATTTCTGAATTAGGGTAATGAAATTAACATTTGACTTCTACTCAGCCAACAGCAAGAAGGCAGAGGCTTGCAAAACACCAGCACCACTGACAGATGAAGAGGAGATGGAGGAAGAATATTAAAATCCAACAGGAAAAAGAATAAAGCATTTGTAGGAAATAAAGATGACCATATAAATTGTGAATAATTAGTTTAACAGCTGTGGTGTTGGTGGTTACGGCATATATCTCGGACTATCCGTTTTCAGAAAGTGCGATGATGGGAATATACCTGTCATCAGTGCATCCAACCACTGGAAATCCTAAAGGAAATTCTAATTATTAGGTTACTTCTAGAGGTTTATCAAGTGAACGTCAGGATTCTTTATAAAAGGACATGCCATTTTTGTCACCTTGACTGTGTCCTCATGATGAAAATATGAGCAATGAATGAATGTTCCTGCACTGCAAAGAATGCTTTTCTTACTTTGTATTTTTGTCTGGTTGTTTCCAGTCAAAATATGTAAAGATTCTTAAGGAACTAATTTAAGTGAATTTTTCTTATTTTGCAAATGATCTGCCAGATGGGGTAAGAAAAATAATCTTGTTTCCGTTTGCATTAGGATTATTTTTCTTAGCCAAGTGGCAGATAATTTTACTTGTTTTAAGTAAAATGTGCTTACTTTAGATTTTAGATTTAGATTTAATTTATAACTTTTAGATATTTGTACTTGAAATAAGACACAAATACTTAGTGAGAAAAGCATTTGTGCAGTGTGAATGAATGAATGAAGTATTTAAACACCGCTGATGCTTTAAAAAGGGGGAGGAGACCTAAAGAAACTCTGGGTTTACCGAAGAAAACCTGCTCCAGACCAGGTTAGGTTCACAGAGTAAGTTACCCTGGTACCTGACTCTGAGTATAAGTTACCTCTCTTTTAGAAACTGGCTTGACTTACCCTGCTTTCTCTGGTTTGACATACCTCCCATTCTGAAACCGAAAACCCAGCGTTTCCCTCATTTCAGGGTTAACATACTCAGTTTTCACTTAACCTCCTTTCTGAAACGGGCCCCTGGTAAATTAATTCTAAGACTCAATGTACCATTTCTGCATTGACTATGCCAGATTTCACAACACATTAATGAAAAATTATAGTGTTACAGCGGAGATAGTTACAGAAACCAAGTGGATTTTGATATGCAATGATTTATTTACTTAGTTTATTTACAGCTACATGTATTTATGTATCTGTTTATATAATGTATATACATGTATCTATTTAGCTGCATAATTGCATAATACTATAAAATTCATGTTTTAAATATAGCTTCAATTTTGAATACAGCAACATGAAAATTATTTAAAAATGAAATTATAGATCAGGGATAGGGAACTTCATTGCCCACCCATGTTATAGATTAAATATGAAAGTAAAACGGTCATTAGGTGGCGACAAGTTGCTGTCTTTACGAGTGAGTCATTCATTCAAAAGTCTCGTTCAAATCCAGAATTCTTTAATGAAACACTGCTGTGTTGCTCGGAGACGATCAACGCTGTTCTGCTGTGGCTTTGTTTGGAACTCTTTTCGTCAAAATAGTGCAAAAAGAGAAAATATTCTCAATATTGTGTTTAAAACTCTCAAAATTAACTCTAAAATTAACTAATACAACTAATACAACAGCTCAAACATCTGCAATCGCTCTAATATTGGTAAAAACACTTGCTTGTGTGATATTGCTTAACTAATTTTATAATTTCAGTGCTACACAAAATGATAAATTATAAAACCAACTGTCAATGACATACTGTATATTTGAAGACAAATGCTACAAATCTGTTTACAGGAAAACAATACATGACAAAATATGCAGACAGTTTACAATTGCGAGCAATATACAATGATCTAATTGCGATGGCATATCTTTAACTGTGATTCACGAGCAAATAGGCTACTGTGAAGTAGGCTTCATATATTCTCTTGTGCAAAAAAGCTTAACGGTAACGGATCGCCAGGTATACGTATATACCGGGGACCGGTCGAGTTGCAGACACATATACAGTATAACGGTGTCCTTCCACGGTAAGATTTTACCCCAGCTTGAAAATTGCCAGCTGACGCTTATCCATCTTCCCCTACGAGTGAGCATCAGTAGGGAATAGCCATGAGTCGCAGTGGAGTGACGTCAACTCCCCTCTTTGATTGATTGGCTAGAGGAGGAGCTGTCAATCTACAACCAGTGGACCAATGGTGACGCTTAAGCCCGCCCTAATTTACATGAAACTCTGTAACAAAGTTCTTTGTCATGGGAGGAAGGAGGCGGGAACTGGCGAACGTTCAAATACTTTAATTAATAAACACAAACTGAACGTAAAAAACGGCAGCTTCCTCACGGACGACTGCCGTACACACATAATAAAACATAAAGTCCAGGTCTGGTCATCTCTTGTCCTTCACTGTCGTCGCTCCTATGTATCCGAGCTCCTCCGTGAGACTCGAGACCGGTGCGGCACGCAGCTGGCGCTCATCACATCAATCACTGGCGTTCTCACGGACCCTCTGCCTCGACTGCTTGCCACAAACTCGAACTGCAACATTTGGAGAAACAAGCGCAGAACGTGGAGAGAAGAGCGAAGAGAAAAACAGCACAAGCGTACAAAAAAATTAAATATGAGCAGAAAATGTAAGAGCACAAAATACAGAGTAATAAAACCATGGAAAACTATTTTTAAGAACACATAAACACAAGTTTAAAATGTGTGCAATATAATTTTTGTTTAAAGTTTTGATTCATGCTTGTTATTTTTTTAAATGCGCTTTCAATTTTTGATTCATGCTTATTATATTTTGATCTGTGACCGCATTGTTTGTTGTTCTGATCATTTTGCATTATTTTTTTTTATTTAGTGTTTTTACATTTTTGAATTCTGTGACCGCAGTACTTTAGGCAGAAAATTGATCCCATATGAAATGCCCATTTATCATGATCCAATCAATTCCCAATCGTGTAAAATTTGGCCATACATTTTTTTTTTGTATTTTTATTTTTATTTTTTTATTCGTGTTGAATATCCTTTTACACTTGAAAATGTGTCATTATGGAAGTAAAATGGGTTTTGAATGTTTACTTTAAGCCAAATGTCCAAATGTTCGGATTGGCCTTTGCAAAGGTATAATACTTGTCTTAAGAACTGCAGCAAAAGTCCCACACGCTGTCCTCTTGGGTCTCATTGAGATCCGCTTCAGAGGATTCTGACAACTAAACCCAAATGTCTGATTTCTCTTTGACAAAGGTTAAAAAAAAGAAGGAAAAAAAAAAAAAAAACTGTGTGTAAGATGAGACAAAGATATGAGTGAAGAGGGAAACAAACTTGTCTGAAGGTTTGGTCTAAAGGGACAAAATGAAAAAGGAAAGGAGAGAGTCTTATCTTCTCAATTCAACCTCCAGACACAAGATATTTGCTGTTGTCTTTCTGCATTGTCAGTCGGATAAAGTGCTGTGGATCTTTGGGGATCTCCTGACATTAAACATGCCATTTACATGAACCTGGCGCCAGTGTTATCGGATGGATAAAACCATCATTAGTTCCCTCACTGATATCTCCCACAAGCCATCTCATGCTTTTTGTGCTTTGACCCCTGCTCCTCTCTTTATCTCTATTGCAGTCTTTCTCTGGTTATTTTCTTGAGACATTAAGGTATATTTATAAAAAAAAAAAAAAAAAAAACTGAGGCATTCTTAAAGACATTTTGGCAAATTATTATCTTCTAAATGTTGATTGAAAAGGCAGCATTTCTTGCCAAGGTTTTTCTGTCTCTAATGCATTGTTTTTCACGTGATTTTTGTTTGATTTGTTAGATCAGTCAGGCAAAACTAACGTTCTGTCACAGACTAAGTTGAGGCATAGTCCTTTGTCCTTTTGTTCGGTTCGGCTCCTCATTAGGGATAGACCTCCTATGGCAAAACCCTACTGTTTTCTTTGATTTAGAAATTAGAGTAATCTGCTGTGAACCATTAATGTTAATACATTAATCAAAGTTCAATCAAAGCAATCTTAATCTACAAGTAAAATCAAATCGTTATTGGTGCCGATTAGAATTACTAGTATCTCCTAACCTTAAATATTTACACTACCAGCCCCAAACTTCGGAATGGTAAGATTTTTGAAAGAATTATTTTATACTCACCATGGGCAAAGGCTGCATTTATTTGATCAAAAATAGTTACAACAGTAATATTGCAAAATGTTATTACAACCTAAAATAACTGTTTTCTATTTTAATATATTATAAAATGCAATTTATTCCTGTGATGCAAAGCTACATTTTTAACATCATTACTCCAGTCTTCAGTGCCACATGGTCCTTCAAAAATCATTCTAATATGCTGATTTGGTGCTCAAGAAACATTTATGATTATCAGTAATCAGTGTTGGAAAATGTCTGTGGATACCATGATGCATTTTTTTCAGGATTCTTTGAATAGAATCAAAAGAGAATATTTTTTTTTTTGTACAATATTAAAGACTCTACTGTGACTTTTGATCAATTTAATGTCTTACAGAATACAAGTAGTAATTTCTTAAGAAAAAAACAAAAAAAAAACACCTACTAATCCCAAACTTTTGAATAGTAGTGTACATGATCACATGCAATACGTACTGCACCGTTTGAAGAGAGGTGTGCGATTACTTTTTCTAAACCATCAGACTTTCAATTTTCACCTGGCCAAAAAAAATCCCATGGATCCCATAAATTAGCACATCTAGGGACCAGAAGACCTTAGAGACTTTCGAAGTGGGCTTCTTTGAACACTAGCTTCAGAAAATATAACACATACTAGTTTTCTGTGAGGTTTCTCAATCTTTGTCAATTAAGTATTCAACATTTTACATGCTAGTCCAGATAGACTAATACATTTTCAGATGCTCATGTTGCTTTCTACAAGATTTGAAAAAAGGATTTTTAGTGTTTGTATTTGAGATTAGGAGTGTCTCCTTTCATCACAGCATCAAAGAAGAGGCAGAAGTAGTGATAGATTTTATGTTGGTCTCAGCATGGAAGGAAAGTGGACAGAGGGTCTTTTGCCCTGGGTTGAAGCTATACTCTGTTTTAACATATGGTTTCTTTATGTACCGGAACCGTTTCCATATAAGGAACAAGGCTCTACTAGGATTGAAGGGGAGACAGCTTTTGCTTTTGTATTGCAAGTATAGGATAAGGTCTTTGGGCTCCCTAGGAAGATGACCATATGTAGACTTGTTTTTCTATATGTATCCCATTCCTATACCATGAGCTATATGATGTATTCTCTCTCTCATTGGTTAAAACCATACTACACCCCTTGTACTCTTTCTATATAATCTCTTCCCCTGCTAAATAAAAATTAGACTTTATACTCTCCCTCAGCGCTGAGAAATTGTTCATTCAATTGCCAATTTAAGAGGACTGGGATGAGGCACGCAAAAGGGGCAATAATCTAACAAGTAGAAATTCTCACCACTGTAAAGAGACAGAAAAACTGTTTGGTTTTGAGGAAACAAACACTTTTACAAATTAATTTACCACATCATCAACAACAGTCCCGATGTGCCAACCCTGAAGCTGTCCTGTCACTCTTGAAGCTGCTCTGTATGGTGCATTTTCTACTTAAGGAAAGTAGTTCTTCTCAATAACGTAGAAGCTCAGTCTTCTGGGTCAATCTGTCTAGTTCAGGCAGGCCATATTAATCAAGCAGGATTTACCCACTATCACAACAAGCAATCAGGGTGTCTAATTTTAGAAATTGAGAATTTTTTTGCACTTGGAGCAGAGTAATCTGGAGAAGGGTTGAAGGGGTTGTTGGGTGTCTCATCATACTGAATGAGTCATAGAGAGCATTTTGATTGTCTGAGTTTTCCTCTCCATCCGGCATAAGCTGAAACCGAGGTGTCATTTAATAGCTGTCTGACTGTGTCTGCTGACTCCTGCCTTACTTGTGTAGCCATGTAATGTCACAATATGCTGTTTTGTAACAGGGGAGACCTTTATCCAACCAAAAATATACTGTTGTGACATCATCATGCTTTGATAACCCTGATCGACTTTGCGTTTTTATGTATTCGGGGTCCTGGAGACTCGAGGTATGCGTACAAATTTTGAAATTAACTTAATTTTACCTTCATATTATATGGAGGGCAGTTTAGACATGTTATCAATTTGTTTATAATCTGTTCTTGTAAGATTCAAACACATGCTTCGGTTTTAAGCTTGTTGTTGTTTTTTTAATATGGTCTGGAGTCTCTGAAACAACATTTTGATGGCTGAAGCTCATTTTGATCTCCTTTTTGATTTTATTCATCAGCCTTGAAGACACAATGATGGGCATTCACATTAGATCTACTTTGCCAATTCTGGCTTTTTTGTTCTTCCAACCGGCAGCAGGGCAAGATGAACTGATCATCTCCACTGACAAAGGCAAAGTTAGAGGACTGAGGCTTCCTGTGCCGGGAGGTTCAGAGTACGTGGGTGCCTTCCTTGGGATCCCCTATGCTAAGCCTCCATTAGACCTGCTTCGATTCAAACGACCAGAGCCTGCTGAGGTGTGGAATGGGATACGAGGTGCCACCCAGTACTCCAATTCCTGCGTTCAGGAACTGGATACATTGTACCCAGGATTCCCTGGAGCTGAGATGTGGAATTCCAACACAAGGATTAGTGAAGACTGTCTGTACCTCAATGTCTGGACTCCCTCAATAAACCTCCAGAACCAAGCCAAACCCTTGGTCCCAGTTATGGTGTGGATCTATGGTGGAGGCTTTTCCACAGGTACTGCCTCTCTGGATGTGTACAATGGCCGTTTCCTCAGCCAGTCGCAACAAGTTGTGGTGGTGTCCATGAACTACAGGGTAGGAGCATTGGGTTTCCTATCTCTACCTGAAAGTAAGAGCATTAAAGGTAATGCTGGTCTATTTGACCAACGCCTGGCTCTAAGCTGGGTGTCAAAAAACATTGCTGCTTTTGGGGGTGATCCATCCTCCGTAACCTTGTTTGGGGAGAGTGCTGGTGCTGGCTCTGTGGGACACCATTTGCTTTCGCAGGGCAGCCGTGGCCTGTTTACCCGTGCAATTCTCCAGAGTGGCAGTCCCAATGCCGTGTGGGCGACTGTGGAGCCAGCTCAGGCCTGGAACCGTTCTTTGACTCTGGCTCAGCTTCTGAACTGCCCACTTGGACCGTCTGTTGATGAAATGGAGACTTGCTTAAGAGCAGTTGAACCTGAGAAGATAGTCAGTCTTCAATTCAGTGTCATTCCTGATCCCATGATAATAAGCGTGCCCTTTCCGCCAACAGTGGATGGAGAATTTCTCATAGACATGCCTAGTGTCTTAATCCAGTCAGGACGTTTTCTGAAGACAGATGTTCTTTTAGGATTGAACAGAGATGAAGGGACATACTTCCTTGTATATGGTGCACCTGGATTTGGCATCCATAACCAGAGTCTTATCAATCAAGACCAGTTCCTCACAGGTGTAACCTTGGGCCTCCCTGGTTTCAGTGACATAGCCAGAGAAGCGGCTGCTTTTCAGTATACTGATTGGACAGATGAGCAGAGCAAGTCAAAAAACAGAGAGGCCCTAGGCTGGTTGGTGGGCGACCACTATTTTTCATGCCCCTTACTGGATTTTGCCCGTAGGTATGTTGAGAATGGTGGCAGTGCCCGATTGTTCCTCTTTAACCATCGCTCCAGCTTCAACCCCTGGCCTCGATGGATGGGTGTAATGCACGGGGATGAGATCCCATTTGTTTTTGGGATTCCTCTAAATCAGACCTTTGGATTCTCAAATGAAGAGGCCATGAGTAGGAGGATAATGGAGCATTGGGGCAACTTTGCTCGAAGTGGGTAAGTGTAAATCTGATACAATCTACTGCATGATCTTATGTTCTATCCTAATTCAGTGTCTTTATTTACTCACACTCATGTCGTTCCAAATACGTATGACTTTTTTTTCCTCCGTGCACTGTCAGAAAAAAAAAAAAAAGTGGAAAAACTGTACCCCTGGAGTACAACAGCTTGTCACTAGAGCAGTACTCTTAATGGACAATTTTGTACCTTACCTACCCCTAAAAAATTGTATATTAATAATTTAGAGTACTAAACTTAAGCTACTGCTATGAACCTTTTAGAGGTATATAAGGTACAAAGAGGTCCCTTTAAGCGTACTGTCTGTGTGACAAGCTACAGGTACAGTTGTAGCACACTTTTTCTGATTAGTGTGGAAGATAAAAGGAAGTTGTTATTCTGTCTTGCATATATTCACATATCGCTTGTGCAGACACAACACGCCAGGTTTAATGTTGTCAATAATGTCAAACATCATTGGCTGTTGCGTGCCTTGAATTAGGGCTGGAACGAAAATTAGTCTATTTGCGTGGAATGCGTTGATTCTTCGCACTATTTATGCTCCTGGGCATGCTGGAAATTAGCCGTTTTTACAAAAATTTCGAGCCCGATCTAAAATGTGGAAATGTTTTAAACAGAGACCGAATAAAATGGTGCTCTGCACACTCTGTAAAACAGAAATGGCTAACCACAGCAGCACAACTTCTATGCAGGAGCATCTGAAAAGAAATAAAACATCCCGAAACTCTCTTACCTCAAAACGACTTGATGGCAGAGTAAGTATTTGGACTATTACAGTGAAATTTTACACAGCACTAGAATACAGTTGTCAGTCTCATATTTTCTGCTTAATACAGCTGCGTTCATACAGTGTTCTACTTTTTACGAGCTGCCGTGGCTGCAAGGTGCGGCTCAAACATACTCTCTGCAACCAGTTACAAAGCACTTAACGCTTTTGTTGGTTATTTAAAAATCTAATGGATGAACTTGCGCCTCGATTGGACTCATTTATTTAATTATGCGCTGTCAATCGTGGTAAAACTTCACAGTTTTATGGACGCCGCCATTTTTGACACCTCTATGGTTCATTAGAATGCGGTTGTGACTTCAGCTGTTTGTTCATACAGCTGAATGAACGTATTCAAGCAGCTACTTTAATTTTCTGACTGAACAAAATATTTCACATCCCAAAAAGTGGTAAAAAGTAAACACCTTTCCTAATTGGGCCTACACTGCATCATTGTGTAAAAGTTCATACATAGATTAGTTACGGTTATTATTTATTGTTGAATTATTGGTTATTTATCAGTAAATTAACCAAAGGATTAATCAACTATTCAGAAAAAATCAATAATTAACCGGGAGGAAATAAATAATCGTTAGATTAATCGATTGAAGAAAAAAAAATGTTTGTTCCAGCCCTAGTGTGAATTAGGCTTGAAAGCTACCTAGGACATTGTCAGTGAATGACGACTTAAATTTGGTCTGTTTCACACAAAAAGCCCCTCATGTGACTTGTAACATCATGACTTGTGGTGGTCAAAACATGGACTACCCTTAGGGTACTCTTTTTGTCCCTTTTAAAGCATCTGACAGGACTTTCTCTTTCACTTTTTGAAAAAAATAAGTGTAAGCATTCTGGATATTTGTTTTCCACAGAACAGAAAAAAAATTACGTTGTAAGGTGTTGGAATGACACATTTTCTTTCTTGACCGAGCTATTCTTTTAATACTGAGAATATCATACTCAAATTTGTATTTACAAGATTTCTATGTATTTGCATATATTTACTATAAACAGTGAGGGAATTGTTTCTATTTATCTCTGAGAAAAGTATTAACCAGTGTTAAATTTGGAGAAGTTTAATCCATAATATCTTGATGAGACAGGCTTTCATCAGCTCACACTTTTTCAGTTGATGTGTAAAAAACCAAAACAAGTCTTGGTGATGCTGGCAGGCTAGCGTTGATTATCATCCTCATTTGTTTGGTATAAATTATGGAGAGGCAGAAACAGCTTTTATTGTGGCTGTGAGCAAGCTTAGTTTCTTTCAATTAACACTTCATACACTTTTCACGCTGGAGGGGAATGACACGATGCTAATATATCAATGAACATGATCAGTAAGCAGGATCACAATGGAACACGCTGAAGTTAATCTTTTCCTGAAATGGGCAGATTTGCTTATGAAAAGTATCAGATGCAATTCCTTAAATGGCTTGTTTTGAAGACTTTGCTTTGCTGGGATTGTGCATTAAGATTCAAAGCTACTTGTTGTAAAGGACTGCAAGGCGTTCTTTACAAGAGTGTGTAAACGTCGTAGCTATTAAGTCAGTTGTTGAGTTGTGATGTATTGATGTAACTTGGCGCCATACATAAACTGACCTTTCAGTTGATTTTCCTGGCTTGATGTTTCAGGGATCCGAGTGTGGAGGGAGCAGATTGGCCGCCATTCACGCTGGAACATCAGCAGTATGTCACGCTTAACACTGGCCTGTCACAAACACTCCGGATGCTTAGAGCCCAGCAGTGCAAGTTCTGGGACAGTTTCCTTCCAAAACTGCAGTATGTCACAGGTGAGAGTCACAGAATGAGAACAACCGTCCACCCACACCACATAAACAAAGAAAATCATGACATGCTCGCATCTGCTTGTCTCTTCAGCTCTGCCTGGCCAGCACATGTGTCATTGTCTAGTCTCTTGAGGACACCTGTAGTGTAGACCTGGCCAGCTAGTGGAGCTTAATGCGGGACTGGAGGTGGTTGAGTGTTTCAAAAGCACGGCAATTATTTACATTTACATTTTTGCATTTGGTAGATGCTCTTATCTAAAGCAACTTGGATTGCATTAAATCCAAGATCATGGGTTTGAGTCTCAGCTGTTTGAGCTACATGAATGCTTGTAGATTATTAAACTATACAATTAGATTATTATAGATTATTATACTTTGGTAACTATTTTAATCTACTTTTATATTTTTTATACATTTAACATTTCATAAAGAATATGTGAGCGCTTACCTGCGAAGGGCTGGAACATTTGGTTATCTGCAAAAATCCATACCGATAGATTTTCTGTGTTGGGTCCAGTGCTGGAATGGCTGAGAAGGGTCCGCCATCATTATACAGTATGAGAACGGCCTCTAGAGGCGAAATCACTGACGCCTCCTGGAGTTTGTTTTGACATTTTTTTTGACCCGTTTTGTCATTCGTCAGGTGGAAAAACTTCTGCAAAGTAACACACCTGTCCTCAACAAGCCAAGCCGTATGTTTGTTTAACATAATATGGGAAATGTTGCCTCAGCAAGCACCACTAATACTATTCCGGCTTGTATGAACCAAACTGTGATACCCGGGTTAGATAGAAATGCTTTTCAGGAAATAGCCTGTCACTATCTTTAGTTTTTCATAGTTACTCATTTTATTTTGTCATTCCATTGCATGACAGAATAAAACGAGTAGAAAGATTTGGCCTGGAATCCAGAAGCTTGAGATTGAAATGTACACCTTCCTCAAAAGCTGTTCGGTCCCCGCCATGGATAGCAAGTACTTGTGTTTAACACATTCAGAATGTATTCATAAGGACACATGGATAATGGATAAATATGTTGCTGAAATGGTGCTAATTTAAAACGCTATAAATTTAAATGAAGTGTAAATGGATTTGAATGCTTTAGTCTTGGCTGTGAATCCATTTTATCCATTATACAGGCTTCCCTGCCATCAGGGTGTTTTCAGGTATAGTAGGTTTGATATTCTATAGTGAGTATTTTGCTAAAGGTTCAAAAGTGGAAGGCAAGCTATTTGAAGAGAAAATGAAGAGCATTTCCCTGTAGTTCCTCGCTCATTTAAACCTTTTTCAACCAAACATGTAGCTTGTGGTATGTTTCTATCCCTGCGGTGAGAGATGTGTGCTTTTAAGTGCGTTACTAAACATAAGATGGGAGAGCAAGTCACGGCATTATGTACTGGAAGCGGTTGCTTGTACGTTTGTATATTTAAACAGCTTTTGGCACACTTAAAATCATCTTGTAAACCTTGGGCTGCCTTTTACAGCTGTCATTACTGGTTAAAGCAATGAATATAGACTGATGCTTTTAATCTGCTTTTTGGAGGTGTTTGCAAGGTGACGCTCAATAGTGTTGCATCTGGAAACTCTCAAAGTTCTGGCTGTCAGTATTATCGGTGGTAGAAAACGGAAGAGAATTGGAGTTCCAGGTAGTGCGACCATAGGGAGTAGAATTGAATTTGACACTGAAATGGAATGAATCGATTCTGATTTGAGTCTAGGTGAAGTAGTAGCCTTGTCTTGTTTATGTACTAGAGGTCAGGCGCCAGTGACTGCGCATACAAATGCACATATGTGCAAATTGAATTATTGTCACTGCGGGCAGTGTGCAGTCTCCCTGGCGCTTGTGACGGCAAAGCCATTCCCGGAGGATTCGCTACCTCGCCTACTCTTTTAAGACTGCAACGCTTGTGCACAAACAAGATTTTTTTTTTTGTCGGGGCATAGGAACGAAGAAACGTTATCAACTCAGCTCATGAATATTAATTAGTGATGCAGCATCCAGTCGTAGTAGCTGATTTGCTGAAAGGCATGTGAGTGGGATCAGGTCTAGATGGTAAACTCCATTTGGCCCCTGCTTTTATACCAAACGCTAGTCTGTAAAGTAAACAGTGATTTATGGAGTCTGAGCCAAGTCGACGCCATAAACTTATTTTAGATACAATCACCCTGGAGCATCCTGGGATTAAGTGTCTTAATCAAGAGCACAATGTTGATAGCTCATGGCACGCTACTTGCAGGGATTGAACCAGCAGCCAGCTCTGAACATTAGCAATATAGCAGGCAGGAAATGCAGGTATTCGAAAACAGCTTATTTGGGTCAATTCTACAATGCAGTACATGTTCATGTCCCCATCATGCCTTAGCATATTAGATAAAATATTAAACTTAAGGATTTTTTTATTTTTTTATTTATTTATTTTTTTGAATCACAATATCACAAACAAGTAGACACAGGGTAAATAAAAATGTTCAAAAACTAAACATTTAATCGCTTTAATTTATAATCGGTTTGTTTGTTTTTGAGTCTAAATCACTTTTCATCCTGTCGGTCTTTTGTAAAATTCCTTTCACTAACATAAGCCCATTCCTTAATGACATTATCCTTTAGTAAGTGACATAAATTTGGATTGAAAACATCACAAATGTATTAACAATGGATTTGATGTTTTCTTGCCATTGTTTCATATAATCAAGTAATAATTAATGTTAAAGTTCATATTTCTGAAAGTCTGGTATACTCTTTTATAGAAAAAAAAAAATGGTATGACAGCCCTATTTACTGTTTAAAGTTATAGAGTTGAAAAGTTACTGCATAACAGGAATGAATCATATGTTGCTTACTCTTTTTAAAATATTAAATAGACATTTTTGAAGAAATTTGTTGACACAGACTAAGCACAAATGTGCTTGTCCCTGATCTTCAAGTGATTCTGTCATGAGAATCTTTTCATGATTGTGAGAAGTCCCTCACTCGATTTCATTCTAAATAAAGAACATGATTATTCTCTCTCTCTCTCTCTCTCTCTCTCTCTCTCTCTCTCTCTCTCTCTCTCTCTCTCTCTCTCTCTCTCTCTCTCTCTCTCTCTCTCTCGACATGGATCAAGTGACATTCTTTTGCAAGCCGTGAGTCTCTATTCTGAACAGTTTCTTTTAACTATAGCACTTGTGCTTGAAAATAAGGGAGCTAAAATAGTAACTTTTTAATAGCATTTTCAGCAGCACTGAATGCACTGTGAAAATAAGATTAGTAATTTATGCAAAGGGAATTTTAGCATAGAATTTCCATGAATAATCGGACAACAATTAACTAGCTATTAACTTAAGGTCCTGTTTTTGTAATTTTTTATTTTTTTTATTTAATTTAAATAAATTATCAAGGTTGTGCAATTTACAATGTCATTCTGCTTGAATCATGATTATGTTGGTATGCTGCTCAGAGAAGCTGGTCTTTTAAAGGAATATGTTGTTAAACGGTCAAAAACATTCCAAATGCAATATGACAAGTTTTTGCAAATATATGACAAAATGCACCATAAAATTGTACATATACAAATTGTGCCTGATGGTGTCATACGATAGCACAGTATCTCTTCATCTTTAACGTGTTACCTTGGAGATCAGTATTCACTATCAGCGAATATTTCCAACATTATTTATTTTGGGTTTCCGTTATTAAAGACAGTTGTGCATATTGGAGCTGCACGATTCTGGATAAATTGAGAATCATGATTATTTTTTTTTTTTTTTGTTTCAAACAGAGATCACGATTCTCCTATGATTCTGAACAAACTAAAAAAAAAAAAACGTAATTTACTAGTGGTTCTGACAAATGTTAATTACAACAGTCTATTTAAAATGTTTAATGAATCCGAATGACTTATTTAAAAAAATCGGTTTGATTGAACGATTCAATGACTCATTCATCAATAGCCTACTTCACTTGTTTCATTACTGGATGAATCAGCGTTTTTTTGAATGAATCTCTTGAATGATTCAATGACATACATTCTTTAACAGTCACTTGTCGCCACCTGGTGGTGTAACAATGTAATCATATCAATGATACAGATCAGAAGCGGCATGTTTCTTTCAAATGGTGATCGTTCTATTTTGATCGCTACCGTAGACATCAGTGTTTAAATCTGAACTATAAACTATCACAGTTCTTCTGTGATTTTAATATGAATATTTGTAACACAGAAATAACGATACTGTGTGGTTGACTGTTTTGACTGTTTGTGAAGCTGTTTCATACCTATACATGACAACTGTTCTCTCTGGGTCAGCGTCAGTGCAACGCTGATATGAATGTTCCCGTGTGATTTTTGTCGAACGTTTAATAGTAGGGGTGTTACGAGATCTCATGCCACGATATCTCGCAATATTTAAAATTTGACAAGATTTCTTGTTGAGGTGAAAAGCGGTCTCGCGATTTCGCCATGACAGAGCGTGAGGGTGAAATTAGCATAAAATATGCCGCCGCTGTTGTTTTTTTTTTTTTTTTTATAGAAATAAAAACAATTTAATTCAGATAACAGATCATTTCACTGATTATGTGAGGAGAGTAAGGCGAGATGACTGACAAGACCATGCCGGAGGATTCGTTGCGCAACAGAGCCTAGCGTCTGATAAATGTCTTGTCTTATCTTGCAGAATGCGCGCTCAGCACCGCCGCTCCCTGTACACAGAGTACGTGCGATCGCGAAATCGAAAGCGCAAGTAAAACGCTTGCTCCCTGATATGCGCAAATTAGGCGACATACAATAGCCTGTCTCCCAACATCAAACCTATCTTAGGCTGGGCTGTGTAGTTGTAACCACCTTTTAGATCTGGTCTCTGTTTTGGTGTCTGTTTGCACTTTGAATATTGAGAGAGTAATTTGATCATGGTTGCACTTAATAAGACTAAGAAAAACTGTTATTTATTTATTGTTATTTATACTGTTTTTCTTTCTATGTTCAATCTGTGGAAAGGAGTTCAATTAGGAGGTCACACACAGCCTCAATCAGAAGTTCTGGAAGCTCATAATTCATGTACAGTAAGATCTGAAGATACTCGTCTGAAATCATACAGGAGAGAAGCCAGTCAGTTGAGTTTGTGGCAAAACCTTTTACAGTGCTTGTATGTTGTTGTTTTTCAATGCATATGATAATTCATACTCAAAGTAGAAATGAAATGGCATTCATTATAGGGTTGGGCCGACAGACGATGCCATCGTGATTTCCCCGCCCCCTGCAATTAATGAAGTTGTTCCCTATCACAATCCAAATTACGTTCAAAACAGTTAAATGAACACAATTTAAACACTAAAGATTTTATTGCGCAAAAAACAGCAAACAAATTATAGGTTACTAGATGTTTTACATGAACTAAACCAGTGATATTCAAATGGCGGACCCATGTTTCCATCCGGACCGCGAGACAGAACAGTAGCACCATTTTCTTGTTTCTAGTTGAAATGAGCAGAGCATCAAAACAGCGGTGCGGATCACACCACAAGCACTCAGGATCGTTTGTGGTAATGATATTTCAGTGCTATATCCTCTAGTAGTTTTATCTAAAGCCAAACGAGCTTCATTCAAGCCCTTTCAGCTCTGTGCGTGTTCTCTCTCTCCAGACGTGCGCCACATTAACAGAGCTTAACGCTCAAACGCAACCCCCCGATGTCATCGTCCATCACGATGTTTCACTGTAGACATCGTCTGATGCCAATTTGGTAGACATCGCCCAACCCTAATTCATTACAAGATGATTAGTTAAAAAATTTCAAAATGCACCTGCAGACTATTTTTCCAGTCATGAATTTTGTCATTGAGGATTTCTTAAAAATACTGTGCAAAAATCTCGTTTCGTTCTTGTGAACCCAATCTCGTGTCTCATCTCGTCTTGTGAGCTAAGTGTCTTTTCAAACCCCTATTTAATAGACAGGCAAATTGTTGTCATTTAGAAATGAGATTGCATGGGCGTTTGAATCGAGATTGTGATCTTTTAACGATTAATCGTGCAGCTCTAGTGCATATATTTAACAGGCCAAAACACTGAGCAGAGCTTTGAATGTTTGATTGAGGTTTTGGTTATGCTCAATCGAAGTACAATATACAGCTTCATGATGAGAAAAATGTAAAGCAATTTATAACTTTTTCATTAGGGCTGTTACCACGATAATGCACGTATGCACCGCTGCGCAAACTCAAATCATGCGGGTACTGTTTAGGCCTCCTGAATGTTTGTCTGGCCTAAATGACTTCACTTCTCATTTGCAGTATGATAAATCCAATATCCTTGTGTTTCAAACTTGACCTGCCCCTCTCTCTTTCTCTCTCTCCGTTTCTCTGCTGTAGTGAGTATTGATGAAGTGGAGTTCCAGTGGAAGTCTCAGTTCCACCGCTGGCTTTCTTACATGCTGGACTGGAAGAATCAATTTAACGACTATGCCTCTGTCAAAAAGCAACAGTGTGAAAACCTTTAATGTCTGACTACATTTCCCCAAAAGCAGCCCTTGCAGTGCACTTCACTACTTCAGAAAGCTTTAGAAAGCCACAGCCCATACGTATAAAAAGAGGAAAGAGCTTCTGTGGTTTCTATATATTCACAACTTGCCTTTTTGCTTCCTCCTTAAGGCCTTTTGTGGTAGAGAACTGCTATTTTTGGAACTCCAAAAATGGGTCCATCTTATCAAGGTACTTGGGTAAGTGTTTTTGCTTGACACAAGAACACGTTTAGGTCATATTTCACTCAAAATAAAATATAACATTATTCTTTGTAAGCAGAAACTGAAGCATGTTTTAGAACCATTCATTTTTTTTATTCCATTGTGACATTTATTTTAATGACAGTTAAGCACGTTTCAACCTCAAATGTAATTATTGTAATTTTTTTTAAGTAATTGTACATCATGGTAGTATTTGTTGTACTACTTGTTAAAAAATATATATCACAGTAATGAGAGTCATCATTAAAACACCCTCAATAGTAAAAGGTCCAGACGTATTATACACATTTCACACGTGTTTTTGTGAGATTCATATCCTTAATGGCCAAGAAAATTAACTTTGATTTGGTTTGGTAATGTGTGTAACTGAGTGCCATACTTTTAAACTATTTATGCAGTCTGATTGTTTAATGTGGAATATTTTTCATGATTTGCTTGAGGCTTGTTCCTTGTTTTGTTGTCAACTGTAAATTTTAATACGTTCCATTCTAATTAATGTAGTTGAGTGAATATATAGAATTAAATATGAATGAACGTGGAAATTCTGCTTTTTATGATGAAATTGAGGATTAATGAAGTGTTTTTAACACAAGGTTTCCTTCAAAGAGTAATACACTGCAGTGTTTACATGGCACATTTGTGGTGCTTTAAGTAATTCTATAATGGAAATAAAGATTAATATTGTTGCAGCAACATGATGCTAATATTACATGATTAGTCACTGTAATAACTGTCTGGGGGGCAGGTTTTTTTTTGTCTCTTTTGTTTCCGTCTTGATGCTAAAAACAGTGCTTCTGTTTTATGGGGGACACTCATCACTGAGGATGTGAACACTATTACTGACAGCTGTTTTTTTTTTCTTCTTCACTAAGTTGGCTTGACACAATGTAATAATCATCTTACTTTCATTCTACTCATAACTTTAGCTATTCCACCTGCCACCGGACAAATATTCTCTTACCTTTAACCAGGGTTTGAATTTAACACTCACCAAACCCATACAAGGCTTTGGAAAAAGTCACTCTCTAATATAAGCTGATAACTTTATTGGAAACTTCAACATAATACATTGCTTATTTTGAATTAAATTGTAAGAATGATCACCTTACTCTTGCAGATATAAATAACATGCTCTATTTAAGGCTTCCGACTACTAAAGGAAACATCTGTCGTGACTCAGGCATCTTCTGATGACGTTTACCTTGTGAAAATTTACATTCAGATGCATATCTGGCATGCCTAAAGCAATTTTCTGGAACTCCATGTGGCAAATATCTCTCTCATTAAGCCTTTCAAAGCAAAAATATGAGAAGCAAAAACACAATGGGGCATCAGGTTGTTGTGACGGGTGCTTTTTCACTGATGGAGGCTGACTCATCTCATGTATGATGCTGCGACACAATGACCTGCTGCGCAAATGTGCAAGCCCAAAAAAAAAAATAATAATAATAATAAAAAAAAACTATATTTGTGCAGCAGATCATTGTCACGGCATTAATATCTAAAAATGAAAAACAAAAAAAAACCGGTGTGGATACTGTCAATCGGAATCACAGATTCTGCTTTTTGAAAGTATGACCAACATAAGAATTTTCACCGGAAAATGTCATCTGAACAAGTAGCTAACATCCACTTTTGTTCTGACCAACTAAGGGAAAAAAAACAAACATTGCAATAAATCGTGATGATTAAATCTAACGATCGCTTATATCATGTCAAACCGTGCAAATTATACTTTGTTTTCAAATTGTTAATGTTAACAACATCAGCATTACGTGACTACATTTAATGTGTATTAGGGCTACCTGTAGTTCAGTTTCCATTTCTGTGCAGTCTAATTTCTAATTGTCATATACCAACAAATTAATGTGGAGTAGAGGTGAATTGCTCCCTCTCATAGCTAGCACAAAATAATTGATATTTACCATAATGCACATAGCAAAACGAGAAAGGCACAACAAAGAAAACTCCGTAACTGTATGAATTAAGCGAACAAGTGTGCTACGGTTACATAATTTAACCATTGAAATGTCTTACCTGTCCAGCAGAAAATAAGCCGTCTCTGCGTCCGTTTTGAACCTCTTCAAAACACGGCGTTCACGCCATCTTTCAAAAGCCCTTTTTATCCTTGTTTTCGCATGGGCCCGGTTGCAGTCTCTCTTTTTCTGTAGCCACTCCGAAAGTCCTAAGTCTTTTGCATTTTACAACGGGTGAATCTCCAGTTGTCACTGGTGATTGTCGTTTGAACCTTTCTGGATCCGCTATCAAATTGATAAGTTTAATTATATCAAGTGCTGTGAGAAAAGGCTGTAAATCTCCACCTCCAACATCCTCACACGCAATATAGCCTACTAGCCGGGACACGTTATTTATGTGTACAGATGTGACGTAATGACGCAAAGATATGATTGAATTTCCCGCGGAAATCCACCAGTACCACTGGAATTAAAAACATTATTACAAGCTTACCGTTGTAAATCGAGCTAAGGTAAGCAGATAGTTTTGAACACTGGCTGGTTATGTACTTGCTCAATTTATTTTGGATAATTTTTAACCCCAAAAAGTTACGGACTGCAGCTTTAATGTTAGTTAATAAAAATATTAAGTATAAAATTAAGTCATTAATTGTTCATGTTAGTTCACTGCATTAAATAATGTTAACAAATACAACTTTTTGATTTTAATAATGTATTAGTAAATGTTGAAATGAACATTAACTATAAGATCAAAGGGTTAGTTCACCCAAAAATGAAAACTCTGCCATTAATTACTCACCCTCATGTCGTTCCAAACCCATAAGACTTTTTCATCTTCGTAACACAAATGACAAACTTTTTGATGAAATCTGAGAGATTTCTGTCCCTCCATTGACAGCTACGCAACTACCACTTTGACGCTTAAAAAAGTTCATAAAGAGATCGAAAACTCATCCATACAAATTGAGTGGTTTAGTCCAAATTTTCTGCAGAGACACGATCGCTTAATATGATGAACAGATTGAATTTAGGCTTCAATTAAGCTCTCAGATTTCATCAAAAAGATCTTCATTTGTGTTCCGAAGATGAACGAAAGTCTTACGGGTTTTGAATGACAAGAGGTAGAGTAATTATTGACAGAATTTTCATTTTTGGGTGAACTATCCCTTTAATAAATGTTGTAGAAGTATTTTGCATTCTTAGTTTATGTTGACTAAAGTAGTTAACTAATGAAACCGTATTGCAAAGTGTTAATCTCAAAGTGTTTGAGATGATTTGAGCTTTGTGACATGACACAGTATTCTGCTGGAAATAGTCATCAGAGGATGGGTACACTGGGGTCATAAAGGGATGGACATGGTCATCAACAATACTCAGGTAAGCTGTGGCGTTTGAAAGATGTTCAAATGCTAAGGGGACACTAAGTGTGCCAAGAAAATATCCCTCACACCACTACCCCACCACAGGCCTGAACCATTGATACAAGGCAGGATGGATCCATGCTTTCATGTTGTTTACGCCAAATTCTGACCCTACCATCTGAATGTTGCAGCAGAAATCGAGACTCGGCAGACCAGGCCGTGTTTTTTTTCCAGTCGTCTTCAGTTTTGGTGAGCCTGCGAATTGTAGCCTCAGTTTTCTGTTCTTACCTGACAGGAGTGTCACAAGTGTGGTGTTCTGCTGCTGTAGCCCATCTGCTCAAGGTTCGACGTGCTGTGCATCCAGAGATGCTCTTCTGCAGACCTTGGTTGTAACAAGTGCTTATTTGAGTTGCTGTTGCCTTTCTATCAGCTCAAACAAGTCTGGCCATTCTCTGACCTCTGGCATCAACAAGGCATTTTCTCCCATTAAACTGCCGCTCACTGGATATTTTCTCTTTTTTGGACCATTCTCTGTAAACCCTAGAGAATTGTGCATGAAAATCTGAAGTTTCTGAAATACAGCTCCTCTGGCACCAACAACCATGCCACGTTCAAAATCACTTCCTTTCCCATTCTGATGCTCAGTTTGAACTTCACCAGATCGTCTTGACCATGTCTACATGCCTAAATGCTTTGAGTTTCTGCCATGTGATTGGCTGATTATATATTTGCATTAATGAGCAGTTGAACAAGTGTACCTAATGAAGTGGCTGGTGAGTGTATTCTTTCTGCATTATAGTCATTTAAATATATGTGCAAGAAATATTGAAAATGAGACGAAGAAATTTTGGATTCAGATTCCTCAATTGAACATTCTTCACAACTTCACATCCTTTTAGTTTTTATTCCTATTTTTTTTTCTTTTTTTTTCTGCCCTATAATGGCCTAGTTACAGTTAAAACTCCTACTCCAACCAACCACCAAACGTTCAATGGAGTTTCATCTATTGTCCCTGCTCTTAAAAGCCTCTCCCTCTTTTTCCTTTTTGATCCCCCTTGATCACCAAGCTGACGTTTTTGCCAAGCCAGCTTAAAGTTTGCAAAGAAACCTTCACGTCTAGTTGCAGATTGTATTTTGATATGTCTGCAGAGCTATTGTGACATCAGCACTCGCATCAAGTGTCACTTCTCACTGTCTGATTATTTAACGATCACAGTGCTGAAATAAATGTATTTATGAAACAAACTAATCTGATCACGTCGTTTTGTGTTGTGTGACGTGTGAGCCATTGCTAGCTTGTGTTTTTGCAGTGTGTCCTTAAACTCGCCCTTCCTGCAGATAATATGAGGAAGCCACAAGCATTTGGCGTGTATAGCGCTGAGGGTTTAATAGTCGAGCAGATGGAGTTTGGGGTCTTAAATGCCATCGTTGTTCATTTATGCACTAATCATTTAAAGACGCTACTTGACTGACCTTTTCTAAAGCATTTGGTTCCAAAGAGTTCCCAAATCAAGACAAAAAAAGCACTGTGTCCTATTAGCAAGTGCCCTTAATTATGAAAATATTTAGCATTTTTAAAAAACGATTGAGAACAGAGTTTTATATGTTATGATATGAATTTTGAAAAGCTGGGACACTATTTTGAAGATTATGAAAAGCAGGGGTGATATTTAGCAGAACTGTTGAGTCTTTCCATTTTGCCAAAGGTTGTTTAGATCTTAGGGATTTATAGACACGTAGGAACGTAGATTCTGTTCCCAACCCTAGTGATATGCCTTACCATCTGCTGTCTTCTAAGGCTGCATCCTGATGGAAATGGATCCTCATAAGTGACCGATTTGAAACACTCTTCATGATCAGGAACTCCAGTAACAGTCACTCTTGTGCCACACAATTAACACTCCTTATGAGAAGTGTGGAAGAGATTCAGCTAACACTCATGTGCCTTCCTGTTCTCTGGGGAAGTTCCTAATTACGGGTTCGGAAGTTATTATGATGTGATGTGCATTCAAGTGATTTTTATTTAAGTGAGTAAAATGGACACTTTGGGCAATTTTATTCAGTATTTCTTCTTTTTCACTTCCTGACAAAGACAGGAAGCTTTTTAGCACTAGTGTGACAAAATGAAGAGCAAAGGATGCATTAGGTGTGTAATTGATGCTTTATCTTAGTGTTTTATCATTCCCGCGTTGCCATAGCAAATTATGGGAATGTTGTTTTGTTACACAAGTGACAAGTGTTAAAATGTGTAATATAATATTTAAAAAAAGGAAATGCTTGATTATGACCAGTTGGCTGCCAGTTATATTCTGCCAGGATTATTTAATTGTCAATTTATACCCCTAGTTTCACAGACAAGGCTTAAGCCTAGTCCCAGACTAAGGGGTCATTTACACGACACCGTTTTCAACTAAAAAGTTTTTATGCGTTTTGGACGTTCATTTACACGACAACGAGTTTTGGGTGCCTGAAAACTCAAACTTTTTCAAAGTGCAAGTTTTTCAAAACGGTCTCTGTGTAAACAACAAAAATGCAAATCTGTGAAAATGACGTCATGCACGTGTATTACATGTTCAGTCACACCACACGCGCAAGCAGTGCGGAGGCAGCGCAGAAGCTGTGCGTATGGAGAGCGGGAGTGTGCTTTCACACTGGCAGCGTTTGTTGCGTGCAGCTGAACCGCGGCTTGTGTACTGCAAATACAGACGAGTATCGTCCATTCTGTCACCTTTTCCGGTGCTCTCCTCCGACCCCTGTATGTGTCGTGCTTTGATTTATGATGGGCAGCATGTATCTGCTGCGAATACGACCGTGTTCCCCTCTGTCCCACACACATATGGATATAACATGCTGTATATAGGTCATTTGCATGATAAAAGTAACCTTAAAGTTAAGATATGCCTCTAGTTTTATTCATTTAAACAGGCCTTTGAAGTTTGGGCAAAAACTTCTGGCAGTGTTGTGTTTTTGTGCATTTTATTTATTTTTTTCACAGCGCTAGGTGTCGTGTGTCATACGCTAGGTGTCATCATAGTTGATTGTGAAACACGGAACACTACATGATTTCATGGTGAAACCATGTATTTTTCATGTTAATCAGGTCAGTTTTGATCAAGAACAATGCACTGTGGCTTTAATTCAGCGTGAGCAGAGCAGCAAAAATAGACTCGGCACCGAAACGATTGCGCCCTGCCACTTCTGCTCTGCTCCTGCGAATCGCTGCCTCTGTGTGCGGTGTGAATGCACTAATCTGTTAACATGGACGGCGGGAAAAAAACGTTCTGCTAACGCGTGCGGTGTTAAACCGGCCTTAGTCTTTTCGTGGATCCGTGTGAATGGGGATCGTTTTGACAATGGTGTCGTCTGTACGCAGGAAGGGAAAAACTTCTTTTAAGAATATCGTTGTCGCATAAACGTAACCTAAAATGCATGTTTGAACTGTTTTAACCCAATGCATGAATGTTTTCCCAAACATTATTACATATTTGGGTCTTTAGCGACCCGGATCTATATCTAACACAGATGGACCTCTACCTGTTGCGATAATATAACTCTCCTGATATTAGAGTAATAATTACAGAAGAATGAAATAAAGCATATTTTGTTACCTTTTGGAGCTTGGAAGGGTTCAGTTTGAGCAGATGTTTTATGCCATCATCACTGTCCTCGTCAGTGCTCATTTCCCAGCACATTCTGCATCTTGCTAATATTTGCCATCTCAAAACTCAAAAATCATTTATCAACATCTTCAGAATCAATATTTTGACCAGATTTTGACCTTCACCAGATCCACCATCAAGTGACAGTGACAGTAATATTTGATTGTGTTCAGTACTTGCTCTGCAGTAAATCGCTGAGCCATTTCATCTTTTGCTGATGATACTTCCTATTCTTTTGTGTTCTGCCTGCGGTAACTATGAGTGAAACAGCACTTCATCATTGTGTATCACACATTGCCACCTAGTGGAATAAAGGTGAATTGCACTTATTCAGTCATCACAGATTCAATTATTGTTGTGCAGAAAAAAATACACTGTTACACCTCGGGTAGTTAGCAACTCTATTTTTTTTTCTTGTTATATTATTCATAATTAATTGATTGAGGAGTACTAAGAAAGTTGATGTCTAACTTTATAAAAATGAATGAGGGGACCCGAGGTATGCGTTTAAGGGTTAACTGAAAACAACTTGCACTGACATATCTTGTTAGTGCCATTGTTTTGTCTCAAGATGCACAACAGGAATGTGTGTTTTTTTTTTTTTTTTTTTTTTTTTTTTTTTTCTTTAAGGCAATTTTATAAAAGCTACTTAAATTTCCTAAATTAACTAAGGCCTAATCCTGGCTTAATCTAAGTCCTGTCTGTAAAACCAGGCCATAAAGTTGTTACTCAATGAAAGATTCCAGGTTCCCCACTTTTAATTGTGCAATTATAATGATGTTCATGTCATAGTACACTCATTAATGACTTGGAAGGCAACATCATAGTTGATTTAATAGATTCTGATGTCAGCATATGGCTGAGACAACAACTGTAAGCTAATACACTGAAATGTACACTGTACTGACAAATAATGGGTGTTTTGTATATTTATTAATTACATTGAACTGTTTAGTATTGAATTAATATATGCTAAAAATCATGTCTAAGTTTGCAGCCCATTAGATTTTGGAACAAAATTGTGTACAAAATGACCATACTGAATGTTATATTAATATTATTCTTTGTCGTATCTGGGCACCGCTCCAACATGTAGCACGATTGCGCTTTGGGCAACCTGAGTTCAAGCCCGGCTCATGGACCTTTCCCAAACCTGTCCCCCTCACTCTCCGACTACTCTATACTATAAACTATTTTCAAACCTGTCCTGGAGCATCCCCAGCACTGCACATTTTGTATGTCTCCCGCATCTAACATACCTGATTACACTCATCAACTCTTTAGTAGAGACTGCAAGACCTGAAGTGGATATGTCAGATAAACACCGTAAAAACAAATTTGTTCAGTTTACCTAATTCAATTGTGCAAACTCGTTGCCTTAATTCAATTAAGTAAGCATAACTTAATTCCATCAAGTTGTTCTTACTTAAACCATTTAAGTTTTGTCAGCTTAATTCTATCTGTGATCTAATGAAGTGTACTCCAAGAGTGCATTGCGGCATGAATAAATTAATTGCTTTGTTTTACTATTTTTGGCTTTATTTTACCATTTTATTTGCTTCTTGTGTCAGTATAACCCCAGTAACGACAGCAAATAAAAATGTAATGGTCTTATTAATAAAAAAAAAATAAAAAAAAATCCTTGTAACCATTGTTGTGGTTTGGATGCTGAATGTTGGAGTCTCAAGCATGATCAATTGCAAGATATTGTCACAAATATAGAGGGATTATATCAACCCAATTAAAAGTTTATGCCATAAGCATAATTTATGCAATAAAATGTTAAAAGATCTTTATTTGACATGAAATATAATTGTTATATATCAATGATTCATTAATTCACAAATATTTTTTATATATGTATATGTATATATATATATATAATATTACTTCCCTTCCTTTGAAATCAAATATGTGATTTCTTGTTGCATCAATAGGAAGATAATTACAATAATATACAGTGGGGAGAACAAGTATTTGATACACTGCCGATTTTGCAGGTTTTCCTACTTACAAACCATGTAGAGGTCTGTAATTTTTATCATAGGTACACTTCAACTGTGAGAGACAGAATCTAAAACAAAAATCCAGAAAATCACATTGTATGATTTTTAAATAATTAATTTGCATTTTATTGCATGACATAAGTATTTGATCAACTACCAACCAGTAAGAATTCCGGCTCTCACAGACCTGTTAGTTTTTCTTTAAGAAGCCCTCCTGTTCTCCACTCATTACCTGTATTAACTGCACCTGTTTGAACTCGTTACCTGTATAAAAGACACCTGTCCACACACTCAATCAAACAGACTCCAACCTCTCCACAATGGCCAAGACCAGAGAGCTGTGTAAGGACATCAGGGATAAAATTGTAGACCTGCACAAGGCTGGGATGGGCTACAGGACAATAGGCAAGCAGCTTGGTGAGAAGGCAACAACTGTTGGCGCAATTATTAGAAAATGGAAGAAGTTCAAGATGACGGTCAATCTCCCTCAGTCTGGGGCACCATGCAAGATCTCACCTCGTGGGGCATCAATGATCATGAGGAAGGTGAGGGATCAGCCCAGAACTACACGGCAGGACCTGGTCAATGACCTGAAGAGAGCTGGGACCACAGTCTCAAAGAAAACCATTAGTAACACACTACGCCGTCATGGATTAAAATCCTGCAGCGCACGCAAGGTCCCCCTGCTCAAGACAGCGCATGTCCAGGCCCGTCTGAAGTTTGCCAATGACCATCTGGATGATCCAGAGGAGGAATGGGAGAAGGTCATGTGGTCTGATGAGACAAAAATAGAGCTTTTTGGTCTAAACTCCACTCGCTGTGTTTGGAGGAAGAAGAAGGATGAGTACAACCCCAAGTGATTTTCTGGATTTTTGTTTTAGATTCCGTCACTCACAGTTGAAGAGTACCTATGATAAAAATTACAGACTTCTACATGCTTTGTAAGTGGGCAAACCTGCAAAATCGGCAGTGTATCAAATACTTGTTCTCCCCACTGTAAATGAAGTTCCAAGTGCCCAACCAAAGGGAACACTAATCACAATAGTGGTGAGAAATTTTAGGAAATCAACATGAAGTAAACATTTATGAAGTAAACTTATGTGACGCTCTCCCAAATTGTTTAGTTGTATTGACAATAACATTGGAAAATTTGTGAATGCAACTAAGGAGAACGATAATTGCAGAAGTGGAGGAAATGAGTGAAAAGTCTATTAAGAATTGCCCCGCCTCTAAAACCTTTCACCCTGCCTGTGTTTTTTTTTTTTTCCCTTGCTTTTGCAAAATGGTACTCAAGCCAGTCAAGCAATGTTAACTTGGGTTTTCTGAGTAACAAAGGCATAGCATGCAAACAGTACAGATTACTAAATCGTTTTAAGTTCAACAAATTATTGGACATTAGTTAAAGTTAACTAAAAAGTGTTAATAAGAACAACTGTAGGATTTTACCAAATACACAAATACACAAAAGATATATATTCCCCCAATTTCATTTTTGTTTATGTCATTTGAATCAGATGTGATTCTTTCATCAGCACAATTCTGATTGACATTCTTTCAATATAGTTTACAATTACATTTTTGAAGTTACCGGCTAATTGGTGAGCCAGTTTTTATTGTCATTTAGACTAAATTTTTTTTTGAACCCGATTATAATAATGAGCAAAGTGTTCAACATATGATCTTCATGACGTCAGTGTGTTCAGAACCGATACAGAATGATTCTCCTCAGCGCATTTCCTCCGTCTGATCAGTCACAAACATACACACACCTGCATCTCCCACCCCTGGAGCAGAAGCACGTTGTGTTTGCAGATTTCCACAGAGACCCGGCACCACACAATACGGACAAAACCACTGCTGTGTTTCTAATTACAGTGTTAATTGCAATCCAAAGTGGGAATGGATTAGGATGGAGTCTCTTTTTCCCCTCCCGTTTTGTTCTAAACATGTCTCTGGAGAAACCACCAGCAATTAGGTCGAGCTTTGGACCTGGTGAAGGAATTAATTTAGTGAATGACTCCCTGTAAAAATGTCTCCATAGGTTGTTTTTGATATACACTACCAGTAAAAAATGTTTGGAATAATTAAGATGTTATGTTTTTGAAAGAAGGCTGCATTTATTTAAATTACAAAATTACAGTATAAAAAAAAAAACAGTAATATTGTGAAATATTATTACAATTTAAAATTAAAGCTGAAAGCAGCGATGATAGGGCCCTCGCACTGGTGCCACAGCCACCCGGTTGCTTTAGGAAAGCAGAGCATGATGGGCAATATGCATTTAAGTAGGTTAATATATAGGAGGACTACATCAAAGTCATTTGTATTTGCAACACTTCCTGCCGCCAGCTGGGGGTGCTATGACTGTAACTACATTTTGGTGTGTAGATGTCTTAAAGCCAGGGGACCGTTCTTCGTACCTCGCTTAATACATCTGAGATGATTTGACAGATCCCAGATCTTTTAATCATGATAACTGATCTCTGGCTAATTTGGTTCTTCAAACAAATTTGCGGATTGGATTAAAATATCTGGATTAAGTTCTCTGAGATTACTGCGCGTTCCTGTGTTCCCTGAAGAGGGCAGATGTATCGATACTCGAAACTACGATCAGCAATGCAGCGATTGGCTGGCAGCAAGACAGCAACGTAATGACATCATATAATTAAAAAGACACCTGGCAAAAAACGTGACGAATTAAAAAAACAAACAAAAAAAAACATGAATTTCTGGATCTTATAAGGAAACAACCAAAACAACATAAAAGTTATAATAGATCAATAAAATTTTTTTTTTTTAAACATGATTCCCAATTATTTACATTCACGATTTTATAGTATTTGTACACCCTTTACATTTTTATTTCAATGTTGTAATTAGCAATTCATTTAATTTTTAATTCAATTTGAAGCGGATTTGTTACATGACAGTATTAATTAAAGTTTCTTAAGGGTCATGATCAAGTTATCTGCATCTCTTGCTCTGCATCAAGCCACTCCCATAATATCCGTCATCACTCAAATTAATGCATGGCTCAGATTACCTGTACAGCGTGTGTGTAAGACTCCAATAAAATTATAAAGTAATTATTCCATCACAAATACATCTCTCAATCAAGTGGCTGTGTCTATATTATTATATACAACATTATGATATTATTTTCAAATACATTTTTATATTATTATTATTATTTAAAATTATTATTGCCCCTGGTTCAGTAATGAACTCTTGTAATAAAGTATCAGTGGCTGGGACAGATTTTAAGTATCACCTCAAGATGCAATCTAATCCTGTTTACATGAAATAAGCCTGCTCCCGAGCAGGTTTGATTTTACGGACCTGTTGCTATGACAGATGACAGAACCGAACAATCCAAGATCATGCCAAATCGTCAACAATCAAATCCAGCTAACTGAGTTAGCGACGTACGAAGAACAGACCCCGGGACTCTTATCAAACACGTGAAGTTTGGTGGACATTGTATGCTTGAGTTACAACATTCTGTTTCATGTTGATAATAGCATGCTTGTGTTGCTAGCATGTTTTAGCATGCTTCTAGCAAGTTCAGCACTCAATGGCACATTTTAGTATGTTGCTAGTAGTGCATCACAGTGTTAAATACGTCACTTCCTGTTGCCAGTAGTTGACGCTATTACTGTAACTGAATATTAATATGTAGATGTGGGCAGGACTCCTATCAAACATGTTAATTTTGGGACAGATTGAACATTGCATGCTTGAGTTACAGCCACTTCCTGTTTCATTGCATTAATGGCATGTTTCAGCACTTAGCTAAGTGTTGCTAGCATGCTTAATATGTTTTTAGCATGTTGCTAACCAATTTAACACTTGCTGACACTTTTTAAAATGTTGCTAGGGGTCCATAACAGTGTTAAATGTCACTTCCTGTTGCCACCAGGTGTCCCTATGACTATTACTGAATATGGGTATGGACGTGTTCAGGACAGAACTCTTATCAAACATATATAGTTTGAGGCAGATTGGACATTGTTTGCCTGAGTTACAGCAACTTCCTGTTTCATGGCAAAACATCGAAATTTGTAAGGCCACCAGGGACAGGCTCTTCGGAGAAAACTCAAGATCTTCGCAATTTAGCTTCGTAAAGGCCTTAAGATAACACTCACCAAATTTGAAGATGATCTGATTACTTTACTGAAATTGTGTAGGAGGCGCTATCGAGCCATTTTGCCACACCTAATTCTGAAACCTAAGTCTGTGTTTTTGTCATGTTTAGGCCCTCAAAAATGCGATTCATTTTGGAGAAGAACAATAAACAGAGCAATTTCAAGAGGGTCCTCACACCTTGGTGCTCGGGCCCTAATAACTGTTTTCCAGTATAATACATTTTAAAATGTAATTTATTCCTGTCATGCAACACTGAATTCTCAGCATAATTTCTCATCTACAGTGTCCCACAATTCTTCAGAAATCATTCTAATATGATCAGCAAAGATGCATTAATTGATCGTAAAAATTACAAAATAATTCTTTTTCACATAAATTCTTTTGAACCATCCATCAAAGAATCCTGAACAAAATGTAGGGTAGAGTGGGGGAAAACGTGCCCCTTAAGGACTGTGTAACTTTTTTCTGTGAAACAAAAGTTAAATGTGTCTAGAATAGTTATCCTAGTTTTTAGTGACAATGACATAAATTATAAACCAAGTATGAAAAATGTCCAGAGTTTTCATGTTATTAGATTTTTAACAAAAATTAAATTTGTACCAAGGGGGCGTTTTACCCCACAGGTGGGGTAAAATGCCCCCACTCTGACAAAGCAATTTGCTTTATACATTTACAGAAAAATCAGAATACAAGCATGTTTTAGCTTAAAATTAAAAAGGCAAGCCAAAATAACAGTAGATAAATATGAATATTTATTAATGAACCATTTTGAAAATCAACCTTTTTGAAAAATATTGTTACCTGATGCTAACTGGCTGGCTAACTAGCTAGCTGATGCTAATGTGAGGTAATTTTTAAATATAAAGTCCAAATATTTTTATTCAACCACCTAGTTAGATTACATTTGATGGAAAAACAAAGAATGTGATGTTCAGAACATGGTAACTACAGTATTTATGATAGTGGGAAGCGATGCTCCCTGGGGGCGTTTTACCCCACAGACTAGGTTTGAAAAAAAAGTTATGTCATTCTGAAAATATAATTATATTTTCCTTAAATAACAAGTACTCACTAACTACAGGCCTTGCTCTTCTCGTATCATATAAAACTGTGATGTTCTGCAAAACAACAAGCTTTAGAACTCTTTTTTTCTTACTGTTAAAAATTATATCACTTAACGTGAAATCCGTTTTCTCTGAGGTACTTCAGCAGTGTAAGCTTCGCGGTGAAACCTTCTACATCACTCTGGTCAACGTAGTCCATAGCAACAACAAAAACGTATCTTGATTTTATCTAGTGGTTATTTTGGGAAAAACAGTAGGGGGGCATTTCCCCCCACTCTACCCTATCACTGTTTCCACAAAAATATTAAGCAGCATAAACTGCTTTCAACATTCACAATAATAAGAACGTTATTTAAAATGAGCACCGAATCAGCATATTAGAAGGATTTCTGAAGGATCATGGTTAAGGTTAGTGGTCTGTCGGATCGCCAACTGTCACTTATGTTGCCTCAAATCACTGTCTCTCACTGAAAATGCATGACTTCCGTTTGCTTTTGTGAGAGGCTCTTCATGCTGTCTGACGTTTGTCCAAGCCAAAGGAGAGCTTTCCTCACCCATGAACCCAACAATCCATTGCACAGACATCGAGATGGATCAGAATAAAGCGGGAAAAGAAAATACTGCAGAAATGCCATGGCAACGTACATTAAAAGCTGACCTCCACTGTCACAGGCCATTCAATGTCACATCAAATGAAAGATACACATCAACTGAAAGAAAGCGACGGGTTTATCTTCAGCTTCAGCCAAGCTGGGATGTGGAAACATATGGCGCTGGAGAAAAAGAAATCAGGAGGACTCTAATGTGATTGTTTAAGGTACATTGAACAACTTGTGGCAATTCTCTCAGCTCATGTATTTATTCATTCAGTGTCTGTTCTTCACTTGGTGATAATTGTTTGAATTGGTACAGCAAATGTTATTGCTTTTGTGTACGTAGGGAGATTAATTCATGCGGTGTTCCCCTATGTATGAGTGGGTGTCTTATAACTCTCTCCGGCTCGGTTTACTTTTTTCTTTCAGTTTGTCTTTTACTATTTGTGTCTCTCTCTCACTCTCATTTTCTGATTTCTAAAGCATATGAATGTTGTATTAGAAAGAGCTGTAGGCCAAAACTAGGCCAAGGAGCTGCATAGATTGGTTGGTATGATGGTATCAACCATTAGTAATTCTGCAACTATAGTCGATATATTTGCACAGCTGTGGGCTGGGTAGCACTGCATTATTTTTTTTTTTACAGAGTACAGAGCAGGATGAGGAAAAACTTAATATTAGGGTGTTGTTGTTTGGCAAAATGCAAAACAAGCGGTGTTTAGTTGTTTATGGCAGCCAAGCAGCTTCACAACTTTGCATTATTATTCTAGAATGTTTTCTAATGTGGCTCATCCATTCTGAATTTAGAGTCAGAACTGTCTGTTTTAAAATATTACTTGTAATGTTTTGGGCCTTTTGTTTTTTACTCAATTCTTTTGTGAATCTGTTTTTGCACTTATTAGCCAGCGCATGTCCAGGCCCATCTGAAGTTTGCCAATGACCATCTGGATGATCCAGAGGAATGGGAGATGGGAGAAGGTCATGTGGTCTGATGAGACAAAAATAGAGCTTTTTGGTCTAAACTCCACTCGCCGTGTTTGGAGGAAGAAGAAGGATGAGTACAACCCCAAGAACACCATCCCAACCGTGAAGCATGGAGGTGGAAACATCATTCTTTGGGGATGCTTTTCTGCAAAGGGGACAGGACGACTGCACCGTATTGAGGGGAGGATGGATGGGGCCATGTATCGCGAGCTCTTGGCCAACAACCTCCTTCCCTCAGTAAGAGCATTGAAGATGGGTCGTGGCTGGGTCTTCCAGCATGACAACGACCTGAAACACACAGCCAGGGCAACTAAGGAGTGGCTCCGTAAGAAGCATCTCAAGGTCCTGGAGTGGCCTAGCCAGTCTCCAGACCTGAACCCAATAGAAAATCTTTGGAGGGAGCTGAAAGTCCGTATTGCCCAGCAACAGCCCTGAAACCTGAAGGATCTGGAGAAGGTCTGTATGGAGGAGTGGGCCAAAATCCCTGCTGCAGTGTGTGCAAACCTGGTCAAGAACTACAGGAAACGTATGATCTCTGTAATTGCAAACAAAGGTTTCTGTACCAAATATTAAGTTCTGCTTTTCTGATGTATCAAATACTTATGTCATGCAATCAAATGCAAATTAATTACTTAAAAATCATACGATGTGATTTTCTGGATTTTTGTTTTAGATTCCGTCACTCACAGTTGAAGAGTACCTATGATAAAAATTACAGACTTCTACATGCTTTGTAAGTGGGCAAACCTGCAAAATCGGCAGTGTATCAAATACTTGTTCTCCCCACTGTAGGTAGTCGGTAGGTTATCTGCTTAATTTAAAAAAAAAAAAAAAAAAAAAAAAATTTAGGAGTACATTAGAATATAGATGACCTCAAAGCCTAATAGACATGGGCTAAAACCCACAAAACTTTAGTTCATTTTAAACTTCACTAGTTTTGTTGTATTGTGAAGTATTGTTGTTTTACTTGCATGATGAACAGGTTAGAGAGAGAGGGTAAGATGGCCTTGAGACCCTAAATTTTGTTTTTGATTATGACAAATTATGATATGACCCTTGTAGTGTTGCATATATTGATCATCTCATGAGATGAGGCATCCCTATAATCTGTGCACTTTGATTGACTGACTCTGATCTTCACTTCATTAAACCCATTAGCAAACACGCATGTGCTGTAACACTCCGGATGAAGCTCACACATTTGCAGGCTCACACATACATTGACAGAAGAGATAATGCACGGATTATAAGTAGAATTCCAGCTTTCCCCTCATGGAACTCGTCCTAGGAAGAAGACGGTAGAGGAGAAATGGCTGGTAATCAGGGAGGAGGAGTGTAGGCAGTGATTGTGGAAGCGGAGAGGAGAGAGTCCTCCTCGGCGGGCCGCGCACCTCATCATTTGCAGGGCAGCGTTGAGCGCTTGGGGGTCTTGCTGAAGGACCCGTATGATTGGGTTGATGAGAGGGTTTTGTTGCGCTGGAGAGGCGGCGTGCCACTGCCAGCTGTAAGAAAGATTATCGCCCATAACTGCCTTCCCACACACTCGCACGAGTGTTTCAGAGTATTAAGGGATGCTGATTCAGAGATGGTGAGGTGAAGAGTAGTAGTGCATTGTACTACAGGAATATTTAAGGACTTAATTGTGTCATTTTTAATGTTAAAATGGTTCAGCAGCCAAACATGTCATTTTCTGACTTTGTCTATTCGTTGGCCCTTAATTATATGGCCCTTTTATGTTTAAATGTCATATTTAAATATCTGTTCTTTACTCTGGTGTCGATTTTTTTTTTATGCATCATATAGACATACTTGAGGTTTTTTTTTTTTTTTTTTTTATATTGGGACAAAAAATATCTCAAGTGAAAAATACAAGTGATAAACTGTACTCAAGTTTCTTCAACCTTGTTTTCATTCACTTCAAATTTAATATGGTTCTACCCTGACTAAAATTCCTTGTTTGTTCCATACTCAACATTTGTTGAGTTAGAAGTTAATATCAGTAAGAATCAGAAGCAGAAAGAGCTTTATTGCCAAGTGTGCTTGCACACACAAGGAATTTTTCTTGGCACTGAAGCTTCCAGTGCAAAAATACAACAACAACAGGCATAGTAATACAAATGTAAGAATAAAAAAATAAAAGTATAAAGACACAGTTAGGTTGAATCATAACATATTTACAGATTATGAGCATATTTAGAGTATTATGAATAATATGAATAAATATAAACTGAATTTACAAAGATATTGCACTAAGCAGCTGCGTATTTCACTTACAGGCATATGCCCTGGAAGGCATTTAACTGTGTAAGAGGGTAGCAGCCTTGTGGGAAGAAACTGTTCCTGTGCCTAAATGTTCTAGTGCCCAGTGACCTGAATCGCCGTCCAGACGGCAACAGTTCAAACAGGTGGTGTCCAGAGTGAGTGGAGTGATGATTTTACCTGCCCTCTTCCTCACTCTGGAGGAGTTACAGGTCTTTGAGGGTGGGCAGGGGAGCACTAATAATCCTCTCAGCATTCCGGACTGTCCGTTGTAGTCTTCTTATGTCTGATTTAGTAGCTGAACCAAACCAGACAGTTATAGAAGTGCGTAGAACAGACTGAATGATGGCTGATTAGAACTGTGTCAGCAGCTCCTGTGGCTGGTTGGACTTCCTCAGCTGGCGAAGAAAGTACAACCTCTGCTGAGCCTTTTTCACACAATTGAGTCAATGTGATTGTCTCATTTTAGGTCCTGAGAGATGGTAGAGCCCAGGAACCTAAATGACTCCACTGCTGCCACAATGCGGTCTATGATGGTGAGTGGGGGGAGTGCTGGGGTTTTCCTCCTGAAGTCCACTATCATCTCATTGGGTTGCAATGTCTTAGCAACCACTCCAAAACCCAGGCAACCACTCCAGCATCATGGTTGTGACTAAAATTGTGTTATTTTGGGGGTAAAACTTTACTATAAGTCTATTCCTATTCCGTTGGTTAACATTAGTTAATGCGTTAACTAACAATGAGCAATTAATTTGTTAAAGTATTAGCAATTAACAATTGTTAGTTCAAGTTAGCTCGGTTCTGTTTAATAATAACAGATAGATGTTTAATAATGTATTAAATGTTGAAATTAACATTTAACTAAGATTAATATATGCTTTGAAAGATTTTTTATTTTTTTTTTGTAGTTAACCCTTAAATACATGAATGTTTCGCCAATCTTTATTACATATTCGGGTCTTTAGCGACCCGGATCTATATCTAACACAGATGGACCTCTGCCTGTCGTGATAATATAAAACTCTCCTGATATTAGAGTAACAATTATAGAAGAATAACATAATGCATATTTCGTTACCTTTTGGAGCTTGGAAGGGTTCAGTTTGAGCAGATGTTTTATGCCATCATCACTGTCCTCATCAGAGCTCATTTCCCAGTACATTCAGCATCTGGCTCATATTCATGATAATTTTCAAAATCAATATATTATGATTGCTGACAGCTTCTTCAACAGATCCACCATCAAGTGACAGTAACACTAATATTTGATTGCGTGCAGTACTTGCTCTGCTGTAAATCGCTGAGCCATTTCAAGTTTTGCTGATGATACTTCCTATTCTTTTGTTTTCTGCCTGCGGTAACTATGAATGAAACATCACGTCATCATTGTGTATCACAAATTGCCACCTTGTGGAATAAAGATGAATTGCACTTATTCAGTCATCAAAGATTCAATTATTGTTGTGCTGGAAAAAAAAAATATATACTTACACTGTTACACACCTCGGGTCATTAGCGACCCTATACAATTTTTACAAAAAATGAATGGGAAAACAGGCTTTCTATTATAATTTTATAAAAAAAATGTTGTTATATTGTTAATAATGAATTGAGGAATACTAAGAAGGTTGATGTCTAACTAACTTTTTCGCTCGCAAAACCTTTGCATTCCCTTGCAAAAACATTTGCGTTCGCTCGCAAATGTTGAACGAGTAAACACAAAGTTTCTTGGGGGAACGCAAAACTTTTTCGAGAGAATGCAGAAGCATTGCCACATAATTTTTCCTCCCATCTCATCTTTTTTCTTCACCATGTCCTTTTAGGGGCTCCGTTGCATCCCTATAAACCAAGAGGTATTGGAAGTCTAACAGATAAACATTAAATACATTGCAAAAGTACAACCTTATTGCTTTAGCATGTGTTAGCATGAGATTGGTTGAATCATTTGCCAACCCTCTTATGTATATCCCATAAATCATTTCATAACCAGGTAAAAATTAAACCTGATTACTTTCTTTTTTGATTGTATGTAGCTTTTCATTTCTACTCTAAACCCCTACGGCTTGCTTGCCTGCTCAACTTCCATTATAAATGCAATACTGTGCAATTTTTTTGTTAATTTTCTCATACTAGTCAAAATAATTTCTATGAAACTGGCAGCAACAGTGGCAAAGAGCTTTTTTTTGTTTGTTTTTTTAAACTTGGACTATTTCTTTAAATTCTAACTGTAGTTTGTGCAGTTTAAAGAGCGTATAAAGGATGTATACAGGTGACAGTGCATATGTCATTGTGTTTTTTCATATTTAATTTATGCACTGTCATTCGTTCCTTGCTTATGACTTCTGACACAAATACATTGTATTGACTATTCTGTCGTGCTATTTATCAGGTCAAGGTAAGGTCATCTGCAACTGTCAAATCACCATATCCACCCACTGTAAATGTTTTTCTTAACATCCAATATCTTGCATACATAAAATAAAGCAAGCGATGAACACAATAAACAGAAGAAGAGAGATGAGGGCCAGCTCGTAGGATTGTGATTGTCATGCTGTGATTCATTTCATTTACTGTAATGGAAAACATCCACAGGTCTGAGGGTGTCTATTATTTTTTTAGCGGGTTCTTTCAGGTAACTGGATAACTTAGGAAGCGTGAAAACTATCGGGGGTCTGTGCTCAGGTAAACGACTGCAGCAGACGATGAACTCTTTCGCTCGGCCCGCGATGCAAGGCCACTGTGACCAGAACTGCATGAAATTTTGTTTGAAAGGCAAGGTGAGGAGAGGACAGGATGAGGGGGTGTCACTGAATGAATACATTAATTATCGTGCGCACAAGGGAGTGATTAAAAATGGTTCGGTGAGTGAAAAAATGTAAATTAAAGAAATGAAACCTGTGATTTTCTCTTTCATGTGAGGAAAGAGCAGTTTTAAAATGAAATTGCTGCAGCAGGAGGGACTCCCTCAGTCTATGCCTTCATGTGAGTGAGCAGCTGTGTGGCCTACCTGTAAATGCGTGTTTTTTTTGTTTTTTTTTGCTAGGTGACTTCAGCTGATGTCTGGAAATCAAGGACTGTGGATTAAGTTAACCCAGTTAACTCGTGCAGTTCTGGTAAATGCATATGCCCCTTGTTCCCCATCTGACTGCACTAGATGCAACAATACGTTTGCTGTACAGTCAGGCGCTGTAAGTAACAATCCCATTCATTTTCTCCGTACAGAAACTTATTCTAATTCTGTAACAACCTTTCACACAGACCTAACATGAGAAATGGTTTATGCTTTTTTATAAGAATCGTCCAGCATTATTTTATTTTTATTTTTTAAACAATCATATTTAATAATCAAATTCCAGGTGAAGTACTACACTACTCATAGGCTGCGTTCCACTCAAAAAATGTTATGCCCTTCACACGCTAACTTCCCTCCATCTCAAATGTGCGTCATTGCTTACGTTGGACAAGTGCCCACTACTAGCGGAACTTGTGAATAAGGTTTAAATGGAATGCACTAATGCTGTCTTCACGTGCTACCGGAAATTTCATAATTCCCGTGATTACAAGCTTGTTGCATTCAAGTGCTTTGTTGTCAGAATGAACAGGAATCATGAAGGACACCAGGTTTATTCTTGCCTAGTCTCAACCTCAGACGTCATGCCCACAGACCGTTGGCTGAACTTCTGATGCATATCTGGAAATACTTCAGGAGTTTCGAAGTCGTCGTCTGATTGGTTGAATTCTATAGGATGTCCGTGAGACGTGTGTGTTGCGTTCTTTAACGGTTCGCCTGGAAACAAATGCTGTGACGCCAAACCCCCTTGTTGAAGAAGAACGCCATCGTTTTTACAACTGTGACAATGAGCGCTTACTATGATCAACTAAATGCTGGATTTTCATAGGGCTGTAATCAACCAAAGAAAATCTTGGTCGACTGAAGTCCTGAAATTTTAGACTAAAAATCGACTAAAAATGACGTTAGGAAAAAAAACGTTAAATTAATTAGCTGCGCACTGTGCGCAGTACTTGGTAGCCTTGTTGTCTGCCTAAATGAATTATAAATAAACATAAAAAACTAGTAGGCTATTTGCAGTATATTAAATCGTTTTTGACCTGATTATTTTGCACTGAAATGAGTCTGACACACGAGTCTGTCAGCTCTGACAGCGTTGCGTCACGTGCACCTGCGCAATATTATAGCCTATGATTTCCGAAAATATAGTACTATGTTGTCAACTAGTGATATCATCACAAGAACTTTTGAGGAATATGCAACATAATTTAGACAATTGTTTTTGTCATATGTATTATAATAACTGACACTATCATTTCAGCCGCTCTGTGCAGCTCGAACATAGGAGCTCAGCTCAGCTTCGCGGCTGAGACACGAATAGACTATTAACTTAAAGCTTTTACTCTTAAACACAAAAGGCACGTCCACTTTAATAAAAAAGGAATATTTATTAAACAAGCCAGATCAAGGGCAGAAACTAAATAAAGTGCATAACTGAAAAATAAAGCATAGGCTCAAAACTAATACAAACAGTGGGCACAGCGCATCGCGCATTAGGCTCCAAATAAAAAATAAAATAAGTTATAAAACGATTATTACACTAAAACATTGAAATATGGCAATTCTGATATGTTCATATAGCCTACTCAAAACAGACGGGGCAACCTAACGCAGACAAGTTAGCTTACCGTTTTTAGGTGATGTGACGTTTGTCGTCAATCTGTGATATGCAAACTGTTGCTTGCAAAATTTGCATTCGACTTTTTTCCCATTTTCTATTTTAAAAAAATGCTGCCACACTGCCGATGTCTTTGTTGACATAGTAGAAGAGGACTGACTAGGAGAACGCTCTCACAATTAAATAAATAATATACAGCAAAGTAGCCTACTTCAATCTGTCTCTCTTCTCCAGTGGGTTGGGCTAATCCAAAAGAAGTGAAAACAAGGGTGGTGTTCTGAAGACAGACTGTTACCTGTGAAACAGGGGTGCTCTGAAAACACCCCCATTAGCAATTAGTGCTTTCCACCTGATGAAATGAACGCGGCAAAACTGATGAAATGAACGCGGCAAAACTAATGAAATGAACGCGGCAAAAAATCGACCAGTCGGAATTTTGGTCGAGCCAGAACGTATCGACTAATAATCGACTAATCGACTGGGAGATTACAGCCCTAGATTTTCAAAAGTATGTGAAGTTCGCGGCTCCATTGTTGCAGTAAACTTGCACAACGTTCTTGAATGAATAATTTATAGATGCACGACGGTCTGTTATTGCAGGGACATCGACTTTACATTTTCACGCCCCTAAACATGACGCGGAACAATGCGAACTGTGATTGGTTGTGTTACATGTCAGTCAAATGTCCTCTTGGGCGGTCCTTGGTCCTTGAAATGGTCCTTGGTCCTTGGTCCTTGAAAGCTGTGAAAGAGTCCAGACCTACTGCCGTCAGTCTGAAGGTCTGGCTACGCAAGACTAATTATTGCCTAATTCTAGGGAAAATCTTATTAAAACCAAAATGATATGTAGTGTCACATGCACTGACAACCATATAAACATTTACGATGCCATCCAGATCTGCTTTCTGCCGATTCTGTAATTTCAGTCAAATGCAGGCTATTTTTGCTGTGTATAAAACATACAATTCGCTTCAAATGATTACGTGTATGTAAATATGCACTACATTAATGACAAGACGAGACAATCTAGCTGTTGCTAGCTGGGGAAAAAACTAATAAATCATACCTGTCACAGCAGGAGTTCTCCCCACCACCATGTTTAAAGTTTATGGTACGCCCATCTCGGGAATTTGGGTATCAAAATTATTTCCGAACTTCACAGTGGTAAACACGACATCAGAGGGCATTCATGTGCAATTTTTACCTAAGAAACTCCGATAATTCAGATAGCACAGGAAGGCAGCATAAGCACTTGGAATTCACTATGGAGCTGATTTATTTTTTAAACCACTTTTTTACTTATGAATTTGTTTTATGCACCATTCTATATGCATATAAGTTGTTGGAGAAAATATATAAAATCCTATAGGTATATGAGCTGTTGGAGAAAAATAAAAATTACACAAATGAAAAATATATCAATAGTATAAACTTTGACTGAACATAAGCGACAAGTATTATGCGATAACATATTATACACTATTATGCTATTAATTCTCAAAATAATTAATATGTCATATACTACAGTTAAGCGTGATCTACTGTTACATCACAATTGAGTGAATTGTGGGATATAGACCTGCTTGAAGTGTACATTGGAGTAGACTCGCTCCTTCGATTAAAATCGAGGGGACGAGGGTCTATCCACATAAACTTCCCTCGTCTACTTGACAAAGTGGAACTCACTTGCTTAGGGAAGTTTGCGAGTGTATGTCTAAAAAGGGAAGCGGAACGCACCCATAATCCTAAAGAAAAAAGATAAATGGGAGAAATAGTAAGAGTATTTATTAGGCTAATAATAATAACTTTTTGTGTTTAAAATGTATTGTTGCATTGTTGTTGTACTACTAAACAATAAAAATAAAACAATAGCTTTATGTTGTACCATTTTTTTAATTACGTCATCTTCTGTTTCATCAATACAATATCAATGCAAATTCTTCATGTACTTAATGTTGTCTTTTTCTTTGATTTAATAAGTACTGTTTTTGCTTAAAATCAAAGTGTGTCATGTTGTGATACATCTCAGAGTTGATTATAGCTTTGAACTCTTTATTGAGATTTGTTTTTAATCCCTTTGGAGAAAAAATGAATGGTACAAAATTACATTTATCATTTGCACTCTATAGTGTTTATAGTGTTTTTCTTTATGCTATAAAAAAGGTTTATTTCAGAAAAACAATTAAGAAATGTGCAGCTCATATTTCAACTTACAATTAACCTTAATTTGTCAGCTGCTAACACACACAAACATACATTTGAAAGTATGCTCGTACTATATTTCTGTAAAAAGTAATGCCATTTGATTTGATATTTTTTATGATTAATTTTTAAAAATGGCTAATATGTCCCAATACTTGTATATTTTGAAATGTTTACTCTGCAAAATCGTTTGATCAAGGCTGTTGTTGGTGTGGGAAGTGCATCATGTGCAGTTTTAAACTGACATACAGCTTCCTCTCTGCCAATCCTTCTCTTTCTCTAGGGCTTATGTATTCCTAAACCAGCCTCAGCATCAACCCCATCTCTCTTTCGTTCTTATTCACTCTCTTTCTCTCACGCACACACCTCATCCGTCACTCATCACCAGCTATCGCCTCCGCCCCCATCTGACGTATTTTATGGAGAGACACTAATCTCTAATCAGCTTAAATGCGTTTTTGCATCAAAATATTTAATCAGCGTTTTTGAAAGGGGTGAATTTGCGGCGCAGAGAGCAGGAGAAGGCTCAGGATATTGGTTTAAGCTCGGACCTGAGATTTCCTTTGATTCTCTTTGATGTCTTTTCAAATTTTGCTGAGATCTCTGTCCTAGTTTCATGCTATGTCATTGAATGGAAGCCATGGAATCATGTGCTGCTGCACTTTATATAATTGCTATATATATATATATACATACATACACTATATTGCCAAAAGTATTGGGACATCCCTCCTAATCATTGAATTCAAGTGTTCCAATCATTTCCATGGCCAAAGGTGTATAAAATCAAGCATCTAGGCATGCAGACTGCTTCTACAAACATGTGTGAAAGAATGGGTCTCTCTCAGGAGCTCAGTGAGTTCAAGCGTGGTACCGTGATAGGTTGCCACCTGTGCAATAAATCCATTTGTGAAATTTCCTCATTACTAAATATTCAGCAGTCAACTGTTAGTGGTATTATAACAAAGTGGAAGCAATTGGGAACAACAGCAACTAAAATCACGTAACACGTAAAATCACAGAGCAGGGTCAGCCCATGCTGAGGCGCACAGTGTGCAGAAGTCGCCAACTTTCTGCAGAGTCAATAGCTACAGACCTCCAAACTTTGTGTGGCCTTCAGATTAGCTCAAGAACAGTGCGTAGAGAGCTTCATGGAATGGGTTTCCATGGCCGAACAGCTGCATCCAAGCCTTACATCACCAAGTACAATGCAAAGTGTCAGATGCAGTGGTGTAAAGCACGCCGCCACTGGACTCTAGAGCAGTGGAGACGTGTTCTCTGGAGTGACGAATCACGCTTCTCTGTCTGGCAATCTGATGGACGAGTCTGGGTTTGGCGGTTGCCAGGAGAATGGTACTTGCCTGACTGCATTGTGCCAAGTGTAAAGTTTGGTTGAGAGGGATTATGGTGTGGGGTTGTTTTTCAGGGGTTGGGCTTGCCCCTTAGTTCCAGTGAAAGGAACACTTAATGTTTCAGCATACCAAGACATTTTGGACAATTTCATGCTCCCAACTTTGTGGGAACAGTTTGGAGATGGCCCCTTCCTGTTCTAACATGACTGCACACCAGTGCACAAAGCAAGGTCCATAAAGACATGGATGAGTGAGTCTGGTGTGGAGGAACTTGACTGGCCTGCACAGAGTCCTGACCCTAACCCGATAGAACACCTTTGGGATGAATTAGAGCGGAGACTGCGAGCCAGGCCTTCTTGTCCAACATCAGCGCCTGACCTCACAAATGCGCTTCTAAAAGAATGGTAAAAAAAATCCCATAAACACACTCCTAAACCTTGTGGAAAGCCTTTGAAGCTGTTATAGCTGCAAAGGGTGGGCCAACTCCATTTTAAACCCTTCTTAACCCTTCCATTTTAAATGGATTAAGAATGGGATGTCTTTAAAGTTCATGTGCATGTAAAGGCAGGAGTCCCAAAACTTTTGGCAATATAGTGTGTATATATAGTCATGTGAAAAAGAAAGGACACCCTATAGAATTTTATGGTTTTAGGTATCAGAACACATAGCAGGTCTTAAAATGGGGTAAATACAACCTCAACAACAAATGACATATTACATCGTGTCATTATTTATTTAACATAAATAAAGCCAAAATGAAAAAAGCCATGGGTGACAAACTAAGTACACCATATGATTCAATTGCTTGTACAGCCACTTTTAGAAGCAATAAGTTGAAGGAATCATTTTCTGTATGACAGTATCAGTCTCTTGCATCGTTCTGGAGGAATTTTGGCCCACTCTTCTTTATACCGTTGCTTAAGTTCATTGAGGTTTGCAGGCATTTGTTTATGCACAGCTCACTTAAGGTCCCGCCGCAACATTTCAGTCAGGTTGAGGTCTGGACTTTGACTGGGCCAGTGCAACACCTTAATTCTTTTCTTTTTCAGGCATTCTGTTGTAGATTTGCTGGTGTGCTTGGGATCATTGTACTGTTGCATGGCCCAGTTTCGGTCAAGCTTTAGATGTCGGAAAGATGATCTCGCATTTGACTCTAAAATACTTTGGTATACAGAGGAGTTCATGGTTGACTCAGTGACTCCAAGATGCCCAGGTACTTCTGGCTTTGTAAGCTCCACCCGTCAGCCCAACGACGGAATCCAACAGTGTGGTTGAAGGAATTCTGCGTGTCCCTGTAAAAACTCAAATAGGACAAAAGAACAATAAACATTTAGCACCCAACTATTTATACAGATTTTTGTTGAACCTTTTCTCGTGCCCAAATGGTCACGCCTAGCTTTGGGGGATGAAAGCAAATGGTTATAAAAAATCTTTATTGAGGCATCTCCCACACCAGAAGAACAAGCTTTGTTTTCTTTATTCTGACTTGTTCTATTGATGTGGGAACGAAACCTCATTACCAGTCGCACCAGAAGTATTTATGTTGACCACAAATAAACAGCTTGAGGCAGTATCTGTGATATTTGCATGATTGTCTGGGACCTGAGGGGAAAGAGAGGGTGAGAGGGGGTCTTGTGTTTTCTTGTAGATCTCCTCTTCAGATGGGTGAAGTTTATTGTTTTATTGCAGGTTAGATTTCTTGAGTACAGTCTTAGGAGAAATCCATTCTTACAGGTGCACAACAAGCCAAAAATCATCAACCCTCCATCAGCATGATGGACAGTTGGTATGAGGTGTTTATGCTGATATATGCTGTGTTTATTTTTTACCAAATGTGGCGCTGTGCAGTATTGTCAAACATCTCCACTTTGGTCTCATCCGTCCAAAGGACATTGTTCCAGAAGTCTTATGGTTTGTTCAGATGCAACTTTGCAAACCTAAGCCGTGCTGCCATGTTCTTTTTAGAGAGAAGAAGCTTTCTCCTGGCAACCCTTCCAAGCATGCCATACTTGTCCCATCTTTTTCTAATTGTACTGCCACAAACCTTAACATTTAACATGCTGACTGAGGCCTGTAGAGTCTGAGGTGTAGTTTGTGGGTGTTTTGCGATTTCTCTGAGCATTGCACAGTCTGACCTTGGGGTAAATTTGCTGGGACGTCCACTCCTGGGAAAATTGGCAACTGTCTTGAATGTTTTCCATAATGAATAATCTTCCTTACCATAGAATGATGGACTTCAAATTGTTTGGAAATGGCCGTACAACCCTTCCCAGATTGATGGCAGCAACAATTGCCTTTCTAAGATCATTGCTGATGTCTTTTCTCCTTGGCATTGTGTTAACATACCTGAAGGCTCCAGACCAGCAAACTGCCAAAACTTTTGCTTTTATAGAGTTGCCCACACTTGCTGATGATCAATTAATCAAAGACATTTGATTAGCAGTGCCTGAATGCTACTTACCATCTTAATTGCTATGGAAGCAGTAAGGGTGTACTTAGTTTGTCACCCATGGCTTTTCCATGTTAATGATTTACATGTGAAAACTTTTTAATAAAATAGCAATATATATATATATATATATATATATATAGTGACGAATTTAGGGAGAGGAAAAATATTCCAAAACTTTCTGAAAATACGGGAATATGAGAACTAACTGCACAGTTACTAGAAATGTGTACCTTGGATATTATACAATTTGCATACATACAAATTTTTTTATGTATGACAAAGATGCTATGATGATATATATATATATATATACACACACCGATCAGGTGTAACATTATGACCAACTTCTTAATATTGTTTGTCCCCATTTTGCTGCCAAAACCGCTCTGACCTGTTGAGGCATGGACTCCACTGGACCCCTGAAGGTGTGCTGTGGTATCTGGCACCAAGATGTTAGCAGCAGGTCCTGTAAGTTGTGAGGTGGGGCCTCCATGGATCGGACTTGTTTGTTCAGCACATCCCACAGATGTCGATTGGATTGAGATCTGGGGAATTTGGAGGCCAAGTCAACACCTCAAACTCGTTGTTGTGCTCCTCAAACCATTCCTGAACCATTTTTGCTTTGTGGCAGGGCGCATTATCCTGCTGAAAGAGGCCACAGGGAATACCGTTTCCATGAAAGGGTGTAGATGGTCTGCAACAATGCTTAGGTAGGTGGTACGTGTCAACGTAACATCCACATGGATGGCAGGACCCAAGGTTTCCCAGCAGAACATTGCTCAAAGCATCACACTGCCTCCGCCAGCTTGCCTTCTTCCCATAGTGCATCCTGGTACCATGTGTTTCCCAGGTAAGCAACGCACACGCACCCGGCCATCCACGTGACGTAAAAGAAAACGTGATTCATCAGACCAGACCACCTTCTTACATTGCTCCGTGGTCTATTTCTGCCTGCTATGCAGCCCCATATGCAACAAACTGCAATGCACTGTGTATTCTGACACCTTTCTATCAGAACCAGCATTAACTTCTTGAGCAATTTGAGCTACAGTAGCTCGTCTGTTTGATCCGACCACACAGGCCAGCCTTCTCTCCCCACGTGCATCAGTGAGCCTTGGCCACCCATGACCCTGTCGCCGATTCACCACTGTTCCTCCCTTGGACCACTTTTGATAGATACTAACCACTGCAGACCGGGAACACTCCACAAGAGCTGCGGTTTTGGAGATGCTCTGACCCAGTCTTCTTGCCATCACAATTTGGCCCTTGTCAAACTCGCTCAAATCCTTATGCTTGTCCATTTTTCCTGGTTCTAACACATCAACTATGAGGACAAAATGTTCACTTGCTGCCTAATGTATCCCACCCACTAACAGGTGCCGTGATGAAGAGATAATCAGTGTTATTCACTTCACCAGTCACCATAATGTTATGCCTGATCGGTGTATATATATATACATATTTACTGTCATGTTTGATCAGTTTAATTCTTGCTCAATAAAATTATCTTTAAAAAATGCTTACTGATGCCAAACTTTTGAACGATATTAGTGTATTTCCAATGCTCAATGAGTAATTTCAGTTAATCTGTGTTTTATAAACATAAAATGCACTGAGTAATTTAACCATTTTCAATAAAGTCTATTTTTCTCAGCAATAGCGCCACATTATAGATATATGTGACTACGGTAACTCATAGCACCTCCAAAGACCCTCATTAACTGAACGTATACACACACACACACACACACACACACACACACACACACACACACACATAAATGTAATTCTTCGCATGGAAACTCAGTCTGCTGCGTTACAGTGATGTGAGTCTGATCAATGTCATAGGGAAGGGTCTGCAGTTGCAGTCTCATGATATTAATCCAATGCAATATGCAATTAAATAGATTAATAAATAAACAAAAGCTGCATCGCTAGAGGCGGATCTATTGTAATTGGATTGGGGTTGGACTAAATGGAATTGTATAGGACTCTGAAGGTCATAGTGGCCTGGCTGGTGATGGGAAATGGTCTTCAGATGGATGTTAACCAAACTAAAAATGACTGTTGTTTACATAGACCTCTACACCAGTAGTCCAAAACTGGATTTACTTTAGTACTATAAATAGTTTTAGTACTGTGTTGGGTCACCGCTCAATGCCCAGTGTAAAATATGGGTCCTAAAGGAACAAAAATGTCCTTAAACATCAAACATAATTCAATTACCATAACAATTGGGGGAAATTATCATAAAATGCAAGCAAAATTATGGCAGTTGACATTTTTATTTAATTGCATTTCACAATGATTTAATTGCATTTTCTCCCTTCCTGCCTAGACCTGCAACTCATTTTTGGGTTGTGTGACCCACCAATTAAAAACCAGTGATCTACCAGGTGTGTTACTGTTCATACAGCTAGTAATAAGGTTGAAAATTGCATTGAATTGTGATTTGTGTTTTGGAACATGTGCTTGTGTAGTTAGAAGCATTATTTACATAATTTCCAATAATGTTCACAAGCTATTATCTTTTTTTTTTTTTTTTTTTTTTGTATGGTGTACCTAACTAGTGAAGTATTGCTTTGTTCTGTCAAGAGTGCAACTTTAAATATCCAATTACCACTACAGAGGGTTTTTAAAAGATCAAACAAAGTTAGTTATGGACAGATATTTGTTGTGTATGCAAGACAAGGAAAGACACTGGGTCTGTTTGTACAATCTCAAAACTCACTTTTTCCTTTATTTATTTCACAGCTGCTTTTTCCTGTCCCTTGCTTGTTAATAATTTAAAAGAAGTCAGCAATCAAAGGAACATGCAATTTACTGCCTTGTACTGTGGCTCATACATATTCAACTGAGGCGTATTTAGTTGCTGAGTGGGGCTGTGTCACGCTACAAGTCTCAACAAGAAATATAATCAACTTTCTTTTTTTTTTTCCCACTCAATCTTTCTGACAGTCCACTGTGAAAAACATCACACTCTGCCCTATTTTCATTCCCCCCTCTCTCTCTCTCGTTCTCTAAATTTTGTGTATTGCATTTTTTTTTTTTTTTTGTGGTCTTGGCCAGTTTCTGACAAAACTTCCTTCAAATTCAAACACTTGTGAACCCAAAAACTGTTCATTTCACTAAGCCCCACCTTAATATGCTACTGACCAATCATACCTTAGCAAATGTTGCCAAGCTTTTGTTCTTTGAAATCAATGAAATTTCAGTTTTGTAGTCTTTTTTTTTTTTTTTTTTTTTTTTTTTTTTTTTAAAGTTTTTTTTTTTTTTTTCACTTTGGTACTATTGTCACAAGTAAGGTGTACATTTTCAAAACTCCAAACTTGATCACATTTGTAACACAGCTAGTCATTCTTTCAAAACCTGATCTCATGCTTTCATTCTAGTTGTACATATTTTCATTCTACATAATCATTGTTTCAAAACACAAGATCATTGTGATATGTGATTAGAACATTTGGTTTAATCACCGAAACACGACAGTATTTTCTTCTTTCAATTTAGTACTTTAAATAATCAGTTCATTCAACAGCAAACAATGCAAGATGCATGTTTCAAATCCCCCTTGTTGCTGAAATAATTACTGTACAGTAGGCTTGGGCGATGTCTACCAAATTGGCATCAGACGATGTCTACAGTGAAACATCACGATGGACGATGACATCGGGGGGTTGCGTTTGAGCGTTAAGCTCTGTTAATGTGGCGCGCGTCTAGAGAGAGAGAACACGCACAGAGCTGAAAGGGCTTGAATGAAGCGCTTTTGGCTTTAGATAAAACTACTAGAGGATATAGCGCTGAAATATCATTACCACAAACGATCCTGAGTGCTTGTGGTGTGATCCGCACCACTGTTTTGATGCTCTGCTCAACAAACTAGATGTAAAACATCTAGAAGCTTAATTCGTTTGCCGTTTTTTGCAGAATAAAATCTTTAGTGTTTAAATTGTGTTCATTGAACGGTTTTGAATGTAATTTGTATTGTGATCGGGAACAACTTTATTACTTGCGGGGGCGTGGAAATCACAATGCCGGCTCAACATTGTGATGTCTGTCTGTCATGGCATCGTCTATCGGCCCAACCCTACTGTACAGTAACACAGACTACAATTGCCACATTAGAAAATACACTTACATTATATAAATTGCATAAAATCCATCATGTTTGTAGTATCTATTCAGTGTATTATCAAAAGGTGTGAAGTTATGTTACAGCCATGAGGTTTTGTGCTAGAACAGAGTTTGCCGCTAATACAGTAAATGTTCTCACTGTACCATAGGACTGACTACAATACCTTTACAGATGGAGGGTGAGTTACAGTAATATGGCAGTCTGTACTATAGTAATTCCTCTGTTTACAGTAACACATAGCATACTTTTATGTAAAATGCTGTATTTTATGCCATCTGTCTCCTTACTGATGCATCTCTGATCAATCTGATGTTACAGTTCCTCTCCCTTGTACTCTATCCTGCTCAATGTTCACAAATTGCAAGTCTCTCTCTCTCTCTCTCTCTCTCTCTCGCTCTCTCTCGCTCTCTCTCGCTCTCTCTCGCTCTCTCTTTCTCTCTCTCTCTCTCTCTCTCTCTCTCTCTCTCTGTCTCTCTCTCTCACACACACACATACACACACACACACTTTGAACATAGTGGTTGTCATCTAAGATAAATCATTTATGTAAAAAGAATTCATTACATTTGGTTATCCATATCCAAATTGCAGACAAATTCTATAGAAACTATGTCTATAGATTCAATATCGATAGAAATCTATAGGTGTACTAAATGATTCATTGATTAACCATTAAGTTCAGCTGGATTAAATAATGGACAAATGTATTAAACTGAACGAGAAGAGATGCAAATCAAAAGTTTGATAGTAAGATAGTAAGAAATTTGATAGTAAGAAAGGCAGTATATAAATGACACAGTTATTTTGTGTAGTGAAAAGGATACTTTGTGTTTTTGTGTATTGTATTAACACAATTGAAATGAAATGTAAAGGAAAACCTGTAAAGGAATACCTAGGAAATGTGATATTTGTTTTTCCTTTGTTCCAAATCTAGATAAGAAGTTCCCAAAAGGAGAACTTTACAAAAAAAAAATTCTTGCGTATGTCGATCATAGTGTCGATGGTAACTAAAGAGTTCACAGTATTATGGTCAATGTGTTGTAGGAACATGAGGAACATTTCTAATTACTAATCATAATAGGATCACTTGTAATCACTTTGAGATGAGGCTTTTCTCTTATAAATTGATCAGTTGATTCTCCGCAGTTTTTAATCACATTTCTGCATGATTTAATAATTTATTTTAAGCAAAATAGCAGATAAAAGATGCTGTGCAATGTCACACTTCATCTCATCCATCTGTCCTCATCATTATTGCTCTGTCAGGTCAGAATAATAGTACAGGTAAGATAAGCTGGCAGTAATTAGATGGCCTAAAATGCCACCAAAAGCAGAATAATTTGTTTAAAAGACCTTGAATCTCTGGCCTGAGGACACTTTTGTTTGCAACAAAAGCTTATCACACATATGCTGTAAATCTTCTCTAGTACCTTTGTCTTGATTCATCTTTACATTCTTTGCTTGACCTTATTGTGACTGACAAAAGCCAACTGCAGGTTTTGTCTCTGTTTATTCATTTACTGTGCTATACAATCTAGAAGAATCATAATATTGTGACATGGGACTGTACTTATACCATGTTCACTATCAAGATGGTTTACCATGGTTTTCTTTGTGGTGACTTGAAGGAATATGTATTAAAAAAAAAAAAAAACATGGAAACATGTTTAAGTAGATTTTTACTGTATTTTCTTTATTAACCTGTTTAATCCCTTTATTCTCTCCATATTTGCCGGAAATGCACTAAAACAGCAGTCAATAACATTTTTAGAGCTTCATAAATGAACACTTTCTTTACGGTCACTATCGTGACCAAACATTTCAGTATAAATCTTCATGGCAACAATGACTATGTTTACATGTGCACCAATTATTTATAATAATCAGAGTAAGGTCTTAATCACAGTAAGATGTTTACATGACACAAGCAGAACTCTTCACTCCAGTTTACAAGCAATTTTCATTATTCTGATTATTTGCTAATAAGTATGGTTATTAGGGATGCACCGATATGATTTTTTTGGGGCCGATACCGATACCGATTTTAAAAAACAATTATTAGCCGATACCGATATTTGTCACTTGCCCTCTTATTTGAAATTTTTGAAAGAGTGCTTTGATCATGTTTTAAATCAGCAAAGTAAAAAAACTAGGTTTATTGCTGCATTATCAAATCATTTCTAATGAACATAGACTGGATCAATTTAAAATTCAGCCCGCCAACATAAATATATAAATACAACAGAACAAGATACATAAGAAATAAACAGTGCTTTTTAAGTAGGTTTAATGTTAAATAACACTGCATATTCTTCACTGTATAAATTAAATACATATATTATTATTACATTGAGATGTAGCTAAATTCTACTGTACAACATTAATAGGGGAGACCACGGACAGCTGTAACACATTTTGCAATTTTTAGCAATACATCAAAAAACAGTTATACTGGAATAACCAATTTATTATATTATAAACTTCAATCTGTCAACTGCTGAAACAATGTATTTAAGTGGTTTTATGAAATATGTACAGGTTGCAAAATTGATTTTAATACAGTCTCTCCACTGTTACAACCGTCCCAGTGTACAGGGACGGTTGTAACACATGTCAGGGACGGTTGTAACATGTCTAAAATATACATAATGAATCAAAATGGAAAATATTATTTATCAGTCATGTTATTGTGACTATTCATTTCATGTTTTTAAGTAATGATTACATTTTTTTTCATACTACATGACAAAAAAGAGGTGAAACCGTCAAATTATAATGCAAGAAAATGATTTAATGGGTAGAACACCTCAAAAAAGTTTAAACATGAACTCAAACATTCTCAACAACAGAGAGAGAGGGGGTGGGGGGCTCGGTAGGCCTAGTCCGAGTCACAGTTGTGGCAAGTGTAAAAATCCCTTCCGTCTGTGCAGTCCTTGTGTGCCCAGGCTTTACAGGACCAGCACTGGAGCCAGACCTCCCTTGACCTGGAGAAGCTTTTTTCATTTTCATCATCAGATGAGTCCTGAATTTTCTGCTTCTTCGGTTTGGATTTTTTGTTGTTGCCGAAATTCATTTTTCTTTTAGCTGCAGACCTGCTTTTCTCAGCCTCCAGCTGTTTTTTAATGGGAGTATCTGTAAGGACAGCGGTTTCCCTTCTTTTCCTGCCCTTTGTCGTCTGCTTTCTTGGGCCAGCTTTTGGGTGTGGACAGATGGACATGGGTGATATAGTTGTGTCCATAGCAGAGGATGATGGCTCAGGCTTGGACACCACACATGGTGTGACGGGGATGATGCTTTAAGTGGCATGGAGGATGCCACCGTTGCCACATTGGGTGATGGAGTTGTAGAGGGAGATGGAACCTCTGGTGTCACTGCTGGCAGTGGGCGGTCTGTGACTAGGGATGGTGCAAAGTCACTGTCACTGAAAATATTCCTATTAAAAGGCCAAATTCCAGTGCATGCAAACCCTGCCTGAATATTTTCCGGTGATGCAGCACGGGGAAGGGCACTCTTCACGATGCCTGGCAGATCAAAAATGGTCATTGTGGCTCCTGGATGAGCTTTTCAGGATTTTGCACTGTGGTGATTCCTGTATATAAAAATATTATGTTATTTAGTGCTTTTATTCTGTAATGATTTTATTTTGTAAGGCTGTGAGCCTCTGGAAGGTGTTTCTGAGGGAGATATAGATAATTTCAACAACTGTCCCTGGTCTCCTCTATATTTCTGTCACAATTACTTTGTTAAACTGAACTTTCATTTTGATGGGTTGCCATGAAGACCTTCGAGTTCCTGTGTGTGTGTTTATGATATGACGATAGATTTTGTCGAATGAAATGGTAAAATGCTCATGAAGTGACTGGAGATGCATTCATATCCTCATATACTGAGGCGGCAGAGGCTGAAAAACACCGCGAGTTTCAGTGTGTGTGAGGTAAATGAAACCACGCGTCTGCGCCATTCATTCACACAGAGACACACAGAAATATGCAGGATTCATATTTAAACTTTTTGCTGCTTAATATTCACAGACATTAGTATATATCGCGATTTGATTTAAGTGTACTGACCTACGTTTTATATATTCATCAAAACTTTGACAAATTCTGTCACATTCCACTATGCAGTAAATTCGGTTTTTATGACTGGATTCCGTCTACGTTTTCCTCATCGCGGAAATGAATCCTTATGAAAGTTACAAAAGTTATTTAGTCAAGAGTAGTGAGCGATTTTTTTTTTTTTTTTTGTCTTTTGTTGTTTGATTAACATTAAAATGCAGACAGCAGCGCAGCAGGAATATTACAATATAATCTTGGATTTTGCAGCAGACATTATACAGCTCAGTGCCTTCACGCAGTTAATTAATAAACCATGGAGGGGGGATTATGGTATGGGGTTGTTTTTCAGGGGTTGGGCTTGGCCCCTTAGTTCCAGTGAAAGAAACTCTTAATGCTTCAGCATACCAAGACATTTTGGACAATTTCATGCTCCCAACTTTGTGGGAACAGTTTGGGGATGGCCCCTTCCTGTTCCAACATGACTGCGCACCAGTGCACAAAGCAAGGTCCATAAAAACATGGATGAGCGAGTTTGGTGTGGAGGAACTTGACTGGCCTGCACAGAGTCCTGACCTCAACCCGATAAAACACCTTTGGGATGAATTAGAGCGGAGACTGCGAGCCAGGCCTTCTCATCCAACATCAGCGCCTGACCTTACAAATGCGCTTCTAGAAGAATAGTCAAACATTCCCATAAGCACACTCCTAAACCTTGTGGAAAGCCTTCCCAGAAGAGTTGAAGCTGTTATAACTGCAAAGGGTGGGCCAACTCCATATTAAACCTTACGGATTAAGAACGGGATGTAATTTAAGTATATGTGCATGTAAAGGCAGGCGTCCCAAAACTTTTGGCAATAAAGTGTATTATATCCAAAAATTCTTCATACAGTGGACTATCAGTAAAATTGATAAAAATTTAGGACCAAAATTATTCAGACACTTTGACCTGACCATGTTTTGCTTAAGTGTTTTTTTCTTTAATTGCTAATGCGACCTTTTACACCACAGACTGAACAACATTAAGCATTGCTTGGTAATTGGTTGACCAAAATAGGTATTATCTAATTGTGTACTTAAATTTAACAGCTGATTGGTTGATTGTAATCCATTACATACCTTTCTATCATTATCAGTATGAATTTGTTCTGACACAGTTCTTGTCATATTTTATTACCATTTTCTGAACTATAGCGAATAAACTGTGATAATGTGAGAAAATGTTAAAGATGTCTGAATAAATTTTGGTTTGACTTTATGTCCGAGCACATGCACACTTTGGTCAGAGCAGCAATAATGAGATTAAGGTGTTTACATGCCTGTTTATTGCGATAAAATCGGCGTATGCCACATTTTATTTTATTTTTACCAAATTCTGTGTTTTCTGTTTTAAAAAAAACAACAATTTATTGATTTAAAAATAAAATTTAATTCAAAAGTTTTTTAAGTTGTGTATTTATTTTTTTCTGGCAATCAAATGAAGGCATAAAACATTAATTTAATTTATCTTTTAATCATATGAAATGTAACTTTTTTGTCAAACAAAATGCTCCACAAAAAAGTAAAGTTTTAATAATTTATTATTATTATTAGTGTTAGTATTATTATTACATTGAGATGTAGCTAAATTCTACTTTGCAACAGTAATATATTTCTGTCACAATTTCAAGTTAAACCGTACTTTTATTTTGATAAGTTGCCATGGAGACCTTTTGAGTTTCTGTGTGTTTATGATATGACGATAGTTTTTCCCAAATGAAACAGTAAAATGCTCATGAAGTGACTCTCAGAGCAGCTCTGGAGATGAAGTTCATGCATTCATGTCCTCATATAGTGAGGCAGCAGAGGCTGAAAACACCACAAGCATCACGTGTGCTTCAGTGTGTGTGTGTGTGTGTGTGTGAGAGAGTGAGTCTGCATGCGCCTGTGCCATTCATTCACACAGAGACACGCAGAACATGCAGGATTCATATTTAAATAGTCTTTTTCCGGTTTAATACTCACAGACACGGGTCTATATCGCATTTTGATTTAAGTGTAGTGACCTACTTTTTATTTATTCATCAAAAATTTTACAAATGCCGTGAAATTCTGCGTTGTAAAATCTGTTTTTATGACTGGATTCCACGATTCCGTCCACATTTTCCACATCACGGAAATCATAGGTAAATATGGTTAACGATTATGAGCTTAATCGCATTAGTTTGATCGAAGTATTGCGTTTATATGAGGTGAAGTTTAAACGCAATATTGCCAAAATCCCATTATAATCGTATTACGAGGGTGCATAACGCACTCAATGACTTGATTGAAATTCCTCTGATTGAAGAAAAGCTGTTTTTAAGCCATTTCTTTCTAATAATAATAATAATAATTTTGAGATTAGATAAATGTCAAGATTGATTGATTGGTTGGTTGGTTGTTTTTTTTTTGGTTGGTTGGTTGTTTTTTTGGTTGATTGATGGTGGATTGATTGATTGATCAATCTGATCGGATTCAATCTGTTTTTGTAAATTTAGTGGACCAGCCCTTTACCACCAGCCTTGGTTTTACCAGTTTCCCACAAGGTTTCTTCCACATGACTCTGACCCCACCTCACACATCCATTCTCGGCCAACAACACTGTAATTGACCCAGAGCATCCTTAATATATAGCTGGTGAAAGGATTTGAAGGACCTGACTTGAGGATTTTGAATGTACAAAATGTTCATTTCAGCTTTGACCATTAGTATGGTTTCCACCAGTTTCTCCCTAGCTTCCATTCAAACGACCCCAACCCCACCTCTCACATCCATCCATGGCCATCAACACGCTGTAATTGAACCAGGACGTCCTTAATACATATCCCCCTCAGACGCTGCTGCTAAAGTGGCTGTAAGAGGCACAGGCTGATTGGGGAATCAAGGCAAGAGCTTCTCAGCCTGCAGTAGCCGGCACCAGGCTTAGAAGTGAACCCGCAAGAGTCCCGCTGTGGGGGCTGGACAGCTCTCCTAAAAAGGATGGAGTAGAGAGCGGCCCTCCTAATCACAAACTGCCATCGGCTGCAATACCCGGGGGGGATCGCAATCGGCCCATCCTGATGGCGGCCGGCACCACAGCCCAAATGGATGTTTATAAGATGCGTTATGTAGACGCAGCCCCATTTATTCTCCCCTGATTAGAGCTGTCAGGGCTGATTCCTTATGGGCTTTTTTATTTATTTCTCCTCCTCGGAGGGACGGGAAACTGTTGAGCACAGCACAGGAGCGGGTAGCATTTACTTGGAGAATAAAATGGGAATGGGGATTTTAGTGAGGGGAAAAAGACAGAAAATGACATTGGTTTTGTGTGTGAGAAAGACCAAGATAAAAAATAAAAATGGATATAAACTCTGGTGAGTTTATATCCATTCCACATGTTTAAATCAGAGACTGTGGTCATTAATCAACATATTGGAGGGATTCTGAGGGAATTAAACACTTCTGAGCCATTCTGAAATACTGTCATTCCTGTCAGCCCATAACCCAGATACCAACCACTTGAAATTAGACTTTCTGGTGGCTCCAAACCTGTTTACAGCCAACACAGACTAGATTTTAGTCTAGAAATAGAAACCATCACTTCGTGAAAGGCTGTGAGAATCAGATATAGGTTAGTGGTTCTCAGCTGGTTTTGCTCCAAGACCCATATTTTATATTGAACATCACGCTGCAACCCAAAATAATACCAAACCTGTATCTAATGCAATTTGGGTTGTGCTTTCTTTTACTTTAAGTACTTTAAGTAACCTGACATCTGTCTAATGTGACTAGCTTCTACCAAGTGACAGATGACTGCGCTAAACTACAGCAGAGATGGTTTGGATGATTTGTCTTGGATGTCCAGCAATAAAAAAAACCTTTCCTTTTAAAAGTGTATTATTTATGTATTCTTTGGCATTAAAAATAAATACTTTTAGCTATAGGAAATTAAATGAATTCAATAGATAAAAGTATTCTATTTTGCAATAGTGTCTAAATTAATAATTTAGTTTTTTTTTTTTTTTTTTTTCAAATTGTATTTAAAATATTTATATTTGAGATTGTGCTTCACTATAGGATAGAAAGTCTATCTGTACAAAGAAGCTTACATTGTTAATTTCACAATTGTACTTATTTAATGACATAGAAATGGTGCAGAATCTATCATCTATCATTTTTTTTACATTTTGTCCTAACTTTTCTTTGTTTTCAAAATTGTAAACTATTTTATTTATGTATTTTTTGTTTTTTATTTTTATTTTTTGGTTAAATAAATTAAAATTAAAATTAAAATTAATTCTTAGATCTAAAGTATTTATGCAAAATCATAAAAAATACAATTTTAATACTTCAGTTATATTGTCAGCATCCATTTTTTTTTTTGCCTTAATCGTAGTTAGTCATTTTTGTGCAGTTCACTCCTCATAAGTATTTACATCTAAAGGGTTCATAACACACACAGTTTCTGCCAATCTCATGTTAATCTTGAATACCTATAGAGTAGTATTGCATCCTTCATATCTCCGAAGAGTCTTTAGTTTTATCATATTTATAAAAGACGGATACAATGTACCGGTTCTTTCCGAAAACAGCCGAACTCCTGGAGGTGTGCAGTGGGCGGAGCTAAAGAGTCACAAGCACACACACACCTATGACACACACAGAATACATCATGGCATTATCCCTGGATAACTTTCGATTCACTATACGTTCGTGTTGTTTACATTATATGCACTTACACGCAGATTGCCAACAAAACACAGACATTTGATGCAGTTTCACTCACCGCCTGCGATTTCGACTCATGACCGGGAACAAACAAACACACTTGCAGAACTCCGTTGCTGCTCTGGAAAAACAAACTGCATCCACTGTTTCCTTAAAACTGGGTTATTTGGGAAGCTAAATAAGGTTATCTTTCCCTCACAACCAAAAACACTTCTTTAGTGACATTGTTGATTTTGTGGTCTAAAAACAAAATGACAGCGCTGCCGACGGCTTCCGTAACCTGAGCGAAGCACGTTGATGGGCGTGCTCATGCTCTCGCTCTGGTTGATGTGCGCACGCACTCATCCGGGAGAAGTGCCCATACAAGGAATTCCACCCTTCATGATGTCATACAGGGTCATACTCGGGGAAAAAAAAACTTTCCGAAATTTGTTCGAAGTGTATTTGGCACAGAAATACCAATCATACGTCCAACTCGTTTTTTGAAATTTTGGCCATGTTTAGCAGGAGAATCCAACTCTTTAACAGTGTAAATAAGTCTGAATGCATGAAATAGCATTAGATCGCCCACCCCCACCCCCCCTTAATCATTTAGCAGACACTTTTATCCAAAGCGACTTACAAATGAGGAGAACAATAGAAGCAATCAAACCAAAAACAGGGCAACAATTTGCAAATCCCAGTTGGTCTAGCACAGTACATGTAGCAAGGCGAAAAAAAATATGTCTTTAGCCCTTTCTTGAAAGTGTCTAAAGACTCAGCTGCTCGGGTTGAGTTAGGCAAGTCATTCCATCAGCAAGGAACAGTCAAAGTAAAGGTCTGTGAAAGTGATTATGTGCTTCTTTGTGATGGCACCACAAGGCTCCGTTCACTTGCAAAGTACAAGCTTCTTGAGGGCACATAGGTCTGAAGTAATGAGTTTAGGTATAGGGGTGCAGAGCCAGTGGTTGCTCTGTAGGCAAACATCAGTGCCTTGAATTTGATGCGAGCGGTTATTGGCAACCAGTGCAAATTGATGAAGAGACGTGTGATCTATGATGAGGACGTATGATGAGGAATTCTATCCAGGGAAGCAATATGCGTAAAGGGGAATCCAAACAGACATGCATGATGACACTAATCCCTGAACAATGCAGATGGGAAAGGAAAAACAAGGGATTTTTGTAAAGGTGAGAGTCTTATAAGTGTTCAGAGTGATTCACATTCCTCCTGTTGCTGATATGTTCTCTCTCCTTATGTTTTTTTATTAAATACATGTGCTCTGACTGTGCTCAATATGGTCAGGTGTATCAACGTCACACTGAATCTCCCCTTGCAACAGTAGACGATTGTTTCCATGCATTAATAATATATTATTGTCTAGTATGCAACCTATGTTTTCATATTGTCTGCTGCACTCCTCATGTTATTTGTTGCATTTGAATTTATACGATTTAATGTATCATGAATTTACAGTTTGGAGATTCTGCATCCATTTGACCTTATTATAAACTTTGTGATCTTCACTCTTGTGGAATCCCACATGTCATTACTGGCTGCAGGCGATAACTGTAGTGTCATTTGTTTTTTTGTTTTCAGAGATCACATGCATGTGCTGAGACCGATCTGGCGACAATGCGACTGCTCCCGAGAGAAACCACAAGACAAATAGCAAACAGTGCACGGGCGTCTCGAGTGACACCAGCTCAAGGTTGGAGCACGATCAGAGGCGAGGCAGAGATGAGTGGACCGAGTGCTTGGCAGCAAATAGAGCGATGAGAGATTGGTGTGTCAGTCCCGCTGCTGGAGGATTTGTGCTCTTCAACCCGCGGGCTGTGTGTGTGTGTACTTTCTCACACCAGGTCATGTTTCATACAGTACCAGGGCATAAATATCCACTCTGTTGAACATGATTGGCAGTCCGTATATTTTAGGGAGGAGAAGTGACAGACTGTCTATCTCTCTCTCGCTCGCGCTTTCTCTAGATTTATTTTACTTTCACTTCCTTCTGTACTTGACCTAACCATTCTCATGGTTCATGTAAACAGCAATTGAATTTTAAAATCGTTGTTTGGATAAGTAGTAATCATTTAGCAGGACCCAAACATACTCTATACAATTATGGATTCATTTTGCATAACATTGTAAGAGCACAATTGCAAGTGTGAAACTGCTTTTATCCAATAGTTCTATAAAAATGTAGAAAGTTCCAGAATTTGGCCAATTCATCAATGTATACTTCCATTCAAAAGTTTGGGGTCAGTGTGATATCTATACAAACCCGATTCCAAAAAAGTTAGGACACTGTACAAATTGTGAATAAAAAAGGAATGCAATAATTTACAAATCTCATAAACTTATATTTTATTCACAATAGAATATAGATAACATATCAAATGTTGAAAGTGAGACATTTTGAAATGTCATGCCAAATATTGGCTCATTTTAGATTTCATGAGAGCTACACATTCCAAAAAAGTTGGGACAGGTAGCAATAAGAGGCCGGAAAAGTTAAATGTACATATAAGGAACAGCTGGAGGATCAATTTGCAACTTATTAGGTCAATTGTCAACATGATTGGGTATAAAAAGAGCCTCTCAGAGTGGCAGTGTCTCTCAGAAGTCAAGATGGGCAGAGGATCACCAATTCCCCCAATGCTGCAGCGAAAAATAGTGGAGCAATATCAGAAAGGAGTTTCTCAGAGAAAAATTGCAGAGTTTGAAGTTATCATCATCTACAATGCATAATATCATCCAAAGATTCAGAGAATCTGGAAAAATCTTTGTGCGTAAGGGTCAAGGTTGGAAAACCATACTAGATGCCCGTGATCTTCGGGCCCTTAGACGGCACTGCATCACATACAGGAATGCTACTGTAATGGAAATCTCAACATGGGCTCAGGAATACTTCCAGAAAACATTGTCGGTGAACACAATCCACCGTGCCATTCGCCGTTGCCGGCTAAAACTCTATAGGTCAAAAAGGAAGCCATATCTAAACATGATCCAGAAGCGCAGGCATTTTCTCTGGGCCAAGGCTCATTTAAAATGGACTGTGGCAAAGTGGAAAACTGTTCTGTGGTCAGACAAATCAAAATTTGAAGTTCTTTTTGGAAAACTGGGACGCCATGTCATCCGGACTAAAGAGGACAAGGACAACCCAAGTTGTTATCAGCGCTCAGTTCAGAAGCCTGCATCTCTGATGGTATGGGGTTGCATGAGTGCGTGTGGCATGGGCAGCTTACACATCTGGAAAGGCACCATCAATGCTGAAAGGTATATCCAAGTTCTAGAACAACATATGCTCCCATCCAGACGTCGTCTCTTTCAGGGAAGACCTTGCATTTTCCAACATGACAATGCCAGACCACATACTGCATCAATTACAACACCATGGCTGCGTAGAAGAAGGATCCGGATACTGAAATGGCCAGCCTGCAGTCCAGATCTTTCACCCATAGAAAACATTTGGCGCATCATAAAGAGCAACTAGAAGCCTGTATTAGACAAGAATGGGACAACATTCCTATTCCTAAACTTGAGCAACTTGTCTCCTCAGTCCCCAGACGTTTGCAGACTGTTATAAAAAGAAGAGGGGATGCCACACAGTGGTAAACATGGCCTTGTCCCAACTTTTTTGAGATGTGTTGATGCCATGAAATTTAAAATCAACTTATTTTTCCCTTAAAATGATACATTTTCTCAGTTTAAACATTTGATATGTCATCTATGTTGTATTCTGAATAAAATATTGAAATTTGAAACTTCCACATCATTGCATTCTGTTTTTATTCACAATTTGTACAATGTCCCAACTTTTTTGGAATCGGGTTTGTATATATATATATATATATATATATATATATACAATGGGGAGAACAAGTATTTGATACACTGCCGATTTTGCAGGTTTGCCCACCTGTAGAAGTCTGTAATTTTTATCATAGGTACTCTTCAACGGTGAGTGACGGAATCTAAAACAAAAATCCAGAAAATCACATTGTATGATTTTTAAGTAATTAATTTGCATTTGATTGCATGACATAAGTATTTGATACATCAGAAAAGCAGAACTTAATATTTGGTACAGAAACCTTTGTTTGCAATTACAGAGATCATACGTTTCCTGTAGTTCTTGACCAGGTTTGCACACACTGCAGCAGGGATTTTGGCCCACTCCTCCATACAGACCTTCTCCAGATCATTCAGGTTTCAGGGCTGTCGCTGGGCAATACGGACTTTCAGCTCCCTCCAAAGATTTTCTATTGGGTTCAGGTCTGAAGACTGGCTAGGCCACTCCAGGACCTTGAGATGCGTCTTACGGAGCCACTGTGTGGTTGTGTGTTTCGGGTCGTTGTCATGCTGGAAGACCCAGCCACGACCCATCTTCAATGCTCCTACTGAGGGAAGGAGGTTGTTGGCCAAGATCTTGCGATACATGGCCCCATCCATCCTCCCCTCAATACGGTGCAGTCGTCCTGTCCCCTTTGCAAAAAAGCATCCCCAAAGAATGATGTTTCCACCTCCATGCTTCACGGTTGGGATGGTGTTCTTGGGGTTGTACTCATCCTTCTTCTTCCTCCAAACACGGCGAGTGGAGTTTAGACCAAAAAGCTCTATTTTTGTCTCATCAGACCACATGACCTTCTACCATTCTTCCTCTGGATCATCCAGATGGTCATTGGCAAACTTCAGACGGGCCTGGACATGCGCTGGCTTGAGCAGGGGGAACTTGCGTGCGCTGCAGGATTTTGATCCATGACGGCGTAGTGTGTTACTAATGGTTTTTCCTTTGAGACTGTGGTCCCAGCTCTCTTCAGGTCATTGACCAGGTCCTGCCGTGTAGTTCTGGGCTGATCCCTCACCTTCCTCATGATTATTGATGCCCCACGAGGTGAGATCTTGCATGGTGCCCCAGACCGAGGGAGACTGACCATCATCTTGAACTTCTTCCATTTTCTAATAATTGCGCCAACAGTTGTTGCCTTCTCATTAAGCTGCTTGCCTACTGTCCTGTAGCCCATCCCAGCCTTGTGCAGGTCTACAATTTTATCCCTGATGTCCTTACACAGCTCTCTGGTCTGTGGAGAGGTTGGAGTCTGTTTGATTGAGTGTGTGGACAGGTATTTTTTTTACAGGTAACGAGTTCAAACAGGTGCAGTTAATACAGGTAATGAGTGGAGAACAAGAGGGCTTCTTAAAGAAAAACTAACAGGTCTGTGAGAGCCAGAATTCTTACTGGTTGGTAGGTGATCAAATACTTATGTCATGCAATAAAATGCAAATTAATTATTTAAAAATCATACAATGTGATTGTCTGGATTTTTGTTTTAGATTCCGTCTCTCACAGTTGAAGTGTACCTATGATAAAAATTACAGACCTCTACATGCTTTGTAAGTAGGAAAACCTGCAAAATCGGCAGTGTATCAAATACTTGTTCTCCCCACTGTATATATTAGGGCTGTCAATTTAACGCGTTAATTAGATTAATTAGTTACGGTAAAAAAAATGCGTAAATTTAATGCACTTGCCCCGCCCCAGACCTACTTATGTCATCTTACATTTCATACAGTTAATTGATGAAGAATATGATGCAGGGTAACAACTCACTGTGTGATGAAGCCTATAGAATGCAGTTAGAATGTCCCTAAAATTCAAGATATGTGGCAAAAATGCCCGTTTTAGTCTCAGGGCGTTTTTACACTGGGCACGTTTGTTGTGGTCCGCGTCAGAGCGCGATTGTTCCCGCCGGTGCTATGCGCGAATACACTGCAGGCTTATACTCTCGCTCGTATCCGAGATAAATCATCAACACTATCATCCCTTACATGTGTTTTATTGAACTAAATACATTGTCATCTGATAAAACGCATGCGCAGGTTACTTTTCTTGCGCACCCGAGTCTGTGTTGCTTTCACATTCACGTGAATCTCGGTACAGTTCGAGCGCAACCGAACTCAGACCACCTCCTTCGGGTAGTCTCGAATTCGGTACCCCTGAGCTCAGCTCACCCGGCTCAGCATGACAGCTTTCACATTACCAATTTTTAATGTGAACCGTGCCCCGTTTCGAACTAAACTGCCAGTGTGAAAACGCCCTCACATTTACATCATGATATACAGTATAAGAAATATCACACAAGTTCTGTTTGTCTGTCCAGAATAGCACGAGATGATTGCAAATGACCGATAATATAAAGACAAAGCAGAACTGTTCGTCTCCGACTCCGAGCAACACAGTGGCTTTTTATTTCTGAATCCGCATTTTGAACGAATCGGGTGAACCAATGATTCAGTGGACCATAAAGAGAACCATTTACTTCATTCCAGAATGAATCATCCGTTTGAACGAATCGAATGAATGAATGACACAATAACTTACTCATTTAATACATTGCCACCTACTGGCAGTTTTAGTTTCTTATTTAGAGTATAATTTCATTAAAATCATTTCATATTTCCATATTAATAAAAACAAACATTAAAGGTATAATTCACCCAAAAATATTTCTTTCTGAAGCTACTTTTTGTAATGTCTATTTGATTTTAATGACTTTAAATTATGTTTTGGGAGTAATTTCTCAGCCAAATGTGATGTGTGATTTGCGATTAATTAGATTAATTAATCGTCACATCGTGTAATTAATTAGATTAAAAATTTTAATCGCTTGACAGCCCTAATATATATATATATATATATTGAAGTCTCTTATGCTCGCTAAGGCTATTCAAAAATACAGTAAAAAAAAAACTCTAATATTGTGAAATATTATTAATATTTAAAATAACTTTTTTTATTTGATTATATTTTAAAATGTAATTTATTACAATGATGGCAGTGCTGAATTTTTAGAGGTCATTACTCCAAACTTCAGTATCACATTTGATCAATTTAATGCATCATTGCTAAATATTAAGTATTGATATTGAAAAAAAAACATGATTGGATTTACATGAGGGTGAGTAAATGATGACAGAATCTTCATTTTTGAGTCAACTAATCCTTTAACATCTTGTTCCGAAGATATTTTGATGTTTGTGGGCTGCAGTGACCCTCATTATGAGTTTTATATAATGTTGCTTAAAAATGCTGTAAGTGATGTTAGCCATTTTTCAAACTTGTGCCAGACTTTAGCCACTGAATTATCTGCCCTCATTCCTTCAACCACACAGCCTCTCTCCAAAACCTGACCTCCAAAGACATGTCAGCAAACCTGAATGGGTAAGATGATTCAAAACCAGTCTTCTGACTCTTTTGTGCTGTAAGTCTAGTTTTGAGACACCTATTTCTCTAATCTCTTTCAGTTAATAGCGACTATTTTAAGCATGCTATTTCAAAACAATTGCTTACAGCAGTTTAATTCAGCTTGTTCCTTACAGCAGCCACTTGAATCAAATACACACATGCACTGTCAGTATCTACTCTATGTATTTTTCTCTTCTCTGGGCTAATGTGGGCAAATCCTTCACATGCACATTACTCATAAACCATCTTTCATGTTATTCTGGCGTGTTTGAAACATATCTATGTGTGACGACGTATGATGTATAACCCCGGTGGGATCTGAATCACTGCTCATGGCTATTTCTGTGCATTTTCATGCACGTTTTCCACGATCAGCATTATAAATAAACGTGCGGGAGTGTTTGAGTAGAGATGTTATACAGCAATTCTCCAATTCCACTGCGTCAGCCCACAATCTCCCACTCATTCAGCGCAGGGTCAGCTGCGTCACATCGCCTACGATCTCCAGAATCCCTCGCTCTGTGTGTATTTGTTAGGATTCACCCTCGATAAGGCTCCACACAGGAGACCTCAATCCCACTTAGCATGATACAGCTCCATTTATATGTAAAACTGCATTAATGATTGTGCAGTTATCATATAAATTCATAATTAATTTACTCGCTGTGCCTACATGCCTTGTTCATAATAAATATTTAGAATATGTGTTTAGGTCTAGGCTTTCTACATTGCTTGCATGGGAGCAAAGGTCGATTACAGTATAGACATTGTGTGAAATGTAAATGTAATGATCTTTTCATTGTTAAAAAAAAACACTAGTTGCTTTTGTATGTTTCTGGACGCAGTCTGAAGTTTCCTAAATTACAGTTTGTTTTTAATAATAACTACGGGCTCAAGTTAAAATAGACAAGTAACCAAAATAATTCATTAGAAAAATAACAAATAGGTGCTATGCTGTAAATATTTTTATTAACAGTATACTCATAGATACTCATATACATTCATTTATTTTGCTTGCTTGTATACCTGTACATAAACATACACTAGAATTAATCATTTTGGGTTGGAATTTTTTGAAAAGTCTTATGTTCACCAAGGCTGCATTTAATTGATCAAAAATACAGTAATATTGTGAAATATTATTACAATTTAAAATAACTCTTTTCTATTTGAATATATTTTAAAATGTAATTTATTCCTATAATGGACAAGCTGAATTTACTCCTGTCTTTAGTGTTACATGATCCTTCAAAAATCATTCTTATGTACTGATTTGGTGCTAAAGAAACATTTATTATTATCAATGTTAATATTTTTGTGAAATATGTCAGGATTCTTTGATGAATAGAACGTTCAAAATAACATTTTATTTGAAATGTAATTAAATTCAATACATCCTCACTGAATAAAAGTAATAATTTCTTTAAAATAATAATAATAACCTGCAATAAACTTTCCTGTAAAGTCTAAAGTGCATGTAAATGGGACAAAAAAATCAGATTTGCGCCCAAATATCATCATATTATGTGTATTACACATTGCACGGCCGGGGACAAACAACGTATGCTGTGTTTATTTTATTTGCCCTCTGTTTTAGGGATTGGGACAAAGTTTCTGGCTGTTCCCCTTGTTGAAGATAAATGACAGATATGATCTCAGGATGTCCTCTGGAAAACGCTGGCAAGGTTCCACTTCACCCTCTCTCAAAGACGTCCAACATCAGGACAAAGTTTGACTTTGCAGTCCACCTCGATGTCTTCCATTCATAACCAGAAGAAATAAGGTAGAGTGTTTAGGAACATTTACAGTCTGTTAAACCATTTTTTTTTTTTTCCTGTTGCCAAATCTAAGGGTGCCTCCATCTATTATGAAGAGGCCTGTTTATAGATTTCGTTTTCTAGGTGATTTTCGGTGAATGTTTTTGAAAAGCTGTTGAATTCAAATGTGTATGTTAAGTCATATTCATGCACATCCTTGAATGAATCATCCGTTTGGCTGCTCAACTGATATGAATTTAGAATATATGTGAATATATTTTCATGTCATAAATTCTTTTATGGCCTAAACCAGAGAGTTTGGGGCTTTGCATCCATTCCCCTTGAATTCATTGACATTTCTAAAGGATATCTTGGTTAAAGTATGCTCATATGTTTGAACTATGAGTGCTTTGACCCATGCTGATTCGATGCGGTGTGAGAGGTACGGTTGAGGACACTGATGCTTGTATGCGTATTCATGAATGCTTTTGTTTCTTTTGTTTCTCTGATGTAAACAAGGCCTTATCTTCTGGTGAGATCATGCATCACTGCTTTATCCTTCCATGCATCAAGCGCAACATTATCCATCGCATTGGACATGCCACAGAGTCGCCCCAGTGCTGGAGAGTTCAGCCGTCAGAGAAGCAAATCGTGCATAAGCAGGTGAGATAAGATCATATCCCCTCAGGATGGGATTTAGAAAGTGTTTATAAGAACAACTGTTTTATTGTGTTCAACATGGGTTCATAGACACATACAAGCATGTCTTTGTGTTTACATATGTGTATTCTAGCACAGAGGGCACACAGTCGGGATAGATAGATGGATCTTTAAATATTGATTTTTCTGATAGTGATACTGGGGGGGGGGGGGGGATATTTATCCTACATGTTTTTTTTTCTTAAATACTAATCATTTTATTATTTTATTTATCATGAAAATGAATGTATACCAAAAGCTTTGAAGTAGATAAAAATTAACTTTGTTTGCACACTTAAAAGTTTTTAATGTTTTTGAAAAAAAATCTCTTATGCTCACCAAGGCTGCCTTTATTTAATTAAAAATACAGTAAAAACAGTAATATGTGAAATATTATTACAACTTATTATTATAACTTCTATTTGAATAGTCCAGTCTTCTCCAGTGATCCTTCAGAAATCATTCAAATATGCTGATTTGGTGATTTAAAAAAAATATTTCTTATTATTATCTTTGAAAACAGTTGTGCTGCTTAAAATTTTTCTGTAAACCGTGTTACTTTATTGAGGCACTTTTAGTAAGTGCTTACTTTATTGAGGCACTTTTTATATAGCGCTTACTTTTAGTAAGCGCTATATATCTGCTAGAAAAACTATATACTGCTTTGATAAATATTGTGTTATATTATATTGTGGCTATATATATTATGTGTGTGTGTGTGTGTGTAAGTTTTTTCCCCCTTTTTGTGTGTGTGTGTGTGTGTGTGTGTGTGTGTGACGCGTCTAGTGCAGCAGTGTGTAGTAGTGCTGGTAGTTAATGCATGATGCATGCTGCGCTGTGCTCTCTGCTTGCTACTCTCTGCTTACAGCTGTTGCCGCTGGCTAGCCTTCTTGATAGAGGGTGAAAAGAGGAGCCGAGTGCGTAAGCCTCCTCCTGCCAGTACAGAGCCTCTCCACCACCAAGACTCCTGCAGTGTCTCCACGGGGCCACACACGGAAACTGGGTATCATACGGTCCCAGGCTAAACTGCAGGGGATCTCGGAGCAGCAGTGGCCCTGGTGCCCGTCAACCACTGTCCCAGCTATGGGCAAATAGCCCCACTGCCTTGTGGTAAGCCTGTGTTGAGAAAAGGCTAAGGCAGCACACCCTGACAGAAAAGCAATGCGCTGGAGGTGCGCAATAGGCGGGCCTTAACAGACGAAGGACCCGGCAGCCTCCTGCAGCCAAGATGGGGGACCGGTTGTCCTGGGTCCACCCTTGCCACCGGTATGTACCTCATCATGGTGAAGACAGTGCTACTGGGGATGGCGCACCCACTTTGGCACTTTAAAACCCCCCTTGCGCAGGTCTCCACCTCTGACCATGGTGACAATACCTGGACCTTACATATGGTTAAAGTCTGATGGCGATGGAGAGTCTGGCAACAGGAGCAGGTACGAATAGACTGGGGGCTCCTAGTCAGAACCCTGCACGGCAGCGGCACAGGGTATTTGGTCGCTATCAACTGGGACTGAGTGGCAGCTGTTTCGGCAGACCCCTGTGTGACTGAGCAGCCCTATTTAGGAACCGCACTGTAGGATTATTTCGGATCAAATAACTCAACGGGGAATTGAATTACAGTGAAAGAGAACCGAATTACATATAAATAATTCAGAATTAATGTTTAACACCTTATCAACTATTCGTCCACCGATATGTTGACATTAGAGTATTTTAACAATTCTGATCAGGATATTACTTTGTGGCCACCGGTAATAATATCATTAATTTTATGTTCACTGTCTATGAGCATGGTAACAAAATCGAACAGTTTAAGGCAATAACTTATAAACACAAAGCACAAGACACCTGTATAGATGAACATTTTTACAAGACTTTATTGAACTATTCTAATACACACAAACTAATCTAATGAAACACACACACACGTACTCATTCATACAGTTGCAGGGAGATGTGATATTGTTAACGGAATAGGAATGGAGTCCCAAATGTCTAGCGTTAGACACTATTTCTTGAGCGCAACCTGAGAGAATCAATATACTAGCAATTCAACCTTAGTTCGTTTGCTTTAATATAATTTGCACCAGTTCAGCCAGAATGAGGAGAAATTGTGTACTTGCGTTTGGATGCTCCTATGAGCGCGGATTCCCTTTCGTGACGAGGTTGCTGAAGGAATCGCTGCGGTGCTAATTGGCTGGCGGTCAGTTGATGTTGCATTCGAGGGACAACGCTCTGGTTGTTGAATGGATGGTTGGCTTTGCAGGGTGGAGCCTCGTGTGCCGGTTCCCGGTTGCTTGGGTAGAGCGTTGGCGTTGCTATGCAACGGTGTTTTCTCTGCGTCTCGGTGAATGGCTGGATGCGCTTACTCTAGGAAGTTCCCTTCGGTGAGGTTCAAACGGAGTTGATATGTTTCGGAAAGAGCTCTTGGTAGCTCGAAGGGCAGTGAAACGTGCAGGCAGGAAGGTGGCAAGGCCAGCACGAATCAAAGCAATAGCAAGGTCACTGCAAAACCATGGCAAAAGCGAAAGCAAAAAGCAAGGCCAAAATGTTGGTCCTTAATTTATAAGCGTGTCCATCTGGTCTGTCCTTGAAGGTGTCCCAGCCAATCAGATATTGTCGTGGGCGGGTCCCACGCCCACTTCTCCTGTTCTTGCTTATCATTAGCATAATGTCCACGTGATAACGTGCAAGCAAACTCTTTAGCATTCTGGTAAACACTTTAAGCAGCCAACTTTCATAGTGTGAATATGGTGTATCCGACATAAATCTACTTTGCATCAAAATTATGGACATCATTTATCCATCACACAGATACCAAATAACATATATTTCCCATATATGAAGTGAAAGATAATAAAGATTTAGATGTGATAAATGTCTAGTATACAGAAAACTTCATAGGTTATATGAAACACACATAGTATGTCGATACACGTTTTAAGAAACCTTCTGGTGATTACTTCCTGTAACTAAAATAAAGAAACATGCAAATCGGCGGCAATAAATGCTTGACACACCGAAAGAACTCCACAGGTTATATAGATGTACATAATACATATAATATGTGTCAAGTTGCGACTTTTAGCGACTCTTCGTGTCTCGATAAGACTTTGGATTTATGCATGAGGGTCACGGAGGTGTTCCTTGCTTCCTGTGTTCTACCAGATGTTACGTTTGTGGAACAAACAAAGGCCAAGTCACTGACCAATCCTGTCCTTGCACCGGGTTTGAGATAAGGCAGATGAGGGGGAAAAAGGTGTCTTCTCGGGCCATTTGGCCCCATGGATTAGTTTTATGACTCGCTAATGGTGGGAGAGGGTGGGTCTCCGGATCTCTGGAATGTGATGTTTGTGTTGGCTCGATGCTTGTTCAATGGGTGATCCCTACAGCACTGCTCACCCCAACTGGGGAAGGGCCTAGAAAAGGTGGCCTAAAAATTGCCCATTCAATCACTTACCTGGATAGGTTACCGCACCTATCGGGTTATTCCACTTTGCGGTCGAAATAAGGAAAATAAGAAACAATACAATATAAAACTGGCAACATGGAATGTAAGGACTCTCCTGGACTCGTATGGCATCTCTGACAGACCTCACCGGAGAACAGCCCTGATCGCTGCTGAGCTGAGCCACTACAACATCGACATTGCTGCCCTGAGTGAGACCAGGCTTCTGGATGAAGGCTCTCTAACAGAGGAAGGGACGGGCTACACCTTCTTCTGGAAAGGTTTCCCCCCAGGTGGACAACATCTTTATGGAGTAGGACTGGCCATCAAGAACACCCTTCTACCAAGAAAAACCTGTTGGCATTAGTGAAATGCTAATGACCCTCCGTATCCCCCTGGCAAAAAAAACTTCTCAGTGCCTATACACCAACTTCGCCATCTGAGAATGAGGCCAAGGAATGCTTTTATCAGGCACTGGATGAAGCTCTTTGCCGGATCCCTAAGAGTAACAAGATCCTCTTGCTTGGGGATTTCAACGCTTAGGGTGGGACAGAAAAACATGATATGGAGTGGAGTACTAGGTAGGCATGGCATTGGCAGGGTGAATGCAAATGGCATGAGGCTACTTACTCTTTGCTCTGAGCATAACCTTACCATAACCAACACCATCGTCCAGCAGAAGGCAAAATATAAGACCTCGTGGATGCACCCTCGCGCTAAACATTGGCACATGACTGACTTCATCATTGTGAGGTGTAGTGACATCAAGGATGTTCTCATCACTCGTGCCATGAGAGGTGCAGAGTGCTGGACCAACCATTGTATGATTGTGGCCAAGCTCCATATGAAAGTGCGTTCCCCCTAGCGGCTGCAAAAGCCTAACAAAAAGAGGCTAAATTGTAACCGCTTGGGAGACATAGAAGCAAGAAGTGAGTTTCCACGCCTCCTAGCTGAGAAACTAAGGGAGTCGGAACCTTGTCTGAGCTCAGAAAACACCATGGAACAACAGTGGACCTACACTCACCTAAAGGATTATTAGGAACACCATACTAATACTGTGTTTGACCCCCTTTCGCCTTCAGAACTGCCTTAATTCTACATGGCATTGATTCAACAAGGTGCTGAAAGCATTCTTTAGAAATGTTGGCCCATATTGATAGGATAGCATCTTGCAGTTGATGGAGATTTGTGGGATGCACATCCAGGGCACGAAGCTCCCGTTCCACCACATCCCAAAGATGCTCTATTGGGTTGAGATCTGGTGACTGTGGGGGCCATTTTAGTACAGTGAACTCATTGTCATGTTCAAGAAACCAATTTGAAATGATTCGAGCTTTGTGACATGGTGCATTATCCTGCTGGAAGTAGCCATCAGAGGATGGGTACATGGTGGTCATAAAGGGATGGACATGGTCAGAAACAATGCTCAGGTAGGCCGTGGCATTTAAACGATGCCCAATTGGCACTAAGGGGCCTAAAGTGTGCCAAGAAAACATCCCCCACACCATTACACCACCACCACCATCAGCCTGCACAGTGGTAACAAGGCATGATGGATCCATGTTCTCATTCTGTTTACGCCAAATTCTGACTCTACCATCTGAATGTCTCAACAGAAATCGAGACTCATCAGACCAGGCAACATTTTTCCAGTCTTCAACTGTCCAATTTTGGTGAGCTCGTGCAAATTGTAGCCTCTTTTTCCTATTTGTAGTGGAGATGAGTGGTACCCGGTGGGGTCTTCTGCTGTTGTAGCCCATCCGCCTCAAGGTTGTGCGTGTTGTGGCTTCACAAATGCTTTGCTGCATACCTCGGTTGTAACGAGTGGTTATTTCAGTCAAAGTTGCTCTTCTATCAGCTTGAATCAGTCGGCCCATTCTCCTCTGACCTCTAGCATCAACAAGGCATTTTCGCCCACAGGACTGCCGCATACTGGATGTTTTTCCCTTTTCACACCATTCTTTGTAAACTCAAGAAATGGTTGTGCGTGAAAATCCCAGTAACTGAGCAGATTGTGAAATACTCAGACCGGCCCGTCTGGCACCAACAACCATGCCACGCTCAAAATTGCTTAAATCACCTTTCTTTCCCATTCTGACATTCAGTTTGGAGTTCAGGAGATTGTCTTGACCAGGACCACACCCCTAAATGCATTGAAGCAACTGCCATGTGATTGGTTGATTAGATAATTGCATTAATGAGAAATTGAACAGGTGTTCCTAATAATCCTTTAGGTGAGTGTATATTAGCTATGTGCTCTATGATGCAGCAACCCAATCCATCAGCTATAAGAGCAGGAACCACCAAGACTGGTTTGACGATAACTCAGACACCATCTACAACTTGCTTAAGATATGCACAAAGCACACGGGGCAACTTTAGACAACCCTTCATCCACCAAGACCAGACAGCATTGGCAGGCACCTTGGAGGAAAGTGCAAAAGGAAATACGGGCCATACTGAATGACTGGTGGACTGAAAAGGCATATGAAATCCAGTCCTTTGCCAATAAAAATGACATGCATAATTTTTATAATGCTGTCAAAACCATCTACGGTCCAACAAATCGCTGCATCACTCACTGAAAACAGCAGATGGTCTAACACTTCTGAAGGATCAGAATAGTATCCTGTTGAGGTGGGCTGACCATATTGACACCCTGCTTAATCAGGACTCTGATGCAGACTCCACCATCCTGGATGAACTGCCTGAACTTCCTCCCATCCACGACCTCAGTCTACCACCAACCATCCAGGAGGTTCTATCATCTGTCCATTCTCTTAAGAACAACAAGTCCCCTGGTGCTGATAATATCCCTGCTGAGCTACTGAAGAAGGGAGGGTACATATGTATGCGCACCCTCTACCAGTACATCACCAAGGCCTGGACTGATGAGAACATCCCACAGCAATGGAGAGATGCAAACATTATTGTCATCTAGAAGAACAAGGGTGACAAGGCCATCTGCGGAAATAGAAGGGGCATATCACTCCTTTCTGTTGGTAGTAAGGTCCTGGCCAAGGTGCTGCTTCAAAGACTGATCAACAACATCACTGAGTCAATGCTGCCTGAATCGCAGTGTGGATTTAGGAAGAACAGGAACACGATCGACATGATCTTCACAGCCCGGCAGCTTCAGGAAAAATGCCGGGAGCAACATCATGACATGTTTATGGCCTTTGTTGATCTTTCGAAAGCATTCGACACTGTGCAAAGAGGGGATGTCCTCCTCAGGTTTGGCTGTCCCAAAAAATTTGTTAACATCCTCCGCCAGTTCCATGATGGAATGACTGCTCGGGTGACCATAGGCGGACAAGAGTCCGAGCCCTTCCTTGTACGCACAGGGGTGTGTGCTAGCGCCAGTGCTCTTTAACATATTCCTCCTGTGTGTCAACAAGCTTCTCCACAATGAGATTGAAAACAGCAGCGGTGTGGCAGTGGACTTCAGACTAGATGGCAACCTCTTTAACATTAGGAGGCTACACGCAACCACACAACTCTGTAGAGAGCATGTCCTGGAGCTGCAGTATGCAGACGACTGTGCTTTTGTGGCCCATACTCCAGAGGATCTTCAAACTGCCCTTGCTGTGGCGGTGAGGGCGTACAGCAGGATGGGTCTAACTGTAAATACCACCAAGACAGAAGTGGTCTGCCAATGGAGTACCAATGTCCCACCCACACTACTTGCCTTCACTGTTGGGGATGAACAGCTATCAGTAGTGCCATCTTTCAAATATCTGGGGAGTATTCTCTCTGAGGATAGCAGCATTGACAACGATATCCAGAGCTGCATTAAACAGGCATCAGCTGCCTTTGGGAGACTTTGGCGCAGAGTCTTTAACAACAAGAACCTTCATCCCTCCACAAAGGCTGCTGTATACCACGGCCTACAGCCGTCACATCAAGTCCTTAGAGCGCTTCCACATAAGCTGCCTCCAGCGCATCCTGGGAATTACCTGGCGTAATCGTGTGCCTCACACTGAAATACTTAAAAAGACCAGCTGCAGAAGTATTGAGGCCATGATCACCCAGCGCCAGCTGCAGTGGCTGGGGCACGTGATAAGGATGCCCCATGTCGGCTGCCCCGCAGAGTGTTATACGGCCAGCTACATCATGGTCGACGCTCAGCTGGAGGGCCGAAGAAGCGCTATATGGATCAGATGAAGAACACCTTGAGGAAGTGTAAGATCAGACCTGAAGACCTTGAGAATGTTGCTGCTGACCGTACCATCTGGCGACAGCTGTGTAGAGATGGGACTCGTACGCTGGAGATGGAAAGGACAACCAGAAGACAGCAGAAGCGAGCCAGGAGAAATACAGCCATGGTTGCCACCGCTACCACCACCATCACCTATATATGCCCCACCTGCAATAGAGCTTGTGGGTCCAAGATAGGACTGTTCAGCCATCAAAGATCTCACCGTTAAAGGCGTGGACGTCGTCATCGGATTTCGATGGAAACCAAAGAGAAGAGTGTGTGTGTGTGTTAAGTTTTTTCTCCATTTTTTTTCTCTTTTGGATGAATAGAAATGCTGACAAAGTCTACTTACAAATTGTATTGGTGTTTTCAGTACAGCTGGTCCCTTCCAGACACTGCTTTGTAATTGCCATTTTTTTGCCCTCACACTAGTTTATTGTTGTGGTATCAACTACTTTAGACAAACCTGCCCCTTAAAGTCTTGCTAGTTATTCTACCAGTCAGATGGTCCAGCTTCTACCCCTTTTCCTAAATCCTGTTTATCTCCAATATCCTCACCCATTGCTCACCTGATAATCTGCTCCATCTTTGGACCTGACCCCCAGTTACTTAAAACTGCTGCTATATCTAACCTTCCGTTCATTGCTAAATTGCTGGAAAACGTTTTCACAGCACAGATAGTCACATCTGTCTAAAAATCATTATTTGATCCCTACCAATCTGGTTTTTGTGCAGGCCATAACACTGAAACATCACTATTAAGAATTACCAATGACCTTTAATCATCTGCCAACTCTGGCTATCTTACCATCCTTATAATATTAGTGCAGCTTTTGACACTGTTTCACATTTTTCAGATTCACATCTCTGGCACTGTTATTTCATGGTTTACATCATATCTTACTAATAGACAATTCTTCATTTATATTTACAACTTCAAATTTTCTATTTTCTCCTCTTACTCAAGGTATTCCTCAGGGTTCCATCCCTGGTCCACTGCTATTCAACATACACCTCAGTCATATTATCTGCCACCATGGACTCAACTACCACTGTAATGCTGATGACCTTCAAATTTACTTATCTGCATCCTCTTCCATTGCTCTGTCGTAAATGTCTGTATTACTGATATCAAAATCTGGTTACACAACAATTTTCTAAAATTTTACACTGATAAGACTAAGGTAAATGTATTTGGTCCACAATCCCTTTTAAATAAGTCTAATCTCAGTTTTGCCATCAACAGAACAAACTTTATTTCCTTGGAAATGTATGGGGTAACATTAGATCCTGGACTTATATTTCAGTCACAGATAAAAACTCTGTTACGAAATTATGGAACTCACTTCCACTGGCTCTTCATGACATCACCTCCATCTCTTCCTTCAAGTCTTAACTTAAAACTTATCTCTTCTCTTATCTCTTATCTCTTGATAGAAAACCACAAGATCCAATCAATCCCCCATTGATACAATCAAGTCCCGCCCTCCTTTTTTTTTCTTATTTGAGAAGTCGTTTCACTAGGATATACACTCACCTAAAGGATTATTAGGAACACCTGTTCAATTTCTCATTAATGCAATTATCTAATCAACAAATCACATGGCAGTTGCTTCAATGCATTTAGGGGTGTGGTCCTGGTCAAGACAATCTCCTGAACTCCAAACTGAATGTCAGAATGGGAAAGAAAGGTGATTTAAGCAATTTTGAGCGTGGCATGGTTGTTGGTGCCAGACGGGCCGGTCTGAGTATTTCACAATCTGCTCAGTTACTGGGATTTTCACGCACAACCATTTCTTGAGTTTACAAAGAATGGTGTGAAAAGGGAAAAACATCCAGTATGCGGCAGTCCTGTGGGCGAAAATGCCTTGTTGATGCTAGAGGTCAGAGGAGAATGGGCCGACTGATTCAAGCTGATAGAAGAGCAACTTTGACTGAAATAACCACTCGTTACAACCGAGGTATGCAGCAAAGCATTTGTGAAGCCACAACACGCACAACCTTGAGGCGGATGGGCTACAACAGCAGAAGACCCCACCGGGTACCACTCATCTCCACTACAAATAGGAAAAAGAGGCTACAATTTGCACGAGCTCACCAAAATTGGACAGTTGAAGACTGGAAAAACGTTGCCTGGTCTGATGAGTCTCGATTTCTGTTGAGACATTCAGATGGTAGAGTCAGAATTTGGCGTAAACAGAATGAGAACATGGATCCATCATGCCTTGTTACCACTGTGCAGGCTGATGGTGGTGGTGGTGTAATGGTGTGGGGGATGTTTTCTTGGCACACTTTAGGCCCCTTAGTGCCAATTGGTCATCGTTTAAATGCCACGGCCTACCTGAGCATTGTTTCTGACCATGTCCATCCCTTTATGACCACCATGTACCCATTCTCTGATGGCTACTTCCAGCAGGATAATGCACCATGTCACAAAGCTCGAATCATTTCAAATTGGTTTCTTGAACATGACAATGAGTTCACTGTACTAAAATGGCCCCCACAGTCACCAGATCTCAACCCAATAGAGCATCTTTGGGATGTGGTGGAACGGGAGCTTCGTGCCCTGGATGTGCATCCCACAAATCTCCATCAACTGCAAGATGCTATCCTATCAATATGGGCCAACATTTCTAAAGAATGCTTTCAGCACCTTGTTGAATCAATGCCACGTAGAATTAAGGCAGTTCTGAAGGCGAAAGGGGGTCAAACACAGTATTAGTATGGTGTTCCTAATAATCCTTTAGGTGAGTGTACATCACAATAGGAAAGAAAAGACTATTGCAACTTCTGTTTCATGCCGACTTTAAGTGCACACACGTACAAATGGGTTATTCACTTTAAAAGTCAGTCAGATGGTCTATTCCTGTCTAGGTAGGTGGTTCTTGGCCAGAATAAGCCTCAAATTGGACTTTATGCCAGTATGTTTTGCTCTACAAGATTAGCTTGTGCATATTGCTCTATGAGATAAAGATGAATGTGTTTCCTTTTTTAAGAACTGTAAATCACTCTTTTCATTAGCTCATTTCTCAGTTAAGCCATTGTTGGTGGATTGGGAATTGAAGCCAAAAATGGGCCAGAAAACAACAACAACTTTTGTCAAATCAGCACTTTAGACACTGAACTCCAGGTGTAGAATACCCCGAATAATTTGTCCCATATGCAAAATGACTGCATTTTAAAATGTTAGTGTGTTCAGCAACCTGTACTTCTAAAAGTTATTTAATTGTCTGCTTAGGAACTGAAATTCCCTAATTACACACTTAACAATATGGCATGGTATATTCCTATGGCCATCAGCCTACTTTGATTGGCTGAGACAACACTGTATGCAAATGACAGAATGAGGTTTCTATCAGAGTAGCACTGTGTCAGAAACCAAAGGTACCTCCCTCGCTCCCCTGTCAGTCAGTGCCAATACAGCATTCATATTATGAGCACACAATTTTAGCTTCAGACAGGCTTCCAAAGCATCATAATGTCACATTAAAATGAGCTTTAGAGATAAGCATGTGAATATTTAATGCGTATTACTATTTATATAACGCATTGCTTTCAATCGCTCTGTCAGATGGCATTTTATTATTTCAATGGTCACAGGCACTGACTGAAATCCTGGCTTCTCTTACACACCTAATTAATGAATTGTTACTATATCACCTCCTTTAAAGCTCATTTTTTACCTCATTCCTTTTCTTCCAGTGCACACAGAATCTCGGCGAGCGTGACTCACACAGCCCTGCTGGAGTGTCTGCTGTCAGCAGTTCTGTCTAACTGGGTGACAGGAGAGAAATAATGACAGGCAAAACAACATGCACTCATGCAGACACCTGTAAATAAACACCCACACATATAGCCATGCATGCAGAAGTGCAATGTGCATGAGTCGCACACGGGGTTAAACTGCAAATGTGCCACATAGAATTTTCATCTACATTTTACGTTTGTGCATTTGGCAGATGCTGTTATCCAAAATGACTTGCTTTGCATTCAATATAGATTTTATCACTCTATTCATTCCCTGGATGAGAATTAAACGTAGGACCTCTTTGAGCTACAGGAATTATCTAGTTAACATTTAATTGAAAACTAGAATTCCATTTGCTCATGTAAGACCACAATTATTTCTGTAGTCCAAAGTGTTCAGGAATTACCTTGGGTTTGTATTCAAAAAGGAGATGCTAGTTAATTAAATAAAGTGTTTGCTTCACCAAAAAGTAAATGTTTAATTTACAACTTAAATATCATTACAAACCTTTCTTTCTTATACAACTGTTCAAAAGTTTAGTGTCAGTGTAAGACTTACAAAAACAAACATAACATTAAAATATTTCAGTTTCATAAATGCTATGTTCACCATAAAATGTTTTGGATTAAATCTTTAAAAGTTTCTATAATGTTTTTCCTAAGATATTCATAAGAGATATAAAAATGGACATAAAAATTAAAGAATATATAAATAAATGTATAGCAGCTCAATTCATTTGGTGAGAAATATTGAGTTTATATTGAGATAACTGCCCATATTGAGATAAAAAATCTGGGAAGCAGGAGGCTTCATATGCTCTCAATCTAATCTGTGCTATACTGTTACTGTTGTGCTTCACTTTGTAACGGGTAGCTGTGGCGAATGAAGTGCACAACGATGGGAATATGATAACAACAGTCTTTTAAAATAACACTTAGGAAAATTTAGGAAAATCAATACACAGCCACTTGTATAAACGAGAATGGACAAAGGAACAGACAGAAACTCAGGGTATAAATGCATGAGGCAAACAAAGGGAAGTAATCAGGACCCAGTTGAACAAAATAACTAATCAATCAGTAACTAAGGAGACTGAGAACTCAAACAGGCAAGCAACCAGGAAAATAACCAACAGAAACAACATGAACGTGACCTAACGCCCCCCTCTGGAAAGGCGCGTCCTCGTGCCGTAAGGTCCAACTGAGGATGGAGGGTGGGGGCTCTGGAGGAGGACAAGGAGCTGGCGAATGGCTGGCCAATGATGGAGATACAGGCAGAAACAGCCATGGTGGCACAGGCAGTGGGAGGAGCCAAGGAGGAACCAGGAGCAGCAGAGGAGGGAGGAGCCATGGAGGTGGACTCGATGCCATGGGGATGATGGACGATGACAGAGCCGATGGTGGAGGAGCCCAACGTGCAGATGAAGAGCAGATGGTCCTGAGTGAGATCGCAGGCTTCGGAGGCCGTGAAAGAGCAGCAGTGATGATCTCCTGAGGCGGAGCCATGGTAGCGGAGGCCTGAGGTGGAGACGAGGCAACTGAGGGCTGATGCGAAACCGGCGGGAGGGTGGAGCCAGATGGAGCCGTAGGGTGGAGTGACGGAGCATAGGGGATGGCTCGTAAGTCTGTGACGTCAATGGTCCTTGGTGGAGCCGAGGGAGGGAGGAGTAAAGGCAGAGGAGCCTGGACAACGGGAGAGCAGCAGGAACAGCGGCTGGAGGTGGAGCTAGGGGATCGCGTTTTGAGGCTCAGGCTCTGGGGCGATGGCTGGATCAGTCAGGTTCTCTGGCTCTTGCATTGCGGCAGGCTCTGGCTCTCCGTCCGTGCAGCAGGGTGATGGCTGGTTCGGCTCTGGGTCGCGGGCTGTAAGGGGAAGTCCTCAACGCTGGAGCATCCAGCCCAAATTACTTTCAGGGAGGAGGAGGTGGTTCACTGCTGCTAAGTTCGTTTTCATGGTTAAATATATTTAATATGAGGGTCCGTTCTTCTGCAACAGGTAGTTGTGGCGAATGAAGCACAAAATGATGGGAATACGATAACAACAGTCTTTTAATAGACTAATGACTTTAACAAACGCATAGAGTATTGACTAATGAGAACTCAATCAGGCAGGCAAATGGAAAAAACCAACAGAAACAGAACATGAACGTGACACACTTCACATCTTGACCCATATGTTTGTTGCAGTCATTAGCACTTAACATCACTTTGTCATAATGTAAACAATGACAAATAAGAATCAACCAACGGCACAGAGAAAATTAGATGTTGTGACTCGATCCGTACATTAATTACTTCTTCTCTGTTCAGTGCTGCTCGTAACATGTCAACAGTTTGTGTCATCGCTGGAAATCCTGAGCCTGTGGATGGAATCTCTCATCCAAGCATGAGTTTTCATCATGTTGCATGCTGATCTTCATGGTGTACGTGTTTTTGTGTGGTAAGGTCAGACATTACATCATTCAGTTTTATATACACTTTGGCCAAAAGGAAATTGCCAACAATGTGCTTGGAGGGGCAAAAGGACACAGGAAAAGACAAGGTAAAATAAAGGGAAATAGCACATTTCATTTTTTTTTTTTTTTTTTACAGTTTATTTTGGCACAAAAACATCAACATTTACTCACCCTCAAAAAAAAAAAAAAAAAAAAAGATTTAGCAGAATGTATTAATTGCTAATCCATGCAATTGAATGAATTGACCTTTCAAGCTTCTAAAAGTGTGCAAAAGCACCAGCCTTGACTAGCTCTCCTTGGCATGTTCCTTAAGAAACAGCTGTGTCCGATTCATGAAAGAATAGAGTAAACTGGTTGAAAAACCAGTCTGAGTGATTCATTAAAAGAATCATGTACTGCATTAAAAATTATATATATATATATATATATATAATGTTCTTTCAGGTCCATTTATAAGATTTTTACATAAAAAAACATCCCAATTTAGAAGTATTTTTTATCCTGGTTTTGACCCTCTTTTTGAAACACTCGTTTTGATGGGCGTGCCACATTCAAGACTTCGAAGTAAACGCACACTGCTATGAGTGGGTAACCATTGTAATGTGTATGTTGTTTTTTGTTGTTCACTGTGACCTAGTTTCTCGGTTTGTTTGGTTAGTCATTCTTTTCACCTGTTCACCTCATTAGTTCGCTTTGTTTTTTTCATGCATTTAAACCCTGAGTTCTCCTTCATTCTCTGTCCTTTCTCGTCAGTGTTACGTCCATGTTAAGATGGTTGTGATTCAGTTTCCCTAAGTATTCCATGAGTTTTGAATTAAAGACTATTTAATAACTCCTGTTATTTAATTTTATGAAAGCCCAGAGCCTGAGCCTTGATGATCGTCTGACCAGGTGTGTGACCTGGCAACACTGCACCACCGTGGGAGTCCTCGTAGAGTTTGAGGGTATGGAGTGGAGCCCCGCCCACACCCACAGAGGGTGAGCTGCCGCTGGATCCTATATTTTGTTTGTTTTGATGAGGATGTTTTTGAAGAGGATGATCCCCTGCCCCAGCTGATTCCACCCAGCAATAGTTCCCCTGTGTCTCCGCTGGTTCTGCCCAGCAATAGTTCTCCTATGTCTACATTGGTTCCACCCAGCTATAATTCTCCTGTGCTTTCAGTATCCTCCCAGCCTCCCTCTCCTGCCTCCTCTTCAGACCTCAGCCTGTTCCTCTGCCCAGTCGCCGCTGACGCCCGTCAGCCCCTCGGTTCCTCCTCTACCGCCCCTCTGTGGTGTGGATCCACCTTGGGGCAGCCGTTTACCAGCGCCACCTGGATGTATGGATCCCCTGGCTCTGCCTCCAGCCACTGATCCCGTCACTCCACCTTGGCCCATCATACAGACTCCTCCACCTTGGCTCCTCCCTCCCTCGGCCCTCCAGCTCCACCTCAATCGGATGTTGCCTCGCCTATATATATATATATATATATATGTTAAAGACAGACCTACTGTAAGTAGATCTATTGCAACTGAGGCTGGAAAATCGATAGTCTATGCGTTTGTTAAAGGGGTCCTTGATTATGATTTAACTTTTTTAACTTTAGTTAGTGTGTAATGTTGCTGTTTGAGCATAAACAGCATCTGCAAAGTTAGGACACTTAAAGTTAAATGCAAAGGGAGATATTTTCTTTTACAGGAATCGCTTTTTAAGGACCAAAACAAGCAGCTGGTAGGGAACGAGCTTCTTTCTGGGTTGGTGACATCATTGTCTCTGTCTCTGTAGGTATTTTACAACAGTTCCCACACAAGAAAAGAATATGCTAATCAAAGACTTAAAGATAGTTAACTCCACATTAGCTACATAAATTCATCTACTAACAATTCAGAAACGTTGCATCCTGTTGCATTCTACATGTTGTCACTTCTTAGTGAGTCTCTCCATCATTGTCCGACTCCAGTTTGAACATAAAAGGCTGAACGGTTTCTGACATTTTCCGTGCGAGTCTGCATGAGGTAATCTGAGCTGCTAACACAAGCTCTTGAAGCTCCGCCCTCTTCTAGAAAGTGACACAGCTAATTTGGATTTAATTTAGTTTCTGCGAAATTAGTGCCACTTAGCGGAATTATAAAAATACAGCACATTTTGCAAATGCCCCTTTCGTGCGTCGTGCCTGACTTAACTCAAACACAACTCAACAACTTTTATGGGTGCTTTTGAAGGCATGACGTCAGTCCGCCGAGCATTGGCCTGAAACTCTTGCCTGCGCACTGCTCGCTGCAGCTGATGGTGGGCTGCGTCCCAGACCCTCTCGCTCTCCTGGAACCAATAGTCAACTGATGGGACGTCTGATGGTTCCCTGGACCATAGGAACAAGGGAGGCTGGTAACTGAGTACACACTGAAAGGGAGTAAGTCCAGTGGCAGGTTGTTGTAGTGAGTTCTCTGCATACTCGGCCAGGCCAATGTACTGGTTCCAGAAGTTCTGGTGACCGTGGAAAGAAGGTTCGTAGGAATCTCCCAATTTCCTGAATCATTCTCTCCGTCTGCACGTTGGACTGTGGGTGATAGCCTGATGTGAGACTCACAGTCACACCTATGAGGGTGAAGAAGGCATTGCAGACTCTTGATATAAACTGGGGCCCGTGATCGGAAACAATGTCTTCATGGTTAAAGAGTAACTCAGCAGTCATCATAGCAGTGGGAAGACCCTTGAGGGGAATCAAACGACTGGATTTAGAGAAACGATCCACAATTGCTAGAATGCATGTGTTACCGGTGGATGGAGTTAGATCTGTGATGAAGTCCACTCATAGGTGTGACCAGGGGCGTTGAGGAATGGGCAGCGGGAGTAATTTGCTAGATGGTAAGTGGCGTTGACTCTTGGAGATGGCACAACTGGAACATCCTTGTTCAAACATTCACTAATGTTCCAGAAGGAAACACGATGCATTAAGAGCCTGGGGTGAAAACTTTTGAACAGGATGAATCAATTTCTTTAATTTAGTATTGCCCTTCGGAAGCAACAGAAGACACTTGCATTTTCCCGGAAGACAAATTAAGTACAATTTACCTTGATCTTCAAAAATTCAAAACGTTTTCAGTGAATGTTTGAACCTTTTTTAATAGTTGTGTTTGAGTCCCTCAATTGTCCTCATTGTGAAAAGATGGATCTCAAAATCATACAGTCACTACTGGAAAGGGTTCAAATATGCAAAAGATGCTGGAAAACTGTAGAATTTGCAGGACCTGGATGATTTTTCTGAAGAACATTGGGCAGTTTAGCTGCTCAGGACAAACAAGGGACTCATTAAAAGCTGTTTTTGGGCTGAAAGTTTTGAGTTCTGAAACTTACAGGATATTTTTATAGCACAGTGACCTCTAAAATGTCAAAAGATCAAGGAAAAATGTATTTCTCAATTCATGGCCCCTTTAATAAATCTGAATAATCCGCATCAACTCAGTGATCCAGTCTTGGCAGTTAACATCTCACTAGATTTAAAGATTATAAGTGAAAAATTACTTAAATGTTAATGTTCTTCACACAAAGCTTCTAAAAGCTAAAAATACTAATTTTATAACACTTTTATTGTACTTTTGAGAGCTTGAGAGCTTCAGTCCACCTTTGTTGTACAGTGGGGAGAACAAGTATTTGATACACTGCCGATTTTGCAGGTTTTCCTACTTACAAAGCATGTAGAGGTCTGTAATTTTTATCATAGGTACACTTCAACTGTGAGAGACGGAATCTAAAACAAAAATCCAGAAAATCACATTGTATGATTTTTAAATAATTAATTTGCATTTTATTGCATGACATAAGTATTTGATCACCTACCAACCAGTAAGAATTCTGGCTCTCACAGACCTGTTAGTTTTTCTTTAAGAAGCCCTCCTGTTCTCCACTCATTACCTGTATTAACTGCACCTGTTTGAACTTGTTACCTGTATAAAAGACACCTGTCCACACACTCAATCAAACAGACTCCAACCTCTCCACAATGGCTAAGACCAGAGAGCTGTGTAAGGACATCAGGGATAAAATTGTAGACCTGCACAAGGCTGGGATGGCCTACAGGACAATAGGCAAGCAGCTTGGTGAGAAGGCAACAACTGTTGGCGCAATTATTAGAAAATGGAAGAAGTTCAAGATGACGGTCAATCTTCCTCGGTCTGGGGCACCATGCAAGATCTCACCTCGTGGGGCATCAATGATCATGAGGAAGGTGAGGGATCAGCCCAGAACTACACAGCAGGACCTGGTCAATGACCTGAAGAGAGCTGGGACCACAGTCTCAAAGAAAACCATTAGTAACACACTACGCCGTCATGGATTAAAATCCTGCAGCGCACGCAAGGTCCCCCTGGAATGGGAGAAGGTCATGTGGTCTGATGAGACAAATATAGAGCTTTTTGGTCTAAACTCCACTCGCCGTGTTTGGAGGAAGAAGAAGGATGAGTACAACCCCAAGAACACCATCCCAACCGTGAAGCATGGAGGTGGAAACATCATTCTTTGGGGATGCTTTTCTGCAAAGGGGACAGGACGACTGCACCGTATTGAGGGGAGGATGGATGGGGCCATGTATCGCGAGATCTTGGCCAACAACCTCCTTCCCTCAGTAAGAGCATTGAAGATGGGTCGTGGCTGGGTCTTCCAGCATGACGACGACCTGAAACACACAGCCAGGGCAACTAAGGAGTGGCTCCGTAAGAAGCATCTCAAGGTCCTGGTGTGGCCTAGCCAGTCTCCAGACCTGAACCCAATAGAAAATCTTTGGTGGAAGCTGAAAGTCTGTATTGCCCAGCGACAGCCCCGAAACCTGAAGGATCTGGAGAAGGTCTGTATGGAGGAGTGGGCCAAAATCCCTGCTGCAGTGTGTGCAAACCTGGTCAAGAACTACAGGAAACGTATGATCTCTGTAATTGCAAACAAAGGTTTCTGTACCAAATATTAAGTTCTGCTTTCCTGATGTATCAAATACTTATGTCATGCAATAAAATGCAAATGAATTACTTAAAAATCATACAATGTGATTTTCTGGATTTTTGTTTTAGATTCCGTCACTCACAGTTGAAGAGTACCTATGATAAAAATTACAGACTTCTACATGCTTTGTAAGTGGGCAAACCTGCAAAACCGGCAGTGTATCAAATACTTGTTCTCCCCACTGTAATTGCATGAACAAGATCGAAAAGAAATTTGACCAAATCAAATACAAGTTCACAGACATCCAATCTCATATAGATATAACAAGCTCTGACCTGTGCCAAGCTTTTGTGGGAAAAAAAAAAACAGACTGTGGGAAGCCAACCTGAAAGTCCAGGACCTGCACTTTCATCTCAGCAGCTGATCATACTACACCAGATCGAGAAAGAGAGAGAGAGAGAGAGAGAGAGAGAGAGAGAGGGAGAGGGAGAGACTGGTTTGAAGCACAATATAAGTTGAGTATGTTTGGAATGATATAAAACCCTTTATTTGCTGAAAGAAAATAGTATGCAATGTGTATTCCCTGCACAGTATGCAGATGTCATTTATGCAGGAAACATACTGTACCAAAATGTACAATATGAAACAAGAGCATAGCCTACTTTGTGGATTACTGTATCCCACAACCCAATGCACTAAACTTGCCCTTCCATTTCCGGTTAAAATGTAGTGTCCATTAGTAATGGTTACTCATTGAAATCCCCCAACCCTAAGTATAAACTTTGAGTAACTCATCTCACAGTGTTTGTTCCACAGACACAAATGACCCAAATTGTGCAGCTTTTTGAGCATAGGTGTGCTATTACTGCTTTTAAATGATTAGATTTACAGTTTTTTACTTGGCAAACAATAAAATATTCTAAGTTAATATTTTATATTATCAATAAGTTACATTGATGGAGGGACCTGAGCTATACTTAAAGACCAGCACTAGTTAAACACCCTAGCAACATCATAGAAACATGTTAAAAACACCCAGAACATACTAGTAAACACATCGCAATGTGCTAAAAATCTCTAGAGCATATAAGCAAACGTGTAGCAACGTATTGGCAACCACTCACAACACATGGTGGTTTTGCACTGTAATGCACCTCTCACATTTTCTTCTTCTTCTTCTTCTTCTTCAAAAAAAAATGTAGTTGTAATATGTATCATTGCATACTGCATGCTTTCACATACTATTTTGAATATGTTTTTACTACATTATAGTCACACTGCTTTATATGAGCTGTTTTGAAGGAAGGTTGATCATGCAACAATCAGAGAATCGAGTTTAGTGTAGTTTGATTAATAAACTCACTTTATTTGATGTTCATATATGCATCTGTAACAAGGATAATGGTAAACGTGCAGGATGCGACAACATTTAAACTTTAATGGCCTGTGTAAATGTATGGAATTTATTAGCAAAGGTTCAAATAGCTGTTGCAATCAGCAGAACAATAGTACACAAAGGGCTTTTAAAATATGACCTGTAATGCATGTTTTTATTGGAAACCAAAACATTTTGTTTTCTCTCTTGCATTGAAATTTCAATGGTTATATGTAATATGTTGTAATGAGGTCCCTTAAAAACCCCTAATATTTCTTTTAGACTTTTATTCACGCCCTTTGTGGTAAATGATGAATTATGTTTGCGTAAATTATATCCTCAGTGGTTATATAAGGCACTTAAAGATCTAGATTCACTGCAATGAAGCAAAAATGCTTTCTCCCATGAGTTAAATAATTAATCAATTTGTGTATGGAATATATGATTGTCAGAATAACCGATTAACCACTGGGTTTAGTGTTTGGTCATTAAGTGATTTACTTACCAGGGTAACATAAAAGAGATTGCATGTATCACACAATTATGATATATATTTGTTTTAGGGAATGTTTAAACAACAATGATGTACAAACAGAAAAGTTTTTCCTTCATGTTTTTCACATAGACAACAACGTTGTCAAAACGATCCCTGTTTACACAGATCCGTGAAAATTACTAAAATGCTGTATTCTGCCAGGCCAGTAGATGGCGATGTCACTTTGTAAAGAAACACTACGTGCCTATAGACTGAACACGTAATAGGCATGATGTCACTGTTTTCATAAATTTGTGTTTTTGTAGTTTACACAGAGAAGATAACGGTATCATTTTCACAAACTTCCACTTTAAAGGGTTAGTTCACCCAAAAATGAAAATTCTGTCATTAATTACTCGCCCTCATGTCGTTCCAAACCCGTAAGACCTTCGTTCATCTTCGGAACACAAATTAAGATATTTTTGATGAAATCGGAGAGCTCTCTGGCCGCGTGGTGCTCACGTGAACAGCGTCAGCCAACGGTAAGCCGCCATTCTGCCATAGCGCTTTGAAAGTGCGGCACTGTATTTATTACGTCAACAGCGTAGGAGACTGGCACAGACGAGAAGAGATTGTTAAATAAAGTCGTTATTTTGGGGTTTTTTTGCCCACAAAAAGTATTCTCACTGGTTCATAAAATTAAGGTTGAACCACTGTAGTCACATGGACTATTTTAGGAATGTTTTTACTACCTTTCTGGGCCTTGAAAGTGGTATTTAAATGGCTGTCTATGGAGGGGTCAGAGGGCTCTCGGATTTCATCAAAAATATCTTTATTTGTGTTCTGAAGATGAACGAAGGTCTTATGGGTTTGGAACGACATGAGGGGGAGTAATTAATGACAGAATTTTCATTTTTGGGTGAACTAACCCTTTAAAACATGCTTTCAAAAGTTTTCGTGCCCCAAACCGCTGTTGTCGTGTAAATGAACGGCCAAAACGTATAAAAAGTTTTCTGTTTTTAGTTGAAAACGGTGTCGTATAAATGGCCCCTTAGAAATCACTTGCTAAAACAAAGCCAAAAAGAACCACAGACAGGACCCAATCTGATAGCTGTACAACAGATGAAGTGCTCAATTTTAAAATAATAAAGATTATATTCATGTAATTTATTATTTACTCACTTTTAAACCTGTGACCTTTATTCTTCTGATAAATACAAAATGTTAATCAGAATATCAACTCCAAAAATAAAAAGCACTATTAAGATCATTTTTTTTCATTCCTCTGAAGAAAAAAAAAAAAAAATCAACGATGTTTGGAATATGAATTTTCTTCTTTTTTGAATACTAGCTGTTTTACTTTAGTTCATATCAATTGGTGTAGGCCTATATTATTAATTATTGGTGTATATCCTTAATTGCTTTTCATAACAATTTTAAAGCAATCAAAGCATCTGCCCATGTTGTCACATGACAATGGAGTTTTATTCATCAGGTTCACAATAGGAGAGACTTTAATACCATACAATTTCATATACTGTAGTTTTGTGTTGTAACATCACAAACAAGAGGGCAAACAATTTAAAAACACAGTACAGAAAACAGACTGTGCTCAGCTGAGGTTCTTGAATGCTCTGTATTGATTGCTTGAGAAATGAGTGTGCTTCTTTTCTCTTTTCCCTTTTTCTCAAGCTGTTTATAAACATCCACAGACCATGACTATCCTACGGTCATTGTGAGATTTGGATCCTGGGGGGTTGTCCTGTCCACGTTCCCCTAACACCTAATTAAACGCACCCAGCGGCGCAAGGGGCAGGAACCAGAACGAAACTAGGGTGAGCTGGTCAGAGGCCGGGACAGTAAGCGGTGGCCTGCGTGAGCTGGAGAATGTGGGTCATAAATCCTCCCCCTCCTCATCCCTGCTGGAGCTCCATGCATGAGCTGGGGTTTGCAGTGCAGAACAAGCTTCCAGGCAAGTTCATCCCTCACTGAGTGAAGGTTTGCCCAACCAGCCACCAGACTCTGGGGCCTGGCCTCTGTGATCACAAACAAAACCCCAGCAACAGTTTGGTTGGTCTTCTAGCAGACGGATAATACATACATACATGCATGCATACATACATAAATATTATATATATATATATATATATATATATATATATATATATATATATATATATATATATATATATATATATATATATATATATATATTTATTAGTTTAATTTAATATTTAAAAAATATTCATCCATCCATCTGGGGTTTTTGCCACATTTATTTACTTTATTACTCATCTTGATGGGAATTATTCAGCTGGTTACTCAAGGCTTTTGACTATTGACTATTTGGATTATCAAAGGCAGCCCTAGTGAAAAACAAATATACCATATTTTTTTTTTATGCTAAGTATACTATAAATGCATTTACATATTTATGTACTTAATATGAATACCCTACAGTTGTACTTTTGGTATACTACATTGATATACTTAAAGTCTGCTAACTAATTTTGTACTTAATGCACTTTAGTTATCCGGAAGTAGTTCCAACTAAAGATATACTTAAGTATATATAATTGGGCTAAAATGGAACTATTGCAAGTATACTTTAGATACACTTTAAATATCTTGCATTTAAAGACTATTATACAGACTATTATATTATATCTTACTATCCTTACTAATAGTGATATTAAACACATTTAGGCTTAATATTAAGAAATGTGCAATAAAGAACTACTCCAAATTGAGTTTATTTATAACATTTATACCAGTAAGTCTCAAGCGATATGTCAGTAAATATGTTAATGAATTTGTGCTTAGTATGAAATAAATGTATTTTAAATACATTTTGGTATAGGTTTTTTCCACTAGGGAGCACAAAGGAAAAGATAAAAGTCTTTAAAGGGTCCTATTATGCCCCTTTTTACAAGATGTAAAATAAGTCTCTGATGTCCCTAGAGTGGGTATATGAAGTTTTAGCTCAAAATACCACACAGATCATCTTTATAGCACGTTAAATTTTGAGGGTGAGCAAAAACGTGCCGTTTTTGTGTGTGTCCCTTTAAATGCAAATGAGCCCCAGCCCCCTTTCTAGAAGAGGGCGGAGCGTCAAGAGCTGGTGTTAGCAGCTCCGATTACCTCACGCACTTGCACTGAAAATGTCAGAAACTGTTCAGCCTTCTATGTTCAAACCGGAGTCGGACAATGATGGAGAGACTCAAGAAGTGACAACATGTAGAATGCAACAGGACGTTTCTGAATGGTTAATAGATGAATTTATGTAGCTGATGTGGAGTTAACTATCTTTAAGTCATTGATTAGCATATTCTGTCATGATAATCTATAAATCGCTCGTGTGGGAACTGTTGTAAGATGCCTCCAGAGCCTGAGAATATATGCTGCATGAAGATAGTTTGATTTAATTACAGTTATAACTTATGTTGTCATCTTGTTTTTATGACATGCTATTGCATTTGTGTTACTGTATTGCAATAAATGTGAAAAGACGGATGCGACAGCTTGAGCAGACTCCTAAATGTTCTCTACTACAACAACTCTTCCTCTTCTCTAACACAACCCAACATGGTCTCACCCCCTTTGTTGCGTGTTCCCGGGGGCAGGGTTTATGTAAATTTTAGGGTTAGTGATGTCATTAACCTGTGAATAAGCTTGATGTAGTCCCTACCAGCTGTTTGTTGTAGTCCTTAAAAAGCGATTTCTTTAAAAGAAAATATCTCCCTTTGCTTTGAGCTTTGAGTGTCGTAACTTTGCAGATGTTGTTTATGCTCAAACAGCAACATTACACACTAACTAAAGTTAAAATCATAATCAAGGACCCCTTTAAGTCACAAGAGTTCTCAAAAAGAAAAAAATCACTGGCAAAACATCCACTGTATTATAATTCAATATTAGCAAAGACGATGTTTCTTGCAAAAAGGTCAAATTTTGCAGAATACATGTCTGCTTTTGAATAGTTAATCAATGGAGAAAGATGCATTTGAGAGCTATTCACATTCTGAGTAACAATGTGAGTTTATATTGGTGGAAAAGACAGATAAAGGGTGTTCTTGGTTGTTGTGGTGCTTACACAGTTTGCACAGGTTCGATCTGACTGCAACATGTACCAATCCTTTCATCTCATTATAACACTGTCAGTCTCAGCTACATTTGTTTAATGACATCCAAAGATAAAATACAAGGTTTTATTTTCTTCTTCAGTAAATCTAAATGTAGACTGCTCTGTACTTTCTTCACTGTTTATTGACATTTCAAAATCCCAAATGGTGAATTCTGAAGTTTTTTATCTCGTCAAAAAAGTTAATATTAAAAATGCACCAAAGAATAGTATTGATTTATTATCCAACATTAAAGTAGGCTGAATGTAACTTTCTGTCTTCAAGTCTCCACTCCTGTCATCTTAAACAGAATTATGACATCATAAATGAGCAATGGATGGAGTGGAGAGAGCACGTATCCCATTGTCTCCTGGGAAGATAGAAATTGTAGTCTTTTTTGTAGTCCCTTTTTCTTTGTAGTCTTCAAGTTAAATGAAAACGTGTGTACGTGTAAAGAATGGAAGTGTGATTGTATATAAAGTGTATATATGATGTTATTTTATATTACCCTGGGAACGATTGATCACTCACAAATAGATTAAAGGCTATTGGTTCATTCATTATACATATGCATGATTATTTAAATTTTTTATACAGTGTAACTCACTTTTGCCTCCTTCATATGGACCTTAGCTATATTATTCTATGTGATCAGTTTCTCTTTTTAAAACATATCTCATGTTCCTTTGAAGTCTTTGACAGGAAGAAAGAATAAATAATTACATTTTTCATGTGAAAATGCCAAAAATGAAATTCGTTCAGTTGTTTGTAATCTGAACAGCAATAGACCACAAGAAATGTGATGTTATTCCTATGTGGTTTGAAATCCAATTCAGTGAAAACTGCAAAATTGTGTCCGAATACACTTGTTTTTCCTCGCTCTGTCCTCATATAGTGAGCTGTGACATTTATAATGTAGTACATTTGCTGCAAAATACCATAACACACGACCTTTGACATTCACAACATAAGAAGTGTTTTCTCCTCCCTTTCAAAAGTTGATAAGTCTATTCTTTCTATCTTAACTCTGCACCACTATATGGTTCGTTGCATTTTATTTTTTGCATTTAGTTTCTGATTCCTCCTGCTCTCTGCGACCCTATTAAGAACTGACCTGTTTTGAACAACTACATTAGCAGATCTGTTTGTAATGGATGTCTCTAGGTGAAATATCTCTGCATTGTTATATAAGAAGCATCTCTTATAAACAAGAATGGCGTTTAGCATAATTTAAAATCTTAACAGTCTTTTTTTTTTCATTGGTATCTCTATTCCCTGTTTTACAATGCTTTGACCTCCCAGAGACCCTCTACCAATGTGCTGATATCAATCATTCTTGTTATTTGTATTGTAAAAGAGACACTCAACTCTTAATATATTATAAATGTTTGGCTTGTATGTTGTTATTCTAAAATGTTCTCTCAAGACATGCATTGAGTTGTCAACAAACCTTTTCTATATACCCTAATCATTGTTAACAACATGTATTCATTACTTCAATGAGCCCATTGTTTCTGCCTTAAATAATTACATTTTTTATTAATACATTGTTAGCTAACTGTGTGATTGTATATTTTCTGAAATCCATAACTCTGATAAAAAAATCACTCTAAATTGTAATGCAGACGCATGCATTTTCTGTAAAGCTGCTTTGAGATGATATGTATTGTGAAAAACGCTATACAAATAAATGTGAATTGAATTGAAGCAACTTTGAAAACATTATGCAAGATAAAAGCTCACAAAGAGAGACTCTTATATAGAGTTAGCTACGTGCAAGTAGTCAAACAGCTTTTTTTATTCGTGGTTTGATGCCATCAGTACTGTCAGAATTTAAAGGGGCCCTATTATGCCCCCTTTTAAATCTTGATTTTGTTTTTGGGGTCTATTAGATATGTTTTTATGCTTGAATGTTTAAAATTAAAAAAAAAAAAAAAATTTGTCATTGTTGCAGCACCTCTTTTCCCAGTCTGTCAGTAACGCTCTGTTTAGTTACTGTCTCTATGAAGCTACTCCTTCCGAAAAGCGCAATGTGTTCTGATTGGTCGACTGGACCAATGTGTTGTGATTGGTCAACTGCTTTGAGCGTGTTTCGGAAATGTTGAAGCTCGATATGATGAACCATCCGATTTACACCCCTAGTCAGTAGTGTGTTGAAGCTCGCGGTTATGGTAAGAAACCATAACCACGAGCTTCAACACACTACTGACTAGGGGTGTAAATCGGATGGTTCATCACAATAAGATATGATATCGTTTCTCACAGCCAGCGATACAATATTTGTCGATACCTCAAAAAAATTCCATGATATGATACGATTTGATTCAGGGGTATATAGATCGATATTATGATATTATGTGCCTATTTTACACAAATTTGACAAATGCAACCAAAATATGTAACATGAACATTTATCTGAAAATTGCACATTCTGTACCCCAATTGGGACATCCACAACAAATAATAAAGAAAAATAAATAATGGAGAAATTTGTAGAATGATAAACATTAAAAAAAAAGAAATTACAAAAATAAAGCTGTTAACTTTTTTTTGGCTGCTAGTACATCACAGTCTGGGGTATGCAGACATGCAGGGCTCAATGCTAAGAATATTTTCAACAGATAACCAAATTACAAGCAATATCACAAATAAGTACAATAGATCAAAGACACAAATGAAATAATCAGTGCTTTTCAGGTGTAACAGAATTTTCCAGGCACAGAAATTAAAAAATGTTATCAAATGTATAATAATATAGTCTTCACTGTATAAAATTAAATATAGATTACTAATATTAAAGTTATAAAAATTATTTAGTCAAGAGCAGTGAGAGATTTTCTCTTTGTCTTTTGTTGTTTGATTAAGATACAGACAGCAGCAGGAATATTAGGCTGCTGTCACTTTAAGAGCGAGTGCACTGATTTGTGAATATACTGATATGCACGCGTTTTCTTTCCCATTTGTTTACGTTCACTTAAGACATAACCGACTGTGTTTACTAGGATATTCGCCAAGATGGTCATTTTGACATCATTTTTTCTGTATTTGTCTGTTCAAGCACAAAAGAAGCGAAAGAGAGCTTGCGAGAGCTTGTGTACGCGCTACGGATGTGTGTGCACAGAAAAAAAAAACTGCTCACACAGCGTTTGAGAAGCAAAATAATTCCTCTTTTGCTTCTGTTTGAGCTTGAATGCTTAAAGCCAGAAATGAAAATTATCCCATGATTTACTCACCCTCAAGTCATCCTAGGTGTATATGACATTCTTCTTTCAGACGAATACAATTAATTTCCAATCCATGTATCCATTATGGCTGGGGGTTAATAAAGGCCTTCTGAAGTGAAGTGATGCGTTTGTATAAGAAAAATATCCATATTTAAAACTTTATAGACTAAAATAACTAACTTCCGGCGGACAGCCGTACGCAAGTCGACTTATGGCAAAAGTGTAACCCCTGACGCGATGCTCCCGCTCAAGCTTTGAGGCCTCTTGCGGATAGGGCTGGGCAACAAACTCAAGCCCCTCTTCTCTTATATCGAAGTCATCCGCCATTTCACTTTAAAAATTCTCGTTTTAGACTTCTAATTCATGACCGGTGTTTTGTTTTGCTCTATCCTCTGCGCTTCCTCTTTCGTCAATACGCTTGCGTCAAGGGTTCAAGGGTCAAGGGTTACTCTTTTGCCGTAAATCGATGTGTACGGCGGAAGTTAGTTATTTTAGTCTCTAAAGTTTTAAATATGGATATTTTTCCTACACAAAGGCATCACTTCGCTTCAGAAGGCCTTTATTAACCCCCCGGAGCTGTGTGGAGCACTTTTATGATGGATACATGCACTTTTATGGACTTCAAAACAGAAACAACCAATCACTGCTATTATAATGCTTGGAAGAGCCAAGACATTTTTTAATATAACGGCGATTGTATTTGTCTGAAAGAAGAAAGTCGTATACACCTAGGATGACTTGAGGGTGAGTAAATCATCGGCTAATTTTCATTTTTGGGTGAACTATCCCTTTAAGTTTGCAAGGCTTAAAACATGTGCAACTGATAACGTTTCGTGACGATTCAACACTGCCCCAATCGGGACAGTGACAGTTCCGTCTTCCACGCTGGCTGCGGACCATCGGGCAGTCCTTACTGTTGAACCCAGGTGAGTTTAAACGAGAATGCACACGTTGGGGCCGGTAATGCATAGACGGATATCGCGTGAAGATGTGGAAAGTGTCAAAATAAAGGTGTCTCTTAAAATATATATAAAGAGGTGCATTCACGCCATGTCGTGATTACCACAATGTTGGCACTGGGTGTTCGGCACGTTGAGACAGCGTTTGTGGATGGTTCATGTTGCCACTGCGGGAACATGACCATCGCGGTGCTTAGGTCAAGACTCAATTACCTCAAACGGGGTGGAGTCCCTTCGCCTATCCCCCGATCTAGTGGTCCTCCTGCGAAACAGAGGGCTCCTACTTCAGTTGATAGCCTTGGTGGTGACCTGAAGATCACAGTAAGGGTTTCCCCAACGAGCTAGCCTCCTCGGGCCCCTCAATCCTCCGCACCTGCGGCAGTGGAGCTTCCGAGAGAGCGCGCTGGTCCTTCCCATGGGGGGCCAGTCGTTTCTTTTGGGGCTCCGGCCGAGGACCGTATGTCGATCACTACATCGGAGGGCGAGCTAATGATTCGGGATTCAGCTGCGTTACCCCCTTTGGGTGTGGTAGCGTTGCCCGAGTCTGATCCAGAGCTCACGGCTATGCATTCCCGGGCCGCCGTGAGTGTCGGGCTCGAGTGGAACCCTCCACCGTGTCCCGAACCCTCGCAGTTGGATGATTGGTTTCTCGGGGCGGCCCGCGCTGGTTCTCAGCACTCCGCTCCGGTTCCATTCTTCCCGGAGGTGCATCAGGAGATTACCAAATCGTGGACGGCACCTTATTCTGCCCGAAGCCGGTCTGGTGATGCCTCCGCCCTCACTACCCTCGATGGCGGCGCGGCTAAGGGGTACGTGGAGATCCCCGAGTGGAGCAGTCTGTGGCGATGCAGCTGTGTCCCAAGACCGCTACCTCTTGGCGGGGTAATCCGCATCTCCCCTCCCGGGCGTGTAAGTTCTCGTCCTCTCTGACGGGCAAGGCTTACACAACCTGTGGAGAAGTCGCGTCGGCTTTGCATGCCATGGCGCTCCTGCAGGTCTACCAGGCCAAAGCACTCAAGGAACTGCACGAGGGTAGTTCTGACCCAGGGGTTATGCAGGAACTGCATACGGCGACGGACCTTGCTCTCAGGGCGACGAAAGTCACCGCACGCTCCCTGGGTCAGGCGATGTCCACACTTGTGGTCCAGGAACTCACCTATGGCTAAACCTGGCGGAAATGCGTGAGCCAGACAAGGTTCGGTTTTTCTCAACACCCCTGTCTGCCAGGCTGGCCTCTTCGGCGACACTATCGAAAACTTCGCCCAGCAGTTTTTGGTAGCACAGAAGCAGACGGAGGCGATCAAGAACATCCTGCCCCGACGACCAGCTGCTGCCTCCACCCAGTCATCGGCCGCAGCGCCTCTGGCTGCTCGTTGCCGAGGGCATCCCCCTGCGTCTGCCTCCGCCCCCGCCCCTGCTAAGCCCAAGCAGCAGCCTTCACCCGGGCAGCAGGCGGCCGGTCGCAAGAGGGGCACCCAGCCCGTCCAGGCCCCCGCCAAGTCCAGCGGCAAGCGTAAGGGCAAGCGGCCCTGAGACGGGCAGCCCAGGGAAGAGAGGAGCAGCTCTACGGGAGATGGTGTCCGCATCGCTCCCTCCCCCGGAGGAGGACCGGTGGAGAATCCTTGTTTTCGTTTTGTTTCTGTTCTGCCGCTGGTCCAGCGGTACCCACATTTTCAATAAAAGAGCAGTTTCCTCCCTCCCTGGGCCACAAGAGAGCGAGGCTGGCAGTGTGCGACGCTCCAATGCCTTGCCACTCCCTTCCTCCTCTCCCTTCGCCAGCGGACAGCAGTGTGCGGCTCGAGGACACCACCAGGCCTTTTCACCACACTCCGGGCCGCCTACGGGCCTCCCGAGTCGAGTCCCTGTGTTCCACCTCGCTGCCCCACCCCGGGTACGTCTGTGGTCCCGTTGGTCCCGCTTGTACGGTCTCTGGGGGCCTGGCTTGCGCTCCCCAGCCCGTCTCGCTGGCTCATCCGTACCATCAGACTCGGCTATGCGATTCAGTTTGCCCGGCGCCCTCCCAAGTACAAGGGCATCCACTTCACCTCTGTGCGGAGCACCGATGCTCATGTCTTGCGGGCAGAGATCGATGTCCTACTGGAGAAGGACGCGATCGAGCCGGTTCCTCCAGCCGATATGAGGTCGGGGTTCTGCAGTCCCTACTTCATTGTACCCAAGAAAGGCGGTGGGTTACGGCCAATCTTGGACCTGCGTGTCTTGAATCGGGCCCTTCACAAGCTCCTGTTCAAGATGTTAACACAGAAACGCATTTTCGAATGCATCCGTTGCCAAGATTGGTTTGCAGCGATCGACCTGAAGGACGCATACTTTCATGTCTCGATTCTCCCTCAACACAGACCGTTTCTACGCTTTACGTTCGAAGGGCGGGCATATTAGTACAAAGTCCTCCCATTCGGGCTGTTCCTGTTGCCTCGCTTCCGCTCAGAGAACGCGGCATTCGCATTCTCAACTATCTCGATGACTGGTTCATATTGGCTCACTCTCGGGATCAGTTGTGCGAACACAGGGACATGGTGCTCAGTCACCTCAGCCTGTTGGGACTTCAGGTCAAATGGGAGAAGAGCAAACTCTGCCCCAAGCAGAGGATCTCTTATCTCGGTATGGAGTTGGATTTGGTCAACCAGACCGCGCGCCTCACGGAGGAGCGTGTCCGGTCAGTGTGAACTGCTTGAATTCGTTCAATAGCAGGACAGCGGTCCCACTAAAATTCTTTCAGAGGCTCCTGGGGCATATGACATCTGCAGCCGCGGTATGAGGCCACTTCAACACTGGCTTCATGGCCAAGTCCCAAGATGGGCATGGCAGAGCGGCAAGTACCAGGTTCCTGTTACTCCGTACTGTCACCAAACCTTCAGCCCGTGGTCGGACCCTTCGTTTCTACGGGCAGGAGTTCCCCTAGAACAAGTGTCCAGGCATGCTGTGGTGTTCACGGATGCCTCGTCCACTGACTGGGGGGCCACGTACAACAGGCATGCAGTTTCGGGTCTGTGGACGGGGCCTCAACTGCACTGGCACATCAACTGCCTCGAGTTGCTTGCAGTACGTCTTGCGCTGGGCCGCCTCAAAGGGCCGCTACTTGGCAAGCACGTACTGGTCAGTACGGACAGTACTGCGACCGTTGCGTACATCAACCGACAGGTCTACGCTCCCGCCGCATGTTGCAACTCACCCGCCATCTCCTCCTTTGGAGTCAGAAGCATCTGAGATCGCTTCGGGCCATTCACATCCCTGTGCGCTCAATCGTGCAGCTGACAAGCTCTCACGACAGCCGACACTTCCAGGAGAGTGGCGACTCCATCCCCAGGCGGTCCAGCTGATATGGGACCTCTTCGGAGCTGCACAGGTAGACCTGTTTGCCTCTCTGGACTCGACCCATTGCCGGTTGTTTTACTTCCTGACCGAGGGGACCCTCGGCACGGATGCACTGGCACACAGCTAGCCCCGGGACCTGCGCAAATATGCGTTTCCCCCAGTGAGCCTTCTTGCACAGGCACTGTGCAAAGTCAGGGAGGACGATGAGCAGGTCTTGTTAGTTGAGCCGTACTGGCCCAACCGGACCTGGTTCGCCGAACTCTCACTCCTCGCGACAGCCCCTCCCTGGCCCATTCCTCTGAAGAAGGACCTGCTTTCTCAGAGATGGGGCACTCTATGGCACCCGCGTCCAGACCTCTGGAAACTCCATGTCTGGTCCCTGGACGGGACGCGGAGGTTCTAGGTGGCCTACCACAGGCTGTGGTAGACACCATCACTTCTGCTAGAGCCCTCTCTACGAGGCGCCTCTATGCGTTGAAGTGGAACCTGTTTGTTGAATGGTGTTCTTCCCGCCAGGAAGACCCCCGAAAGTGTTTGATTAGAGTCGTGCTTTCCTTCCTGCAAGATGGGTTGGAGCGAAGGCTGTCTCCCTCCACCCTTAAAGTGTATGTCGCAGCAACTGCGGCATATCACGACGCAGTCGAAGGTGAGTCTTTAGGGAAGCACGACCTGATCGTCAGGTTCCTCAGGGGTGCGAGGAGGCTAAATCCTCCACGTCCTAACTCGTTACCCTCTTGGGACCTATCTCTGGTGCTCAGGGCACTTCAAAGTGATCCCCAATTCGTCGCTCAGTTCCGACATACGTCTCCGTTCCCTCCTTCAGGGAACAAGGGTTACATACGTAACCGAAACATTTTCTTGATTTACCGCGAGTACCATGTTTTACTATGCCTAATATCGATCTAGCTTAGTAGCCGCAGAGCGAACACATTATAACATAACTTTCAACACACTCAAATAATGTATCTAATATCATAAAACAGCACTACGTTACCCCACATATGCATGACAGGAAGCGGTCGTCTGCTGCATAATAAAAGCTCCACGAAATCAAGGCGTCATCAAGCTACGTCTTTGTTTTGAATAAGCGAAAAATTACATATTGTGGCTTTCTTTTTTTTTTTTGGACTGGAATTTTAAAATGAGGAATATTAGACGTACGTTCCCGAAAGAAAACTCAGAACTACAATCGAGGCATTTCAGTGAGTTTAGAAACAGTGCTAATTGATATAGAGAGAACGTCTCGGTTACGTATGTAACCCTCGTTCCCTGAGGAGGGAACGGAGACGTAACATCAGTGACTGACGAATGGGGGTTTCGCCTAGAAGCCTATCATCTTCGAGATCTAGAAAACGCCCAATGGCAGTGCCAATGCCATGGGCATGCGGAATTTGCATAGCGTAACTCCGCCCCACCGCGTGGGTATATAAGGAAGTACGCTGGCAACATCGCATTATGTTTACCTGCTGAGGAGCCAAGGCTGAACTCCCGGCTGTTCCAGCGGTACAGCGGAAGTGGCAGAGGGACGTTACGTCTCCGTTCCCTCCTCAGGGAACGAGGGTTACATACGTAACCGAAACGTTCCCTTTCGTTCAGTCACTCCGAGTAACGTCAGTGACTGACGAATGGGGGTCCCAATGTAATCACGCCACTCGGCTGTCATCCAGTGCCCTGCGTAAGCGTGAGCTCCCTGTCGTAAGCTAGTACGGACGAAGGACTCCCACTTAACACAGGAATACCAAGGTACACTGGGAAGCATATTCCAGGTGGAAGTATGCGCCAAACGCCTACCCGTAGGGAGGACTTAAGGAAACACATATGACCCGCTCAGGGCTACATATGGGGAACTCTGGGGCCGAAGGTGGAAGAATTTTTACCCCCAGGGGTGGCAAGGGGCTTGCCAAGGGAAAGACACATGCTCAGAGAGACTTACAGTGGAGATACACATGTGGGGGTCACCCAACGGGGGAACCATGCACACGGTGGCACCTAGCCAACACGAGGGCCTGAGCGAGTGGGCAGACGTACTGGTGTCGGCATCAACAGTGCTGGAGGAACTCAGGGCTTCAGGGAAACTACCTGAGGAAATTATCGCACGTATCCAGTCCGTGGAGTGGAATGGCGAGCAAGCGAAGACACCTGAGCCTAGTCCATTACCGGCCACTAGTAGAGGCGAGTACATGAGAGGACACTGGCTCCACTCGGAGATTATAGAATCTGGCGAATGTGTTGGCTGTCGCCCAGCCTGCAGCTCTGCAAATGTCTGTTAGCGAGGCGCCATGCGCTAGAGCCCAAGAGGAGGCCACACTCCGGGTGGAGTGAGCCCTGACCCCTAGGGGGCATGGACGCCCCTGCGTTTGGTAAGCCAAAACAATGGCGTCCACTATCCAGTGAGACAACCTTTGCTTGGAGAGAGCCTTTCCCTTCAGCTTCCCACCATAACAGACAAAGAGCTGGTCTGAGGTCCTGAAACACTGCGTTCTGTCTACGTAAGCACGGAGGGCGCGTACTGGACAGAGCAGTGCCAAGGCTGGGTCTGCCTCCTCCAAAGGTAGCGCTTGCAGGTTCACCACCTGGTCCCTGAAGGGAGTGGTGGGAACCTTGGGCACATATCCAGGCCGGGGTCTCAGGATCACGTGAGAGTTGGCCGGCCCGAATTCCAGGCACGCTTCGTCAACCGAAAATGCCTGCAGGTCCCCTACCCTCTTGATGGAGGCCAAGGCGGTCAGGAGCGCTGTCTTCATAGACAGGAACTTAAGCTCGACTGACCGCAATGGCTCGAAGGGAGCCCTCTGCAGAGCGCTTAAGACTACTGAGAGGTCCCAAGAGAGTACGAGGGGAGAGCGAGGAGGATTCAGTCTCCTCGCTCCCCTCAGGAACCTGATGACCAGGTCGTGCTGACTTACCTTTTTCGTCTCCACAAGGTCGTGGTAGGCAGAAATAGCGGCCACATAAACCTTGAGGGTGGAAGGAGACAGCCTTCGTTCCAACCCTTCCTGGAGGAATGCGAGCACGGACCCGATCGGGCATTTCCAGGGGTCTTCTTGGCGAGAAGAACACCAGGTGACGAAGAGGTTCCACTTCAACGCATAGGCGTGTCGAGTAGACAACGCCCTAGCGGAAGTGATGGTAGCCACCACCTGAGGTGGTAGGGTACTCAAACCTGCCGCGTCCCATCCAGGAGCCACACGTGGAGGTTCCAAAGATCGGGACGCGGGTGCCAAAGGGTGCCCCGTCTCTGAGAAAGGAGGTCCTTCCTCAGAGGAATCGACCAGGGAGGGGCTGTCGCAAGGAGTACAAGTTCGGAGAACCAGGTCCGGCCGGGCCAATACGGGGGCGACCAAAAGGACCTGCTCCTTGTCCTCCCTGATCTTGCACAGAACCTGTGCGAGAAGGCTCACTGGGGGAAACGCATACTTGCGGAGGCCCCGCGGCCAGCTGTGCGCCAGAGCGTCCGTGCCGAGGGGGCCCTCGGTCAGGGAATAAAACAGGCGGCAATGGGAAGAGTCGTGGGAGGCAAACAGATCTACCTGTGCGTCGCCGAACTGTTCCCAAATCAGCTGAACCGTCTGGGGATGGAGTCTCCATTCTCCAGGAAGTGGCTGAAGCCGTGAGAGCTCGTCGGCTGCACGGTTCAGGACTCCCGGGACATGGATGGCACGAAGGGACCTCAGGTGCTTCTGACTCCATAAGACGAGATGGCGGGCGAGTTGAGACATGCGGCGGGAACGTAGACCACCCTGGTGGTTGATGTACGCTACTGTGGCCGTGTTGTCTGACCGGACTAGCACCTGTTGACCCTTGAGCAGCGCTCGGAAGCGGTGCAGGGCGAACCGTACTGCCAGCAACTCGAGGCAATTGACATGCAGGAGGCGCTGGGGTCCTGTCCAGGAGCCCGCGGCAGCATGTCCATTGCACATGGCACCCCAACCCATGGTGGAGGCATCTGTTGACACAACAATATGCCTGGAAACTCGTTCTAAGGGCACACCGGCCCGTAGAAAACTGAGGTTCGACCACGGGGTGAGGGTCTGCAGGCAGGCCCGAGTCACTGGGACCCGGAGCGTGCCCGACTGCCATGCCCATCTCGGGACTCGATCGCGAAGCCAGTGGTGAAGCGGTCTCATATGAAGCAATCCGAGCGGCGTTACCACGGCTGCAGATGCCATATGCCCCAGGAGCCTCTGAAATAACTTCAGTGGAACCGCACTCTTGCTCTCGATTTGACGAAGGCAAGTCAGCAGTGACTGCGCGCGCTCGCTTGTAAGCTGCGCACACATGGCGACCGAGTCGATTTCCATACCAAGAAAAGAGATCCTCTGCACTGGGCAGAGTTTGCTCTTCTCCCAGTTGACCCGAAGGCCCAGACGGGTTAGGTGCTGGAGCACCAGGTCTCTGTGTTCGCACACCTGCTCTCGAGAGTGACTGAGGATCAGCCAGTCGTCGAGGTAGTTCAGGATGCGAACCCCGTGTTGCCTGAGTGGCACAAGGGCTGCCTCGACCATCTTCGTGAAGACGCGAGGGGACAGAGCTAGCCCGAATGGGAGGACCGCGTACTGGTATGCCCGCCCTTCGAAAGCAAACCGCAGGAACGGTCTGTGTCGAGGACGAATGGAGACATGGAAGTAGGCGTCCTTCAGGTCGATCGCTGCAAACCAATCTGCTGGACGAACGCATTCGAAAAGGCGTTTCGCTGTCAACATCCTGAACGGAAGCCTGTGAAGGGATCGGTTCAGGACGCGCAGGTCCAGGATCGGTCATAACCCACCGGTTTTCTTGGGTACAATGAAGTAAGGGCTGTAGAAGCCGGACTCCATTTCGGCTGGAGGGACAGGCTCGATCGCACCCTTCGCCAGCAAGGTAGCAACCTCCGCACGCATGAGGGGGGCGTTGGACCCCACCATGGTGTATCGGACTCCCCGAAAACGAGGAGGAGCCTGAGCGAACTGAGTCGCATAGCCGAGCCTGATGGTCTTCGCGACCCAGCGGGACAGTCCAGGAAGCTGAAGCCAGGCTCCCAGAAACTGCACCAGCGGGGTCATGCGAACCATAGACGTACCCCGGGTGGGGCAGCGAGGCGGCATGACCGGCCCAGACGTGGGAGGCGTAGCGTCCCGGTGTGGGGGCACGGTCATCAGCCGCGTCCTGACAGAGGAGACCAGGGAAGGACGTGCGTTCCACTGGGGTCTGCTCTGAGAGGAGACTGGCGTCAGAGAGGGACGAGAGTGGCGTGGCCCGGGGGCGGCGCACACTGCCATCGGTCTCTGGTTGCTCAGGGATGGGTATGTCAGTTCTTTCTTTGACCATAAAAGGGTGCTGCTGACCCGGGGGCCAGCAGCGGAACAAAGGATTCTCCCCCGGCCCTCCACCGGGGGAAGGAGTGGTCCTGCTACCATCTCCTGGAAAGAACTGCCCATCCCTGAGCTGTCCGTGTCAGGAGCGCCGCTTAGCCTGGCGCTTGGCGGGCTGCGGGGCTGGAGCGGACTGGGGCGCCTTCCTACGGCGTCCTCCACGGCGCGGCCCAGGTGGAGGCTGCTGCTTGGGCGGCGCGGGAGGGGCGGGAGCCGAGGGAGGGCGCCCTCGGTGGCGAGCAGACTGAGGCAACTGTGCCGGCGGCTGGGTGGAAGCAGCAGCTGGCCGCCGGGGCAGTACGTGTTTAATGGCCTCAGTCTGCTTTTGGGCGGCTGAGAACTGTTGGGCGAAGTTCTCAACCGTGCCGCCGAATAGCCCATCCTGGGATATGGGAGCGTCGAGGAGACGAGTCCGCTCGGCGTCCCGCATATCAGCCAGGTTGAGCCATAGGTGTCTCTCCTGGACCACTGCTGTGGACATCACCTGGCCCAGGGAGCGTGCGGTCACCTTCGTCGCCCAGAGGGCGAGGTCGGTGGCGGCACGCAGCTCATTTCTGAGCCCTGGGTCAGCTCTACCCTCGTGCATGTCCTTGAGCATCCGGGCCTGGTAGGCCTGAAGGATGGCCATGGCATGCAGAGAGGCGGCAGCCTGCCCCGCAGCTCTGTAGGACTTCGCCACCAAGGTTGATGTGAAGCTACAGGCTTTGGAGGGGTGCTTTGGGTCGCCACGCCATGTTGAAGCACTCTGAGGACACAGTTGCATCACAACAGAGCGTTCAACCGGGGGAACCCCAGTGTACCCTTTGGCCGCGGCCCCGTCGAGGGCAGAGAAGGCGGAGGAGGTCGCCGATCGGTCACGGGAAGACAACGGGGACTTCCAGGACCGCGTGACCTCCTCATGCACCTCCGGGAAAAAAGGTATTGGGGGCGTGGTCCGACGGGTGTCAGAACGCGGCGCCCCCAAAAACCAATCGTCCAACCGCGAGCGTTCAGGACGGGGTGGAGGGTTCCACTCCAACCCGAGACTCGCGGCTGCCCGGGAAAGCATGGCTGTCAACTCCGGGTCCGACTCGGACAATGCTGGCACACCGGAAGGCGGCAGCACAGCCGAATCATCATCCTCGGAGGACTCCAGCCCACCTTGTGATGCGGCGATCGACATCTGCTCGTCCTCTGCGGGCCCAAACGACACACTCGGAACAGCAGGAGCCGGCTCCGGTGTCTCAATCTGGGCGCACGGCGGGAACGGTGCGCTAGAGGGGGGTGTGGTCCGAGGCATGAGCGTCGGGGCTTTGTTCCACACCGTCACCCTCAGGTCACCCTGGCCACCAGCCAAAGTGCCGCCTCGCGTAGAGACCGCAGATTGGGGTGTGGCAGAGGGGACTCTCACTCTATTACGGAGGTCATTGAGTCTCGACCGCAGCACCGAGATGGGCATGTCCCCGCAGTGGGAACATGTCTCATCCACAAACGCTGCCTGAGCATGCTGAAAGCCCAAGCACATCAGGCAGTGATTGTGCCCATCAGAGGGCGGCAGAAATCGACCGCACCCAGAAGCACACTGGCGAGACATCTTGAAAAAGACGTGCCAAGTGTGAGCTCTTTTAGGAGAGGAAGCTTCGCAGTGATGCTGAAGCGCCCAGGGACCGAATACCAGCTGGATGCAGACCACTGCACAGATCAGCAGGCAGGCAGTAAACGATCGCTGGAACGCGCCGTCACACCAACACCAACTGGAAAGCTGTTCGTCTCGAAGAAGCTGACAATACTCAGAAGGCTTAAGGAGTGAAGAGAGAGATACTCTTGGCTCCGAAGCAGAAACATAATGCGATGTTGCCAGCGTACTTCCTTATATACCCACGCGGTGGGGCGGAGTTACGCTATGCAAATTCCGCATGCCCATGGCATTGGCACTGCCATTGGGCGTTTTCTAGATCTCGAAGATGATAGGCTTCTAGGCGAAACCCCCATTCGTCAGTCACTGACGTTACTCGGAGTGACTGAACGAAAGGGAACTCCCTTTGTGCTTTGTAACTTTGCAGACCTTTTTCATGCTCAAACATCAACATTACACACTAAAGAAAGTTGAAAATTTAAAAAAAGTATAATAGGACCCCTTTAAAGGAATGTTCCAGCTTTTGATTGGACAGGCAGCCTTTGACATCATCTGGTATGGGAAATGCTTTCTCCTTCCTTTTAAAAGTTGAAAAGTATATATTTTTATTGTTGTTGTAACGATACACAATTATATGGTTAATTGCATTTTTTTATATGCATTTAGCGGTTGTTTTTGTTTTGTTTAGTTTTTTTTCACGGTTGTGATCCATTTTAAGGACACAACCCACTAGTGTAGAAACGTTGCTTTAGCTTATACATACATGAGTCATATGAACTGTGTTTATGATAGTTATGGTGCTTTTGTGTATCCGTTTTAAAGCCTGAATGTCCCTGTTAACTGTATTTGTATGGAAAAGAACATGGATCAGTCTTCAGATTTGCTCCCTTTATGTTCTGCAGAGGAAAGTCAGTCATAGAGTGAGTAAATAATGAAAGAATTTTCATTTCTTTTCATTCAGAATTTAAAGGATTTTCTGTGGCAATCAAAATTACACAACATTTGCAATTGATTTTAACTTATTGAATATATTCTTGTATTTAATATATAGTCTTGTATATCCTATTCTTGTCCTCGCCTTTCCTTGTTTCACAGTCGTTTTGCCTTCACTTGTCCTGTTTCTTTCAGTGGTGGTTCATGGATGCTGACCTTTTTTATGCTTTCCAAGACCTCTGAAGCATGTCTGCAATAGAGGAGGGTTATCTTGGGAGAAAGAACTGAACTGACACAACTCATGAGCTCTATGCTGTTCTATTGATGACAAATACAAGGATTTATGTGCATTCACTGTGTGTCCTTTGCAGACTAGTCATGCTGCAACAAAGACATTGGAAGAGAAGCACAGGAGACAGAAATAAACTCCTAATCTGTGTAATATCTCTCCTCTGCCCTTCTCTAAACATCACCACCTGTTCCTCCTGCTAACATCCAGTGTATGGGTCTGAGTTCTGCCCAAAAAAGGCCACTTGCTAGAGTTGCTAATCGTCCCGGTGGACCTTTTTTGGGAGGCCCAAAGGACGTTTAGAAGGCCGCTCGTGAGGATGATGGTTTGGGTTTCCAAGGAGATATGGTCTCCCACTCGCTTATTGCTCATATTCACAGCAAGAGATCAATAACTTTAGCATGCAAATGCAGGCAGTTTTTTTGTTTTTGTAAGACTGTTTAAAATGTCTACAGCAGCAACTCAGTAAAAGTGGATTTAGTAAAAAGTAAAATAAAAAAGTACTAATATAATATATTTTTATATATGTATATATTGTAATATTATATGAATATTATAATATTAATTAAAAAACTGAACTGTATATTCCAATAATCAGTACATATTAATTTTGGATGGATAAATATTATCACAAAGGGCCCTATCACACACTTGGTGCAATGCGGCACCAGGCGCGACGCAAGTGTTTTTTGCTAGTTTCAGCCTGACACAGTTATCATTTTCACGTCATGCGTCATGTTGTTTAAATAGAAAATGCACTTGCGCCCATCTGTTCGCCCATGGGCATGCTGGTCTGAAAACGAGGTGTGTTTAGGCGCATTGTTGGCTCATTGCTGTTTTGAGGCAACTAAAATCAACTGCGCCATTGACCAACAAAAACCTGGTCTAAAGTCAATAGCACAGTATTGTTTGTGTTATTTAAAGGGCGCGTTAACTGCACCTATAGGCAGGTCCACAATGCACGCACACTCTGCTTATTACACACACAGGGACGTGCAGCAGCACACAAACATGCAAAATATTAAAAATAAAAGGGTTACAATGTTAAAGATTATTATTGTGTACATAAAGAAAAAAATGCCTATGTGTCATTATGGATAATCATTGCATGTAACAAAATTACCTTTTTGCTGTAATGACGAATTAAATTAGCTACTTATTTAAACAATCGTGGCAATACACACATGTATTTAAACTGACTCGTCAGGTTGAGGGTGTCTATATTCCGCCATGTAAATAGCGAATCCGCCATGGCGTGAGCGCAACTGGCTTTTAAAGGGAACGGGAGATGAGACTCTGATTGGTTTATTGCACGTTACCCCCAAAACACACCCATGACTCATTAAGAGACTAGGTACAACCCATTTGGACCATGCACCTGGCGCGCTGACCATTTTTCCCGACGTTAAACTAGCAAAAGTGGATTCGGACACGCCCTAAGTGCACTTGCGCCGTGCGCTTTGGACCATGCGCTTAGATCGTTAAAATAGGGCCCAAAGTCTCTACATATTTTCTGTATAACCTATAGTTTGTGGTTCATGGCCACCGGGATTATGAGGTTTTTATTTGTAGTTGTTTTTATTTCTATAGCTTGGTATATAAATAAATAAATGTAATGTTCATGATCATTATCATATATTGTTTAATACATTAAACTTTATTTATGTTTTGTATTTCCCCTTGTTTATTCCTTATTTACCTTGCAAACAGTAAGTCAAGTCACCTTTATTTATATAGTGCTTTTTACGATACAGATTGTTTCAAAGCAGCTTTACAGTGGTAACAGGAAAATAATGCAACAAAATTTGTTTTGGCTGTACAGCCGCTCTGGTGAAAACAGTGATGTCATCGTCCAGCTCAGTTCAATTCTCATACAATGGTGTCAATGCAGGCAGATCAGTAATATTGTTAAATATTTAGTGTCCCCAACTAAGCAAGCCAAAAGCCAAAGGCAACAGTGGCAAGGAACCAAAACTCCATCAGGTGACAGAATGGAGAAAAAAAACCTTGGGAGAAACCAGGCTCAGTCAAGCCAGTTCTCCTCTGGCCAACGACAGAACAGTGTATGATTATGATTCAGTCAGCATTACAGGTCATATTCAGACCATTCAGAATATTTATCCAATTCCATCTGGTTGAAGATCAGAATCATCATGCAGGAGACAGGTTTGTTGAGGATCAGTGCCACTGGCTGTCATGTCGATGAGGCCTTCACAGGGGAGAGTCTAGTTGACACGGTCTCTGCTGACACTTCAGGGATGCGTTGGTCGTGTCTAGGCGCAGGTCTTCCATCTGATCTGGATACTGCTCGGATCCGGCTGACTACAGTAAACCTCGGGATAAATAGAGAGACTAATATTATCATAGATGCCATTCTTCTTATGATGTAACAAGTACATCAGGTGTTATAGGAAGTGTTCCCAGTTCCAGCTGACCTAGTTAATGCAGCCTAGCAGCCTAAGTAGTGAACTGTTGTTTAAAAATGGCATAATGAAGAGGAAGTGACAGAGGAGCCATGATGAGAACAATCTTTTAACATTCACATCTGCTGTTTAGAAAAGTCATACTGTTGACTATGGAAGCTATTTAAAAAAAATAATCGCAGGTAATCGCAATTCTGAGAAAAAAAAAGTCAGAATTGAAAGTTTATATCTCGCAATTCTGACTTTATAACATGCAATTATGACTTTGTCACACAATTCTGACATTATAACATGCAATTGCGATTTTTTATATCATAATTCTAACTTTTTTCCCTCGCAATTGTGTTTTTTTATGATATAAATTTATATTCTGATATAAAGTCGCAATTGCGTGTTATAAAGTCAGAATTGCATGATACAAAGTCGTAATTGCGTGTTATAAAATCAGAATTACGAGATATAAACTTTCAATTTTGAGAAAAAAGTCAGAAATTGCGAGACAGCCTATATCGATAGTGTTTATATCTTGCAATTCTGAATTTATAACTCGCAATTGCGAGTTTATATCTCACAATTCGGAGAAAAAAAGTCGCAATTACCTTTTAAATTGTTTTGTTCTGTGGCGGAAACAAGCTTACATACGACAAGTTTATTCCGAAATATTTTTGTGTTAGAAATAATGACGTTCCATATATTGGAATTTCACTTTTAAAAGGCGCTAATTTCAAAAGTCAAATGAAATCCTGCACACTATTAATACTTGCAAAAAGTATCAAAAATGTATTGGCAACGTTTCGGTCTCATGACCTTCATCAGGCATTTACAAGTCATACTGTATGCCTGATGAAGGTCATGAGACAGAAACCTTGCCAATACATTTTTGATACTTTTTGCAAGTATTGATAGTGTGCAGGATTTCCTTTGACTTTTTTGGTCTTCTTTCCTATGCACCTATCTATTACCTGCAGGTGTGCGATGGTACTTGTCAATTAAAAGGCGCTAATTTAGACTGACTCTATTTTAAATTGTAATTTTATGTAGCTTCTATTATCTATTATCATTGTTTGAGCTATTGTGTGTGTTTATTGCTATTTCTGTATATCCTGGCCTTTGTCTTGACATTTCAAGAATTTTCTCAGTATTCATCTCTGATTTCATCACAAAGCTGATCCCCAAACAGCATGAAGCAACACACCAAACAAAAATACAAGAAGTACATTTGGTCATTCGGTTCGCTCTGATCTGTTTTCATGAACCTGTAGGAATCCTGCCTACATTACATTAGCAAGCAATCTGCTTCACAATCTGTGCTTGGACTTCAAGCATTGGCGAGTTTTGTATCGCAACCAAGCTCTCTCTTAAGGGCCCAACTGACATATGAACTGAATCCTTGTAATTTTAATTTTTACAGTACGCCTCTTCAACTGTTGGAATGGCCCTGCTGTGCAGTGAGAGGAGGTTTGGGAACGTTAGCATTCTTTATGCTCGGTCTAATACCTGTTACGGCACATAGTGCTGGAAAGAGCCATCATGCTATCATAATCATATTGCTGGGAATGTTATGAAGCATTATGTAAGTAATGACGTGTTTATGCATAAATTCAGACAGTGAGAGTTGGGGTGTAAGTATGTGTGTTTGTCTGTAATTATAAGTATATTTTATATCTTGTAAGGAAACTCTTGAAAGAATCAGAGCTGGAATGTCCCATATTGCAGATAAATTCTCTGATCCAAACAGCTGCCTCGCTGTTTACACACGTAGATAACTTCTTAAAGGATTAGTTCACATCAAAACGAAAACGTTCTGATAATTTACTCACCCCCATGCCATCCAAGATGTTCATGTCTTTCTTTCTTCAGTGGAAAAGAAATTAAGTTTTTTGAGGAAAACATTTTAGGATTTTTCTCCACACAATGGACTTCAATGGCAACCAAAATGTTGAAGGTGCAAATCAATGCAGTTTCAAAGGGCTTCGAAGGGCTTCAGAGGCTCTGCACGATCCCAGCTGAGGAATAGGGTCTTATCTAGCGTAACCATCAGTCATTTTCTAAAAAATTTTAACCTAAATTGCTCATCTTGCACTGGTCTGCGGTGCGCCACAGATTACGTAATCACGTCGGAAAGGTCACACGTGTTTACAAAGCGCTTGTGCGAAGACTAATACAAACATCCTTTAGCAAAAAAAGGTTAAACAACGATGTCGGACGATTTTGAAGTTGGAGATGGAGTTTTTTTTGTAAAGGGGGTTTGTATTAGTCTTCGCACGTTCACTTGTGCGCCTATGTCTAACGTGACCTTTCCGACGTGATTGCGCAATCCGTGGCACGTCACAGAGCAGCGCAAGATGAGCAATTTAGGTTAAAAAGTATATAAACGTAAATTTTTTCTTGAAAATGACCGATGGTTTCGCTAGATAAGGCCCTATTCCTCAGCGGGGATCGTGCAGAGCCTCTGAAGCCCTTTGAAGCCCTTTGAAACTGCATTGATTTGGACCTTCAACATTTTGGTTGCCATTGAGGTCCATTGTGTGAAGAAAAATACTGGAATGTTTTCCTCAAAAACTTAATTTCTTTTCCACTGAAGAAAGAAAGACACGAACATCTTGGATGAGATGGGGGTGAGTAAATTATCAGGAAATTTTCATTTTAAAGTGAACTAATCCTTTAAGTAACATGCAAACTGAAATGCAAGCTCATTAGCGACTCACTTGAAATGGTCTTCATGGGTAGTACCCAAGTGAAGTAATTCTCAAATGATTTGACTTCCAAAGTCTGGTGGCTACATTGGAAACAAGGTTGTCCAAAATGGCCGAAGTCGAAAGCTGTCCGTTTGCATTTGCATTCCGCTCAATGGCAGTTGATGTATGCCAACATTACGTTTCAGCAAAATCTGTAGCTTCTTTAACTCAAATAATGTTAAAAATTGCCTCTTTTAACTTAGGTGGCACTTCCATTCTTTTTCTCAATTTTTTTTTTTTTTTTTATACAAACAATAACTTATTCCATATTGTCTCTCATAGCACTACTGTTTCAATACAGCTGGTTGCTACTATACGTTGCTAAGCTGAAGACTCTAACAAGCTCTAATATATAAATATAACTATACAAATTTATTTGTATAGTGATTTTCACAATACACAAGCAGCTTTGCAGAAAATCATGATGTCAATGTTTAATCATAATATCTTCATGCCTTATAGTCACATTTAGCAGATTATATTTTGGTGATAATATAGATTACATTTTCTGACGATACAAGCAATCATGCAGTTGAGATTTGCTAGTATATATTGCTTTACGTGAATATACTGTATGTATGAGGATACATTTGGATATACTATATATCCAGCTTTATATATAGAGCTGTGTGATAACATATTTTACATTTTGCGATTATATAAATAATCAAACAGCTGAGATTTGCTATATACTATATACTGTAGGTGAATGTGATTACAACATCAACATCTTTGGATCTCTGGAACAACATTCCAATCAATCAGATTTGGGGACAAGTTTACAGTTTATGTCAATTTAGGCTTACATCAAGGGTTAGGTGCTTCATCAGTGTTATTCACCTATCATTTCCCTCTGAATTTAGGGATACGTTATGGGTAGGGATAGGGTTACCACTAAATTTTCGGACAGGAATATTGTCCCAGGATCAACAAAATATGTTGATCCAGGAACATGTCTTACTTAGCAAAATCACGGTGACCATAGTATATATTGCTTTACGTGAAGTTGGATGTACTTTTGATTTATGTATATTTATAGCAAAATGTGTTTAAATTCAACATTTTTCCCTTTATTATTCAAGATGGAGTCAACTGCAGTGCATTCCTGGATTGCCTTATCCGGATACATACAATGTTGGGCCAAAACAAGGTATTTTATACTGCGACATAATTTGGTGAACACCAGAGCATGCCTATGATGCCCAAAACATATTGTTTAGGTAGACCGCTCATTAGGGTTTGCACAAGAGCCATATTTAAGACCCATTCATAACAATAAAGATATAGTTAAAAAAAATCATTCTAAATATAAAGGAATAGCAGAGTGCACACCAGTGGTGTCTATTCACCAAAAGCCAAGGTATGGCAATCTCTGATGATGTCATCCAATCTTACTCCCTCGATGTGACAGTCCCACTTTCAAGTACTTCACACAACTTTTTCCAGCACTTCAAAGCTTAAAGTTTCGCGATGTAGGAAAACTAACACTTGACAAAAACTTTTATTTTAAAATCTAAAAAGACATTAAATCACCACTATAGCCGACAGAATAGTGACCAGCAATCCCTATTATAACATTTAAATATCTATTTTTGTCAATTTTTGTACTGAAGTATGCAGGAAAAGTCACAAAGTCTCATGAAAAACAAAAACTTTTTTTCAAATTGCGAATGAAATTAGACCGCGAGTAAAAAGAGCTTCCTAATCACTGAAGCTGTCAGTCAGTTCGGCGCAAACTTGAATAAATGTCAAAACTGCACAATGAATCTTTTATTTACATCGTGTCTCCGCTTTTTTATTATAATGAGAGGATTTGTGCGCTTGCAGAACTTAGTAAACTTGCGCTAAATATAATCTCATTCAGCGTTTTAAGAGATACAGAGCAGATTCTCACTACTGTTAACTTAAACACCTCTGAGTGGTCATTATTTTCAACAGAAATCTCTGCAATTGGCTACAATACTCAAAGCTGCAAAACCACTAATATAACAACCAGAACAAATATATTACTTGCATTGATCTGACCAGGCAGTCAAGGTATGACCGCCATACCCTGCCGTACCCAATTGACGCATGCCCCTGGTGCACACCACAACTTTAACGATAATGGCACAGAGAAACAATATCGTTGGAATCACTTTCAGAATGTTTTTTTTTTTTAGCTAAAAAATGATAAAAACATTAACAGCCAACCAGAATCCATCCTGAGCTTGAGCATTTAAAGCGACAGACAACAAAACTGCAGTGCGTGCTTAGAATAAACAGAAAAAAATTGTCTGCTGGTGTGGACGTTAATATAGTTATCATTATAGTTTTCTATAAAGTTATTGTTCTTGGCATGAACGGGTCTTTACTCGTGTTGAAAGTGGACTGCAGAGTCATGTCATCACATAAACAGCTCAAACACAGTTTAAAACGTTCTTATCCATATAATCCATGTCGGATTATGTTTGTATGTGTGCTGTAATCAGTGAACGGAGTGATGAGAGGCTGGTTTAGGAGTCTGTGACAGTGTTTCATGTCTCATTACTTGAGACAGGGACCTGTTGCGTTGCTTGTCTTCAAAGAGTGTCTGGAATCTCCATGTACCATTTGAAGGCAATCTCATAATGCATTAGAGAAATTATAAATATTTCATGCATTACTGCAAAGTATGGTCCCACTTTATATTAGGTGGCCTTAACTACTATATACTTACATCAAAAATAAGTACAATGTACTTATTGTGTTCATATAGAGCTCCGGACGTCACGTGACCCATTCTGTTTACAACATTTGGCAGGCAGGGACAGCCGGGAGTGAATATGAAATGAATGCATGAGCATGAGTTTCAAGGCAACAGAGTTCACTGCGCACTTTAATTCAAAAGACATAGACCTGTACATAGCAAAACTTAATAGATTAAGCATAACAGATCCCTGTAATGCCCCCAGGGTGCTTTTCACATGTATCGATAAAGGAACGGATAGCTTTCCTGACCTGCAGTAGCCTATCCTGAGGCCGTTTGCACCAGCTGTGCGCAAGTTACAATTAGCCTAGTTTTGACGTAAATGGCACTAAGTTAAAACTTATGCACTACTAAATATTTTTGTGTTGCACCTTCAAACTTAGTTGAAGCCTAAATCTACGTATAAACTAACGGAGTGTCTATTTACACCATGTGCAAATAGCGTGCCTTGTTGGCAAGTGCTATTCACACTATCTCTGCCTAACAATGCCTGGTTGGGCCAAACAAGATTTAAAAAAACGTGCATATTTCCACCTCTTCAGTGGTGCATTCAGTAAAGCGTAAGGCTGAAGGATCTTGGTTTTGACGCGATCGACCCGGGTTCGAATCCGCCTTTTGCCGAGCTCGCTCTTCTCCCTTTTCCCATCACATATCACATCAGAAAGGCATTTACTTTCAATAAAAATTAAGAAAATGTTCTAAAAGTGGAAATAAAGTGCCTAACGAAATGTTTAATAATAATAAAAGCATTTATTGGGTAGGGTTAGGTGTAGGTGTAGGGAGGGCTTTTATTGTCCCATTAAGGCAGCATCCATTTAATAATTTTAATAAATATAATCATGTACACTCTATGTTATTATTGCATCCTGTTAATGTACAACAATACTGAGGTGCAAATAGGTCTGTCAAAATAAAGTATAAATTGTACGGATGCACGATATTGGATTTTTGCCGATATGCCGATATTTTTCAACTCATTTTGGCCGATGCCGATACCAATATATGTTTATTTTTTCCCTTTGTTTGGAAACAACACCATTTTGAGCAAAAACTTTTTTTTTTCATTCTGGTTTCAGATTTCTGATGTCTCCTTACTAAAAGGATACTTGTTAAAGATAAATAAATGTTAATAAAGTTATTTTTATAATAAGAGTATATTAAAAGCTCTGAAAATAACAAAAATAAAGTCAGTAATTTTTCACCCCAGACAGAAGCAGTTGTAACCTAAATATTTTGGATTTAACGTTTGTGCACATGAAGTGGGGGTGGCATGACATCAGTTGATGCTGTCTTTAGCTTCAAATAAAAAATTCTACAATTATTTTAGAGCTCCTTGGATTATTTTTCATCATCCATTTCATAAAATGTTATTACCGATTAATAAACTGTATATAAAAGTATTTCATTTACAAGTGTCATGCTTGTGATTTATGACTGCTTTATTTATTCAGAAAAAAAAGTAACTTCAAGTTATTTGTGTATTCTACTTTTCATTTTATTACTATAACAACAGCGCCCCCACTAAATATATATAACGTTCTACCGGGCGGGCACTAGGACCTGGAGGAGGCTTCTGCTGCTGTGGAGGCTGCTGCGCCTGCATGCGCTAGCTATTATGGGGAGGCCCCCTTCTCCGGCTAGAGAGAGTGGGGAGTCACTGTTGACGGTCACGTCCTTCTGTACGCGCATTCACAAATTCAAGGCAGCATTTAAAAACTGTCAATATAAATCACCATACATACAATGTATTTGCTTGTGGACATACAAGTTCACTTCAAGAATGACCACACTGCTGACATGATCTTATCGCTATAGCACTCCTTGTACACGTGAGTTATTGCAGGCGCATATCAACACGTTATTATATCGGCATAATTTTTTCATATCAGCCAATGCCGATTTTTATATTTTAAGCGTTTATCGTCCGATTCCGATGTCATACCGATAATATTGTGCATCCCTAATAAATTGCATGTAATTACTATTTACACATATTGCAAAGAACTGCTACTTTGGTGTAAATAGAATATATCACTATTTTCACTTATATAGCATCCACAGCTATTTGCATTAGTGTAAATGCCATCTATCGCTAAGAAAATATGCTACTTTCACTGAGTGTAAATAGAATCTAGTTGCTATTTACACTTGGTGTAAATAGCATCTATTGCTATTTGCACTTAGTGTAAATAGCCGCTGCCATAAATTAAATATTTACGGAAGCCTCCGATCAGGAGTAACCGTTGGAATAAAATAGCAGACTGAACTGCATCAATAAGATCTTGTTTTACATGACAGACTTCAATTCTTTACACGTATATGATAATGCTGACATTTACACTCACTTACATTTTAAGAGAGAAAACATTTTGTGAATAGATTACTATGTAAGCGGTTAACACGAGCCCGTCAAAACAGTGAGCCGCTGTGTGCATCTGTCCCACTGGTCGGTGTTGTACATGTCAAATAAAATCAATCATAATCAATAAATGTAATTTCTTATTTTTTTGTTTCAGTATTTATTTATTGATCCTTAATTTAGTTTCAAATAGCCTATAATTTCTGAATGTTATTTATATATAAAAGCACTTGTCATGATTAAGTATCGTATTTAATGGGGACTTATTTTTATAGTTACGTGAGGCAAAAGTAGTTAGAATAAAGAATAAACTGAAATTCACGGCATTTCAACAACTTACTACGATAAAATAATTTCCTCTTTGCTTTCCCCCACCTGTTCTGGGATCCTGGCGCACAGCAGCTGTCCACCATGTTGAAATAGTACATTTTAAACAGTCTGGTTTTAAATTATTGTTTGACCACTATAGATACCAATGCTACAGCCGCTCTAGCGCTCCCCTGATTGCCTGCCAAAATGGCGGAGTTTAGATTGCGCGCCGTCAACCTCCGGAGCTCTATTGTATTGTAAAACACTTTTGCTGATATTGAGGTGGGATACGGGTAAAGTTAGGGACAGGTGTGGTGGTATGGGTAAGTTTAAGGGTAGTGTTAGGTGTAAGGGAAGTGTCAACAGTGTAATTATAAATGTAATTACATAAATTAATTAAAGATGTAATTACATGCAGGTCTTTTTTTAAATGTAAGTAATGTAAAAACATGTATGTACACAATAAGTTCATTGTATCAAATGATTAATTTAAATGTTAGTACATAGTAGTTAAGGCCACCTAATATAAAGTGGGTCCCAAAGTATTAATAAAGTAGTATTCATGAGTATTAAAAGTAGTGTAATTAGAAACATACTGTTTACCACAGTATTTGCGTGTGTGTATATGTGTACATGTTTTTCTATCCCGGTGGGGACTTCAACCTAAATGCACACCGACTCATGGGGACTCGTGTCACCGTTGGGACCTAAATTGAGGTCCCCATGAGGAAACAAGCTTATAAATCATACAGAATGAGTTGAATGAAAATGTAAAAATGCAGAAAGTTTTATGTGATGGGTAGGTTTAGGGGTAGGATTAGTGTAAGGGGATAGAATATACAGTTTGTACAGTATAAAAACCATTACATCTATGGAGAGTGCCCACAAAGATAGTAAACCAGACATGTGTGTGTTTGTGTGTGTGCGTGCGTGTCAACATTAATTGACTGTATGCTAAATAGCTGCACAGTTCCAGGTGCTCAGCCTCGGGTGTGTTTGCTGAAGCGAGCTCTGATCTGACACTCCTGGATTGGGAAATTATTCAGACTGGTTATGACACACTCCGCTGAGCCAGGGTCATCTGGAAGCTCATGAAATAACCTCGACCACCTCCAAGACTTTCAGCATATGGCCTGTTTGACCCTCAAGGGCGCAGATACTCAGAAAAGCCTCAATTTGTTCAAGGATCTGCTGTTGAAAGAGGCCCGACTTGTGAATTTTAGAGCCCTCAGCTCATTTGTTAAATTTGTCACTCAAAGCGGAGCAGCGTTTGGGCTTACAGAGACTGATAAAGCAGAGTAGCTTCATAATTGCTTGGCTTCTGTGAAGGTATGTAAGGTTTTTTTTTTACTTTTTATAAAACCAATTGTCCAGGATTCTGATTGATCAATACACCGTTCCGACCACTGTATGTTGTGGCTAATAACCCCTCTAAGTCCTTATTGCCTAAATAATATCTGAAAAATCTGAAGGATTTGCTCTTTAAAATAAATTTAAAATAGTTATCATATCCCATATCATATTTAGTGCTAAAAGCTATTATCTTGTAACTAATCGAAGTTTGGACTACATTTAAATGTTTGGGTTATTATGTTAAATAATTTATTACTTTTATTCAGCAAGGATGCATTGAATTGATAAAGACATTTTATAATGTTACAAATGATATTATAATAATATATATTTTATTTCAAATATATATATATATATATATAATTCTATTTTTCGTCTTATTTTTTAATGATTCTATATACCAAATCAACCGATAGCTTCTTCCTCCCTTGTTATGTGATTTATATTTTTCTGACATTCAAATTTCTATCAGGTTCTATCTAACAAATGTGACCCTGAACCACAAAACCAGTCATAAGTCGCACGGGTATATTTGTGGCAATAGCCAACAATACATTGTACGGGTCAAAATTATCGATTTTTCTTTTATGCCAAAAATCATTAGGATATTAAGTAAAGATCATGTTCCATGAAGATATTTTGTAAATTTATTACCTGTAAATATATCAAAAATGTATTATTAGTAGTAATATGCGTTGCTAAGGACTTCATTTGGACAACTTTAAAGGCGATTTTCACAATATTTAGAGTTTTTTGCACCCTCAGATTCCAGATTTTCAAATTGTTGGATCTCGGCCAAATATTGTCCTATCCTAACAAACCATACATCAATGGAAAGCTTATTTATTCAGCTTTCAAAACCTTTTTAAATGACTGGTTTTGTGGTCCAGGGTCACAAATGTGCTAACAAACTCAAATATTATAAATATAGTTATTTTCTTAACCCTTAAACGCATACCTCGGGTCTTTAGTGACCCGGGACGTCATTCACTACCCTCCTCCTCATTCATTTGTTAAAGTTAGACATCAAACTTCTTAGTTTTCCTCAATCAATTCATTATAAACATTATAACAAGAAAAAAAATACAATTATAAAATAATGCCTGTTTTTCCATTAATTTTTTGTAAAAATTGTATAGGGTTGCTAACGACCCCAGATGTGTAACAGTGTAAGTATATTTTATCTGCACAATAATAATTGAATCTTTGATGACTGAATAAGTGCAATTCACCTTTATTCCACAAGGTGGCAATGTCTGATACACAATGATGAAGTGACGTTTCACTCATAGTTACCACAGGCAGAAAACAAAAGAATAGGAAGTATCATCAGCAAAACTTGAAAAGGCTCAGCGATTTACAGCAGAGCAAGAACTGAACACAATCAAATATTACTGTCACTGTCACTTGATGGTGGATCTGGTGAAGAAGCTGAATATTGATTTTGAAGATGTTGATAAATGATCATTTTGAGAATGATGCCAAATGTACTGGGAACCCTTCCAAGCTCCAAAAGGTAACAAAATATGTTTTATTTTATTTTTCTGTAATTGTTACTCTAATATCAGGAGAGTTTTATATTATCACGACAGGTAGAGGTCCATCCGTGTTAGATATACAAACCCGATTCCAAAAAAGTTGGGACACTGTACAAATTGTGAATAAAAACAGAATGCAATGATGTGGAAGTTTCACATTTCAATATTTTATTCAGAATACAACATAGATGAAATATCAAATGTTTACACTGAGAAAATGTATCATTTTAAGGGAAAAAGAAGTTGATTTTAAATTTCATGGCATCAACACATCTCAAAAAAGTTGGGACAAGGCCATGTTTACCACTGTGTGGCATCCCCTCTTCTTTGTATAACAGTCTGCAAACGTCTGGGGACTGAGACAAGTTGCTCAAGTTTAGGAATAGGAATGTTGTCCCATTCTTGTCTAATACAGGCTTCTAGTTGCTCAACTGTCTTAGGTCTTCTTTGTCGCATCTTCCTCTTTATGATGCGCCAAATGTTTTCTATGGGTGAAAGATCTGGACTGCAGGCTGGCCATTTCAGTACCCGGATCCTTCTTCTACGCAGCCATGATGTTGTAATTGATGCAGTATGTGGTCTGGCATTGTCATGTTGGAAAATGCAAGGTCTTCCCTGAAAGAGACGACGTCTGGATGGGAGCAGATGTTGTTCTAGAACTTGGATATACCTTTCAGCATTGATGGTGCCTTTCCAGATGTGTAAGCTGCCCATGCCACACGCACTCATGCAACCCCATACCATCAGAGATGCAGGCTTCTGAACTGAGCGCTGATGACAACTTGGGTTGTCCTTGTCCTCTTTAGTCCGGATGACATGGCGTCCCAGTTTTCCAAAAAGAACTTCAAATTTTGATTCGTCTGACCACAGAACAGTTTTCCACTTTGCCACAGTCCATTTTAAATGAGCCTTGGCCCAGAGAAAACGCCTGCGCTTCTGGATCATGTTTAGATATGGCTTCTTTTTTGACCTATAGAGTTTTAGCCGGCAACGGCGAATGGCACGGTGGATTGTGTTCACCGACAATGTTTTCTGGAAGTATTCCTGAGCCCATGTTGTGATTTCTATTACAGTAGCATTCCTGTATGTGATGCAGTGCCGTCTAAGGGCCCGAAGATCACGGACATCCAGTATGGTTTTCCGGCCTTGACCCTTACGCACAGAGATTGTTCCAGATTCTCTGAATCTTTGGATGATATTATGCACTGTAGATGATGATAACTTTTAAACTCTTTGCAATTTTTCTCTGAGAAACTCCTTTCTGATATTGCTCCACTATTTTTCGCCGCAGCATTGGAGGAATTGATGATCTTCTGCCCATCTTGACTTCTGAGAGACACTGCCACTCTGAGAGGCTCTTTTTATACCCAATCATGTTGCCAATTGACCTAATAAGTTGCAAATTGGTCCTCCAGCTGTTCCTTATATGTACATTTAACTTTTCCGGCCTCTTATTGCTACCTGTCCCAACTTTTTTGGAATGTGTAGCCCTCATGAAATCCAAAATGAGCCAATATGACATTTCAAAATGTCTCACTTTCAACATTTGATATGTTATCTATATTCTATTGTGAATAAAATATAAGTTTATGAGATTTGTAAATTATTGCATTCCTTTTTTATTCACAATTTGTACAGTGTCCCAACTTTTTTGGAATTGGGTTTGTAGATCCGGGTCGCTAAAGACCCGAATATGTAATAATGATTGGCGAAACATTCATGCATTTAAGAGTTAAGGTGTTTTGTTTAGTTTTTTTCTTAGACCTTTACCAGCAGCAACTTTCTTCAAAACAACTCTATTTGTGTTTTGCTGAAGAAAGTCATATGGATTCGGAACCATATAAGGGTGAGTAAATGATGTCATAATGATCCATTTTGGAGGAATATTTCTTTTTAACACTGTTTGAAATCCAATACCCCTTGTGAATACTACACTTTTTAGTTGAGATAAGATTAAGATTTTTGTAACGCACAGGGCAAGAGTGGTTAAAGATGTATTAAGGCAGCTGAAAGATAGTCGAAACCTTCCGATGCTCAGAAAGTTTGACATTTATGTTCACAGGAAGAAGCCGGTGGGAGCAAACCGTTGTGGTGATGAGGTGTTATTTTGCACTGATAAAAATATGTGCTTTATTTTCATACAAGCATATAATTATAAACTCTTCCAGCTTGGCCCTTAATGAATAAGAGAGGAAGGGTGAAAAGCTCAGAGAGAAACATCAAAAGCATTCCACACAGCACTCTTTGGCCCAGGGCTGCCCACACACAGGCATTTCCATCTCTGCGCTCAGAGCATCACACCCCTTTACTCATCCACCCAGATCAGCCGCCTCAGCCAATCACAGATCAGCGCTGTGACCCGCTGTTGCCTTTATCCTGCCCACGGCCAATGATCTCATCCCCCTTGGTAGATCCCGCCCACTTCTGGTGCCTCTGCTGTGTTTGCCTGAGGTCACTGGGATTTCTAGCAATTATCGCTCTTTCTTTTTGCTGTTCTGCATTTCATTCAAGCTTTTTATATCACAGTGTGCTCAGATGGGGATAAGAGGGTGTTCTTGGGGTGCTTGCTCTGCCAATTTGTTCAGATAAACTACCTTACATGGCAAGTCAGTTTACATATTTCGATTTTTTTTTTGTCTGATGCTGTAAATTCAACTACAATTATTATATGATATTACGGTTTCCACAAAAAAAATATTAAGCAGCACAACTTTTAAAACTGAAAATAAAAAGAAATGTTTCCTGAACACCAAATCAGCATGTTACAATAATATCTGAAGGATCATGTGACACTGAAGACTGGAGTAATGATGCTGAAAATTCAGCTTTGCATCACAAGAATAAATTACATTTTAAAATATATTAAAGTAGAAAACAGGTATTTTGAATTATAATAATATTTCACAATATTACTAGCCTCGGAGAGCATGACACTTCTTTCAAAAATATGAAAAATCTTACCAACTCCAAACTTTTGAATAAATAAATAAATACATTTATTTATTTATTTATTTATTTATTTATTTATTTATTAATTATTAATTCATTCACTTACTTTTAGAAACTTCAAATTGTTAAAATTGTTACATTTGGCTTGAATTTTATTTGTATTTCTTTTTTTATGGCTTACACTGTCTTTGGGCCCTATTTTAACGATCTAGGCGCATGGTCTAAAGCGCACTGCGCAAGTCCGAATCCACTTTTGCTAGTTTAATGACTGGAAAAATAGTCGGCGCGCCCGGCGCATGTTCTAAAATGGTTGCCACTATTCTCTTAATGACTAATGGGTGTGTTTTGGGCATAATGTGCAATAAACCAATCAGAGTCTCATCTCCCAATCCCTTTAAAAGCCAGTTGCGCTTGCACCATGGTGGATTCGCTATTTACATGGCGGAATATAGACACCCTCAACCTGACAAGTCATGTAAATACATGTGTGTATTGCCACGATTGGTTAAATAAGTAGCCAATTTCATTCGTCATTACTGCAAATAGGTCATTCTGATACATGTAATTACTATCCATTATGACATGTAGGCCTTTTTATCTTTATGTACACAATAATAATCTTTTACATTGTAATCCTTTTATGTTTAATATTTGGCATGTTTGTGTGTTGCTTCGCGTCCCTGTGTGTGTAATAAGCACAATGTACGCGCGTTGTGCACCTGCCTATAGGTGCATATTACTAACGCGCCCTTTAAATAACACAAAAAATACTGCGCTATTGACTTTAAACCAGGTTTCAGTTGGTCAATGGCGCAGTTGTTTTCAGTTGCCTCAAAATAGCAACGGGCCAACAATGCGCCTCAACACACCTCGTTTTCAGACCAGCACGCCCATGGGCGCACAAATTGGCCCAAATGCATTTGCTATTTAAACAACGTGGCGCAGGACGTGTAAATGATAACAGCGTCGCCGCATTGCGCCAGGTGTTTTATAGGGCCCTTTAAGTCTTGACCTCAATGTTGTCCTCCCAGACTTCCAGTTCTCCCTCACCTCCCTTCACTGTGCAGGATTGCAGGGACACAGAGGGATGGTTTATTGTCTTATTGGGGTGCTGAGCTTTCGGCGCTGTGCCTTTTCCTGTTGGATGGAGCCCTGCAGGGAAATCAGGAAGGAATCAGTCTAATCCAATGAGCCTGCTGTACCTCTCAACACTTTGTGCCAATGAACAGAGCGAACACACACACACACAAACACACAAACACACATACACACTTTATAGCAATGTTTCATCAATCCCTCTGTGTCCCTCAGCTACTTTATCTTCCTCCGTCTCCTTGATTCTCTCACAGTACACCTGTTTATTCTCTAACCATCTTCACTTTTTTTCTTCTTCTTCTTCTTCTTCTTCAGGCTAAACTCAAACACCATAGCAGGAGAAGAAAACAAACCAGTGTCTGACTGCAATGTCTTCTCAAATGGCGCTCTTGAAGTGGATTTGCGGTTTTGTGGCCTTTGCTCGTCTGTGTCCATAATTCTCATGAGACCATGAGGTATCTCATTTTAGGTTTCAGAACGGTGAACTATTACCCAGCAGTCTGTGCAGAAAAGTACTATTTGGAACAAGGTATTTAGTGGTAAGTTTAAAATGAGACTTTCCTTCCAAATTCATGAGGTTTATTGGCACTGAAGCTCCCGGTATGGTGACATCATTCACATCGGCACATATAAACCCTCACTCCTGCCAGTTTGAGCTTTTGCTCAGCAGGGAAAAACACAACCGAAGGTTCATTCATGTCAATCACAGATGGCTAAGCACCCATTGGCATGAATTCTCCTGTGCCTTGTACCTAATCCCCTCCTGGCAAGGGCATCATGTGTAATGGATGACAGTTGGATGATAACCTGTCAATCAAGTATATATAGAGGGGCGGAGCTAGGAGACGGTAGGAAGAACACTTTACTTTATGTGTGACATTGATGGGTTGGTTATTACTCAATCATTTATTCATTGACAGTTTGACCTTTGAAAGTTGAAGGCCTTAACATTTTCTTTCAGTCCTTATTTGCTCATACCTTTCCAGCTAAAATATGTAAACATCTTTAAAGAGGTAAATATTTCTCCTGCGTTATATTCAAGTCATCCGAAGACACACTACTATTCAAAAGTTTGGGGTAGGTACATTTTTTTTATATTTTTGTAAGAAGTCTCTTGTGCTCACCAAGGCTGCATTTATTTGATCAAAAATACTGTAAAAACAGTAATATTGTGAAATATTATTACAATTCCAAACAACTGTTTGCTATGTAATTATATTTTCAAGTATAATTTATTCCTGTGATGCAAAGCTGTCACATCTTCAGTATCACATGATCCTTTAAAACTCATTGTAATATGCTGATTTGCTGCTCAAGAAACATTACATATTATTATCAATGATGACAGTTATGCTGATTAACATTTCTGTAGAATCTGATACATGAATCTGAATATGCAGAACATTACAAAGCAATACTAGATTTAAGTTTAATTTAGATCAAATCAAAAGAGCCACCTTCAGCCAAGTTTCTGTTTCAGTGATATTCTGGTCTTTAGATTGGGCTCAGATCCCAATTTAATGTAAATCTGTAGATTTTTTGCCCATTTTATCAGCCACCAAAATCACAAGTAATCAGAGGTGGACAGTAGTGAAGTATTTTTATTTTACTCAAGTACATTTTTCAGGTATCTGTACTTTATCAGTGTTTTTCTTTGGAAAACTTTTACTTCACTACATTCCAAAGCATAATGTCATACTTTTTACTGCACTACATTTCATAAATACAAGTTTTTTTTTACACCTTTAATACTTAAGTACATTAAAAATGTAGTACTTTCTTATTTGTACTCAAGTAAAACTAGAATAAAATTGAGTAAAAGTAAGAAAGTACTAGATTTATAATGTAATTAAAGGTACACTGTGTAAATTTTAGCGGCATCGGTGAGGTTGTGAATTGCAACCGCCAACCACTCAGCCCTCCCTTTCAAAGCACGTAGAGAAACTACGGTGGCCAACACAGGACAAAAATGTCATTGTCTGAGACAGCAGAGAGTAGCTAGCGCTCTATAAAGCTGTTTGTCCGTTTAGGGCTACTGTAAAAACATGGCGGCACAAAATGGCGACTTCACTGTAAGGGGACCAGCGGTGTATGTAGATAGAAATGGCTCATTCTAAGGTAATAAAAACATAACTGTTCATTATGTAAGGTCTTTATACACCACTGAAAACATAGTTATGTATATTATGTTGCATTTCTGTTAATAGATCCTCATAAATACTACACACTGCACCTTTAAGTATTAAATGGAATTCAATATAAAACGTAGTGCAGTAAAAAGTATGACATCATGCTTTGGAATGTTGTGAAGTAAAAGTTTTCCAAAGAAAAACTCTCTAATAAAGTACAGACACTTGAAAAAAAGCAGAGTAAAAATACTTCACTACTGTCCGCCTCTGCAAGTAATAGCACATCTCTTCTCAATAGGCTCCATAGCAAACTGTGCTGTGTTAGGCTTTTGCAATGACCAGGTGACCATAAAACCCTCTTGGGTTTGGATTTGCCAAAGTGGTACATGGCGTGAAAGTGAACTAGGCTCGATGGCGCTTGGAGGCAAATAGAGGTTTAGCCAGGTGTTTAGAATCAATTTGGGTGATTTAGGTGATTTATGATGTTTGTTTAGAGCTAATTAGGCAGTTTGTAATTTGTATGGTATTTATTCCTTTTTGTGATATAAGTTCCAACCATTGTGAGTTATTATATTTAGATGTTTTTGATCTTTCGGTTCAACAATTCATATATAGATTATAATTATATATTGTTTTTTTCCAAGTAATATTGGTGAGAGTCTTCCTAATAGGAGATGTATTAGAAGCAAAAGAAATGTATGGGAGGCCTTTTCCTGTATTAAAAAAAAATATAGTAGTAGAACAACAGCAAGAAAAAAAGGAGAAAATCTAGTAGCTTCTGTATTTTGGGATAATGTTCATTTTAAATAATCCCTTCTGGCATATCTGCTTTATTTTCATTTAAATCATAGCAGTTGTAATTATAGCCCAGTTTATAAATCAGTTTTTTTCTTTTTTCTTTTGTAAAACATGCCATAGTTTGTTTATTAGGAAAAACTATCTACAATGACACCACAGTAATGAGGAGGCATCCATGTTCTTATCTGTGGTTATTTTCTTAATATTTCAAAAGCCATGTTATTTACTATGAAGAACTTTAGTAAATTTTCATAAGGGCAAATACAAAGTAGAATCAAGGACTTTAAAGTCTGTACCTCCATGAATTATGGACCAAGCTTTCAGTTTTCCTTCTCTGTTTTGTTGTAATGATCTTTGATCATAGGGAAAAATCTGGCCTTGCTTGGCCTTCAGATATTCTAAGAGATGACTTGAATCATTAAGTGGCTGATGAAAGAATAACAATACCTGTTAAGGACTAGGAAACAAATACCAACAGCACAGTCCCAATAATGTAGCATTCTATTTTAGAGTATTTTATAAATAAACTAAATGTTAATTGGGTTAGTTTGCCTTCCAAAAGCAATTAGAAGCAAAACGTTTGTATTTTATTTATATTTTTATTTGTATATTTTTATATTGTAAAAAAAATTGGATTTATTTTTACATTTTTCACTTTTTCTAAAGGGAAGTGATGTACAGTGGGGAGAACAAGTATTTGATACACTGCCGATTTTGCAGGTTTGCCCACTTACAAAGCATGTAGAAGTCTGTAATTTTTATCATAGGTACTCTTCAACTGTGAGTGACGGAATCTAAAACAAAAATCCAGAAAATCACATTGTATGATTTTTAAATAATTAATTTGCATTTTATTGCATGACATAAGTATTTAATCACCTACCAACCAGTAAGAATTCCGACTCTCACAGACCTGTTAGTTTTTCTTAAAGAAGCCCTCCTGTTCTCCACTCATTACCTGTATTAACTGCACCTGTTTGAACTCGTTACCTGTAAAAAAGACACCTGTCCACACACTCAATCAAACAGACTCCAACCTCTCCACAATGGCCAAGACCAGAGAGCTGTGTAAGGACATCAGGGATAAAATTGTAGACCTGCACAAGGCTGGGATGGGCTACAGGACAATAGGCAAGCAGCTTGGTGAGAAGGCAACAACTGTTGCCACAATTATTAGAAAATGGAAGAAGTTCAAGATGACGGTCAATCTCCCTCGGTCTGTGGCACCATGCAAGATCTCACCTTGTGGGGCATCAATGATCATGAGGAAGGTGAGGGATCAGCCCAAAACTACACGGCAGGACCTGGTCAATGACCTGAAGAGAGCTGGGACCACAGTCCACTAATGGTCCCAAAACCATTAGTAACACACTACGCCGTCATGGATTAAAATCCTGCAGCGCACGCAAGGTCCCCCTTCTCAAGCCAGCGCATGTCCAGGCCCGTCTGAAGTTTGCCAATGACCATCTGGATGATCCAGAGGAGGAATGGGAGAAGGTCATGTGGTCTGATGAGACAAAAATAGAGCTTTTTGGTCTAAACTCCACTCATCGTGTTTGGAGGAAGAAGAAGGATGAGTACAACCCCAAGAACACCATCCCAACCGTGAAGCATGGAGGTGGAAACATCATTCTTTGGGGATGCTTTTCTGCAAAGGGGACAGGACGACTGCACCGTATTGAGGGGAGGATGGATGGGGCCATGTATCGCGAGATCTTGGCCAACAACCTCCTTCCCTCAGTAAGAGCATTGAAGATGGGTCGTGGCTGGGTCTTCCAGCATGACAACGACCCGAAACACACAGCCAGGGCAACTAAGGAGTGACTCCGTAAGAAGCATCTCAAGGTCCTGGAGTGTCCTAGCCAGTCTCCAGACCTGAACCCAATAGAAAATCTTTGGAGGGAGCTGAAAGTCCGTATTGCCCAGCGACAGCCCCGAAACCTGAAGGATCTGGAGAAGGTCTGTATGGAGGAGTGGGCCAAAATCCCTGCTGCAGTGTGTGCAAACCTGGTCAAGAACTATAGGAAACGTATGATCTCTGTAATTGCAAACAAAGGTTTCTGTACCAAATATTAAGTTTTGCTTTTCTGATGTATCAAATACTTATGTCATGCAATAAAATGCAAATTAATTACTTAAAAATCATACAATGTGATTTTCTGGATTTTTCAGAAACTGTGTCACTCACAGTTGAAGAGTACCTATGATAAAAATTACAGACTTCTACATGCTTTGTAAGTGGGCAAACCTGCAAAATTGGCAGTGTATCAAATACTTGTTCTCCCCACTGTATATGGTTTTTTATAGAAAGATCTTGGTATATATTTGATTAATTTGGACTTTTTTCATTTGAAAATAATGTCTTTCTCAATTTTTTAAAGGATTCAAACATGTCATAAAATAATCCCATGCAACTCGTCCCGTATTCCAAGTCTTCTGAATGCATACGGTAAAAAAATGTAATCTATTATTAAGGGAAAATCTTCAGTAGTTGCACTCCTGTGTACATTCATGGAGTGCACAGCAGTTCACGCTGCAAGCCCTGGAAAAACACACAAGCGAATCATTTTGAGAAATCAAAACGAATAAAACACGAAACACGAGGCCCATAAGCCTCAAAAGTATGTGTATACTTTCTTCTCTTAGGTGAATATTTCTTTATGAGACAAACAGTTGACATGTGAACCAATAATGTACCTAATACACATTATTTTCTTTGTGTAAATAATTAAAAAACTTATTTAATCATTTAAAACTAAAAATGTAATCATTTTGTTATATAGTTATAATGAATTATTTGTAATTTACTGGCAGGCCCGGTTCCAGAATCAAAACACTGAGGGTGCTCTAGCCTTAATGCACATCTATATAGTTTGGCATATATTTTTGTTCCATTCATTTCAATTTCAAGAGTGAATCCTGCATTTATATGCAGATGTCATTCCTGAACCTTAGCAGTATGTACGTGGCTGTTGGTCCTCTTACCAGCATGAAAAACAAGGCTTTTATTAAAATTTTGAATGGATTATAAACCGATCAGGTATAACATTATGACTAATATTGTGTTGGTCCCACTTTTGCTGCCAAAACAGCCCTGACCCGTCGAGGCATGGACTCCACTAGACTCCTGAAGGTGTGCTGTGGTATCTGGCACCAAGATGTTAGCAGCAGATCCTTTAAGTCCTGTAAGTTGCGAGGTTGGGCCTCCATGGATCGGACTTGTTTGTTCAGCACATCCCACAGATGCTCGATTAGACTGAGATCTAGAGAATTGGGAGGCTAAGTCAACACCTCAAACCCTGAGTGCCCCCCAAACCATTCCTGAACCATTTTTGCTTTGTGGCAGGGCGCAGTATCCTGCTGAAAGAGGCCACAGCCACAAGGGAATACCGTTTCCATGAAAGGGTGTACATGGTCTGCAACTATGAGCCTTGGTCGCCCATGACCCTGTCGCCACAAGAGCTGCAGTTTTGGAGATGCTATAGCCATCACATGTTGGCCCTTGTCAAACTCGCTCAAATCCTTACGCTGGCCCATTTTTCCTGCTTCTAATACATCAACTTTGAGGACAAAATGTTCACTTGCTGCCTAATATATCCCACCCACTAACAGTTGCCGAGATGAAGAGATAATCAGTGTTATTCACTTCACCTGTCATTCACTTCATCCTATAAAGAGCACTCCCTTTATAATCACTGTCACTCACTACAGTTCATCACAATCTCATGAAGTTCTGTTATACTCAATGAAGATGATGTCTACGCTTCACAGTGAATCTCTTATTTACATTGTGTCTACACTTTGTTACAATGAGAGGATTCGCGGGAGTGCAAAACTCATCACTGAACAAAAACTCTGACTCTAGCGGTGTATGGATTCTAACTTAAATACCTCTGATTGGCCATTGCGATCAAGAAACCAACAGATATATCCGTTATTGGCTATGGCTACATTGCTCAACAATGCAAGACACGTTGTAAATAAAAACCTTTGATGCTCTCCAGATCACACACAAATATGCACTGGAGCGTTTGCAAAATATGTTTCGCCAATATTAGATAGGGCCCACTGAATCCCCAGGGCCCTAAGCAGCCGCTTATCTCGCTTATTGGTTAAGTCTGCCCCTGGCTATACTGCAGCTGATAATGGTTATAAACAGGGCAAAAAGTAATGGAGATAGTGAAGTCTTGTCTTGTTTCTTGGTAAAACGTAAATTGTTTTGATATAATTCCATTAGTAACGACAGTAACCCTAGGCAAGTGCTAAAAAGCATTGATCCGCTGTGTAAATTACTCCCCAAAGCCAAACTTTCTATATGTTGTAAACAGAGGAGTTCAGTTAACTCCTTCAAAAGCCTTTTCTGTGTCTAAATCTAGGAAAATTGTGTGTTTTAATGATTTTAGAAAATAGGTGTGTGTTAGGACATGAGGCTGTATTTGAGCTACGTGTTGTTATGAGCTGGATGTGTGACATTTCTGAAGATGAAGGTTTTTATCTGTTGAATACTTAATTGTTGATTAATGACTGATTTCATTTTGTTTGTTTTCAGTTAATTTTGGATTTGTGTATTGGTGACAAAAAATGTATTTGTTAGCCGATGGCTTTTGTGTTGCACCTTTTGGTGGAATCAAATGCTTAGTAGTTGTTTCTGTATATTAAAGGGTTCGTTCAGCCAAAAATGAAAATTCTGTCATTAATTACTTACCCACATGTCGTTCCAAACCAGACTTTCGTTCATCTTCAGAACGTAAATGAAGATATTTTTGATGAAATCTGAGAGCTCTCTGACCCCTCCATAGACAGACTACACAATTGCAACTTTGATGCTTCAAAAAGTTCATAAAGAGATCGGAAAACTAATCCATATGAATTGAGTGGTTTAGTCCACATTTTCTGAAGAAACGCAATCACTTTTTATGATGAACAGACAGAAAATGTGGACTAAACCAATCAATTCATATGGATTAGTTTTCCGATCTCTTTATGAACTTTTTGAAGCGTCAAAGTTGTAATTGTGTAGCTCTCAGATTTCATCAAAAAGGTCTTCATTTGCGTTCTGAAGATGAACAAAAGTCTTATGGGTTTGGAACGTCATGAGGGTGAGTAATTATTGACAGAATTTTTGGGTGAACTAACCCTTTAAGTTAGGATATGAGAAAGTATTTTAACATCAAGAAAATGACTCACATCACATTTAAGGCTATTTTCTCACTTGGTTTGAGCACTTGGTTCGAACCCAAATTTGATTCCACCTCCTCCGCCCCCTATATTATTTGGTTCTGAACTGCATGACATTTGCAGTAATGTACATCAAAAAATTTGCACACTTCAGCTTTAAGTCTTCAGACATCTCCAAAACCAAATGATATTAAATGAAAATATCTTAAATCTTTCTTGTAATGAGGCAAAGGGCATATGGAACAAAAAATGTTTGGACCATAACTTCAAGCTCCCCAGCCTTTGGCAAGCAGCGTGAACATTCTGCTAAACATCTCCTTTTGTGTTCCACAGGTGAAAGTCTTGGAACAACATGACGGTGAGTACGTAAATGATGACAGAAATGTCTTTTTTTTGGTGAACTGTACCTTTCAAGCAGTGGCTCTCATATTTGTTTCTGTCACGCCTCCTTCTGTCACAAGATAAAACGTTGTCCTTTTGGTTTTGTCTGTTGAACCCCAAAAACAGCTTTATTGAGAAAAACATCAATAACAGCACAACGGAAACTTCCCAAACCTTTGAAAAAAAGAAATCATCTATGGAATATAAAAGAAGATGGATGAGAAGAATGTAACTGTCAAGCTCCAGAAAGCACATAAAAGTTTCATAAACGTAGTCAACTCATGCTATCTTCTGAAGTAATTTGATAGATTTGTATGAGGGAACCACTGGAATTTAAAGTCGGCATGAAACAGAAGTTGAGAAAAAATGTGGGGCCGGACTTGATTTTGACTATGAGGAATTGATAGGATGCTTGAATGGTTGTGGTTTGCTATTGGTCGATCTCATGTGAGTAACAGGTTGCCCCGCCCTCACGCCAGTAAACACGTCATCAAAGATAAGAAGAGATGCTGTTGCAAGAGGAAGGGGAAGTTTGAATAAAGATTATGATGCACATGAATTTAAAAAAAAAATTATGTTGTGCACAGATAAATCATTTACAATAAATACTGTAATATTCCATAAAAACAAGAATAGTCCATTTTGATTTCCTGGTAACTTTAAACCATTGATAACCTTCCCGTCTGTCCTTCAAATATTGTGCATTAAAGGGATAGTTCCCCCAAAAACGAAAATTTGATGTTTATCTGCTTACCCCCAGGGCATCCAATATATAGGTGACTTTGTTTCTTCAGTAGAACACAAATGAAGATTTTTAACTCCAACCGTTGCAGTCTGTCAGTCGTATAATGCATGTGAATGGTAACAAAATCTATGAGAGTAAAAAAAACATGCACAAACAAATCCATATTAAACCCTGTGGCTCGTGACGACACATTGATGTCTTAAGACACGAAACGATTGATTTGTGCGAGAAACCAAACAGTATTTATATAATTTTTTTACCTCTAATACACCACTATGTCCAACAGCCTTCAGCGCGCGATCACTTCCGGTGAGTGAGGTCAATGTACAATGTACACGATCTGGCGACGTTTACGCAAGTGCCGAAAGTGATGTCTCGCACGTATCTCTATGCCAGATCGTGTATATTGACCTCACTCACCGGAAGTGATCGCGCGCTGAAGGCTGTTCAGTTTCTTGCACAAACCGATCATTTCGTGTCTTAAGACATCGCTGTGTCGTCATGAGCCGCAGGGTTTAATATGGATTTGTTTGTGCATGTTTTTTTTTTTTACTCTCATAGATTTTGCTACCATTCACATGCATTATACGACTGACAGACTGCAATGGTTGAAGTTAAAAATCTTCATTTGTGTTCTACTGAAGAAACTAAAGTTCTACTAAAGCAACCTATATCTTGCATGCCCTGGAGGTAAGCAGATAAACGTCAAATTTTCATTTTTGATCCCTTTAATGATACATATAAGCATTCGACACCTGCGTGAAGAACTGTGCACAAAGTTCATTGGTTCCCGTGTGTATTGTCAGTGCAGTAGATTTAAATGTATGAAAGTAAATGAGATTTTAAAACTAGGAAAGTCTCCCACACACCTCACAGTTCGAGAACCACTGCTTTAAGGGATCAGGGTGAAGGTGGTATCTCAATAGACCTTCTCTGCGGCTGTGTATTAGTGTGAAAATGTGTTGAGCTGAGCTGAATATCCGGAGGTAGCCTGGATGCCAGCCGAACTTAGCCCCACCCACAACATTTGAGGTCGTGAAGTTCGGTCTGGACTTGATCCGTTGTGGAGCAACTATGCTCGAACCAGAGCTGTTCGGACCAATCAGATTGTCAGGGCGGGCTTTATACGATGATGGACAGATGATCAACATCCACGTCACCAAAGAGCGCTTGGGTTGAATTAGTTCTAATCCTAAACAGAGAACTTGTTCGTATATGCATTCACCTTTAATATTTCTCTCAAAAATGATGATCGTGTTGGTAAGTACTACGTGTATCCTTAAATTCTTTTCACAACACCGGCAAAGATCGTTTACACTCATCTTCTTCTTCTACTTCTTCCAGCGTGTGTGCAGTTAAGTTCTGTTAACAACTATGCGTCGCTCAACATACGTCACTTACTCCATTGCTCTGATTGGTTGTAGGTCTATCCAATTGAGTGCAGAGGCATTTTCTTTCCTGGTTCGGCTGAAACATGCCCCATAATCACAGCCCAATGGAGCAGTATCAGACTCCTATTCTGACTAGAATCTGAGTATGACGACGTCAGGCTAATCCAGAGGATTTGTTTGTAAAACCATACAATACATTTTCACATAAAAGTGCCTATAACTCGTATAACATCAAGATACACTTTAAGTGTTTCAAACCCATTTATTTCCCCATGCCTGAAACACCTTATTGTGTCAGTCAGTTGCTTGCACGCTTAAAAAAAAAAGCATTTTGAACACTCCAGACATTAAAGAGCTGGAAGTAGAATGACAAGGTAGTATTTTTAGGGCGGGAAGCACAATGACAAAAATAGAGGCCCTTCAATTCTCCATCGCACTGCGCTTGATGTCAACACCTCCTATTCTGTGATGACACACACAATGGAAGGCGTGCTTACAGGTGTCGGGTTGACAGACTGAGAATGTGTGATCAAAACACACCATTTCTTTTTGAAAAGCCGCTCACACAGGATGTGCCCTTGCATTCAGTGATTTAATCTGGAACGCAACAGAATGGGTGAGTCGCAGGGGTCTTTAACTACTTTTGACATGGTGTCCTAAAAATGTGGCACCTGTTAGGGTACAGCGGGGCTAAAGGCACACCGAGGTAAAAGTCGCCTTTGATTTTATTTTCCTCTAAACCACTAGATGGCACAAAAACTTGCACTTTCCAAAACATCCGCTTTTCAAGATGCACGTGGAAATTTGTCTGATCACGTCTGATCGCGGGCAGCAGCGCAAAGTTGATTCTGCACTAATTTGATCTAATATTTGATGTTTTTTTTTTTTTTAATGTTGTAGATTTAAGTAGCAAATGAGAATCGATAAAATTAAAGTGTATATTTTGAGACAAATGTCTTCTTAATGGTTTTCAGTTTTGTTCAAGGTAATTAAAGCAACAGTTTAATAACGGAAGAATATGTAAAAGTATGGTATTTGGGATAAAAAGCGCCCCTGCTGTCGGGGCGAAAGGCATAATAATAAACATGATAATAAATATCTGGTTCATTTTTCCATTTGTTGACATGACATGGTTAGATTCAGATGGTAAATATCATATATTAAGTTTATTAAGTTATATTAAGTCATATATTAAGGGTGTCCACCTTAGAGATAATACCCATATTTTTTATGAAACAATCATATTTAAAATATAATATTAATCATATCATATAATAAAATATCATTTATTGTTACTACTATAAATATATATTAAATTATTATGGGATCTCATTCAATGCTTTCAGAATCTTTACTTTTTAAAATATTGTTTCTGTATTTTTAAAATATATTTTTATATTAACATATTTTAATGACAGTATATTTATTGAACACAAATTAATTCTTTTATTTTTCGAAATAAACAGAAAATAGTACAAAATTTGCTAAAGTGCTTGCTTTGAACAAGTATTAACTTAGACATTATTAAAACAATATTTTAGCTAAAGTATTTGTATCAAAGTATTTTTATGAGCCTTTTACCCCATCACCACCTTTTATAAGATTTTTAAATAAAATAAACCACTTTTATAATTTATTTTCACACAAAATCTGTTGCTCCATCAATGTTCAATACAAACATATATACAGCATTTTTTCTGCAATCATACACTATGGGAGTAGTGAAAAGCAAATGTTTTCGTAAGGTGTGCCTCTATATCTTTGAATTATATTATTATGATTCAGAATTTAATGCAATTGTTTTGATTGCACTTTTAATCTATTTTTAAACTTGTAACTAGTATTGTACTTGGATGTCATCTTCATCCTAACAGAAAGCAGATGGCCTCATCAGCCAGGAAAATTGCTTGATTTGCAGACAAATTGTGGTACTTCAATAAACAATCATATTCTCTGTCATCTGCGTTACTGTCGTTATTAACGTAATTGCCATGGTTTCAAACTCATTTGCACTAACACCAAGCATTTTGTACTCTTCCCATAAGGTTGCAATTCCCGCAAAAGTACAATAGTAATTTGAAGAAAATTTCCTCTCATTTGTGCATGTTCCAGAAAAAGAGAGAGAAAACGCAATCTACATTCTGCTTCCGTTATTGTCTATATGACAAAGAAAAAAGAACGTAGTTCAGTTTGCTTGATTATTTCACAAAAGAAAGGTTGGTGTATGTTATTCAGCTCAGCTTTACTTATTACATTTAGGTTTAAGAAATGCTTGAATATGCTAATTTGAGTTCAGTGTTTCACCTCTGATGTTTGGCACATCATTAACTCTTCACTTCATTCACTTCACATTATGTTTTAATTGGAGCAATAATTATTGTAAATTACAGTAATTACCATTGAGGTCCCCCCCCACCTTAATTCTTCACCGTCACCATAATAAATATGTCTTGTATTTGTTCTGAGGTTGGCGGGGGCAGTGTGGACAATTTTCTGTCTTGATGTTTGGCCAGGTGAGTCGATGAAGATAATTGCAATAATTAATATGTCTACATACTCTCTAGTTGACCTCTGATGGGGGTGGGGAGACAGGTCAAAATGTTTCTGGCCCCAAAGTGTGTCAAACTGATTTCAAATTAAAAGGTTTATAGGTATGAAAAATTGAGATGGGGCAATTATTAAAATTCCTTTGACCATACAGTCTTCTTTCTCAAATTCAGCAGCAATATACGTACAAATGCAAGCTTGTAGTTTATCGGAGATAAGTCATGTTTACAGTGTACACTACTGCACAAAAGTCCCTGATGAAGTATTATTACAATTTAAAATACATGTTTTCTATTTAAAATGTAATTTTTGTAAATTAAATTTATGTAAATTACAATGTAAATGCGAATTTTTCCCCTGAAAAGCTGCATTTTCAGCATCATTACTCCAGTCTTCAGTGTCACATGATGCTTCAGAAATCATAATATGTTATAGTTATGTACAAACCCGATTCCAAAAAAGTTGGGACACTGTACAAATTGTGAATAAAAAAGGAATGCAATAATTTACAAATCTCATAAACTTATATTGTATTCACAATAGAATATAGATAACATATCAAATGTTGAAAGTGAGACATTTTGAAATGTCATGCCAAATATTGGCTCATTTTGGATTTCATGAGAGCTACACATTTCAAAAAAGTTGGGACAGGTAGCAATAAGAGGCCAGAAAAGTTAAATGTACATATAAGGAACAGCTGGAGGACCAATTTGCAACTTATTAGGTCAATTGGCAACATGATTGGGTATAAAAAGAGCCTCTCAGAGTGGCAGTGTCTCTCAGAAGTCAAGATGGGCAGAGGATCACCAATTCCCCCAATGCTGCGGCAAAAAAATAGTGGAGCAATATCAGAAAGGAGTTTCTCAGAGAAAAATTGCAAAGAGTTTGAAGTTATCATCATCTACAGTGCATAATATCATCCAAAGATTCAGAGAATCTGGAAAAATCTCTGTGCGTAAGGGTCAAGGCCGGAAAACCATACTGGATGCCCGTGATCTTCGGGCCCTTAGACGGCACTGCATCACATACAGGAATGCTACTGTAATGGAAATCACAACATGGGCTCAGGAATACTTCCAGAAAACATTGTCGGTGAACACAATCCACCGTGCCATTCACCGTTGCCGGCTAAAACTCTATAAGTCAAAAAAGAAGCCATATCTAAACATGATCCAGAAGCGCAGGCGTTTTCTCTGGGCCAAGGCTCATTTAAAATGGACTGTGGCAAAGTGGAAAACTGTTCTGTGGTCAGACGAATCAAAATTTGAAGTTCTTTTTGGAAAACTGGGACGCCATGTCATCCGGACTAAAGAGGACAAGGACAACCCAAGTTGTCATCAGCGTTCAGTTCAGAAGCCTGCATCTCTGATGGTATGGGGTTGCATGAGTGCGTGTGGCATGGGCAGCTTACACATCTGGAAAGGCACCATCAATGCTGAAAGGTATATCCAAGTTCTAGAACAACATATGCTCCCATCCAGACGTCGTCTCTTTCAGGGAAGACCTTGCATTTTCCAACATGACAATGCCAGACCACATACTGCATCAATTACAACATCATGGCTGCGTAGAAGGATCCGGGTACTGAAATGGCCAGCCTGCAGTCCAGATCTTTCACCCATAGAAAACATTTGGTGCATCATAAAGAGGAAGATGTGACAAAGAAGACCTAAGACAGTTGAGCAGCTAGAAGCCTGTATTAGACAAGAATGGGACAACATTCCTATTCCTAAACTTGAGCAACTTGTCTCCTCAGTCCCCAGACGTTTGCAGACTGTTATAAAAAAGAAGAGGGGATGCCACACAGTGGTAAACATGGCCTTGTGTTGATGCCATGAAATTTAAAATCAACTTATTTTTCCCTTAAAATTATACATTTTCTCAGTTTAAACATTTGATATGTCATCTATGTTGTATTCTGAATAAAATATTGAAATTTGAAACTTCCACATCATTGCATTCTGTTTTTATTCACAATTTGTACTGTCCCAACTTTTTTGGAATCGGGTTTGTAATAGTATATTTAGTTTTGATGCCTAAGAAACATTTCTTATTAATATTAATGTTGAAAAGTTGTGCTACTTATTTTTGAGGAAAATGTGATTTTGTTTTTATTATTTGATGAGGACACACACACACACACACACACACACACACACACACACACACACACACACACACACACACACACACACACACACACACACACACACACACACACACACACACACACACACACACACAAAAAAAAAAAAAAACTCATTCTGTATGATTTATAAGCTTGTTTTCTCATGGGGACCTCAAAGAGAAAGCGCTGTCTTTTCAATGTCCTGACAAATACACAATGCACAGAAAGATGCATGCCAGTATAGTGCGCACAGACAGCTCGCCAGAATCGAGTTATTTCGCGCTTGAACAAACAATAACACACAGAGTTATGCCAAAATGCCCATTTTGTCAAGTATTCTCATAAGAGCAGTCTTAAATGAGTTAAATAACGTCTTAAATGAACTTAAAGAGTTGTGAGAAAATGAGATGCGCGTGACAGCGCGTCAGATCCGCGTCATGTTCAGCAGCGGCAGATCTTAAGTCACAGCAGCCTAATAAACCAGTTGCTGTGATGTCTGTCATTAATGTTAATCAAAGAACAAATGTAACAGAGAAAATTGTAGCTTTAATAAGGATTGATTTAATTTATTATTTATGAAGTGCAGACTGTTTGATTACTTTATTCAATTTATGTATATTTCCTACCTGTTAGGAAGGCCACAGGTAAATATGACATTTATTATAATAGGTTTATGTGAAGATTGTTTTAAGTTCACTTAAATTAAAAGTAATTTTTTTAAAGCCTAATAAATGTTGAAATTGATATAGCTTATAATTATACTCTAATGTTGAATGTCTATCACTAATGTTTAAAAAAATCGATTTCATAGAGACATCAGTAGCAGTATTTTAGTATCAGTGATACTGGCCTTCATTCATAAAAAAGATGCCATTACAACAAATATTTAAAATATACTTTTTTTTTAGTTGTTTCTACATTAATTTGGAGAGTAACTGTGAAATTATTACAGTATAAAAATATTAAAAACTCAGTTTTAGATTGCGATTAATTACAAAAAAATGTGTGATTAATTAGTTATACTCTCATCAATGTATTGCATCATTTAATGCATTAAATAAAAGTATCTATTCCCTTAAGAAAATACTAATAATAATCTTACTGACCCCAAACTTTTGAACTGTAGCTTATGAGGTAATTTCCATCCTTTCCTGTCTTCGCTGTTCTTGTTTCCTTCCTCTTCTCATTCTCTGACTTCCTGTTTGTCCTTCTCAGGGCAATACAGAACGTGGTGATTATTTTACGGGGTCACCACACACTGTGTCAACACTACCATGGCCTAATTACTCAGCTGTGGCCCAAAGACAGGCAACGTTGTGATGTGCAAGCCAAACAGAGGAGCTGTAAAGTAGGCCAGTCCTATTTCCGTGTTTGGAAAAGCAAGCACAAGGTCTTGTTTTGAGTGCTGTTTGCTACTGCTCATACCTTGAACATACAATTGACCCCAAGTTGTTTGTGCTACGGATATGACTAAGACCTCAAATTACGTGTTATTTCTTTTCCTTTTCATTCAAATTTAGGAATGTCTGGCACACAATAACACTGATGTAAAAAAACTGAGCAGCACCTGAGCCATGTTTAGGCATCAGAACATCATGAATACATGGGAGTGGACTCCCAAGTTGACTTTGGCCAACCTCAAGTAGCACTCACATTTCCTTCAGAAAAGGTAAAAATCGAATTGTTTTCTGTTGAAATGGCTGCACTAGCTGGTAGCTATTGGTCATAATGTGATATAAATGCATTCTTGCCATTTTTTTACCCATATGTGTCTGATTAATTGTGTCCTACTCTCTTGCAGTCTCACACTGTCAAAGAAGAAAAGGTGTTTATACAGGTGTGGGCATTGAGGGTGATGGGGCTGTTAACATTTTAGCTTACTATGCAAAATTTCAGCCTATTAGTACTTCCTCTGCAGTATTTTATCCTTCATTCTCTCCCCCTTTCTCTTGCTCTTCATATTTTGAGTAAATTAGTATACCTCTGAGATATTATGCTTGCAAAATGGGACAGTTTTAGGCCATTGCAAACTGCTCCTTGGGAAAAATAAAATAGAGACAAAGCTGATTTACTTCCTCCCATTTGCGAGATTGACATCTGCCCCATGCTACACATTATTTGCGGACTAAGAACTAATTTTCTAAGAGGAAAAACAAGTTTTTTTTTGTGATATTTTAAAAGTAATTTCCTAAAATAGCATCATGTATTTTGTGTTTATCTAGACAGCATGTGAAAATCATGCATGTTAAAACATTTCAATTACCTGAGAAATCCTACCTCTGATTCCCATGATGCATTATTGTTCCCATTGGTTCGCCATCCTGCTAGCTTCTGGAAAATCCTCTGGATAATGTCTTGTGACCCCACTGGAGAAGAGCAGGTTTGTTTGACCCAGAGACTGGGAAGAAAGCAGACTCCATGCTAAAACATTGAATCAAAGAGAATTAAAAAAAAAAAAAAAAGCCCTGTCATGCTTGATATTTAGAGTGCTTTTGATGTTCTGGGTCAGCCTTGGAGAAACCTCAGCAAAAGATCTGGAACACTGTAGTGCCAGCCAAGCAAGCAGGGAATTTTTCCAGCTTCTGGCAAAGTACTGTAAAATCTGACTTTCAAAGCAAGGCGCTAATGAACATGGTAGTAATTCCAGGCACCAGTCAGAAATGAAGGATATAATTACAGAGACAGATAGAGTGAAAGGAGGTTGATAAACAATTTAAGCAAGCATTTGCGTAGATAGATTCGAAGACAAGATATGAATGAGATGAAAAGATACAATTCACACTAAAGAGTACTTCAGTCCTCTTTTTTTTTTGAACATGAAAGCATTAAAATGACACACTCCAAATAAAATGTTTGCAGTTCATGATTCCTTTGTACTACAGGCATAACTCTGGTCTCTTTTGAAAGTAGACAACTGGAAGTTTTATTCAACAGTCAGAATTAATTCAAGTCATACTACATTGAAACACTGCCATTCAATAATTCATTACATTTATATAGCGCTTTTCTGGGTACTCAAAGCGCTTTACATGGAAGGGGGGGGAATCTCCTCAACCACCACCAATGTGCAGCATCCACCTGGATGATGTGACGGCAGCCATATTGCGCCATATTGCGCCAGATTGGTGGAGAGGATGTGAGAGGAGTGATGAAGCCAATCACTATATGGGGATGATTAGGAGGCCATGATGGACAGAGGCCGATGGGCAAATTTGGATTTTTAATGAGAACAGAGAGTCAGGACCTCAGATTAACGTCTCATCCGAAGGACGGTGCTTGTTACAGTATAGTGTCCCCATCACTGTACTGGGGTGTTAGGACCCACACAGACCACAGGGTGAGCACCCCCTGCTGGCCTCACTAACACCTCTTCCAGCAGCAACCTGGTTTTCCCAGGAGGTCTCCCATCCAGGTACTGACCAGGCTCAACCCTGCTTAGCTTCATTGAGAAACCTTGGGCTACAGGGTGATATGGCTGCTGGTTCAAAAATTTGAAGTCAGTAATAAAATTTTTTACCTAGTTCTGGCATAAATCTCTAGATGGTGCAGGCTGATAGGTCCTTAACTCATTTTGTAGCGATCACATCATCTACATAGCGCAGCTGATTGGTTGCTGTTGCATCAGCGGCCAATGAGCTGCAGCTCAACGTTCAAATACTGGTAGTTTGCTCAGCACGCTTTCAGAAACCCTCCACCTTCCCCAGCTCCACCTGTGTAGATCTGCTACCGGGGTTATTTCATATATGTTACATGTGCAGCAGCAGCATGTCTTACATGCTCACAACAATGTCTGTGAATGTATTGGCAGTAGCAGCAGTGTAGCAAATCTTCGGTGGCCCAGTAGTGCATAACACAGCGAAATTTAAAAAGCAAACATAAGTTCACAATACAACGAAACAAGCCACAACACAAAGAAATCAAGCCACAACACAACCGAAATGCTCCCGACCACTAGGGGGCTCTCGGAGCGGGGTAAAGTTAGATTTACTTGCCACTGTTCTATAGAGTCGGCAGTCCTACAAAGCAATCAATACCACGATCAGTTTTAACTGTATGTAACCATTGTATATTGACATTAATTATTTATTCAAAATCACCTACGTGCATTATAGCTCAATATTTATACTCGATAATGCTTTGACACGCTTTCACGGCACATGATGCCTAAGGGAACGTCTGCCAGTTCCACCAAGTCGTTAAAACATATAATTCGTATTAATTAAAATGACTTTTAACATTTAAAAACAGACATGTTCAAATTCCAAAGCTTGATTGTATTGTTAAGACTGACTTACTACAGGTGGCATTTTGCCAATACCTCCCTTCATGTATTTACAATAAACAATTATTTTCAGGAAAAAAAAATACTGTAATTCACCTAAAGAGTTTTTTTCATGTTCCAAAGCTTGTAGTAGGTTCCTATTGCTAAGACTGAGGTGAAATTGTGCCAATACCTCCTTTAATTTTTATTAAAAAATTACTGTAATTCAACAAAAGTTTTTTTTTATGTTCCAAAGGTTGTATATATTCCTGGTGACCAGACTGACTTACTACAGGAGAAAATTTGCCAATACCTGCCTTAATGTATGTACAGTACACAATCATTTTTTTTTTTAATAAAAATTACTTTAATTCACCTAAAAGTTTTTTTTTTCATGTTCTAATGGTTATAGTGCGTTCCCAGTGAACAGACTGACTTACTACATGTGAAATATTGGCAATACCTCCCTTAATGTATGTACAGTAAACTAATATTTTTATTTGGTGAATTTATGTTTGCTTTTTAAATTTCGTTGTGTTGTGCACTACTGGGCCACTGTAAGTCAGTCTTACCAATACAATCAAGCTTTGGAATTTGAACATGTCTGTTTTTAAATGTCATTTTAATGTTTCAACCACTTGGTGGAATTGGCAGACGATTCCTTAGGCATCATGCGCCGTGGTAGCTCGTCAAAGCATTCTCGAGTATAAATATGCAGCTATAATGCACATAGGTGATTTTGAATTTATATTTCATACCGATATACAATGGTTATATATGGTTAAAAATAATTGTGATATTGATATCTTTGTAAGACTGCAGACTCTATATAGAACAGTGGAAAGAAAAATGCTCTGAGAGCCCCCTAGTGGTCGGGAGCATTTCCATTGTGTTGTGGCTTGATTTTGTTGTGTTGTGGCTTGATTTCGTTGTGAACTTATGCTCGCTTTTTAAATTTTGTTGTGTTGTGCACTACTGTGCCACCGTACAGATCTATTCCACCAAGACCAAATACATTATCATTTACCATTACCGGTGAATGATAATGCCATATCCATTACCATGCAAATCACTATTACCATGACAATCTCTCCAAGAGTTGTCATGACAGAATTAAGAAAAAATATACTTTTTTTTCAGCAATGATGCATTATATTGATCAAAAGTCAAACGATTTATGAATCCTGGGTAAAGTTAAGCAGTGCAGCTGTTTTCAACATATAATAATAATAATAGTAATAAGCATATTAGAAAGACAAGTAATGATTCTGAAGATTCAGCTTTGCCATCGCAGTATTTTAAAATATATTCCAATAGAAAATGGTTCTTTTCATTTTTAATAATATTTTAAAATATTACTGTTGTACTGCCTTTTTGATCATATAAATGCAGGCTTGGTGAGCATGAAAGACTTACTTTTTTATAAATAAATGAATAATACTTACTTACTTACCGACCCCAAACTTTGGAACAGTTTGAAATTGTGAGGGGTGCTTGATGCTAGTGTGATGACATTGGTTGCCAGGGCATTGCTATGCGGTTGTTTAGGTGTTTTGAGTGTTCTTAGCTCATTGCTATGCATTTGCAAGTGTTTTGTGCTGATGGTTAATACTTAGGGTGAGGGATTTGAACAAACTCCTAACCGAACATATGAGCAAAAGTGAAATTGATCACACTATGCTGGGTGAATTTTCATAGTTGCGTTGCGTATCTGAGTGGAATGCACTTATTGCTGTGGTGGAAATGAGTTTTATTGGGGTTTTATTGTGGACAGGGGGATTTACCCTGTGTTTTAGTAATCCTGGTGGTCTTTCATGTCTCTTTGGCACAAGTGTGGCATGCTCACAGTAGTGGCACAGACTGTGCCCAGGCTTTCTGCCACTGTGAAACATGGCTCCACCAACTGCCTCATGCTCCCGGTGTTATTTCTGGGTGCTGCTTGTCCAAAGATTAATGTACATCCGTGACCTGATACATCAAAGGGAGCTGAAGCACAACATGACACTGCCTCAGATCAGGAGATCTATTAAATCTGTTGACCATGACTGTACTTAGCTGGGTGAAAAGTTATAAAATGAACTAGTGTGTCAATATTTCTTTGAAATAAAAAAATATGCTGACACAAACTGACTCAAGTCTTGTAGAGATCCATATACACTATATTGTCAAAAGTTTTGGGACGCCTGTCTTTACATGCACATGAACTTTAATGACATCCCATTCTTAATCCGTAGGGTTTAATATGGAGTTGGTCCACCCTTTGCACCTATAATAGCTTCAACTCTTCTGGGAAGGCTTTCCACAAGGTTTAGGAGTGTGTTTATGGGAATTTTTGACCATTCTTCTAGAAGCGCATTTGTGAGGTCAGGCACTGATGCTGGACGAGAAGGCCTGGCTCGCAGTCTCCGCTCTAATTCATCCCAAAGGTGTTCTATCGGGTTGAGGTCAGGACTCTTTGCAGGCCAGTCAAGTTCCTCCACACCAAACTCACTCATCCATGTCTTTATGGACCTTGCTTTGTGCACTGGTGCGCAATCATGTTGGAATAGGAAGGGGCCATCCCCAAAATGTTCCCACAAAGTTGGGAGCATGAAATTGTCCAAAATGTCTTGGCATGCTGAAGCATTAAGAGTTCCTTTCACTGGAACTAAGGGGCAAGCCCAACCCCTGAAAAACAACCCCACACCATAATCCCCCCTCCACCAAACTTTACACTTGGCACAATGCAGTCAGGCAAGTACCGTTCTCCTGGCAACCGCCAAACCCAGACTCGTCCATCAGATTGCCAGACAGAGAAGCGTGATTCGTCACTCCAGAGAACACGTCTCCACTGCTCTAGAGTCCAGTGGCGGCGTGCTTTACACCACTGCATCCGACACTTTGCATTGCACTTGGTGATGTAAGGCTTGGATGCAGCTGTTCGGCCATGTAAGCCCATTCCAATACTTTTGGCAATATAGTGCATGTAGAGGAAAAAACATGCGACTTTCATCAAAGTGCGATACTTTAAATAACCTTTCCAATGTCAAGTCACTGTCACTGTGAGTAATGGCTGCTGCATTTAAGGCTGGACATGTCAACTATTTTAGTTATGAAAGACGAGTTTGTATGTGATTGACATTGCGATATTTTTGACGGAGAGATTCCAGAGTGGCTGATGAACCATGACAGAAGCACACAAGAAAAATGTTGTTTAAGGCCACCTTGAACATCTATTATTTAATGGTATAAAGACATTTCACATAAGGCATTCCCTCTGCTCCTGTGATGCATTGTGAATGATGTGGAAGTCATTGTCATATATAAATATCTTGACTTTTTGCAAAAACATTTTATATTTGATATTTATAATAATGAATATAGATTGCAACAGTACCCGCCCACTTTTTCCATGGTGTTGGTTCCATTCATTTTTCCCATAGAGATTTTTAAAGCATTATACAACAAGCTATGAGGTAAATCACAACATTACAAACTTTTATTTAAAGCAAAAAAAAAGAAAAAAGTAAATCAGACAAAAATACAAAGGTACAAGATTATGCAATGAGCTGCTTTAATGAGGGAATGAATTACAAACCCATTACATATGGCTAATGAGAAATATAAAATCATCCATTTAAAATTCTTAAAAATGTGTATATATATTTATAAAATGCTTAGTGAGACCAACTTAATTACATAATTTCTGGTGCTTCAGTGCTTTTGGTGCGATCTTTACAGCATCATGGGTAATGTAGTTTTTACCAGGAAATCTGCTGTTTAACACGATTCTTTCACAAAAAAAAAAAAAAAAAAAAAAAAAAGTTAAAATAATGCAAACTGATGGCTTCAACAAAAGCATATACCATTGATTAACCTGAGAGCTCACAACAGGTCTGTCTTTACTGGTTTATAAGTTACCGTTAAAAATATATTTCCCTATGGAGAAAATTAATGGATTTTTACTTCCAGAACCTGAATGTTGCACACGATAAGTCAGTAATTTACTTCACAATGCAACATGAGATCTGTAGTTCATTGCTTTATAAAAGCTTGGTTGGTATGATTCATAAATAACCATTTAGAAGAGCTCTTTATTGAGGTCTTTATTTATAATAAATCCCTATAGAGAAAATGCATGCACTCTATTGTTGACCACTCTATTTTAAGGTTGGAGACAGCAGCATTGCTCAGAGCAAACCTGTCACAACTGGATGCTGGTCATGAGAATTTGCATTTGTCCACACTACAACATGCATGTTTCAGAATTCATTAAATACGAGACGTGACATCAGAGGTAATTATAAATGGCAAATTGTAATTGGAGAATTGTATACTGATGGAAAAATACTGGAAATTAAGCAAGAGAAAAATAACAACATGTGTTATACACTGGATTTAGTACACTGGCATTTATAAGAGAAAAACAGCAGAACAAAAAAGGAATAAGGGGATTTAAGAGTGACTGGCAGATGCGGAAATGAAAGATGGCTTCCACACAAGATGTCTGACTGGCAGTTTTACACACTGCTGCACACCAACCAGAATGCTGCTCTTAAACCTTCTCTTCACTCTCCCTTTCATTCACTCTCTCTCCTCTTCTTTCTCTCGCAGACGTTAATCCGCCTTGTGCAGTCATGACCAATACTAACCAGCCAATCAGAAGAGGCCTCTAGGTGGGGCTTTATGCTGCATGCTTCAGTGCATTCTGAAAGGTGAGCAACTATAACAACTATGCAACCAAAAGGACCTAATAATCACAGGGTCATTGGGAAACATTTGTGCTTGCGTTGCATTTAAATGGATAGTCCAAAAATGAAAATACTGTCATCATTTACTCACCCTCAAGTTGTTATTATTAAAAAAACATAATAATGTGGAGATACTTGAAAAACAGCACTTCCTTAAGGACAAAGAGAACTCTGAAAGATGAGAGCTCTGAGGACATTTGAGCATTTGGTTAACAGAAATAAAACATTGTTATTTTCCAACATCCTACAATTTTAGCAGACCTTGGCTTATCCTGAGACCACAGGTTTGTTTTGTTCCAAGTGGTGTTTGATGTTCTTTGTACTGTATCAATCTGTCCATCTAAAATGTATGAAATCCAAATTTTATATATATATATATATAATTTGGATTTCATACATTTAATCTGTGATGTATAGTTAATCTGGTTCTGGTAATTTCAAACCCTGGTTACAAGCATATCTTCCTTTGCTTACATCAGAACAAAGAAATTCATACAGGTTTGGAACAACTTGAGGATGAGTAAATGATGACAGAATTTTCATTTTTGGGTGAACTATCCCTTTAATTTCAGGTCCAGCAAAGTCTAATAAACACATAAAAATTGCAATGTGTAAGAAAAATTTCTAAATTCTCAAATTATAAAATAATAGTGATGAGTGTTTTTTTTTTTTCTCTGAGCCAAACAGTAGGCGTATTAAGAACAATCAGTTATCTTCTGTTTATTTCAAAGACATGATAAAAAGTCCAAAAGTCTTGAGACCTTTATAGTAAATCCTTCTATTTTATCATTTACATTTTTTTTTATTCAAAATTGTATTTTGCATTATTATTATAATTATATCAGCATAACAGTTTGAGTGAAATGTTGAATTGAATATGTGAATGTCACATGTCTGTCTTGTCTTGTTTAGCACATGTTGTGTTTTTGTTATTTTCTGTGCATGTGCTTGTGTTTTGTCATGTTTGGTGTGAGCACATGGCTCGTCACGTGTTCCTTGTGTCATGTGCTCTCCTGTCTATTGTCTTGACCCCACCCCTCTTGTTATCTGATTATTGGTTTATTTGCCCCACCTGTTCTTCCCCATTACTTGCCTTGTTTGTCCCCTATTTAATCTCCTTGTGTCTTCAGTCCTGTGCTGGTTTGTTATCGTTGGTATGTTGTCTGTTCGGTTGCTCCCTGCATCACGTTTGTTTTCTCCTGGTCACGAGTATATATATATATATATATATATATATATATATATATATGTTATGTTCTGTTTGATTTCCCCCTCGTGGGTATTTTGTTTGTGTTTATTTTATTTTGTATTTAAATAAAACCCATTTTCATTGCACTTGAGTCCTCGCTCCCTTTTCATGGTACCACACCCTGACAGTGAATGGATTTCCAAAGGGCTATACTGAGAGGGATGGTGCAGCTGACATGAACAAAACCTGATGATAAAGCCCTGCAACGATTTGAGAATGTTTTAAGTTTTCCTACAACTGTAATCATTTTAACAAACTTGAAGCATATTTTGATGGACTGTAGTGTTGAACTCTTTTATGACTTTTCTGTTGATTCAAGATTTTTTAATAAAGTAATAAAAAAAAATATATATATATAATGACATTACATAAGAAAGGAAATGACGCAGGTGGATGCAAGACCTCGTGCTTCTGGAGTGACTGAGCAGTACCGAGCACTATAGGCATCTGCAGCTTATTACCTTTGAGTAATTGAGGCCTTGGAAAGGGGCTGGAGAAACCCAAGAACAGAGAAATGCACATCACAACCTCAAGTACTTCATGTGAAACATCTAAGGGCAACACAGTAATTCTGAATGATTATGCAATATAAACATTTTCACTAGTTGCTGTGCTATGAGCAAACAGCAAACCTGAAAGTTGATGCTTTTGTTTTTACAATCCATTTCATATTATTATTTCAAATAATATCAATATTTTATAAAATGGAATGGATTACACAAGCTGATTTCAAGTTATAATCCTGATTAAACAGGAGCACAAATATTAGCGATAGGAGATGGATGCCTGGAGTCCACCAATTTCAGTAAAACGCAGTGAATGTGTGTTGAACATTATACCGAAATCTCAGCCCAGTTCAATTTCATTATATAAATCATGTTGATTAAGTGTTCTTGTGTATTATTTTGTCTGTTTAAAGGATTTGGGGACACCCATTTGGGGAAGTTATCTATTCAGAAGGAAAGATGTGAGTGAGAACACTACAAAAACACAACCTGTCTGCGTCATAAAGCAGTTTTGATTAGCATCACAGATTTTATCTGTAATAACCAAAAATGATAGTCATGATAATTATAGTTGTAGTCATCATCATCATCATCATCACCATCAACACCCTTTATCACCCTTGAACAATCTAGTTAAGCTTGTCTCATGAAAATTACAGAAACATCACATTATGAAATCCTGCGTAAATTTGTTTAAATATATAGCCACTCCTAACACTTTATACTAACTTTCATTAAGTAACTGAAAATATTACTTGTTAGATTAGATGTTATATATTTACAGATCAGTTCAAGTGCATTCATAAATGGAAAATATAAGGGAGACCTGGGCAATATTTTCACAAGGAAGTTGTCACAACAGCTCTATATAAGTAACTATAGAGTCAGAAAGCAAATTACACAAATGTCTGTTGTCTTTGTATATTTCAAAGGACAAACCTTTCCATAAATATCATTTGGGGTAAGTTGTGCTATCATCTGGCTACTGTATATGCATCTATAGAAATTGAATTTCATAAATAAATCTATGTACCTTTGAAATATTCACAGTAAAAGTACAACAACTAGCCCCGGGTTCCCCTATACACCAAAGTTTGATTGCATATCTATTTGAATCTACAATATATTAATTATATCTTTAGCATTATTTTAAGTGATAATTTTTTTATGTTATTAATAAATCATATTATAGAGTGTTACCCCATAACCACTCCTTCATTTCCACGTACATTTCCAGAATAAAGGTATCCTGTCATCGACACTGCCCACGCGCAGAGCTAGATTGCCCGCTGCAGGCAGAGCGCGGGAAGACAGGGCGCGGGAAGCGCGCGGAGCTTCACACAGGAGGACGCTACGGAAGAATTTACCTCAGCTACCTTCACTACAGATGAAGCCCAACTAAATGTATACAGAGGGGGGGGGAAAAAACATGTATTGCTTAGTTTTCTTTTGTCATTTTGCTCTGTTAAGTATAGGAACCCAAGACACTCATTCCAACGAATGAAGTAACATTTCCCAAGGAAAGAAAGAGGGGAAATTGTGCATGAATAGACATTCAGAGCCACAGAAGAGTTCACCAATGAAACTCGGTGATAAATAAGCTGTGGCTTTTTATCTCAGAACACGAATCGGAGATGAGATCGCCCTTAAACATAACGTTACATCGCTGACGAAGAAAAGAGAGAGAGAGAGAGAGAGAGAGAGAGAGAGAGAGAGAGAGAGAGAGAGAGAGAGAGAGAGAGAACACACTGATGCGCGCGCGCTCCCGGTGCGGCACTCAGCGCGCTCAACAGCTCGTGCCTCCTCCATCCCAACCCTCTCCGCCAACGCCGTCTCTCCAATCTCTGCCCTCTCTCTCCCTGTTCGCTTTTCTTAAAGCTCATTTCCGTGACGATCCGAAGCTTTTCTCCGACACGATGAGAGCCGCGAGCAGCGCAGCAGTGGGACAAATCGAACCGAGCCGCTTCAAACGGAACTGAGCTCCAGAACTGAACGAACCGGCATCACAAAACAAAACAAAAAAAGGAGATTTAATTCAAATCACGTCTTCATCTTCTCTCTTCTTGGTCTTAGAGAGAGAGCGAGCGAGCGAGAGAAACAGAGGAAAAGCACAGGAAATCTTTAAACTCGCCGTTTTTCGGATGCTCCGTTAAAAAAGGTGAATTTTGCGCGTTTCAGATGTTCACAGACTTTTGGAGATGGGAGAATGACCTGGGTGATCCACAGCATAATCTCTGTGTTTAATAAAATTATGCATTGATTTGTTTCTGATTTAACTGCGCAGACTGCTTTACAAATACCCAGCTTCAAATGGTACTTTAGCAAACGAATATTAGTTAAAAAAAAAATACAAAAATAAAAACCTATATAATAATAATAATAATAAAATCTAAATTTAGATAAACATTCGAATTGATTTATTTGTTCGTAAAATATTGAGATTTTCAACTGTTTCATTCCAATGCATGTTTTTTTTTTCTTTTCTTTTTTTTTTTAGCCAACCATCGGAGGCAACCTGGGACCACCCGTCTCCAAACCCTGGAGATGTAAAGTTGGACACCGCTAAAACTGAGTAGGTATCCGCTACGTTTAGGAATGGAAGGACATTAGAATTGATCGCTAAAGCCAGGACACCAGAGAAGGGTGGGAGGAAAATACAAAGTGCGCTATTCATGGAAAATTGCAGTCTCTTGTGGATGGAAAACAAGGATCTTTCGAAAGCTTTTGGTTGTTTTTTCCCCCCCCTTTCGAAAGCCAAGAGATCCGCAGAGTGTGGCACACTCAGCAGCATTTGGCTCTGAGTTTCTCCACTGATCTGCTGATAACATCTGCGCTAATTAAGTGCGTTCACACTGTAGAAAGCAAATAACCTCCGTTACGCATTAAAGGTCTAATTGGCGTTTTGGCGACAGTCTTAGGATGCACCTGTCATTGTTTTTTGAAATGTTAAGTGGATGCAGTGGTTGATTTCATTTAAGCATGCATTTATTTTTATTTCATGTTTTTATTGATCTAATGCATTTGCGCTTTGCATGAATATGGAAAAGGCTGATTATTCAGAAGTAACAAAAGTAATATTTTGCCAAATGTCTCCTGTTCTGCGCTGTTTGTATGTGTGTGACATATGTAGAGAGACTCGAAACAGACTGTTTTTAATGTTAAAGTGCATTAAACAGTTGTGCTTTCTTTCATGTAGTGCTTGAAAACATTAGTGGTGAATATGCCCTTGAGTCCTGTTTTTGGGTGTAGTGTAAGCTATCATCGAATGTTCAGTCCAACCCATGATAATGCATGATCTGTATCGTAAACATGCAGTGATGTAGAAGGAGGAGGTGTTTTTTATTGTGCGAAACGCTCTAAGCATTGCTACTGTCACTCGCTGTCTGAGCCTTCTCATCTCACACGCTCTTTTTTTCTGTATTATTGCAGTGCTGTGAAGTGGCTCTCAGCCTTAACTTCATCAGGACTCGGCGGAAGGATGCTGTGGTTTACCCTGCTAAGCACAATAGCTTTAGGATGGACTACGCCGATCCCTCTGTTGGATGAGTCGGAAGAAATAGATGAGCCTTGCTTTGACCCTTGCTACTGTGAAGTCAGGGAGGGTATTTTCCACGTCCACTGCGACAGCAAAGGATTTACAAATGTCAGCCAGATCTCCCAGACGTGGACAAGACCCTTTATACTCAATCTGCAGAGAAACTCCATGCGCAAGCTGTATTTTAACAGCTTTTTGCATCTCAACAATGCTGTGTCACTCAATCTGGGGAATAACGCGCTGCAGGACATACATGTGGGCGCGTTCAATGGCCTGAGCATCTTGAAAAAGCTATTTTTGCATGAAAACAAACTGGAGGTGTTCAGGAATGACACTTTTATGGGGATGGAGAGCCTCGAGTATCTTCAGGCGGATTACAACGTCATCAAGAGAATAGAGAGTGGGGCGTTTCGGAACCTGCACAAACTCAGAGTACTTATTTTGAACGACAATTTGATACCTGTGCTACCCGATTTATTATTCAGGTCCGTATCGCTCACGCACCTTGACTTACGTGGCAACCGCTTAAAAATTCTACCCTATAAAGGGACTTTGGAATACATCGGTCGCAGCTTGATGGAGATTCAGCTAGAGGAAAATCCATGGAACTGTGTGTGTGACATTGTGCAGCTCAAAACCTGGCTGGAGCGCATACCCTATACAGCTTTGGTGGGCGATATTACGTGTGAATACCCTTTTCATTTACATGGTAAGGACCTTCGTGAGATCAAGAGAAGTGAACTTTGTCCTTTACTCTCCGAAGCCGAGCTGGAGGCCAAACATGGCATTCCCAGATTACCATTTAATAACGATAATGTCTGGCCCACCAAGCCTTCGTCTATGTTGTCATCCTTTCATAACACAGCCTCCTCAGTAGAGTACAGAGAGAGACACGTAAAGCCGACTAAACGGACCAGACCCACAAAAACACCACCCACTCCTCGTAGCATTTACCCAGGGCTGAATCAACCTCCAATCGCTGCCTACCAGACCAGACCCCCTATACCAATCATTTGCCCGACAGGGTGCATGTGCAATTTACACATCAATGACTTGGGGCTCACCGTCAATTGTAAAGAGAAAGGCTTCCACAACATTTCTGAGCTGCTGCCACGACCACTCAATGCCAAGAAACTCTATTTAAGTGGGAATTTGATTCAGAAAATTTACAGGTCGGACTTTTGGAACTTCTCTAGCTTGGATTTATTGCACTTGGGTAACAACCGGATATCATATGTTCAAGAAGGTGCATTTATGAACCTACCTAATTTAAAAAGTTTATATTTGAATGGCAACGACATTGAAAGGCTCACTCCAGGCATGTTTCGTGGTCTGCAGGCGCTTAGTTACCTGTACTTTGAGTACAATGTCATTCGAGAGATCCAACCGGCTGCCTTCAGCCTCATGCCAAACTTGCAGTTGGTTTTTCTCAATGACAACCTCTTGCGCACCCTGCCTGTGGATGCTTTTGCCGGCACCTCCCTGGCTAGACTTAACCTGCGCAACAACTACTTTCTGTACCTTCCTGTGAACGGAGTACTGGAGCATCTCCACTCCATCGTTAAAATCGACCTTCAGCAGAATCCTTGGGACTGCTCTTGTGACATCATCCCACTCAAGCAATGGATTGAGAAGCTCAGCTCCGTCATTGTCGTTGGGGAAGTGATCTGCAAGACCCCAGACTTTGCCCTTGGCAAGGATCTGCGCACCCTGGAGGCTGAGGTCATCTGCCCCGAGTTGAAATTCACCGCTTCTTCCCCAGTTCTCCCCAATGACATGACGGCCACCAGCGGCTCTGAATTAGGGCAAGCGCCGGTAACGGGAGCTGTCCCGCTCTCTGTGCTGATTCTCAGCCTGCTGATTCTCTTCATCTCATCTGTGTTTGTGGCCGCCGGTCTCTTCGCATTCGTCCTACGGAGGCGAAAGAAACTTCCCTTCAGGAAGCGACAGGAGGTGGACCTAACGGGCATTCAAATGCAGTGCAAGATCTTTGAAGAAAGACAGACTGCCTCGCCTGAGAAGCCACCCGGTCACGTCTACGACTACATCCCCCATCCCGTTACTCAAATGTGTAACAATCCCATTTACAAACCACGAGAAGGAGAGATTGAGGGCGAGCAGTTTGCAAAAACCAAGGAAAATAACAGTAATTATCGAACTCTTCTGGAGAAAGAGAAGGAATGGACGATGGCGGTGTCCAATTCCCAGCTTAACACCATTGTCACCATCAATCAGTCCGGTGACATGGCAGGCTTTCACGAGAACGGAGTGCTTTGTCCTACCGTGATTGACAGCCAGAGGCCGACCCCTACGGTTGGTTTTGTAGACTGCCTGTACGGCACCGTTCCCAAATTAAAGGACATGCACGTTGCACATGCACATCCCCCCGGAATGCAATACCCCGATTTACAACAAGACGCCAGATTAAAAGAAACATTACTTTTCACTGCGGGGAAAGGATTCCCTGAGCAAACCCAAAGTGAATACCTCGAGTTAAGGGCGAAACTCCAAACCAAGCCGGATTACCTCGAAGTCTTAGAGAAATCGTATAGATTCTAATTGAATTGAAAAAAGGAGTAAACTCACTTTCACAACCCCTCCCCCCCCCACGCCCAAAAATAATACGTATCAAAAAAAGAAGCATGGCAAAATTATATGTTTCACACACGTACACATACACACTCACACACACATTTCCTCCAAGTCGCTTTTGGAGGAAAGGCCATACTCAGATTTTTCAATGAAGTGCCTTTTTTTCAGAGTAGCCAGCAATGTTACCACCCATTATTTTTGTACGGAACAGATTTGTTGTTGAACCTCCGGAGCGCCTGGCACAGTTTGTAGAATATCTGCAGTTTGCTGCATGCATTCGACTGCAGATGGAGGTTATTGATCAAAAACTTCACCTGCTATAGAGATACAGCGACGTATTACCCGTTGAGTGGTCTATTTAATTTTCTATACAGCAAAAGACAGAGTTCTATCTCAAGGACGCACCCGAGGATCAATATTTGTGAATATATAATGACACTTCAAGATTTTATGGAGTTCGACGCACTTTCTTAAGAAAAATGCTTCTGGATACTATCACTAACAGCTTTTTAGGAAGCACTTTTAATGTTTTCTCTCTCTCACAAAGATTTGACAAAGTTAAAAATGTGCATATATTTATTCTGTAATTTCAGTGAAAGATTTAATTGTAAAGGTAATGTTAAATCAATGTATAGTGATTATGCGTCTGGTATAGCCTTCTTAATAAAAATACAAAGTCTTAAATCAAATAAAAAGGGTACCAATGCATACTGTTTGTGAGAAATAGACTTGACATATTGGTATGGCGCTTCAAATGACAAATTATAAAATGCACATTAACCTATCAAGGTCTCATTGCTGCTAGAAGAGTCAGGTTGAGACAGTCTGATGGTCCTGCCTGTATGCATGTGTCATCGATGGGTTTGGACAAGAAAAGGAGACCTTGGATTAGATTTGAGTCTTTCTGTAAGGTATGTTTTTATACCTGTCCACTGCTTACTAAATTACACAACATTTGAGATGAATATTTAATGCAATGTCACTTTTACATGTGTCCACAAGAGAGAGATAGAGAGACACGCTTGCATCATGTCTGTGGATGGACAAAATTGATGTTTGATTATTTGAGGAACGCCACTTATTTTTTCAGGTATGATATACAACTTCATGAAACATATGACATTTGTTTAGAAATTCTGCTTGTGTGTGTTGGGGGTATTTCATATTTTCTGTTGATGCATCACTCAAGTGACATAATTACAAACTAGAAAGTGATCTATCCGACAGAAACTGATTTTCTACTCCCCATTGAAAACAAAGTGGCTATTTTTTAAAACCAAATATTTTATGTCTGTTTGCCAGTGCCAGTTACCTTGAAGTTCTATCCAAAACCATTTAATACAAACATTGAAAGACGGTTCATCTACTTTTAAGTATGATTACTTTCTTTTACTTTTACTCCTGAGGCTGTCAAGGTTGCAGAACAGCATTTCTTTATTTGTTCTTATTATTTAGTTGACTAGTGTAGCTTCTGTTTCCTCTGTTCAATACCCACCAAGAATTTTATTTATATTTTGTCCCTACATTCATCATTTACCCAGACTGTTTTGTCAATATTTCAATAAATTTTGCTTGGTCCATATTTAACAGCACTTCCTTTTGTGGAAATCTGTTTCACATCAATAATATGTTCAAACAGAGTACGTTTTCTGCCATAAATGATTGTTAGTGTGGTGCCCTAAAGTGCACGCAAATGCTATTTTTCAGTGTCGCATGTTTCTTCTGTGCATTCTTTTCAGTTCTGTAGAATGTGAGGTGTATCTGTTGTAAGTGAATGCGTCACTTATAGATTGTGCGGTGTTCACTAAAGATGTGTTCAGCCGCTGTCTGGATTCTTCACTGTGATGAAGAACTGCTCAGGGGACAGTAATGGTCATAGGGACAATGTCACCTTGCTGTGGATTACGTCTAGGTTGTCCTTGTCTCTATATTTCAATGTAATGATCTTTATTTTTTGCTAAAGGGTAGAGAAGCTAATGATGTATGATGGTGGTGTCAAAAGAGTTCTTTTTTGAATGAATGATGTTCCTAAGAGTTGACCTGGGTGAAATATGTAATTAGAACAGTCATTTTTGTCTTAGCTACAATTTATTATTGTATTTTTGAATTGCCTTCCTTCTGACTGTATATACAACTCTAAAACAAAGTAAGGATATCACCTCAAAATAACAAAATGCACCATTTTAAAGACTCCATGTTATGACTGTAGTTAGATGTATTACCCAGATCAAATTTGCTGTTTGCTACTTTTGTCTGTCTTTTGCTGAAAAAGGTAGTGCTATAATATGATTTTTTTTCATGCAATATTATTGACCTTCATTGCGTTTAACTATTCCTCTAACTTGCATATGTGTTTATTTGTAGTTTTTCCCCACATCTTGCATTTTAAAACATTCCCCTGAGGTTAGACTATCCTAGATTTGTGCCTGGTAAATGATCATTTGGTTGGCTAGGGTTTATGTAATCTATACTTGACTTATGTCAACACATCGTAGCTCATTTGTAGTATCGAGCGATATCCTACATCAATGTCATTTTGTTTGTGGCTTGGTCCTGACGAACCATTGACATGGCTGCCTTTCTCTGCCGTCTTTGGCTTGCTTGTTTATTGCTGTGGGGGTTTGTTGTGATTCATTCTGGGAGATGGAGCACTGAATCTGAATTTCATTTGCTTTTTCCTCCTCTTGATGGTTTGTTCTTGGGCTTTTTAAAGGGCTTAATTAGCGAAAAAATTATCAAAACCCAAAGAGGTGGATTGAGGGGGAAAATTAAAAAGGAAATGGGGGAGGAATAAAGAGTTGAATTTAAACAGGCCAAGCATGTAGAATCAGATAGTATCAGATCTTCTGGAATGTACCCAAAATTGAAAATATATTTGTTGGAGTGCAGTTGAATGAAGATCAATATGCAATATGCAAGCATTTCAGGGTTGGTATTACTATGTATGACATATTTCTACAGTGACTCCAGAAAGTTTTTGGACACTTAAGTCACAGACATTAAAATAGTCTGAGATGAGATACAAAATATTAAAGCAAGTTGCATCTGGGCTTTTCTTTCACCAATTTTACTTATATTCATAACTCCATAATTGCTCAATGTCTTTTAATAAGCTAGTGTTTTAATGGTTTTAAGTGGAGATTTAAAGTCACCGTAAGTTGTAGTCACATTACCGACTGTATGAACGTTACATTAATAACAAACACAACGTGTCAACATTCGCTTTGTCTCCATTGTCCACAGTATCTGCTGTTTTAAAACCTTACAAACTTACAAACTAATTTTCCTATTTTTCCTATTTTTAACTAAAGGGTTATTTCACCCAAAAATGTAAATTAATAATTACTCCCCCTCATGTCTTTCCAAACCCATAAGACCTTCATTCATCTTCAGAACACAAATTGAGATATTTTGATGAAATCCGAGAGCTCTCTGACCCCTCCATAGACAGCTATTTAATTACAATTTTTTAAGGCCCAGAAAGGTAGTAAAAACATCGTCAAAATAGTCCATGTGACTACAGTTGTTCAAATTTAATTTTATGAAGCGACGAGAATACTTTTTGTGCACAAAACAACAAATTTATTCAACAATCTCTTCTCGTCTGTGCCAGTCTCCTACGCTGTTGACGGAGTAAATACAGTGCATCGCTTTCGAAGCGCTTCGGCAGAACGCCGGCTTACCATTGGCTGACGCTGTTCACATGAGCACAACGACGCATGCGTGTGATGCTGACGCAGGAGCTAGCCAATGGTGAGCCGTAGAACTCGGAAGTGCTGCACTGTTTACACTACGTCAACAGCGTAGGAGACTGGCACAGATGAGAAGAGACTGTTGAATAAAGTCGTTATTTTTGTTTGTTTTTTGCACAAAAAACGTATTCTTGTCACTTCATAACATTAAGGTTGAACCACTGGAGTCACATAGACTATTTTAACAATGTCTTTACTACCTTTCTGGGCCTTGTCTATCGAGGGGCCAGAGAGCTCTCCGATTTCATCAAAAATATCTTAATTTGTGTTCCGAAGATGAACGAAGGTCTTACAGGTTTGGAACGACATGAGGGCGAGTAATTAATGACAGAATTTTCATTTTTGGGTGAACTAACCCTTTAAAGTGTGTGTTCTGGCTTTAAAATAAATGTAATTTGCTTTGATATTTAGTTATCTAATACAATGGCATTCAGACATTTTAAGTGGGGCTTAAGTGCCCTTTCTGGGCTCACTGCATATCTATGTATATTCCTGTGTGAGTGACATGGATGCTTTTCATTGCTGTAGTATTTGCTAGCATTTTGAGAGATGTTGTCAGAATAGTGAAGATGGCTTCAGAGACTGAGGGAATAGAGAATGTCTAATGGCTCGTGGCGGTGCTGAAGGTTGCTGTCCAAGGTGCTGAAATCAATTTGTATGCGAAGGGAATAGAAATTAACTCCAGCTCTTACCCTATCCTTTGAATTGTACTGTTAAAACCTGCTAAAATTCGTTATGTGAAATCTTGCATTTCCCATTACCAAACAGCATTTATATTCTTCTGAATTATGAACTGAGGGCGAAAATGTTTCAAATCCCATTATACACAGTATTAATAATGCACATTACTTCAGTGCAAAGTTAATTACAGAAATACATTGTCATTTACGGTATCTGAAAACCGTGTTTGTTTAATGACAGTGTATTCAATTACCCATTTTTTTTTTTCTGTGCAGAGGTGCAATAAGTCAGAGCTGATAGGCATCAAGCCTCCCTATGTGAGCAGCCATTCACATGTCATGTCTAAGCAAGTATGAGTTTAGTTAAAAAAGTAGAAAGAGACAGTAGGAGGGAGGCAGTGAATTGAATACTGTGCTTGTGAAAAAAGTCTCTCCCTGAATTTCATTGCAATTGCAAGTATTGTGTTAGACAGCATTGTGTTCTGGCTGATATTTAGGTGTGAGCAGACAGCAGTTTTCTTTTTCTTCTTTTGTCTCGTGGTTTTCTTTGCAGCTCGTTCATGTAGGACAAAGAATGAGAGCAGATAGATAAATGGAGAGAAGTGGGGGGTGTCATCTGCATGTATCTGCGGCGGCAGAAGTGTAAAAGCATTCACACATACTTTTCTGGATTCTGCTGTTGCTACAGGGCAGCCTATGATGATACTGACGACTTGTCAATGTACATTTTTTTCTATGTCAATACAGCTTGGATGGATGGATGGATGGATGGATGGATGGATGGATGGATGGATGGATGGACAGACTTTAGGTCAGTTGATGGATAAATGGATAGGCTGACAGATAGGCTGATAGATAGATAGATAGATAGATAGATAGATAGATAGATAGATAGATAGATAGATAGATAGATAGATAGATAGATAGATAGATAGATAGATAGATAGATAGATAGATAGATAGCTTTTGCTACAGGGCAGCCTATGATGTTACTGACGACTTGTCAATGTACATTTTTTTCTATGTCAATACAGCTTGGATGGATGGATGGATGGTGAATGGTGAATGGTGAATGAATGGATGGATGGATGGATGGACAGACTGTAGGTCAGTTGATGGATAAATGGATAGGCTGATAGATAGGCTGATAGATAGATAGATAGATAGATAGATAGATAGATAGATAGATAGATAGATAGATAGATAGATAGATAGATAGATAGATAGATAGATAGATAGATAGCTTTTGCTACAGGACAGCCTATGATGTTACTGACACCTTGTCAATGTACATTTTTTTTATGTCAATACAGCTTGGATGGATGGATGGATGGATGGATGGATGGATGGATGAGTGGCTGGATGGATGGATGGATGGATGGATGGACAGGCTGTAGGTCAGTTGATAGATAGATAGATAGATAGATAGATAGATAGATAGATAGATAGATAGATAGATAGATAGATAGATAGATAGATAGATAGATAGATGTTGCTACAGAGCAGCCTATGATGTTACTGACGACTTGTCAATGTACATTTTTTTCTATGTCAGTACAGCTTGGATAGATGGATGGATGGATGGATGGATGGATGGATGAATGGCTGGCTGGATGGATGGATGGATGGATGGATGGATGGATGGATGGATGGATGGATGGATGGACAGACTGTAGGTCAGTTGATGGATAAATGGATAGGCTGATAGATAGATAGATAGATAGATAGATAGATAGATAGATAGATAGATAGATAGATAGATAGATAGATAGATAGATAGATAGATAGATAGATAGCTTTGCTACAGGGCAACCTATGATGTTACTGACGACTTGTCAAAGTAAATTTTTTTCTATGTCAATACAGCTTGGATGGATGGATGGATGGATGGATGAATGGATGGACGGACAGACTGTAGGTCAGTTGATGGATAAATGGATAGGCCGATAGATAGATAGATAGATAGATAGATAGATAGATAGATAGATAGATAGATAGATAGATAGATAGATAGATAGATAGATAGATAGATAGATAGATGCTCACTGACAGTTGACAGACAGACAGGTGCTCATTTGTAAGAGACGAGGTGGTGAATATTCCTGGAAATGTTCTGATCACATTACCAGGTGCTCTTATGCTATAATGCATCAGAGAGGTTTGTGTGAATGCTGGAGAGAGGTTGTTGTGTACTGTATTGTAGAAGGCAGTTAACTTCCTTTGGCTCTCAGAGCTATTAGAATGCACCTCAGAACGGTACAGACACAGCTGAGTGTATCGATCGAAGCTGGCAGCGCCTGCCACCGCTCGATAGAAATATCCATGCAAGCACTTGATCGTGACTGTGTGTGTGTGTGTACTTTCTTGTGATGTAAGTGCTTATGGTTGCAGGGGGGATGGAAAATACTTGCATCTGTGCATATGTTTAAAACATTGAGCTAGTGTTGCACAGTCTATTCTACGTTTAGGCTGTGTTCGTGAGTGGGTTAATGCTGGAAGTTTTGCATAAGCAAGGTCACTTGCATCATCTGTCATTGGGTGATGATGAAACCCACATCAATCAATGAGGCATTTACTGATTTTTTTTTTTATACCAGCGTACCCTTTCGTACCTGCTTAATGCAAATCAGAGCATTGTTTGTTTACATTTGTGTGCGACAGCTGCACGTAGCCGCATCATTAATAACTGCAACGTTGACATTTAGCCCTCAATCTGGCACTGTTGACTTCCTCTATACTGTTAACATGCAGCGGATGCACAAGAGGAAGTGTTGCGTGCTTGTGCGTTTTGTATGCATGTGTTTTGCAAGGTATGCTTCAGAAACAACTCACAATGTCAGTTTATGTTGCTGGATGGATGCTTTTCATGATGCTGATTTCGTGGTGATTCTCATGAAAACATGTCCAGGGGCTTCTCAAAAATGCTCATGAATAGGCTGTCAAAAATTCTTAGTAAAAAGTAGGACTTGTTTGAGAGTAGGAGCAATTTATAAAGAAGCTAAAAGCAACTTTCAGAAAAGTCTAAGGGCCCTATCATACACCTGGTGTAATGCGATGCCAGGCGCGATGCAAGCGTTTTTTGCTAGCTTCAGCCCGACGCAGTTATCATTTTCACGTCCAGCGCCACGTTGTTTAAATAGCAAATGCACTCGCGCCCATCTGTTCACCCATGGGCGTGCTGGTCTGAAAACGAGGTGTGTTCAGGCGCATTGTTGGCGCGTTGCTATTTTGAGGCAACTGAAAACAACTGTGCCATTGACCAACTGAAACCTGGTCTAAAGTATTTTTTGTGTTATTTAAAGGGCGTGTTAGTAATATGCGACTATAGGCGGGTGCACAACGCGCGTACACTCTGCTTATTACACACACAGGGATGCGCAGCAGCACACAAACATTTTTAAATATTAAAAATAAAAGGATTCCTCTCTGGAGAAGCGTTCAGTCTTTCCACTCACAAATTCCGCCATGTAAATAGTGAATCCACCATGGTGCAAGCGCAACTGGCTTTTAAAGGGAATGGGAGATGAGACTCTGATTGGTTTATTGCACAGCCCGACGCAGTTATCATTTTCACGTCCAGCGTCACGTTGTTTAAATAGCAAATGCACTCGCGCCCATCTGTTCGCCCATGGGCGTGCTGGTCTGAAAACGAGGTGTATTCAGGCGCATTGTTGGCGCGTTGCTATTTTGAGGCAACTGAAAACGACTGCGCCACTGACTAACAAAAACCTGGTCTAAAGTCAATAGCAGTATTTTTACTTAGTAATATGCGCATATAGGCGGGTGCACAGTGCACATACACTCTGCTTATTACACACACACACACACATACACTCTGCAGCAGCACACAAACATTTTTAAATATTAAAAATAAAAGGATTCCTCTCTGGAGAAGCTTTCCATCATTCCGCGATGGTGCAAGCGCAACTGGCTTTTAATAGGAATGGGAGATGAGACTCTGATTGGTTTATTGCACGTTACGCCCAAAAAACACCCATGACTCATTAAGAGACTAGGTACAACCCTTTTGGACCATACGCCTGGCGCACCAACTGTTTTTTCCGTCGTTAAACTAGCAAAAGTGGATTTGGACACTCCCTAAGCTCACCTGCACCGTGCGCTTGAGACCATGCGCTCAGATCGTTAAAATAGGGCCCTAAGACTGACTCTTAGGTCCTAACTGAGGTGGCACTCAAGTGTTGCAAACTAAGGACTACAGTGGTGTCAACTGAAAAATGGCCACCCTCAACCTCTGAATCAGCCAATAGTGAGCCTGGAAGGGTAGTCACGGCAGCATGACACCAATCATTTAATGTAATTATAATAAAATAATTTAATTAAGACACTGAAACATTTAATATTTAAATTAATTTTAAATAATTGCTTTGCATTGTACAAAATTATCACAAATAAGTATTGATAATGTGGAATCCTTTTCTATTTATATGTCTCCTCAAAAAGAATAGCTTGACGATCAAGCTTGTATAATTTTATCTACTCCCTGTCATCATTTAACTCCAATACATTATATCTTTTTCAGAATGTATGTGGTCTCCTCCTCTTTACTGCCATCTTGTTACTCCTAAATAGGTTAGGGTACCTCTCCAGCTCTCTTAAATAATTAGGAGTTGATACCTAGTCTTAAAGGGTTAGTTCACCAAAAAATGAAAATTCAGTTATTAATTACTCACCCTCATGTCAGTCTAAACCCGTAAGACTTTCGTTCATCTTCAGAACGCAAATGAAGATCGTTTTGATGAAATCTGAGAGCTCTCCGACCCCTCTATAGACAGCCTACACAATTGCAACTTTGACGCTTCAAAAAGTTCATAAAGAGATCGGAAAACTAATCCATATGAATTGAGTGGTTTAGTCCACATTTTCTGAAGAGACTCACTATTTATGATGAACAGATTTAATCAACATGTCCTCCAACCAATACGCCTATATAGGTCGTTTGTCACTTCCTTGAAATACGACCCATAGGAGCGTTTACTACAGTTACGCCCCTATCGACAACAGGACACTTTCATTTTAATTCATGAAATACGACCCATGGAAGCGTTTTCTAAAGTTGTGCCCCTATCGACAATAGGACACTTTCATTTTAATGCATTGTTCCCTTTTATCTGCGTCATATTTAAGGTTTTGCATAGCTCAATTGGTCGAGCATCGCAATATACAGCAACATGTTCTCATGTGATCATGCAATCGTGGGTTCGATCCCAGGGAACGCATGTGCTCATAAAGTGTATATGCACTATAAATCACTGGGTAGGTTTAGGGGTGGGGTGGGTTGTAGTTAAAAAGTCCACCCATTGCATTTAAATGAACACGCATTTTGATTGGTAACGACAGTCATACGTCATTTCATGACGCTGTCATTATTTTTACGCCAGCTAGAGGGCGCATGACTTTAAAACGTAAATAAAGGTCGTAATAAGGTGCTTGAAAAACGACGTTTAGAGTTGTTTTTTTTTGGAGGACAGTTTGGATTTAATTTAGGCGTTTACTCACATATAAACATTGATCAGCGAGCATAAACAGAAGCTCAACCGAACTTGAATGACGCGCAAGAACATGCGTCAAAGTTACAATTGTGTAGGCTGTCTATGGAGGGGTCAGAGAGCTCTCAGATTTCAAAAAGACCTTCATTTGTGTTCTGAAGTTGAGCGAAAGTCTTACCGGTTTGGAGGGTGAATAATTAATGACAACATTTTTTTAATTTTTGGGTGAACTAACCCTTTAATACATAGGAACCTTTAAGAATCACACTTATTCTTAAGTCTAGGAATAAGACTTAGACTTTTGACACATTTAAGACTAAAATGGCTTTATACATATGGCCCCAGATCATATTTCAATTCAAAAATAAAAAGAAAATTTCTTATTTTCTGGGATGATTCTCAGTTTCTCAGTGTACTGATATAATGTAATATGCTGTGTACACATTTTTTTCCCATTAATTTAATACCGCCGTCATGCATTTTTTTTTTTTAATAATTAAAATTTTTTTTTTTTAGCTTTAATTATTTATAATAGCCAAAAAAGGTTACATTTTTATTATGATTTTGTTTTTATTATTATTATTTTGGGGTGAGAGTCTTGACAAGATTCATCAGATTCACCCAGAGGGGGACATGCATTTTTGTTTGTGTGTGTTGGATCATAAATCCTAAATAAAATAGGTAATATTAAGAAGCTGCTAAAAAAAGAGCTGCGTAGTTAAATATTTTATTTTCCTGTTAAATTATAATGGTGTAATCAGCTCTGGTTCAGCCTAAGCCTGTCAGATCGTATTGATGTTAAGTACTATGTTTGGTTGATTTTAAGTGCAAACAGTTCTGCTCTGAAAATATGAAAAGAACCTGCAGGTTAATTAACACAGAAACACTCATATTTCATATTCCTGCCCTCTCAAATCTCAGGAGACGTAATGGAGATGTCAATTAATGTATGTTTTATTTAAAGGTGTCTTTCTGAAAACATGTTCGTACGAGGAGCAGGTGACTTGAAAGGAACATTTTGGGCCAGATTTACTAAACAGGGCAAATTAGCGTGGGAGCACAAAACCACTCGCCGATGGGAGTGGAATGTTTTGCACGTGATCTACTGATGACACGGACATTAAAGAACAGACTCACACATAATTTCCATAATGACCAACATAATCTTTCAAGAGCAGTGCAAATTAGCATCTGGTTTAAGACATGCTTTTTTTGTGGCGTTCAAAAACTTTTGTGAATATGAGGCTTCTCCAGCTGCCACAACAGTAACGTCAAAGCTTTTTTTTTTCCCTCCCAAAACTAAGATTAGGAGGGTTTAAATACCACTACACTGAGCATAACCAATGTACATTGTAATATTCTCAGTGAGAGTTTTACACACCATTGAAGTAAAACACTACGCAAACAAGCAACTGAATAGTTATTGGTTGAAATGGCTTCTGTTTTCAAGCTCCATTTTCAGTGTGGACTTCATCCATGTGAAGTGTACAAACAACAGATTTCTGTAAATGGATGTTGTGCACTTACAGTTGAGTGTTTCCAGAGCTTTCTGGTTTTGAAGCACTTTCACGAAAGATCTGTTATTGCAGATGCAACAGTCCTACTGAGAGCAATAGATGTTCTTTCTCATAATGCGAAAACAACAGTTTTTAAACTGAATTCATAAATTAATTTGCTGTCATTTTGGAGTTTAGGTCATTCTTTGCAGTATGAGAGCACAAGTGTTATTTGTTTAACTAGATAAAATCAGAAAATGATATGGTGTTGTGTATTTAATTAATGATTTGATGTGATATTTGTGCACATGAGACATACAGTGGCCCCAAAAAATATTTGAAATTTTAGCCACACTTAAAGTATTATGGAAGCTTGTTTCCGCCACAAAATAAAACATTTTAAAAGATATTTGCTTTTTATCTCACAATGAGTTTACATCTCGCAATTCTGACTTTTTTTCTCAGAATTGCGAGTTATAAAGTCAGAATTGTGAGATATAAATTCACAATTCTGACTTTTTTTCTCGCAAAAACTGCGTGATATAAAGTCAGAATTGCAAGTTATAAATTCAGAATTGCGAGTTTATAACTCGCAATTGCGTGTTATAAAGTCAGAATTGTGTGATATAAGGTCAGAATTGTGAGTTTATATCTCACAATTCTGACTTTCTAACTCGCAATTGCGACTTTATATCATGCAATTCTGACTTTCTAACTCGCAATTACGACTTTATATCACACAATTCTGACTTTATAACTCGCAATTACGACTTTATATCACGCAATTCTGACTTTATAACTCGCAATTCTGAGAAAAAGACTATAACTCACAATTGAGACTATACCACGCAATTCTGAGAAAAAAGTCAGTTGATTAGATAGTAAAATATTTGTTTCTGTATTATTTTTTTTTTAAATAATTGCCTCTTTCTTTCGTATTATATTGCATTTAGCTAATACAATGAAATTAATACATTAAAAGTGCTTTATGGGACTGCTTTATGTTATAGCATTGTTTAGGTTTAGTTTTAGGGGCCGTTTACACGACATCGTTTTCAACTAAAAACTGAAACCTTTTTTTTGGCCGATCATTTACACGACAACAGCGTTTTGGGGGCCTGAAAACGTGAACATTTGAAAACGATACCGTTATCGTGAAAATTGTGATGTTATGCGAATACGTGTTCAGTCTATTGATACTGAGGGCCCTATTTTAACGATCTGGTCTGAAGCGTATGGCGCAGGTGAACTTAGGGCGTGTCCGAATCCACTTTTGCTAGTTTAACGACGTAAAAACGGTCGGCGCGACAGGCACATGGTCCAAAAGGGTTGTACCTAGTCTCTTAATGAGTCATGGGTGTGTTTTGGGCGTGACGTGCAATAAACCAATCAGAGTCTCATCTCCCTTTCCCTTTAAAAGCCAGTTGCGCTTGCACCATGGTGGATTCACTATTTACGTGGCGGAATTTGTGAGTGGAAAGACTGAACGCTTCTCCAGAGAGGAATTCTTTTATTTTTAATATTTAAAAATGTTTGTGTGCTGCTGCGCATCCCTGTGTGTGTAATAAGCAGAGTGTACGCGCATTGTGCACCCGCCTATAGGCGCATATTACTAACACGCCCTTTAAATAACACAAAAATACTTTAGACCAGGTTTCAGTTGGTCAATGGCGCAGTTGTTTTCAGTTGCCTCAAAATAGCAACGCGCCAACAATGCGCCTGAACACACCTCGTTTTCAGACCAGCACGCCCATGGGCGAACAGATAGGCGCGAGTGCATTTGCTATTTAAACAACGTGGCGCTGGACGTGAAAATGATAACTGCGTCGGGCTGAAGCTAGCAAAAAAACTCTTGCGTCGCATTGCGCCGGGTGTATGATAGGGCCCATAGTGTTTCTTTACAAAATGACATGGCCATCTAATAGCCTGGCATGCATAGCGCAGTCACTTTCGCAGATCCGTGTGAACAGGGATCGCCTTGACAACGTTGTCATTTGTACGCATAAATGCAAAAGAAAAACTTTTCCGTTTTTAGTACATTGTTGTTGTGTAAACGTATCCTTAATTACACAATAATTTTGTATGCATTTCCTATTCCTGTGACAGAAAATGTGCAAAAAGTCTGAATGACTGACTTCCTTTGACAGTGTGAGAGATTATGTTATCATTTTATTTTATTTTAATTAGTGAGTGTTGCTCTTATTCATGTTGTATGTTGTTTTCACAACACAATATGTGGAAATGGGAAGAGAGATCAGGCGTTAGACTGTAGCCGTCTGTCAGGTTGTGTCATGTATGACTGAATTTGCCCCCCGTCCACTCGGATTGCGCCAGTGAGTCATTTCTGCAATAACTCACAATGATGACCTTTCATAAATTTTGCAACATCATGCCAAAAGTTCCACAAAAGGGGCAGTCACTGGCATGATATCCATTTCCATGTCAATTATTTATCTGATTGTTGGATGTCACTGGGATTGTAGGTTAAGCAGTTGATACGAAGGAGGTTTTCCACTAAACCTAAGGTCCTACAAAGAACCTTTATTTTAAACTCGACGATATTTCAGTTCAAATATGTATTGAATGATGCAGATGACAACATACACAGGTTGTGTGACTTGTTTGTGTGGTAAAAATATTAAATGAGAGCATGAAAACATTTAGTATGTTTTGCCAAATTTTCTATTCATTGATGCTAATGCATTAGGTCAGTCATTTTCACATATTGGTGGCCTATTCAGTTCATGCACAGATCTAGCTCACATCCTCTGCCTCTCTGGCTCTGTCTAAGGGCTGATGGGATCAGTGTATGGACAGTGAGTGTATCTGTCTGGGGTGATTCATGACTCCAGGCCTTCCCTTCTGACAGCCTTCCTCTGCCATCTCTCTCTATCTCCCCTCTCTCTCTCTCTCTCACTTTATCCTGACAGCAGGCTTTTCTGAGCATGCTTAGACGCAGCGTACCAACATTTCCGATGCCGCCTGTGGCCGTGGGGTCAGCCAGGCACCCACTGATCCCGCCGTGATCTGCCTGACTGATCCGCCTCTGTCGGCTACAACCGTTTGTGTGTGCGAGGTGTGTGTTTAAGTGTGTTTCACTCACCATCTGCTTTCCTCTTCCTCTAGTTCTCCTCAATTGCCTTTCATTTCAGGAAAAACTTATTATTATTATTTTTTTCCACAGCGTTTTAGTGTGGGATCCTTTGATGTGTGTGTCTGCACAATTCTGTGTCAGCATAAGGTTTTTTTTTACTCTTGAGGCCACAGACAGCCGAAAACTCTGCTGTGTTTGTGTGTGTGTTGTGCATGTCTCAGCACACCTCCATGTTGTCACAATATCACCCTGTTTGGACTCACTTGCACCATTTCTCACCACTAGTTTGTCCTCATGTTTTCTAATTTGATTTGTCATCACTGTCAGCTGTGTTATCGTTAATCACCTCGTTTGTCTGTGTATTTAAGTCCTGTGTTTTCAGTTTACCTTTGTCCGGTCTCTTTTGTGTATGGTTGTGTTTTGCGTGCTCTTCTTCTTTTGGATTACCCTGTGGCTATTATTAAATACTTTGTGAACATTGCATCTTCGTCTTCGTCCCTTTATCTGCAGAGCAACCGTGACACATGTAGAGTTGGTTGATTTAAGACTGCACGGGAAGCACAGATAGCAAGCATTTATTTATTTATCAATGTACGAATATTTATATTTATTACAAATATTATTTACTTATCTTCACTTTTAAATAAAGGTCCCAAAAGGGTTTTTTTGCAGTGATGCTAAAGAAGAACCATTTTTGGGGGGGTTCCCCAAAGAACCTTTCAGTGATCAATTCTTAAAAGGACAATTTCTTTAGATTTTCAATAATCTAAAGAACCTTTTTCCAGTATAAAATACCTTTTTTGTGTAATGGAAATGATCCATGAAGTTAAAGGTTCATCATGGAACCATCAATGCCAATAAGGAAACTTTATTTTTAAAGGGTTAGTTCACCCAAAAATGAAAATTCTGTCATTAATTACTCACCCTCATATCGTTCCAAACCCATAAGACCTTCGTTCATCTTCGGAACACAAATTAAGATATTTTTGATGAAATCCGAGAGCTTTCTGAACCATCCATAGGCAGCAACGTCATTGCAAATTTCAAGGCCTAGAAAGGTAGTAAAGACATTGTTAAAATAGTCCATGTGACTACAGTGGTTCAACCTTAATTTTATGAAGCGACGAGAATACTTTTTGTGCACGAAAACAAACAAAAATAATGACTTTATTCAACAATTTCTTCTCTTCTGTGTCAGTCTCTGACGCTGTTTATGTTGTAAACACCGGCTCCTGCGTCAGCATCACACGCATGGGTCATGGTGCTCACGTGAACAGCGCCGGCCAATGGTGAGCCGGCAGAAAACCTCTTGGATTTCATCAAAAAGATCTTAATTTGTGCTCTGAAGATGAACGAAGTTCTTCCGGTTTGGAACGGCATGAGGGTGAGTAATTGAGTAAACATTTTTGGGTGAATTAACCCTTTAAGGTAGTATATATATTATTTCAAAATTGTAGCCAAATATAGTTCACAGCACTATCATTACATTAATACAATCTACTTTTAAATGCATTACTATATGAATATTATTTCGTGGAAGCATGTTCCATAGAGCCCCACTGAAGCATGACCAACGCTATCTCACGACCAATTCGTACGTATTTGTATGAGGTGGCTAATTCGTACGAATACGTACGACCTCACTCGTATGAATTCATACGATTTGTCTAAACCGCAGTGACGGGTAGGTTTAGGGGCGGGGTTTGAGGTTAGGTCATTCGTACGAAATCATACAAATTGGCCAACTCGCCAAATACGTACGATTTAGCAAAAATCTTACGAATTTAAACGACTGAGCTCGTACAAATTCGTACGAATTAGCCACCTCGTAAAATACGTACGAATTGCCACGAGATCGGGTTGGCATGACACATTCCTGTACCATTGATTTTATTGAATTGATGATTCATTGATGTTCACGAGTTCACACTTACATATCATTTATAGAGAGTAAATTTAAATGCGTATTTGGCGTGCTGTCCGGGGGGAGGGCTTCGAGCTCGGAATTTGGCCCGAACCCAGAGTACCTCCCGTGTATGTAAGTGGTTAGAACTAAAAAAAAAGAAAAAAAAGTGGAGAAGGGGTGGTGGAGGGATGCTGATAAACTGTCAACAAAACGAGTTGAACTGAGTGCTCTCCACCTGTGTCAATTATCTGAACGTGCTCCTCCCGAACCTTGTTAATAAAACCTCATTTCATAGTGTTCCTGTAGTTCAAACAATAGAGAATGTAGTTAGCAATGGCAAGGTCATGGGTTCATTTTGGATAAAAGTATCTACCTAATGCATAAAATGTAAATGTAAAACTAAATCGTTAATAAAGATAACTAAACAGGTTTAGAGCTTTTTTTTGTCACGTCATTTTAGATCCTGTTTCACTGGGAGTCTTTTTAAAAAGTGAAATTACTTAAAGAATACTTGATTAAGCACAGAACTGTAATTTTACAATAATTACACATAGCTGCTGTCAAATCCAGCTGACTGCTTCATCTTTCAACAAAAGTTTCTTTGCGAACTGTGATTTCTTTACAAATCAATCTGCAGTCAATTTCTCCAAACAACGCTGGTATCCTTCTGAAGTCTCTACAGAAATGAGCAAATGAGCTGTTTAAAAAGGACGCATCAAAATGAGCGTTCCTTTGCATTTCCATACTCTTCCATTTGTCCTCTTGTCAGCAGACTGAAGTGCGTGCCGTGGACGTCAGAAAGTGAACGGGCATCTGTGTACTGTATCCTTCCAGTGTAGACACCGCCAGTCATTTACTTTTGACGTGACACGATTGGCCGTTAAGTGGGCGGGGCCTATGGTCCAATGTTGTAAAACTGTCAGTGTCTTGCTCTGGAGGCAGGCAAATGCAAATGTTTTTGCCCGTATGACATCACAAATCCCACAATATACAAAAGAGCCATTGTTTTGGTGCTTGGTTAAATAAAAACTTTGTTGAGGAGAGCGTTTTAAAGGTGCTGTATGTAAGAATGACAGCTAGTGGTTGAAATGGGTACTGCAAATTCAAAATATTGTTTGCCCCGCCCCCTCCTCCTCAGACGAAGCTCACGCAGGTTGCCAGTTTGAGGACATGCAACAGGAACGAACGCAATTGACAATGGAAGGCGAGGAGACTTACACACTGTAAGTTGATGAGTTGATTTATCCGCGTTTTAATATGCTCTCGTTCATAGAGATTTTTAGATGGATTCCGAGGCTTTTTAGGTCGGGTAGAATCTGCGATCTCTGACCCAGTTTGTTTGCTAGCACCAATGGCTGCAATACGCTGTGTTTTTCGCCAACTGGCAACCTGTGGTGTCGAAATACTATTGAGTAAATTGGCAACGTGCGTTATCGCACAGACCAAAACAAAAACAGACGTTCCGATACGGAACGCACATTAAGTAAAATAACTGGCTGTAGCATTGTTTTTCGGAGACACGAGTATGTGAACTCAGCATGTTTCCTAAATATCTGCAAACATATGATGGTATTTTTATGTTTTAGTACAATCAAAAACTTACATACAGCACCTTTAAGCGATGAAACTTGCAGGATGTTTTAGTGGTACAAAGACCTCTTACATTTCAAAAGATCAAGGCGAATTTGATTTCTCATGCCATGACCAGCTTTTGGGAGCAACACTCCAGACACTAAAATTGCATATTTGTCATTTATAAGTTACGTCTGTGCTTTTCTTCTTGAAAAGCAACAGCTGTAACTGCTCAATGTTGTTGTCGACTGATCATAACTGCAGTGATGTACATTTGTGTGTCATGTTATGTGAATTAATATATACAATTTCTCTGTGTGTGTGTGTGTGACTGCTGTGGAGTGGAGGCTGTTTCACTCTTTCTTTCTCACTTCAGAAGAGCAAAGAAATGTTGCACTTTGATCCACCTCCATCCCACTGGTTTGTGGCTGTTTCTTTGATTTTTCAGTATTTTGGTCTCTAGTCTGCATGCATGGTTGTGTGTATACAATGTGTGAAACTAATGGTTTATCCTACTTTAAAAGGACTATAGAGAAGGTGACTGAACTGAAAGCAGCATGGGGTGAGCTGCCCTCTGGAGCTGGACGCTGCCTGACCTTGTAAAGGATTTGTAGTGTCAAAGTGACCGGAAGTCATTAAGTTTCAAAGAGAGTTGGTCATTTGAGGCAACGTGAGTGACAGCAACCACTGGCGAAGTGACAAAGTTCATGCTAATGCACAACAAAAAGGAGACAACAATTAGGAGTTCAGAGTGAATCTATCAAGTTTTTCATCCCTTAAAGGCTAATAATTTAATAAAAAAAGTGTAAAATTTAATATATTTAATGAAACAAAAAATTAGTTTAGCCTATTGTCCAAGCTGCTCTTTTTCATGCAATAAAAGTGAATGGTGACTCTTCAGAAATTACAAAAAGCCATAAAATTAAGAGTGGTCCATGACCTGAAATAGTGCCACATAGTGTTAGTAATATGTGACCCGTGCTGGCAAAAGGAGTCGGAATGCACACGGGATAATTTTGAGCTACAGGCAAAACAAGTGAAAAATCTCGATTTTGGTCGATTTTGAGGTTCTCACAAAAATGAGTTTGTTAAGCCCTCGTCTAGTGATCCAAATGCTCCAAATAGCAATTAAACATCTAAAACTATCTTTATTTGTACGTTTTCTGGGAGGAGTACCTTTCCTTTGTCCATGAAAAACGATCTCACTCGCGCTGACAGATCTGACGCGTGCGCACAAAGACGCCTCTCACAGCGTGCGGTCCCGATATACACACATACACAGAATTACAGAATTACAGTATTTCAAAATATCTGTCTTGGCGAGTATTCACGCAAACACTATCTGTTATGTCTTAAATGAACGTTTGGTTAACTGTTGGGGAAAAGCATCTGATGTGTAACATTATAAAACATCTGTGCGGTACAGTAGACTGTCTGTTTCATTAATGTTAAACAATTGTGGTATCATGGAAAAAAAAGTTGAATATATATATATTTTTCCTATAGATATTTGGTTTTGACATGGTGTGTGTCAAATCTGGTGTTATTACCAGGGATTTTAAGGTGTGGTTGCTAGGCTAGGTGATTTTGTTTTGGAACCTTCAGAAAACTTTAACTCGATTTTTCTCAAAATTGACTTTGCTGACTCTATCGACTTCAAACAGGTGTAGCTCATTAATTTTTCTGTCCGATTCAAACAAACCATACATCATTTTGAAGGGTTTTTAATAAACAATTTGAATAACAAAAACTCATTTTTTAAAATTTGCTCATTGCGACTCATTTTGCCAGCACGGGTCACATATGATGCTGTAATCTAAGTCTTCAGAAATATTTGAATATATTTTACACTCGCAAAGTTGGTGTGTTCTAATTTTCAGACTTAAATTATGTTCTACACACAAAGTTGTCATCTTCAAAAGACTTTGAATACATTGCATATGGACTATATTGGTAAAACTTTATAGTGAGTGTACAGTAATAAAGTATTTACAAATCATTCGCAAACTATTCGTTTATAGTTAATTCATGGTTACTATATTGTAGTCTCTACATTGTTAATATATTAATAAGCTAAATACAAAGAGCGAGTTCTTCATTCATTGTCACTGTATCTACCCAAATTATGATTGTTTATTTAGCTCATATGTAAATAGATAGACAATGTTTTTATGCTTTGTTAACAACTTATTAACTGTAAATAATTCTCACTTTAGGTTAGGTCATAGAAAATGAAAACCAACCAATGCTTTCAACCAACCTTTATTAGAAATTAATTGCATTGGTATTAAGTGTTTCTTTAATATATAGGTTTAGGGGTAGGGTTCATGTAAGAGGATAGAATACACCGTTTGTACAGCATAAAAGCCATTACACCTTATTTATTTGTAAACATTTTAAGGAACACTGACTATTAATGTAATTAATGTCCAATAAAGGTTGGTTTAAAGCACTTAATTAATGACATTTTCCCATTTTCTCTAACCCAATCTAAAGTGAGAACTATTTACTCCTAATAAACAATGAACAATTCCTTTACTACGAGATAATTAAACAATAATAAATGTGTTATTTACAGTGACAAACGATGAAGAACTCACTATTTATATATAGAGACTACAATATATAAATTATAAACGAATAGTTTGTTAACGATTTGTAAGTACTTTATTACTGTATTTTTATTATAAAGTGTTACCGGAACAGGTCATGATTTCCAGTTACTCATATTCATTCAATCTAAAATAAGTTTGCATGACATGACATTTATTGCTTGTTAATTACATTTCCTTCAGTTTATAATTTTGAATTCATCCTTCAGCTCCTCCAGCTTCTTCCGGTTCTCCTGTCTTCCTGTCCTTTGTGCGTAATACTTGTGTCCCATTCAGTGTCAGATGGGCTGCGCTGAAGTGGGTCACCATAAACTCTGAGGACATCAGAACAAACCTCTCAACGCAGTGTGTGTGAGTCACATCTCAGTGACAAACAACAGACGCCACACCACAATTCATTAGCAGACATGACTGCTGCATCATCTATCAGCTCGTATGTGTGGCACGACCGTTTGTGTGTCTCTGTGTGAGGGGAGATATGAAGATATTGATCCAGTAGACTCCGAGGCTTTGATGCTTCTACAGAACCCTTGATAAAATCTATCCAGAGATGCTCACTGGGTTCAGAAGTCTAAGACCACTAGTAATTTTATTTATCTAGTTTTTTAATATGAACATTTTGATTTGATAGATTTTTAGCATAGTATAGGGGGGAAAAAACTTTTCCAGAAAATAAAAAAAACCATAGCAATGCATTGCATTTATTAATGAAAAGGGAAGACCTTAGTTTATTATTGAATTATATCCAAATGAGACTATTAATAAAATCAATTCATGTGACTCAAAACCCATTTAATCTACTTGCATTATTATTGTTGTTATTATTAATAATTATCATTATTATTGTGCAATTATTTTACACTTGTTTAAACAGAAACATTCTAATTATCTGACATGAACTACTTTTTTTTCTTTTTTAAACAGGGTAATGAAACATTGAGTGTGATTATTTAGTATTTGTAAAGTGATCTGTGAGACAGTATAAAGTATGTATAGGATTCAGGGTCATGTTTAATATACACTATATTGCCAAAAGTTTTGGGACGCCTACCTTTACATGCACATGAACTTTAATGACATCCCATTCTTAATCCGTAGGGTTTAATATGGAGTTGGCCCACCCTTTGCAGCTATAACAGCTTCAACTCTTCTGGGAAGGCTTTCCACAAGGTTTAGGAGTGTGTTTATGGGAATTTTTGACCATTCTTCTAGAAGCGCATTTGTGAGGTCAGGCACTGATGTTGGACGAGAAGGCCTGGCTTGCAGTCTCCACTCTAATTCATCCCAAAGGTGCTCTATCGGGTTGAGGTCGGGTTGAGGTGCAGGCCAGTCAAGTTCCTCCACACCAAACTCACTCATCCATGTCTTTATGGACCTTGCCTTGTGCACTGGTGTGCAGTCATGTTGGAACAGGAAGGGGCCATCCCCAAACTGTTCCCACAAAGTTGGGAGCATGAAATTGTCTAAAATGTCTTGGTATGCTGAAGCATTAAGAGTTCCTTTCACTGGAACTAAGGGGCCAAGCCCAACCCCTGAAAAACAACCCCACACCATAATCCCCCTCCACCAAACTTTACACTTGGCACAATGCAGTCAGGCAAGTACCATCTCCTGGCAACCGCCAAACCCAGACTTGTCAATCGGATTGCCAGACAGAGAAGCATGATTCGTCACTCCAGAGAACACGTCTCCACTGCTCTAGAGTCCAGTGGCGACGTGCTTTACACCACTGCATCCGACACTTTGCATTGCACTTGGTGATGTAAGGCTTGGATGCAGCTGCTCGGCTATGGAAACCCATTCCATGAAGCTCTCTACGCACTGATCTTGAGCTAATCTGAAGGCCACATGAAGTTTGGAGGTCTGTAGCTATTGACTCTGCAGAGAGTTGGCGACTTCTGCGCACTGTACGCCTCAGCATGCGCTGACACCGCTCTGTGATTTTACATGGCCTACCACTTCATGGCTGAGTTGCTGTTGTTCCCAATTGCTTCCACTTTGTTATAATACCATTAACAGTTGACCGTGGAATATTTTAGTAGTGAGGAAATTTCATGAATGGACTTATTGCACAGGTGTGTACCTATCACGGTACCACGCTTGAATTCACTGAGCTCCTGAGAGTGACCCATTCTTTCACAAATGTTTGTAGAAGCAGTCTGTATGCCTAGATGCTTGATTTTATACACCTGTGGCCATGGAAGTGATTGGATACCTGAATTCAATGATTTGGAGGGGTGGCCCAATACTTTTGGCAATATAGTGTATGTAAGTGTTGAACTCTGTGTATTTATGTGTAGGTGTGTTTAGAGAGGCCAGTGTGTAATGGTGTAAATATTTTATATTGGGCTCTGTCATTTTTTCTACCTGCACTTGCAGATATGATTAACCTTGAGCCCACTCTATTGCAGAGAAAAGCTCTCTCTCTCTCTCTCTCTCTCTCTCTCTCTCTCTCTCTCTCTCTCTCTCTCTCTCTCTCTCTCTCACACACTCTCTTTGTCTAATAAAGGTTACCAGAGGCGCACAGAAAATAAAAGGAATCTAGATGAGAGGTCAGTTCAAAAGAGCTCATTACAGCAGCTAAATGAATCAGACTACACTGCAGAATCCAACAGTTGTTTTAACCAACACTTTTTAGTTAACTTAAATCTGCACTAAGTAATTTGTAATATGTACTATTCACATACTATGCCTTGTCTTAACCCAAGTTAAGATTTATTGATTGGTTTAAGTGCCTATCTATCTATCTATCATCATTTCCCAAAGTCATCTTGAATGTTGAATTGTCAATACAACTGAAGAAAACATCACATAAGCTGACTTCATAAATTGATGTTGATTTTCCTAAAATGTTTTAGTTTGAGCTCACCATTATGCTGATTAGTGTTCCCTTTGGTTGGGCACTTGGGACTTTGCTGTTCCAACTTTGCTGATACTACTGACACAAGACAGCAAATACAATTGGCAAATAAAAAAAAAAGTAAAACAAAGCAATTGCATAATTTATTCATAGTGCAATGCACTCTGGGAGTCAGTAATTTTGAGTAGTTGTACAAAGTCAAGAGTAAATCTAAAGTAAATTATTTATACTATATTATTATAATGTAAGTGTAACTATATATATGTAACTATATATGTAAGTGTTCACTTATATATGTAAGTGAACTATATTCTAACTAAGCATTTGTCAGTACAACATACTCCTCCTATTTCACTTTACTTAAAAAAATCAAAAAAAAAAAATCAAAAGTGCTTTATTGGCATGACTGTAAATAATACAATATTGCCAAAGCTTGACATATATGTACTACACATAAAATAATAATAAAATATCAAAATAATAGAATAAAATATTATAACAACTTTACATTTAAATAGACAGTGTAACAAATTAGAACATGTGTGGACATTTGATACCACAGTGTTTTAACACACACACACACACACACACACACACTGAGGGTCACTGTGGTGGACAGTATGAAAACACACTGAGGTCAGACATACAAACATTACACACGTTCACCTGCTGTCTCTCAGGCTGTAGCACATCCACACATATCTCACAGCCAGTGCTGCTGTCTGTCCCTCTCCTAATATTTTCTTTATTTGTTCTTTTTCAGTCATGGCTGTAAAGTTCTGTATTCATTTTATGAATTTGTTTAAGTAGATGTCTCTGATTGATATGTATTTGTGACAGTGAAGGAGTCTCGATGGCTAGACTGTGCTCACTGAGCCTGTACTTGGTCAGGATCCATCTCTGTATCGTGTCTCTGACACTCTGGAGATATTCGTCCAATTCATAATTTGATTTTAGAGTTCGATAGAATTGTACTTTGTGTTTTAGTTTCCTGATCCCAATGTTCCAGATATGCATTTTTAGATAATTTGGTTTATTTTGATGTTTGGGTGAGAAGCAGTGCTGGTTTGAGACTGGTTAGTGTTAGTAGAGTTAGTCGGGTTAGTATGTCTCAGAACCAGCTGACTGAGGGGACTTTTTTCGGGGTTTAGTTCTTGGGTTTGTAATCCTTTAATATGTAGCGATTCTGTGGGACTTGATTTTAAATGCATCCAGAATTGGAGGAATATTAATAATCAATGGGAATCGTCCTAATTCTGCTCTACATGTTTTTTTTTTTTCTTCTTTGTAGTTTTAGAATAAGTTTGCAGAATTCTGTGTGTAGGGCTTCTGTTGGATGTCTATCCCATCTAGTGTAGCTCTGATCACTGAGTGGACCCCAAACATCACTTCCATGGAGTGCTATGGGCTAAATTACACTATCAAAGATTTTACACCAAATTGGAATTATTAATTCAATGTTTTCGGATCTTTTTTTTTTTTTTTTATCTTTGAGAACATTCACTGCAGTACTTTCTTTCTTTAAGAATCTATCTATCTATCTATCTATCTATCTATCTATCTATCTATCTATCTATCTATCTATCTATCTATCTATCTATCTATCTATCTATCTATCTATCTATCTATCTATCAGCCTATCCATTTATCCATCAACTGACCTACAGTCTGTCCATCCATCCATCCATCCATCCATCCAAGCTGTATTGACAGAAAAAAATGTACATTAACAAGGTGTCAGTAACATCATAGGCTGTCCTGTAGCAAAAGCTATCTATCTATCTATCTATCTATCTATCTATCTATCTATCTATCTATCTATCTATCTATCTATCTATCTATCTATCTATCTATCTATCTATCTGTCTATCTGTCTGTCTGTCTGTCTGTCTGTCTGTCTATCTATCTATCTATCTATCTATCTATCTATCTATCTATCTGTCTGTCTGTCTGTCTGTCTGTCTGTCTGTCTGTCTGTCTGCAAAAACATTGGCCATTGCATAAGCAATGAAAAAATATCTATCTATCTATCTATCTATCTATCTATCTATCTATCTATCTATCTATCTATCTATCTATCTATCTATCTATCTATCTATCTATCTATCTATCTATAGCTATGGTTCCATCCATGTTGCATATTTCTTGGTAAATAATGTCTTTTTTTGTAATAATAATATAGATATGTTTTTATTATTCATTCATCCATTTGTTTGTTCGTTCATTCATCCATTCATCCATTTATTTAAACATTCTAGAAATGTTATTATTATTATTTTTTTTTAAATTATTATTCATTTTAATTGTTTTGTTTTTCCTCCTGTTTTTTTTTTTTTTTTTTTTCTTACAATATCCCATATTTGGAAGGAAGGAAGGAAGGAAGTAAAGAAGGAAGTAAAGAAGGAAGGAAGGAAGGAAGGAAGGAAGGAAGGAAGTTGATTTTAAGAGTAAGAGAGAGTGGATATGATTGTGAAAAAAAAAAAAAAAAAATCAAATTATAATGATGATCATTTTTGCCCACATAAACATTGATCACCTTTATAAGAAGACCTCACTTTAAAAAATAAAAAGCTGTCTGTCACTTTTCTTAAATGTCCAACACTAAGTGCCACCTGGATTTCGACCTTAATTTCAGTGTGAAACAATGTGATTTATAGGTGTGCAGCCGGGGTAACTAATGGTTCACATCAGAACATCAAAGATGAAAAATGTTTAAGGCAAATTCAAACACCAAATAATTGCTTAATGACTCTAGACAAACATTTAAAGAAGACTTTCGATTACTTCCTGGAGTGCTGAGAGCTGTGTGTGTGTGTGTGTGGTCCAGGTAAATCCTACGTCATGAGGACAAAATGTCCCCACAAAGATGGCAATATCCAAAATCCTTGTCCGACTCATGGTCCCCATGAGGAAAACAGCTTATAAATCAGACTACATTAAGTAAAAAAAAAAAAAAAAAATGTAAACATGCAGAACATTATCTGTGATGGTAGGTTTAAGGTTAGGGGATAGAATATACAGTTTGTACAGTATAAAAATCATTATGTCTATGGAAAGTCCCCATAAAACATGAAAACACAAAGTGTGTGTGTGTGTGAGGGGGGTATTGTATCCCTGTATTGTGAGACTAGTACAGGAGATAATTAGCTGTCAGAGTGTATTACTGCTCTCAGCTGGAGCTGATAAACACAGGAGAAGAGCTCTCACCTACACAACCATACTCTATTTTCATACTGTGAACACACACAGGATCCAGAATTAACACTTGCCAAGTGCCAAATGCGAGTAAAATTTGTTGTTGGCAGGTAAATATAACATCACCAGTTGGCCGGAAACTTTTTATGGTTTAAATTGCAGTGTAAGAACCAGATTTTAAAGTGAACAATTATGTTTAAGAAAAACAAAGACATTTTCTGAGACATTTTCATGGCCTGGTATATTTTCTCAGTTATTAAATATAAAGTAGCTAATAGTAAATAAATCCATAAAAATAAAGTTACATTTATTTAAAGTATGAGGTCAGTAAGATTTGTAATGTTTTTGAAAGAAGGCTGCATTTATTTGATTTAAAAATACAGTAAAATCAGTAATATTGTGAAATACATATTTGTACAATTTGAAAACAGTTTAAAATGTAATTTATTCCTGTGATGTCAAAGCATCATTACTCCAGTCTTCAGTGTCACATGATCCTTCAGAAATCATTCTAATATGATGATTTGTTGCTCAAGAAACATTTATTCGGTAACACTTTACAATAAGGTTTTATTAGCTAACATTAGTTAAATTAATTAGCATTAGTTAATGCACTGTGAACTAACATGAACAATCAATGAACAGCTGTATTTTTTATTAACTACAGTAAACAAAGATGAATAAATACTGTAACAAATGTATTAAAAGTATTATTATTATACTGACCCCAAACTTACTTCTTGGATTCACATCTGTGTGCGCTTTCTTTTTTTTCCCTCCTGTCTAGTTGCCAACATGCTCATGTGATTATCCATAAATATCTGCTCATGTGCAGAGTCCACCGTGGACGACTGAGAGTGAGAGTAATTATTAATCCCCTCAGCAGGTCTCTTTCTGTCTGTCTTTTTATCAAAATATATCAGATTACTTTATTTCCCTCATAAAGGACTGTAACAGCCACTCTGTGAATGTGATCAATGCGAAGAACTGGATAATCATTAAAGGATAAAGTCCAAGATCAACTTTAGAAGGTGGCTTGCATGTGATTTTATTGTATTATATCACACACGTTGTACTATTATAGACACTAGCGTTATTGTTCTATCATGAGCTGATATGGTAGGTTGCATGTGTTCATGCAGGTCCAATAAAGATTAAGAGGTGATATAAACATATCAGTTAAGTGTAAGTCAGAAAATCCTAGATGAATATGTGCAGGATTTTCCTATTGGAAGTTCTGTCCAAATTTGATTTCTAATGAGATTTTATTATTATATATAGGATTCTAACATAACACATAACAAGAGAAAAAACAAAAAAAAAATTGGTTGCACTTTATTTTACAGTACGTGTACTAACAGTGTACCTACATAAGAAAGTACTGGATAATATAAGGTAACTACATGGGTTAAGGTTAAGTTTAGGGATAGGTTCAGGGTTAGTACCTAGTTATAACCAGTGTTGGGAAGGCTACTTTGGAAATGTAATAGGTTACAGATTACAAGTTACCCTATTTAAAATGTGATAAGTGGTGTAACTATTTCAAGTACTTTATTAAAGTAATGTAACTGATTATATTTGATTACTTTTTGGTGTGCTGCAAATTCAAACAAGAGAACCAATCAAAAGCATCAGAATAGCATTGCTTTACTAAACAGCCTTTAAATGGCAGGAGGCATCGTGCTCATCAAAAACAGGCAAAGCATCACATTAATATTATTCAACATCCTAGCTTTTTACTGAAAATGTTCATATGTAACCCCCTTTGTAATTGTTAGCATTTTCATAAGTAACTGTAATTTAATTACGCATTTTTTTTCAGTAACTGTAACGGATTACAGTTACATTTATTTTGTAATTTACGTAACTCTGTTACATGTACTGTAACTGTGCTACCAAAAAGTTTCATGTATTTTTATGATTGTAATATAAATAAATGGTGTTTTAGGGCATCAAAAGGAATGTAAAGAAAATCTTTTAGGATTTTAAAATTCAATACAATACAGTTAGAACTCCAATCCCCAAAAAAAGTTTAAAAAATGTGCAGGAATCTCAAATGTTTCACGGCTCTTATTGTGATATTCCGTTTTGTTTTATTTAGTTCCTGTTTCCCTGCTCAGTTTAGTTTTGGTTTCCTGGGTTACTGATTATGTCCTTGTTTGTTTTTATGGTTGTTATGTTTAGTCCCTTGTTATGATGGTTAGCGGTTATCCCTGCATGGGTTCCTGTGTATTTTGAAATAAAGACCATCTAGTTGATGCTGCTTCATGCGTGCTTACCACATTGTTACAAAAGAACCCACTGTTTCCCTGCTCTGTTTAGTTTCGCTTTCCTGGGTTACTGATTATGTCCTCGGCTGTGTCCGAAATCGCCCCCTATACCCTTAAATAGGGTACTATTTGAGGGGACAGCCATTTGTAGTGGTGTCAGAAACCATAGGGGATATTATTGAGTGCACTCATTCAATCCCACAATGCACCACAATTACTAGTGTACAACCGATGTGCGCTCAACGGCTAGAGAATACCCATAATGCACTGTGACTGTCTGTCGAATGAATTTCTGAATCATCCATCCATTCATTTTCCAAACCGCTGGTCCAAATTGGCTGCAGTGTAATATACAGGTAAACATTCATTTTTAATTGATTATTAAATTGTTTTATTAAGGTTTACATGCTAGTTTCCATTGCAGAGTTCAAGATAAATATTTTTATTACTATTAAAGCTGTCCGTTTGCTAAGTTTCCAATGATTATTAAACAGCAAGCACAAACTATGCAAAAGCGTAGCCTCTGGAATCTGTGTATCATTCGTTCAGTCGTTTTTTGATTTAATATTGAAAGTAGAAAAATGAGAAAACAGCTCGTTTTTCGTTTTTTCATTTTTTCAGAAAAACAAAAAAACGAGATTTCGGCTTGATTTTTCGTTTTTCGTTCAGAGGTAGAAAAATGAATAAACATTTTGAATATTCGATTTCTACACGTCCGCACAGCAGAATAAAAGTCCTCCGCTGCTACAGCTATACGGATTCTTAACATTCTCATCAAACAACCAGACTAACGAATGGCTCGACACAACCCGTACCGGGGCAGAGCCTAGACAGGGCTTTCTTCTGTGTAGACCAGTGATTTTAGACCAGCAAAGTGCCAGGGGGTCCGCGAAATAATTTGCTATATCCTACCGTATTTTTCGGACTGTAAAGTCACAGAATTTTTTTTATCATGATTTATTACAAAGTGACATATATAATGCATTTAACGTCAAATAATCGAAATGTTGACTTTTTAAAGTAGGCGTGTCCAGTATTCGCTGTATTTTGGTTCATGTTTGTGGTGTGCGCCAGAAAGATGTTCAAGGAGACCGAGACGCGCTAAAGCAGCGCATCCTGTTGTTTTTCTTTATTTTTCAAAGGCATGACATTTTGTAGTAATTTTGAATGTACACAAATAAAATGAGGAAAAAATCCAAGTGATGGCGCCTCGCGATCACATAACATATCAGCTTTGGAATTGCTAACTTGACATCACAGCCTGTTCATTATCAAAATAAAACCAAACATATAAAAAGTTATTCTGCTTAATTTAATTTGTCTATTGTACAATATTAAGGCTGTGCCAGTCAGTACTTGCTGTTATTCCAAACTCATATCTCTGCATGTGAAGATGCCGATTTAGCCTACAGTGGGGAGAACAAGTATTTGATACACTGCCGATTTTGCAGGTTTGCCCACTTACAAAGCATGTAGAGGTCTGTAATTTTTATCATAGGTACAAAAATCCAGAAAATCACATTGTATGATTTTTAAATAATTAATTTGCATTTTATTGCATGACATAAGTATTTGATACATCAGAAAAGCAGAACTTAATATTTGGTACAGAAACCTTTGTTTGCAATTACAGAGATCATACTTATCATAATTATATTTTTATTATATGGCTACTTATATTTTTATTATATGGCTTTGTACATTGTGTACAAGATTACACAATGTACAAAAGAAAGGCGTTTCATAAACTAAGAATTAAAAAAAATGTGTAGGAATCTCATTTTAATTTATATTGCAATTCTTTCAAGATGAGGACTGGGACCCTTTCATTAGATTTTTGTGATTTTATTACTATTATTAAATAATGTATCTGCACCTTTGCTACACACAATTATTTATTTACAGTATATTCTTCTTTTTCTTTTAATATAATATTAAATTAATCTTTCTGTAATTTTAATGTTGTTGTTGTTGTTGTTAGCAGTAGTAATAATAATCTGATTAATAATATGTAATCAGTTATATGTCAACTATATTTCTTATACTCAGGGATGCTGTCTCGTCATCTTCCATTGTTATCCGCTGCAGTCTCCGCACTCAGCGCAACTTGGCTGGATTTTTGAATTGTGAATCTGTTTCAGTTTTGTTCCGCATCCATTTTCCCACAGCCGACTCCAAATCTATTCTCTCACACATTGGACCTGCAGCTCCAATCCAATTCTAGTACCTGAAAGTAGAACTGGCAATTCAATCCCGAGGTATTGATTCCTTCAGTTGGGACCAGCTCTCAGCTCTGATAGCTGCTTGCGTGGCTCTTAACCTGATATGGCCATCAAAGCTTGACTGCGGGCGTATAGGCACATCTGGAGAAATCGCTATGCTAGCTCATTGTGGCTCATTGTGCTAGCGTTAGAGAAAGAATAATGCAGTCAGCACTAGCTCTGACTCTAGTGGTATCATCACCTCCAACTAGTTTTCAGTGAGGTGAAAGTGAGCTATTATACCTGAGAGTTTAAAGTGCTACAGTACGCAATAGACTCTATGGGTCAGGTTAAGCAGAGCCCGGTCACACAATACTTTTTTATAGAATCTATGTATGTATGTATGTATCTCTATTAGGGATGTCACAATACCAAAATTCCAGTAGTCGGTACCAATACCAATACCATTCAAATTTTATGGTTCTCTGTACCAATTTCGGTACCACAGCAAAATCTGTTGGAACTATTTTATTTAACTATTTGATAAAAATATTAAATTAAATTAAATGAGTTTATTATTTATGATGGTGATCATTATATGTAAATGATTCATATAAATATTGGAAGGCTGCATGATGTTTAAAAGTAAACATTGTTTATAAAAAAGACCAAGTAAAACAATAAGCATCCCTTTACGCACACCTAATAATAATAATAATTATTATTATTATTATTATTATCATTATTATTATTAGTGTTAGTATTATTATTACATTGACACGTAGCTTAATCTACTTTACAACAGCCTAATATATTTCTGTCAATTTCGTCAAGTTAAACCGAACTTTTATTTTGACAGGTTGCCGTGAAGACGTTTCTGTGGGTGTATGACATACATTATATAGCCAAAAGTATTGGGCCACCCCTCCAAATCATTGAATTCAAGTGTTCCAATCACTTCCATGGTCACAGGTGTATAAAATCAAGCACCTAGGCATGCAGACTGCTTCTACAAACATTTGTGAAAGAATGGGTCGCTCTCAGGAGCTCAGTGAATTCAAGCATGGAACCGAGATAGGTTGACACCTGTGCAATAAGTCCATTCGTGAAATTTCCTCACTACTAAATATTCCACGGTCAACTGTTAGTGGTATTATAACAAAGTGGAAGCAATTGGGAACAACAGCAACTCAGCCACGAAGTAGTAAGCCACATAAATTCACAGAGCGGGGTCAGCGCATGCTGAAGTGCACAGTGCGCAGAAGTCGCCAACTTTCTGCAGAGTCAATAGCTACAGACCTCCAAACTTCATGTGGCCTTCAGATTAGCTCAAATAGAGTGCGTAGAGAGCTTCATGGAATGGGTTTCCATAGCCGAGCAGTTGCATCCAAGCCTTACATCACCAAGTGCAATGCAAAGCATCGGATGCAGTGGTGTAAAGCACGCCGCCACTGGACTCTAGAGCAGTGGAGACGTGTTCTCTGGAGTGACGAATCACGCTTCTCTGTCTGGCAATCCGATTGACAAGTCTGGGTTTGGCGGTTGCCAGGATTACTTGCTTGACTGCATTGTGCCAAGTGTAAAGTTTGGTGGAGGGGGGATTATGGGTTGGGGTTGTTTTTCAGGGGTTGGGCTTGGCCCCTTAAATCCAGTGAAAGGAACTCTTAATGCTTCAGCATACCAAGACATTTTGGACAATTTCATGCTCCCAACTTTGTGGGAACAGTTTGGGGATGGCCCCTTCCTGTTCCAACATGACTGCGCACCAGTGCACAAAGCAAGGTCCATAAAGACATGGATGAGCGAGTTTGGTGTGGAGGAACTTGACTGGCCTGCAGAGAGTCCTGACCTCAACCCGATAGAACACCTTTGGGATGAATTAGAGTGGAGACTGCGAGCCAGGCCTTCTCATCCAACATCAGTGCCTGACCTCACAAATGCGCTTCTAAAAGAATGGTCAGAAATTCCCAAAAAAACATTCCTAAACCTTGTGGAAAGCCTTCCCAGAAGAGTTATATATATATATATATATATATATATATATATATATATATATATAATAGCTACTATAGCTGCAAAGGGTGGGCCAACTCCATATTAAACCCTACGGATTAAGTATGAGATGTCATTAAAGCTCATGTTCATGTAAAGGCAGACGTCCCAAAACATTTGGCAATATATTGTATGTTTTTTCAGAGGCTGAAAATGGCGTGAGCGTCACGCGTGCTTCAGTGTGTGTGTGGTAAATGAAACCGTACATCTGCGCCATTCACTCACACTATCTATCTATCTATCTATCTATCTATCTATCTATCTATCTATCTATCTATCTATCTATCTATCTATCTATCTATCTATCTATCTGTCTATCTATCTATCGATCTATCTATCTATGTAACAAACAAAAAAAACAGGCAGAAAGTAACAAAACACCTTCAAAAAGACAGACTTTTTTCACTCATTTCTTTCAGGTCAAAGGTCAATCTTCAGATCATAAAACAATCCAACCTAATAAAGTCTTAAAGAGGCCCATAAATGACACATGTAATTGCTTCATTAAAATATACTTATTAGTCAGAGAATAATTGTATGTCTCTAAGCTCTCATTCAACACATCACTGAAGAAAATCACACATTTCGAGCTTAAATCTGAACGTCTCATGAAGCCAGACTTGTCTAATTGCTTCTTTGAAGCAGTTTGAAAGAGTTCATGCAATATTTTTGGAACAGAAAATATCTTGCGAAATGATTTTTATTCAACACAGATGCAGTGCTAAAGACTTTCCGTAACAGCTCATTCATTTGACAGCATGGGGATTGTAAAATGTACTGATAAACATTGTAACGATAAAGTGTCCATTAATATCATTTCAGGTGGATAAGAAGAAATGCTTTGTCATGCCTTACATAAACAAACAGCACAGCATGAGGAACAACTGGTTAAGCCATTGTCTGTGAATGATTCCTGAATGGATACAAAGACAGTTGTCTCAAGGAGCACTACTTCATAACCATGACCTCTGGTAGAGACCCATCATGCAAAACAAAATCTGGTTGTAAAGCTGTAAAACAATAAACACACCCACTCAGGATTTTAATTTCGTTTCTTTGTAACATAAAACAGACAGTCTAGATCTACTCTTCTTTAGTGTGCTCTGATTTCAACTGCACACCGGACTGGAAAGGAAGGAATTAACAGCAGCTAATTTCCAACTAACAACAGTGAAGGTAGGACAAATATAAATTATATATTTAAATGATATATATATATATATATATATATATTTTTTAAATTCATTGAAATTTGAGAGTTCTTATAAAATAACATAAGATGTCCATATATAAATTCAGCTGTCGAAAGATGATTTTGATTTCTGCTTCGTAGGCCGTTTGCTGCTCGTACAAATGTTCAGTTGTTTAGCTAGACAAGAATTATTTCCAAACATTTTATCTTGATAGGATAGTTTCATCCCACAAGCTGCTGTGAAAATGAAAAACAATCCATTTAACTTTGAAGTACTGAAATTAAATTGAGACTGTTTGATCCATAAGAACAATTATGTGGCTTTTCTTTTTTGTCATGCGAATCTGTTCAAGTGAACAATCATTTTTTGAATACTGAAAAATCTGGTGTTTTGTTGAAAAAGTTGGCTTCAAAGAAAAGATGGAAGATGATATAAAGTGTAGAGTATTATTTGGCGAAAATCAAACTGAGAACAGATTGTTACTGATGCAGCATGAAGTTCCTCTTTTTGAATGAAACAAAGCAGAAAATGGAGAATAAACACGCTAAACACCAATTGGACAACATTAACAGACTTAAAGGGAGGGATAGTTCACCCGAAAACGACAATTTTGTCATCGCTTACTCACCTTCAAGTTGTTCCAAACCTGTATGAGTTTCTTTTTTATGTTGAACACAACAGAAGATATTTTAAAGAATTTTGGTAATCAAACAGTTGACGTAGCCATTGCTTTCAATAGTAGGGGAAACAATACTATGGAAGTCAATGGGATAGTTCACCCAGGAGATAGTTCACCCAAAAATGAACATTTTGTCATCACTTACTAGCCCTCAAGTTGTTCCAAACCTGTATGAGTTTCTTTCTTATGTTGAACACAAAAGATGATATTTTAAAGACTTTTGGTAATCAAACAGTTGACGGTAGCCATTGACTTCAATAGTAGGACAAAAATACTATGGAAGTCAATGGGATATAGTTTACCCAGGAGATAGTTCACCCAAAAATGAACATTTTGTCAACACTTACTCACCCTCAAGTTGTTCCAAACCTGTATGAGTTTCTTACTTCTGTTGAACACAAAAGAAGATATTTTAAAGAATTTTGGTAATCAAAGAGTTGACGGTCGCCATTGACTTCAACAGTAGGAAAAAAATACTATGGAAGTCAATGGCTACTATCAACTGTCTGGTTACTTACATTCTTTAAAATATCTTTTTTTGCGTTCAACAGAAGAAAGAAACTCATACAGGTTTGAGGGTGAGTACATGATGACAAAATCATTTTTGGGTGAACTATCCCTTTACTGAAAAATTGAGATCAAAGACTATGTGTGTGTTCCAGATTTTTCTGACTGTTTTGTCCTGTTGTTGTTATTTTTGAATGTCTCACGCCTTTAACCCTTTCATGGACAAGAAGAATACATCTCAAAAAGCAGTATTACAGGTTAAAAGGTTAAACTCAGTGACGGAGGAACAAAATATGGCAAAAGTGAAAAAATCTTTTGAACATTAGTCAGTGTATGACTCAAGGACATGTTCTGTGTATGTCAAAGATGTGCAGGAAGATGAATTACAGGATGCTTATGGGTGTTTACACTTTGTGCTTGTGTGTGTGTTAATCAGATGGGAAAGCGGAACTTCTCAGGGTTGGAGGTGACCCTGATGGTGATGTTTTCATTGGTGCTGGTGGTCGCTGTCGCATTGGTCATTGTACTGGCCACTGGGGAACCAGGGGTGATCAAAGAAGGTAGGTAATGAGATCACATTATCTTTTTGAATGGCCACATACTGTACACTCATGCAGAGACATGAACATGCATGTATAAATTCACCCTATGATGTTGTGACAAAATAATCAGCATGACTTCCATCTTTACAAGTTGAATATTTCAATCAACATAGTAGGAATGACCTATGTAATGTTTAACAGAGATATAAGACACAAATTATTACCTCAAAAAAGCATTGTGGCTGAGGGCAAACATATTGTCCAGTGGGACTGCAGCTCTGAGCACTAGTTTATTAACGAAAAACAAACAAACTGCACCCTCCTCGTCAAGGACAGCGAGAAATACGAGTCTTTGATGTTCCACTAAAGTAAAACAAATATGTCCACCATGATAGTTATCAAGGACACCCAGCAGTGAGAAAACCAAAAGCAGAGACAGTGTACAGAGACACTGGTGAATGGCTCACATGGGGACAAGGACTCAAGCACGCACAGACAGGGTTATTATGACAGTTGTCACTCTCAATTTCAATTTACCGGCCTGATGTTGGTCAAGTGGTTTATATTTAAAGGGAATAAATTGAGCCTAGGACAGCTGAATGGGTGGGGGGAGTCTCTATGGTTTCATGCGTATGACCTTGTTTTAGGGGTGCAGGGTACTCATGGAGATCAGGTTACAAAAAAAAAATATATATATATATATATATATTTCTGGAAAACATCACGTTTAGCAGGTTATTAGGATAAATGTGGTTTGATACATGATTTATCAGATTGCATAATGAGCTGTGTTTCCAAAAAGCATTGTTAGCCTAAATTGATCGTAGAGAGCATTGGTGGCAATTGTTCTACTATCAATTTAGGCTTACGATGCTTTTGGGAAATGCAGCCCTGGTCAATGGTTACAAAATAATTATCTTTCTGATTATATATTATGTACGATTGAAGTATTCTGACCTTGTATCTTTATGTTGTATGGCAATAAGCCAGAGTTTGGTTACTAGTGATTTTTACAACAGTTAAGGTTTAAGGAAGGGGTTAAAAGACATTAATGTGAAATCAGATATAGGATTTTTATGTGGGATTAATAATAAATTTAACTGATGTGTGGTCACAAGTGTTTTTATTTGTTTTTATTAAAGAAAGTTATATATAAAAAAAACTTTAACTGCATGTGTTAAAATGTGTCTAAGTACATACTATTTTAAAAAGAAAATAATACTTTTATTTAGCAAGGATTCATTTAATTGATCAAAAGTGACACTAAAGACTAAAGACTAAAAAGTTATATTTTAAATAAATTATGTTATTTTGAATATGTTATTATTCATTAAACATTTACATTTATGCAATTAGCAGATGCGTTTATCCAAAGCGACTTACAAAAGAGGAACAAATCATTTAATTCAAAGCCTTCAAGAAATCCAGAAGATTTTTTTTATTTGTGTGTGTGTGTGTGTGTGTGTGTGTGTGTGCTTGTTTTATATGATTTATGAGGACATAAATTTGTATAATGACATGGGTATTACAATGTAAATGTGATTTACGAGTACATTTCCAGAGTCTTTGTAATTAAAATGGCTAAAAAACATACTAAACAATGTTTTATTGAAAATGTAAAAATGCAGAAAGTTTTCTGTGATGGATAGGTTTAGAAGAAGAAGAAGAAGAAGTTTTATTTATATAGCGCCTTTCCATAGCTCAAGGTCGCTTTACATAGTGTTAGGCATTACATTTGCACACCCACATACACAATACATGCACAGGTCTTATATAGCCACATTATTCAAAATACAAATTAAATAGATATGTCTTTAGCTGGGTCTTGAAGATAGACAGAGATGATATATTACGTAATGGCAGGGGAAGCGAATTCCATAATTTAGGAGCATTGACACTAAATGACCTACCACCTACAGTAGACAACCGAAAACGAGGAATAGACAAAAGACCAAGCTCAGATGATCTGAGGGACTGGGCAGGAGAGTAGGAGAGGAGTAGGTCAGACAGATATGGAGGTGCAAGACCATTTAATGCCTTAAATGTTAGAAGTAATACCTTAAAGTGAATACGTGATGCCACAGGTAGCCAGTGAAGATCATGCAGTAGAGGAGCTATGTGAGCAGAGCGCCTGGTGGAGGTGAGAACTCTGGCTGCTGAGTTTTGAACATACTGTAACCTTGCAATAAGTTTTTTAGGAAGACCAAGAAATAGAGCATTGCAATAATCCAGACGGGATGTGATTAATGCATGAATTAATATTTCAGCATCAGCCTGAGTGAGAGAAGATCGAAGACGTGCAATATTACAAAGATGGAAAAAAGAGTTTTTAACAACAGAAGAAATATGAGAGGCAAAAGACAGAGATGAGTCAAATAAGACACCAAGATTACGGACAGACGAAGAAGGCTTAACATAAACCCCATCAATTTCAAAGGACAGGTCCATCCTTTTTACTGAGGTTGCAAGAGCCAATCATCAGTAATTCAGTTTTGCTATTATTTAGTTTAAGGAAATTCAAGGACATCCAATCCTTAATATCCCTGATACATGCAGTAAGTGAGTTAGGCAATGATGGCCTATCAGAGCTGGTGGTGAGGTAAATTTGAATGTCATCAGCATAGCAATGAAATTGAAGTCCATGCCTGCGTATGATGTTACCAAGTGGATATATATAAATGATAAACAGAAGTGGACCAAGAACTGAACCCTGAGGAACACCCTGTGAAAGCGGAGCAGTGGCAGATTTATACCCTTGTATGGTGATATAATATTTTCTGTCACGGATGTAGGAGATGAGCCAGGAAAGAGCAGAACCATCATACCAATATCAGAAAGGCGAGAAATGTGTCGAATGCAGAGCTTAGATCCAGAAGAATCAAGATGTTTATTAACCCTGAATCCATAGACAGAAGAATATCATTAGCCACACGAAGAAGAGCAGTTTCAGTGCTATGTGACGAGCGAAATCCTGACTGAAAAGGTTCAAAAAGGCCATTATCATTTAAGTAAGATCTCAATTGTGAAGCCACAACTTTTTCAAGGATTTTACTTAAGAATGGTAAATTTGAGATTGGCCTATAATTATTCATGTTTAGATGGTCAAGGCCCGTTTTTTTAAGAATGGGGGTCACGGCAGCCAGTTTTAATTCAGCTGGAACAATAGCAGATGTTAAACTAGAGTTTATCATGTGAGTTAAATCTCACGAACACACATCTTAAGCAAAACAGTCGGAGTAGGGTCAAGCTGGCAGCATGTAGAGTTACACTTCACAATTTGATCACTTATGGCAACAGAATTAATGCGAGTAAAAGCAGAGAGAGAGCTTGTGGAGTAAGCCGAGTCAGCTGACATTGAGTGAGCATTTGAGTCAGTTGTATGAGGGGTGTCTATGGAAATAAATGCAGTGATTGACTTCAATTTGTCTGAAAAGTAATGAGAAAAATTATTCACAAGCACCTCAGAGCCAGAAATAACATGTTGTGAAGGATTAATGAGATTGCTGACTATAGCAAACAGGGATTTTGGCCTACACATGGAATTATTAATAGTAGAAGAGAAATATGAAGATCTTGCAGCATTGAGGGCTGTACGGTAGTTGAGCAAGTGTTCCTTCATAGCCAAAGAGTGCACAATGAGTCCAGTTTTCCTGTACAGTCTTTCCAAGTGACGACCCATAGCTTTCATCGCTTGGAGTTCCGGAGTGAACCAGGGTGAAACACGTGCAGATGTAACCAGTCTAGTTTTAACAGAAGCATGTTTCTCAAGTATTTGGGAAATGGTATTATTATAGATGCTGCAGACTTCTGATGGACAGTTAGATAGTAAACATTCTGACAAGTTAGAAGCCCTTAGTGAATTAGAGAAAGCAGATGGATCCACAGAACAAATTTTACGGTGAGCATTTTTTTTAAAGGCGATATAGATGCTGGAAAACTAAAACTGAAATTTACGAGTTTGTGATCCGAAAAAGCAAAATCAGTTCCACTAACAAGAACATTATATAAGCCAGATGTACATATAAAATCCAGTATATGCCCCTTGGAGTGAGTAGCAAAATTTACATGTTGAGCTAAATTGAAACACTCCATAACAGACATCAATTTGTTGTAGTTTTCATGTATGTTGAAATCACCAAGAAAAATTACAGATGAATAACTAGCACAGACAAGAGTAAGTAACTCACTAATCTCAGAGAAAAAATCTGAATGAAATTTTGGAGGTCGATAAATTGACATTGATGTTTGCCAGTCATTTTCAACGCAAGGTATTCAAAAGATGCAACGTCATGGAACTCAGTCTTAGATATTTTGATACTCTCACGACAAACTACAGCTAACTCTCCACCTCTACGATGGAGACGAGGTTGAGAGAAATAAATGTACCCAGGTGGTGTTAAGAGGTTTAAGTTAAAGAAGTCCTTGGGCACCTGCCAGGTTTCTGTCAAAAGTAGCATGTCCAGGTTTGCGTCAGTGATAATGTCATTTAGCACTGATGCCTTATCAGTTAATGAGCAAGTGTTCAATAGCGCACATCGCATATCTGAAGAAGCAAGTTTGCAGTTTCCAAGGACGGGATCAAAGCGTACTGGTCTCAAATTCTCAAAGTTGATTACGCAGTTTTCCTGTTGTGTTATACCAGAAGCACAGGTGTTAGTGCAGATAACTGACGAACACTAAGACGAACAGTGATACGTCCGAAGTTTCTTCCGCGAACAGTGTATGTAGCGGGGTCTGCGTAAAATTCCAAGTTGTTCACGCCATGTATAGGTGTCCGGAGCGGAGAGATCCCTTTAAAGTTCTAAGTTGAGCCGAAGAAAATTGCAGAGCCATCTCAAGAAATCTTCTGGATTTCTCCAAGTCACTTTATTAACATCTGCCAAAAATAGTACAAAAAGACCAATGAGCAAAACCGGCAAGTGGTTTCGCGTCGACATGACAAAACCAATGGGACCCACACAACAACTTATCGCCAGAACCGTACCGAATCCACTATCCACAACAATCCACAGAAGAGAAAGGCTACCCGACCATACCGAGGATTGAAACCACAAAATGATAAAGAGAGTGGAGACTCGCTGTATCAGATGTCGGGAAAGATATGGATCGGATGGAGAGAGCTCGCAGCTGATCAGTGTGACAGGATCGCAAAAAGGCCAGGTTAGTCATCCAAAGTTTACTGAGTGAAGAGAGTAGTCAAGAAAAATAATCCAAGTAATCCCGGTATGTCGAATCTCAGCTGAAAACATATCCAAAAACGTATCAGTCAATAAACAAGCAAACAGACAGGTACCGGCGTGAAGCGGCAGCACAAACACGCCAGCGTTCTCACACCGGAAGTGACGAAGGTCACTTCGAAGGGGTGACAAAGGGGTAGGATTAGTGTAGGGGGATAGAATATACAATTTGTGCAGTATAAAAACCATTACGCCTATGTCATGATAGGTGTGTGTGTGTTCTTGTACAACTATCTTTGTGAGGACCAGTCTGAGTTTTAGACCAGCGGAGTGAGGACAAAGAGAGTAAAGTGAGAACATTTTGGCCAGTCCTCACTTTCTGAGACCCCTATAAAGGCCTGTTTGAGGGTCAAGATCTGGTTTTAGGGATAAGGTTACAATTAAGTTAAGGGTAGGTTTAGGGTAAGGGTTCAGGTTAGGCACCCAGTTGTGATGGGTAGGGTTAGGGTAAGGAGCTAGAGACTGCATTGTGTCATTGAATGTCCTCACAAAGATAGTTGTACTAGAATGCGTGTGTGTGTGTGTATATGTGTGTGTGCATTGGTTTAAGAGTGGGGGGTGGTTAAGTGTTTGCAGAAGAGGTGCGTCTACCTGTTCTCAGCAGTTCGGGTGGAGGTTGGCAGCTCATTCCACCAGAGAGGAACAGAGAGGATGAACGTTTTGGAGAGTGGCTTTTTGCCACTCTACAAATGTATGCCCTCTCCCACCAGCTCAGGTCACTGAATGAGCAACGTCTTGTTGTTACCTCACAACAAGACGTCGCTCATTCAGTGACCTGAGCTGGCGGGTGGGGGCATACATTTGTAGTAGTGGGTTGAGGTAGGGAGGAGCTGTCTGTAAAAAATCTGTTAAAGTATATCATGATGGTCATTTGCTATTTTCCATTTGTCCCCAACTTCAGAATCAGGAACAGATCCACCTATAGACATCGTCCCGGAATGTCCCAAAATTCCAGATGGAGAGAGAGTTGACTGTTTTCCAGATGGCGGTGCTTCCCAGGTAAACTGCAGTAGACATGACCTATATTCCATAAAAACTCCCAACATGCTTTTCTGAATCTTGCTGTGTGTCCTTACAGCAAAAATGTTTAGAAAGAGCATGCTGTTGGAGCCCCCTGAATGAGACTAACGTCCCCTGGTGCTTCTTCTCCAAAAACCACGGCTACAGTGTGGACAGCGTAAACAATCCTGACAGCACACGTAAGTTCAGCCTGAACCGAGACGTTGCTGTAATAAAACATTATGTATCATAGGGTTTAAGATAAGTCTTAAAAAGACTGTATTACGTCTTTTGTCACGAGTCAGTTATTCTGAGTATATTTTAAAATTGGGAGTGGTGTGGCGTAGTGGATGTCACCATGAGATATCACGATTGTAGCCTTGAGCAAGGTTATATCAGGGGAACAGTCTCTTTTCATGATTCTATTTTATGCCGATATTGTGTGAATCATTTTCACTGACCCTGGTCTTGTCGTGATAAATAAAGATTTTTAGCAGTGTTTGCTTACCATTACTGTTGCTCATAATATGGATTGGGGATTTCAATAAACTCCTCATACAACTTGTAAACATTTGTGCTATGGACATAAGTGATACCTCAAATCATTTGGATTGTTGAGGAGAGGTTTGCTTTTACTTTTCTAACTTATAAAATCCCATTGACAGTGAATGATGGACCAGAGCCACACAACCCACATTTCCTGCACAAATCTTTTCATTGCACACTGTTCCAATGTGATTTACAAGAAAACTCTTTACAATAAGGTTTCATTTGTTATCATTAGTTAACATGAACTAAGAATGAACAACACTTCTACAGCATTTATTAATCTTAGTGGATGTTTTTACATTTTCAAAAGTTGTATTTGTTGACATTAATGCACTGTGAACTAACGAAAAACTAGCAATAACAAAGCTTAATAAATGTAAGAATATATTGCTCACTGTTACTTCATGTTTCTTTAGACATACACTCACCTAAAGGATTATTAGGAACACCTGTTCAATTTCTCATTAATGCAATTATCTAATCAACCAATCACATGGCAGTTGCTTCAATGCATTTAGGGGTGTGGTCCTGGTCAAGACAATCTCCTGAACTCCAAACTGAATGTCAGAATGGGAAAGAAAGGTGATTTAAGCAATTTTGAGCGTGGCATGGTTGTTGGTGCCAGACGGGCCGGTCTGAGTATTTCACAATCTGCTCAGTTACTGGGATTTTCACGCACAACCATTTCTAGAGTTTACAAAGAATGGTGTGAAAAGGGAAAAACATCCAGTATGCGGCAGTCCTGTGGGCGAAAATGCCTTGTTGATGCTAGAGGTCAGAGGAGAATGGGCCGACTGATTCAAGCTGATAGAAGAGCAACTTTGACTGAAATAACCACTCGTTACAACCGAGGTATGCAGCAAAGCATTTGTGAAGCCACAACACGCACAACCTTGAGGCGGATGGGCTACAACAGCAGAAGACCCCACCGGGTACCACTCATCTCCACTACAAATAGGAAAAAGAGGCTACAATTTGCACGAGCTCACCAAAATTGGACAGTTGAAGACTGAATGTTGCCTGGTCTGATGAGTCTCGATTTCTGTTGAGACATTCAGATGGTAGAGTCAGAATTTGGCGTAAACAGAATGAGAACATGGATCCATCATGCCTTGTCACCACTGTGCAGGCTGGTGGTGGTGGTGTAATGGTGTGGGGGATGTTTTCTTGGCACACTTTAGGCCACTTAGTGCCAATTGGGCATCGTTTAAATGCCACGGCCTACCTGAGCATTGTTTCTGACCATGTCCATCCCTTTATGACCACCATGTACCCATCCTCTGATGGCTACTTCCAGCAGGATAATGCACCATGTCACAAAGCTCGAATCATTTCAAATTGGTTTCTTGAACATGACAATGAGTTCACTGTACTAAAATGGCCCCCACAGTCACCAGATCTCAACCCAATAGAGCATCTTTGGGATGTGGTGGAACGGGAGCTTCGTGCCCTGGATGTGCATCCCACAAATCTCCATCAACTGCAAGATGCTATCCTATCAATATGGGCCAACATTTCTAAAGAATGCTTTCAGCACCTTGTTGAATCAATGCCACGTAGAATTAAGGCAGTTCTGAAGGCGAAAGGGGGTCAAACACAGTATTAGTATGGTGTTCCTAATAATCCTTTAGGTGAGTGTATGTCTCATGTTTGTGTGTAACATTCGCTAAGTATTCGCTAAGTTACAGTTCATTTTCTGACAAATTAATTGAGAGAGAGGCGACAGATCATGCATCATGTTTGCTTTCTTTTATTTTCTTATTTTGTTTTCATTAATAAAAGTAGACACTTAACAGTTTCGAATGACGTATAACATCTAAAAGACCAAAATCGAGTATTTTGAGTCTCTTTCGCACTAAGAAAAAAAAGTGAGGTGGTCGCGCCTGTGCGAACGGCGACCCCTGGGGGTTAATACATTAACTAATGCTAACAAATGAGACCGTATTGTAAAGTGTTATCGAAAATATTATTTTAGTTTTTCTACTTCAAAATTTCAGTTTAATTCAATGTTTCTTTCCCACTTTTTTGTAATTGTTTGTGAAATTTACTAGTAATGTGAATTGTTTTTATAAAAAAAAAATTCAATGTACTTTGAAAAGTTTGTATTTGTCCACGTAGCAAGTAAAGCAGATAATTCACCAACCTCATTGGAAAATGTTTTGCTGTAGATATTGAGGCCAAGCTGACAAGAATGGATGCTCCATCTCTATTTGGAGCTGATATTAAAGAGTTGACCTTCTACGCTGAAATGCAGACAGAAAACCGCTTTCGATTTAAGGTCTGTTTACAAACTGACGCAAATAGCCACGTCATCATGTCAGTGTAAACATGTTTTTAATGACGTGCAACATTCTCTTTGTTACCAGATCACTGATGCAAAGCAAGCCAGGTATGAGGTTCCTCACGAGCATGTGCAGAAGCTCCCTTCCAGCCCTCCCACCGGAACCCTAAAATACAGACTGGAGCTGATCCATAAGCCCTTTGGACTAAGAGTTTGGAGAACATCTCCCGAAAAAATCTTGTGAGTGCACTTGGGAGCTTTTCATCTTTTCTCTTCCTTTTCACAGACGGAATGTTGAATATGTTGACTCTTTGTGAGCTCAGAGCATCACTAACAATACAGCACAGAATCATTTTAAAGTGTTTCTTTGACTAAATGAAGAGCAATCACAATAACACCAAAAAAGACGGAAATTAGAGACATGAAGGGAATCCGAAGAGGTCTGAAAGAAGCCTGAAGCAATGCAAACAAGCCTTTTGTAAATGAGGGTGTCTTCGTCTCGATGTCTACATGCTGTTGATGGAAATTGTTTTGTTTCCTTTTGTTATTGTCTGCCGTCATTTGTGTGTTTTTGTGCACTGTTAAAAAAAAGACAGGCAGGTAAATGGCCAGTCCTGATTCCTAGTTCTCACACGTGTTCAAGTAGTTTGTAAGTACCAGTGACTGCTTCATGCATGTTGCATCTGTCACATAAGCAATGTATATTCATTTTGGTGGCCTTTTTAAAGAAATAAGAAAGCAGAGCGCTTTCATATTAAAGAAGAGAACATTGCAAGCAGAAGCAGCATTGCTAGTGCAACCTTTTAGTGCGCACCGTATACTAAAACTGAGTGAGAATTCCATTTAAACTTTTTTGTCAACAATGATCAGGCATAACATTATGACCTAATATTGTGTTGGTCCCCCTTTTGCTGCCAAAACAGCCCTGACCCGTCGAGGCATGGACTCCACTAGACCCCTGAAGGTGTGCTGTGGTATCTGGCACCAAGATGTTAGCAGCAGATCCTTTAAGTCCTGTAAGTTGCGAGGTGGGGCCTCCATGGATCGGACTTGTTTGTTCAGCACATCCCACAGATGCTCGATTGGATTGAGATCTGGGGAATTTGGAGGCCTAGTCAACACCTCAAACTCCTTATGTTCCTCAAACCATTCCTGAACCATTTTTGCTTTGTGGCAGGGCGCATTATCCTGCTGAAAGAGTCCACAGCCACCAGGGAATACTGTTTCCATGAAAGGGTGTACATGGTTTGCAACAATGCTTAGGAAGGTGGTACATGTCAAAGTAACATCCACATGGATGGCAGGACCCAAGGTTTCCCAGTAGAACATTGCCCAAAGCATCACACTGCCTCCGCCGGCTTGCCTTCTTCGCATAGTGGTAAGGTAGTCTCAGGTAAGCGACGCACCCGGCCATCCACGTGATGTAAAAGAAAACGTGATTCATCAGAAAAGGCCACCTTCTTCCATTGCTCCGTGGTCCAGTTCTGATGCTCACGGGCCCACTGTTGGCGCTTTCGGCAGTGGACAGGGGTCAGACTGGTCTGCGGCTATGCAGCTCCATACGCAACAAACTGCAATGCTGTGTATTCTGACACCTTTCTATCAAAACCAGCATTAACTTCTTGAGCAATTTGAGCTACAGTAGCTCGTCTGTTTGATCGGACCACACGAGCCAGCCTTTGCTACCCACGTGCGTCAGTGAGCCTTGGCCACCCATGACCCTGTCGCTGGTTCACCACTGTTCCTTTCTTGGACCACTTTTGATAGATACTGACGACTGCAGACCGGGAACACCCCACAAGAGCTGCAGTTTTGGAGATGCTCTGACCCAGTCGTCTAGCCATCACAATTTGGCCCTTGTCAAACTCTCTCAAATCCTTACGCTTGCCCATTTTTCCTGCCTCTAGCGCATCAACTTTGAAGATTGTTCACTCGCTGCCTAATATATCCCACCCACTAACAGGTGCCGTGATGAAGAGATAATCAGTGGTATTCACTTCACCTGTCAGTCATCATAATGTTATGCCTGATCGGTGTATATATATGTTTTGCAGTATAGACATGCAATATATGATGCTTAAGTAAATTAATTGCTATTTAAAAATGGTAGTTTACAAAAAAAGTGGGTAACTTTATTTTAGGGTCAAATTATCACTTGCTTATTAGCTTGCATATTACTAGTATATTGTCTGTTTATTATTAGTACTTATAATGCACATATCAATGCCTTATTCTGTATGACCTTATTCTACATCCCTTGTAGATACCTAAACATAAACACTACAAAAACTACCTTACAAACTATTAATAAGCAGTAAATTAGGAGTTTATTGAGGCAAAAGTCGTAGTTAGTGAATATGTGTTCCCCATACTAAAGTGTTACCAACAAACTGACAACCATTTTATATTTGTTTGCCAGTTATCAACGGAAATACTCTTGCTGACTCTATCGACTTCAAACAGGTGTAGCTCAGTCATTTTTTGTCCGATTGAAACAAATCATACATCATTTTGAAGGTTTTTTAAATAACAATAACTCATTTTTCATTGCGACTCATTTTGCCAGCACGGGTCACATATTCCAAATCTTCCTCATATGACTGAAATTAAATTTTCATTATTCACTGATAATTTCTGCAATCGGATCAGTGAGTCAGTGCGTTGAACGTAAGAAATGAATCAGTCTGAATAACAGAGCTACTTTTCAGAGGAGATCTAGGGTGGATATCAAGATTTTCAGTGAATTACAACTTCAAATTATTGCATGATATCAGAGGAATTAAAATATAATGCATGAGTAATATATTGTGTTCCAGAGAAGAAATGAAGATGAGTAAATCTAACTTAAACGCTACAAAAATTACCTTACTAACTATTAATAAGCAGTAAATTAGGAGTTTATTGAGGCAAAAGTCGTAGTTAATAATATGTGTTCCCCATACTAGAGTGTTACCAAAAAGGGTATTAGTTATCAACAAACTGACAACCATTTTATATTTGTTTGCCAGTTATCAAAGGAAATACTCAGTGTAGTAAGCTAGACATCATTTTATTTCCATAACAAAGCTACAGTTCTGTTGTACACTGTTCAGTGCATGTTCATGGACGTGCATGTTCAGTGTTTTCAGGCCCCTCTTGATGACATGCTGGAAGGGTGAATCTGTACATGTTCTTGACAGGTTTCATGACATTAACCCACAAACTGAACTGTGATGCAGGATTTACTGTATATAAACAACATTTCTAACTCTCTTGCTCCGTCAGGTTTGACACAACCCTCGGGCCGCTGGTTTTTGCTGATCAGTACCTTCAGCTCTCGGCTAAACTCCCCTCTCACAATATTTATGGACTTGGAGAGCATGTCCATCAGACCTTCCGCCATGACACCAACTGGAGGACCTGGCCTATCTTCACAAGAGATGCTTTTCCCAATGGCGTGAGTCACAACATTTTCACTATTTCAAACCAGTATGACTTAACTTTCTTCACTGGAATACAACTTTTTAGGCAAGCTTTTAAAGGGGGGGCAACACACACAGTTTTAGCAAATCTCATGTTAATCTTGAGTACCTACAGAGTAGTATTGCATCCTTCATATCTCAAAAAAGTCTTTAGTTTTATTAGATTTATAAAATACAGATAAGCTGTACCGACTTTCCGAAAAAAGCTCCGGGAGGCGTGCCGTACGTGGAGCTAAAGAGTCACGTGCGCACGCACGGACACACACACACAAGCACACACAACACGTCATTGTTCTCTCTATTCGTTCCAGTTAAATCACAAAATAAAATGTACACAAACATGTCCCTGCTCTTGATACAGAATCACTGATGAACACATTTGGTTTTAATGAGAAAAAAAAAACTATACGATGGTGGATTCGAACCCAGAATCGAACCTCAGACACACTTGCCGGACAAAAGCTCTACCACTGGACCTCCAAGGCACACAAGCATTTCATGTAAATCTATGTGAAGAATCTCGGGACTGACAATATTGTATTATGCTATAGTTAGGAGATGTAACGTTAAGGATGAAACTATCACGTTAAACAGGACTTCTCATGACTTCCCCCACTCACCCACTTTTTAAAACAAAGTTACGCCACTGCATCGCATTATGGATAACTTTTGATTCACTATACGTTCGTGTTGTTTACATTTGTATGCACTTACGCGGCGATTGCCAACAAAACACAAACATTTGATGCAGTTTCACTCACCGCTTGCAACGATCTGCAAATCCAACGGGCCTTGCTTATAAAATATTTGTCACCGCAAATGCCAGGAACACACTTAAAATACAAACTGCATCCACTGTTCCCTTAACGCTGGGTTCTTTGGGAAGCTGAACAAGGTTATCTTTCCATCAGAACCAAAAACACACTTCTTTGGTGACATTGTTAAAAAATCCTTTTCGACTTGCATTACCCGAATGATGGGCGTGCTCTCTCCTGCTCTGGTTGGTGTGTGCAAGCGCTTTTCCGGGAGAAGTGTACATACAAGGATTTTCCGCCCTTTATGACTTCATACAGGGCCATACTCAAAAAAAGTAGAGTATTTTTGGCACAGAAATGCTCCGTCATACGTCCAACTCATTTTTTGAAATTTTGGCCATGTTTAGTATGGGAATCCAACTCTTTAACAGTGTAAATAAGTCAGAATGCATGAAAAAGCATTAGACCTCCCCTTTAAGGTGTGGTTGCTAGATTGCTATTTTGTTTTGGAACCTTCAGAAAACTTGAATGTTTTGATTTTTCTCAAAATTGACTTTGCTGACGATTTAAACAAATCATACATGATTTTGAAGGTTTTTTAAATAACAATAACTCATTTTTCATTGCGACTCATTTTGCCAGCACGGGTCACATATTCCAAATCTTCCTCATATGACTGAAATTAAATTTTCATTATTCATTGATAATTTCTGCAATCGGATCAGTGAGTCAGTGCGTTGAACGTAAGAAATGAATCAGTCTGAATAACAGAGCTACTTTTCAGAGGAGATCTAGGGTGGATATCAAGATTTTCAGTGAATTACAACTTCAAATTATTGCATGATATCAGAGGAATTAAAATATAATACATGAGTAATATATTGTGTTCCAGAGAAGAAATGAAGATGAGTAAATCTAACTTAAACGCTACAAAAATTACCTTACTAACTATTAATAAGCAGTAAATTAGGAGTTTATTGAGGAAAAAGTCGTAGTTAATAGTGAATATGTGTTCCCCAAACTAGAGTGTTACCAAAAAGGGTATTAGTTATCAACAAACTGACAACCATTTTATATTTGTTTGCCAGTTATCAAAGGAAATACTCAGTGTAGTAAGCTAGACATCATTTAATTTCCATTACAAAGCTACAGCTACACTGTGAAAGCTCAGTGTGTGACCACTGTTGCATATTACGCTGGTATAACCTAATGTAATCAGGTTCATTTTGTCAAATTAACATGAATAAAACAATTTAAATATTTCACATGAAGCACATTGTTTAGGTTAACAAAACATTTTTAGAGTCCAGCACTTCTGTATGGGATTAGCCTGGCATTTGTGTTTCAAGATCATGTAACATTAATGTTCTAAACTGTCTCATAAATTGATTAAAAGGTTGAAATTTACCATTACAAACCTTAATGCCTTTTCCCACCCCAGGGCACACACAACCTGTACGGCCACTACCCCTATTTCACATGTCTGGAAGATGAGAGCGGCCAATCCATTGGCGTTTTCCTCATGAACAGCAATGCTATGGGTAAACAATCATTTTATATTGTCATTGGCATTGCTTTTTTTTGCATTGCTGGTCACAAACATGAGCTTTGCCGTGGGCTAAAGTCATAATCTTTAACAACATGATTTGTAATGTCTGTGCACGGCATACATAGTGCGTCTTGATGTGGTTGTGTGTTTGAAATGGCTGCTTTTGCTTAAGGTTATCAAATTAGGGCGATTCACGTTGTTCATGTCTGTGCGCAGAGGTGACTATCCAGCCTGCTCCGGCTGTAACCTTCCGGACTATTGGAGGGATTTTGGACTTCTACATCCTGGTTGGAGACACACCGGAGGCAGTGGTGGACGAGTTCACGAAGGTGAGCGTTGCTGTCGGATATAAATAGAAACACTAACAGCACTTGTGGGTGAAATTGTAAACATTTTGGTAATGCTTTTTCATGTTAGATAGAGACATAGCGTGGTGGGCAGTACATATGCTAGGATATGTGGCACAGTGGAAATATGTGGGCAACCCGAGTCATGTTATCGTCACCATATTTCCTGTCATTTCTCCTCTTTACAATCTGATTAAAAGCAAAAACAAGTGGTAACACTTTATTTTGTGTCCACTTACATTCTACTAACTATAAGTAACTTTGCAACTACATGTCAACTAGCAGTCATTAGAGTATTAGTAGACTGTCTGCTTAATATCTGCTAAAACTTTATTTTGATGGTCCCCCAACAGACATTCTACTGAATAAGAAATTTTGCAAGTACATGCCAGCTTATTCTACTAACCCTAAACCTAATTTAACAGGCTAATTCTCTTCAGGCTAGTTGACATATAGTTGAAAAGTTATTTAGTAAAACGTCTGAAGTGGCTTATCGAAAATAAAGTGTAACCAAAAAAAAGCTTGTAAGAATAATTTTTTAACATTTTATGTTGTGACAGTCAGCAGTTGAATGCATTGAATCTTGTATAATATTTAATTTTACAGATTGTTTATTATTTCATATTTTAAGTATAGGTATACATATTTTTTTTTGTTGATGTGGAAATATTTTAAACAAAATACTAAGATTTGTAATGCAAAAATACTTGAGTCTGATTGGTCAGTTATAGTATTCTGCAGTCAATTATCTATTTTTTTTTTTTTGGAAATTGACAGCTAAAATACTATATTATAAATTCTAAACATTATAAATAATATATTAGGAATATTTATTTTCTATTAAATATACATAAAAATATAAAAAATTAAAATTGATTACACAATTATCTGGAATACGTGATTGGTCATTGCAGCATTCTGCTGTCAAATGTTTTTTGTTTTTTTTACAGGATAATAACCATTACGTTTTATGTTATTAATTACAAATATTATTAAATTCAAAGATAAAACTATTATGAAACATAATCATAACAATATTATTATTTATTGTCACTCGTATTTCTCCACACTCTACTATTTCAAATAACATCAATATTTCATGTCCATATCATTAACTAAAACTAAACTTAAATTCTAAAACCATAAAAAACATATATATATATATATATATATATATTATTATTATTATTTTTTTTTTTTTTTTAAATAAAACAAAATTTCAGCTAGTTGCCAAGACATAATTTTTCTCAATCTGAAATACTCAATCAGAAATAAAAATGGATAAGAACTATATAGACATATTTAAAAATATAATAATAATAAAATAAAAAAAGCACACAAAAAAAATTACTAAAACTTTAACTAAATTTAAAATGGAAAATATAATAATAAAAACTAATTCACATTATTAATTAAAACTAAAACAGAAATGTACTAAAATAACACCGGTCCATTTATTTATTTATTTATTGGCAAGTAGCCGTAATAAGCAGTCAGCCTGTCGTTATTGCAAAATAAACACTGACAGGGTGATCAGGATCACGCCATGAACTTTTTACCAAAACTTCATCCTTGCTAATGGATGTTATCACTTGCAGAAGGTTGAAGTAAAATCATATAGGCGCAGATGAAACTTTAGCCTGAAGGAGTCCTGTGATGTTCAACGTGTTTAACATTGCTTTATGTGTCTCCAGCTGATCGGCAGGCCTTTCATCCCTCCATACTGGTCTCTGGGCTTCCAGCTCTCTCGCTGGGACTACGGCAGCCTGGACGAGTTGAAGAAAGTCGTGGAGAGGAACAGACAGGCCGGCCTTCCGTATGTAAGTGCCAGGAACAGAAGGAGGGTCCTCGCTTTGTTCTACAAAAAACTTGATTCCACCCAGCACTTCAAAGCCACGATCGAGAGCACAGAAGAAAGCTTTATAAATCATAACTTCACATATGTGAATTTCACCTGTATATGCATTTAGACACGTTTAGCACCTTATGGTAGGGTTTTAATTATGGAAGGATGTATTGAAGCTCAATGTTTGATGTAATTCAAACAAAGAGGGCATTAGCATGTCAGGATATTGCATCTCTGCCTGATTAGCATTAGCAAATTACTGGCAGGAGAATCTCACCATCTGCTGATGTTTGATGGAAGTCAAGCCTTCACAAAATCAAAACAGACAACAGTGAATGGACAATGTTAGCATGCAAAAGAGACATAAAGCCATCATAAAGGCTGAAGGCACTGATTCTAAATGAGAAGTTAAGGACGACTTTAGTGACATAGTGCTGGTAGAACGAGAATAGCTTGACACAAATATGAACATTAGCAACCTGTTTAACTTCCATAATTTGATGCTGGAGTGAAACAGGATATTCAATGAGAGAATAAAACTTTGATTTTAAGGGACTCAAAGCCAAACCGTTATTTATGTCCACGTTTTGTGTTTCAGGATGTCCAGTACACTGATATTGACTACATGGAGGACAAAAAGATCTTCACCTATGATATGGATAAATTTAAGGAGCTGCCTCAGTTTGCTGACTACATGCATGATAAAGGGCAGAAATACATCATCATACTGGTGAGCCATTGCTATCGAAGTTACATTTATGCTGAGGTGTAGAGTTTTATAGGTTGGCAAGTTAGTTCTGACTTTTGGACAGTAGGCCATAGCAAGTTCTGAGTCATATATTTCAGTGTTTTGTACCTCAAAACATTTTCTTTTTGGTAGGATCCTGCTGTGTCCACAGGTTCAAGGATAAATGGAGTCTATGAGGCACTTGAAAGGGGAAATCAAGCTAAAGTTTGGGTCACTGAACCAGACGGGGAAACACCTTTACTGGGAGAGGTAAGATACTCAGAATTTCGTGATATAAAGTCAGAATTGTGGGTTTATATCTCACAATTCTGACTTTATATCACGCAATTCTGACTTTATATCACGCAATTCTGATTTTAAAACTCACAATTCTGACTTTATAACTCACAATTCTGACTTTATATCATGCAATTCTGACTTTATAACTCACAATTCTGACTTAATATCACGAAATTCTGACTTTATATCATGCAATTCTGACTTTAAAACTCACAATTCTGTCTTTATATCACGAAATTCTGACTTTATAACTCACAATTCTGACTTAATATCACAAAATTCTGACTATAACTTGTAAGTTGCGTGTTTATATCTCCCAATTCTGAGAAAAAAAGTCATAATTGCGAGATGTACTCACAATTGTGAGATAAAAAATTAAAATCGCAATTATCTTTTAAAATGTTTATTCTTAAACAAGCTTCCATATAGAGCCCAGCACATGAAATGCAGACAAATATATATGTATATATTCTAGCCATGAATTAAGATTTCTTCCCGCTAATTAAGAATTTTTAATAAATCGTGACCACGTTGAACTAATTTGTTTCCTCGTTTTAACTAAAACAAGGGATTAAATTATTACAAAGTGGCTACAATTTAGTAAAACGAGGGAACAAATTATTATATTGTGCATACAATTTACTTAAAATGAGGGAACATATTAGTAGAAAGAGCAGCAAATCAGCGTATTAGAATAATTTCCGAGGGATTATGTGACACTGAAGTCTGAAATAATGATGCTGAAAATTCAGCTTTGCTACCACAAAAATAAATTACATTTATTTATTTATAAAATATATTCAGATAAAAAACTGTTATTTTAAATTGTAATAATATTTACATTTAAATTGTAATAATATAATAATATTGTATAATATTACTGTATTTTTAATCAAATAAATGCAGCCTTGGTGAGCTTAAAAGACTTCTATATATCTTTATTCTCTCTCTCTATATATAAAGTATGATTATTAACAGTTTATGTAACAATTTTGTGGTGGAGGATTGGTACTATAGTACTTATAGTACTATAGTTACTCAAAAGAACTAAAAGCCTGGAATTATCAAGTTGAATGAGGGGCCGTTTACACGACACTGTTTTCAACAAAAAAAATGAAAACTTTTTATGCATTTTAGCCATTCATTTACATGACAACGCTGCTTTGGGGGCCTGAAAACGAGTTTCAAAATGCAAGTTTTTAAAAATGATACCATTATTGTCTTGGTGTAAACTACAAATATGCAAATTTGTGAAAATGGTGACGTCATGCGCATACGCCTGTTCAGTCTATAGGTGCGTAGTTTCTCTTTACAAAGTGACATTGCCATCTACTGGCCTGGCAGCATAATACAGCGTTTTTAGTCATTTTTGCAGATCAGTGTGAACCTGTATCGTTTTGACAACGTTGTCGTCTGTATGCGAAAAACACAAAGGAAGAACTTCTGTTTTTAGTACACAGTTGTCGTGTAAACATACCCGTAGAATTGGAGCCAGAATCATTACATTTCTCAGAATTACCATTTACCTTTTTACCCATTAAACGTGATTCATTTTCCAATTCTTTTTTAAGAAACAAATATTTAGTTTAAGACGAAGACTTAGTTTAAGAATTAATCTTGTGGTGTCATGTAAAAATGTATAAAAACAAAATTGAACCTTGTGTAAAAATTAGAATAGGTATTTATAATGAAGTGGAATCGAATAAGTAAAGGATTTAATGGAGGACATCTGGAGTTGCCATGTGATTGCCATGAGAGAGGTCATTAATTTAATATCTGTAACCTTGAGCTAGATCATATATCAACCACCCCTCAGGGCACATATCACATGGCAATAATATCACTCGTGATTATTTAGCCGATTAGGCACAGGCAGATGCTAATTGCTTTTTTATAGTTTTATTTCAGGTCAGTGTGTGCATTGATTTTGCATTAGAGTTTAATATCACGCTTTCATGCAGCTCAGAGGCATGTGAGACGAGGAAAAGAAAGGAACACAAGAGGAAATGGAAACGCCAGTGGCTTAAAAACATAAAGACATAAACAAAAAGAAGGGGGGTGGGGGGTGCTAAGTGTCATCTGTGAAAGATTGTGATTTTGTGACTGTGTTATTTAATAGTGACACAATTTTCATGACAGATAAGCTTATTTTCCTCCTCCTCTCTCTCTCTTGTCACAGGTCTGGCCAGGGGAAACCTTGTTTCCTGACTACACAAACGAGGCTTGCATTGATTGGTGGGTTGATGAAATTTCACGATTCCACGGCGAAGTCAAGCATGATGCTCTCTGGATTGTAAGTAACCCGCAGAGATCATTAACCGTGAGCAAATATTGAACTTGATCATTTTACGACTTGGTGGAAAGGTCATGAAAGGTCATGAAAAATGTTCTGATTCCGTTCTCCAACTTCCTACAAAGTCTCCAAATCAATATTAAATATGTCACTGACTCAGTATGTATTAATCATTATTTTTTTGAACACATGAAAGCTCTATAAACAACACTGTAAGATTTTAAACTCCATCTGATCTATACAGTAACGTATAAACTGCAAAAGCTTTAAAGTCAACATGAAATCAAAACTTCAGTTTGTTTATTTGTATAGTGCTTTTTATAGTACATATCATTTCGAAGCATCTTTACAGCAAATGCATTTTTCAAACATATAAAAACAATAAACCAGTGAAGACACAAATTAATCAAATCAAGTCCTGCCCACCAATTTATGGCCACTTTAATGTTTCATTTTTATTTTTGAATTTTCATTTTGAGTTATTTATATTATAATTATGATAAATATTCATTCATTTGTATTATTTTTGTATTATTTACTTTTGTATTTTATGTAAAGTTGTCAAAAGTACTGACTTCAGTACCAAGTCAGTAGTGAAATTTAAAAAATGTGACGATACCAGCATTTCCCTCTAGCATTTTGAGTGCTGTTGAGCGGATTCTTAAACACCTCTGATTGGCCATTGTGTTCACGCGCTCAACATATATGTCTGTGACTGGCTACAATGATCAACGCTCTTCACTCGTTGATCATTGTAGCCAATCACAGACATATATGTTGAGTGTGTGAACACAATGGCCAATCACAGACATATATGTTGAGCGTGTGAACACAATGGCCAATCACAGACATATATGTTGAGAGCGTGAACACAATGGCCAATTAGAGGTGTTTAAGAATCTGTTCAACAGCGCTTAAAACAACACGTTCTCACACCTAACACATCACATATTGACGCTTGGTCAGGACCCTTCGGCGTCACTTTTTAACGCACAGGGTACCCCTTTAGCTGCATTTTTCTACGCGCAGGGTATTCCATTGATTTCAGTAAAAAACCTTTGCTGTCATACACAGATGTGTTGGGCATGGGAATGTTATTGTAATGATGAAATTATATATTGGGTTATGATTTTGCCATTATGACATGTTGGAGTGTGATTATTTAGACATGTTTGAACATTTAACCCAACCCCATCCCTAAACCCTAAAAAATATATGATATAAAACACAGGATATAACAGGCAGATACGACTACAGGCACAATTTATTCAAAAAGTACAAATATTCCAAGTGTTCTGAGGCCAAATTATTGATTTGTGTGAAGAAAATCCCCAAAAGCGATCAGCATCTCCATCCGCCGAAGATCATGCACACATTCAAAAATTGCCGCCCGAAGAAACGTTACGTCAGCTATTATAGTGAAAGTAGTGATAGTGAAATTTCATTGGCTCTCGTTTGTCTCGTGACCAATTGCGTCATTACGTCAGCTTTGATTGTAAAATGCCATTGGCTCTCGTGTGTCTCGTGACTGATTGCGTCATGCTAAAGAGTCGGTGTATCTTTTGAATGAGATATGACTGAGTGTGCGCGTACATTCACGGAGCGGCGGGATCATCATTTCAGCGATTAAAACATTAAGATCAACTCTGTTCTTCACATAAAGATATCGTATGACTTCAGAAGACTTGGAATGCAACATGAGTTAATACTTTTATACTGTTTTTGGTCAGTTTTTGCAATAAATACCTGTGACTGTACTTTTATTTGCCTGTTACGTGTTTTATATTGTTGAGAAGTGGGTAGGTTTAGGGTAGGAGTGGGGTTAGTTGCTCCATAATATAAAAGTAGCCGATAAATATTTATAAAATCATGTCTACTTTTACAAATGCAAATAATTAAATGCGTCCCAACGACTCGTTGGACAAACAACTGAAATCAATGGATTACCCTGCGCGTTGAAAAATGACGCCGAGGGGTCCTGACCAAGCGTCAATATGTGATGAGTTGGGAGTGAGAAAATACTAGAGGGAAATGCTGGAAATGCACTTTTTTTTTTTTTTTTTTTTCTGTACCGACTTGGTACCGAAGTCGGTACTTCTGACAACTCTAATTTGATGTATATTTCTATGTGCTTATTTCTACTGAATTGTAATATTGGCGCCCCCCTGTGGTCACATATATCGAGTTTCAAGTTTAATTTATTTATAAAGCACATTTAAAACAACCTTGGTTGACCAAAGTGCTGTACAAAATTACCTAGGTCCATCACCAACATTAAAATAGACATTCACAAGACGTTAAAAGCACAAGAGTACAAATGGGTTTAACTGGTGACAGGAAATGTCACCGGGGGGAGCAAACCAGTCTCAACGGCAATGTAAATGTGCAGGTGTGTGTATGCCGCACAAAGGAAAGAAGAAAATAAACTACTCATTTTAAAGAGGAATTACTGGACTGCTTGTTGATACTAGCCCCCCAATGGTAGAGGTCAAAGCTTAACGGTCCGATTCTTCTACACTGAATATTCGGAATTGCATTTTTAAAGTAAAATGGTTGCGAATGTCATTTCATGTTGACTTTAAAGCCTCCCTAAAGGGTGATGCTTTAATCTTGAGATAATTAGCTGCCTGAATTAGGGAGCGCTAAACTAACTGCTGTTTTATTTCTAAGGACATGAATGAGGTGGCCAATTTTGTGAAGGGAGGTATCAAAGGCTGCGCTGATAACAAACTCAACTATCCTCCTTTCACTCCACGTGAGTCTGAAATGCATCTACCGCTAGATTTATTCATAGCAGATGAATATCAGCTAAGCATTTCCTCACCTTCTGTACACATCCATACTCTCTATTTCCATTCGACTCTAAAGATATCCTTGATGACCTGATGTACAGTAAGACCTTATGTATGGATGCTAAACACAAATGGGGGAACCACTATGATGTCCACAGTCTCTATGGGTACTCTATGGTCCTGGCCACTGAGAAGTAAGTGTTGGTTTTTCCACACTCTATATGGAAATGATCTCTCTTATGATTCAAATCTTGTCAGAAGGATTAATGCAGGTGAACACAGGTAACGTCATTCTAACCCTAACCCTAACTCTACTATAAGCTAACAGCTGCCGTATTGCATTTCCACAATGTCATATTTACCAGTGGATAGTCAAATGTTAATGTGCTCATTGTTTTGACAGCATACCCATGACTGTTTCTGAATTATGTTTACGCTTAGTTTTCATAAATGTTCTCGGTGGTTGTGGGAGGGAGGTTTATGTTGTGAATGTTAGCGCCTATCAAATTAGTATTATTTTTTTATTAACATTTCTTTAATCCTCTATTGCACAATGTTGCCTCTGGATAACAAACTAATTTTCTTCATTTTGCAAGCACTTTTTTTGGAAAATGCAAAAGTTGGAAATAAAATGCAGGGACGGTTTTTAATTAACTAATTAAAGGATCTTTCTTGATCACAATACATCACTGATGTCATTTTAAGATCTTTTCTGGCATGATACACTGTGGAGGATGCTTATTTTTGCTCTGGAGAACTGACTTCAGAAATATGATTTATTTGCGAGTAAACATTTTAAAACAGCTGGAGTCATAAATTATTTGTGCATTATGGGGTTTTGCTTAAAAGTGTTTGTTGTCTTCAACATTGCGTGACAGTGGAATAGATATGAATGCTGTGAATATGGATGCGATGATGCTATAGAGAATATCAGAGTTGTGCAATATTGTTTTTATTTGTTTTTTGTATTATCAATTGTAAATATCTTTGCCTACTATTTTAGTATTTACTAAAATACTAGTACTTTTTTTAGTACTTTTTTTTTACACAAATTTAAATGATAATAAACTAATAATTATTTTTGTGTTCTTCAGCAAAAACTTAATTTTTTTCCCAAAGAATTTGCAAAAAAAAATGCTTTAGGATGTCCATTTAATACAATTAAACTGAACCATTTCCCCCTTTTTTCAGTTTTTTTTTATTTTATTTTTTTTATTTTTTTTTATTTATTTTTTATAATGGAGGATTGGGATAATTTCTGTAATAATAATTCCTCTTATAAAAATATTTTATTTTATTTTATTTTATTTTATTTTATATTCTTCAGCAATTTCATTTCTTTCCAAAGAATTTCTAAATATAAATGTATATATTATAATAATGAGGTCAGTTGAATGCAAGAAAATTTTCTTGAAATTTTTTCTTTCCTGGTGCAAGCAATAGAGAATTAAGAAAAAGAAAAAAATGAATAAAGAATCGAAGGTTGTTGTTTTTTTTTTGTCAGTTTTGAAATGATTGATTTGATGAATGTGGGTCGGCACACGACAGCTCTGAGTCAGTAGTGACTCAAGCAGCATCACGCGTGACTCAGTACAGCCAGTATTGTCATATGGCAGGATGTTTTCCTCAAAGGGGGGTGAAGAGAGTTGAGTTGTATCATGCTTGCTCCTTTTATTTTCAGCAGGAAGTCTGTTTTACTCATCTTGTAATTTCTACATCATTGACTCGTTCCTCTACGCCTCCTCTCTCATTCAGCTTAACTCCCACTTAACTCCTGCTTGTATGTTTTTCATCTCTATGGTTTCCTGGGCCACCCTGCTTGGCATTGTGTCTTTTAAACACCCTCCTTTATGTCGTGTTATTCTGGTGGCAACACTCCCTTTAGCTCTAAAATTGTGTTTCTGCTTCCAGGGCGTCAAATGCAGTGTTTGGGAAAAACCGCTCCATGGTCTTTACCCGCTCTTCCTTCCCCGGGGTGGGAAAATACGCTGGGCACTGGTTGGGCGACAATGGCGCCAACTGGAATGACATTAAGTGGGCCATACCAGGCATGCTGGAGTTTAACCTCTTCGGAGTCCCTTACGTAAGTGGACTCAATTTAAGCGTCCAAATAAAATGACTTTTCAAAGATGGGTAATTGATGGTAGACACACTAGTCTTCCTTCATAACAACAGCCTCACTGAGAGACATGAAAAGCGTTTAGAGAAAGCTTTTGGTTCCGATTGTGTTTCCATGAAATGCAATGCGAAATTGAATGGGCATTTGGACTCAGTGTTCAGGTTGAATTGAGTTAACATTGACTGGCCGACTCAACAGTCAGATCCAATGAATTCATCATGGGACGGATGATGTAAACATCTCTTGCTATTGCTTGCATTTAAAAGCAGGCGTTGCACAATATTATCTGATCACCAAACTTACTGTGATTTGTACTTTGAGGTAAATCGTTTTTAAACCACTTATTTTTATTGTCATTATAACAGTACATAACTGGCCCATATTGGCCAGAGGTTGATATTTCATAGCTTGTGAGTTCTCACTTACAGCGTATTGCATTTTTATTTAAGTATCTAAAATTTCTCAGATATTTCTCAGAAAATTCCAAATAAACTAAACTAAACTTGGTTACTAAAAGTAGCCACAGATATTAAATGTCTGTAGTATAAAGTATAAGAGTATAAAGCTACAAAAAATGAATCTGGATAGCAACTTATATCAGTTGGGCTTGATGAGAAATATTTGTTCATATTGAGATTTCTCACTTTTGGTGTCTTTGCAAATCTGAGCACAGTTTGAGACATTGTTAAGATCTCTTTTGAAGAATCGTGAGTATTTTTCTCAGGAAAAAACATCTAAGAACTAGGAGACTTCAGCAAAACTCTCCACTTACCCTGTTGAAAAAAACAGCATATGCTGGTTAGGTATGTTTTGAAGCATGGCAGCTGGTTTGAGCTGGTTTATGCTGGTCCTTAGTTGGTCATGAGCTGGTTTAAGCTGGTCCTGAGCTGAAGCTAGTTTATTAGGACCAACTTAGGACCAGCACTTGACCAGCTTAAACCAGCTCATGACTAGCTAAGGACCAGCTAAGGACCAGCTTAAACCAGCTCAAGGACCAGCTTAAACCAGCTCAAACCAGCTGCCATGCTTCAAAACATACCTAACCAGCATATGCTGTTTTTTTCAACAGGGTAATCTCAACTGAGATTGAATTTTTCTTTCAAAGATCAGGAGATTCATTTAAGTAACTTCTTTTAAGTATCTGCCTCTCTGAAAATTCCACAAGGGAGTTAAAAATAGACACAGATGAGTCCCTAATTTTATAATAATATTTGTTAACACTTTATTTTGATGGTGCTCCAGCAGACATTCTACTGACTATAAGTAACTTTGCAAGTACATATCAAATTATTCTACTATCCCTAGCTCTAAAACTTAGTCTACTAATACTCTAATGAGAGTTAGTTGACATGTAGTTGCAAAATAACTTATAGTTAGTAGAATGTAGAAATTAGTAGGTATTTCTATTGAGATTCAAAAATGAACACACATGAGACAACTTGGCTTTTAATAGCAGACTTTGGTATTTTGCCAAAAATGAGCACATTTTTTAGGTATTTTCTTATGCTCTAGGGAGACGTTTAACAGTTGACTGGTGTCTTTTTCATAAAAAGAAAAAGGGAGCGTGGAATCGCCATTTGATCTTTTAATCGCCTCGTTGTTTTGAAGAAACTGAGTTCTCATTGTGATTATTCCCTCCTCTGGAGAGATACTGAATCTCATGATTTTATTCTGCAGATCGGTGCGGACATCTGTGGGTTCTTCGACGACTCAACAGAGGAGCTTTGCACACGTTGGATGCAAGTCGGCGCGTTCTACCCCTTCAGCCGTAACCACAACGCACAAGGTTACAAAGTACGTCCCGCCCTCTAAATACCAATAAACATTCAGTCTAAGTGTACAAAGCGTTTTCTTCTAACATCTCTGCTATGTGTTACTAGCCCAACGGCAATGCTCTGAATTACAAACGTGTCCTCTCTCTTTAAATGCTATTTGTAGAAGATTTATTTCTCTAATCATCATTGTGAGATTGGCGTGAGAGAAGCAATCAGACCTCCGGAGCGAGAGTTTGAGAGGGCAAATGAGGATGAATGGAAAATGATATTCTTGGTGAAATTAGATGAATAAGATTTGACCTTTTAGTCAGAGAGTAATCATTCCACGGCTGTCTCCGGGACCGATGGCTCTTCGCCATGATGAACATATTATCAGTATCCACACAGTTAAATCCATTTCCCTCTCAGTCTCTCTTTGCTCTTCAACTTACGCTCCATGACTAGTTTTATGTCCCTTTTCTAACAGGACCAGGACCCTGCAGCATACGGTGTGGACTCCCTCTTGGTGAACACCTCCAGGCATTACCTTAACATCAGATACACCCTCCTGCCGTACCTCTACACGCTGTTATACAAGGCCCACGTTAATGGAGAGACCGTAGTGCGTCCCATGATGCATGAGTGAGTTCGTAAGCATGTGCAAACAGAAGCGAAACAGTGTCAGCCTCAACAACAAACAGTTTGTTCTGTGTTTATTAACGTCATGTATTTCTATATGAGATCTCTCATATAAAAAAGAGGTGTGTAGAACCTAAAACTAATGCAGTAGTGTGATTGTTTTTTTTTAGTTTAATTCAACTTGATTATTTTAAGTAAATACACAACCGTTCAAAATTTTGCAGTCAGTACTTAAAAAAAAAAAACATTTTTATTTAGTAAGGATGCATTAAATTGGTCAAAAGTGACAGTAGAGATTTTTACGTTGTTACAAAATATTTATATTTCCAATAAATGGTGTTCTTTTGAACTTTTCATTCATAAAAAAATTGTGAAAAAGTAGCACAACTGTTTTCAACATTGATAATAATAAGAAATCTTGAAGACTGGAGTAATGATAGCTGCAAATTTGGCTTTGACATCACAGGAATAAATTACATTTTAATATTTTAGAATAGAAAACAGTTATTTTAAAGTGTAATAATATTTCACAATATATGCAATATATATATATATTCAAATAAATGCATCCTCAGTGAACTTTTTTAAGACATTTTAAAATCTTACTGACACCAAACTGTTGAATTATAGTATATATTTAATGATTAAGTTTTTAAACAATATTTCAATTACCACATTTTCTTTGCAAACATTTATTTATTTGTTTTGTTTTGTTTGTTTTGTTTTGTTTTGTTTTGTTTTGTTTTGTTTTGTTTTGTTTTGTTTTGTTTTGTTTTGTTTTGTTTTGTTTTGTTTTGTTTTGTTTTGGCATGTTTTGTTTTGTTTTGTTTTGTTTATGTTTTGTTTTGGCATGTTTTGGCATGTTTAGAAAGTTGTATTAACCAGTCAGCATCCAGGAACTAACTGCTTTTGTTTTTTTAATTTTTTTTATTTTATTTTATTTTATTTTATTTTATTTTATTTTATTTTATTTTATTTTATTTTATTTTATTTTATTTTATTTTATTTTATTTTATTTTATTTTATTTTATTTTATTTTTATCTTATTTTATTTTGGCATGTTTAGAACGTTGTATTAACTAGTCAGCATCCAGGAACTGCTTTATAAGATTGTTTTGTCGCTCTGCAGGTTCTATTCCGACAGTGAAACCTGGGCGGTGCACAAGCAGTTCTTATGGGGAGCACACCTTCTCATCACACCTGTGTTGGATCCTGTGAGTGAACACACACACACACACACACACACACACAAGCACTGTGTTGTATGACTTCCTGTGGGCCCATGCAGATGACCTCCTCTGGGACAAATGCAAGGAAGATAGGACTTTTTTCTCATTCTTTTCATTTCCATCGCCTGCTTTTCTCTCTTTCTAATGAGTTCGTTGACCTCATTATGTAGAAATTAGAACTGAATATAGATCGCGGCCATGTGAAAATGGGTGATGAATTGTTTGAACAGGCCTCGTGCATTTTATGAAGAATATGACTGAAACTCTTCAAAGAGCTTCCCACGAGAACATGGCAAAAGGCCCGTTTTGAGAAAGTTTGATGCGCATACGTCTAAGAGATGCATGTGTTGGGGTTATTCAAGTCTTTAGGGGTATATGTATATGATGTAAACACTTCAGTCAGCAGCAAAATCCATATGCATCAGATGCATGAAAGATTATGATAATTACTGGACCATGTGGTATGAAAAAAAAGTTGTTAGGTGCTATAACAAGTTGCAGGGAAGAAAAACTGCTGTTGTTTTTCATCTCACAAGAATTAATTTAATGACACCCGACATCTAACTTGCAGATCAGTTGAACTTTGATCTTCTCAACATGGGTTTTGACTAGGGAAATTTTCCTTGAGAATTTTTGTCATCTTAGCTATTTATTTAAGTGCTCAAATGTTCTCGCTCATCTTCGCGCTCTCAATTAATGAGTCAAAAACGTTGGTGGGGTTCAAAGAGGGAGAAGCCACTGCTGTGTGGGGGACAGGACTGCTTTAATATAAAATATATAAAAATATTAAAAAATAAATAAATAAATAAGATAATAATAAGAACATTTTCAGCAAATCAGCATATTAGAATGATTTCTGTAGGATCATGTGACACTGAAGACTGGAGTAATGATGCTGAAAATTCAGCTTTGCATTACAGGAATAGATTACATTTTAAAAATATATTACAATAGAAAACAGTCCTTTTTTTATTTTAATAATATTTCACAACATTTGGTTTTGCCATCACAGAAATAAATTATATTTTAAACTATATTCAAATAGAAAACAGTTATTTTAAATTGTAATAATAGTTCTGTTTTTACTGTATTTTTGAGCATTGAGCCTTGGTGAGCATAAGAGACTTCTTTCAAAAATATATATATATATATATAAAAAATACTATTCATCCAAACTTATGAATAGTAGTGTATTTATTTGTTTATTTACAAGCTTGTTTGTTTGTGTTTGTGTGTTATCCCTAGGCTTTAGGATTAGGTCAAAATAAATAAATTAAGTAAAATTAAAATAACATTTCCATGGACCTTCTGCCAGTTAGTATAGTTACTAACTGTAGGCTGTTTATGTTTCCCAAGTGTTTATATTTACAATGGCATCAAACGTGGCTCAGGTTAATTATTTGGAGTATCTCTCCATTTTAAGAAACACTGTTGCTGTCTTAAAGTCAACCAGTTCCTCAGTTCAGACAGCTTTCAGCTTGATATGAATATCATATTAGAGTGCCACCATCAGAAGTGTACAGTGGGTTTTCCCTTAGGCACAAGCATGAATCATCTTTTCTTTTGGTTCGTTTGCTGCTTCTCTTTCTGTCAGCTTCTTACTCTTCTATATCGCGCTCATTTTCTCTCTTTCCGAAGCTTGAAAAACCATGACAGGAGGACCAAATCTCTCAGAAAAATCACCAGCCATGATGGCCTGCCCATTAGTTTAATGAATAATACTCATTATTAAACCATCAAAATAATGTCTGTCATTATGTTCAATATGCACACATGCATTAACGTCTTTAACACGGCTTATTCTTCTGTTTTAGGGTGTTACAACTGTGGAGGCCTATATCCCAGATGCCCTCTGGTATGACTTTGAGACGGTAAGACCATCCTCATGCTTCAGTAAACAACGGCAAAATGTAAATTTCTGGGTGAATTATTCCAGTATAAACTACCGACTTGTTCCTCTACTGAGTCAGAGGCAGAGGTTTAAAGCTTTTAAGCTCCTCTAAAGTCTGGTTAATGCTCTAGCCAGATAAACTACCACCAGTCAGATCACTGATAGGATTGGTCCCTTGCGTCTATGTGTTGTGCGTCTCAGAACGGGTCGATTACAGAAGCCGTGATTGGCAAAGCAGGTCTTGAATGACCCTGGCAGAGGAAGAGAGAGTTTGATGGAGAAGAGCTACACGGAGAACCTGATTGGATCTGAAATGAATTATGGATAGAGCGGAGACTCAATGTCTGTCTCTGAGTCTCGGCATTGACCTAGTCGCACAGTCAGATAGAGGGGTGAGGGGTCTTGTGAAAGAGATGGGTAATTCAGGCAGTGTGAGGCGAATTAACAATGAAAACCCTACTGAAAATAAGTATGTTAAGCTCAGTTTCTGCTGAAATATTATAGTGATTACAGTTATTGTTATTACTGTAAAATCAATAATGGATTAATATGGGATCTCTGTCAAACAGTGTAAGAAGCTTTCAGATTATCATTTTATGTCATTTTTATAAAAGTGATGGTGAATACCAAATTGTACCAAGTATAGTTTGGCAGAAACTATGACTCTGATCCTAAATCTAATGATTTGTTGATTCTAAATAAATGTATATTTTAATAAATACCTGAAATTAACAAAAAAATATCTTAATGTACTTTACAATGTATTCATTCATTCATTCATTTTTTGAAGATTGTTTCCATAATTTGAATTAATAAAAAAGATAATTGTGACTTTTTACTTTATATCAGAATTATGTGATATAAAGTCGCAATTGCCAGTTATAAAGTCAGAATTGCGAGATATAAAGTCAGAACTGCGAGTTATAAAGTCAGAATTGCGAGATATAAATCGCAATTGCGTGAAAAAACTTTATACCTCACAATTCTGACTTTATATCTTGAAAAGAATTGCAAAATATACACTACCGTTCAAAAGTTTGAGGTAAAAGATTTCATTCTATTATGCTGATTTGTTGTGCATGAAACATTTCTTATTATTATTATCAATGTTGAAATCATTTGCGCTGCTTAATGTTTTTTTGGAAACCGTGATGCTTTTTTTCTGGATTCTTTGATGAATAGAAAGTTTAAAAGAGCACGATTTATTTGAAATAGAAATCTTTAGTAACATTATAAATGCCTTTACTGTCACTTTTGATCCAATAAAAATATATTAATAATAAGTATTAATTCCTTTAAAAAAACAAAAAAAAAACACTGATCCCAAACTTTTGAGCAGTGGTGTATTATTTTTATAGTATATTTTTATAGTTTATTTTTTAAAATACAATATTTTTGTTGTCCATATCTGTTTCCTCCCTGTAATCAAATGAAATAATATATACCGGTATATATATATATATATATTTACAGTATAATGTTTCGATTTGTTTTGTAGGAGACAAAGATTACAGAACGCAAAGTGAAAGTTAACATGGACCTGCCCATAAATAAACTTGGTTTACACCTGAGAGGCGGAGCCATTCTGCCTGTTCAAAGACCAGATGTCACCACCACATACAGGTAATGACGGGAACCTCAAAAAACAAACAAACAAAAACATACCTGTAGACTTCACCTGAAAATACATATAGCATCATGGGCTCTATTTTAACGATCTGAGCGCATGGTCTGAAGCGCATGGCGCAGGTGCACTTAGGGCGTGTTCGAATCCACTTTTTCTAGTTTAACGACAGAAAAAACGGTCGGCACGGCAGGCGCATGGTCCAAAAGGGTTGTACCTATTCTCTTAATGAGTCATGGGTGTGTTTTGGGGGTAACGTACAATAAACCAATCAGCGTCTCATCTCCCATTCCCTTTAAAAGCCAGTTGCGCTTGCACCATGGCGGATTCGCTATTTACATGGTGGAATTTGCGAGTGGAAAGACTGAACGCTTCTCCAGAGAGGAATTCTTTTATTTTTAATATTTAAAAATGTTTGTGTGCTGCTGCGTGTCCGTGTGTGTAATAAGCAGAGTGTACACGCATTGTGCACCCGCCTATAGGCGCATATTACTAACGCGCCCTTTAAATAACACAAAAAATACTGCGCTATTGACTTTAGACCAGGTTTCAGTTGGTCAATGGTGCAGTCGTTTTCAGTTGCCTCAAAATAGCAACGCGCCAACAATGCGCCTGAACACACCTCGTTTTCAGACCAGATGGGTGAACAGATGGGCGCGAGCGCATTTGCTATTTAAACAACGTGACGCTGAATGTGAAAATGATAACTGCATCAGGCTGAAACTAGCAAAAAACACTTGCATCGCGCCTGGCGTTGCATTGCGCCTGGTGTATATAGGGCCCCATATGACTAAAAAAAATGTCATATTAAACCAGTCACTAAACTTTATCCATGAAAATACAGCCAATTGGCTTTCAGGGAGTCTTTTAGCCCCGCCCACTTACATCAAACACATCTAATGCCCAGTATGATAGTGTCCATGGTTTTCTGGAGATTTTATCATATCATGTTTTTTTGTACATTTACCATGAACCTACCATAATATTCTTATGTTACTATAGCATATGAATATCATTATTTTGAAGTATTGTAACACAACATCACCATAACATGATTAACATTACAGTGTGAGTTTATTATACTGAAAACTATTATCTTTTTTTTTATTTTTCCTCTCAGATGTAGTTATGTGTTTTCATTCATCTCATTCCTGTTCATCTGCATGAGGCCTGAGTTTCCATTAAACCTTAGGAAAATTGTTCGAATTTCTCTCTGTAGTCAATAGCTATTATTTCATAGTGCTTTTATTTCCCTCTGAATGTATTACACCTTCAACAATAGATACTGTATCTCTCAAAGTACCTTTTAGGGTGTTCTTGCACATAAATTAGGGGTGATACACGAATGCTTCACAAATACAAGGTGAACTTATTTAAAATTCACCCCGCTTTGCTGTGCAGTGTCTGTGACATGTTATTCACAAACAAGAATCCCATCTGAACTTCAAAGGATCCGTTTTCTATCTGCTCTTCAGTTTCTGGTAAAAAGTTGCACATTTGTGTGATGAAAGTTATGTGTTCCCTCAGCCGACTTCATCCCATGGGACTGATCATCGCTCTCGATGACAACAAGGCTGCGTCAGGCGAGCTATTTTGGGACGACGGAGACTCTCGAGGTATTTCTGAGGGACTTGCTATTAATTAAAAGTTGTTGTTTTTTCTCCTACAGTTGACTGTCAGAGCAAAAATCTACCTACAGAGGGCTCAATAATACAGATGTTTTTCTGCAAGCCCTGTTAAGCCAGAAATTCAGATTTCTACTTAGACTTTCAATGTTTTTCACTTAAAATTTTTTTCATTTTTAGCTAAAAAAAAATGTTATCAGAACAAAATGTATTTATATTTCATTAAGTTAGATTTTTACTTCATAAGAACATCTATAATTTAACCCCATGACAAATATAAATTCATACAGTAAACAAACATTTTGCTTGGTTGCATCCAAGACTTCGAGAAAACCTCACCTATATGCTAGCAAGGTAGTTAACTTTACCTTGGCGAGGTTACCTTGGTTTCTTACATTTGCATTTGCTACATCAAAATGTTCAATAAATTTACTGTGCGGAGAAAAACAAATGTTAGAGTTTGCAAGGCATAAAAAGACATGAATATGAGCAACAAACCTAAGATGTAGTGAAAAAGCAACACTGGCCTGAAACATGGTTTATCCTTATTGTTGAGCCCTATAATAGGTTTTTTTAAGCTAAATTATTAGATTAAGCAAATGTTTCTTGAAAAAATGATAACTCTTGTATGACTCATATTTAAGTTTGTCTCTCATAACTTCTCTTTCTTAGATACTGTTTCATCCGGCTCCCACATTCGTTACCAGTTTTCAGTGGATAATGTACGTCATCTTAATGTACATTTTGTTTTGTTTTTTGACATTACAGTTTATGTCCAAACTGCAACATTTAAGTCATTTTTAAAATTACATATTTATTTTTAATATTAATATCTGATATTTTTCTGCTGGATCAGGGTGTCTTGTCAATGCACGTTGCCCACAATGGATACACGGATCCAAACAACTTGAAGTTTGAGGACATCACTGTGATGGGAGTGGATACTGCTCCTACTCTTGTGATTGTGTCAGACGGTACCACTGCTAACACTCTGCCAGAGTCCCAGGTTCACTACGATTCTACCAAGCAGGTAATCATAATTTTAACATTAATGCGTTTCCTCTTCACCACCAAAGTGAAAATGAAACAATGTTTTTATGAGCAATTACTTATTTTGATTGACATAGGATATTCAACACATTACAGATAAAGGAAAATTCACATTAAGACCAGGAATAAAAAGTAAATACAGTCAATTTTCATATTCATATTCACTTTAACCTCACTTTAGAGGATGTTATTGGATCTTCAGATGTTATTGCATGATCTAAAATGTAGCTAGAACAACAGAACGATCAGATATTTTAATGACAATACTGTATGAATCATATAATGTTTGCTTTGGTCGTGACGCTCTCGAAAAAGCATGCTAACATAAATAATACAGCAGAACACAAACATACATGATGCAATGCAACTAAAGTCAAAAATTAAAGCTAACAGGCAGATAAATTGATGAAAACGTTAGTATAGTTAGGCCATGGTTAATTATTATAATTTGGCCACTCAAATCTGTAAACCTATCTATCTAGTACTATTACCACAGCATCTAATACTTCCATTAAAAGCCAAGGTTTGCTCAATAAAAAGACTTCTGAAATGTATTAGCTAATTTGGTTTCACTTTATTTTGATGGTCCCTTTTGGATATTCTGTTGGCTATAAGTAAAGTTGCACCTACATGTCTATTAACTCTCATTAGAGTATTAGTACTGTTAGACTGGTATGGTTAGGATTAGAATAAGTGGACATGTTGTTGCAAAGTTACTTATAGGCCCAATCCCAATTCTGTTTTATACCCCTTCACCTACCCCTACTGCCTAACCCTACCCGTTCCCCTTGCCCCTTGAAACAGAGTGGCAAGGCGTAGGGGTGAAAATATTCCCCTAAGGAATGGGACACCACTACTACACCATTACACGTCATCATACACTGTTTCTTTTATTAGTGTCCTGTAACATTTAACCAGTATGAACATCAATGAAGTGCACATATCTAACAGAAATCAGGCGCGAGCACGTTTAACAGATTACTCACTCCCAACATTGTTTTGCCCTGTATTTGGACTTACGTATGAGCCTTCGAGTTTCCTAAGCCGATACAGAATGATACAGAACATACAAGACTGGTGGAGCCGCTTTCCCATCGGGCCAAACTGTTGTCTTTGTTTATTAACCGTTCCATTCCGTGCCGATCTGAGCCGGATATGGTTTTGTTTTCTACTGTGGTGCTGCAATAACGGAGCTCTTTGCAATGTAATACAAACGAGTCAGTTGTTGCCTTGGTAACGCAACAGTTTACAGAAGATACGTGATGTAAATAGCGACTGCGTTATGAAGGATGACCAGATAATTCTTTTAACTGTATTATTAATTTGTGATCACATCACTCAAATAGCACGTGTAGCAAGCTACGGAGAAACAGGCAGCCAGGCAACACACAAGTGATCGATCCTGAGTGGCAACATCACTACACGCATTCTAGTGCATTCTAGCACGGTAGTCGGTGTATGCAGGGAAATTGAACGTGCAAAACGAAGGGGTAGGGGAAAGGGAAGGGCTAAGGGGTAGAAATGGGATTGGGCCTTAGTCAGTAGAATGTCTGTTGGAGGAGCATCCCAATAAAGAGTTGATATAAGCAGATATTAAGCAGACAGTCTACTAATACTCCAATGAGAGTTAGTTAACATGTAGTTGCAAAGTTATTTATAGTCAACAGAATGTTCAAAAAGGACCAACAAAATAAAGTGTTAACGCTAATTTGACATTCGTAGAATATCTCTACAAAGTGAAAAAATAAATAAATAAATAAAATCACTGCGGACGTAACATACAGTAATTAGGACTGTAAGCCAGTCCAACAAACCATGTCCACAAAATAGAGCCTGACTTCTGTTTAATGCGGAGCAGGATTGCCTAGGGTACCAGGAGAGGCCCTGTCATTCCAAATGAGTATCCAGTGATGCTAATGGGCCAGTGATTGAATTTGTCAGGGCTCTCAAAAGCACATACATATTAGGCTATGATAAAGGCCATTGCTTTCTCCCAGAGCTCAAGGTCTTTGAATGACAACACGAAGACTTGTGGACTTCAGTCTAAACTACATGACACATTATTATTATTATAATTTATAATAATTTGTTACATTTATATAGCGCTTTTCTTGGCACTCAAAGCGCTTTATGGAAGGGGGAATCTCCTCAACCACCACCAATATGCAGCATCCACCTGGATGATGCGACGCAAGCCATATATAGCGCCAGGACACCCACCACACACCAGCTTATTGGTGGAGAGCAGAGAGAGGGATGAAGCCAATAAGTATGGCCCTGTCCCAAATGGCACCCTGAACACTCGTGGTCTTCCTGTGAGTCATCACTTTCATGACATAACGCCGTTTTGACTCTGCGGGCTCAGCAAAAGTGCGCATCGAGGGCGCATATCGACCGCAAAGGGGGCGCTCGTGAGCACCCTTCTGAAACCTAAAATGACTAAATGGGTCACCCTATGGTCTCACGGACACATGCACACGGCAGCCATTGTAAGTCCACAAGACTGAAAGTGCATATAAAGTGTGCCATTTGGGAAAGGGCCTATATATGGGTATGATTAGGAGGCCATGATGATGGACAGAGGCCAATGGGCAAATTTGGCCAGGATGCTAGGGTTACAGCTCTACTCTTTTTCGAAGGACTTCCTGGGATTTTTAATGACCACAGAGAGTCAGGACCTCGATTTAAAGTCTTATCCGAATGATTTTTGACAGTATAGTGTCCCCATTGCTGTCTACGTTTCCATCGCGGTCTAAAGTACAGATTAGGCAAATTAGTCCGGTGGCGTAGGACTGTGCGTGACTTTCCAGTTCCCACTGGATTTCATCCTCTGCATATAAGCTTAATAAAGCCTGAACCTCGTCGTCGGTTCATCGGTTGTATTTTTTAAACTCCATTGTTGATTCGAATAGCATAGAACTCTTACTGCGCGCACCTAAAATGGTGCATGGAGTCAACCAATCAAAATGCTGCGTGAACTCAACCAATCAGCATGTTCAAACCCCAATCCCAATCCCCGAAAGTTCCTGAATTTACCTCACAATTACTACCTCACGAGCAGGGACTTTCTGAGGGGGAATTTTTACCCAGAACTTCATTTAGACCCTGATTCCTGAGGTCGAAACACACAGAGAACCACCCCAAAGTCCTTAGTTCCTGGGGAAAGTTCCTGCGGTGGAAACGTGGCTACAGACCACAGGGTGAGCACCCCTGGCTGGCCTCACTAACACCTCTTCCACCAGCAACCTGGTTTTCCCAGGAGGTGTTCCATCCGGGTACTGACCAGGCTCAACCTTGCTTAGCTTCAGTGGGCAACCAGTCTTGGGCCAGCTAAAGCTGCCTGACATTAATTTCAGCTGCTGTAACTTATGGCACATTCACCAAGAGTGTAACAATACCAAGAGACTTTATGAAGCACAACAGTATGTGTCATTTGCATCCTTTAACTAGAGGCATCATTGGCGTCACCTGCTGTCTTTTGTGTGATATAAATTATTGTTTGTGGTCTGCTAGGTGATGCATCTGAGGAATCTGGAGCTGGAGCTTGGGAAGAGCTATACAGTCAACTGGGAGCCCAAACTAAATTTCGACTGTAACCCTGAAGGTGATTCCGATGAGGCCAAATGCAAAGCCCTCGGCTGCATCTGGGAGGTCAGAGAGAAATTATGTTCAATATTGAATATTCAACCCTATTGTTTTCAAAGAGACTTCTGGCCTGAAGTGTTTCCTGTTACGGCTTTGAATTTGTACTTTTTCTGCATTTGCTGTAACGTAATTGCTCCATATGTTTTTATTCTATTTTGTAGCCTTCAACTCTTCCCAAGTGTTATTATGCTGAAACCCACGGCTACATCGCCAGCAATGTGGATGCGACACCAAGTGGCATCAATGTAGATATTGACCTCAATACAGACTTCCCAAGTCAGCGTTCTCTATCTCGGGACATCAGCAAGCTCCGTGTGGAAGTCACATACCTTAGTGAACACAGCCTACGTTGGAAGGTATGTTTTTTCTAAATTTAAGATTGAGACCAAGACAATGAAAAAAACATACAATTTAAATGTATTCATTTGGCAGACTCTATTATCCAAACAACATACATTGCAATCAAGATTGCACCCGAATCCCTCGGGTATTGAACACATAACCTTGGTGTAACCGTGTTCTATTGTTTGAGCTACAGGATTTTTTTTTAACAATTAAGAAAATAATTGTATACATTCAAGAGTGAGATTAAGACTACGATTGTGTTTGGTCCTGTTCATCTAGATCTTCGACCCAGACAATGCACGCTACGAGGTCCCCATCCCCCTCAATCTGCCAGCCATACCAGAGACAGACGAAAATAAGAGACTGTATAAGGTCCAAATCAATGAAAAGCCATTTGGCATCCAAGTGATCAGAAAAAGCACAGAAGAAACTATGTGAGTAATACCCCTGAATTACTCTGGTAACATGGAGTCCAGAGAGGTTCTTTGGGCAATAATGTGGTAGTTTTACTGTAATTTTCTCTGTGAAAATTTGGCATGCAAATCAACACCAATATTTTAGATTAAAATTTATATAAATAGATGAGGGAAAGTATATATTTTATCTGCTTGGAGGTCACTATTTGTAAAACATTTATATTTATACATTTTGCATTTACATTTATGTACAGTATTTGGCAGACACTTTTATCCAAAATGCGTTGTATCAATATATAATGCATTAAATAAATAAAAAAAAAAAAAATTAAATAAAAATAAATTAAATCAATAAAAATATTTATATTATTTATATTTATGTTATATATTAATTAAAAAGCATGTATATAAAATAATGAGCTAAATGCTATTTAAAATAATTTTAGAAGGAGATTAGCTTGTCAAAGTTCCCAAAGGTATTGCAGCTGCAAATTAATCGGAGAAAGCAACAAAGAGGCAGTTTTGTAGAGGAGCACAGGAGTTTAGTGCAGAAATAGCAGTGCTGATGGTGCACTTTTAGAGTTTTAGAACTATAAAAGCACAGTTTGCTTTCTTAATGAAAGGAACTTATTTTTTAGAAGACAGAAAACATATTGAGTGTTCTCAATGTTTTGCTAAATCTCATTCTCTCTCAAGATGGGACTCTGCTGTGCCAGGGTTCACATTCTCCGACCAGTTCCTTCAGATCTCCACACTCCTCCCCTCAGACTATGTCTATGGTTTTGGTGAAACAGAGCACCCCAGCTACAAACATAATCTCAACTTTCACAAATACGGCCTGTTTGCGAAAGACCAGCCTCCAGGGGTGAGTGTCAGAACCACTTGTGATATTTTACAAGCCTTCCTGCATGATATGTCATCCGCACTTTACACATCATGTTACAGCTGACCCGAGTGTATAGTTTGGCCCTGGTTTAAGGCCACTCAAAGCAGTGCTCACAAGCAGTAATCATTGTGACGGTTCTTTGTTTTTTTATCTCATGTATCATATTTCAACCCAACATCAAAAGAATAAGAAAAAGTATATTAGATTAATGAATATAGATTATTTTCATAATATTTATGAAGTAATGGAATCCACCTTGCTCAGACAGAATTGTTTTAATGTGTAGGTCAAACATGCACTGAATGGTAGTAGTAAAGACAATTATAATGTTACTATTTCAAAAAAATGCTGTTCTTTTGAACTTTTTTATTCATTTCAAAAACCTAAGAAAATGTATAATTTTCCACAAAAATCAAGCAGCACAACTGTTTTCAACATTGATAATAATAAGAAATGTTTTGTGAGCATCAAACCAGCATATTAGAATTAAACCTTTGACCCCAAAATTTTGAATGGTAGTGTATATTTTGCAATTAGCAATCAGCATATTAGAATGATTTCTGAAGGATCATGTGACACTGAAGACTGGAGTAATGATATTGAAAATTCATCTTTGCCATTTTAGGAATTATATTTAAATTATTTTAAAATACAGTACATTTATTTAAGCTCTTAAACTCCAACGACCCTGATGACGTCATCAAGTATACACTATAAATTGTAAATGTCTGTGGAGGAGCTCTGACCTCATATATGGGACCATTTGAAAGCTTAGAATGTCTACTTTCTGGAGATATGCATCACTTTGGCATTTGTTTTACACAAAGTAACTTATTTACACTAAATTACTCTGGGACCATTTCTGCGGATTTGGCCTACCCGAATTGAAAAGCTTCCCATACCCACATACAGTGGTCTAAATACACAATTTTGGTGTCATTTTACAGGAAACCCTTTGAAGTTACATAAAACACTGCTAAAAGTGATAAACATTTAAGTATATGTTGTCTGAGCTGTAATAAACCCCCCAAAAAAAGGTGCATTTTTGATTTTTTGGATATAAATTCATTTTTGAAAGTGTATATCTCAGGCCTTGTGTGTTCTAGCACCCTGCAGACAGTTTTGGCTGTTTCCAACATATGTCAGATTTGGGTAGGCGGAAATTACATAAAAAAAGGTAATATTCCTCCCTTCAGATCCATTTAAATAAATCTTGCATACAACACGATACAGACAAAATAATTGTTTCTAGTATTTGCTGCCATCTAGTGGAAACAGTCAAAACTGTCTGCAGGGTGCTAGAGCACACAGGGCCTGAGTTATACACTTTCAAAAATTAATTTATAACCAAAAAATCAAAAAGTGCCCCTTTTTTTGGGGGGGGGGTTATTACAGCTCAGACAACATATACATAAATGTTTATCACTTTTATCAGTGTTTTATGTAACTTCAAAGGGTTTCCTGTAAAATGACACCAAAATTGTGTATTTAGACCACTGTATGTGGGTATGGGAAGCTTTTCAATTTGGGTAGGCCAAATCCAGGCGGAAATCCCCAAAAAATGGTCCCAGAGCTAAGGAGGTTAAATTGTAACAATATTTCACAATATTACTGTTTTGACTGCATTTTATATTATATGTAAAGAAAGAAATGGATTTGCCCTCTGATAATCTCTGCTCACAGAAGAGATCTTGAAGGAATTGCCTTTGAGGTTTTAAAAAGTGACAAACAAAAAGATTTACTCAGTTGCAGTGACGTTGACTGAGGCCTACTAACCACCCTCTGTGTCCAAAATCGCGTACTGTCTGAGTAGGTACTACATTTGAATTTGTATTTACTTCACGACTGTTAAAAAAGTATGCTTTATTTAGTATGAATATGTGTAGTCAGTGCTATACTATATCCGCCATGTTGTTATCTTCACATGACCTACCATTTCCATTCATAATTCCACTCCTGTGGCTTCATGGGATAGTAAAGTGTCCATCGAATGCTTCAGAATCTCAACAGAAGTAGTAGGTCAACTGTTTTTTGAATACTATGTATTCGGAAATACTCTTTTGGCGTACTGTTTTTCACATACTATGTAGTAGGGAAGTATTCGATTTCAGACACAGCGATCATTTCTTGTGCTTCATCACAGTTTAGTTCTGTTTCCTTTGTTACTTATTAGGTCCTCGTTTGTTTCTAGTTACGTATTAGTTTCACCTGTGTCTAGTTTGGTTTCCTTTGTTCTTACTTTCTATATATGTTTTCAGTTGTGTTTGTCAGTTCTCGTCTTTGGTTATAATGTGTATGCTTTGTTATTCTCCTACGAATCTCCTGAGTATTCTCCTTGTTCATTAAAGGCTATTTATATTACCTGAGTAGTGCGTGTTGGAAAGCCACAGTACAGAACGTGACCGTTATTGGTTGTCATTCGTCCATACTGGACACCCTAACAGCCTTATTCTCTGACTCATTTCATGACACAATGCCTAGAGAAAGAGAAGCAAAAGAGAGAGCTACATGAAGGAAGAGAGAGATGTAATTAGGTTAATGAAAACAGAGAGATGGGATTTGCAAGGTTCATTCCTTTAAGCCAAATAAAAATCTCCCATTAACACTTAATTGTCTGTTTAACACAGAGAACAACTGAAATCGCATCACAAACTCAAATCTCTTTCTCCTCATTTGTAGTATAAGCTGAACAGTTATGGTGTCCATCCCTTCTACATGGGTCTGGAGAAATCAAAAGATGCACATGGTGTCCTCCTGCTCAACAGCAATGCCATGGGTGAGTACAACCACATATACTAAACATTTGTGTCCACTGGGACCCACCGGCCACAACCTGCTTTTTTTTTTTTTTTTTTTGTAGGCTAAGTCTAAGATAAACCTGCCTAAAATGGTTTGCTAGTGTAATCTGGTCTAATCGTTCCCGTTTAAAAGCACCAAACAAGTCTAGTCTGATCAGAAAACCAATTTAGGCTAGTTTAAGGCCCAGTACACACGGAGACGCGTTTAGCTGTATACGTAAAAATTGTGTATCATATTGGTGTTTTGTCCAGACGGATCTGGCATTTTGGGAGGTTGAAACCGCAATTTTTTGAAACCGGGTCCCAGAGTGGATAAATCTGAAAATGACACCCTTGCACTTTCATGTGTACAGCCAATCCGTATATTTTGTGAAATGATGATGTCATCACCTCACGTCTCGACCCTAGTAAGACACCGCATGCGCATGCTCCAAGTCTTCTTCTCCATTTTTAGTGTATCTCTGTGCAGAATTACAGCGCCACATACTGGTCTGGCATGTATACTACATCGTTTTGAGTTAGTTTCAGTGGTTTCGTGTGTACGCAGATGTCTCGAGATGAAGGAAAAAAAAGATGTGTGGATGTGGCCGTTTTTTTTTTTTTTAATGTGCAGATTAAAAGTAAATATTAGATAGATGGATAGAGATATAAACTCTGTTCCTCCACCTAGTGTGAAGAATTTTAAGGCATCAAAGACACACCCAGCACAAAATCTCTTTCAAATGATCATCAGCAGCATTATGATGCTGTAATATACCTCACTGAGAAGACAATCCCATAATGCACTGGAATGAATGGAGAGAAACATCCCAAAGTTCCTAATTATGTTGTTCTTAATGTATTACCCACTGCAATTAAGTTGTAGAAAACATAATTTTATGTGCCCTTCAAATGTATCTTTATGTAAAGGGCACTACAGTATGTCCGGGAACAATGTTTTTTATTGTCTATTTATGAGTCTAAACTCAGGCCGTTGGTCACTAGCTGCATCTTTAGTATTGGAACAAATAAATTCCTCGCTCACCACTGGCTCCAACATTGACAGGAGTTTGTCAGCAGGTCTTAAGGTCGCGATTAGAGCAGGTGCTATTTATCAGAGGTTCATTGAGCTTCTGTGTGAGAAACGGATATGCTTATTGCAGGACTTTCTCTTGAGCTGCTTTCACATAATGGTGGTGCTGCAGCGTGGCTTTTAACTTAGTCGTGCTCTCAGATAGTGTTCTGCATTCAACTGCTGCTCTCACACACACACGCACAGGCAGTGGAGTAAATGAGCATCCTGAAAAACACAGCAGGAGAATAGCTTTGATGTGGTTCGTTTTACCCAGAGAAGTTCAAAGTATTGCACTTTAATTTGAATGCAGATGTGTTTAACACCTCACTGCATACATAATAACACAGAAATGGACAGTAAAGGAGGTGTAAAGACCTCTGAAAATGTTTTCTTGTCTGTGTTGACATATTTCCTTTGTAAAAGGAGGACAACGTGATTTTGCCAAGTAAGACATGTTCCTGGATCAGCATTTTGTTGATCCTGGTACAACATTCATGTCAGAAAATTGTGTCCTAACCCTATTCCTACCCATAAGTTATCCCTAAAATCAGAGGGAAATGATAGGTTAATAACACTGATGCAGAAGCACCTAACCCTGGTTGTAAGCCTAAACTAGAAATAAACTGTAAACTTGTCCCTCAGATCTGATTGGTTGAATGTTGTTCCAGGATCAAAAAAGATGTTGATCCAGGAACATGTTGTACTTGGTGAAATCAAGTTCACCATAAAAGGAAGTCTGGAATATACATATTGAAGGGCTCTTCCCTTTTTTAACTCTCTGAGGTCGGCAAAGGCGCCGGCGCCTTAACCTCGTTTTTTTTCTAGCCAATATATAGCCAATAGCACTTTTATTCCCAGTTCTCATTACATTTTGTAATTAAAATAGTAATATACTATGACAATTTGTGACGTATTCACAGTTCATTTGGTAATATTTGTTGTACTTATTGTTTATGTTAATTTAATTTTTTAAAAAATCATTATTTTTTTTTACAATTTTAACAACAATAGGAATTATTGTTGACGATGGGAATTACAAAAAATGTTAAAACTAAAACACATTACAGGCGAAAAGTGTTATAAACAGGCTTTCTTTTTTTTAAACCAAAATATAATTGCATATTTTTATATTTTAATTTTGGGGGGAAATATGACCTAGACATGTTTTTGTGAGATTCATACAAACCTGTATGAATTTCATTCTTCCGCTAAACACAAAAGAAGATATTTTGAAGAATATGGGTAACCAAACAGTTGATGGGCCCCATTGACTTCCATAGTATGGGGGGAAAAAAGGAAGTCAATGGGGCCCATCAACTGTTTGGTTACAGACATTCTTCAAAATATCTTCTTTTGTGTTCAGCAGAAGGTGAGTAAATGATGACAAAATTTTCATTTTTGGGTGAACTATCCCTTTAAAATCACAAAACATTATCATATACTGTGTTCACTGTGCTCTGTGATTGACTGTGATTGGTCTGACATACAAATTGTTAGAAGGAATCCACTAACTATTGCCGCTAAGAGACTGTAAGTATAGGTGGGTAAAAAATGATCTTAGACGACACATTGAGTCACAAGGATGATGTAATCTCTCTCTCTCTCTCTCTCTCTCTCTCTCTCTCTCTCTCTCTCTCTTTTTTTCTTAGATGTGACCTTCCAGCCTAATCCGGCTCTGACCTACCGCACCATTGGAGGTATCTTGGACTTCTACATGGTGATGGGACCTACTCCAGAAGTTGTGGTTCAGCAGTACACTGAGGTGTGTGTGTGTGTGTGTGTGTTATTCCTGGCTTGATGAGGTTTAGCAGCTGGAGTCTCTCTGCCTCATTGCCCACAGTGTACTCAATCTAAACACACACACACAATAACATCCAAAAACTCACATGCATAAATGAAATACATAAATATTTATCTAAAAGAAGCTTGCTTGTCACATACACAGAAGGGGCCATTAGATTCTCTTAAGCCACTTTTATGTTTTAAAAATATATTTGCATAAAATGTAAAACATTTTTCTCTCGTTTTGTGAATTTTGCCTGACAGATGATCGGCCGGCCGGTGCTTCCAGCCTATTGGTCACTTGGATTCCAGCTTTGTCGCTACGGCTACGCCAATGATACGGAGATTGCAGATCTTTACAACGACATGAAAGACGCTAAAATTCCTTATGTAAGCAATCTCATCTTTTAGTGTGTGCATGTATGTCTTTCAGTTTCCCCTTGAACGCAACAATAAGCACAGTTATGTAACTCCCACCAACCTTCAGAACTTTCATTAGAACTGCAGGAATATTACGTTTCTCAATGTAAATACCTCAACCGGTTATTTCGCTGTAATGTGCAACTTGAATGACAACGCACAATATTCTGTGACCGTATTAAGACTTAAAGTGGTACCAGGAGTGAGTTAGTGAAGCATCACTAGTAGGATTTAAATGAACTCCTAACACTACGGGCCCTTTCGTACACCCGGCGCAATGCGACGCCAGGCACGATGCAAGTGTTTTTTGCTAGTTTCAGCCCAATGCAGTTATCATTTTCACGTCCAGTGCCACGTTGTTTAAATAGCAAATGCACTCGCGCCCATCTGTTCACCCATGGGCGTTCTGGTCTGAAAACGAGGTGTGTTCAGGCGCATTGTTGCCTTGCTATTTTGAGGCAACTGAAAACGACTGCGCCATTGACCAACAAAAACCTGGTCTAAAGTCAATAGAGCAGTATTTTTTGTGTTATTTAAAGGGCGTGTTAGTATTAAGTGCCTATAGGCGGGTGCACAACGCGTGTACACTCTGCTTATTACACACACAGGGATGCGCAGCAGCAGACAAACATTTTTAAATATTAAAAATAAAAGGATTCCTCTCTGGAGAAGCGTTCAGTCTTTCCGCTCGCAAATTCCGCCTTGTAAATAGCGAATTCGCCATGGCGCAACTGGCTTTTAAAGGGAATGGGAGATGAGACTCTGATTGGTTTATTGCGTGTTACCCCCAAAACACACCCATGACTCATTAAGAGACTAGGTACAACCCTTTTGGACCATACGCCTGGCGCACAGACCGTTTTTTTCCATCGTTAAACTAGCAAAAGTGGATTCGGACACCTGCGCCATACGCTTCAGACCATGCGCTCAGATCGTTAAAATAGGGTCCTACGTATTAAAGTTCATCATGTAGCTTTTCCTGCACCATTTGTGTTACTGATAATGAATAATACTTCAAATGTTCGGCTTGTTTAGAAATATGCTGTTTTATCGTCTGCCAGGCAGATCTGCATTTGCAGTAAAGTTTCAAGCCACGTTTAAACCAAACATTGCTAATTTTGCACTAAATTGTTCAATAATTAACTTGGAACTTCGCATTCAAGTTTAATGATCATAATATTTGACCTTTGATCCCTTAAAGGATGTGCAATATGCAGACATTGACTATATGGAGAGGCAGATGGACTTTACGCTGGACCAAAAGAACTTCAAGGGACTGCCTGCTCTGGTGGACAACATGAGGGCTGAGGGGATGCGTTTCATCTTCATTTTGGTACGAACAGTTCTCAACTGCTGGAAAAACAAAGTTGTTATCATAAAGTGGGAATGGATGTTTAACTGTAATGAGTTCATAAATATGGATTGATGTAGTCTTGACATCAGTCTGGTCTTCTTATTCTGGCCAGGCACATAGAATGATATGTATTCTGTACCTTGTCAGAACTACATGTTTTATTTGTTTGTGTGCTTCAGGACCCGGCTATAGCAGCCAATGAGACGGAAGACTACCCTGCGTTCCGACTTGGGATGGAAAAAGACGTTTTCATCAAATGGCCTCCTGAGCTCAGCAGTGACATTGTGTGGGGAAAGGTATGACAAACGCAAAGAGGAAGGGGAACATTTATTGATTCTGAGTCAATACCTCATAGTTTTGTTGACAATATATTTTTCTCTACTCTATGGCACAAGTTTTGGGTCCTTCATGTTCTGCAGTACCTTTTAAAGGTGCTATAGGTGATTCTCTAAAAAACATTTTTTGTTATGCTGGTTGAAAGTCTCGTCATATCCTGATAGCAATCACTATGTTAAGCGGTCTAAATGTATTTATATATATATATATATATATATATATATATACAGTATATATATATATATATATTGTCTGTGGAAGGTGTAGGACCATAAAATGTTCGTTCAATCATTGCATTTGGTCCGAATGAAATGATAGCATGTGTTCCCTGTCAGTCAACGTGTGTTTGCATACCACTGCGCAGCCTGTTCAGGCAGACATCATACGTCATCAGCGCTCACGTACGCTGTGCAGACAGAGTGAGAATGGCAGGCGAACAGTTGTTTATTTTCGTTATTGTAGTACTGTTATTCACTGTACTGTAAAGTTTTCTCACTGGTGAATGACACATAATGTAATCCAATAACGTTGTCTCTGGTCATCTCGCTTCTGGTCTGTGTGTGTTCATGTGTTTGGGAGGATTTGGACGGCGATTTGCAGGGAGGCTGGGATCATATGCTTTCAATGCTATCAGGCTCAAGTTAGCATTTCCCAGATCACCTATTGCACCTTTAAAGTGTCATGAAACCCCCCTGTTTTAGCCTGGTCGTTCACACCTCAGAGTTGTAAAAAGTCTCTAAAAATGGGCGTGTAAAGCTGTGGTTAAGTGGGAGTGTAAGGGGGGGGGAAAGGGAGACAACAAGCAATAAAACACAGACCGACAACATGCTCATTATACAGACACATACAATATGACCACGTAGCACTACAGTCACTAAACAAATGACACGTCAGTTTAACACAGAAAAAATAAAGATATAGTTACTTTTTCGCCCATTCTTCTTTGAATTTTCGGATATGATTAAATATGTGCACATACACGGTGAGCACTACTAAAGTATATGAAATATGTCCATAAAAAAACTTTTTTATCGCTCGCTCCGGTCTGTATCTGATCAATATGATCCACGTCGTTGTAAAACTCATTGCGGCGTTCCACGCAGAAATCGCTCTCATGCGCGCGCCACGTGTTATTTGAATTCTCCGCTGTAATGCGATCTCATGTGTAATACAGCGCAGTGATTGGGTTAAACGAGCTCATACTCATGAATAAATGCAGAGGACCGGCTGACGTAGAATCGTGCCTGCAGCCAGTCACACACTCCAAAGGCATACTTCTACCTCACATTCCGTGATGTTGCTTCGACTTTGCTTTTCAACCCGTGACGTCACACCATTATAGGAACGCCCACCTGGAGAGCAAAACAAGGCTTTCCTCCATTGCCCGCCAGTCATTTTTACCAGGTTTGTAGTAAGTTTTAATGTAGTAAGACAGTGATATTAAAAGACCAACTTCAATATTCACCTTATTGTTGTTGCATACTTTGTACAGGCAAGCAAATGAACGCAGAATACTAATGCAACACGAGGTTTCTCGTTAAGTGTTTTTTCCCATCGAAAACCATTATAAAGAAAACGTGTTGTGTTCATATTCTTGGCTCATCTACTCGCCTGTATATAGTATGCATCATCAAAAAGGTGTAAACTGAATTTGATCTTTTAATATCACTGTTTTAGTACATTAAGGCACTTTAAGGGTGGGTTGCACTAATGATTCTTTAGCCTGGCATCGGTTCAACCCGATCAGCCCTTTAATTCTAACGGTCTTACGGTCTACATAGTTCTGTGTTTAAAATTAAGTGGTGCAACACAACTCGATTTAAAATAAAATCCAGATCAACAAATCATTGATTAGCGTTAAACTTTGCTTAATTTAATCCTTATTGGTGCAACTCACCCTATAAGTGTTTTTCACGTGCTGTATATGGATCACAAGTGCCCAAAACTTGCATCTTGTTCACATATTTTAGTTTTTAAGATGGAAAATTGACAGGCTGTGCTGCAGTTCCATGGCTGTTTTGCCCTCCAGGGCTCCGCAACAGTCACGTGACTGAAAACTATGAATAGGAAATAACCACTGGAATAACAGCTCAAACTAACAAACCCATACTTCAGTGAGATGTTTCAATCGATGTCATCTCCGAAATGGTGATTACTGAAGCGGAATTGATTATGGAAGAATTCAGAATTCAGAGTTACTAAACAGGAAAATACAAATGGAGTTAAAAGGATTTCACAAAAGACTAACAGGATGAAAATCGGATGATAATGAAGACACTTCAGAAAAAAAAGTATAAATTAATCACAAAATAAAACCATATTCCCAAGAAATATTGATTTGTTTGGAACATTTTGAATAGAGATTTACTAAACAGAGCGTGATTACAAAAATAGCGGCAATGGGCGTGGAAAGTTCTGCCTGTGATCTACTGACGACGCGCAAATGAAAGAACACAGACGCAGCCGGATCATTTCTATAATGACCAACGCAATCTACCAAGATTAGCATCTGGTTTAAGACATGCTTTTCCGGTCAATAATGGCGCAAATACCAGTCAATTGACTAGCGCAAACCTTAGTATATCACCTTGCGTGATTCATTTAAATACTCTCCTCCCAAAAATTTTGCGTCTGAAAGGGTCAGCTGCAAAAATGGTGCAAGCTGTTAGTAAATCTGGCCCATTGCATAATTCTATAGTATGATGGGGACATGTACTTCAAGCTTGAATTATCCTTTTATTTTAGACTAACCTGAAACAGATTTTAGCTGTTGTTTTTGTCTGTCATAGGTGTGGCCTGACTATCCCAATGTCATTGTGGATAATAATTTGGACTGGGATACTCAAGTAGAGGTATCTGCTCCCCCCTCTCTCTCTCTCTCTCTCTCTCTCTCTCTCTCTCTCTCTATCAGCCAATCGGCATGTGGAAGACACATTATCTGCCATTGAGCACATTGTACTATGCTACTAGTACTATATTATATCACCCACTACTGTATCAACCAATCAGCATGCAGTAAACAAACTCATTTCAGCCACTCAGAACTGCTATAAAAGTGAATCAGCACATTATTATTTAATCAAATTAGCGTGTTTTAGTTTAGTTCAGCACATACTAGCAATGGTTAAAGCACTTTGTCGAAGTGTAGTAGTTAAAGCACAGTTATAAAAATGTATTTTTCATTTCATCAACTTTCAGCTATTCAGAGCTTTCGTGGCCTTTCCTGATTTCTTCAAGATCAGCACAGCACAGTGGTGGCAGGATCAGATTAAAGACTTTTACAACAACACCGTAAAGTTTGACGGACTTTGGATTGTGAGTGCTTTGTCTTTTTCATTTTTAATGTTGGAATACAAAGTAAAGCAATTTCAATAATTACAACTGTGCAAGGTGTTATTTGAGCGCATCTGTGTTCACCGTCCATGCATCCGAGTTCTATTACACACAAACGTGTTTCTGGATCAACATTTGTTCCTTTTGAAACAACAAAACCCTAACCATAATCATTAAATACCTCTAAACTCAAATGTGAAATATTATATTTATAAGAATGTTGTTCAGAAAAACGTCCTATTTGAGAAAGTCATGGTGAGCATGCAGTGAGTGAAGGTACGCATATATGCATATAATCACTGTTTTCTCCTTTGCCTTCATTGTCATTGTGATTTCCTTTCTGAAGGACATGAATGAGCCAGCCAGTTTTGTGCATGGCACCGTTGGAGGAAAATGTCTAGGGAATGACGCTTTGGAAAATCCTCCATATATGCCCCGTAAGTTCCAATGAGTGCGTCCTGACATGTATAGCTAGAGAGATTTTACAACACAGATGGTTAGCATTTACACCTGTATTTAGCACTGTGCATCTGAAATTAATCTGCTTATGTTAATACTTATTCCCAGCACTGGAGTCCATGCATATGGGTCTGAACCACAAGACTTTATGCATGAACAGCCAGCAGATCCTTGCTGATGGCACGCGTGTCAGACATTATGATGTCCACAACTTGTACGGCTGGTCTCACACAGAACCCACTTATAAGTGAGTTTTCTGTTCAACCATGTTCACTAATGCATTTATTTCTTGGTTGTTCTGGAATGAGTTCATTTCTGAGTGTGTATGTATGTCACAGGGCTTTGCTTAGTACCACTGGCAAGAGAGGTGTCGTAATTACCCGTTCAACGTACCCATCTAGTGGACGGTGGGCAGGACATTGGCTGGGAGACAACTACTCTGCCTGGGACCAGCTTCTGAAGTCCATCATAGGTATCCATAGATTAAACCATCATTAAACCTCCAATGTTTTTGGTTGGACGAAAGTGCTGCACAATGTCTACTGTACAGTACAGTGTGTAAACTGAAAACTAAACTCCCTCTCTCTCTCTGTCTTTCAGGCATGATGGAGTTCAGCATATTTGGCATCTCTTACGTAAGTGCCTCTCTCGTCCTACCACAGCACTTGCTATTGATTTTTCATTTGTGCTTCATTTCCTATCAAACAATGTTTTAGTTCATTTAGGTGCATTACACTAGCATGCAGCCATTACACTGACTCTAGAGTTTATTTATTAATGTTTTGGATTTGGCCCTGTTTTTACAGAGATCTATAATTGTGTTTCTCTTTCCCTTCTTGTTCTCCCTTTCTGCTTGTGTTCCAGACCGGTGCTGATATCTGTGGCTTCTTTAACCCTGCCGAATATGATATGTGCCTGCGTTGGATGCAGCTTGGAGCTTTCTACCCATTCTCCAGAAACCACAACACCATAAACATGCCAGTAAGAACACACACAGCACCTTTTTATGGACCGATTTAGGGTTTTCTTAGCAGTGTTAACCAAAGCAAATATCTTATTCTAAGCTTATAAAATGAGGTTAGTATGAGTTTACCTCTTTTTCCTTTGAAAAACTCTCATGTTTTACATCACGTTATAATAATGTTTCAATCTGGAAATGGGAATTTTCCAACAAAAATTTGTAGGGCTGCACGATTTGAGGAAAAATATAATGTTATGTTTTTATGATAAAAAGTGCAGTTTAAAAATGCATAAAAATTTTTTCCAAGGTTTGCTGTGCTTGTTTGTAACGCTACACAATTTGTCCAAAATAATTGTGATTATATATCAATATGACTATAAAATAATAATAGTAATAATAATAATAATAATTGTATTATTATTATTATCATTATTATTAAACAAAATAAGAAATACTACTATTGTAATATTTCACTGTAAATAAAGAGCATTTAAGAGAAATAATAATAATAATAATAATAATACTGATAATAATAATAACAACAATAATAATATGTATTATTTATTATTATTATTATTATTATTAAACAAAATAAGAAATACTACTATTGTAATATGTCACTGTAAATAAAGAGTATTTAAGATAAATAATAATAATAATAATAATAATAACAATAATATCATTTATTATTACTATGATTATTAATCAAAATAAGAAATACTACTATTGTAATATTTCACTGTAAATAAAGAGTATTTAAGAGAAATAATAATAATAATAATAGTAATAATAATAATAATAATAATAATATAATGTATTATTACTATTATTATTAAACAAAATAAGAAATACTACTATTGTAATATTTCACTGTAAATAAAGAGTATTTAAGAGAAATAATAATAATATAATGTATTATTACTTTTATTATTAAACAAAATAAGAAATACTACTATTGTAATATTTCACTGTAAATAAAGAGTATTTAAGATAAATAATAATAATAATATAATGTATTATTACTATTATTATTAAACAAAATAAGAAATACTACTATTGTAATATTTCACTGTAAATAAAGAGTATTTAAGTGAAAGTGATTAATCGTGCACATATAGAAATTTGGTCTGACAGAAAATTGACAGACATGTGGCAATGGACGTGTGGGGCCATTGTTCACCAGACAGTGTGAAACGGATTCTTAATTGGGACTTATATGGTGTCAAGCCTGATAATCACTGACACTGAGTGACAGGCATCAAAACAAAGGGTGAAAAAAGATAATGATATTGTACGGACAGCCATGACAACTTCCTACATGAACGCTTGTCTGTATGATGCCCTGAGGGAGTATAAAAATGATCTCTGAATCCCTGAGACAGACAGTAGTCCGTCACGATGCCCCAAAAATGCCCCACTTGAAAAGGCCCCCCTTGCACGAGCTGCTGACTAATATCTGGGATAGGTAGACAGGTGGTCCGTCAGGTATTCACTCTGGCACTTGTTTAAAATGTGACCTTTGCAAGTGCTGAGACCTGTCACAAAAATCCAATAAGCCCGGGGAGTGAGTGGGATCGATATGGCGTAGGGAAAATTCTTCAGTGAGTAGACGTGGCAGCTTTGTTGCTAACAGGTACGTTTGGGGGTATAATTAAATGCTCAAAGATATCCAGAACCCTTCTGGGCTTCAATCATTTAAAAATGGCTTTGCTAATGGGTGATTAAACAAAGGACGAACAAACAGAAATAGAGTTTGGAGTGAAAGTGTAGTCTAAAAATCCTAAAGGATTGTGCACGGAATGCCCTAAAGGATCCTGTAGCTCAGGTGGTAGAGCATGGGACACAAATGCTCTGTCAAAATAAATAAATGTAAATGCAATCCTAATGGGAATCAAATAAAATTCTACTAGTTAAATAGAAAATCCTTGTGGATCTTATTTTTATTCTTATTTGGTTTTCAGAATTCAGTTGAAATATATATAATATAAAAAGTTTTTTTTTTGTCTGTTTTTTTTTTACACCAGAAAAGTATATATTGTATTGGAATAATGTCTTGCTACTGAACGGTTAAAGGAAATCTGTAGGGAAGCTATGGGATTTGCAAAATCCGGAAGGATTTTCCTTACATTTCTTTTGCTATCGTACAACATCTTTTTATCCTGTTGGTAATTACAATAGACCTTTTGGGAATAGGATATTGGGAACTAAAAAATCAAGTTTTTGTTTTGTGTTATGTTGGACTCATATAGGAATTCAGATTAGAATCCTTCAGGATTTGTTCCAAATTATGGAGACATAGCATTTGCTATCTACTCACTATATTTTTGCTATCTCTGTTAAAGGGGTCTTAAATTGAGAATTCAAATCCTTAATCTTTTGAAATATAAGTGGTCTTTATACTATAAAAATATCCTTCCAGTTTCAGATCTCAAAACTTCCTCATTAGTCCAAAAACAGCTTTTCTGTCAGGACCACTATTGTCAAAGATGATTGACAGTTAGCATGTAGTTTGGATTGGCGGTATGGTTCTGTTCTGGGCAAGAACTCCCTGTGCATCCATGCAGCCTAGTATGGATAAGAGCAGGGAGAGCAGTGATAAACCCCCCTAGGGTAAACAGAACAGAACCAACGATGTATTGCAGATAGCATTAATGTCAATATTAAAATGTACAACATAATTCAGGAATTTAGTCTGATTTAGGGGGAATCAGAATGCCAAATCCTGACTGACGAGAGGAGGAGCTGGGGATGGAGGAGGGTAATTAGCTCCGGAGAAACGCGATAGCAGCTGATAGTACTGAAGGAGCTTATATATGTATGCTGCGATAGACATCGTATTCCTATAGGTAGACGTGATCAGCTGACAGTCAGCTGATGCGAGCTTGACTAACGTGACCTGCCAGAACTAACTCTATGCTTGATTTATTGAAACCAAGGGCCAGATTTACTAAACAGGACAAATTAGCGTGAGAGCTCAATTCCATAAAAGCACCGATGGGAGTGGAAAGTTCTGCGAGTGATCTACTGATGACTCACAAATTAATGAACACAGACGCAGCCGGATCATTTCCATAATGACCAGCGCAATCTACCCGTTAGCGTCTGGTTTAAGACGCGCTTTTTTTAGGTGGTAAATAATGGCGCAAACACCAGTAAACTGACGAGCGCAAACCTTTGTAAGTCACCTTGCATAATTCATTTAAATACTCTAAATACTCTACTTAAATACCTAGTACAAAAGTCATAGGGTCTTGGACCACTCCAGTGAACACTACATTTTTAAAAACATTTTTAAAAATGAGTTTCGGGTCAAAATGACCCGAGGGAAGGATGTGGGTAGACGCAGCCGGATCATTTCCAAAATGATCAACGCAATCTACCAAGAGCAGCGCAAATTAGCGTTTTGTTTAAGATATGTTTTTTTGGGGCATTAAATAAATGGAGGAAATACCAGTAAATTGACTCTCCTCCCATAAAGTTTATGTCTGAAAGGGAAACTCCTACAAATGCATATGCAATAAGGTCAGCCCAAAAATAACCACGCCTTTACAGCGCAAATTTTTCACTGCGTGTCTTTAGTAAATCCTGACAGTAGTTTTTTAATGCCAAAAGAGGGTTTGCACCGGTGCAAGCTGTTAGTAAATCTGGCCCCAAGCTGCCAAAATGGCTCATTTCGGATTTTGTCTCAGTATGATGTCATAGTGCGACGAAAGACCAACACCTACTTCTACATCATTACCTCTTTAGCCCTCTTTAGTAAATACGAGAAAGACACAAACACAGGATTACTCCAGCAACAAAACCATATAGATAAAACCATATTTTGGAAAAACATTGTTTTCCTTGTGATCCTAACATTAAGAAAGCGTGAATGAACTTTATTTTTAAAGAAATTTCAGATCACGTCAGTACTACACTGTTCGTTTGCTAGCTTTATTTTACTGCTGATTCATTTTTAAACGCAGACGCAGGCTTTTCAGAGAGACTGAAAATAAAAGATGATGCATTGCCAACTATACTGAATCCATGTCATGACCCCTTTAATAAAAATTACAAAAAGGCGTAAGGAAAAAAAAAAAACATTTGTGCAATATTATGTGCATAGTCCTTTGGGATTTTGGCTGGAGTATGAAAAATAAAAACACAAAAGTAAAAATGCTAACAAAAACTCTTTTAAAATGGCATGATGTGTATTAAGTGTAGTGTTAGACACGCTCTGACAGTGACCAGGGAATTTAGAGGGCTTTATTAAAACAAAAGTGCACAGCAGTGCTTGCAAGACAGCATGTCTGCATATTTTTTTTTCTGCTTTTATCCTGCCGAGTCATTCACTTGCACCGGTTTGGATGCCCTCTGCTTGTCTCAATGACAGTTCCAATAAGAGACTGTCCTCAGCTTGCCTCTACCCCCTCGCCCGGATGTGTTTATCCCTGCACGTCCCCTTGGTGCTGTAATTACCCCTCCAAGATGTCATTAGCTTTAATGTGGCTACGGAGGCAAATGGAAGGTCATCCAGAGACAAATGGCAAAGGATGGAGGGCGTCAAGGTGGCCTGAATTATAAAGTGAAGGAGAGAAAGACATGTCGGATAGGTGAATAGGAGACAGAAACACTTAATAAAATCAAAAAGGGAGTGTAACTTTTAGTCTTTGTCAGAGCTCATCTGTATGGTAGCACTTATAGCAGACATAATCATTTAAAGTTTTTCTTTTGCAGGAAATTGACTAATATTAATGACCAAATTGTTGTCAGATAATAAAATTGGCTCATGGCTATGATGTAAACTAAAGCCTAGCTGTTTAAAAAAGGGACAAGCACTTCGGAATGTCCAGCTCCAACATCCTGTTTTAACAGGAAGTGTTTGCTCAAGTGAGTAAAATAGGCTAATCCTAAAAAGCGCAATTGGGAACAAACATAACAACCCCCACAAAAGGGAAAACAAAAGAGGTGCGAGTTCACAGATGAACAGACGCCGAAAGAAGTTTGAAAAGACCACCTTATTTATTCCTAATATCTGGCAAAGTCAGTTGCCTGTGCAAATGTTCCCTGTGATGCCAGAGAGAGAGAGAGAGAGAGAGAGAGCGAGAGAGCTTCTGCAGCGAGGGTCATAATTCTTAGGCTCCTGCCAAGGCTTCCAAGTTCGACTGTCTCTCCATCACGCTAAGTCACATGCTAATGGAGTCAGAGGGCAGTACATTTGGAATAATTTGGCTTTTTGTCTGCAAGCAGCAGTTAGCTCTAACAGGAGGAAGGTCTAGTTCATTCAAACACTTTAACAGAGATATTAGCTTTTCCTATTACATTAGGAGAAGGAGTTTTCGCTCTGTGAGGAAGAGAGGAGAAAATACTACAGCTTCTACAGGTCAAACGGGCAAGAACAATATAAGCCTACAGTATTCAGTGTGTTTACTAAGGCTATTATTATTATTATTATTATTATTATTATTATTATTATTATTATTATTATTTATTATTATTTTTTTTTTTTAATAGTTAAGGTTAGGTCTTTTGAACAAATTAAATTTAGCACAAGTTGTCCCACACAGTGTTATCTTAGTATTGTTGAGTTACTACTGTAAATTTGATCAATAATTTATATTTTTATTTTTTATATTTTATGTTAGTTATTATATATATATATATATATATATGCTGTATATGTATGTGTGTGTGCGTGTGTATTTACAAATTTGATATATAAATTATATATATTTTTTATAAAAATGTATGGTTTTAGTTTAATAACCGTTGTCCTACACATTTCACATTTGTGTTTTTTGCTCAAAAATATACATTTTGACATTTAGTCAAAATAAAAAAAAAACCTAATTTGTTTTTGTTTAACATAATTTTACTAATATATATATATATATATATATATTTACTAAATATATATTGAACCTTAAGAAAACAACTTTTAATGGACTTGACAAGTTCATGTTCATATGCAAAAATCATTTTCTCAAAGTATTTTTGTGTTGTTTAAAACAACAAAAACAAGATAAATGTATCTAAGAAGTAAAACTGCATAAGATATTAAGGCTTGTTTTCAGATAGTTTATCTTTAATATTAAATTATTTTGTCTTGAGGCAGTGGTATATTTTTTCACTTCTTTTAAACATGAGCAGGTTGAAGACAAATCTGTGAATATAACAAGACTAAAAACACTTATATTAGCTTACATATTATATTATATTATAATTAGCTTACATACGTATGGAAGCTTGTTTCCGCCACAGAATAAAGCATTTTAAAAGATAATTGTGACTTTTTATCTCACAATTGTGAGTTTACATTTCACAATTGCGAGTTATAAAGTCAGAATTGCGTGATATAAAGTAAGAATTGTGAGATATAAAGTCAGAATTGCAAGTTATAAAGTCTGACTTTATATCATGCAATTCTGACTTTATAACTCGCAATTGTGACTTTATATCACGCAATTCTGACTTTATAAATCACTATTGCGACTTTATATCACACAATTATGACTTTATAACTCGCAATTACGACTTTATATATCGCAATTCTGACTTTATAACTCGCAATTATGACTTTATATCACACAATTCTGACTTTATAACTCGCAATTACGACTTTATATCACACAATTCTGACTTTATAAATCGCTATTGCGACTTCATATCACACAATTCTGACTTTATAACTCGCAATTCTGACTTTATATCACGCAATTTTGACTTTATAAATCGTTATTGCGACTTTATATCACACAATTCTGACTTTATAACTCACAATTACGACTTTATATATCGCAATTCTGACTTTATAAATCGCTATTGCGACTTTATATCACACAATTCTGACTTTATATCACGCAATTCTCGAAAAAAAAAAGTCGCAATTACCTTTTTTTATTTTTTTATTCTGTGGAGGAAACAAGCTTCCATACATGTGCGTAAGCAATGCTTCTATAGCTTGTTTCTGCTTCTTCTTTGCTTGTTTTTGGATCTGGAGATTCTGTATTATTTCAAAAGATGCGTAATAGCACCCCCTAATGATGCGTAATAGCACTGCCCCCCTTAAAGCCGCTGCCTGATTGCCTAATTCTAACCCCACAGCTCATACTAAACCTACCTATTCTGGGGACTACCACACCGGTCATATTTCGTCATTAGCAGGGAAAGAGTTAAGTGTTAGCATGCACGCATTAGCGGTCAGACCTGTGAACGTGTGGTACTTGAGAAATAATTATCAGAAATGGTTCACCTTTATATCTGTGAGCACATTAACTCACACCCACCGCTCTTAACACCACTCTTTGTGAGCACTAGACCTGCGTACAGGCCGCAGAGGGTGCAAACTGATTCTCTGTCTGGCAGACAATTAACTTTCTGCCTGTATATGGAGTCAGATGCTCACACACGGGCACAGATGCTCAGTGTGCTGTACGGTTACGTCTGGATTCAGCAGGACACAGCTGTACAGATTTGGATCATGCGAATATAGTTCTGGGCTAAAGTATTTATTCCCATGGTGTCATAAAGGATAATGCAGGAAATGTGTTGTTGTTCCAGTTTGATCTGTTTGCCACTGGATCATAAATGAATGAATTATTGAGAGAATACCAATCTTTACTGAAACTGTGATGTTATATATGTTGTTATATATTCCAGAGGTCTTTAAACGTTTTAAAGGGTTAGTTCACCCAAAAATGAAAGAATTCTGTCATTAATTACTCACCCTCATGTCGTTCCAAACCCGTAAGACCGTCGTTCATCTTCAGAACACAAATTAAGATATTTTAAGACAAAATTAAGACAAATTAAGACCCATAGGCAGCAACGTCATTGCAACTTTCAAGGTCCAGAAAGATAAAGACATCATTAAAATAGTCCATGTGACTCAACCTTAATGTTATGAAGCGTCGAGAATACTTTTTGTGCGCAAAAAACCCCAAAATAACAACTTTGTTAAAAATTAGTTTTTTTGCGCACAAAAAGTATTCTCGTCACTTCATAAAATTAAGGTTGAACCATTGTAGTCACATGGACTATTTTCTAGGATTTCATCAAAAATATCTTAATTTGTGCTCCGAAGATGAACAAAGGTCTTACGGGTCTGGAACCACATGAGTAATTAATGACATAAGTTTCATTTTTGGGTGAACTAACCCTTTAATGCCAAGAACCTCTAAATAAGATGATTCCTAAAATGTAATGGTAGCTATAACATTTTTAATGCAATTAAAACAATTACTGAACAAGCTTAAGGTAAAACTGATGAGGAAAACATTTATAAAAAATGTCACCAATAAATAACCAATTAATAACCAAACTATTTTAGCATGAACACTCAAAAAAATGGGGTTTTGCAGCGATGCCATAGAAGAACCATTTTCGGTTCCCTAAAGAACCTTTCAGTGAACTTTTTCTTAGTTTAAAGAACATTTTAATAATCAACAGAACCCTTTTCCACTATAAATAACCTTTTGTGAAATGGAAAGGTTCCATAGATGCCAGCAAAGAACCTTTATTGAAGAATAGAATACTAGAATGCAATTGTAACCACCCAGAACACCCGGGCAATCACTTGGTAACGCTCTAGCAAGCTGTCAAACACTGTGGTTACGAGGTTTGCACGAAAATCCATTCACGTTTTCTTCAGAAGTAGTGTTGGATATTTATAATCTGATGAGTTTTTGTAATCTTTCACAGAGGCAGGATCCCGTGGCCTGGGGACCGCAGTTTGCTACTATATCTCGTGATGTGCTGAATATTCGCTATACTCTCCTGCCATATTTGTACACACTGATGTATGAAGCTCACGCTCACGGAAACACTGTGGTCAGACCCATGCTGCACGAGTGAGTGTCTACCAGTACTCATGTTTCTGAATAGTTCACCCAAAAATGTCATCATTTGCTCACCTTCATACTATTTCAAAGCCACTATGTTTACCAGAATGTTCATGCTATTCTTTTCCCATGCAATAAAAGTAAATGTAACAATGTCTGCGAGGAAATTATGACAGAACTTCCATTTTTGTGTGAACTATCCCTTTAAGACCTTCATTCATGTTCTGCTCCTCAATTTCAAAGATAAATATATCTTCATTACACCATCTTTTCTTTCTGACACTATTTTCAGTCCATCCTCTCTATCAATTACATCTCCATCATAGGAATGACTAATCAGAACTCGGGCCAAATTCTCTGTATCTTTTTTTTAGCCTGATTTGATATCGTTGCTCTTCACCTTCCTGTTGTCCTGTGTAACCTTCCTCTTCCACTCTGTTTTTAGCAGCCTGATCTATTGGACTGAATGTTCTTATGTTCTATTTTTTCTGCATATCATGTTTTTATTTTAATCTCCCTTTCATTTTTTCTGCTTTTCTATCATGATCTGCATGCACCATGTTGAATAAGTAAAGTTCTCAGTGCTGTGTTCTGTAATGTAGGTTTGTCAATGATGAAAACACATGGGACATCGACAGGCAGTTCCTCTGGGGTCCCGCCCTTCTAATCACACCTGCTTTGGACCCGGTATGCTCACAAAAACACCTTGGCTACTGTATATTCGTGCTATGAGCCTAATATATATATATATATACAGTGGTGGCCAAAATTTTTAGAACATCTGACAGATCTGAAAATATTGACCTTTTTTTGCCTCCAAAACATGATTTAATTTCATAATGTTCATGAAACATGCAGATGGTTGCTCTGACCATCAAATATCAGATGAAGTGAGTCGTACTGTTTTTATTCACTTTTAACTTTGGTATATATTTGGTATGTCCACCTTTTGCAGCAATTACAGCAACACATCTCTCTGGCATATGTCAATATATTTCCTCTGAGAACTTCAACACTAATGTTATCCCATGCCTTCTGCAACTGAAGCCAAAGGCTTTCCTTTGAATGTACAATAGATCTGTCCAGTTTATTTTCCAACTCGCCCCAAATGTGTTCGATGGGGTTGAGGTCAAGACTTTGAGGGGGCCAGTCCATCATTTTCAATGTTCCAGCAGATTCCTTCTGTCGCAGGTAGTTCCGGCAATAGTTAGAAGAATGTTTCAGGTCATTGTCCTCTTGGAAAATAAATCCAGGCCCAATAAGACGACTCCCAGATGCCAAGTGTTCTAATAATTTTGGCCACCACTGTATATATATTAGCGATGCACCAATATGAAAATTTTAGCCGATACCGATAACTCATAATTTTTTATATTTTAAAGCCGATAATAACCAATATATTGGCCAATAAGTCTAAATCCAAATTATATATAATTTTTGAGAGCCTGTGTACAAAAACAAAAGTCTTACAATTAAAAGCCATGTCCCAAGCACACAATTATAATGTTCTATATATTGTGCATCTCTAATATATATATATTTAATTCAATTTATATGTATAATACAATGTATAAGTCACATTACATATAAGTTTAATATATATATATATATATATATATATATATATATATATTTTATAAATTAGGAATTATATGCCTTTTAATAATATAAGTCATACACTGTCACATAGCACTATATTCAGTCAGTAAAGAGAGACTGACAGTTCTTCTTAGTGCTGTTATTTATTATTTTGTTCTCATTGTTCTCATTTTGTTTTGTGAAGAATGTGACTGTGGTCAAGGGCTACGTGCCAAATGCCCGCTGGTACGATTACCACACGGTAAGCATTCTATCAGTATGCAAGTAAGCATTTTATTAGCATGCATGCAAATCTTTATTAGCAAGATTTTATTAGCATGTCAATTAAACAACCAGTCATAATGCAGCTAGCTTTCAAACAATTTCAACCTGTGGTACTTTGTCCTCTATATATTGGGGTCTCTTATCTGCTTTTATACGATTTATCATCCAGGGTAAAGTTGTTGGAGTGCGAGGACAGTTTGTGGATATGGATACACCATTAGAGAAAATTAACCTGCATGTGAGAGGAGGCTACATCCTGCCCTGGCAGAATCCAGAAAACAACACACACTACAGGTGTGTTGAATCTTTCTTAAAACTTGTTTGATGAGTAATTGGGTCATTTTTCTGTAGCTGCATAGTATTTTTTCCACTTTGAAAAGGTCTCCTACAACAAAAACAGTCAATTTTCAGTTACACTTTGGGCCCTATTTTAACGATCTAAGTGCATGGTCTAAAGCCATGGTGTGTCAGAATCCACTTTTGCTAGGTTAACGATGTGAAAAATGATCGGCGCGCCCAGCGCATGGTCTGAAAGGGTTGTCCCTATTCTCTTAATGAGTCATGGGTGTGTTTTGGGCGTAACGTGCTATAAACCAATCAGAGTCTTATCTCCCATTCCCTTTAAAAACCAGTTGCGCTTGCACCATGGCGGATTCGCTATTTGCATGGCGGAATATAGACACCCTCAACCTGACGAGTCAATACATGTGTGTATTGCCATGATTGATTAAACAAGTAGCCAATTTCATTCGTCATTACTGCAAATAGGTAATTCTGATACATGCAATGACTATCCATAATGACATTTTTATCTTTATGTACACAATAATAATCTTTTACATTGTAATCCTTTTATTTTTAATATTTGGCATGTTTGTGTGCTGCTGCACATCCCTGTGTGTGTAATAAGCAGAGTGTACGTACGTTGTGCACCCGCCTATAGGCGCATATTACTAACGCGCCCTTTAAATAACAAAAAATACTGCGCCTTTGACTTTAAACCAGGTTTCAGTTGGTCAATGGCGCAGTCGTTTTCAGTTGCCTCAAAATAGCAACGCGCCAACAATGCGCCTGAACACACCTCGTTTTCAGACCAGCACGCCCATGGGCGCACAAATGGGCGCAAATGCATTCGCTATTTAAAAATTCGCAGCTGGACGTGAAAATGATAACTGCGTCGGGCTGAAACTTGCAAAAAACACTTGCGTCGTGCCTGGCGCCACATTGCGCTGGGTGTATGATAGGGCCCTTTATTTTAAGGTGTCCATGTTACAGTGTAATTATGCATTTAAAGGGTTAGTTCACCCAAAAATGAAAATTCTGTCATTATTTACTCACCCTCATGTCGTTCCAAACCCGTTAGACTTTCGTTCATCTTTGGAACACAAATTAAGATATTTTTGATGAAATCTGAGAGGTTTCTGAACCATCCATAGGCAGTAATGTCATTGCTACTTTCAAGGCCCAGAAAGGTAGTAAAGACATCATTAAAATAATCCATGTGACTACAGTGGTTCAACCTTAATGTTATAAAGTGATGTAAATACTTTATGTGTGCAAAACAAACAAAAATAACAACTTTATTCAACAATCTCTTCTCTTCAACGTCATTCTCCTACGCTATTCACATAGTAAAACCAGTACAGCGCTTCCAGGTTCTACATCAGAACACCCATCCAAAATGATTCTGTTGGTGATCGCTTTACTATGCGACATGGTTGACCCTCAGGTTTTGAATGGTCATACTAAAATTATTTGATAATTAACATCGAGTGGCCATGATTATTTGGTTATTATTTAAGTTAAAAGCTGTCATGGATGCTCCGTTCAATTTGGATCTATGTGAATTGATATAAACCGGAAAATGACATATTTTTTGTTTGTTATTTTAGTAGCGTGGTAAGATTTAATTTATTTTAATGAATTCGAAGACATTAACGAGAGAGAGAAAGACAGAGAGAGAGAGAGAGAGAGAGAGAGAGAGAGAGAGATTGTTAGTGTGAATTACCTGCGAGTGTCTGTATGTAATAATGAAGCTTGTTAATTTATTTTAAAAAATAGCAACGTTATCACCTCATTGATGAGAAATAGCCTATAACAGTAGCGAAGCTGTTTTATTAAAAAAATTCACGAGTCAGAGGTTGAAAAGCAATTTCTATGCTCCTAAATGTGTCTGTGTGTGTGCAGTTTCTTAACTATAAAGTTTCCACCTCAGTAAAAAAAAAAGCTTCCGCACACAGGCACATCTACGACATTAAAAACTATCGACATTAATACGACATTAAATCTTTGTGGCTAAATGTGTCGCCACCGCCTTGTGGTGGCTTGGAATTCCAAGGGAAATCGGATATACAAGTTTAGACGTAAGTCAGATGTCCAGATATCGGATATGTATCTGATTTAAACCCACATTTGGAAGTGGCTCAGATGCAAACAGATGCAAAATAAAAAAATTTAGCTTGTGCGGATTTTTGTGTTTACACGTGTGAAACAAATTTCCAATCAGTGTCAGATGCAAGTCAAAATTATTATTATATATATATTTTATTTTTTACCAGTGTAAACACAGCCACTGTCGTTTATCAATACGACCAAGATTCTGAACACTGAATAGGTATTAATTTGTAAATGTAGGTGTTCATATGTTTATGGTTGTGATGTCGTAATAATAGTAGTGTTCCCTCTTTTGTTTTGTGTTTTTTCTTGTAGTCGTCAGAATCCTCTGGGTCTGCTTGTTGCTCTCGATGATGCAGGTTCAGCACGTGGATCCCTATTCTGGGATGATGGAGAGGGAATCGGTGGGTTATGTTTGTGTGTATGTGTGAGGAACTGAATTGCTTTTATTTAACTTGATAATTCCAGTTCCATTAATGATTTCTTCAACCCAGACTCACTGAACAAATGTGCCCCTGGCAACATTTCTGCAAAATTATATTATGTTGCTTTCTGCACCATTTCACACTTTCAAAGTGAAAAATGTCCAGTGAATGGCTCTAAAAACACATTCAGTTCAGTGGTTTTTGTACGTATTGCAGTAGTTCAGAAATGAAACATCCAGTGCGCGGCACTACAAGGTTAATGCTCCATCATTTGAAAATAATGTACCATCTCCAGTAAACCCGACCTTAAATCTAATCGATAGTGTTAAAGCCACAATATGTAATTTTTCGCTGCTAGAGGTTGCTTACTCAAAACAAAGGCATTTGAGTGTGTTGAAAGTCATGTTATAATGCTACTCTGTGCATTCGCTCGCCGGCTACTATGAGACACGTGTTGCACACTGCAGTAAGCTAGATCGATATTAGCCATGGTAAAACATGGTACTCACGGTAAATCATGAAAATGAGATTTAAACAATAAGACTAACTGTGTTGAGCTATATAACAATGATTCGTTTTCTGTCGATGAACGTATCCAATTGTTTCCATGGTTTCTACAAAATAAAACAAAATCGAGGGTATGATGTCATTGATAAGTGACGCACGGACACGGTCCGTGTTCTGGTTAAAATTGATTATTTGGGATAATGTAAGTACACAAGTCAACAAAATACTGTCTATAACATTGGTCTAGTGGTTTTTGGATATTTTATTCCAAAAATCCTACATATTGTGCCTTTAACAAAAGCAAACGTGAGATAAAAACAATTTTTTTTCTCTGCATCACAAGTGCAATAAGGTAAGCTACCGAGCAAGTTTACTACATCAGAAAAGCCATATGGAGCTGGTTATGTGATGCAAATATCAAATCATGCACAAATCATTTTGAGGTCATCATAACAGTATTGTGCAAGGATCTGCTTGAAAATAAGTCTTTATTAAACAATAATCTGTCACTGTAATCATAATTTCTGCAAAAGGGAATAAAATTTGTTGGTGTTTTACTTCAACTAGTGTTTTTGGAGATCTTCAAAAAATGCTGGTACAGTAGACGCTAGTATTTCCGATTAACTTATGTTGGATTTATTACTTTTTCCTCATATTAAATACTATTACTGATAACCTATTTTAAATAAGGTCTCATCAGCATTGCAAGCAATAAAACTGTTCTCAATATGTATCTTTATATAATAGTTTGTGTAGTTTTTTTTTTTTTTTTTGTATTTTTCTAAAATCATAGTAATTTTATCAGTGTTTTTAAAATGGCCCTTTCTTCTCTTAATCTTCTTTTTTCCCCTTATTTCTCCTTACAGATACTGTTCCAAACGAGAATTTCCTCTTTACAACTTTCGAAGTGTCTTCGGTACGTTCATATGTTTTAAAGAAAGCTATGTGAGCAGTTTGGATTGTGGTCATGTTGCCATTAAATCCTATAGGGAATCCAAGATTGTCCTTCTCACTTGAAGCCAAACATCTGTGGCCACTCTCTCTTTAGAAACAAAATCCAGATCCAAAACTATTTCATGCTGTAGCAGCTCAAGGCCACTTGGCCCAGGTCAGAGCTCTCTGGACCTCCTGTGGGTTTGATGTCATATGCGGTGGGAAAAACACGGCCCTATGGAGTTGAGAGCTGTTTGTAAAACGAGGTCAAGCTCAGCTAGTTTGAGTTGTCTCGGCACAGATGTTACATTAATACTGCAACAACAAAATGTTCTGTTGTTTTTCATTCTGTTCCAGACAGATCTAAATGAGTGAATCTCAAGAAATGGGTCATATGTTCGAGTTTTTCCATTGTGATATTATTTTCATGATATTTAAGTACATTTCCCCCACAGAGGTCTTGGATGTTTTACTGTCAGCAATTATCATTTGCAATAGCATTTTTGCTCATACTGTAAATATGCATGTGTGTGTGTGTATCTTGTGTAACGGCTGTGCTGTGTGTTTATATTTATAGGGCGTTCTTATTAGCACGGTTCCCACAGATGGTCTGGCCGAGGTTGACAGGTTGACCCTGGGTGTTGTGAAGGTGTGGGGTGTAACAGCGCCCGTCTCTCTGGTTACCATGACTGTGTCTGGGAAGCCTGAGATTAACTTGGAATTCAGTATTGACAATGAGGTGAGATGCTTCATGCAAACATATACTTTAGCCATTGATACTGTCAGAACCACTGATACAATTATGATGATGAAATACATATATCACAGTTTAAAAATGTAAAATTTAATTTATATATGTAGTAATTTTTATATGGAATTTTTAAAATGAAAAAAATAAAAATAAAGTAAATAAAGTGATTGATTTTCAAGTTTTCATTTTGAAATATACATTGATAATTGGGTGAATCTCACGAAAATGTCATATTTCACCCCAAAATCAATACAAAGAAATAAGAAAATATATTTTATTTTAAGTTATTTGTCATTTTTGAAAGAGATTTTCGTTTCAATATTTTAAGAGATATTATTTTCATGACATTTGAGGATATTATAAATTATTATATTATTTAAATTGAAAATTATTTGTACATAATGGAAGTATTTGTTTGCTGTCTTTCACTGATCCTGATCATATTTCACCCCAAAATTTTTTAACATTTTTAGGCGAAATCAAAAATGTTATAAATAACTGTATTATTTAAATTAAAAATAATTTATATTGTTTATAATAATTTTATAATAATTATTCCAATTATTTATAATACATGCTTATGTATCATGGAAGTATGTGTTTTCCGCCTTTAAATTATGCTGAGAACGATATAAAAAAAATATTTTTTACAGTAATGAGAATCACTATAATAGCTAAGAATAATTTAAAACTTAAACATCTGAATGCATTCAGCTAATTGATTCCTCATTGTATTTTGTAAATGGCTCTCCTAGTCCTACATACCTTCACCATGCGCCTTGAGCTTGATGAAATACAGAGAGGAGTTTACATTCTCTTGGGCTGCTTAAAAAGAGATGTCTTTTAAAAGTTGTGTGCACATGGACCGCACTGTTTCTATTAATAAGAATGCAGGCATGAGCTCCAGAGACTGAGATTTATACCAGCCACGAGAAGAATCGAAGGGGTGGGGGGTGGATGACAAAGAAACTGTGCGCATGTGAATCTGAATAACTAGTGTTCCAGCCCACACCAAATCATTTATCTTTCTTAGTATTTCCCGACTGCATAATAAGTCTGAAAGAGGCGAGGCAGCTCCATCTGTCTCCATGCGTGCGTTTGCCCTCAGCGGCGTATGTCAGATCAGAGGTGGCGTTCCCCAACGATTCGCTCGAACATCATTTATTTTCCTTCATCATGCCATTATGAGGTCATTGACGGTAATCAGCATGAGTTTAAGCTCCTAAAGAAGATTTGTGCAGTAACTGTTGACCACGAGTGTGCAGTTTAGCTTAAAAGTTGCCTTTGTGCCATTTTTCTGTTCGAATAACTCTCTCTTCCTCTCCTTCAGGTTCAGGTGTTGATGTTTGACGTAACATCGCAATCTCACACCGTTGAAACGCCTTTCAGAATCACCTGGACAGCTTAGACATGGACACAAGTTTATGGAGACGGTCTTTAGCATGATTATTTCTGTTTATTTATGAATGTTCAGTAAACTAGTAATTTATTTAGCATTTCCGCTAAAAGCTTTGTGTGGTAAATATTTAAAATCTGAAATAATTTCTTTTAAAATAAATGTTTCGTTCCGGAAGATACATTGACGTCGTTTTGATTCGGATCTCATGTCGGAAACTATTAGCAGTTGTGCTTTTCTTTTTTTAAGCTGAACTTGGAAGGCTGAATGTCTATTGCTGGCATTCGGGGAAGTGGGAATATAATGATAACCCTTAATTATCAGCAATCACTGCTTTTTAACGAGAAAACCTCTCAGCGGTGGATACCTGCCGGGCCCGCTTCATGCACGACTACATTTTGATGTAATGATACAATATTCAATTATTCATTCTACAGTAAACATAATGATATCAATTAAGCAATGGAGACGGTAAATTGATTTCTGCTCTAATTGGCAATCATCGCGAGCTGGAAACATGGACGCCGCGGGGAAGGGGGGCGTTCAGGGTGTACCTTCGATATTTAGACACTAGCCAAAAACAACGATAATTGAGAACTTTTTTTTATCCAAGTGTGAAACAAGATGGAGCCGTTCTGACTGAGACTGTAATTATTTGGGTTTTCTATTACATGAAAGGTGTTTATCCAGTGTTCAATTTGCAAAGATCAGTGGTCCTGCATTCTGGGTTTTTTTTACAAGAAAAATACCAACATTCCTTCTGTAGTCATTCATGAGGAAATGTACAATTATTCATGGAGTTTATACAAACTTTCAGCTCTGAGTCAGTTCTGTGAATTTCACCATCAGAAGTTCATGCATGAAAGAATAAAACAGCTGTAACATGGAGAAAGATTTTAAAAACTGCAATAAAGTGATTTAAACCTCAGGAAGGTTGTAACCTATTTGACTGGCTGATTTTGTGGTAATATTTGCTTTAATCTCTGAACAAACTTTCTTTTGTTTATTTCCTGCATATAGGTAATCCAGACATCAGTCAAAATTTAGGTGCATTAAAACAATCAATCTGATTCAGATCAATCAAAAACAGAGAATTTTGTCTTGATTTAACCAACCCTACAAACAAAGACTGTTTGTTAAAGTACTCATGTAAAAAAAAGACAACATGAAAGATGAAACATACACTCAAGTGACTTCAAAGCATCAACATGTGATTCTGAGTGTTTGCTATATCTGCATGCTGGAATATATTAGAGAAAACATGGATTTGGGACAAAACCGCAACGAAAACATTGAAATAACAGAGCAGCTGAAACAGTATACTCACACTTTGTTTTCACTTGAAGTGTTAAAAACACTACATCTGAAATTTCATGATGAAGAATAATGTATGGTCGATCTCAATTTCATGCAATGTAGTCTAACTTAGTGTTGAATAGCACTATAGAATAGCATTTCAAGTTTTGCTGATGATACTTCCTATTCTTTTGTTTTCTGCCTGCGGTAACTATGGGCCCTATCATACACCCAGCGCGACGCAACTGTTTTCATTTGTGATCATTTTCACGTCCTGCACCACGTTGTTTAAATAGCAAATGCATTTGCGCCCATCTGTTCGCCCATGGGCGTGCTGGTCTGAAAACGAGGTGTGTTCAGGCGCATTGTTGGGCGTGTTGCTATTTTGAGGCAACTGAAAAAAACTGTGCCATTGACTTTAGACCAGGTTTCAGTTGGTCAGTGGCACAGTTTTTTTCAATTGCCTCAAAATAGCAACACGCAGTATTTTTTGTGTTATTTAAAGGGCGCGTTAGGAATATGCGCCTATAGGCGGGTGCACAACGCATATACACTTTGCTTATTTCACACACAGGGACGCGAAGCAACACACAAACATGCCAAATATTAAAAATAAAAGGATCACAGTGTAAAAGATTATTATTGTGTACATAAAGATAAAAATGCCTACATGTCATAATGGATAGTCATTGCATGTATCAGAATGACCTATTTGCAGTAATGACGAATGAAATTGGCTACTAATTTAACCAATCGTGGCAATACACACATGTATTTAAACCGACTCGTCAGGTTGAGGGTGTCTATATCCCGCCATTTATATAGCGAATCCGCCATGGTGCAAGCGCAACTGGCTTTTAAAGGGAATGGGAGATGAGACTCTGATTGGTTTATTGCACGTTACCCCCAAAACACACCCATGACTCATTAAGAGAATAGGTACAACCCTTTTAGACCATGTAAATTTACTTTGTTAATTGAAGTGAGCTGAAATTGAATAACGCATGAATATCTGATGAAAAACTTAAAAAAATAAAATTAAATTAAAATTAGAAATGTTGCCTTGGCAACTATCTGAAATAAAATAAGTACTGAAGAAGTGCTAAAATTACTCAAACTTAAATTAAGTATATACAGTATAAATAAAGTTAAATATAAATATTGAAAAAACTAACTAATAAATGACAAAATCAGATAACACAATTACTAAAACAAACTAAATTTAAAAAAAAAGCTGAAAATATAAGAAATAAATGCTAATTCAAAATATGAATAAAGACTAGTAGTAAATGAATAAAACTGAAATAACAGTGGTTTCAGTGCATTAATAACATATAACTTTGTATTAGTGTTAATAAATACTACAGAAGTTGCATTGTTAGTTTATCTTAACTAATGTAGTTAACTAATATTAAGAAATGAGACCTTATTGTAAAGTGTTTCCATTTCATTAACAATTGATTTGTTGAAATAATAAAAAAGAACATATTGTCTTAAAAGGCGACTAAATATGATTTATAGAAAAAAAGTTTCCTCAAATAAAACGTCTAACGAAGCTTGGTTTTTAGTCAGACATTTTGTCAAATAACGCTACAAGACTAATAGTTTTCAATATGCCAATTTTGCTAGAAATGAAGCCAATGCAAATTTTCTAAGATGCAGGGTTTTTTTGCTTAAAAATGTGATGCTGAGGTTGAAATATGAGTTGCAAAAGGCCTGAGTTTATGTCAACACACACACACTTGTATTGTCTTTCTTAAAGCAACACTAAATTGCTGACAGACCCAATAACAGGCCGTCTGAGCAGTTCCTGACGAGTCATTTCACCACGTGACACTCGGTGACACCGCGGCGCGCCCACACAATTTTCCCTTCACTCGTACGCCAATTACGGCTGGCCACTGACGACAGGGGGCAGAGGGGGCCAGTACCTGGTAATTGCAGCTGCTTATGCTTCAGTTCACACCGGCTATGACAGGTGTGTGTACGTGTGCGTGTTTGTTGAGTCTTACTGAAACTATTCAGTCTGATTTGACATTCATTCCTGTTTGGGTATGAATGTGTAGGTAAACAATGTTTAAAATGCATTGTGTGTGCTCATGTCACCTCTGTTGCTCACATACTGATTTGTAGTTTGCAAAGACAAAAATTTGATGCAAAAAGCAAAAATGCTACCCGACAAGCAATCAGAACATATATGTTGTTTAATGTACAGTTTTGGACCATTTCGAATTTGAACAAATGGTTTGAGGTGCTGAAAAATATAGCAAGATGCAACCCAATGGATGCACATGATATTTATTTAATTTGATTGGTTAATTTGCATGTAGTACTTTAATCAATTAGATTTTTTTTTTTTTTTTTTTACAATAGTAAATCATTTTTAAATTGATTGCCATCCCAATTTTATCGATTGCACCTGCTTAGAATACAGTTTAATAATTTTTAATAAGAAAATACTATAGTTCTTATTTGGAAAATAAAAATGCATTTGTGTCACTTTATACACAAACAATTTTGCCAATCTATAACAATGTAATTCCGAAATGATGCAAATATTGCAGCATGAAGGCTTTTGTCACTATTAAAAGAACACAACGATTCACTAAATTTTCAAAAAGGGTGTTTTTGTATTTCTCTGTAGGTCTCGCACATAAAACTTTGTATTGATGTGGCATCTCTGTTTGACCCTCCACATTCATTTAGTTGTGATTTTATCTGCTTTTAGCTTCGATTTTGCCCTGGAGAGTGTTCATTTGGAAAACTCTACTTCTTTGACGGTCTCCTGAGGACACATAAATGCGCTCACAGTCAGGTTATTTCTTTTAGACACTGCGCTGCATGAACCATTACATTTCAAACCAGATGTTTCTCATTTACAGAGTTGATTCTGCTATAATTTCTTCATTGATATCCCACAGTGTTAATCTCTGTTCCAGACTACAAGAATCATGCATCAGCTATTTTGAAACCCTAGTTTGGCTACATTTGCAATTTAATATAATCAGATATTATAATTGGAATTTAATCAGACCAGTATTTCTGTAGCATGACATTAACTGAATAGGCAATCTCGACTAGGGTGACCACGATAAACTTTAAAAGATAAATGTACACTAAATGCGACTAACAAACTAGAGCTGAAAGCACAGTGATGAACAGCAGCTTTCAGCTACATATTTTACAAGATTAGGGATTTGAATCTTTATTTATTTAAATTTGTTTTTAATGTCCAAATGAACAACTTTCCACCATGAACGCATTGTATGTACGCACACGATGCAGAAGATGAATCACCAATAAAGTCTTTAATAAGTAATCTACAAGGCAAACACAGATGAAGGCAGGTAAATCACAACAACACATATACATTGATGAGACTGAAACAAGGGAACTTATATACAGGGAATAAACAAAGGGAACTAATTAGGCAACAGCTGAACAGAATGACTAATCAAATGAGTAACCATAGTAACACCGAACTCAGGCAGGAAGGAAAACAGAAATGACAGGGAACAAACTGAAAACATAAACTGAGACATCCACATTGCTACTCAGAAAAATTATGTTGTAACTGAATATGTAAATTTCAATATGTTGAAAACAGCATCACTGAGTAAATTGTTTGTCTTTTTAACAGAAATAGCATATACACTGATCAGGCATAACATTATTATCCTAATATTGTGTTTGCCCCCTTTTTGCTGCCAAAACAGCCCTGACCCGTCGAGGCATGGACTCCACTAGACCCCTGAAGGTGTGCTGTGGTATCTGGCACCAAGATGTTAGCAGCAGATCCTTTAAGTCATGTAAGTTGTGAGTGGGGGCCTCCTTGGATTGGACTTGTTTGTTCAGCACATCCCACAGATGTCGATTGGATTGAGATCTGGGGAATTTGGAGGCCAAGCCAACACCTCAAACTCGTTGTTGTGCTCCTCAAACCATTCCTGAACCCTTTTTGCTTTGTGGCAGGGTGCATCCTGCTGAAAGAGGCCACAGCCACCAGGGAATACCGTTTCCATGAAAGGGTGTACATGATGTCTGCTACAATGCTTAGGTAGGTGGTACATGTCAAAGTAACATCCACATGGATGGCAAGACCCAAGGTTTCCCAGCAGAACATTGCCCAAAGCATCACACTGCCTCCACCGGCTTGCCTTCTTCCCATAGTGCATCCTGGTGCCATGTATTCCCCAAGTAAGTGACGCACACACACCCGGCCATCCACGAGATGTAAAAGAAAACGTGATTCATCAGAAAAGGCCACCTTCTTCTATTGCTCCGTGGTGCAGTTCTAATGCTCACGTGCCCACTGTTGGCGCTTTCGGCGGTGGACAGGGGTCAGCATGGGCACCCTGACTGGGCCCCATACGCAACAAACTGCAATGCACTGTGTATTTTGACACCTTTCTATCAGAACCAGCATTAACTTCTTGAGCAATTTGAGCTACAGTAGCTCGTCTGTTTGACTGGACCACACAGGCCAGCCTTCGCTCCCCACGTGCATCAATGAGCCTTGGCCGCCCATGACCCTGTCGCCGGTTCACCACTGTTCCTTCCTTGGACCACTTTTGATAGATACTGACCACTGCACATCAGGAACACCCCACAAGAGCTGCAGTTTTTGTTGCAGTCGTCTAGCCATCACAATTTGGCCCTTGTCAAACTCGCTCAAATCCTTATGCTTGCCCATTTTTCCTGCTTCTTCCCACCCACTAACAGGTGCCGTGATGAAGAGATAATCAGTGTTATTCACTTCACCTGTCAGTGATTGGTGTAATTTATAGTTTATAAAAGAGTAAAAGAACATTCCCAGAAGTCTATGCTTTACACATCACATTTTTTATAAATATTTTAGTTTATTCTTATTATTGTTGTCAGTAATGTGCTAGTGTGTTTTGTATTACATATTTTGCTATTCAGTTCATGTTTATTGCATTATTTTAGTGGCGTTTTGTCTTTGTGTGTATAATCCTGTGCACCGTCTATATACAAGTATTGAAATTTTTTTATGAACAGGCCGCTTACAATGAACTCTGATTCATCATGTGGCTTTCTATTGTGCCACTTGTACAAACCCGATTCCAAAAAAGTTGGGACACTGTACAAATTGTGAATAAAAACAAAATGCAATGATGTGGAAGTTTCAAATTTCAATATTTTATTCAGAATACAACATAGATGACATACCAAATGTTTAAACTGAGAAAATGTATCATTTTATGGGAAAAATAAGTTGATTGATTGACTGATAACAACTTGGGTTGTCCTTGTCCTCTTTAGTCCGGATGACATGGCGTCCCAGTTTTCCAAAAAGAACTTCAAATTTTGATTCGTCTGACCACAGAACAGTTTTCCACTTTGCCACAGTCCATTTTAAATGAGCCTTGGCCCAGAGAAAACGCCTGCGCTTCTGGATCATGTTTAGATATGGCTTCCTTTTTGACCTATAGAGTTTTAGCCGGCAACGGCGAATGGCACGGTGGATTGTGTTCACCGACAATGTTTTCTGGAAGTATTCCTGAGCCCATGTTGTGATTTCCATTACAGTAGCATTCCTGTATGTGATGCAGTGCCGTCTAAGGGCCCGAAGATCATGGGCATCCAGTATGGTTTTCCGGCCTTGACCCTTACGCACAGAGATTGTTCCAGATTCTCTGAATCTTTGGATGATATTATGCACTGTAGATGATGATAACTTCAAACTCTTTGCAATTTTTCTCTGAGAAACTCCTTTCTGATATTGCTCCACTATTTTTCGCCGCAGCATTGGGGGAATTGGTGATCCTCTGCCCATCTTGACTTCTGAGAGACACTGCCACTCTGAGAGGCTCTTTTTATACCCAATCATGTTGCCAATTGACCTAATAAGTTGCAAATTGGTCCTCCAGCTGCTCCTTATATGTACATTTAACTTTTCCGGCCTCTTATTGCTACCTGTCCCAACTTTTTTGGAATGTGTAGCTCTCATGAAATCCAAAATGAGCCAATATTTGGCATGACATTTCAAAATGTCTCACTTTCAACATTTGATATGTTATCTATATTCTATTGTGAATAAAATATAAGTTTATGAGATTTGTAAATTATTGCATTCCTTTTTTATTCACAATTTGTACAGTGTCCCAACTTTTTTGGAATCGGGTTTGTATTATTGTGGTGTTTACCTGTACATTTTAAGGTAAAAAGGCAGTTTTCGGTAGTTAAAGTAGGTATTTTAACATTATATCACATAATGAAATATACGGTTATAAGGCATCCTATAAAACTGGAAACACTGTGACAGTATTTTTACAGCAAATTTCGGTCAACCACAGCTGGCTTTTTTTTTTCACAGTAAATTTAACGTGGTGTTTTTTTGTACAGTAAACTGTCATGTTTCTTGAATATTATATTATATTATATTATATTATATTATATTATATTATATTATATTATATTTTATAAAATATATAAAAATATTTTTTAATGAAATAAAATATAATAAATATTATTATAAAGTAAAACAATATAAAATAAAATATATATTTAAATTAATAATATTACATACATATAATAACGTTAGTTCATATATGTAAAATTTCCATTACATTTCTTCAAAGACTACAGTTCCCGCAGTGCAACCGTCCATGACCAACCAAATGAGATATGCAGTTTTGTCTGAAATGGCTTTCATTGTTTTCGCTCCACAACAGTCCCTGAGATTGAATGGGATTCCAGTTGGCAGTTTAAATCACAGGGTATGCCAAGAGACCCATTTCATTATTAAGTGAAGCACAGCACCTGACATAATGGCACTCAGAGCGTCAGTTAAGAGAGTGTTGTGCAAAGTCAACCGCTGCTGTGGACGGGCATCAAGCACATGAGGCCAAAGCTAAATGTTTTAATTAATGCACACATCTGCTGTCCTCATAGAGCCGCAAGGTGTGTCACAGGTGAGCAATCAGTGTTACCATCATTTGAGCAGATTGCAATGTCCATAAACATAAAATATGGATGTTTTAATGGGCGACATTCATTGGGAGAATTCTACAGCCAATCAAGACAATTTATAGAGCGACAGGTTCTTGCCAGATTAACGCTTCATTTCACTTTCATCTTCATCCAGGTATAAACTGTTTTGGACCAGTGACGTAAATTTGGATCCATCAATTTTGGACAGATTTGTTCTGATTTTACAAACCAACCCATCTTTACAGTCACTTAAATCCTCGTCCACATTAAAACCTCTAGGAAAATAGGAAAAAAAATCAGGACTGAAATTCTGAAGAATCATAAATATTAAATATTAGGATTTCAGACGTATTGTTTGTGAACAGAAAAATGTATTATTGTAGGATTTTGTTTTCATAGGATTTTTCGTTATTATCAATGTTGCATGAAACATGTTTCTCAGAACGTAGATGAGATTTGTTGTTTGAGATTGTTTAAAAATGAAAGGACCACTGATGTCTGAAAGTCGGCATCTTTGATTATTAGATATGTCAGAAATAAAAAAAAAGGTGGAGGCACACAAGTAGACTGGACCAATCAAATCAGCCACAACAAATGTGTAGAACAAATACAGAAGCAAACTATTAAATTGGTGAAATATCATTGAAGACACAACCATAAGACTGGCATTCAAATAGCTGCTAAAATTCATTTTAACGCACATATTCCAGACACTACTAATGAAGTACTCTTGCTTCCTATCAAAGGATCTTAGTCCCAGCTAAAAGGGAACATTCTCTGAAATGAAATGTTTGCAAAAGGATAAAATAGAATGTTTACTTAAAAGTGAAGTAAGATTATTTTATGTTAAAATACATTCTTATAACCCAGTTTATTGTTCATTGACTATTAGTATACCTGTCATGGGTTTTCTCCTCCAAAAGCAAGTGGTGCTCACAGCAGAGCCAAATGACCAAGCTAATGGGTGGAGCTTGATCTATTCCAGCTCCACCTCCGTGGACCTAATGGGTGGATGTTTAGCAATAGGCTTATGGGTAGGGTGTGGTTGGACCGTCTAACTTCACCCATTATGTCCAGCGAGGGGGGGCTGGACATCAAGCTCAATCCAATGGCTCTGCAGTGAGCAGTCTCTCCCCAAAAGTGTAAACACTGAAGGTGTGTTCGACATCGGCTGCGACTGGATGTAACCGATCAGCGAGAGTTGCCGCATGCAGGCAGGGAGGAGCTGAAAAAGAAGATGTTAAGTCGGACACTTTCTGCTTCCCGTAGTGACGCTCGTGCTGTGTTTGCATACTTTACCACAGCTGAAGTGAAATAAATGCAATATTTGTCAAATACACAGATGTTTCAGAGACATTTTCATTCAATACTCGTAGGACTGCTGCTTAATACAGTGTCTGTTTGTACAAGAATAAAGTTCAACATAAGCCCACAATATATGGTAGTGTGGGGGAAAACGCCCCCATGGGGTAAAATGCCCCCCTACTGTTTTTCCCAAAATAACCACTAGATAAAATCAAGATTGTTGTTGCTATGGACTACTTTGACCAGAGTGATGTAGCAGTTTTGACTGCGAAGCTTACACTAGTGACGTACCTGAGAGAAAACGGATTTCACGTTAAGTGATATAATTTTAAACAGTAAGAAAAAAAGAGTTCTAAAGCTTGTTGTTTTGCAGAACATCACAGTTTTATATGATACGAGAAGAGCAAGGGCTGTAGTTAGTGAGTACTTGTCATTTAAGGAAAATACAATTATATTTTCAGAATGACATAACTTTTTTTTCAAACCTAGTCTGTGGGGTAAAACGCCCCCAGGGAGCATCGCTTCCCACTATCATAAATACTGTAGTTACCATGTTCTGAACATCACATTCTTTGTTTTTCCATCAAATGTAATCTAACTAGGTGGTTGAATAAAAATATGTGGACTTTATATTTAAAAATTACCTCACATTAGCATAAGCTAGCTAGTTAGCCAGACAGTTAGCATCAGGTAACAATATTTTTCAAAAAGGTTGATTTTCAAAATGGTTCATAAATAATATTCATATTTATCTTCTGTTATTTTGGCTTGTCTTTTTAATTTCAAGCTAAAACATGCTTGTACTCTGATTTTGCTGTAAACAAAGCAAATTGCTTTGTCAGAGTGGGGGCATTTTACCCCACCCTGGAGGACATTTTACCCCACCTGACACATTTAACTTTTGTTTCACAGAAAAAGTTACACATTCCTTAAGGGGGGTGTTCCCTTTCAGTCAGTCACGTTCGACGTACATCAGAACTGACCGACGAATTGGGGATCGTTTTCAGAGACCAGTCTACTTTGAGTGTTTTAAAACAAGCCAATGAACATTGGCATGCGGTTCACGCATTCCACGCTCCTCCAAATAAGGAAGTGGAAGCACTGCATCTTTGCTTTCTGCTTCGGAGCCGAACAATTGCTGTGGTTTCCAGTGTTGTTTCCTATGAAGAGTGTTACTACGAGTCTGCCTTTGGAGTTGAAGTCTCTGGATCTGGTGCGGGTGATATAGCACGTTCAGCGGTGGTCGCGTCACGTTTGACGAACAAACAGCTGTTTTCACAGCTCAGAGCTTGGCGTCTTCAATGAGATTGAGTGCTCACAGCAGGCTTGCACTTTCGAACTGTTGTGAGCCGCGGCCGTTCCCCTGTGTGCTTCAGCACTGTCAGAGCGTTTTCCTCTAAAAGAGCTTACATGGTTTGACCCTGCGTCTTTTTCAAGATGTCATTCAAACCGTGTGTTTCTGGATGAGGTTGTTTTCTGTCCTTATTTGACGGCCACGATCTCTCTCACATATAAACATGTGAGATTGCGTTCGTGGGTGATCTATGTTCTCTCAGGAGAACGTGATCACGTTGGTGCGTTGTTCGTCTCACCTTTCTCGTAAGGGCTTGAATGTTCAGCGCGCCGTGTGCTGTCGAGCAGCCGGCTGACAGCGCAGGTTGTCACGGCAACCCAGCGCATCACTCGGCGCTTTAGATGCGCGGTCGAGACTATGAAACCTCAAACGGGGTTGAGTCCCTTCGCCTATTGCCCGATCTAGTTCCTTTTCTGGTGCACCAGAAAAGGGCTACTTCGGCTAATAAGCCTTGGTGACCTGAGGATTACAGTGGGGCTTCCCCGCCAGGTACGTCTCCGTGGGCCCCCCACTCCTCTATCGCATCGCAAGCATGCTAAGACTCTGTTTGTGGGTGGTTCATGTTCTCTCATGAGAACATGACCACGTCGGCGTGTTGTTCGTCTTGCCTTTTTCATAAGGGCTCGAGCGTTCAGCGCGGCGTGTGCCGTCGAGTCTGATGGCCACGCTCACTGTCTCACATGACAAGTCGGTTCCTCAACGCCCCTATCTGTCAGACGGGCCTCTTCGGCGACGCCATCGAGAACTTCGCCCAGCAGTTCTCGGTGGCCCAGAAGCAGACAGAGGCGATTTAAAAACATCCTGCCCCGATGACCAGCCGCTGTCTCCACCCAGTCGTCGGCCGCAGCGCCTCTGCCTGCTCATCACCGAGGGCGTCCCCCTGCGTCCGCCTCTGCCCGTGCTAAGCCTAAGCAGCAGCCTCCACCCGGGCAGCAGGTGGCCGAATTCCGCTCGCAAGCGCAAGGGCAAGCGGACCTGAGATGGGTAGCCCGGGGAGAAGAGGAGCTGCTCTCGGGGAGATGGTGTCCGCACCCCTCCCTCCCCCGGAGGAGGACCGGAGGCAGAATATTTTTTGTTTGGTTCCCGTTCTGGAGTCCAGCGGTACCCACATTCTCAGAGCAGTTTCCTCCCTCCCAGTGTGTGGCTAGAGGACGCCACCAGGCCTTCTCACCCACACTCTGCCCCACCCTGGAATGCTCAGACAACACTCCGGGCCGCCTCCGGGCCTCCCGAGTCGGGTCTGTGTGTTCCACCTCGCTGCCCCACCCCGGGTACGTCTGTGGTGCCATTGGTCCCGCTTGTTTGGTCTCTGGGGGCCTGGCTAGCGCTCCCCAGGCCGTCTCGCTGGCTCGTCTGTACCATCAGACTTGGCTATGCGATTCAGTTCGCCTACCGGCCTCCCAAGTACAAGGGCATCCACTTCACCTCCGTGCGAAGCAGCGATGCTCATGTCTTGCTGTCAGAGATCGATGTCCTGCTGGCGAAGGACGTGATCGAGCCGGTTCCTCCAGCCGATATGAGGTCGGGGTTCTACAGCCCCTACTTCATTGTACCCAAGAAAGGCGGCGGGTTACGACCAAACTTGGACCTGCGTGTCCTGAATCAGGCCCTGCATAAGCTCCCGTTCAAGATGTTAACGCAGAAACGCATTTTTAAATGCATCCGTCAAACAAAAAGGTTGGTTTGCAGCGATCGACCTGAAGGACGAAAGTCCTCCCATTCGGGCTGTCCCTGTCGCACAGGGACCTGGTGCTCAGTCACCTCAGCCTGTTGGGACTTCGGGTCAACCGGGAGAAGAGCAAACTCTGCCCCACGCAGAGGATCTCTTATCTCGGTATGGAGCTGGATTCGGTCAACCAGACTGCGCGCCTCACAGAGGAGCGAGTCCGGTCAGTGTTGAACTGCTTGAATACGTTCAATGGCAGAACAGCGGTCCCACTGAAATTTTTTCAGAGGCTCTTGGAGCATATGGCATCTGCAGCCATGGTAACGCCGCTCGGATTGCTTCATATGAGACCGCTTCAGCACTGGCTCCATGGCCGAGTCCCGAGATGGGCGTGGCAGAGCGGCAAGTACCGGGTCTCAGTTACTCCTTACTGTCGCCAAACCTTCAGCCCGTGGTTGGACCCTTCGTTTCTACGGGCGGGAGTGCCCTGGCTCAAGGCGCCTTGCTGACAGATATATGTAGAGCTGAGGGCTGGGCGACACCTAACACGTTTGCTATATTCTATAGCCTCCGTGTAGAGCCGGTATCTTCCCGCGTACTCGCCAGTAGCCAGTAGCACTAAGTGCCTGTTCTAGTGTCGGCTTGCAACGCCATTCCCGCCCCCTGGGCCGGATATTGTCTCCAGTTGTGTTCCCCAGAAATGGCTAACCCTGTCGAGCTCCTCCATCACCCCTCGGCGACAGACGCTGTGGCCGTCTGACGCCAGGCTTACACCCATATGCATGTGGAACGTGTGTGTGTAAGCTGGGTATCCATATGTAGTAGTTCCTACGGCAACCCCATATGTGTATTCCTCCACGGTACCAGCTACCCTCCTCGGCTAGCCCCGTGTCTTTCCCTTGACAGAGCCCGCTCTGTCGTCTCTGGTGGTGTTCTTTCCCCCCTAGAACTAGGTTGGAACCACCTCAGAGACTGCCATATGTTGCACTACCCTGCTAGGTTAGTCCTTATGTGTAATTGCCACCTCTCCTTCAATTGAAGGATGTGGTTCCGCAGTGTTCCATCTCCGAGACGGCACGCTTTCCCAGCGTTATCCAACAGTCACACTGAGTGGGTCTTGCAGAACAGCAGTGACTGACCTTCTCTGCTAGAGCCCTGACTTGCCGCTCCAACATAGGGGCGGCCCAGGGAGTTCACGCAGAGCGCTGGAAGGGCCAGCGCCTGTGGCGTGTTGGTAGGATTCCCAATTCGTCGGTCATTTCCGACATACGTCGAACGTGACCGACTGAAAGGGAATGTCTCGGTTACGTATGTAACCCTCGTTCCCTGAAGGAGGGAACGGAGACGTATGTCCCATCACCACAGGTGCTGTACCTCCGCTGAACGGCTGAGTCACTAGTTCGGAAAAGCAAAGATGCGTTGCTTCCACTTCCTTATTTATACCCGCGCTGCGGGAGGAGCGTGGAATGCGTGAACCGCATGCCAATGTTCATTGGCTCATTTTAAAACACTCGAAGTAGATTGGTCTCTGAAAACGATCCCCAATTCGTCGGTCAGTTCCGACATACGTCTCTGTTCCCACCTTCAGGGAACGAGGGTTACATACGTAACCGAGACGTTTTCTCCCACTCTACATCGCGACTACATGAAAAGAGGTTTTACTGTTATAAAAAAAACTGATTTGTGAGCCTTAACGGAATAAACACAAAACACACGTGAACGCTTGTCACGTGGTGAATCCGGCCAATCGTGGAATAGCTGTGTCATCATCAGAGCCTATGCAGCCGCTCTGGAGGAGCTGCGCAGAATGAACCAGCCGGCTGCTGTACTCTACGGCTGCTCTACGGCCGCGTTACTTTGACGGCATATGTCACAGTGACGTGGCGTCTGTGCTGTCTCAAGTCTGACAAAATTTCTAACTGGCATGCACTTCTTCAAGTCAGCCGCCGACTGCGCAGCGCTGCATGAAGTCGAACAAGCCTTGCGCCTCCCAGGCACCATCAAAATAGTCTGCTCAGATCTGTCAATCTCTTTCCAGGGCGTGGCTACTGCAGCAGGCGGAGCCAGGGGATGTTTAGCTGATGTTGGCCCATGGGAAAAGACATTAAGCTTCGGTTACAGGAGTGCAAGCCAAATTTCGTAACCAGTGTTAATTTCGTTGACGAATAATTTTCGTCATAATTTTCGTCAACAACCTTTTTTCACTGACGAAAACGAGACGATAACTAAATAAAAACTAGTGTTGGATGACAAAAACTATGACGAAAATCTACTGTCATTTTCGTCAACGAATAAAAATGAGACGAAAATGTTAGGGAGGGACGATTAAGGAAGAGATCCAGTCAATACTGATGTCCTGTGTAATAGATGTGCACATTTGAATTGTAACGTGCTGACATACTGATCTAACCGCGGAAAAACACGGTGCTGTTGCGCGTCCTACAGGCTCACACAACAGCGCTTCAGAGTGGTTCGCAATCAATGAATAGCGCACATTTATGCCAGGCAATTGTTTATGAACTAATGCTGATGAATAATGACAATGTTTACTTTACGATGTTTATATAGTAATATGTTTTAGACGGTTGTAACAATGCATATTTTATCTCCCTCATCTGAACTTGAATGAGCAGCTGAAACTGCAATAGTAAGGCGCAGACATTTCAAAATAACAGTCAATGTGTATTTCGAGCTTGTTTATAATTAAAAGTCACGCATTATATATATGTTTTTGGTTACACAATAAACTGTATTAAATTTCATTCCCATTTAATTCATAGTCAGGAGGAAAGACTATGAACAGTATTTGACACATATTATTCAATAAAGTATCAGGGTTATAATAGTTAACTAAAACCATAAAAAAATCTTCATTACTTGAAATTAAATAAAAGTTAAAAACAAATAAAAATAAAAAAAAACAAAACTTAAACTTATTTGAAGCTTTAGCTTAACCTGATATACTAACTAAAACAGTAATACAAAATTATAAAAACTATATAGATGTTTTTAAAAAACAAACAAAAAAAGTGAATTGAGCTCTCTTTCGTGTATTTTTGCGCGGTCAAAACGATCAAAAACAATGATGTCAAAATGTCAGTTTTGACGTATTCAATTAACAGTCGGTTATGTAATGCTTAAATGCTCAATTAATGCATTACAATTTAACTAAACTCAATAGATTTTAGTTAACTAAATATACTGTAGATTTAGTCGACTAAAATCTTATGATATTTAGTCGACTAAAACTAGACTAAAACTAAAAACAATTCGGGTGACTAAAATATGACTAAAACTAACATCATCATCATCATACAACATCATCATGCACCCAGTTCCAGTTTATATTATTTACTTTGACGTGTCCCGAGTAAACAGCCTTAAACTGTTGTGGCACATCATGTTAAAAAATGCAGATACGCTGGATGGGTTTATTAAGTGAGACGCTGGCGTTTGCTCAATTGAGCCTAATCATAGCAACACAGCTAAAAGTATTCCTAATATGTTGGACCTTTTATTGAAAGTTTTTACCTGTTGAGACATGTTTTCAAAAGCACCCATAGCGGTTGGGGCAAACATATGCTGTAGGCCTATTTTTGTAATTCCGCTAGGTGCCACTAGTGTTGCAGAAACTACATACTTCACCTTTTACAGTTTTTTAAAATTGCTTAGACACTAAAAATGGTACTTGAGGCCCACTCAGCGAAACCATTCACTCATTTACCTAATCTTTAGACCAATTCTGCAAAACTGTAAGCACATTACGTGCTTTAAACTCAGTTTGATATTGTAAAACAAACTTTTTGCACAACTCTAAACACAGTTCTCTACATTAGACACATCACTCAAAACTAACAGCTCTTGTGTTTCATTTAGAAAACATTGTCATTAAAATGCCACAATCATTTACTGATTACTTACACTCAGTAATCATGTGTGAAAATCTTATACATCAACTGATCACTTAGAAATCAAAACGTCTGATTGGAAACCATGTGTGTTGCTGTTGAAAACTGAGCTGTTTCTGGCTGACTCTTCTTGTGTGGAGTTCAGTTTAGCTAATGGATCTGTAAAAGTTCACAGTTATTTTGTTTCAGGTGTAATTGAGTCAGAATATCAATCTGTATTTCGGCAACGCGGTTAAAGTGAGGTCACACCGGCCGGTGAGTGAGGTTAAGGTAATTTGGGTGTCATTGAAGAGTATTTAACTACAGCAGAACTGGCAAAAGCTCTGCAGTCTACCACTGACTCTGGGTTATTTGCATTTGTTTAAGTGCTATTTGGCTTTGAATAGAGAGACTGCAAATGAAAGACGGCTCATAAAACATCACCTTTGCCTTATGGAGATGTGCTGGCAGCCACATGCCAGTCATCAGCTTCCAGGAGATGATGTTATTCAAGACATGAATGATAGGGTATTCAGAGACATTTTGTTCCCTGATTGTGAAAATGAAAATTATACTGGTGCTTCTGATGACAGAATGGAATTGGTTCTTCAGATAATAGGATAAAATTGTTTTTTTTATGCATTATAAAATTGTATGTGCCTATCTAAACGAACACTAAATGTTATATATACTGCATTCCCATAATGCAATGGGCTTGATCCTGGTATAAATGTTTTTTTTTATTATTTATTTTTTTTTTTTATGAAAACCAGCATAAATTAAAATAAAAATTAAACAAAAATCAACTCTTCACAATTTCAATATTACAGTTTTTACAGTATTTTTGATCAAATAATTGCATAAGAGCATAAGAGACTTCTTTCAAAAACATAAAAAAAAAAAATCTTACTGACTCCAAACTGTTCATTTATCACACTGTAAATGGAAGGTAAAGTCGATCACATTGCATTCTGTGCTCTGATTGTATACTGGTGAAATGTTAGCAAATGTAATAGGTCATCTGGGTATTTCATGCAGAAAGTTTGCATACTGTAGTGCAGGAATGAGGAAGGACTGAAGGACATTATGTTTATTTGTTAGAAGGAAGCTCCATACTTATGAAGTGTTAGTCCAACAGATTTAATGGAGCATTTAGGCAAGTATAATAATTTGCTCTGTCGAGGCATGCATGACTCAGTGTATTGGGTAATGGAATTAGCTGTGGCTTTGATCAATATGAGATGTATTTGGATAAGCCAAAGGCCAGAGATCTCCAAAGAGCCAATTTTTCTACACGCAAACAAGAAGTCAGAGTGCTTGTTAGATCTGCTCCGACAGATTCATCTGTTTTATCCAAATATGCAACAGCCTGTTGTTCAAAAGCCAAAACACTGAAACAATAGATTTCTGTATTGTGATTGTAACGGACATAGTCCAGTAAGAGCTGTGCATGTAAACATCACTTCCCTGGCCTCAAGAGGCGTGCTAGTGTCTGCAGTGTTTAGCCTCCTTGTTAGCGCGCCCACCTCCGATGCCGAAAACCCCGGTTTGAGTCCAGCTCAATGTAGGACATGTAGGACAGGTTACATTTGGTGTCGTGACCCGGATGTGAGTGAGGTTTAAAGGGATAGTTCACCCAAAAATGAAAATTATCCCATAATTTACTCACCCTCAAGCCATCCTAGGTGTATATGACATTCTTCTTTCAGACGAATACAATCTGAGTTATATTAATAAATATCCTGGCTAATCCAAGCATTATAATGGCAGTGAATGGCATTCCAAAATTTGAAGCCCAAAAAAGTGCATCCATCCATTATAAAAGAAATCCACACGGCTCCGGGGGGTTAATAAAGGCCTTCTGAAGCGAATCAATGGGTTTTTGTAAGAAAAATATCTATATTTAAGGCGGAGCGCCTTCCGCATTCAACTAACGAAGAAAGTGTAATGCCTCTCGCAGTTCAAAACGCTTACGAATACGGAACGCGGTTCTCCGCAAGCTAAATATTTTACTTTATAATGTGTTAAATATGGATATTTTTCTTACAAAAAACCATCAATTCGCTTCAGAAGGCCTTTATGAATCCCCCAGAGCCGTACGTGGATTACTTTTATAATAGATGGATGCACTTTTTTGGGCTTTGTACACGCAGGTTGCATAAGCGCATAAAATTTTTTTGCAGTATTGACATGGGTTGTAACTCTTGCCGAGCAATTGCTCAAAACTGCGCATGCGTCGAACGCCTGTGTACGCGTACGAGTCAAAAGAAGTATACTTTGCCAGGCTGTGTGTTCAACAAACGAAGTATACTTTCAGCTTTAGGGGGGTGAGTGTAACGGACGTAGTCAAGTAAGAGCTGTGCGTGTAAACTTTACTCCCCTGGCTTCTAGCGACTGAAGTCTTTAGCGTCCTTGTTAGCGCACTCGCCTTCCATGCTGGAGACCCCAGTTCGAATCCCGCTTTGAGCAGGTCGAGTAGGACCGGTTGCATGAGAACAGAATTTCTCTTAGATTCTCCTTTCTTTCTGAACTTTTCATTTCCAGGTAGTGCTTTTTGGAATTCATGAAATTGTGATGATTATTGTTGATGGGAAACACGATTATATGTCTACGCATCTTCAAGGATTATTTTTCTCTCCTTTTTTATGTTTTATTAACCAAGTTCAGGAGGAACTAGGATGTTCAAATGATCTATCCAATTAGCACAAGAGGAGGCTTATATGTAGACGACTCACCTATGTTCCTCGACAGTTTTCTGCATCCCTCTGCCACCCCGACTCATCACTATCGGCTGATGCAATTCCTACCCAAAGGAATCTCTAAAGTTTCAGAAGATACCTCAACATCATCACACACTGTGCTCAGAATTTTCTTCCTAGCTAAAGACTCTGAAGCACTCACATTTGAGTCTCTAGCTAAAGAGAATATTCTGAGCATAGCGTGTGATGTTGAGATCTCTTCTAAAACTTTGGAGGAGATAAATATGAAACCACCAGAGTCTTTAGTTTAGGAGAAAAATCTGAGCACAGTGTGTGATGTTGTTGAGGTCTTTTCTGAAACTTTAAAGGAGCCATTGTGAGAGTGTTTGATTTTTTGTCTCAGTAGACAAGTTTGAGAAGCAGGAGATTCAAGCAAAAGTCTACATTTGATGTTAATGTAACCTCATTTCTGTCTAGGAGAAACAATTGAGATGTTAGAGATCTCACTTTTGATTTTCCTTCCTTTTGGGTAGTCTCATTCATCCACACCATTTCAATCAAACACAATACACATGCATTGCCATTGAAGATAATTTTAAACTAGTAACCCTTGATATTCTGAAATGTATAATCCTATTTAAAGGGGTCATGAACTGAGAAATCAAATTTTCCTTGACCTTTTGACTTATAAGAGGTCATCATACTATAAGAATATCCTGTAAGTTTCAGAACTGAAAACTTTCTTGTTAGTCCAATAAAAGCTTTTATTGACACCAGGCCTAGCAAACGACAGGTTTTTCAAAGTGGGAATCTATGACATCAAAGGGAGGAAAGCACCACCTCTGCAGAAGAAGATCAACGCCTACTTCATCACTGCCTGTTTAGCCCCGCTCACCGATTCGCGCATGACAGGCTACCATATTCTATTGCAAGTAACATAGGCCTACATGGTGTTAAACCAGATCGAGCTACCAAGCAATAAACATGCCGTTGAGGATACTGCCTGGGCTCGACAGTAATGCAACATGTAAGTAACTGTGCTAATTCTAATGCCTGATCTGAAATGTAATGATTCATGTACAGTCAGATGTTCTTTGTCTGTGTGTCAGTAAATCAAACCAGTGACTAAACGTCAACTTGCGTTGTTTCTCTTAGTAGGATGAAAATAATCTGTTATTTAACGGTGATTAAATTCTATAAAGAAAGCGATCAAAGAAAGCTCCCATTGCAATCGCTGGAGCAGCGCGCGCTGGAGCTGTCAATCAAACGGCAAGAGTTTATCAGTGACGCATTTATCAGTGACTCCCGTTTTATTCAACGAATCTCTTAACTACAGTGGGGAGAACAAGTATTTGATACACTGCCGATTTTGCAGGTTTGCCCACTTACAAAGCATGTAGAAGTCTGTAATTTTTATCATAGGTACTCATAGGTTTCTGGTACAGAAACTTTTGTTTGCAATTACAGAGATCATACGTTTCCTGTAGTTCTTGACCAGGTTTGCACAAACAGCAGCAGGGATTTTGGCCCACTCCTCCATACAGACCTTCTCTAGATCCTTCAGGTTTCGGGGCTGTCGCTGGGCAATACGGACTTTCAGCTCCCTCCAAAGATTTTCTATTGGGTTCAGGTCTGGAGACTGGCTAGGCCACTCCAGGACCTTGAGATGCTTCTTACGGAGCCACTCCTTAGTTGCCCTGGCTGTGTGTTTCAGGTCGTTGTCATGCTGGAAGACCCAGCCAAGACCCATCTTCAATGCTCTTACTGAGGGAAGGAGGTTGTTGGCCAAGATCTGGCGATACATGGCCCCATCCATCCTTCCCTCAATACGGTGCAGTCGTCCTGTCCCCTTTGCAGAAAAGCATCCCCAAAGAATGATGTTTCCACCTCCATGCTTCACGGTTGGGATGGTGTTCTAGGGGCTGTACTCATCCTTCTTCTTCCTCCAAAAACGGCGAGTGGAGTTTAGATCAAAAAGCTCTACTTTTGTCTCATCAGACCACATGACCTTCTCCCATTCCTCCTCTGGATCATCCAGATGGTCATTGGCAAACTTCAGACGGGCCTGGACATGCGCTGGCTTGAACAGGGGGACCTTGCGTGCGCTGCAGGATTTTAATCCATGACGGCGTAGTGTGCTACTAATGGTTTTCTTTGAGACTGTGGTCCCAGCTCTCTTCAGGTCATTGACCAGGTCCTGCCATGTAGTTCTGGGCTGATCCCTCACCTTCCTCATGATCACTGATGCCCCACGAGGTGAGATCTTGCATGGTGCCCCAGACCGAGGGAGATTGACTGTCATCTTGAACTTCTTGCATTTTCTAATAATTGCGCCAACAGTTGTTGCCTTCTCACCAAGCTGCTTGCCTATTGTCCTGTAGCCCATCCCAGCCTTGTGCAGGTCTACAATTTTATCCCTGATGTTCTTACACAGCTCTCTGGTCTTGGCCATTGTGGAGAGGTTGGAGTCTGTTTGATTGAGTGTGTGGACGGGTGTCTTTTATACAGGTAACGAGTTCAAACAGGTGCAGTTAATACAGGTAATGAGTGGAGAACAGGAGGGCTTCTTAAAGAAAAACTAACAGGTCTGTGAGAGCCGGAATTCTTACTGGTTGGTAGGTGATCAAATACTTGTCATGCAATAAAATGCAAATTAATTATTTAAAAATCATACAATGTGATTTTCTGGATTTTTCTGTTTTAGATTCAGTCTCTCACAGTTGAAGAGTACCTATGATAAAAATTACAGACCTCTACATGCTTTGTAAGTAGGAAAACCTGCAAAATCGGCAGTGTATCAAATACTTGTTCTCCCCACTGTAAGTAGCCATAGCAACATACTCTCTGAACATAACCTGCTCCGCAGCAGGTTATGTTCCAGGGTTAGTTTGCTTAAGAGGTATTCAGATGTGTTATATAATTAATATAGTTATATTAATATAACTAAATTTGTTATATAGCTACAGTTGTATAATATACAATATTATAAATTAATTCTAAAGCACTATTATAACAAGGTAATGTTTAAATGTTAATTCAATTCAAATATATTTATTATTTATTTTGTCATCTCACACATGGATCTGCATTTAATTAATTAGCATCAAACAAACAATATAATCCTAATTCTCAGTGAATAAAGATTACTTATTAAACAAAAAGATTGAAAAAATGATTGCATAACCACTAAATAGGAGGTGATGTGCACTAAGTAGGTTATGTAAATCGGCATTAAACAATAGAAGAAGAAGGAAGTAAAATGGCACGCTTTTTCTTAGCGTCTGTTTCCATGGTGAAACATCGATTCGTTGCTCTGTTGAGAATGTCTTGTGTGTTAACCGCGAACATACTCTAAGTTGTCTGAACTTACTCCCGGACTCGTTTTTGGAACCAGCATACCTCGAGTAAGCAAGGTTTGGGTTAATCAACCGAGACTTCAAGGTATATGTGACGATAAGTTAACCTTGCTTTCTGGAATACTCCCCCAGGTTAGGTTCAGAGAGTAAGTTACCATGGTAACTGACTCTGAGTATAAGTTACCTCTCTTTCAGAAACAGGCTTGACTTACCCTGCTTTCTCGGGTTTGACGTACCTCCCATTCTGAAACAGAAAACCCAGAGTTTCCCTCATTTCAGGGTTAACATATTCAGAGTTTCCACTTAACCTCCTTCTGAAATGGGCCCCGGATGCTTTGACCCACTACCACGGCGCATGATGCCTAAGGGAACATTTGTCAATTCCACCAAGGGGTTGAAACGTATAATTTGTATTAATTAAAATTACTTTTAACATTTAAAAAAGACATGTTCAAGTTCCAAAGTTGTGTTGTGCACTACTGAGTCAGAACACAACTTTGGAATTTGAACATGTCTTTTTTTAAATGTTAAAAAATATTTTTTTATTAAAATAAAAAAAATAATAATAATTAATACAAATTATACGTTTCAACCACTTGGTGGAATTGGCAGACGTTCCCTTAGGTATCATGCGCCGTGGTAGCGGGTCAAAGCATTCTCGAGTATAAATATGCAGCTATAATGCATGTAGGTGATTTTGAATTAATATTTAATGTCGATATACAATGGTTACATACACTTAAACTGATCGTAGTATTGATATCTTTGTAAGACTGCAGAATCTATAGAACAGTGGCAAGGAAAACGAACTTTACCGCGCTCCGAGTGCCCCCTATTGGTCGGGAGCATTTCGGTTGTGTTGTGGCTTGATTTTGTTGTGTTGTGGCTTGATTTCGTTGTGTTGTGAATTTATGTTTGCTTTTTAAATTTCGTTGTGTTGTGCACTACTGGGCCACCATACTTTTCCCCCCTTCTAAGCATTGATATGCTCTAACTGTCTGCTTTATGCTGATATAGGGCAGGAGTAGATAAGACTTGGGAAACTGCTTCTGACTGAACAATTGCTAATCTATGCATCAGATGGGAAGGTTGGAACATGAATGACATCTGTTTGTGTCAGTGGATAATGATCTGTCACCACAGATAAGTTTATATTTGCTGAAAACATTTTACATATGAATTATTATGATAGTACAATCATGTGCAATCCAGAGCACTGCTTTCCTTCAGTGGACACATGAAACAGATGTCAGTTTATCTCAGTGGTCATTAAAAACCACAGGTTCTTATTAATTACTCTTTCTTATTAATTTTAGGCTAAGTTTAGCTTTCTGAGCTGATCCAAATGTCTCTGTTACTCTTCTTGTACAATCAGCCAAATCCATATAACACTCCATATACTGAGGCAATTATATGTAAGTGAAACTTTGCTTATCGGATGGTGTGTGTGTGTACATATATATGAACCTGACCTAAATTGTCATCAAAAGCAAATATACAGTAGTGGCCAAAAGTGATGTAGGGGTGGGCTAAGTGAGCTTAAGCCCCGAATGTTTTGTTGCCTTGAGTTTCTCATAGAGTTTAACAATTAATCAGAAAAATAATTGTGAATATGATTATCTAATCGTGAAAAGTGCATATTACAGCATTATATATTTCTTGCTTTGCATCAAAGGTACTTAAACATGCTTTTGCAGTGTTGAGCATTGTAGCCAATCACAGACGTCTGTTGAAGGTAACAGCCAATCAGAGGCATTTAAATTAGTTGCTGCGCTGAAGATCTATTTTGCGCGAGCTCACTGAGTTCTACACTTTCATGATCCTGTCATTATAGCCAATGAACTGTAAATGCAAATGAGAGATTCACTGCAATGTAGTTGATATTCTTGATGCTGCTCTGTTGCTCTCCATTACGCACCGCTCTGTTTGTTGTTAGGATGACTAAAAGTTCAGCGGTCTAACACAGCGCTTGTCAATGTCAAAATGATAAAAGAAGACGGGGCTTCACTCTTAGGCTGCTTCAGAAATGCTGCCTTCGGAGGATGCATTGCAAGGTAGGAAGGCATCAAGACATGTCCGAATCCAGTGTTAGTTCACTTCCTGTCTTCTGAGATACCTTCATCCGATCGATTTTTTTGAAGGCAGCATAGAGATGTGGGAGTTTCTCAAATGGAAGACTGCATCCTACGAAGGCTGCATATCTCGGCTGCCACGTCATCAAACGTCGCCGAAGGCCATCTCAATTTGAAGGAGGATCCTTGGAAGGCAGCCTTTGTTTCGTGTCCTTCATTCGGCCTGTTTTGTAGGACGCATTGGATGTTTCCTTCGCGGCCTTAAATCACCCACAATCCTTTGCGCACATTCCAATTCATGAAAATAAACTGACGGAAAATGAGTTGGTACTCAGCTTGTCTGAGTTTATTATGAAATGTAAGACAAAAATAATGTTTTCGGACATGAAAGCATAGATGTTATCTTTTGTTTTGTTGTAAATCAATCACTAACACTAAACTGACAATAATGTAAGCCACTGGGGGACCGCAGACGGCTGTCATTCACTGTATTGCATTAATAGAAAGCAAGTTAATATAAAGATTTGTAATACAAAGTATTTTTCCAAAATTAAGTTTTAATAGTATTTTCACTTTGTGACCGCGGGGGCGGGAACGTGCTAGACCGTCTCATTCTAGCGTTTAATTGCTGAGGAGGACACTAGCCTACAAGCCTCAGAAGGACTGGACTAGGAAGGACGCAGTCTCGGTAGGATGCAGCCTTCAGTTTGAGAAACACCCATCTTAGCTGCCTTTGATATCCCACAATCCTGTGCTTTTCATTCTGTGACAGTTAAGCTAGAAAAAAAAGATGGCATCTGAAAGTTGCGGTTGGTGGTCGGTTTGTGTGTAAATGTACGTTTTTGACCAACGTTTTCCTCTTTTGATGTCATTATTAATCTGTAACGGTTTAATGGTCTACAACAAAATAGAGAGAGCTTTGGTGATAACTAAGCGAATATTTAATTTGTAATTTCTCGCTAGAAATGACATTAATAAAAAAAATGCCTCAGAAGTCTGTCCAAAATCGTGAGGTTACCTTCATGTGCAAACGCTGCCTACAAAGTCATTGCCTGATAGGGCAGCGAGGCAAGTCAGCTCCCTAAGTTTTCGGGCGCAGCCTAAATGTCGGAAACGCAAAACGTTCCTTGCGTCATCACATTCTTTCAAATGAATCATGGAAATTATAGCATATTTTCAATTCAAAACGACAAAATTTGATTTAAAAAAAGTTGTGTAATTTGCATCACTGGATACTGTCGGTAGTTGTCAAATACTAATTGTTAAAATATCTATACTTTCATTTCATAGGCATTCTTTCACTGTTAAAACTAGCGTTGCATTGGAATTCGCACTCGTTTTCTGTGAACGATAATGTGTGTGCATACTAAAAAAAAAACATTATTTACAAATAGTTTAAATTGATTACTTCAAAGATACAATAAGACATTTCTATTTCTCTGCTTCCTTAAATCGCTTTTAATACTTTAATTAATTAATTAATTCCTTTAAATAAAAATATCAATTACCCAATTTTGGTTTGGGCTAAATCCCCAAATATCCACTGACCCTAGAACCGCCCTGCCCAATACCATTATGTTTCCCCTGCCGTGCTTAATGGATATATATATGTATATATATATATATATATATATATATTTACACTGCGTGCAGAATTATTAGGCACGCTGATTTTCTGATCATTTTTTTTTTCCCCAGGCACATTTTACCAATTCCAAATGACATTAATCTTAATAACTACTATTAATTTTGTATTTAATCATTTATAAGTGATATATATAATTGTTCATGAAGGCTGGAAATGAAAAACACCTTATATTCAGGTTTGCAGAATTATTAGGCACGTTTTCTTTTACAGATAAAATGAGCCAAAAAAGAGATTTAACTCAGACTGAAAAGTCAAAAATTATTAAATGCCCATGAGAAGGATACAATACTAATGCAATACTAGACATTGCAGTTAAGGCATGACCATTGGACAGTGAAATGGTCAGCAGGGTCAGACAAAAACAGATGGCGAAGAAAAGACACATGTTAACTGCAAAATAAATAAGAATTAAGGTGAAGAATTAAGTGTGAAACCATCAAGAACCCTAAAATGACCTAAAAATGTCCTAAAAAATGACCCCCACTTAATAAGAATCCCAAGCTGAAGTGTTGTAAAATACATGAAGACTGTTTTTTTATAGGCTTTATAGACAGATAGGTTGAGAGTGACTCTTGAAGGATCAGCACCACATCCTCTTGTACCACTGTTTGAAGAATTCATCTTCCAGAATCTGGCAGTAAGTTTTGGGAGTTCATTTTTAGTCTGTCTCCTAACCTGAAGTCCGTTTTGCAGAGATGGACTAAAAATGAACTCCCAAAACTTGCTGCCAGATTCTGGAAGATGAATTCTTCAAACAGTGGTACAAGAGGATGTGGTGCTGATCCTTCAAGAGTCACTCTCAACCTATCTGTCTATAAAGCCTATAAAAAAACAGTCTTCATGTATTTTACAACACTTCAGCTTGGGATTCTTATTAAGTGGGGGTCATTTTTTAGGACATTTTTAGGTCATTTTAGGGTTCTTGATGGTTTCACACTTAATTCTTCACCTTAATTCTTATTTATTTTGCAGTTAACATGTGTCTTTTCTTCGCCATCTGTTTTTGTCTGACCCTGCTGACCATTTCACTGTCCAATGGTCATGCCTTAACTGCAATGTCTAGTATTGCATTAGTATTGTATCCTTCTCATGGGCATTTAATAATTTTTGACTTTTCGGTCTCAGTTAAATCTCTTTTTTGGCTCATTTTATCTGTAAAAGAAAACGTGCCTAATAATTCTGCACACCTGAATATAAGGTGTTTTTCATTTCCAGCCTTCATGAACAATTTTATATATCACTTATAAATGATTAAATACAAAATTAATAGTAGTTATTAAGATTAATGTTGTTTGGAATTGGTAAAATATGCTTGGAAAAAAAAAAGATCAGAAAATCAGCGTGCCTAATAATTCTGCACACAGTGTATATATATACACTCACCTAAAGGATTATTAGGAACACCATACTAATACTATGTTTGACCCCCTTTCGCCTTCAGAACTGCCTTAATTCTACGTGGCATTGATTCAACAAGGTGCTGAAAGCATTCTTTAGAAATGTTGGCCCATATTGATAGGATAGCATCTTGCGGTTGATGGAGATTTGTGGGATGCACATCCAGGGCACGAAGCTCCCATTCCACCACATCCCAAAGATGCTCCATTGGGTTGAGATCTGGTGACTGTGGGGGCCATTTTAGTACAGTGAACTCATTGTCATGTTCAAGAAACCAATTTGAAATGATTCGAGCTTTGTGACATGGTGCATTATCCTGCTGGAAGTAGCCATCAGAGGATGGGTACATGGTGGTCATAAAGGGATGGACATGGTCAGAAACAATGCTCAGGTAGGCCGTGGCATTTAAACGATGCCCAATTGGCACTAAGGGGCCTAAAGTGTGCCAAGAAAACATCCCCCACACCATTACACCACCACCACCAGCCTGCACAGTGGTAACAAGGCATGATGGATCCATGTTCTCATTCTGTTTAAGCCAAATTCTGACTCTACCATCTGAATGTCTCAACAGAAATCGAGACTCATCAGACCAGGCAACATTTTTCCAGTCTTCAACTGTCCAATTTTGGTGAGCTCGTGCAAATTGTAGCCTCTTTTTCCTATTTGTAGTGGAGATGAGTGGTACCCGGTGGGGTCTTCTGCTGTTGTAGCCCATCCGCCTCAAGGTTGTGCGTGTTGTGGCTTCACAAATGCTTTTCTGCATACCTCGGTTGTAACGAGTGGTTATTTCAGTCAAAGTTGCTCTTCTATCAGCTTGAATCAGTCGGCCCATTCTCCTCTGACCTCTAGCATCAACAAGGCATTTTCGCCCACAGGACTGCCGCATACTGGATGTTTTTCCCTTTTCACACCATTCTTTGTAAACTCTAGAAATGGTTGTGCGTGAAAATCCCAGTAACTGAGCAAATTGTGAAATACTCAGACCGGCCCGTCTGGCACCAACAACCATGCCACGCTCAAAATTGCTTAAATCACCTTTCTTTCCCATTCTGACATTCAGTTTGGAGTTCAGGAGATTGTCTTGACCAGGACCACACCCCTAAATGCATTGAAGCAACTGCCATGTGATTGGTTGATTAGATAATTGCATTAATGAGAAATTTAACAGGTGTTCCTAATAATCCTTTAGGTGAGTGTATATATAAATGTTGTTTTTTTTTGTTTTTGTTTTTTCCACTGGTAAGCAACCTCTCAATCCAACCTCTTATAGCTGTTGGCCTACAGTTCAAGATGAAATTGGAGGTGAGGTCTTTAGAAGCTGTTTTGAGGTTATCCCACATTCAGGGGATTTTCATCATCCTGTCAAAATGCTCACTAGTCTTCCTTGACCAGCCACATCACTTTACAATCTGCATTGTAGTCGTCTTATTTTGCTTTGAAATAATGCAGTGGACATTGTGGCCATTCACATCAGCACATGAGCAATATGCAAAACCGATTGACCAGATTTAGCCATTTTAACAATTCAATTCAATTCACATTTATTTGTATAGCACGTTTCACAATACATATCATTTCAAAAGCAGCTTTGCAGATGTGTCTACATTACAATTTAGAGTGATCTGTTATCATAGGTGACTGTGTCTAAGTTATGTATTTCAGAAATGTACATATACAAATCACGCAGTTAGCTAACAATTTATTCATTTAAGCAATGTATTCATTTAAGGCATGTCATGGAAAAAAGAAACTTTAATAATTATCATGGTGAAGCTGGAATTGAAAAACACAAGCTAAGTGTCTTTAAAAGCTTTTATTCTTGCCAAGAAGGTCAATGCGGACATGCAGGTTGTGCAGTCAGAAAAGACAAAGTGGAAGCCTCACACTCGTTCTTTTATACTCTCATTTCAGTGGGTGAGGGCTTCAACTTTAATAACACAAAAACACAATAACAAACTCCTTAGTTGGTGTTATCTGCAGCTGTCACACCTTAAGTGAAAAAACAAAAAACTTTCTGAAAACTTGTTCAAGGCTACAGACAACGAACACTAGTTCTATTGATTAAAGTATCAAAGGTTATCAAACAAATATGTGTTTACTACAGAAAACTAGAATTCCCATTATATTTAACAAAAACATCTTATATGAGTTTAATATAAAAAATAAAAAAAACACCTTATATGGTTTGATATAGTTTATGTTAAAAATTTCCATTACAGGCAGAAACAATGAGCTCAGTGAAGTAATGAATACATGTTAACAAATGTATCCTAAACAGATTCAGATATATGGAAAAAAATAGCATTGGTGTATGTTGATTCAGAGTTTGCGTCATCTGAAGTCCTGGCAGGAATTGGAGTCATCTCTTCACAGGATGTCCTCCTTGGTTGCAGAGGACAGGAATTTATTTAATTATAGGCTGGGAATAATGAGTGCAAGTTACCACTTGGCCAAAAATGACGTCCACACAATTTGGTATGTTTTATTGCATTATGACAAATGATACAGTTGAAATGTGGAATGCATACATTGGTTTTACACTCCAGGCACAACTTCACAACATGAAATAATTAATAAATATTTAATAAAAAGTTTGAATGAAGTGGGAAGAAGCCAATTTCTATAGGTCGGACATCACTTTTGACCAGTAACCAGTATAGGATTTGAGGGCGCACCAGACACAAACGAATCTTCCAAATGATTCGTTCAAACATAATTTCACACAAAACTCAACTCAACAAATCTATGGCCTTAAAAGAAGTGGGCTCCGTTCAGTCTGCGCCAACTAACAAAACCCCCACTTTACGGCCTTGCAAGCTTTGGGCCACACCAAGATAACGGCAGAGATTGTTTTACCCCCAAGACAAAGAGCTAAAGCAGATCCCCTTCCTCTCAACGACCCTTAAATGAACTCTTGAGTGACACGGTTAAAATCCACAGGAAAACCCACAGAGACTGTTGTTACATATAAACTGCATCAAATCGTTCAAAAAGAACGATAGCCAGACTTACGTTCAAACAGCCTTCTACTGCATAATTCTATATCATGCCTATAACCAATACACGTGACCATTATGCATATATATCACTCACAATTCATGTAATTATCACAACTATTGAATGATTGACTGAAAGTGTACCTTGCTTGGTATCAGTATGATTGTATGCTCATAATTCAGAAGATGGCTTGATTGAAATCTGTGTAGAATGTATTGTGTTCTTATAATAAGAAATCATGTCTAACGGTACTCTCTGCTTAGAGCAGGAAGTTAGGAGACCATAGATAACAGGTAATTTATGGGAGGGGTGGGGACAAAGTCACCTCTGAACGAAAAGATGATACCTAATTGGTCAGAACCCATCCAGGAGGATGGGCAGACATTTGAGTTTAAAATCTCAGAACACGGACAAAGAATTAGACAGAGTTTAGACAAAGAGACAACATGACGAATAGATGATCGGACGAAGATGATCGAGGCAGACCAAGATCAGAGAAAATGAGTTAACAATTTCATTTCAAGCCATCTAAATACTCTCGTCTCACTTTCCTTTATTTTACTTAGTTTCTTTTCTTTCCGTTGAGTCTTGTGTTCTAAGTTAAGTTTTGCCGCAAAGTTTCGACCAACGATCTACAGCAAAGCCCGCTTTAACTTTAAAGTAACCTCCAGATTCTAACTGAACTGGTGCATTGATATCAAATTTAATAACCCCGCCTAAGAAACGATAGGAGGGTTAAATTAATGATTGATGGTTCATTCAGGTCATGTGTTATAAATGCATATATTGCTAGAAACTTGGGATTTCATAATTTCAATCTCTTAAAACTCATTCTTTCCTCACTTTCCTTCTTTCTGCAACTCGTGTGAATGTGTGTGTGTGTGTGTGTGTGTTTGTGTTAGATATTAGTTTTATGTGTTAGAGTAACAATAAAGTTTAGTTTGTATTTAAAGATGTGTTCTTGTGTTATGTGCTTACGAATTTAATGTCTTAAACTGCTGATCTATGTTACCTGGCTATTGAATAGTGTTTCACTATTGTTTGGGATATTTATATCCGCTGCAGAGTTGATAGTTACGGCCCGTTCAAATGAACGCTGGACGAGTCATTTGCTCAGCCGTAAAATAATTGACTCTTTCAAAATTCCCTATGAATTAATTAATAAATTCATTTGAGCTAAATAGACCTGTTTCCCTTATACAGAGTCCTATATATATATATATATATATATATATATATATATACACACACACACATACACTCACCTAAAGGATTATTAGGAACACCTGTTCAATTTCTCATTAATGCAATTATCTAATCAACCAATCACATGGCAGTTACTTCAATGCATTTAGGGGTGTGGTCCTGGTCAAGACAATCTCCTGAACTCCAAACTGAATGTCAGAATGGGAAAGAAAGGTGATTTAAGCAATTTTGAGCGTGGCATGGTTGTTGGTGCCAGACGGGCCGGTCTGAGTATTTCACAATCTGCTCAGTTACTGGGATTTTCACGCACAACCATTTCTAGAGTTTACAAAGAATGGTGTGAAAAGGGAAAAACATCCAGTATGCGGCAGTCCTGTGGGCGAAAATGCCTTGTTGATGCTAGAGGTCAGAGGAGAATGGGCCGACTGATTCAAGCTGATAGAAGAGCAACTTTGACTGAAATAACCACTCGTTACAACCGAGGTATGCAGCAAAGCATTTGTGAAGCCACAACACGCACAACCTTGAGGCGGATGGGCTACAACAGCAGAAGACCCCACCGGGTACCACTCATCTCCACTACAAATAGGAAAAAGAGGCTACAATTTGCACGAGCTCACCAAAATTGGACAGTTGAAGACTGGAAAAATGTTGCCTGGTCTGATGAGTCTCAATTTCTGTTGAGACATTCAGATGGTAGAGTCAGAATTTGGCGTAAACAGAATGAGAACATGGATCCATCATGCCTTGTTACCACTGTGCAGGCTGGTGGTGGTGGTGTAATGGTGTGGGGGATGTTTTCTTGGCACACTTTAGGCCCCTTAGTGCCAATTGGGCATCGTTTAAATGCCACGGCCTACCTGAGCATTGTTTCTGACCATGTCCATCCCTTTATGACCACCATGTACCCATCCTCTGATGGCTACTTCCAGCAGGATAATGCACCATGTCACAAAGCTCAAATCATTTCAAATTGGTTTCTTGAACATGACAATGAGTTCACTGTACTAAAATGGCCCCCACAGTCACCAGATCTCAACCCAATAGAGCATCTTTGGGATGTGGTGGAACGGGAGCTTCGTGCCCTGGATGTGCATCCCACAAATCTCCATCAACTGCAAGATGCTATCCTATCAATATGGGCCAACATTTCTAAAGAATGCTTTCAGCACCTTGTTGAATCAATGCCACGTAGAATTAAGGCAGTTCTGAAGGCGAAAGGGGGTCAAACACAGTATTAGTATGGTGTTCCTAATAATCCTTTAGGTGAGTGTACATTTTCACATCTTGCACATGCAACAAAAAAGAACATTTATTTTCTTGCACCTCATTCAAAACCTTTTGTTCTACTTGAATAACATAACTTTTTTACATATTTCATTGTTGAGCCGCTTCCAGCTTTCATGTCTCAATTGAAATTCTACCCTCTAAAACAAAAGAGGAACATTTCATATGCATCCAACAAATCAACATATGACTAAATTCGGTACCATATATTTTATTCATTAGCAAGCAGTTAGCAAATGAAAGAAGTGACGCGGTTGAAATTGGAATAGCTGAGAGATTGTGTGCCTTGATTTTAAGCACCAGTTGTAATGTAGTGTCCTCTGGGCCTTGTGCATTATTCAAGTGAACATCATTTCCCCCACAATAGGGATGACAGGGACACACAGAGTGGCTAGAAAATAATTTTAAATATAAAATACTCTGATTTATGTGTGTGTGTGTAGCTTTGAACACATCAGATTTACTATATGCTATACACATTAGACTTTACCAATACAAATGAGATCGCTTTGTATTGTACCACTTCAGAAGCAAAATGCTTTGAGAGGTTTGGGTTACACTTTTATTCGATGTTCCACTTTAGACATTCTGCTAACTATAAGTAATTTTGCAACTACATGTCCATGGATTGGACTTGTTTGTTCAGCACATCCCACAGATGCTCGATTGGATTGAGATCTGGGGAATTTGGAGGCCAAGTCAACACCTCAAACACGTTGTTGTGGTTCTCAAACCATTCCTGAACCATTTTTGCTTTGTGGCAGTGCGGCATTATCCTGCTGAAAGAGGCCACAGCCACCAGGGAATACCGTTTCCATGAAAGGGTGTACATGGTCTGCAACAATGCTTAGGTAGATGGTACATGTCAAAGTAACATCCACATGGATGGCAGGAACCAAGGTTTCCAAGCAGAACATTGCCGAAAGCATCACACTGCCTCCGCCGGCTTGCCGTCTTCCCATAGTGCATTCTGGTGCCATGTGTTCCGCAGGTAAGTGACGCACATGCACCCAACCATCCACGTGATGTAAAAGAAAACGTGATTCATTAGACCAGGCCACCTTCTTCCATTGCTCCGTGGTCCAGTTTTGATGCTCACGTTCCCACTGTTGTCGCTTTCAGTGGTGGACAGGGGTCAGCATGGGCACGCTGACTGGTCTGCGGCTACAAACTGCGATGCACTGTGTATTCTGACACCTTTCTATCAGAACCAGCATTAACTACTTGAGCAATCTGAGCTACAGTAGCTCGTCTGTTTGCTCGGACCACATGGGCTAGCCTTCGCTCCCCACGTGCATCAGTGAGCCTTGGCCGCCCATGACCCTGTCGCCACTTTTGATAGACACTGACCACTGCAGACCAGGAACACCCCACAAGAGCTGCAGTTTTGGAGATGTGCTCAAATCCTTACGCTTGCCCATTTTTCCTGCTTCTAACACATCAACTTTGAGGACAAAATGTTCACTTGCTGCCTAATATATCCCACCCACTAACAGGTGCCATGATGAAGAGAAAATCAGTGTTATTCACTTCACCTCATAATGTTATGCCTGATCGGTGTATATGCCCAGTTACTTAGTTAGGTGATCATCAAAATAAAGTGTTAACAGCTATTAATACTCTAAATACTGCTGGTTGACATGTAGTTGCAAATTAATGAGAGTTAGTTGATATGTAGCTGCAAAAGTAGAATGTCTAAACTGGACCGCTGAAATAAAGTGTTACAGAGGTTTGTTTCTTTACCTGTTCTTCAATTACTTGTCATATCAGACAATATCAGCAGACATTCACAGTTAACACAGCCATGAAGTTTCTTCATAAAGCTCTCTGGGCCCTCTTAAACAGACTGTAGCAGTGCTGTTGAAGGTTTTGTTCAAGCATTAGCTCAGTGTGAGGAGGGAGCCGCTGTCCGTGGTGCTGAATTGCCAGTTGTGTTGTCTGTAGCAGAGAGATTACCTTTAAACCCTACTGACTGACTGGCACATATCAAAGCAAGGTGCTGATCTGGCAATTCTAGTTTCCTGAGATGCAGGTGTATCTCTTTGCCGGTATTGTTGTGTAAGGAAAGATATCTGAGTGATTGAGAGCTTTTTGCTATAGCCTGTTGCTTCAATCCAAAAGAAAAAAAAGAAAAATCTTGTAATCTTCTCTCGTTCTATGTCTCCCTCTCTATTTTTACTTGGCCAGCAAGCACTGTCACACTAATCCTCTTTGGTTTTGAAGTTTGCACTTTTTGTGACTTCTGAAACAACCTCACATTCTGGCATCAGATGCATGCATGCGGAAATAAAATATGAGAATGTGGGGGGAAATAACAACTCATGGATAGAATAGTGCGGTATCTGTCAGGAATTAGTAAGCAGCAATAAAGCACACGAGATAGTAGCAAACTTCATCCATCTTGTTTACTCTAAACTTCCATTCTCCCACACATTATGTAATTGCACACAGTTTTCAAAATAGTAGTCAAAACAATGTACAATTCTACTAATGAACATAACAAATAGAACAAAAGAAAAGTTGACAAGGAGAGGAACAGTCAATTAGCTAAATTTAAAATTAATAATGAAAATTAAATACAATTAAAATAAAAAATTAACATTTAATTTTTAAATTATAATAATAATAATAATAATAATAATAATAATAATTATTATTATTATTATTATGACATTATTTTCATGACAGTTTTTCAAACACATTTCTCCTCAAAACCATAATGAGTCATAATGATACTTTTTAATAATAATAATTATTATTATTGAAATCAGCATAAATTAAAGGTAATATCTACATAAATACTCATGCTTTACAATTTAAATAATGTGTTTTTATTGATTTATTTGTTTGTTTGTTTGTTTTCCATTGCGGTAATGAGATTTGGGTGAGAAATTTTGCTTGATTTTTATGAAAATGTCTGAATACAAAAAAATAAAAATATATAATAAAAAATAATAAATTACTTTTGATTATCATTGTAACATTAAAATAATTTTTAATCTTAACAAATTGTCTGTCTAGTTTCAATATTTGACTTCTGTTTTGCAAAAAAAAAACTTATAGTGACTAATATCTTAATTAGTGTGAAGAGTGTATAAAATCAAAACATGTATTATGTATTATTTATTTTCCATAAGGGTTCAGTTATCCAACATCCATTAAAACTTTTTACAAAGCCTATTTTTCAAATAGAGGAAGTAACTTTTACACAATTACACATATGGTCAGTCTGTCCTTTAGGCAATCAGTTGTTCTATCAGCTTGGACGGTGGCCACAGTTTATAAATCACAATTTATAAATCTGGAAATAAATAAAATTTCAGTAATTATAGGCCAATTAGCACCCTCTCGATTGTATCTAAAGTTGCAGAGAAATGGGCAGCTAAGCTTTTGACTAATCTAAATAATGGCTTTGGATGCAATTTGGATTTTGTAGTAATTATTCAACAGAATCAGCTAATTGCATGTTTGTTGAAAAAGTAAAGACCTACTAGATAAGAGTGCATGTGTTGGTGCTGTTTTTTAGATCTGAAGAAGGCATTTGACAAGGTTGATCATAAGGTTCTTTTATCTAAATTAACACATTTTTATATTTCTAAATAGAGGCAATACTTTGGATAAAATATTTTAAATAGGAAACATTGTGTGATATCTTTTAAATGTCTTTTAAATGTATGAGTATTAATGGTACTAAATCTTCTTATCTTGCTTGCCTAAAGGGGTTCCACAAGGCTCCATCTTGGGACCTATTTCATTTTCACTTTATATTAATGATTTGCCTGAAGTATGTAAAGATGTAAATATTCAGTTGTATGCAGATGATGTAGTAATTTTTACCCATGTAAATAACTTTGAAGAAGCTTCATTTATTTTGACCTCTGCTATGACCAATGTTCAGGACTGGCTTACCTAAATCAGGTTTATTATTGAATACAAAGAAAACGGTGTGTATGATGTTTACCAAACAATTAGTAGGGATGACACACTCAAATGTGTTCCTGAAAGGGGAGGAGCTTGAAATTGTAAACTTGGGGTTAGTTTGGACTCTACTCTAACTTTTAAAAGTCACACAAAAAAAGTTGTCTAATATTGTAAGATTTAAAGGCACAATATGTAATTTTCGCCGCTAGAGGCCGCTTATTCAAAACAAAGGCGTAGCTTGATGATGCCTTGATTTCACGGAATCATGGGAGTTGTTATCTTCACCTCTACAGCCGGTGGAAAAGAATACGACCGGACTCGGGCAGAAATCATATTCATGGATGATGTATTAAAGATTTATTAACGTTACTGTATTATGAAGCAGGGTGGGAGCGGAACAAGGCCACTGGAGCTAATGAGAGACAAGCGCGACACACGGCTCAAGAGCAGTGGAGCTTTTATTATGCCACAGACGACCACTTCCGCTTCTTCCGGTCATGTGTATGTTGGGTAACGCAGCGCTGTTTTATCATATTACATACATTTGAGTGTGTTGAAAGTTATGCTATAATGCTACTCTGTGCGTTTGCTTGGCGGCTACTATGAGACACTTGTTGCACACTGCAATAAGATAGATCGATATTAGGCATGGTAAGGCCCCGATCAGACAGAACACGCACCGCACTGCCTTTTTTTGGTTAACGTTTTTAAATTTAGAAAAAAAAAATGTATGTTGCTAGGCAACCCCCAAATCAGCTGTCCTGTCAGTCTAATCAAGGTAACCGTCACCACAATGGAAGGCCCACTTCTCCATTCATTTGATTCGACATTTGAAAAACAAACGATGAGTTGTTTTTTTCAACTTCATGCGCTCAGAGCGCTCCTAGAGAAACGCAATGCGCAGCAGGCGGCTAAAACGCTCACTGCCAATAGAAAACTATTTAAAAGAATAGAATTTAATAGAATAGAATAGAACTTAAAAGAATATTCAAGAATGCTTTGGAATATAGACTTATTGTTGGTCTTGTTTTAAAGAAGACACTTGGCAGATTATTGTAGACGTGAAATAAATTATGAAAGTAAAATAGAAAAACAGTTATAAAAGTTTAAGTTTATGAAAATGTAAAAATATATATTTTATAATAATATTTTATAATAATATGTATTTTACAAAACATGTTTTACTCTAAAACTACAAGACAATCAAAGCCAGAAATATGAACAAGTTGTGTTCCAAGTTTTAGGTTGATATATCAAAAAATGAGCTTTCAGTGAGAGTTTGTTTGGGCGCAGTACCAAACTTTTTCACTAGATGACATCCAAGCTGCATTACTGACCATATATGGGCACCTCCATTTCCATATGGTTTGAGTGATCTGAACCATATATTTCCATAATTTTCATACATTTTATGAAGTAGACATCCTATTCAGAAGTAGTATAGGCAGTTTGGCAGTATTTGATTTGAATTCAACCTCTAATACATATAAAAAGAACATGTGCATTACATCACAAATGGCAAATCTATATTTTTTTCCTTTATATTTAAAACATTTCCAGAACTTTTTATCTCCAAAAAGCATGAAAACAAATTGGCTGTCTACCAATCTTTCATTTTTTTCCGTGTTCATCGCTATTTCAAAATAAAGGTCTGAACTGAATCTGAAAATATGAAAACTAGAATTTATAAGCTGCATCACTACACAAGGGGACTAGCTAACGTTACCCTGAAGAGGACAGTAACTTAGTGTGAAAGTAGTGAAATACGTTTTCCATTGTTTATCATGGGCAGTCTCTGAACTTAATCACCTGTTGTATGTTTAGATTGCACAACTAGTGTACAAGAATAGCAAGCACAGCGCACCTTGCAGCATAGCTAAACTGACTCCTCTTCAGTAACTTCTCCATCATCCGATCCTTCATATCTGGGTGTGAAATAATCCATTATACTATCATTTAGGGCACTGACATCACCAGGATTAAGCAGATTGAGGCGAGTGAGATCATTTAAGCGATCAGCTACTTCAGACTGAGTTGTTCTCTTAATTGTGTTCCGCCATCTCACGATACGATAACGCTGTATTAAAAAAAACTTACTAAAAAAAACGTAGTTTACATAGGACTGGCGGGAAATGTGCATTGATACACCTTTATTCTACATGTAATGGGGTTTACATGCTACAATCGCTATTTTTCTGCACTAAACAAGTGAAATTTGCCAAGATATTTTTAGAAATGATAGACAAGATGTTATAGAATAATCATTTAATAAAAACCCAATTTTGACAAAAAATGGACATTCAACCTATTCTTCGACCTTCCTGAAAACGTTCCAGCGTGACATCCGACGGGTTTTCCCAGATCGCATCACATATATTAAAGCGTCTTTGGTGTTTCCATGGTTTCTACAAAATGAAACCGGAACTCGAGGGTAACGCGGGTATGATGTCATTGATAGGCGACGCACGTGTCCTGGTTAAAATTGCTTATTTGCCTGGATTTAAACATTCTTGGAAACATTTGGGATAATGTAAGTACACAAGTCAACAAAATATATAACATTGTTTTAGTGGATTTTGGATATTTTAATCCAAATATCTTACATATTGTGCCTTTAATTTAAAGAATATTAAGCATATTAGGCAATTTTTGACAGTTGGTGCAGATATGTTTTTACGTTCAGTGATTTTTTTCACATATTGAATACTGTTTTACTAGTTGGTCATTTATAGGAGATACAACTCTTAAAGGGGTCCTTGATTATTTCACTTTTTTTTACTTTAGTTAGTGTGTATTGTTGCTGTTTGAGCATAAACAACATCTGCAAAGTTACGATGCTCAAAGTTCAAAGCAAAGGGAGATATTTTCTTTTACAGGAATCACTTTTTAAGGACTACAACAAACGGCTGGTAGGGACTACAAACAAGCTTCTTCCCGAGTTGGTGACATCACAAACCCTAAAATGTACATAAACCCTGCCCCTGGGAACACAAGGCCATGTTGGGTTGCGTTAGAAAAGAGGAAGAGTTGTTGTAGTAGAGCACATTTAGGAGTCTGCTCAAGCTGTCCCATCCGTCTTTTCACATTTATTGCAATACAGTAACACAAATGCAATAGCATGCCATAAAAGCAAGATGACAACATAAGTTATAACTGTAATTAAATCAAACTATCTTCATGCAGCATATATTCTCAGGCTCTGAAGGCATTTTACAACAGTTCCCACACGAGCGATTTATAGATTAACATGACAGGATATGATAATCGATGACCTGAAGATAGCTTCATAAATTCATCTACTAACCATTCAGAAACGTCCTGTTGCATTCTACATGTTGCCACTTCTTCGTGAATCTCTCCATCGTTGTCCGACTCCAGTTTGAACATAAAAGGCTGAACAGTTTCTGAAATTTTCAGTGCTAGTCTGCGTGAGGTAATCGGAGCCCCTCTTCTAGAAAGGGGGCTGGGAGCAGCAGCTCATTTGCATTTAAAGGGACACACACAAAAACGGCGTGTTTTTGTTCACCCTCAAAAAGTGACAATTTTAACATGCTATAAAAAATGTACTGTGGGGTATTTTGAGCTAAAACTTCACATACACACTGTGGGGACATCAGAGACTTATTTTACATTTTGTACAAAGGGGCATAATAGGACCCCTTTAAGATAATAGAATCACTTTATAAGAGAGCTATAAAAGTTTTGGATAAAAAAAACAACAACTTTAATTTCATTACTGTAACTTTCTAAAGGTACACACAGAGAAAAAGAGTGTCAAAATTGTACCTTTAGAGGTACAACAGCTTGTCACTGGGGCAGTACCATTCAAAGGGATGTCCCTTTTGTACCTTTTTTTACTCCTAAAAGGTGCATATTAGTACCCTAGCATACAAATACGTACCTTAAGGTACTACTATGAACCTTTTTGTGGTAAAAAAGGTACAAATATGTCCTTTGAAGGGTACTGCCCCAGTGGCAAGTTGTTCTACCCCTAAAGGTACAATTTTGACACCTTTTTTCTGTGTGTGTATCATTAACAGGTCTATCATTAGAGGGGATTGCGAGGTGCCATATACTTTTGGACACAAAATATTGTCTGTAATGGGGAGTAATTGTTGGAATAGCTTACCATGGTCAATAAGACAGCGCTCTACATATTACACTTTTAAAGATCTTCTTAAAAAGTGGCTTATGTCGAACCAGATGTGTTAACATTTTACTTAGGTATTTTAAATAATGTCTTTTTTTGTCTTTTATGTATATTTGAGTATGTGTTTTTGTGTCCCTGCCTAGGGACTATGGATGTAAATTAGCAATGTTGCAATAATCCGGCTTGTTTACATTTTGTATTTTATACTAATGTTCATTAACATGCATTGTCTCTATCAAATAATTAAACAAACCATTTAGTCCAAAAGTGTGCTCAGAAATACTCATGGATAATTGACATTTCAATATTATAACATGTCATGTTATTATCTGCATCATTTTCTTGCAGTAAAATAAAATGTCCTATGTCTTTCTTTTTTTTTCAAGTTGAAATATGGCCAAGACAAGCTCTTGACAGGTTTTGTGAGATTGGCCCGGCTATAGGTGGGGTCAGGAATCAGACGTGAGAGAAATAAGGAGACATTGACAATAGATTGGGTAGCTGTGTTTGCATTATGTCATGCACCAAGCGCATTTAATTACCAGGTTCTAATTACTGCACTGCTTTACGGATTCATCTAGATCACTTTTTTTTGCCACCTAGCTCAATCTCATCCCAGTCTGCTATTAGCCATCTACCTCTTCCTCACCCCGACCCCCGGAAAAAAAGACTTGCAGATAATTACTGAACATGGAGATCGCTTGCTCTGCGGTTTGGTTTAATTAGCTCCCCTTCCTTCATCTTTGCCTCTGTTCTCTTGTTCTATCCGCCAAGCTGGCCGGCAAGAGGAAGCATACGAAATGCCTGAAAGGTCATTGATGATTCATATACGGCCCATTGTTTCTCCTTCTTGTTTTTTTTTAGCATTCTGCTAAATTCCTGGTGGCATATGAATACGACACCGAGTGCTGCTATTACCAAAGACCTCCAAAACATATGGATTCACTTCGGCAAATGTCAAGCATTAATTTGCAGTGAAACAGTGGGCTGGCAAGCAGATGGCGAAGTGAGACGACAAATATTAGCAGTGGGGGAAAAAACGGAAAATGATCGAGTTAAATACGACAGATTTGCAAAAAAAGACATTTAATAAAATAGCAGTGGAAGTTTTGTCTAGCGCTAACAATCATTGCAATCTGTTCCTCATCATTAGTCGTGTCTGCTCACATACATTAGCACCGACACAAGGACAAAGTCAAGGAGAAATATCTCAATTACTGGCACAAAGAAAGTTGACTACAGGAAAATCAACATCAATAGTGTATTGTGATTCAGTCAGCACTTATACTTGCCATACGTTCTTCATTTAAAAACTCAATTTTTCCACTGTTGAAATCTTTTAAAGGACGTAAATGAAAAACTGTTTATTTTTGCCATTCAATTAAATAGAGAGTAAACAACTTGTTGTTGGGATCTGCAGCACTATTTCTGAGTGTCTGGAATACTGTAGTCAGAACTGTTTGGTTATACTGATAAATTGAACCTTAAATTGACTTTGAAAATTTAACTCGTGCTTTTATAACATCAAGGGATTTCTGCAATTCACTCTATCTGGGTTTGCCTAAATCATCTCTGGAATGGTTGCAATTGGTGCAAAATGCAGCAGACTGATTATTGACTGGCTCTAGAAAACGTGAGCACGTTAGCTACTCCAGTACTTGGTCCAGTAAAGCTTTACATGGCCGTGCTTCCCAGTATATTTGTAATCTCATCACCCCTCATACTCCCACTAGATCTCTTTGGTCTTCTAGTCAATTTCTCCTCTCAGTCCCTCGTTCTCATTTTAAAACTAAAGGTGACCGGACTTTTGCTGTAGCTGCTCCTAGGCTCTGGAATAGTCTTCTCCTTCTATTTCAAACCTTCTTTGAAGACCCATTTTTATTCTTTATGTGTATGTCTGTTTGAGGGTGTAGATTTTCATTTGTCAGATGCAAAAACCTCCCATCTGACATGTTTTCATTTAAATTAGCATTTTTTTATCAGGCTCCTATGTTTAGGTTCAGTAATTTCACTTTAATGGCAAAGAAAAGGTTATTAGTCAGTTATTGAAATGCCTTATTTTCAAAAATGTCACTTTAGTCAATTCATGGGTATTTAACAAATTTAACTAGCTTTTGCTGCAAAACCAGCTAAGTCCGTGTGTGCTTTTTTTGCAAAAACCTCTAAGTCCACCTCTTTGGACAACAAGACATAGTAAACATTTGCAAAATCACTAAAGATGCTACTGGAAACATTGCAAATGATGAAAGCAGAATTCAAAATGTAACAATGAAGAAACTGATCCACACAGTAGGGAGAGCCGTGATGCAAGTGCTTGCCGCGTCTGTTTCTGTCAAGAGTTTTACAGAAGCACAAGGAGCACTGTTGTGTTTACGTGCTACTCGCGGAATACTGTCATTGCCACTGTAACGATGGACAAAACAACTTGCAGCTCAGCAATTGAAAGACGGCTCATACGCACAACATCATTCATCTTGAAATCAACTGATTCGATTTGTGTCTTCTGATTGGTTTCTGTGGACTTAGAGGATTTTGCTGACAAAGGGAAGTGGCGTTTAGAGGTTTCTGCCAACAAACTGGTATTTCTGAATGGGTTGACGCTGGGATTTAGCGGATTTGAAGTGAAAGTATTTGATAAACATATACTATGTGCGGAGAGCATTCGCTCAATATTATTATCTCATTTTTGACGGAGGTGGCGTTTAGCGGCTTTTTCATCTGAACTCTTCATATACAGTGTATATATATATACACTCACCTAAAGGATTATTAGGAACACCTGTTCAATTTCTCATTAATGCAATTATCTAATCAACCAATCACATGGCAGTTGCTTCAATGCATTTAGGGGTGTGGTCCTGGTCAAGACAATCTCCTGAACTCCAAACTGAATGTCAGAATGGGAAAGAAAGGTGATTTAAGCAATTTTGAGCGTGGCATGGTTGTTGGTGCCAGACGGGCCGGTCTGAGTATTTCACAATCTGCTCAGTTACTGGGATTTTCACGCACAACCATTTCTAGAGTTTACAAAGAATGGTGTGAAAAGGGAAAAACATCCAGTATGCGGCAGTCCTGTGGGCGAAAATGCCTTGTTGATGCTAGAGGTCAGAGGAGAATGGGCCGACTGATTCAAGCTGATAGAAGAGCAACTTTGACTGAAATAACCACTCGTTACAACCGAGGTATGCAGCAAAGCATTTGTGAAGCCACAACACGCACAACCTTGAGGCGGATGGGCTACAACAGCAGAAGACCCCACCGGGTACCACTCATCTCCACTACAAATAGGAAAAAGAGGCTACAATTTGCACGAGCTCACCAAAATTGGACAGTTGAAGACTGGAAAAATGTTGCCTGGTCTGATGAGTCTCGATTTCTGTTGAGACATTCAGATGGTAGAGTCAGAATTTGGCGTAAACAGAATGAGAACATGGATCCATCATGCCTTGTTACCACTGTGCAGGCTGGTGGTGGTGGTGTAATGGTGTGGGGGATGTTTTCTTGGCACACTTTAGGCCCCTTAGTGCCAATTGGGCATCGTTTAAATGCCACGGCCTACCTGAGCATTGTTTCTGACCATGTCCATCCCTTTATGACCACCATGTACCCATCCTCTGATGGCTACTTCCAGCAGGATAATGCACCATGTCACAAAGCTCGAATCATTTCAAATTGGTTTCTTGAACATGACAATGAGTTCACTGTACTAAAATGGCCCCCACGGTCACCAGATCTCAACCCAATAGAGCATCTTTGGGATGTGGTGGAACGGGAGCTTCGTGCCCTGGATGTGCATCCCACAAATCTCCATCAACTGCAAGATGCTATCCTATCAATATGGGCCAACATTTCTAAAGAATGCTTTCAGCACCTTGTTGAATCAATGCCACGTAGAATTAAGGCAGTTCTGAAGGCGAAAGGGGGTCAAACACAGTATTAGTATGGTGTTCCTAATAATCCTTTAGGTGAGTGTATATACAACTATTTTCAATTTTCTGGTTTTCTGCATAAATTGGTCATGAAATTTTATTTGATTTCCACCAAAGTCACAAAAATCAACAAACATAATATTGTTAAGCTGATAAAACACAAACAATCATCATCTTTCATGTCTTTATTGAGCACACTCATTAAACATACAAAGTGATGGTGGAAAAAGTACGTGAAACACTCAACAGTGTAATAAACAGTGTCAATATGCTATTCACAAGCAGCATTAGCTGATGTGAGCCATGCATCGCAAAAAAGAGATCTCAGAAGACCTACGATCAAGAGTTGTTGCTATGCATGTAGCTGGAAAGGGTTAGAGTAATCTCAAATACTTTACATATTCATCACAGTTAGACAAATTGTATATAAATGGAGACGATATGATACTGTGGCTACTCTCCATAGAAGTGGGCGCCCAGCCAAGATCACTCCAAAGGCACAATGCAGAATGCTCAATGAGGTGAAAAAGAACCCTAGAGTAAAAGCTAAAGACTTGAAGGATTGATTGAAGCTGGTTAATATCTCCGTTCATGAGTCAACCATACGTAAAACATTGAACAGGCATGGTATCCATGGAAGGACACCACGTAGGAAGCCATTGATCTCCAAACAAAACATTGCAGCATGCCTAAAGTTTGCCAAAGACCAACTTGACACTCCACAACACTACTGGGAAAATGTCTTGTGGACAGATGAAACAAAAATAGAATTGTTAGGGAAGAACATGCAGCGCTATGCATGGCGTAAAAATAAAACAGCGTGCCCACATGAAAACATCATCCCAACAGTGAAGTATGGTGGAGGAAGCATCATGATATGGGGCTGCTTTGCTGCCCCTGGACCTGGACCACTTGCCATTGTGGAGGGGAAAATGAATTCCCAAGTTGATCAGGATATCCTACAGGATAATCTCAAGGTGGCTGTCTGCAAGCTGAAGCTCAGAAGAAGCTGGGTGATGCAGCAGGAAAATTACTCTAAACATTGAAGTAAATCTACTACAGAATGGCTTCGGAGACATAAATTACATATTTTGGAGTGGCCCAGTCAAAGCCCAGACCTCAACCCAATAGAGATGCTGTGGAATGACCTCGAGAGAGCCATTCACACCAGACGTCCTAAGAATATGGGTTAGCTGAAGCAGTTCTGTAAGGGAGAATGGTCCAAAATTCTTCTTGGACGTTATGCAGGTCCATGGGCATCACTAAGCCCTTTTTGAAGCCCCCCTAAACTTCTGCCCAGCCCCCCTAAAAAAATGTGATTAACCTGGCGGGAGGCTTTGGCTTTGTCCCGTCTTTTAGTCTGCGTGTTCTTCAATCCGCAGCGGCGCAGAGCGCACATCAGAAGCAGAGGTGTGTGCGTTCATCTGAGCCTCATTGGTCTGTCACCGGTTGTCAATGTCAAAATATTTGAGAAAACCAATCAAATCAGAGTAGGCGGGCTTTATGTTCACACAGAAGCTGCTGAGGCTGAGCGCGAATTTTAGCAGGGCGACTCAACGTCAAGTGAGAGATATGTGCTAAAAGTAAAAGTAAAGTAGCTAAACTAAACATTTCATATTTGACAGCTGCTTCTTTAAGTCAGAAATTTTAAACAAATCACTAAAATATTCAGGCAAATTAATAAACTTTTGTCTAATTTCGCCATTTTGAATTGAAAATAGGCCTATGTGATTCATAATGTAATTAACGAACAAGAAATATTAACAAAGCCGTTTTCATCAGATTAGGCATAAAATAATAATGAATGTGTACATATTGTAAATTAATATAATTCCAAGTAGCCTTCAGTAAATTAAAAAAGCTCAGCTTTTTTCAGCCTGTATTGGCATAAGATTAGTAATGAATGTGTGCATATTGTGAATTAATTTAATAAACGTAGTTACCTAGCCTTCAGTAAATTAACGTGTCTAAGAAAATGATTCATAAAACATATAAATATCAGTTAACCAATGTTTACGTTCTTCACTGACGAAAATGGAAAAACTATATCAGTCAAAGCTCAGCGTTAGGAGGGGAAGAGACAGGGCAAGATAAAAACAAAGAGAAAAAGAGAGATGTGGAGATAAGAAAAAAGACAAATAATATACTGCCCACTGACATGGTTTTCAAGCTGTTGTTATCTAATATTTTGGCCTTCGGAACATCTTAAAATGCACACATGTAGATCATAGTAATCAAACTTTTCTCAAGGGAGCATGCCCCTGAAGCCCCCTAACTACCTCACATTTGGGATCTCAGTGATTATAAAACTCTGCCTACATTCCTGTGTACGATTAATGGATGTACAATATGGTCATGCAATAAGGCATTAATATTTGCTTTATAAGTAATAATAAACAGCCGATATCCTAGTAATATGCATGCTAATAAGCTACTAGTTAATAGTGAGAATTGGACCCTAAACTAAAGTGTTACCATTTTTTTCATACCCTCACTGGGGGCTGAGCCCCCCTAAAATGAAAACCCTAGAATCGCCCCTGTGCAGGTCTAATTCACAGCTAAAGGAAGAGCTTGCTTGAGGTTATTGCTGCCAAAGGTGGTTCAATCAGTTATTAAAGGACAATTTCACTTACTTTTTCCACCTTCACTTTGTATGTTTAATGGGTGGGTTCAATAAAGACATGAAAGATCATGACTGTTTGTGCTTCATCAGCTTAGAAATATTGTGTTTGTTGATATTTGTGACTTTGGTGAAGATGAAATCACATTTCATGACCAATTTAAGCAGAAAACCAGGACATTTAAAATGGTTCACTTACATTTTCTTGCAACTATATATACATAAAAATATATATATATATATATATATATATATATATATACAGTGGGGAGAACAAATATTTGATACACTGCCGATTTTGCAGGTTTTCCTACTTACAAAGCATGTAGAGGTCTGTAATTTTTATCATAGGTACACTTCAACTGTGAGTGATGGAATCTAAAACAAAAATCCAGAAAATCACATTGCATGATTTTTAAATAATTAATTTGCATTTTATTGCATGACATAAGTATTTGATCACCTACCAACCAGTAAGAATTCCGGCTCTCACAGACCTGTTAGTTTTTCTTTAAGAAGCCCTCCTGTTCTCCACTCATTACCTGTATTAACTGCACCTGTTTGAACTCGTTACCTGTGTAAAAGACACCTGTCCACACAATCAATCAAACAGACTCCAACCTCTCCACAATGGCCAAGACCAGAGAGCTGCGTAAGGACATCAGGGATAAAATTGTAGAACTGCACAAGGCTGGGATGGGCTACAGGACAATAGGCAAGCAGCTTGGTGAGAAGGCAACAACTGTTGGCGCAATTATTAGAAAATGGAAGAAGTTCAAGATGACGGTCAATCTCCCTCGGTCTGGGGCACCATGCAAGATCTCAACTCGTGGGGCATCAATGATCATGAGGAAGGTGAAGGATCAGCCCAGAACTACACGGCAGGACCTGGTCAATGACCTGAAGACAGCTGGGACCACAGTCTCAAAGAAAACCATTAGTAACACACTACGCCGTCATGGATTAAAATCCTGCAGCTCACGCAAGGTCCCCCTGCTCAAGCCAGCGGATGTCCAGGCCAGTCTGAAATTTGCCAGAACCCAATAGAAAATCTTTAGAGGGAGCTGAAAGTCCGTATTGCCCAGCGACAGCCCCGAAACCTGAAGGATCTGGAGAAGGTCTGTATGGAGGAGTGGGCCAAAATCCCTGCTGCAGTGTGTGCAAACCTGGTCAAGAACTACAGGAAACGTATGATCTCTGTAATTGCAAACAAAGGTTTCTGTACCAAATATTAAGTTCTGCTTTTCTGATGTATCAAATACTTATGTCATGCAATAAAATGCAAATTAATTATTTAAAAATCATACAATGTGATTTTCTGGATTTTTGTTTTAGATTCCATCACTCACAGTTGAAGTGTACCTATGATAAAAATTACAGACTTCTACATGCTTTGTAAGTGGGCAAACCTGTAAAATTGGCAGTGTATGAAATACTTGTTCTCCCCACTGTATATATATATGTATATATATATGTATAATGTATAATTTTCATCTGTCTAGATGAAACATGTTTTTTCCCCCTTTATTCTCATTATTTTTATTTTAAAGGGGCTACATGTAAGAATTGTTCATGTATCAATCACTTTTTTATTGCCAATGTGTGAGCTTGCCCCCCCCCCCCCCCCACTTCCTAGGTTGTCTATGAATGCTGTTTAAAAAAATAAATAAATTATGGGAAGGACTCAGGACATTTCTGCTGGGGAAATCTAAATGATGTGACATTTACGCACACTCCTGTTAGCTTCTCTTCTGTTCTGTGACGCATGAAACGAATGCTTATGTTCAGGATAATGCTAAAAGAGCTATTCTGTATTGTAATGTCAATGTGTGATGCAAAGAAAAGGGATTAATTCAAACTATATTCTCAAATAGCCCGATCTATATAGTCTCAAATATATATACTTTATAAATTAAACTTTGATTTCTATGAATTCACAATGTCGGTGAATTGCAGAGCAGCTGCAAACATACCGACATCACTATGATCAGATGCTTTCTTAACTGCTGCTTTCTCATTTTTGAGAGGAAAGCGCGCTGCACATATTAATTTGCATATTTATCTAAACGTCACTCTCATCAGCGTGGACCGTGTCTGGATGTTCGTTAAAGGTATAGGGAGAACAGGTATGGTTGTAACATGGGGAGAGTTGTAACACTACCAATTCCACCAATCAGGGATAAGGTAGGAGTCCTATGAGGAAATAGGCACATGCAGATTTGATAAATGTCTTAAAAAATAAAAAAAAGGGAATTGATGAGGTTTCAAAGAGGTGCAGGACAGTCAGATCAGTTATGAAGAAAATGTTGAAAACCAGTGGTTATGAGATTTGAATTAGTGCCTTGTGTAGTAAACAAATGTGGGTACTTAGTATAAAAGTTTGAGTACTTTAGCTAAAAATTTAGTGTTACAAAGCGTTACAACAACACCCAGTCTCCCCCTATATCTCTGCAAAGGTATTCCAAATTCTTATTACTTCTAAGCAAATATCAGTTTTCTTGTACGTTATGTGTGCACGAGTGTGAGCACAAGCAATAAGTTGCTGGCTGCAGTTCACTTAACGGCCTCCAGTGTCACTAAAAACAAGGATTTCTAAATTCTACATATAATGCCCATTTAATTAGTTTATTCTAATAAAAAAAAATTGGGTAACACTTTATAATAACGTTCAGTTATAAGTCACTTAAAAGTTATTAGTTAATGATGAACTAATCATTTACAAAACATGACTATATGTTCATAAATGATTAATAGGTGATATGCTAACAATTTATAAATGTTTTGTTAATTCAGTTACAAGTCATTTATAAATGATTAGTTAATGATGAACTAATCATTTACAAAACATGACTATATAAATATAACTTATTAATAAGTGGTATGCTAATGATATACAAATGTGCTGTAAGTTATCTTAAAAAAATGTGTACGTCAAAATAAATCAAACAGATCAATAGTAGATGGTTGGTGAGTTATTAGTTGATACACTATTTATCACTTATAAATCATTGAAGTATTTATGTCAAACTCGTTTCAGTATCATCTCAATAAACAATGGTTAATCCTGAACAAATTATGAATAGACCATTAGTAAATGATCAGTAAAAACTGGTCTGTGTTCAAAAGCACAAACATGCAGGATGCTAAAACAGCATTTTTTAAGAAGAGTAATTTATTTGTTTTCAAGGGGATTGACATATATATATATATATATATATATATATATATATATATATATAAATGGCTTACAGTCAGGGGTTTCCAGTGGGTTTAATAAATAATTTGATCTAGTGATAATGAGAACCAGTTCCACCTTCCACTGAAGCTCACATCAGCTGCACAGTGTTTAAAGACTCCATGTGTGTCAGAGAAGACAGTCTATTCCCTCACCAGTCAACACTTACACTGCAGTACACACTGCAATGTTCAACGCCTGTTATAAATGATGTGTAAATAATTTACAGATCTTTCTGCATTCCCTAATCTAAAGTGTAAACAATTCATCACTTGTAAATGAGCTACAAATCATTTGTAGATCTTTCTTACCGTTTTTTTACATTGTGTGTATGTGTATACAAGTCATTTACAAAGCTTTCTGCATCCCCTAATCTAAAATGTAAACTATTCATCACTTATATATACAGATATACAGTGGGGAGAACAAGTATTTGATACACTGCCGATTTTGCAGGTTTGCCCACTTACAAAGCATGTAGAAGTCTGTAATTTTTATCATAGGTACTCTTCAACTGTGAGTGACGGAATCTAAAATTCCGGAAATCAAAAATCCAGAAAATCACATTGTATGATTTTTAAATAATTAATTTGCATTTTATTGCATGACATAAGTATTTGATACATCAGAAAAGCAGAACTTAATATTTGGTACAGAAACCTTTGTTTGCAATTACAGAGATCATACGTTTCCTGTAGTTCTTGACCAGGTTTGCACACACTGCAGCAGGGATTTTGGCCCACTCCTTCATACAGACCTTCTCCAGATCCTTCAGGTTTCGGGGCTGTCGCTGGGCAATACGGACTTTCAGCTCCCTCCAAAGATTTTCTATTGGGTTCAGGTCTGGAGACTGGCTAGGCCACTCCAGGACCTTGGGATGCTTCTTACGGAGCCACTCCTTAGTTGCCCTGACTGTTTCGGGTCATTGTCATGCTGGAAGACCCAGCCACGACCCAACTTCAATGCTCTTACTGAGGGAAGGAGGTTGTTGGCCAAGATCTCGCGATACATGGCCCCATCCATCCTCCCCTCAATCTGGTGCAGTCGTCCTGTCCCCTCTATGCTTCACGGTTGGGATGGTGTTCTTGGGGTTGTACTCATCCTTCTTCCTCCAAACACGGCGAGTGGAGTTTAGACCAAAAAGCTCTATTTTTGTCTCATCAGACCACATGACCTTCTCCCATTCCTCCTCTGGATCATCCAGATGGTCATTGGCAAACTTCAGACGGGCCTGGACATGCGCTGGCTTGAGCAGGGGGACCTTGCGTGCGCTGCAGGATTTTAATCCATGACGGCGTAGTGTGTTACTAATGGTTTTCTTTGAGACTGTGGTCCCAGCTCTCTTCAGGTCATTGACCAGGTCCTGCCGTGTAGTTCTGGGCTGATCCCTCACCTTCCTCATGATCTTTGATGCCCCACGAGGTGAGATCTTGCATGGTGCCCCAGACCGAGGGAGATTGACGGTCATCTTGAACTTCTTCCATTTTCTAATATTTGTGGCAACAGTTGTTGCCTTCTCACCAGGCTGCTTGCCTATTGACCTGTAGCCCATCCCAGCCTTGTGCAGGTCTACAATTTTATCCCTGATGTCCTTACACAGCTCTCTGGTCTTGGCCATTGTGGAGAGGTTGGAGTCAGTTTGATTGAGTGTGTGGACAGGTGTCTTTTATACAGGTAATGAGTTCAAACAGGTGCAGTTAATACAGGTAATGAGTGGAGAACAGGAGGGCTTCTTAAAGAAAAACTAACAGGTCTGTGAGAGCCAGAATTCTTACTGGTTGGTAGGTGATCAAATACTTATGTCATGCAATAAAATGCAAAATACATACAATGTGATTTTCTGGATTTTTGTTTTAGATTCCGTCTCTCACAGTTGAAGTGTACCTATGATAAAATTACAGACTTCTACATGCTTTGTAAGTAGGAAAACCTACAAAATCGGCAGTGTATCAAATACTTGTTCTCCCCACTGTAGGCGGTATAGCATACCACTTATTAATATTTTATGAATGTATTAACTAATAATTTATAAATGACATAACTAAATTAACAAAACATTCATAAAATGTTAGCATATCACTTATTAATTATTTATGGATGTATAGTCATGTTTTGTAAATTATTAGTTCATCATTAACTAAAAACTTTTAAGTGACTTATAACTGAACGTTATTATAAAGTGTTACCAAAAATGGTTATAAAAATAATGTACTGAATATTTCTTTAAGATTCATCCTTGAATATGAATGCATGAGCTGACCTGACGTATGCAATATGTCGCTTTGGATAAAAGGGTCTGCTAAATATAAATGCAAATGAGTACAATAAACTTAAAAAAAAGAGTTTGTGCACATTAAAACCTCATTTATTCATAAAATATAATTTATTATCCAATTATCATCAATTATCATTATTAGAAACACATGCTGGTGCCTCAAAGAACTGGGGAGAGGTGGGATTTTCTGTAGACAACAAATGAACAGTACACTAATCTGAAGAGCCCAACATGTCAATAACATCAAGAAGTTGCAGTGAATGTGCTGCAAGGAACTATTGTTGAACCTTCATTTTGTTTTGTGAGATATAAAAAAAAAAATGACAAGCAAGGTGGTTGTTTGAGAGAGCAGGTGGGTTCTCACTGGGGCAAGCTGTTCAAGAAGATGATTTGCAGGCCTTTTTCTTGCTTGCTACTTGTCAGAATCGAAAATTGTAATTCACTTTCTGAAGCTTCCAACTGTGCTGCGCAATCCACCTCTTACAAGGGGGAGGGGGGGGGGGGGGGTCGGGGGGGGGGGGAAGGGAAAAAAGTGGATAAAAGAAAATCGCCTCAAATGTTTTAATGGGAAAATGAGAATCACCATGAGTCGGTCTCCTTGAGTTATTCTGAATCTAAAGCATGAAATCAAACTCTGTGCCATTTCATTTCTTCTCACAAACCTTTGTTTAGTAAAATGAGTCCAATGTCCTTTTGTAATGGAGCTGTGAGATGGATGACCTGCTGTGTGGACCATTACTTAGTTCTAGATAATGAAGCCTTTTACAAGGTTGAATTATGTTCGGACATGAGAGTTTTTTTTTTTTTTTTTTAACTGGGAAAGACTATGGAAGCCCGTTTCCACCACAATTGAGTAAAAAAATATAATTCTTTAAGTCATAATAATGAGAAACTTTCTCGTAATAATGACTTAACATCTCATAATAATGAAAAACTTTCTCATAATAATGAGAAACTTTCTCGTAATAATGACTTAACATCTCATAATAATGAAAAACTTTCTCATAATAATGACTTAACATCTCATAATAATGAGAAACTTTCTCGTAATAATGACTTATCTCATAATAATGAAAAACTTTCTCATAATAATGACAACATCTCGTAATAATGAGAAACTTTCTCGTAATAATGACTTAACATCTCATGATAATGAGAAACTTTCTCGTAATAATGACTTAACATCTCATAATAATGAGAAACTGTCATTACGACGCATTGTGTGCTTGCGCCACGCTATCTACTGAGGCGCCGGTGTTGCTGATGCTGATTCATGCAAACAGTGGGCCTCCGTATGGAAGCCCATTTCCTATGGAAGCCCATTTCCGGCACATAAGAAAAACATACTTAAGTCATAATTTCAAAATCGAAATTATGACATACTAAATCGAAATTATGACATAACTAAATCGAAATTATGACTTGCTGCTCATTGATCTGCCGCGACCCGACACAGGATGAATTGTGAACACATTAAGGAGTATTTTAACTGTGGTTTTAGCTACTAATGATTAAATTGTTGCCTTATTATCTTATTATCTGAATGGCATTGAATAGCCTATCTCTGAGCAAACACTCTCTTGAGAGGATTTTAAGCAAGAACAAGCTTTGGCGCAGAAAGAACAGAACAGAGGTGGCTGCATGAGGTGGCAACACTCATTCATTGAACAACTTCAAACCTCTGGCCAGTGTCATGATTATTGATGCGCGCGCACACACACACACACACACACGTTGGTTGGATGGTGTTGTAACCGACAGGGAAACAGTGAGTTCTGCTGCCGAACAGTTGCAACAGAAATATGAGGTTGTGATCGGGCAGCAGTTTTCATTCAACAGTAAATATAGCTTATACTCCTGTAAAAATGATATTGTATGTTTCAATAAATGGCACACGTGACAAATTCAACCAGAGTAACCTATTTAATCAATATCAGAATCAAAAGGAGCTTTATTGCCAAGTAGGCTATGTTTGCACACACAAGGAATTTGTTTTGGTGACAGAGGAAGCTACACAGAGACAACAGTACACAGATAGTAAAATAAAAAATAAATAATAAAAATAAATTGATAAGATAGCACATATAATGCTTGCTTCCCGCCTCGCTTGACGTGCTGGAAGTTGCTGCCTGCATGTGCAAATTGCGCATGCGTGGATTAAGTCATAATTACGAGAAAGTTTCTCATTATTACGAGATATTAAGTCATTATTATGAGAAAGTTTCTCATTATTACGAGATATTAAGTCATTATTACGAGAAAGTTTCTTATTATTACGAGATGTTAAGTCATTATTACGAAAAAGTTTCTCATTATTACGAGATATTAAGTCATTATTACGAGAAAGTTTCTCATTCTTATGAGATTGTGGTGGAAACGGGCTTCCATAGAAAGACAGATGCAAGATGCTCATTGCGATACTAAACTGTAAAGTGCAGTGGTCGTGAGCATGAGGAATTATGGAGAACTTAAAACATCTTGCACTGTCCTTGGGTGCAATTTGCTACTATAAGCACATTTGATTTCAAAAGTTTTCTTGCTGTATTAGTAACGAACAGCTGCTAAGTGTGATTAATAAGATTGCTAAAGAATGGATTTTTAGGCAAACAAATTAATTGCAATAAAAGGATGGGCCGTTTAACAACAATTAAGCAATAGAGTAATTAGATGTGATGTTTAACCCACTCCACAGGAAAAACCTCTGTTGAATAAAACAGATTGAGAGACAAATTGTCAAGAAACAGCACACTCGGGGTTGAGCAGTGGGCAGCAATATCACAGTATGTAAGGCGTATGGACAGATGCTCACATTATGAGTAAGGCGGGCTGGGGGCGGAACTGTGCCAGTAAGAGCAGCTGGGGCAAACACTTGCTGACCCCTTTGTGTTCTTCCAGTGTACCGTCTGTCTAATTGTGTTAATCTATGACATTAGAGACCTGATATATCATATAATGATGGCATAATTTATTTTCCATTAAATGAAATGAAATGAAGGTTAGTCCAAGCTCAGTGCTGCCCCCTCTGTAAATGTATAATGTAAAAGTAGAAAGACAATGGAAATATAGCACTACCATTTTCCTTTTAAAAAAAGTAATGAATACTTTTATTTAATGCATTACATTTAAGTATGCATTGCATTTAGGAAGCTTGTTTCCTCCACAGAATAAAACATTTTAAAAGATAATTGCGTTGAGTTTTGAGTTTGAATTGAGTTTACATCTCATAATTCTGACATTTTTTCTCAGAATCACAAGATATAAAGTCGCAATTGCGAGTTATAAAGTCAGAATTGCGTGATATAAAGTCGCAATTGCAAATTTATATCAAATTTATATCACGCAATTCTGACTTCTTTTATCAGAATTGAGTTTATATCTCACAATCCTGACTTTATAACTCACAATTCTGACATTTTTTTCTCAGAATTGCATGATATACAGTCACAATTGCGTGTTATAAAGTCAGAATTGTGAGATAAATGAATATATGAAATACTGTATATACATTTTAAAATATATTCAAATTGTAAAGTGTTATAATATTCATAATAATATTTCCCAATATTAATTTGATATTTGATAGCATAAATGCAGCCTTGCGTAAGCATCAGAGACTTCTTTCAAAAACATTCTTACCAACAAAAAACACATGAAGCTAGTTTGTCCTAGTACTAGGAAATCAAGTGCATTTATTTTTGGCAGCACATCAGCTCAAATTAGTTCACACATGATCTTCACAAATTCCTGCCTACCCTCAGAGGACCAGCTGGGAACACAGCGGTGGCTCTGTGAAATAAAGCATGTGAGCTTACCCATAATGCCTCCAGTGTCGGGAGTAGTATCAGCACACACTGATGAAGCTTCACGTCATTGAGCTGCTGTAGAGGTGCACTGCATTGAAGAATACACCTCCATTTTGCATTTCAAGGTATTTTTTGATGCTCTCTTCTCCCATTATATGAGCAAGCACATGTTTATTTTTGAGCTTGTGTGTGCAATATATTGTCTAGTGCTGGCTGCAACAGTTCTGCCTGCCAAAACAAGCAGTCAGTGCTCAGTGTGCAACTCAAATAGCCTGGATTACATCCAAGAACCCGGCCAGGACTCTCTCTCACAATCAGCTCATTTCAGTCACCAGAATGCAAAGCATTGACGTTTCCTCAGTGATGTTGTCATTCAACATATTGTGTTAAGGTTTTTTTTTTTTTTTTTTAACAACAAAATGCCCCCAAGCAACAAGGCTGATGTACAGAAGTGCATGAAGTGGATTGACAAAGAAAGGGAGAGGGAAAGGGAGATTCCACTGCTAGTTTGTTTCTGTTTACTTTGCATTTACCTTTCATATTATTAGACTTATGCATCTTTTAAAACAGGCAAATTCAATTACTTAGCTTTTAGACTTCATAATTAAAATGTATTTTACTCTCACAGGCCAAAATAATGGAGGTTCCTCCTTGTAGTGTGTTGGGCCACTGTTATCATTGATAACCACAGATTTTAGCACACATTAAAGTATTTGATGCACATAAGGGAAACCAAACTTGTTATCCCAAAGTGCTCACTCTGTGAATTATACTCACTTGCTATTAAAACCATGTCGCTATATTATCAGCCTTAATTTTTAGAAATGCACGCTGTTCCTGTTGCCTGAACTTTAGGACCCTGGTGCTTTGATTTGGAGCCAAGTTACAAGTTCAGTTGCTCTGTGTTCTCATACAACCAGGCCTTGTCCCCGGAGCTGTCCGTGAAGATAATTAGAACACTGCCTCAATGACACTTGCAGCCATTTTAATATATTTGAGAAAATGTGTAATGAAGTATTTAGTCTATTAATAATAGAAGTGTAAAACCGCATGCAAAATTCATTATTAATGGTTTGGCCGATGTAAGTTTTATGATGCTCATAAACAGCAGGAATACTTTATTTAATATTATCAAATGCCAGTTTGTTCAGTGTTTTTAGTTCTGTCAAGAGTTCTGAGAATTATACTTTATATGTTCTCAAGTTAATTAGTCAAAAATTTTGACAAACAGTAAGAGTTTAGTATAGTATGTTCATATTAAGATCTTTGTAGCGAATTAGCTCAGAGGGGAAATATTAATAATTATTCATAACGCATTATGATTATTCATTATGATTAATTATGAATATTTGAATCAGTTAAATTGATTAACTTGATGTAGCTACATTAACATTACAATCAATCAATCAGTTCATTCTGTGAACGTTCAGTATTGATTATTAATTAATTCTAAGAAAAGGATATTTTTCATGGCCACAGAAAAATAATTCTTCCTTTGTATTTACATAAGCGCTTAGAGCGCATAACAAGATTGATCATTTAAGTGACAATTTGTTTGCAGGCAGGGAGTCAGAACCAACATACTGTATATTGTGCACAAACTTTAATAACTAAATCGCGGACAAGATTAAACAGACATAAAACATACAGACACAAAACATACATGGCAAGAGGTAAAGTTAAAGTGGTTAGAAGAACCGGGTCAGCACAGATGGATGAAGTTATGCAAAGAGTCTAAACCTGGGAGAACCATCCCTGATAAGCTCCTTTGTCTGAGCAAAGGAGTTTACAGTTTTACTAACTACACAGCGACTTGTATTTCTTAGTACATTACTTGCATTTGCCCGTGAAGGCGTCCAGATATACAGTCGCAGGAGAAAGTCTTGATGGTTCCGTCCGATGGCTTTGCAGTGGCAATCGTTTCCTTCCGTGTTGAGCGAAGGAACGACGGTGAGCTTGGATGGTTGCTTTGACTCCATCGAGGTTGAGGAAGCTGCACACGCCGTGAGGAGTTGGGCCTGCTGGCCCAACTGGCCGTGTGGTGGCATCTGGTTTCCTGTCCCACACACACACGTGAGGCTGTGTGTGTAGGCCTTATCTGGCCTGGCCTGTTGGCCTTGGCTGCTGATAGACAGCCAAGATGAGGCGTCGTTTTGGTCCGGAGGTAGAAGAGAAGAGAGGGGGTGGGTCGGCAGCATCTCTCTTAAGAGTCTTAGAGAAATCCCACCCTCGACAGTCGGGTTGACCAATGGGATTGTTGGACTTTTCCAGCGGGAAATTCCTCTGTGGGAGATTTATGGCTCTTTATTTCAAGCAGGATTCAATGGGTCTGTGCCCATTTATACTCCAATTAATGCAACACACACATACTGCCTTTTACAAGGAAGTGACATACATGAAGGTGTAAGTCATGAAGTGAGCATTAATTTGATAGGAGACGTGACATATATGAGGTTACATGAACTAGCAAGTTGCTCATAAGACATGCATAAACGAAATAACATACAAGGGACACTTTACAAGACAATTATATGCGTACATACAATGTCCTGGAGTGCATGTTCATTTATAGACGGTTTGTCTATAACTTGAGGCAAAAGCGTGTGTTTTACAGGCTTTGTGTCTTAACTATGGCCTTTTCCATGTGGCCACATTTTTTAGGGCCATAAAACGTCTTATCAGTTGGTATCCAGGGTAACTGAGGACCTTTCTCTGTTGTGTTGGGGGAAGGTCTGTTACTAAGCACAAAGCATATAAAACATATTTGTTAAATGTAACAGGCGATTATGTGTCTGATTTGCCTCAGTCGCTACATCTTCATAGTGAGCAAAATATATTTGATGTCTTCTGAAACACTTGTGAGATTACTGGGGTCTTTTTTTCTCAGAAGAAAAAGAAAAAAAATCTGCCTTGGAGAGTTATAACAACTACAGTATGTGTTGATTATGTTTATGTTTGGCTGTCCAAAACAGTTATGCATTTGAGTGTCTGTCTGGCTTTGCAGTTTTGTATTTTGAGAGCGATTTAAATGTTTTGAGCTTGTTGAACCTAAAGTAACAGGATCTCCCTCAGGACAGGATGAATGAATAGCAGCGTGGGGCTTGTAATGATGGCCCCTGGAGAAAAGCTCCAGCTGGGAATGGCAGACTGGTGTGATTACTATTGAGCTTCCAGTCATGACCCTGGAGACGTGATTCATGTGGGTGTAGATTTCAGCTCTATCAGGCCTAAAGCCGATTTGGCCAATCCTGCTTCTGTCTAAGAAGAGACGCTGCAGTGTTCAGTTTAGAATGACAAGAGTCTGAACACTGCTGTGCATTTTAAACAACACAATCTTTCCTAATACTCCACTGTAACAAAGTTAAAGACTCAGGGACGAAAGAAAGCGGTAACCGTCAAATGTGAAATGTAACTTGTAATCATAAGATAAAAAAGAACAAAACGTAAGTAAGCAGCATCTGGCTCAGGGCAGATGCATATAAACATATTAAAACAAGGGCCAAATTGTGATGGCTGGACGACTGGGTCAGAACATCTCCAAAACTGCAGCTTTTGTGGGGTGTTCCTGGTCTGCAGTGGTCAGTATCTATCAAAAGTGGTCCAAGGAAGGAACAGTGGTGAACCGGCGACAGGGTCATGGGCGGCTAAGGCTCATTGATGCACGTGGGGAGCTAAGGCTGGCCCATGTGGTCCAATCAAACAGACAAGCTACTGTAGCTCAAATTGCTCAAGAAGTTAATGCTGGTTCTGATAGAAAGGTGTAGGAATACACAGTGCATCGCAGTTAGTTGCGTATGGGGCTGCATAGCCACAGACCAGTCGGGGTGCCCATGCTGACCCCTGTCCTCCGCCGAAAGCGCCAACAGTGGGCACGTGAACATTAGAACTGGACCACAAAGCAATGGAAGAAGGTGGCCTGGTCTGATGAATCCCGTTTTCTTTTACATCACGTGGATGGCCGGGTGCGTGTGCGTCGCTTACCTGGGGAACACATGGCACCAGGATGCACTATGGAAAGAAGGCAAGCCGGCAGAGGCAGTGTGATGCTTTGGGCAATGTTCTGCTGGGAAACCTTGGGTCCTGCCATCCATGTGGATGTTACTTTGACACGTACCACCTACCTAAGCATTGTTGCAGACCATGTACACCATTTCATGGAAACAGTATTCCCTGGTGGCTGTGGCCTCTTTCAGCAGGATAATGCGCTCTGCCACAAAGCAAAAATGGTTCAGGAATGGTTTGAGGAGCACAACAACGAGTTTGAGGTGTTGACTTGGCCTCCAAATTCCCCAGATCTCAATCCAATCGAGCATCTGTGGGATGTGCTGAAAAAACAAGTCCGATCCATGGAGGCCCCACCTCGCAACTTACAGGACTTAAAGGATCTGCTGCTAACATCTTGGTGCCAGATACCACAGCACACCTTCAGGGGTCTAGTGGAGTCCATGCCTCGATGTGTCAGGGCTGTTTTGGCAGCAAAAGGGGGACCAACACAATATTAGGTCATAATGTTATGCCTGATCGGTGTATAAACATAATAAAACAACAAGGTAAAGTCACAGGCCTTGTCCTCTCTCGTCTTTCACCTTTGTCACTCCTCTTTAATCCTTCCAGAGTTCTTCCATGGTACTCGACGCCTTTGTGGCGCAGGTGGATCTCATTAACATTCGCTCCACCACCCTGCTTCATGCCACAGCTGCCAACAAAAAGAACACATTTCTTGGCAAAGTTTTATTTTTATGAGTTTGAAGATAATTTCTTTCCTGAGCAAATTGTATAGTCACATGACTGTTTGATGTACATATTGGGGCGGTATTGGAGTTCAATAATACTTTTTACATAATAAAATATTTTTTATCCTCCTCAAGCGAGTACATACATATTTTATGTGCATTTTAGGGATTTTTTTTTGCAGTTTTTTGTGTTTCACAACACATTCGTGCTATAATTTACTATTATATCTGCTAAAATGTAATGTAATATTTGCAATATATATGTTGTTTTAAATAACATTTTATTTCATCATTCACTTTCATTAAAAAGGAGTAGGATGAACATTCTTGTTGAACGGTTCGGTTTGACATGAGGATGAGTACAAGATGGCAGAGTTTTCACTTTAGGACATCTGACTCAATTCTCTGACTGAACTAAATCTATCATACCTTCAAGAAATTAGTTAATTCACTGAATCACTAAAATTGCCCTGTACCACCCCTCTGTCACGTTCACTCTGGACCCTGGTCTACTGCTGCCTTCACGTGCTATCGGAATTATCGCAAATACGAGTTTCCTAGGTAAAAATTGCACGTGAATGCCCTCTGATGTCGTGTTTACCCAAACTCCCGAGATGGGCGTACCATAAACTTTAAACATGGTGGCGGGAAGAACTCCTGCTGTGACAGGTATGATTTATTAGTTTTTCCCCAAAACAGCTAGATTGTCTTGTCTTGTCATTAATGTAGTGCATATTTACATATATGAGTAATCATTTGAAATGTATTGTATGTTTTATACACAGCAAAAATAGCCTGCATTTGACTGAAATTACAGAATCGGCAGAAAGCGGGATCTGGATAGCATCGTAAATGTTTATATGGTTGTCAGTATATGTGCCACTATAGGCCTACTTTTGGTTTTAATAAGATTTTTCCAATACATAGGCAAGAATAAACATGGTGTCCTCCATGATTACTGTTCATTCTGACAACAAAGCACTTGAATGCAACAAGCTCGTAATCACGACTTCTGAAGTGGGAATTATGAAATTTCCGATAGCCCACTCGTGCACTGTGGTCCTGTTCTCACCGTCACTGGTCACTCACCCACTCTTACTCACCAGAGTGCTAATGAGACACACCTGCAGCTCAATGTGTCATTACTGGACTCAGTCAGTTAGTCGGTGTCTGGCTGTGAAGCAGTGGTGGATAAAGTACTCGAAAGCCACACTTGAGTAAAAGTATAGATATCCTGCCAGAAAATGACTTTGGTAAAAGTTAAAGTCACTGTTTAGAATATTACTTGAGTAGAAGTTTTAAAGTATGTGATATTTATTGTACTTAAGTATGAAAAACGTACTTAAGTATTGAAAGTAAAAGTACAAGTAAATGCAAAACACAAAAGGAGCAAAAAAAAAAAAAATTGTTCTATACAATTTAAGTGTAAGATTGCGTTCAGTTTTAACTCTGTTTCTTCCATTTTGTTTTCTTTGAATACAAAAATGGCAAACTGTTTATTGTAAGTTTTAAATATAAAAAATATTAATATATTATACCTTGATCATTCATGTTAATTCATAGTACAGTAACTAATGTAAGAGACAACTTTAAAATGTATTAGTAAATGTTAATGAACAATACTTTTATCAACCATTTTAATGTTAAAAATGGTCTCTTATTGTAAAATGTTACCATTTCATATAAATCCAAACAGTAATGCTTAAAGATGGCCATCTTCACACATACTCATAGCATTGAAATTAGACACAGTATATGTATATTATATGTATATTTCACACTTTATTTGCTTCTATTTTAGAACACTTGATGATTACCTAATCAAAATATGTTTGTGACGATAAAGCTGCATGACAATACAGTTTGATTTATCATGTCACTAGCTTCAAATATGCCACTTCGCTGCATAACAACTGCATAAAAGCGTCCAGATGGATATAAAATAATGCAAATAGGTGGTAACAAACGTGACATTAAACATTTGGGTCAGACTTGCGTGTGTTTTTGTCACGTTGTTTTAATAGCTTGAGGTACTAATGTTAGCATCCTCTCAGCCTCGATGGCATTAATACAGCATCTAGTCAACAAATTAATTACTTTATAGTGATAGGAAAACATGTACTGCAGTGTATAACATACCTTTTTGTTGTCTATGTTTTAAATTCGTTTTTGAAGTGTCCCGCTCTGTGCAGCGCGCAGCCTCACGTGTCAGTCACTATAGCAAGGACGCATCACAGAAAATTAAATCCACCGCGCTTGTGCTAGCACTTCTTTGCACATGCTTCCTTGCACTCTTCCGAATTTATTTTGTAGTAAGTAACGAAATTGCTTTGGGAAAATGTATCGGAGTAAAAGTACTGTATACATTTTATGTAGGAAATGTAGTGGAGTAAAAGTAAAAGTTGACAGAAATATAAAAACTCAAGTAAAGTAAAAAATACTCTAAGTATTATTACCTCGTTACATTACACCACTGCTGCGAAGTAAGATATTAGACTCTTCTTTTGCTTAGAGGACTTACCTGCGTTTCTCATTCCTGCCTGGAAGATGTAAAGTTAATTTAAAGGGGTCATGAACTGCGTTGTTTTATTGTTTTATGATGTTTCCTGGGGTGCACTTATAATGTTAGACTGCTTTTTACATCAAAAATTGTCATAATTTATAAATAAAAGGCACTTTTCCTACCCTGATAGCCCTCTGCTCTGAACGCTCTGTTTTAAGGGGCGTGTCTGCTGTGAGACTTCAGTGTAAACGCCCACTGCTGTGATTGGCTAACGTCTTTCCATTTGAAATAGCTAAGTATTACTCTCTCTTTTAGCGTGTTTTTACTATTACTATTGCTCTCATGGTTAACTAATTGTGAAAAGTGTTGCATTACATTTAGATCTATGGCATTATATTCAGATCGTGGCATGAAAGGTTGCAGAGATGAACATTGTAGCCGATCACAGACATGTTATGCAGATGAAAGCAGTGATCTCGTCATTGCAACTCAGTTTCTGCACACTAACGAATGCTTTCATCTTCACTAACAGTGCAAACGTGATATAGTTAAGAGATTCGTTGAATAAAACGGGAGTCACTGATAAACGCGTCACTGATAAACTCTCGCCATTTGATTGACAGCTCCAGCGCGCGCTGCTCCAACGATTGCAAAGGGAGCTTTCTTTGATCGCTTTCTTTATAGAATTTAATCACCATTAATTAACAGATTATTTTCATCCTACTAAGAGAAACAACGCAAGTTGACGTTTAGTCACTGGTTTGATTTACTGACAAAGAACATCTGACTGTACATGAATCATTACATTTCAGATCAGGCATTAGAATTAACACAGTTACTTACATGTTGCATTACTGTCGAGCCCAGGCATTGCACAATATTTTGTAATCCTCAACGGCATGTTTATTGCTCGATCTGGTTTAACACCACGTAGGCCTATGTTACTTTTAGGCTACTTATTCTATTGCATGTCATGCGTGAATCAGTGGGCGGGGCTAAACAGGCAGTGATGAAGTAGGCGTTGATCTTCTTCTGCAGAGGCGGTGCTTGCCTCCCTTTGATGTCACAGATTCCCACTTTGAAAAACCTGTCGTTTGCTGGGCCTGGTGTCAATAAAAGCTTTTATTGGACTAACAAGGAAGTTTTCAGTTCTGAAACTTACAGGATATTCTTATAGTATGATAACCTCTTATATGTCAAAAGCTCAAGGAAAATCTGATTTCTTAGTTCAGTCCCCTTTAAGACTTTTTTTTACCTGTGATATTACCTGATATCCATTCCCTGTAAAGGAGATAAGTTACATGTGGTTCCCTGTGAAAGATATACATCCTGTGATTCCCTGTGAAAGATATTATCGGTGAAACTCACCTCTAGCGACTTCTAGCCTATTTCTCCAGTGTTTTTGTCTAATAAACTCCCACACCTGGGTTAACCTGAATTCCTGTTTCTGTTCATCCTCCCTGTGTATCTAATCACTCAGTTTTCAACATTGAAAATATTTTTTTAAAAATTGCAAAAAATCTGTATATTAGAATGATTTCTGAAGGATCATCTGACACTGAAGACTGGAGTAATGATGCTAAAAATTCAGCTTTGCAATGACAGGAATAAATTACATTTTAAAATGCATTAAAACAGAAAACAGGGCATAAGAAAAATTAAAAAACATGAAAAAATCTTACCGACTCAAAACTTTTGAACAGTAGTGTATACCATGGTGTTGAATGATTATCATATTCATTTATCTTTATTACTTCAAAGAATCTGCTAAATGTCCAACATACATTTTCATTTTTTTTAAATTTTTTTTTGTACTACGGTATTTAAATGCTACTCCAAGGTACTTCAAAGAACACCATGTCACATGATACTTTTTTTTTTTAAATAAGTGCATGAAATCAAAGGCCTCAGTATATTTGTGATCTTATCTTCCCTCAGAAGATTTCCAGAAAGTTCTCATCTACACTTTTTTTTGGTTAAATCTTGATGTATTGGCTGATTTTTTTCCCCTTTCACTTTTGGACAGGAACAAACTAGTGCTGTCTGGAATTTCAGATGCTCCAGCCCCTGTGATGACAGGAAGCGATTGAAGAGAATATGGAACAGCAGACAAATAAATCATATGACACTATAGCCATTTTAAATGACAAACATTCTGACCCCCAAGTGTCCTTTTGGTCAGTTTAATACTCACCCGTTTCCCTCTGCTCATCACTCACACACAAAGAAATGTCAAGCTGCAGTACAAATCCACCTCCAGGCTCTGGGCTTCCTAACATAAGTGAACACTTATGTGAATTTTTACATTTTCATTTTAGTGATGTAAACTTTTTTTTTTTTTTTTTTTGTAGACTTGTTCAACAAACTTTTCCATTAGAGGGATAAATAAAACCTACCCTGCTACAAAATCTAGCATTGCTGGTCACTAGCATAAGGTATGTTTTGCGTGCTGGTTCCCAGGATGGGATGCTGGTTGCTGGTCCCCAACATGGGATGCTGCTTTGCTGGTCCCGCAGCATAAGAATAAGGTATATTTTGCACGCTGGGATGTGTTGGTGAACCAGCATATGTTGTATTTTGGGTGCTGATATGATTCCAGCAAGATCACAACAAAATTGCATATGTGTTCAAAGTAGTTTACAGTTAAGTCTGTTTGAAGTCACCATTATGGTGATCAGTGTTTCATTATGTGACTTTTAGTTGGCCACTTGGCCCTTGACTTTGGTTGAAATAATTCTCTTTCAGCAGTTGTTGAAAGTGCATTCTATCACTATTCACTACAATGTTTCATGCTCCTGACTGCAATGACAAGCCTTTTACTATGTACACTTTTTGCGATCAGTGACTGACAGGTGGATTTTGACATGGGAGTTCCCAAATGACCATTAAATTAAGTAACTTTCATTTTTGAGCTTTCATTATCAATAGCTCTTTCTTAGCAAGAGCTCTTCTCATAACACCTGTTATTGAACAAACTGCTTATGATTATGCTGTTATTTGGCATTTTTCTTTGTTTTCATATCTGTAAATGTTTTTGTTTTGCAATGTACACAAGCTCTTTTTAACTGATTTGTGTATAGACCCTTTGAAACAGGAGACACATCCTTTGATCCTTTGATCTTTGTTTAAAACTTCAGATGACATTAATCAATTAATAATATAATCATAACTAAAACAATTAAAAATGTCAGTTCTACTGTCAACAGAGGGAACAATAATTATATATTACAATAAATCATATGTTTTAATCATATTGTTTTTCCTTTACATCATTATTGTGTTAAAATAGAAATATGCAAGCAAAACAATGCTTTTGATTTCATTGTGTTTACAGGGAGCCATTTTTGGCAGTATTACAGAGGCCCATCTTGAGCGGTTATACCTGACTGCGGCTCTGCAGGAAAAATCTGAGGGGCCTTTTTAGCTCTCAGAGCTGCCAGAGGATCAAGCAGGTGTGAGTGTGAGCCGTTTCATTATTTTTCTGAGCGTTCATCTGCGTTGTTCGTGTCTGCTATTATTGTTTATCTTCTGCATTGTTTGTGTGTACGCTTTCTAGCTTCTCATTAGCCAACTGTCACAGGCGGTTCTGATGTCGGTTCAGTCGCCACTGGTGTTCACGGGGTCATGGCGGGCGATCCTGCATCCTCGTTTGCATCGGTGAATGAATGGAACGCTGAAACTCTCCATAGGGCAGGTGCTGCTTTCTCTCCACCTCGTCTGCTGTTTCTCTCTCCTCTGTCCTCCCATCTGCCACATTACCGCACCGGGGTTTGTCACTCCCTGATATTTTTAAGACAGCAGTGAAATAATGAGTTCATCTCTTTTTTTGGTTGCATTTTAATGATGACTCATTTCTTCACCATGCAGGACACTGGTCATATTTAAACAAAATCGTTTGTGTTTTTAAATGACCTTTCCAGCCAATCCCCATTAAAAAAAGACCAGTTATTGCGACTGAATTTTGTATACACACTCTCTATCTTTCATTAACTTTCATTTATACCCTAGACAGAGTTCCAGCAATTGGCTGATAAACTTAGGGTCATTCGTTTTAGACATGGCTACTCTGTCTAATTTGCAGCACCCTGTCAACATAATTTTGCTGTGCCCTAATCCAACCTTTTCTGTCTTAGACAATTGCCTTCCATGCTGCAAATACTAGTACGAACTTGCAGAGAAAACCTTTTGTCCCTTCCTCTGTGACCCCGAACCCTTATTAACATGATGGGCTCTGTCTTAGCTAGTGATTATACGTGATTATATAGTCATTTTACGGTCACATGACATTGTGAGTGCAAAGAAAATGAGAGGATTTCTGAATTATGTGAGATTTGAATAGACAATGACATTAAAGCAATAGTTAACCCTAAAATGTCATCATTGATTCACAATTATTCATGACGTTCCAAACCCACATGTTGTAAATTTGAAGAATACTTTTTAAGGACAATTCTGGTGATGACGGCTTTCAGGTCCCAAAACAACACCATCAACACACCATGAAAATTGAACGTTACTGTTTAAAAGTTGGAGATTTATAAATGTTTTAAGAAAGATGTCTCTTATGCTCATCAAGGATACATTTATTGGTCAACATAAAAAATACAGATAAAACAGCAGTATTGTGAAATATTATTACTTGAAAATTGAAAATAACTGTTTTCTATTTTTATATATTTTCAAATAAAATGTATTCCTGTGATGTCAAAGCTGAATTTTCAGCATCATTACTCCAGTCTTCAGTGTCACATGATCCTTCAGAAATCATTCTAATACGCTGATTTGCTGCTTTAAGAAACATTTATTATTATTATCAATGTTGAAAACGTAATATTTTTGTGAAAACTGTGATACATTTGATATTTCATAATAACAGCGTTTATTTGAAATAGAAACATTTTGTAATATTAAAAATGTCTACTTTCGCTTTTGAGCAATTTAATACATCCTTGGTGAATAAAATTATTAATTTCTTAGAAAAAAAAAATCCTGCTCACCGCAAATGTTTGAACAGTAGTGAATTTGCATTCAGATTTTTTTTTTTTTTTTACAAAACTGTCCTTTGGTGTTCCACAGAATAAATAACATCACATGGATTTGGAAGGACATGAGGGTGAGTAAATCTTTATTTACTTTTATTTTCATTTCTTTTTTGTTAATTTCATGATTTTGTTTCTCTTTATTGGATCATTAAAGTACATCTCTCTTTCTTTTTAACTGTGTCTTTTGTGAAGTTACTGCAAAGAAAATAATAGACATGTTAACTGTATGTGTCCATATAGCAAATCTTTCCAATTCACTGTCTATGGGATATAAGCAGCAGACTTATGCGGGGGATTGACAGTTAAGCAAGAAATAAATGTTGGGATGTCAAAATGTTGGGAAAGGCTCAATTTTATGCAAATGAGAGACAAAAAATGCCAGGCTGTAGCCAATAACTGTCTGTCATAAATTGTGTTGGAGTTTTTTTGGTGGATTCAGTGCTATATCACATATTAAATTCATATAATGGAGCTTTCATTGCGACTGGGTTCACACAGTATATTAAATTTAAATTGTATACGTATACTTTGGGGGTGGGGTTCAGAAATAATGTTTGATTGACCTATAAATAAACATGAACCACAGTAGACAACAGCACTTGCTGTAAATTTTACATACACATCCCCAAAAGTAGTGGACCTTCCGTGGCAGTGAACATTTACTGTAAGGATTGAGGTTTTGCAGATTCCTGATTGTTGTTTAAAAGATAAGGGATTTTGAAGTGGCTTACTTAGTTACTACCCTTACAACAAATAAGCATACTTAAAGTTCATTGTATGTAAAATTCAAGTACATTTTTAATTATACTTTATGTAGTAAGTATATTAATATCAATGTACTAGAAGTATACTTGTTAGTGTACTAAATTGGCCTACTTTTTAGTGTATAAAAGTATACTTTTAAGTATACTTTAAGGCATTGTTTCACAGGCAGGACTTAGATTAAGCCAGAATTAGGCCTTAGTTCAATTAGGACATTTAAGTAGCTTTTATTACCGTGCCTTGGGAAAAGAAAAAAAAAAAACATTACTGGTACTCTGTGACACTGCCGCAGTAAAGCCCTACTAACGCTATCAATTTGTACGTATTTTACGAGGTGGCTAATTCGTACGAATTTGTATGATTTGTCTAAACCCCAGTGACGCGTAGGTTTAGGGGTGGGGTTAGGGGTAGGTCATTCGTACAAATTCATACGAATTGGGGAACTCGTAAAATACGTACGATTTAGCAAGGAGAGAATCAAGAGAGTAAACACAACTACAAGTCTCAGTGAGGTCATACAAATTTGTACGAATTAGCCACCTCGTAAAATACGTATGAATTGGCGTGAGATCGGGTTGGTCTTACATGATGCTCACTAGGGTATGTTTTTTTTTTTTTTTTTAAAGGCATTGAATATGTAAATGTGCCTTTCCTAAATGTTTATTGTTCCCTTTCGTTCAGTCACTCCGAGTAACGTCAGTGACTGACGAATGGGGGTTTCCGAACAGCTTTCCAGTCGGTGTTGGTGTTACGGCGCGTTCCAGCGAGTGTTTACTTCCTGCCTGCTGATCTGTGCGTTCCCTGGGCGCTTCGGCATCGCTGTGAAGCTCCCTCTCACAAAAGAGCTCGCATGTGGCACGTCTTTTTAAAGACGGTTTGCCCGTGCACTTTTGGGTGCGGTCGATCTCTGTTGCCATCTGATGGGCACAATCGCTGCGTGACGTGTTTGGGCTTCAGCACGTTCAAGCAGCGTTTGTGGATGCGTCATGTTCTCACTGCGGGAACATGACCATCGCGATGTTGCGGTCGAGACTCAATGACCTCCGCAAGGAAAGAGAGTCCCCTCTGCCACACCCCAATCTACCGTCTCCGAGAGAGATGGTACTTTGGCTGGTGGCCAGGGTGACCTGAGGGTTACGGTGTGGCATAACCCCGACGATCATTCCTCGGGCCACACCCCCCTCTCGCACATCGCTACCCGCGAGTGATCGGACTGAAGCAGCGGGACCGTCTGCGGACGCCCCGTGTGTTTCGTTCGGCGCTCCAGTTGGCGATGAGATGTCGATCGCCGCATCTCAAGGTGGGCTGGAGTCCTCTGGGGATGAAGATTCGGCTATGCTGCTGCCTTCGGGCGTGCCAGCATTGCCCGAGTCCGACCCGGAGTTGACAGCCATGTCATCTCGGGGGATGTTTGGTCTTTGGGTGTGACGCGTCCTGACTGCTGTTGGGCCCCGCCCCCAATTACTTTCTCTCCCGGGATACATGAGGAGGTCACGTGGTCCTGGAAGTCCCCGTTGTCTTCCCGCGACCGTTCGGCGGCCTCCTCCGCCTTCTCTGTCCTCGATGGGGCCGTGGCCAAGGGTACACTGGGGTCCCCCCTGTTGACGCTCAGTTGCAATCACGGTCGAGACTCAATGACCCCCGTATGGAGGGAGAGTCCCCTCTGCCACACCCCAGTTATCCTCTCCACGTGACGGGATGTTTGGCTGGTGGCCAGGGTAACCTGAGGGCTGCGGTGTGGCATAAACCCCGACGAGTATTCCTCGGGCCACACCCCCCCTCTTGCACAGAGTGCTTCAATGTGGCGCGGTGATCCTAAGCACCCCTCCAAGGCCTGTAGTTCTCGTCTACTCTGGTGGCGAGGGACTGCAGAGCTGCGGGGCAGGCCGCCGCCTCTCAGCACGCCATGGCCATCCTTCAGGTCTTCCAGGCCAGGATGCTCGTGGCATGCACGAGGGTAGAGCTGTCCCAGGGCTCTTAATGAGCCGCGTGCCACCACCGACCTCGCCCTCCGGGTGACGAAGGTGACCGTGCGCTCCCTGGGTCAGGTGATGTCCACAGCTGTGGTCCAGGAGAGACGAGGCTCAGCCTGGTCGATATGAGAGAGGCTGAGCGAACCCGGTTCCTCAACGCTCACATATCCCAGGCTGGCCTCTTCGGCGGCACGGCCAAGAACTGCGCCCAACAGTTCTCGGCCGTCCAGTAGCAGACTAAGGCCATTAAACGTACTGCCCCGGCGGCTGTTACTCAGCCGCAGGCTCAGTCGCCTCAGTCTGCTTGCCGCCGAGGGCACCCTCCTGCGGCTTCGACCCTCCCGTCGCCCTTTCCGGGCCGCGCCGTAGGGATGGTCGTAGGAAGGCGCCCCCGTCCGCTCCCAGCCCCGCAGCCCGCCTAACGCCAGGCTAGCGGCGCTCCTGACGCGGACAGCTCAGGGATGGGCAGTTCTTCCAAGGAGTTGGTAGCAGGGCCACTCCTTCCCCCGGTGGAGGGCCGGGGGAGAATCTTCTGTTCAGCTGCTGGCCCCCAGGTCAGCAGCACCCTATGTGGAAGAACTAACTCACCCATCCCTGAGCACCCAGAGACCGATGGCAGTGTGCGCCGCCCCCGGGCCACGCCACTCTCGTCCCTCTCTAACGGCAGTCTCCTCTCAGAGCAGACCCCAGGGGAACACGCGTCCTTCCCTGGTCTCCTCTGTCAGGACGCGGCTGATGACCGTGCCCCCACACCGGGACGCTACGCCTCCCACGTCCGGGCCGGTCACGCCGCTTCGCTGCCCCACCCGGGGTACGTCTGTGGTCCGCACGACCCTGCTGGTGCAGTTTTTGGGAGCCTGGCTAGAGCTTCCCGGACTGTTCCGCTGGGTCGAGAAGACCATCAGGCTCGGCTATGCGATTCAGTTCGCTCAGGCTCCTCCCCGCTTCCGGGGAGTCTGCCACACCATGGGGGGCCCAACGCCCCTGTCATGCGTGCGGAGGTTGCTACCTTGCTGGCGAAGGGTGCGATCGAGCCTGTCCCTCCAGCCGAGATGAAGTCCGGCTTCTACAGCCCTTACTTCATTGTACCCAGGAAAACCGGTGGGTTACGACCGATCCTGGACCTGCGCGTCCTGAACCGATCCCTTCACAGGCTTCCGTTCAGGATGTTGACAGCGAAGCGCCTTTTCGAATGCGTTCGTCCAGTAGATTGGTTTGCAGCGATCGACCTGAAGGACGCCTACTTCCATATCAGTACACGGTCCTCCCATTCGGGCTAGCTCTGTCCCCTCGCGTCTTTACGAAGATTGTCGAGGCAGCCCTTGTGCCACTCAGGCAACACGGGGTTCGCATCCTGAACTACCTCGACGACTGGCTGTTCCTGAGTCACTCTCGAGAGCAGGTGTGCGAACACAGAGACCTGGTGCTCCAGCACTTAGCCCCGTCTGGGCCTTCGGGTCAACTGGGAAAAGAGCAAACTCTGCCAGTGCAGAGGATCTCTTTTCTCAGTATCGACTCGGTCGCCAGGTGCGCAGCTTACGAGCGAGCGCGCGCAGTCACTGCTGACTTGCCTCCGTCAAATCAGGAGCAAGAGTGCGGTTCCACTGAAGTTATTTCAGAGGCTCCTGGGGCATATGGCATCTGCAGCCGCGGTAACGCCGCTCAGATTGCTTCATATGAGACCGCTTCAGCACTGGCTTCGCGATCGAGTCCCGAGATGGGCATGGCAGTCGGGCATGCTCCGGGTCCCAGTGACTCGGGCCTGCCTGCAGACCCTCACCCCGTGATCGAACCTCAGTTCTACGGCCGGTGTGCCCTTAGAACGAGTTTCCAGGCAATTTTGTTGTGTCAACAGATGCCTTCACCACGGGCTGGGGTGCCATGTGCAATGGACATGCTGCCGCGGGCTCCTGGACAGGACCCCAGCGCCTTCTGCATGTCAATTGCCTCGAGTTGCTGGCAGTACGGTTTTCCCTGCACCGCTTCCGAGCGCTGCTCAAGGGTCAACACGTGCTAGTCCGGTCAGACAACAAGGCCACAGTAGCATACATAAACCACCAGGGTGGTCTACGTTCCCGCCGCATGTCTCAACTCGCCCGCCATCTCGTCTTATGGAGTCAGAAGCAACTGAGGTCCCTTCGTGCCATCCACGTCCCGGGAGTCCTGAACCGTGCAGCCGACGAGCTCTCACGGCTTCAGCCACTTCCTGGAGAATGGAGACTCCATCCCTAGACGGTTCAGCTGATTTGGGAACAGTTCGGCGACGCACAGGTAGATCTGTTTGCTTCCCACGACTCTTCCCATTGCCGCCTGTTTTATTCCCTGACCGAGGGCTTCCTCGGCACGGATGCTCTGGCGCACAGCTGGCCGCGGGGCCTCCGCAAGTTTGCGTTTCCCCCAGTGAGCCTTCTCGCACAGGTTCTGCAGCAGGTCCTTTGGTCGCCCGGTATTGGCTCGGCCGGACCTGGTTCTCCGAACTCGTACTCCTTGCGACAGCCCCTCCCTGGTCGATTCCTCTGAGGAAGGACCTCCTTTCTCAGAGACGGGGCACCCTTTGGCACCCGCATCCCGACCTTTGGATCCTCCACGTGTGGCTCCTGGATGGGACGCGGCAGGTTTGAGTACCCTACCACCTCAGGTGGTGGCTACCATCACTTCCGCTAGGGCCCTGTCTACAGAAACGACACGCCTATGCGTTGAAGTGGAACCTCTTCGTCACTGGTGTTCTTCTCGCCAAGAAGACCCCTGGAAATGCCCGATCGGGTCCGTGCTCGCATTCCTCCAGAAGGGTTGGAACGAAGGCTGTCTCCTTCCACCCTCAAGGTTTATGTGGCCGCTATATCAGCCTACCACGACCTTGTGGAGACGAAAAAGGTAAGTCAGCACGACCTGGTCATCAGGTTCCTGAGGGGAGCGAGGAGACTGAATCCTCCTCGCGCTCCCCTCGTACCCTCTTGGGACCTCTCAGTAGTCTTAAGTGCTCTGCAGAGGGCTCCCTTCGAGCCATTGCGGTCAGTCGAGCTTAAGCTCCTGTCTATGAAGACAGCGCTCCTGATCGCCTTGGCCTCCATCAAGAGGGTAGGGGACCTGCAGGCATTTTCGGTTGACGAAGCGTGCCTGGAATTCGGGCCGGCCTACTCTCACGTGATCCTGAGACCCCGGCCTGGATATGTGCCCAAGGTTCCCACCACTCCGTTCCAGGTGGTGAACCTGGAAGCGCTGCCTTTGGGGGAGGCAGACCCAGCCTTGGCACTGCTCTGTCCAGTACGCGCCCTCCGTGCTTACGTAGACAGAACGCAGTGTTCAGGACCTCAGACCAGCTCTTTGTCTGTTATGGTGGGAAGCTGAAAAGAAAGGCTCTCTCCAAGCAAGGTTATCTCACTGGATAGTGGACGCCATTGTTTTGGCTTACCTGACGCAGGGGCGTCCATGCCCCCTAGGGGTCAGGGCTCACTCCACCCGGAGTGTGGCCTCCTCTTGGGCTCTAGCGCATGGCGCCTCGCTAACAGACATTGCAGAGCTGCAGGCTGGGCGACACCCAACACATTCGCCAGATTCTATAATCTCCGAGTGGAGCCAGTGTCCCCTCATGTACTCGCCTCTACTAGTGGCCGGTAATGGACTAGGCTCAGGTGTCTTCGCTTGCTCGCCATTCCACTCCACGGACTGGATACGTGCGATATTTTCCTCAGGTAGTTTCCCTGAAGCCCTGAGTTCCTCCAGCACTGTTGATGCCGACACCAGTACGTCTGCCCACTCGCTCAGGCCCTCGTGTTGGCTAGGTGCCACCGTGTGCATGGTTCCCCCGTTGGGTGACCCCCACATGTGTATTTCCACTGTAAGTCTCCCTGAGCATGTGTCTTTCCCTTGGCAAGCCCCTTGCCACCCCTGGGGGTAAAAATTCTTCCACCTTCGGCTGGTTACCCCAGAGTTCTCCATATGTAGCCCTGAGCGGGTCATATGTGTTTCCTTAAGTCCTCCCTACGGGTAGGCGTTTGGCGCATACTTCCACCTGGAATATGCTTCCCAGTGTACCTTGGTATTCCTGTGTTAAGTGGGAGTCCTTCGTCCGTACTAGCTTACGACAGGGAGCTCACGCTTACGCAGGGCACTGGATGACAGCCGAGTGGCGTGATTACATTGGGACCCCCATTCGTCAGTCACTGACGTTACTCGGAGTGACTGAACGAAAGGGAACGTCTCGGTTACGTATGTAACCCTCGTTCCCTGAGGAGGGAACGGAGACGTAACGTCCCTCTGCCACTTCCGCTGTACCGCTGGAACAGCCGGGAGTTCAGTCTTGGCTCCTCAGCAGGTAAACATAATGCGATGTTGCCAGCGTACTTCCTTATATACCCACACTGTGGGGCGGAGTTACGCTATGCAAATTCCGCATGCCCATGGCATTGGCACTGCCATTGGGCGTTTTCTAGATCTCGAAGATGATAGGCTTCTAGGCGAAACCCCCATTCGTCAGTCACTGACGTTACGTCTCCGTTCCCTCCTCAGGGAACGAGGGTTACATACGTAACCGAGACGTTTTTTTGTTTGTTGTTTTTTTGTTGTTTTTTATCTGCATGTATGTTGATTTTGAGTATTAGCATACGCATTTTGTTTGAGGCGGAATTACGGGGACTTTTGTTGGCTCTACTGCTAAGAGGGAAAGGTGTGTGTTTGGTGAGGCAGGATGTTTTTTTGTTTTTTTTTGCTAACCTAGCTCAGAGCAATCGTCCAAAATGATCTCTGGGAATAAACACATTGTGTATTAGACTTTGGAGCTGTTTCATATGTGGACGCTCTGGTCTGGTATATATATTTTTGAGCTGTACTCTGGGGACTTTACAGCTGGAGGGTAACCAGTTTTTTGTAGGCCTTGAACCAGCGGATTATACTTTTTTTTTTCTCTTTTTGGGGACATTGCTTTTTCCTATCAGGACTTTCATTTTGCTACCTACCCCAAAGCAGAAAAGGACTGTTGAGTATTATCTTTATTATCACTATTTTTCTTGCATGGCTGTTGTGTTGTGGGCAACGAGCCTACTCATGAACTTTCTCTATGACTATTCCCTTTGAATTTATAAAAAAAAAGTCAACAGATTGTGTTATTTTTTCATGTGTCTAACAAGTGTCTATTTTGCCTTTATATTTTCAATACAGTGTTTTTTTTTTTTTTTTTTGGTCTTTGCAATCAAGCTGCTTTGTGTATTACATTTTGACAAATGAGTAAAATGAAACAATAGTAAAAGTCCCCTTGTGATAATGATTCAACCCTTTTGTAAAGAGTAGTAGTTGTTATAGTGCATCTTGAGCAAAAACAATGGCACTGACATAGTTTAAGATTATGTCAATGCAAGTTTCTTTCAGTTAAAACAGGCATTTTACTCTGGGACTAGTCTTAAAGGGGTCATGAACTGCGTTGTTTTATTGTTTTATGATGTTTCCTGGGGTGCACTTATAATGTTAGAATGCTTTTTACATCAAAAATTGTCATAATTTATAAATAAAAGGCACTTTTCCTACCCTGATTTTAGCCCTCTGCTCTGAACGCTCTGTTTTAAGGGGCGTGTCTGCTGTGAGACTTCAGTGTAAACGCCCACTGCTGTGATTGGCTAACGTCTTTCCATTTGAAATAGCTAAGTATTACTCTCTCTTTTAGCGCATTTTTACTATTACAGCTCTCATGGTTAACTAATCGTGAAAAGTGTTGCATTACATTTAGATCTATGGCATTATATTCAGATCGTGGCATGAAAGGTTGCAGAGATGAACATTGTAGCCGATCACAGACATGTTATGCACATGAAAGCAGTGATTTCGTCATTGCAACTCAGTTTCTGCACACTAACGAATGCTTTCATCTTCACTAACAGTGCAAACGTGATATAGTTAAGAGATTCGTTAAATAAAACAGGAGTCACTGATAAACGCGTCACTGATAAACTCTCGCCGTTTGATTGACAGCTCCAGCGCGCGCTGCTCCAACGATTGCAAAGGGAGCTTTCTTTGATCGCTTTCTTTATAGAATTTAATCATCGTTAAATAACAGATTATTTTCATCCTATTAAGAGAAACAACGCAAGTTGACATTTAGTCACTGGTTTGATTTACATTACATTTCAGATCAGGCATTAGAATTAACACAGTTACTTACATGTTGCATTACTGTCGAGTCCAGGCACTGCACAATATTTTGTAATCCTCAATGGCATGTTTATTGCTTGGTAGCTCGATCTGGTTTAACACCACGTAGGCCTATGTTACTTTTAGGCTACCTATTCTATTGCATGTCATGCGTGAATCGGTGGGCGGGGCTAAACAGGCAGTGATGAAGTAGGCGTTGATCTTCTTCTGCAGAGGCGGTGCTTGCCTCCCTTTGATGTCACAGATTCCCACTTTGAAAAACCTGTCGTTTGCTGGGCCTGGTGTCAATAAAAGCTTTTATTGGACTAACAAGGAAGTTTTCAGTTCTGAAACTTACAGGATATTCTTATAGTATGATGACCTCTTATATGTCAAAAGCTCAAGGAAAATTTGATTTCTCAGTTCATGACCCCTTTAAGCCTTGTCTGTGAAACCACGGGCAAGTGAAACAGTAGTACACTTTGAGTACACAACTAGTTTTATTTTTTTTTTGTACTGCAACTAGACTACAAGTGAACTTATATAAGATATACTGAGAGTTTACTAGTCAAATACTTGTAGCACATACTTGTTTAGTTTATGAAAGTACACCTTGAAGTATACTCTCAGTAAACAGGTTTAGTAGTTTTATACTGCAAGTATACTTGTAAGTTTTCTTTAAGTGAACATAACATCATACTTAGTTTACTATTTATATTATTTTTGCATTTTAAGTATACTACTATGTTGCTATTTAGGAAATATACCCTTAACTGTCCTTTACTGGTTTCCATTTTAAAAACATTTTATTCTAGCTTCATGCATCCTTTTTTATGAACACCTGAATGTGGGTTTCATACAAAAAAAGCAACATTTTAAACAAAAAGAAAATCGCAATTTGTCAAAAACTACATCTGGTTCAGATTCAGAACGCTGATCAAAACACAGATGGAGTAGATGGAATCCATCAACACCCCTAAAGCTTCACAGTTGTTAACACTTTTCTGGTTCGACATTTCATTCGGTAATGTTAGGCAGTTTTTAACTTATATACTGTTTATTGTTTCATGATTGACATTTGCATAAGCAATCTTCTATCACTTGTTTCTGCTTTTTCTTCACCTGTGTTTTTATCCTGATATTCTGTACTATTTCAGAAGATGTGTAATAGCGCCCCCTACCTTAAAACAGTGAAAACATGGATAGCCGGACAATTTAGTCGATGGCGGGGAAAGAGTGAAGTAGATTTGAAGTAAATTCCTATGTACACTACCAGTGGACTAGCCTACACAAAAATTCAGATAATTAGGTACAAATCTGTTTTCTTTATGAATCAATATTTTAAAACAGTGTAAGTTTATAAGACACTATGTAATCTGATCAAAAGTTTGAGTACATGTATAGTCCACATATACTTCTGTCAGAAAGTCAAGTATACTTAAGTGCAATTTTTAGTATATTTTTGAGAAGTACATAAAAAGTAGACTGAAAGTGTACTTTCTTATTTTTAGTTTAAAAGAAGTAATAGCACACTTGAATAAACTTCTTTTTCGTAAGGGTAGTCATTTAAGAGATGCTTTTCATGAAGCAGCTTACATTTCACTAATTGTAGGGATGGTCCCTCTGGACCAACCTGAGGTTAAGTACCTTCCTTAAAGACACTATGACTGTGATGTCAACAACTTTGTAATTCCTGGCTCACCTTACTGGAATTAAACAGACAACCTTTGTGTTAGCAGCCCAGATCGTTCACTAAAGCTGCCACATATATTCACGGAGGCTGGAAATAAACACCTCCTGCATAATTGGCTTGCCCTTTTAATTAGCCACAGTGATTATTCAGAAATGTCTGACTTGAATTCATGGTTTGTCGTTTTATGTGGTATAAATATTGCAAGAGGAAAATATCTCAAGGTATTGTTAAAATTAAAGGGTACCATTTGCTTTGATGGGATGTGCTGGTTTTGTTTAGGATATGATTAGAATTATAATGCAAAATTTGTAACATTTAAAGGGTTAGTGCACCCAAAAATTTAAATTGTGTCATTAATTACTCTTTCTGTCCCTCCATAGACAGCAACGCAACTACCACTTTCAAGTCCCAGAAAGGTAGTAAAGGCATCATAAAAGTCATTCATGTGACCCAAGTTGTTTAACCTCAATTTTATGAAGTGATGCAAGTGCTTTGTTTGGCAAAAAAAACAACATAATTTAACACTTTATTTACAAAACATTAATTTCCAACGCGCATTTACGAGAGCACCACGATGCATGCATGCTGTATTGACACGAGAGCAGACGTTGTTGCGTGAACGATAGTCTTATGCATTGGTTTTCAACCAGGGGTCCGCAGCAGTACTGCAGTACCAATTAATGTTTGATCACAAATTATTTTTCTATTTTAAATATATCACAAATTCAAATATAAGCACCCTGAAACGAAAGCAGAGCACCCTCCGTTGATACTGTAATAGTATAATATTATTGGCGAAACATATTTGGCAAACATTGCGTTTGAGTTTGCGCTCTGGAGAAAGTGAAACGTTCCTATTTGCAGCGGTGAGAAATGTAGCCAATCATAGACATGCTTGTTGATCTCTGGAACGCAATGGCCAATCAGAGGTGTTTAAGTTAGAATCCCCTCACCGCTCAAAACGCCAGAGTTTTTTTATTCAGTGCTGAGTTCTGCTCGCTCTCGTGAATTCTCTCATTAACAAAGACACGATGTAAGTAAAAGATTCATTATTCAGTGTAGACAACTTTACTGATTTTGATGGAACGCTGTGAGATAGTGAACTGAAATGAGTGACTGCTTAATTGTGATTGCAAAGCGAGCGTTCTTTCGTGCTTTCGAGGCTATATAGCAGTAGTGGCGAACCCGCTCTTTGACTGCTCTTTTGCGGCTCTTCAGTCTCCACATGTTCTGTGTTTACAATTGCAATTCATTTTTTAAATTTCTAATTTTTATTTTAAAATAAATAGGAACGAATTTAAATGTATTTTCTGAATCTAATTTGAATTTTTAAAACGTTATTATTTTTTAAATTATTTTTAACAGAACCTTTCACGTGATTTAACGTGGCTAGCCTATTGACTGACAGGAGTTGCTTACTGATTGACATGAAGTACGTTAGTAGGAATCATCATGGCAGAATCAAAAAAGTGTACAGCTAAGTGCAAATATGAAGATGAGCACAGAACATTTCTATCTGAATGGGAGGATTTATATTTTTTTGTTGAACGAAATGGAAAACCATTTTGCTTGATATGCCAGACGTCATTGTCGCGTTTTAAGGCTTCAAATCTTGAACAGCATTTCACATCACTCCATCCTACGATGGCCCGGGAATTTCCCAAAGGCACTGAACTTCGCAAGCACAAGGTAAACACTTTGAAATGTCAGTCGGACAAGCAAAGTCAGCTTTTTCGGAAATTTACCAAGCATTCAGAGACTGTAACATTAGCGTCATATCAGCTTGCATGGAATATTGCTCGTGGTAAAAAACCATACCGTGAAGGGGAGTTTGTTAAAAAGTGCCTTAGTGATGTTGTTGCTATTCTTTGTCCTGAAAATGAAAATTTGAAACGTTCAGTAAAGGACCTCCAGCTGTCATGGCACACCTATGAAGAGAGAATATCGGACATTAACAACTCAGTTGAAACGCATTTATATTCAGATCTTCAGAAGTGCCGGTATTTCGGCATTGCTTTGGATGAGTCTTGCGATGGTCAAGATAAGCCACACTTGGCAATATTTGTACGATTCATGTCGGAAGACTACACAATTAAGGAAGAGCTGCTTGACATTGTGCTACTGAAGGACAGAACCTGTGGCATCGATCAGAATGAGACACTGATGGCTGTTGTTGAGAAAGCAGATCTGCAGTTATCAAAACTAACAGCAATAGCCACTGACGGAGCTCCAGCCATGTTGGGATCTGGGAAAGGCCTTGTAGGGCTGTGTAAAGCTGATGACCATTTTCCTGAATTTTGGATGTTTCCAAGAGCAACTGGTGTCTAAAAAGCTGAACTTGGATCACATCATGAAACCTGTGCTGGAAATTGTCAATTTTATACGCACACATGCTCTCAATCACAGGCAGCTCAGAAATCTCATTGCTGAGCTTGATGAAGATCTTCCATCTGATCTGCACCTTCACTGCGCTGTGAGATGGCTTTCAAGAGGTAATGTGCTTTCTCATTTTTTTGAGCTTTTAAATCCAGTGAAGCTGTTCCTCACAGAGAAACATAAGGACTATCTGTCAGACATCAGCCAGGCTCCACCACCACCCAATCACAGCGTTCAATGTCACCAGAGTACTAATCACCCGCACCTGCACCTCATCTCTCCCATTAGCACAGACCCATATAAGCACACACCTCACACAGTCACATTGTCTGGTCTTGTTCTTGAGTAAGGACTCACCTTCCTGGACCCACTTACCTGAGCCCTACGAAGGTTACCTGTCTCCATTATATCTCCCGATTCTCTGTGTCTCCATCGTCTCACTGATTCTCCGTGTCTACAGTCTGTCTCCGTCTCCAAGTCTCCTTCCTGTCTTCAGTCCCTTCACTGAGGTGTGTGCACCCGCTTCCATCATCTTTGCCATCCATGACCTCCTCATCCATCTTCAACAACAAAGACTGTCAGTTTTCCCATTCTCCATTTATCTACTATCCATATCATCAGATATACTCACCTTCCCGTATACTTATTCCTCTGCTGTCAAAAACTCTTTTTTTTATATTACTCCATTCTGGTTGTGAGTCTCTGTTTCGTAACACTATCCTGAGCTAGATGATCCACAGTGGATTTCGGATTTGGCTTTTTTGGTCGACATACTGCATTATCTGAATGGCCTGAATGTGGATCCGCAAGGGAAGTTAAAGATGGTGCCTGACCTGGTGCACAGTGTTTTCACATTTGTCAACAAACTCAAGCTGTTCAAGACACACCTACAAAAGAGAGAGTTAACACATTTTAACCATCCTTGCTGAAGGCAAGTGGCCAAGCAGCGGAGGTTGTAAACGGGAGTACTGCACGGTATGTAACACTGCTTGAAAATCTCGAACAGAGTTTTGAGGACAGATTCTCCAGCCTATGCCAAAAAAAGATCACAGTTTACATTTCTCCTCAACCCATTTACTGCTGAATCAGACTGTTTAAAAGCCCCTTTAGTGGAAGATGAAGCAGCATCTCAGCTTGAAATGATCGAACTTTCTGAGGATGACAGACTTAAAAGTGTTCTGAGGGAAGGAACCATGGAGTTTTGGAAGATTGTGCCAATTGAGAGATATCCCAATGTCAAACAGGCCGCACTCAAACTATTGTCAATGTTTGGGTCAACTTACATCTGTGAATCACTTTTTTTCAACACCTGAAACAAGTGAAATCAAAGCATCGCTCTGTCCTGACTGACACACATGTGAAAGAGTTACTACGAGTAGCCACAACTGAATACAAGCCAGACTTAACAGAGATTGTGGAAACCAATATGAATATATACAAAATTATGGCATGTCAAAATAGATACGTGATGTAAATGCAGACTAGTGATTTGATTTTTAATAAACTTGTAGCTAAGGTTCAGGTAAATGTTAATTGTCCATCTGATTAGTAAAAAATGTATGACTCTGCAAATCAATTAAAATTTACAACAACTGCAAACAACTAATGAATTTTTTTTTTTTTTTTTTTTTTTAAATCGCAGCATGTTGTTTATTATGATGCATACATTTCCATTTTAACAATGAAAAGTAATATACAGTCATGCGTGCAACAACAATAATGTGCATAGTTCTGATTTACTGTCTTAACATAATATAACTTATTCTTAATCTTAATATAGTTAGTTTCTATTAATATCAAAGGCTACATGCTTAATATGTAGCTCTGTTTGACACATTTTGTATCGGGTGTCTCTATCGCCTAAGGGGTCCTTGCCCTGAAAAACGTTGAAGACCCCTGGTCTTATGGGTTTGTAACAACATAAGTAATTAATGACAGAATGTTCTTTTTTTTTTTGGTGAATTAATCCTTTTGTAAAACAGACAGTTTTTGCATGACTTTGCATATTTTTCATGACTTTCTTGACTCTTTACATATATTGTGTAAAGAAAACAAATCACCCAGCGTAAATGCCAATTATATTATAATAAATAAATATATAAGTAAAAATATTAGTCTTTCAGGGTCAAAATCTGTTTCTGTGTCTGTAATAACAGAACTCAGCTATTCTGTTTGAGAATCTGTACACAGCTCTAGTTGCATGAACAAAAGTTTATGAACAAAAGCTGTGGCCTTGACTACACTGATTGTGTTCCTCATATAGATCAGCAATAGAGCTCAATAGTTCATTCTGGAAGTAAAAATGGCATTCAAAATCTCCAAAGCAAAATTGATTTTTAGCATATTGATTTAAGGCATAAACTTTCAAGACAGATGTACCAGAGCTCAGAGGTTGTTAAATGATTACACATACTTCTGCAGATGTGGCAAGTCATTTCTTTAGTTTTTTTTTATAGGTACACCACTTTTCTGCATTGACAGCAATTGGAAATTTTTTTTTTTTTTTAATTGACTAAATATTGTTTTGCAAGCAACTTATAAATCACAAATATTTCATTATTTTATAGTGAATCCTTGCACACTACCCACTAACTTTTAAGCGAGATTAGAGAAGTTGCTCATACAGCTCTTACTAGCTTGCTTCCGTTACACAGTTTCTGTAATGTAATTCCAACACCCATGCCAAAGAAAAAGTGGGCTCTCACTGTTGAGTTTATAAACTGTGCTATCTGAACCCAATTTGGCCACTTGATCTTGTGAGACTAACTTGTATGAACCAGTGGTCAGACCTGCTATCAAAGACTCACAGTTTAATTCCTCAGAGGCCCGTCAGAGGCAGTTCCACCCACTCAGAAACACTGCTAATGTGTCCAATTGAAAACACCACTTGGCTAGACTGACATTTGAAGTAAATATCATCTGGCTGACATTATAAATTCATGAAACTGCTTTTCAAATCTGCTATGGACTATAACACGCTTTCCAAATGTGCAACTCTTGTTCTGATTTAATTTACTTGCTCTATTATTAATCTTAATTGCCTGACTGGCCTCTCAAGTATTTAGCAGTCAACACCTGATTTGAATAATTTACAGAATACAAGTCATAACTGGAGAGCACGGCTAAGATGTATGTAAAGGCATTTAACCTTTAACAAGAAGAGCCTGATGCTCACGTGCCCACTGTTGGTGCTTTCGGGCGGTGGACAGGGGCAGTATGGCCGCCCTGACTGGTCTGCAGCTATTCAGCCCCATACGCAACAAACTATGATGCACTGTGTATTCTGACACCTTTCTATCAGAACCAGCATTAACTTCTTGAGCAATCTGAGCTACAGTAGCTCGTCTGTTTGATCCGACCACACAGGCCAGCCTTCACTCCCCACGTGCATCAATGAGCCTTGGTTGGCTCCTGTTGCCGGTTCACCACTGTTCCTTCCTTGGACCACTTTTGATAGATACTGACCACTGCAGACCGGGAACACCCCACAAGAGCTGCAGTTTTGGAGATGCTCTGACCCAGTCGTCTAGCCATCACAATTTGGCCCTTGTCAAACTCGCTCAAATCCTTAAGCTTGCCCATTTTTCCTGCTTCTAACACATCAACTTTGAGGACAAAATGTTCACTTGCTGCCTAATATATCCCACCCACTAACAGGTGCCATGATGAAGAGATAATCAGTGTTCACTTCACCTGTCATAATGTTATGGCTGATCGGTGTATGGCACTCTCTGTAAGAAATGTTGCAAGCGGAGTGATACAAATGGTGAAACGGTTCCAGTGCTGATACTAGGGGAATATTGCATGGTTGGAAAAAGGCTCTCAGCCAATCAGATTCGAGAAGCAGAATGAACAGTGCCCTCATGCAAATACAACAAGAGACATAGTAATACAATTTAAGAATAAAATATAAAAAATATAAAAGTCTAAAGACACCGTTTTGTTTAGTCATAATAAACATATTTACAAATTATGAACATATTTACATTTTTTTAAATAATATGGATAAATATCAACTTTATAAAGATATTGCACTAAGCATCAGGGTATTACACTTACAGCATATGCCTAAGGAGGCATTTAACAGTTTAAAAGGGAAATAGCCTGTGGGAAGAAGCTGTTCCTGTGCCTAGATGTTCTAGTCCCCAGTGACCTGAATCGCCGTCCAGACGGCAACAGTTCAAACAGGTGGTGTCCAGAGTGAGTGAAGTCTGTGATGATTTTACCTGCCCTCTTCCTCACTCTGGAGGAGTTACAGGTCTTTGAGGGTGGGCAGGGGAGCACTAATACTCCTCTCAGCATTCCGGACTGTCCGTTGTAGTCTTCTTATGTCTGATTTAGTAGCTGAACCAAACCAGACAGTTATAGAAGTGCGTAGAACAGACTGAAAGGCGTCAATATCAGTAAATGATGTTCAGTCTTCTCAGTATATACTAAGTTTAATATCAATTAATTAATTCCAAGCTTTTGAGGAGCCAACGATGCGTGTCTAAGAAAAACATCCGATGCATGTGTATGTTTTAGTTTTCTGTGTTTATTGAAATTAAACGTCAGGGAATTGCACGCAAATGACCGTGTTGATTACGTACTAAACCGCACAAAACTAGTTGGCAAACTATTCTTGAAAGGCCAGCAATTATTAATTTGAATGTGTCTCTGGTGTCTCACTACCGAGTTAACTGTAAGCCGAATATATAAGATATCGAAAGCATAAATAATTACCGTTAGTTTTGCCAGAACGTTTCAGTCAGGTGACTATGTACTCGGTGAAACGTACAGTAGTTTACCAGTGGACACCCACTTCAATTGACCCTGGTAAATAAAATATTCTAAACTGACCCCATAATCTCAATTGATCTCTGTTCTTTTGTTTTCAGTACGCTTGCTTCTCTGCAATTAGTGCAAATTTAGGAAATTTATGTCGTATTTGCAATTACGATGCCTACCAGAAATTACTAGGCATATACTGTATAGGCCTAATACAATAAATTAAATGTTTATTTTTTTAAATGATGAATTATGTTTAAAAACAATTTTTTTCAGGGCACAGGACTATGATGCTGCATTACCAGAAATCAAACCATAAAAATGAGAGAAGTTGTATATGTGTAGACTGAGTAGGCGTGCATTTTGTTATTTAATCACAATATGTATAAAGTCTTTGAATGTTAAAGTTGTTAAAGATGTGATTTTCTTCTTTTTTTCATATATTAGAATTTATGTTATAGTTGTAATAGCTCTGACCTTTTCAATTGACATTTCATGTTTCTTATGGAAATGTGTGTTTAATTTGTTCTTGCATTTGATTGATTCTTCATAGGCTACATTGCAGGTTATTGCATGGAGTGATTATATCTATAAAATGTTGAGTCCAGTCATTTTAACCCATTTAACGCAGTGGCTTATTCAGACTTAAAATAAAGTTTTTCTAGGTCTCATTCTACACCATTTCTCCCAATGCTGCCAAATATAATTTTGCAAAAAAAAAAAAAAACCTTGTTTAAGAGTGGGACAAAAACTACAAAAGACAACTGTCAGATTTATGTAGAAGTCACTACATTTATCCTTACACTTTTCCTGTAGGCCTACTAATTTCACAAAAATGGATTTTGAGAATTATTCAGTATAATTAAAATATTACGCTGCGTTCGAAATCTGTTAATTCAGAAATGTGTAGGCCATGGCAGTGAGCAAATTTGGACGATGATTGTGCGTTGGAGAGCTGGATCTGTGGAAGAAACAACGCTGCACAAAGGTACTTTTATCTTACATATAACATAGCCTACTTTAGAAAATGATAATAATTACAACACTTATATTAGCGTTAACTTATAACTTATATTAGAGGTTATTGATGGTGTTGACGACCATATATTAATTTGGTTTGTCATTCTTGATTTGTGTTTATATTTACAGTGGGGAGAACAAGTATTTGATACAGATTTTACAGGTTTTCCTACTTACAAAGCATGTAGAGGTCTGTAATTTTTATCATAGGTATACTTCAACTGTGAGAGACGGAATCTAAAACAAAAATCCAGAAAATCACATTGTATAATTTTTAAATAATTAATTTGCATTTTATTGCATGACATAAGTATTTGATCACCTACCAACCAGTAAGAATTCCGGCTCTCACAGACCTGTTAGTTTTTCTTAAAGAAGCCCTCCTGTTCTACACTCATTACCTGTATTAACTGCACCTGTTTGAACTCGTTACCTGTATAAAAGACACCTGTCCACACACTCAATCAAACAGACTCCAACCTCTCCACAATGGCCAAGACCAGAGAGCTGTGTAAGGACATCAGGGATAAAATTGTAGACCTGCACAAGGCTGGGATGGGCTACAGGACAATAGGCAAGCAGCTTGGTGAGAAGGCAACAACTGTTGGCGCAATTATTAGAAAATGGAAGAAGTTCAAGATGACGGTCAGTCTCCCTCGGTCTGGGGCACCCTGCAAGATCTCACCTCGTGGGGCATCAATGATCATGAGGAAGGTGAGGGATCAGCCCAGAACTACATGGCAGGACTTGGTCAATGACCTGAAGAGAGCTGGGACCACAGTCTCAACGAAAACCATTAGTAACACACTACGCCGTCATGGATTAAATTCCTGCAGTGCACGCAAGGTCCCCCTGCTCAAGCCAGCGCATCTTCAGGCCCGTCTGAAGTTTGCCAATGACCATCTGGATGATCCAGAGGAGGAATGGGAGAAGGTCATGTGGTCTGATGAGACAAAAATAGAGCTTTTTGGTCTAAACTCCACTCGCCATGTTTGGAGGAAGAAGAAGGATGAGTACAACCCCAAGAACACCATCCCAACCGTGAAGAATGGAGGTGGAAACATCATTCTTTGGGGATGCTTTTCTGCAAAGGGGACAGGACGACTGCACCGTATTGAGGGGAGGATGGATGGGGCCATGTATCGTGAGATCTTGCCCAACAACCTCCTTCCCTCAGTAAGAGCATTGAAGATGGGTCGTGGCTGGGTCTTCCAGCATGACAACGACCCGCAACACACAGCCAGGGCAACTAAGGAGTGGCTCCGTAAGAAGCATCTCAAGGTCCTGGAGTGGCCTAGCCAGTCTCCAGACCTGAACCCAATAGAAAATCTTTGGAGGGAGCTGAAAGTCCGTATTGCCCAGCGACAGCCCCGAAACCTGAAGGATCTGGAGAAGGTCTGTATGAAGGAGTGGGCCAAAATCCCTGCTGCAGTGTGTGCAAACCTGGTCAAGAACTACAGGAAACGTATGATCTCTGTAATTGCAAACAAAGGTTTCTGTACCAAATATTAAGTTCTGCTTTTCTGATGTATCAAATACTTATGTCATGCAATAAAATGCAAATTAATTACTTAAAAATCATACAATGTGATTTTCTGGATTTTTGTTTTAGATTCCGTCACTCACAGTTGAAGTGTACCTATGATAAAAATTACAGACTTCTACATGCTTTGTAAGTGGGCAAACCTGCAAAATCGGCAGTGTATCAGATACTTGTTCTCCCCACTGTATGACATCATTGTACATTTATTTTTAGTGTATTGCAACTGTCCTGTCTAGTCTCTTAGGAAATATGAAGTGAATATTTTTATTATGTCATAGCGCATATTTTACCGATTTATTATTATTATTTTTATTTATTTTGTTTGAAGGGGTTCCAAAAAGTGCAATACGCAAAATATTCGTTGACGTCACAGTTCAGGCTGAATGGGGCGGGAAAACATCTTGTTTTGCGTACTAACGTAATAAGTTAACGTTCACATTGATCAACTCTTAAACCTGCACGTGTGAAATTTTAACTTCACATTTATATTTATTTTAAAATCGACGGTTTGCAAAAAGATTTGGGTAGGTACATGTTTAAGTCTATATAGAATGTCATTGTGACATCAAATACATTAAAGATAACAGATAAGTTCATTGTCCATATATCTACATGATAGCAGACAGCTTTGGATTAGCACCCCCTATCATATAGTCAACCCACAGTGTCGATCAAGTAAATCTTTTTGTATAGCATTTATTTATTTTTATTTATTTATTTATTTATTTTACAGACACTTGATATACTATTGCTAATCTTGCTCTTTTTTTCTGTCCAGGAATGCCCGGGAGCACGAAAAAGACGTGCCCAAATTGTAAGGCCATTATCAACGTGTCCTTCAAAACATGTCCTGCATGTAAGACTTGCCAGCCATACAAGGCAAAATTGCAGAAAAAAAGGGAAAAATTTAACTGAATGAAATCTGATTGGGCTGCTTCGATACCCAAAAAATGCAACAGGACTGTAGTTATTAATAGCAGTTATTGTTTGGTAAGTGTTTTAACTGCAGGTTTGTAATGATAAGTGACCACTTATTATTTAACTTATTAATATAATTAATAAAACATATACAGCTCTGGAAAAAAATAAGATAAGTCTCTTATTTTTTTTCAGAGCTGTATGTGAGATGTTACATGTCAGTAAAATGTTAAATGTTATGTTAAATGTTTTGTAATATTGACAGTGGACCTTGCTCATGTAACACAAAGAGGGGGAATTTCTGTTTAAATAATTAATGAAATCCTTTCATTGCAAACAGTCTCCTTGAATGTAAAAGTTTACAATAAATATGTTTTGTTCTTCCCCTTTTTTCATGGTTATAATAATGCCCTTTGTCTTTAGATTGAAGTATTCACTTCAAGCAAACTGATTTCTTATTGAATTTTGTGTATAAATTAGTTACATGCTAATTTTTCATTTATTTTCTTTTTTCAGCTTGACAAGTTGGCTGCCCTTGAACTCCATCATATACTGCTTCTTGGGAAGAATACAGAGAACACTATTGTGTCTGATGCCATTTTAGGTGGTGACCATGTTTTAGATGAAGATCTCCTTCAGAGGTTGAAGACCGTCTATGAAGCAGTATTAAAAAGTTTGTTTTCTTGAATTTTCTTGCTATTTCTTGCATTACATTTAAATAACTTTATAATACTTACAAGCATGTATTGTAGAGTGTGCGTTTACTTGTAAGTGTGCACTAGGTTGGGCAATGTATCAGTTTTACAAAGGATCCAGTTATAATTTCTTAATCTAAAGACTGATATAATACTCACTGTATACATTTTGTTACTGCTATAATTTTAAAACTTTGTTGTTATCCTAAAGTTCATTTTCAGAGAGAGAAGAAGAAGGGGACTGCACCACAGCTGCAACAGCCCAGCACCGCTGCCCCACCACAGCTGCAACAACACAGCACCGCTGCCCCACCACAGCTGCAGCAGCCCAGCACCGCTGCCCCACCACAGCTGCAGCAGCCCAGCACCGCTGCCCCACCACAGCTGCAACAACACAGCACCGCTGCCCCACCACAGCTGCAACAGCCCAGCACCGCTGCCCCACCACAGCTGCAGCAGCCCAGCACCACTGCCCCACCACAGCTGCAGCAGCCCAGCACCGCTGCCCCACCACAGCTGCAACAGCCCAGCACCGCTGCCCCACCACAGCTGCAGCAGCCCAGCACCGCTGCCCCACCACAGCTGCAACAACACAGCACTGCTGCCCCACCACAGCTGCAACAGCCCAGCACCGCTGCCCCACCACAGCTGCAGCAGCCCAGCACCACTGCCCCACCACAGCTGCAGCAGCCCAGCACCGCTGCCCCACCACAGCTGCAACAGCCCAGCACCGCTGCCCCACCACAGCTGCAACAGCCCAGCACCGCTGCCCCACCACAGCTGCAACAGCCCAGCACCGCTGCCCCACCACAGCTGGACCCACAGCCAGAGACCTCCACACTCAAGTTCCACGAGCTAAAACCATCAAGTGCCACAAAAAGAAAGAAAGGTAAAATGATGCACCAAGCTTTAAACAACAATGTGAAATGTATCTTCCCATAATGTTTTAACAATATAATGTTTAATTCCTAGAGCCAACTAAAAAAAGGAAAGAAGACAAGATGCATAAAGGTGAAGTACATCTAAGTCAAAGATGGCAAATGATGTTAGTTGACATGTATTAAAGGTGAAATCATTTGTTTTAAATGAAAAATTGTATTTTAAAATTATGAAAGTCTGCAGTTGCTTCAGATATGCCTTAGCTCTGGCTCTGTGCTCTTGAGTGCTCTCTGACTGTAGTGAGATGGATGTTCTTTTAGATTTATCAAGGAGATTGAAAATGCTCTCTTTTTTGTTTTTCCTCTTTGTTTCCTGTTTTCTTGAATTTTCTTGCTATTTCTTGCATTACATTTAAATAACTTTATAATACTTACAACCATTTATTGTAGAGTGTGCGTTTATTTGTAAGTGTGCACTAGGTTGGGCAATGTATCAGTTTTACAAAGGATCAAGTTATAATTTCTTAATCTAAAGACTGATATAATACTCACTGACTGTATACATTTTTGTTATTGCTATAATTTAAAACTTTGTTGTCTTCCCAAAGTTCATTTTCAGAGAGAGAAGAAGGGGACTGACTGCACCACAGCTGCAGCAGCCCAGCACCGCTGCCCCACCACAGCTGAAACAGACCAGCACCGCTGCCCCACCACAGCTGCAGCAGCCCAGCACCGCTGCCCCTACCACAGCTGCAGCAGCACAGCACCGCTGCCCCACCACAGCTGAAACAGCCCAGCACCGCTGCCCCACCACAGCTGCAGCAGCCCAGCACCGCTGCCCCACCACAGCTGCAGCAGCACAGCACCGCTGCCCCACCACAGCTGCAGCAGCACAGCACCGCTGCAGCAGCACAGCACCGCTGCAGCAGCCCAGCACCGCTGCCCCACCACAGCTGCAGCAGCACAGCACAGCACCGCTGCAGCAGCCCAGCACCACTGCCCCACCACAGCTGCAGCAGCACAGCACCGCTGCCCCACCACAGCTGCAGCAGCACAGCACCGCTGCCCCACCACAGCTGCAACAACACAGCACCGCTGCCCCACCACAGCTGCAACAACACAGCACCGCTGCCCCACCACAGCTGCAACAGCCCAGCACCACTGCCCCACCACAGCTGCAGCAGCACAGCACCGCTGCCCCACTACAGCTGCAACAACACAGCACCCGCTGCCCCACCACAGCTGCAGCAGCACAGCACCGCTGCCCCACCACAGCTGCAGCAGCCCAGCACCAGCTTATCAAGGAGATTGAAAATGCTCTCTTTTTTTTTTCCTTTTAAACAGAAAAATGTGCTGAATGCTTGGAACGGCTGGAGAACAACAGCTTCCCATACCAGAGAATATTAAAAAAGAGAATGAGAGAAGTAAGTGAAAACACTTATTAACAAATTATTCTGATTTCTCAATGTTGCCAGTTTTATATAAAAATAGAATTAACTCAACATTTAATCTCCTGTTAAAGGGTTAGTTCACCCAAACATGTAAATTCTGTCATTAATTACTCACCTTCATGTCGTTCCAAACCCGTAAGACCTTTGTTCTTCTTCATAACACAAATAAAGATATTATTGACTATTGATTATTGATTATTATTAACTTTCTGACCCCACATAGATAGCAACACAACGACCACTCTCAAGGCCCAGAAAGGTAGTAAAGACATTAGTAAAATAGTCCAGTGGTTCAACCTTAATGTTATGAAGCGACAAGAATACTCTTTGTGCACAAAAAAACAAACAAAAATAACGACTTTATTAAAGAATTAGTTCTCTTCTGTGCCAGCTTCCTACGCTGTTTACGTTGTAACCACAGTCCAGCGCTTCCGGGTTCTCGTCAGAATGCCAGCTTTGTATTGGCCAACATCACATACATGTGTCGTGGTGCTCACGTGAACAGCGTAGGCCAATTGGCGTCGGCATTCTGACGTAGAACATGAATATTCTCGAGAATACTCTTTGTGTGCAAAACAAAAATAACAACGTCTCCTACACCGACGGCAATTGGCCTACGCTGTTCACGTGAGCACCATGACACATGCGTGTGATGCTGGCACTGGAGCTGGCCAATATAAAGCCGGTGTAGAATTCTGATGTAGAACCCAGAAGCGCTGGACTGTGGTTACAATGTAAACAGTTGTCTCTGGCACAGAAGAGAACAAATTCTTCAATAAAGTCGTTGTTTTTGTTTGTTTGTTTTTTTTGCACAAAAAGTATTCTCGTCGCTTCATAACATTAAGGTTTTTTAACATAAGGTATTTTAACAATGTCTTTACTTCCTTTCTGGGCCTTGAAAGTGGTTGTTGTGTTGCTGTCTAAAATCTCTCAGATTTCATCAAAAATATCTTAATTTGCGTTCTGAAGATGAACGAAGGTCTTACGGGTTTGGAACGACATGAGGGTGAGCAATTAATGACATAATTTTCATTTTTGCATGAACTTACCCTTTAAATGTGCTAAAGTAGTCTATCAATTTTGTTTGTTATTTTTGTGCATAGGAAAAAAAAAAACTTTTTAATTCCACTGATTATTAAAGGGTTAGTTCACCCAAATTAGCCCATGATTTACTCACCCTCAAATCATCCTAGGTGTATATGACATTCTTCTTTCAGACAAATAAAATTGGAGTTATATTAAAAAAGTCCTGGCTAATCCAAGCATGTGTATTGATGAATGCAGAAGTGCAGAGGATAAAGCAAAACAAAACACCAGTCATGAATTAGAAGTCTTAAATGAGAATTTTTAAAGAGAAATTTTGGAGGATTTCGATATAAGAGAAGAGGGGCTTGAGTTGTTGCCCAGCTCTATCCACGAGAGGCGCCAAAGCTTGAGATGCTCCTGTACATCGCGTCAGGAGATACTCTTTTGCCGTAAATTGAGATGCGTACTGCTGACCACCGGAAGCTAGTTATTTTAGTCTATAAAGTTTTAAATATGGATATTTTTCTCACACAAACATGCCACTTCGCTTCAGAAGGCCTTTATTAACCCCCCAGAGCCGTGTAGAGCAGTTATATGATGGATAGATGCACTTTTATGATGGATAGATGCAGTTTTATAATGGATAGATGCACTTTTATATATGGATATATGCACTTTTATGATAGATAGATGCACTTTTATAATAGATATATGCACTTTTATGATGGATAGATGCACTTTTATAGACTTCAAAAATGACACAAGTCACTGCCATTATAAAGCTTGGAAGAGCCAGGACATGTTTTAATATAACTAAATAACTATTTTATTCGTCTGAAAGAAGAATGTCATATACACCTAGGATGGCTTGAGGGTAAGTAAATCATGGGGTAATTTTCATTTTTGGGTGAACTAACCCTAAGTCTTTCAAATTCTTATATAGTGCTGTATTCAATACATATTGTTTTAAAGGAAAATAACAATTCAATGGTGCAAACTGTGTTTAATTCAGCTGTAAAGCAGCTCTAAAAAGAAAATAGTGTAATTTTTCAGCTGAAGTCAGATTAGTATTGATTCAGTTCAATTGTAAAAATCATCAATTATAAAATTTGCTAAATTCAGCTACATAGCAGCTATGCAGAAAACTGTCATTCACCTCATTCACAATCAATACATTATACATATATTAGATTTTCTTGAAAATGACATTTTCTAATACACTACATTTTTTTTTCCCCATTTGTACCACGGGGAACATGGAAGTCCTTGTAAGATGGGCTTCCTGCACATCATGGTACGTACTGAATTGTGAAATCAATATTCTGCCATCATTCAATACATTTTAAATGGTTATAATTTGTGCCTAAATCTTTTGTCTTTTTCTGTTATAATGGAATCAAGTGGAAAGACTCTTGGGAGCTATCTTCTTTTATTGGGATTTAATCCGTTTTTTAATTCGTTTTTAAGAATTTTAACAGTTAAACGTTAATGTTGATTCTTAAAGGTCTATTATTTTCCTTATTATTTTATTGTTGTTAGTAAAATCATAATGGCTGTTTTGTTGCAGTTTGAAGTGTAAATCATACTGCTGTCATCATATGAGCAAAAATAAAGGCAAATTTCAAATGTTTGTTCTGACTGTTCAAGTACTTTTTCATCTAATTTATAATTAGCAGTGATTTGGGGTAAATTAGATAAACAAAAAATAAAAAAATTGCTTTTATGCACTTTATGATATTAACTTTATGTTAATAAGACTGTTCTCATACCTCTGTTTGGTTACTTTCAATCATATTGTTTTGTAATCCACATGCATAATTAGCATATTTTTTAATACCAGCATGCCACTCAGTTATGATACACACACTTAGCACTTAATAACCTGGAATATGTGTATTATACACTAATATCTCTATACTTTTCACAGCGTGTGGATTATGTGCACATCAACCTTCTAACGCTGTATGGTATTTAGTATGCCCATCCATCCATCTTCCTAGAGTTAGTTTCACTCATTTGCAGGGTCCGCTTCACACACATACATTTGATTTGGCACAGGTTTTACGCCGGATGCCCTTCCTGAGCACCGAGAGTGTTAGGACACATTCACAATCACACTCCTACAAGATTTTGGCAAATCCAATCCACCCAACCTGCATGTCTTTGGACTGTAAGGGAAACCGGAGCACCTGGAGGAAACCCACGCTGACACAGGGAGGACATGCAAACTCAGGACAGAAAGGACTCCTGGCTCAGCCGGGATTCAAACCTTCTTGCCATGAGGCCACCGTGCCGCTCAGTTCAGTGGGCCCATATTTAATAAAAAATAAAAAATTGCCCACTATGCCCATATTGATATGTGTGGAACTGTATTTATTATGCCTCACCAGTTCTTCGTATTGTGTTTGTCATATCATGTGCTGTATTAGGTTGTACCACATCTTATTTGTATTGTGATTGTCTTAACCTGAAAATAATTCAATATAATATTGTAAATGACCATACAAGAGAAATATAATTTCATTCCCTCATATATGCACATAACTACATGACAATAAAGTTGACTTTACACAAAAAGCCTGTGGACTTCCCAGGATGGGGAATACATATATGTTCCCAGGGTCCTATGTCCCAGGCTTAATCCTATGGTTCCATGTTACCTTAACCCTTTATCATGTGTTCATTAGGTGCTTTATAAATATGGGTAACATAGGACCCCAGGACCCCAGGAACATAAGACTCCCCATGGTGTTACCCAACAGGTTCCCAGTCACTAAAATATTTGCACAAGCAGATCATGGGTTTTGTTTTTTGTTCCACTAAGGCACACAGACACTGAAGTAAGAAGAGGTTCGACAAACCCTAACCTTAACCCATTTCTTCTTTAACATTCCATCACACAAGGTCAGGATAACACACCCAGAACCATATTGTCAACATTTTTTTTTTGCCAGCTGAGGGAAGTATGTCATTTAAAGAGCACAATATGTTGTAATATAAAAAGGAAATAATACAGTTGCTGAGATCTTGATATTCTGATATACATATTGCTACACCATAAAAAGCAGCTACATTTCTCCTGGGTAATTCCTAACTTTAATAGTGCAGGAAAATTTGTTGTGAAAGTAATAGACATAAAAGCAAAGACACTTCATATGCATAAGTTGTCTGCATTCATTTGAACATGTATTATTATTTTATTGACAAACACTGATGCTTCACAGCTACAGGTCCTAGTTTGGAATCCCATCTAAACCAGGATGCCTTTCTGTGGGGATTTTGCATGTTCTCCCTGTGTCTGTGTGGGGTTTCCTCCGGCTTCCCCCACAGTTCAAAGACATGCAGTATAGGTCAATTGGAGACATAAATTGTCCTTAAATGTGAGTGTGTGTGAGCCCTGTTATAGAATGGCCATCCATCCAGGGTGTTTCACTACTTGTGGCCCAAGATGTTGGGTTAGGCACTCCAGCCTCTCATGACCCTAAAGAGGATTAGTGGTCTGGAGAATTGATAATACTTATAGGGAATTTACCCAAAATGAAAATTCTCAAGTTGTTCCAAACCAGTAGTTTCTTTCTTCTGTTAAACCTAAAAGATATTTTGGAAAATGTGGGTAACCAAACAGTTTCTGGTCCCCACTGACTTTTTTTCTGCATAATATGAAAGTCAAAGGGACCCATCAACTGTTTGGTTACCCACATTCTTCAGAATATCTTCTTTTATGTTTAACAGAAGAAAATTTGGAGCTTGAAAGTAAAGTAAATGATGACAGCATTTTCACTTTTTGGGTGAACTATCCCTTTAAGCACAGTAAAAATGTGTAACCTAGTGTATATATGGTGCGCAAATCACTACAGTATACTCTGCGCGTGTTCACCTGCATGCTCCAAAAGTGATCAGCCGTTCCTATCGCAACGTTGATAAAATGCGCAACCCATTTTAATTCTATTGATAATTTACCACTTTAAAACGCTATGGATGAAGTCAAACATAATCTAAAACAATAGCATAAACTAAAACGACGAGAAAAAAAAAAACAAAAAAAAAAAACAACATAAATTAATTACATTTCGACTGATTATAAAAGATAATCTGTTAAGGTTTTTCACAAAAATATTTATATTACAACTGTGGCATGTTGTAGTTAGAGTTTGTTGTAGCTATAGTTTTTAAAGGTGCAGGTTGCTATTTTTCTAACAATAGCTATAGAAAAAAGTTAACATTAGCCTTAGCATGGTAATGAGGGGCCATCAGTGGTCTTACCTGTAATTATATCCTTGTAACAAATGCTATAGTTAAACAATTACAAGAACTGTTACTTTTTCATAAGGCCAGGCACAAGTTAGGAAGAGTGTATTCTGCTAATAATTACAGATATTAGGAAAAACCTTGCTTTCAGATATCCCAAGGAAATTAATATTTTCAGTATAAGAAAATTATAGTACAGTTCTTTAATTTAAATTCTGTAAAACTGATAAGGTTTTAGATGCTCAAATAATATAAAATAGATCATACATTCTATGTGAACAAGTAAATGTTAACTAGGCTGTTACTTTATTGTAGTTAAGCATCAACCAACGTTGCATGTGGATGATACTACAAAATACCATTTTGACAAAATAAATACAAAAGCAAACAAATAAATCTCAATTAGGGAGCGTATGCCCCAAGACTGTACATTTGAGTGTTTAGGCCTTTTACACAAAAAGAGTGAGTCAATCCTTTTTTTAACTTTTTAATACACACAAGTAGTGTTTGTTTAACCATTGTTTATTTCAGAAGTGCAATTTACAGTGTTGTACATTGTGACAGATAAAAGGAAAAAAAAAATAAAAAAGTTAAATGAAAATAAAAAAAAGTAAAAATTCTTTACACTAGAGACCACTAGAAAATCAGAAACGTAAACATTTACATGTCTTCGTCAGCTGAATCATATAAATCTGTAGACATGCTTTCATAATAGTCGCCACAGTCATCCTCTTCAAGGACAGCCAAACTATCCCATCCAGTTACTATTCGGTGATATGCTTCTTTCACCCTTTCTTTTTCCTCAAGTTCATGCAGCTGCCTTCAAAGAAGACAGAGCAAGCCACAATATGCATTCTCCGACAGTCCTGTTGGATAGGCTTAAAAATAAAGTAAATAAATATGAAAAAAAACAACAGAAACAAACACTTTTACAATAATGATTAATGATTAAATTGCTTAAATTGTGAGGCATTATAAATAACATAGGATTTAAAAGGCAACCTAGCAATGTATATCAATACAATAAATAATACAAGCCCGACAAAGTTCTTAATTAAACCCCAATGAGAAACACGATTGTTCAAATTTACAGTTTTTGCCCATTACTTACACACTAAAACCAAATGCTTAGACCAAAGCCTCAATACCTAAACTTCTTGTAGCATACCTTAAACACAGTGTAACCATAGCTTAAACACATTGTCAACTTTGCACTTTGTTTGCAATTCTGTAACACACTTATTGCGAAACACTACACACGTTTTCTTACATTAGACACTTTGTTCAAAAACGAAATCACCTGTTATCATTGGGAAAACACTCTGTTCAAAATGCAAAACTCATCTGGCAATTGTAGGCACTTACATACACACCTGAAAACACTTGCACAGAAAACAGTACACCAATCGGTCTGAGCCTTAGCACTACAAATAGGCCTCAGGTAAGCCATTTTGAGAACTTTGCAAGCATGGAGGCAATGAGAGTCAGAGTAAGAGGAGGACAAAGAGAGAGAGGAGTCGGACGTGGAAGAGGACCAGTGCGGAGACATGTATCAGATGACATCAGGGCTACTCTGGTGGACCATGTGATAAATCATGGCCTGTCCACGAGGGAGGCTGGGCAAAGAGTCCACCCTAACCTCAGTTGCTACAAAGTAGCATCGATAATAAGGACATTCTGACTGGAGAACAGGTATATCTTCAAGTTTCTACTCCAGACTGTACCTACTGTATGTTTCACATGATTCTTTATCATATTACAGTATTACTCTACTAACTGTACTATACAAAAATGGGTAGTACTGTGAAGTATATGTAAAGGAATACCATTGTGATGTTACAGTACTGTGTACAGTTGAAAAAGAACCTAACCAATGACATCTTGTGGTGGCATTTTCTACAGAATGGTTGGACGACCTCCTCAAGGTGGAAGGGAACGGCTCTTCACTCAACAACAAGAGCTTGCCATCATTGAAATGGTGCGAGAAAATAATGCAATCCAACATTGTGAGTTGCAACAGCACATAATTGCAAATAGAAATGTATTCTACAATATCAACAGGGTCAGCATTTCTACACTAAGTCACATCCTACAGAAACATAACTTCAGAATGAAGTAGCTGTACAGGAACAGTGTCAGGGTCAAGGATCTGCGCCATGATTATGTGCAGGTATGTGTCACTTTACTTTACATACTATATATTGTGATGTGGGAATGAGGGTTTATGCTGCCACCTGCCCTGCCTGTAGCTTGTAGTTTTTGTCTATACTGACCCAACCCAGCCCCTACTTGTGTGAAAATATAGACATTGTTGACATAGTGTTTTCAGTAACACTATTCGATATTTTCTGTTACAGACAGTTCTGGATTTTGATGCCGCCGAACTGCCACATGAGTTCATCTACGTGGATGAGGCAGGCTTCAGTCTGGCCAAAACCAGGCGTCGGGGCCGTAACGTAGTTGGACAAAGGGCTGTTGTAAATGTCCCTGGGTAGCGTGGGCCTTGTGTGCTGCAATTAGTGTCCAAGGAGTCCTGCATCACCATGCCACTCTAGGTCCCTACAATACAGGACAGATCATTGCATTACTAGATGCCCTACATGCAGTTGTGCAGGACAGGCCAAAGCAGCCCAGGTTTGTTGTCAACTGGGATAATGTTAGTTTCCACCGGGCTGCTCTGGTCCGAGATTGGTTCAACAACCATAACCATTTCACACTTTTATACCTGCCCCCCTTACAGCCCCTTTCGGTGGAAAGTATATGATCGGTAACCACACGCCTGCATGACTCTTCTGCAAGCAATGGAAGAGGCATGCGGACACATTAAGGTGGGATCAACCCAAGGGTGGATTCGGCACACAATGCGATATTTTCCCCGATGCCTAGCCTGCGAGGACATCGCCTGTGATGTTGATTAGGTCTTGTGGCCAGATCCGAACAGAAGGCGGGATCCATAAGCCCCCCCCCCCAAACCCCACACACACGCGCGCACACACACACACAAAACAAGTATGTTTTTTTTTTTTTTTTTCTTCCCCAATAGCAATTTATCCAGCAATTGTTTTGTTTTTTTACTTTTGTATTTTTCTTTATTTCTGTAAGAATGTTTGTTTTTTGTAAAAAATCTTATTTGATTACTGCAGAAATTCTACCTTTGAGTTTTACAGAAGACTGAGTCTGAGAAAATGACAATAAAAATAGAAACACAAACACTGCAGTGTTTTATATAAAGCCCATCAGTGTGTTGCTGGTGATATGAATGAGTAATTCAAATGGTGCTTGTGTGTATGGTTTTGTTGCAAGAATTTCATTTAGAAAGGAGTGTTAAGTTTTGATTGCAGTGTTTCATTTTGGCATAGATGTGAGTTGTTAATCTCCAAGTGCTATGTCTGATTGGCTTGTGTGTAGAGTTTTGACATAATGAGCCAAATTCTGCAAAAAGTGTGTAAGCAATAGGCAAAAACTGTAATAAATCAATGACTTCAGAGAATACAAAAACACTTACTCTTAGTAGCTAGGCCATCTGACAACGCATCAGTCTGATCGTTTACATCTTTGACTGTTCTGCAGCTGTGACTCCAGTGTCTTTTCATTTCCTCAACAAGTATGGCCTCTTCTTCCTCAAGTCTGTCCAACTTCATCAGCTTGTCGAATACCTTTTTTTTTCATGGCCAGTGAAGCATCATCAACTGAAATGGAAAATGAGCTTGGTATGTAACAAGCCAAAAAAAGATGTGATGCAGTGTTTTTTGCAAGTTTATCAATTGAGGGTTGAGGGTGTGTTCACACTTGGCATGTTTGGTTTGATTAAAACGAACCCTGGTGTGATTGCTCTGTTAGTGTGGTGTGAACGCTGCCATCCGAACCCTAGTGCGCACCACGGAATCGAACCGAGACCGCTGAAAAGATGAGTCTCTGGTGCAGTTCGAATGAAATATGTACGCAACACGGACCAAAGACATGTGAACGAACCAAAAACAGGAAGATGAGACCCTAACAAGGACAGGATGCTCACGCATATCGTGTTCTTCTCATCATAGTCGTGATGTTGCCCATTATAGTTCGGTACAGGCATCAGAACTGCGTCTCCTCGCTGCAGATCTTTGTTTGTGTGACGGAAGGATTCCTGCCGCTGTTTTGACTCCTTTACGCATTTTATAAGCGAGTTCTCAGCTGATCAAAATACCATCATATGTAGACTACACACATATTATGATATGAGCGCATTTATCCACGCACACAGTTTTGGATGTACGGTAAGTTCCGTCTCAAAATAAGCAATACACCATAAAAGCCGACCAATCAGGTTGTGAAAGTATCCCTATGTCTTTAGGTTCAGTAAAAAAAAACCTTAAAAAATAAAAATGCTAATCGGACCAGGACTAAAGTCCGAACGACAAGTGTGAACACACCCTAAAAAATATTTTATAGAAATTAAGGTCATACCCATTTCCCATGGCCAGATAGGCGCTTCTGCAGCAAGCAAATCATCCACAGAATTCAAGGCTTTGGTGCTTGTTGGAAGAGAGTTGTACTGTAATATGGAATCGGACAACTTCTCTTAAACAATCCGTCGTCGGACTTTGTGCCGCTGCTTGTTGCGATCTGGGTCAAAGGAAAAATTGACAGAACTAGTGATTATAACAGCCCCTTTAAAAGCAATTATGATGATCTAAATAAGAACCAATGTATATATAAAGAATTTTTTTTTTTTACCTGTAATGCGATACAAATATCTCTTTTTCTGCTGAATGCCTAAATACAGCCCTTCAATCAGATGCTGCAAACCAGCTGGATCATCGACTCGTTGCCATCGGGAACTGTTTAAAATAGCATATCAGACTACTGAATCTGGACATTCAAAAGATAATTACTAATTTATTTAATAAGCAAGAACAGTAAATTAATTTTTAAAATATTTCAAATAAGTGATTAAAAATAATATTTAATTTATATATATAAAAAGATGGAAAGCAAAAATTCAGCATGCACTTTGAGATGCCCATTGCTTAACGTCGCACACCCATTGTTGTAACTCTTCTTTAGACCTGCACAAGCTTGCCTTAACAGCCTCGACATATTCTTTGGGGTCCTTCATATTTTGCACAGTCTTAAACATAGATGAGATTATACACTTAATTGAATAAGAATCCGTTTAAAAAGAAATGTGTATTAAATTTATGGTTTAAAACAAACACCATTTTTAAGATGTAGTACCTTGATGTACCGCTGAGACAAGTAATTGTGCAGGTTTTTATTCTTTTGCTCATTCCATCCTTTGGCATGTAGTGCGATCATATCCACTCGTGCTAAACGGGAAAAGTACAGCTTTTACACACATTCATACATACATACATACATACATACATATACACATATACATACACACATACACTCACCTAAAGGATTATTAGGAACACCATACTAATACTGTGTTTGACCCCCTTTCGCCTTCAGAACTGCCTTAATTCTACGTGGCATTGATTCAACAAGGTGCTGAAAGCATTCTTTAGAAATGTTGGCCCATATTGATAGTATAGCATCTTGCAGTTGATGGAGATTTGTGGGATGCACATCCAGGGCACGAAGCTCCCGTTCCACCACATCCCAAAGATGCTCTATTGGGTTGAGATCTGGTGACTGTGGGGGCCATTTTAGTACAGTGAACTTATTGTCATGTTCAAGAAACCAATTTGAAATGATTCGAGCTTTGTGACATGGTGCATTATCCTGCTGGAAGTAGCCATCAGAGGATGGGTACATGGTGGTCATAAAGGGATGGACATGGTCAGAAACAATGCTCAGGTAGGCCGTGGCATTTAAACGATGCCCAATTGGCACTAAGGGGCCTAAAGTGTGCCAAGAAAACATCCCCCACACCATTACACCACCACCACCAGCCTGCACAGTGGTAACAAGGCATGATGGATCCATGTTCTCATTCTGTTTACGCCAAATTCTGACTCTACCATCTGAATGTCTCAACAGAAATCGAGACTCATCAGACCAGGCAACATTTTTCCAGTCTTCAACTGTCCAATTTTGGTGAGCTCGTGCAAATTGTAGCCTCTTTTTCCTATTTGTAGTGGAGATGAGTGGTACCCGGTGGGGTCTTCTGCTGTTGTAGCCCATCCGCCTCAAGGTTGTGCGTGTTGTGGCTTCACAAATGCTTTGCTGCATACCTCGGTTGTAACGAGTGGTTATTTCAGTCAAAGTTGCTCTTCTATCAGCTTGAATCAGTCGGCCCATTCTCCTCTGACCTCTAGCATCAACAAGGCATTTCCGCCCACAGGACTGCCGCATACTGGATGTTTTTCCCTTTTCACACCATTCTTTGTAAACTCTAGAAATGGTTGTGCGTGAAAATCCCAGTAACTGAGCAGATTGTGAAATACTCAGACCGGCCCGTCTGGCACCAACAACCATGCCACGCTCAAAATTGCTTAAATCACCTTTCTTTCCCATTCTGACATTCAGTTTGGAGTTCAGGAGATTGTCTTGACCAGGACCACACTCCTAAATGCATTGAAGCAACTGCCATGTGATTGGTTGATTAGATAATTGCATTAATGAGAAATTGAACAGGTGTTCCTAATAATCCTTTAGGTGAGTGTATTATGTATGGTGGTGGCCAAAATGATTAAAACACCTGACAAATCTGAAAATATTGAAAATCTCCAAAACATGATTTCATTTCATAATGCTCATGAAACATGCAGATGGTTGCTCTGAGCACAACAGATATCAGATGAAGTGAGTTGTACTGTTTTTATTCACTATTAACTTTAATATTTTAATATTAATGTTAATATTAAAATATAATATTAAATATTAATAAATATTAATTTTAAATATATTAAATTTTAAATTAATATTAAATATTAATAGTAATATTAAAGTTAATATTCAACTTTAATATTTAATATATATCTCCTTATGATAGCTCTATTTTATGGTTTATAGAGCATAATCATGACTTTGTAGATATTTCATTTGTTTTATGGGTATTGTATTGGCCAATTCAACAAAAAACAACTGAAACCTCTTAAATATAGCAAGTGTGCTAATAATTTTGGCCACCACTGTGTGACACACACACACACACACACACACACACACACACACACACACACACACACACACACACAAACACGTGTATGTATGCATGTACACACACACATGTGTATGTTGTATGTGTATATATGTGTGTGTGTGTGTGTGTGTGTGTGTGTGTGTGTATATATATATATATTGGCCAAACTACCAATATGAGCACAAATAGAAAGGTAATTAATTCAATTGCCCATGATTTTCCAGCATTTTTAAGTTTTACTATGGAATTTTACATTTTATTGTCTAAATCTATGGACTACAAAAATACAAGGCTGTGTACATATGACACTTACCAGTCTTAGTCATATATTTGGTTGTAAGAGCAACACGTGAAAAAAAAAAACTGTTAACTTGCTCAACTTCTTCCCCTATAGTAGAGCCTGCTCCCATTTGATTTTTACCACTCCACTGGACCTATAAAACAAACCAGCACAATTTAACAGACAAAACAAGATATAAAACCTTGCACAATTTCATCTTATTTAAAACAATCAATCAACAATTACCCTCACACAACTGCATGTGATACAGTGGGGAGAACAAGTATTTGATACACTGCCGATTTTGCAGGTTTGCCCACTTACAAAGCATGAAGAAGTCTGTAATTTTTATCATAGGTACTCTTCAACTGTGAGTGACGGAATCTAAAACAAAAATCCAGAAAATCACATTGTATGATTTTTAAGTAATTAATTTGCATTTTATTGCATGACATAAGTATTTGATACATCAGAAAAGCAGAACTTAATATTTGGTACAGAAACCTTTGTTTGCAATTACATAGATCATACGTTTCCTGTAGTTCTTGACCAGGTTTGCACACACTGCAATTTTGGCCCGCTCCTCCATACAGACCTTCTCCAGATCCTTCAGGTTTTGGGGCTGTTGCTGGGCAATACGGACTTTCAGCTCCCTCCAAAGATTTTCTATTGGGTTCAGGTCTGGAGACTGGCTAGGACACTCCAGGACCTTGAGATGCTTCTTACGGAGCCACTCCCTAGTTGCCCTGGCTGTGTGTTTCGGGTCGTTGTCATGCTGGAAGACCCAGCCACGACCCATCTTCAATGTTCTTACTGAGGGAAGGAGGTTGTTGGCCAAGATCTCACGATACATGGCCCCATCCATCCTCCCCTCAATACGGTGCAGTCGTCCTGTCCCCTTTGCAGAAAAGCATCCCCAAAGAATGATGTTTCCCTCAAGGATGTTACTCATCCTTTTTCTTCCTCCAAACACGACGAGTGGAGTTTAGACCAAAAAGCTATTTTTGTCTCATCAGACCACATGACCTTCTCCCATTCCTCCTCTGGATCATCCAGATGGTCATTGGCAAACTTCAGACGGGCCTGGACATGCGCTGGCTTGAGCAGGGGGACCTTGCGTGCGCTGCAGGATTTTAATCCATGACGGCGTAGTGTGTTACTAATGGTTTTCTTTGAGACTGTGGTCCCAGATCTCTTCAGGTCATTGACCAGGTCCTGCCGTGTAGTTCTAAGCTGATCCCTCACCTTCCTCATGATCATTGATGCCCCATGAGGTGAGATCTTGCATGGTGCCCCAGACCGAGGGAAACTGACCGTCATCTTGAACTTCTTCCATTTTCTAATAATTGCACCAACAGTTGTTGCCTTCTCACCAAGCTGCTTGCCTATTGTCCTGTAGCCCATCCCAGCCTTGTGCAGGTCTACAATTTTATCTCTGATGTCCTTACACAGCTCTCTGGTCTTGGCCATTGTGGAGAGGTTGGAGTCTGTTTGATTGAGTGTGTGGACAGGTGTCTTTTATACAGGTAACGAGTTCAAACAGGTGCAGTTAATACAGGTAATGAGTGGAGAACAGGAGGGCTTCTTTAAGAAAAACTAACAGGTCTATGAGAGCCGGAATTCTTACTGGTTGGTAGGTGATCAAATACTTATGTCATGCAATAAAATGCAAATTAATTATTTAAAAATCATACAATGTGATTTTCTGGATTTTTGTTGTTGAAGTGTACCTATGATAAAAATTACAGTCCTCTACTTGCTTTGTAAGTAGGAAAACCTGCAAAATCGGCAGTGTATCAAATACTTGTTCTTCCCACTGTATATATGTAAAAAAAAAACAAAAAAAAAAAAAACACACAATATCAGTACTTGCATGTGTATCAAAAGAGCTTTCGTTCCCATGACCTTCATCAGGCATGTAGGTATATGCCTGATGCAGGTCTTGGGACTGAAATGTTGTTGAGCTATTTTGATATGCGTGCAAGTACTGAGAGTGTGCAGGTTTTTTTTTTTTTTTTTTTTTTTTTAAGTTTTTGATGTCATTTAAAACCAAGTTACCTCACAGCTGGCAGAGTGTCCCTTTGCATACATAACAGAAAGTAAAGGCTTCATCTCTGTTAACGGCTGCAGACATGGAACTGCCTGTGCAACTTTTTGCAATGCCAATACCGACACATGATGTCAATGCAGAAGAATCTGCCGTTTGTTTTTGAGGTCACTTCTTTTTGCAAAAACATTGGATAAGCAAATATTTCACCCCTCTGCATGTTCAGTCCGATGTTATGTCTGCAAACTGCCACCTCCAACCCTTCCTCATCCAATTTATTGCTGGACTTCTTTGAGGTCTCCCTGGCAGCAGCCCATGTGGATTGTCCACATGTGCCTCTCCCTTGTACCTGTACGACAGTAATAATAATAAAAAAAAAAATTATAAGGCAAATAAACACTATAATAATATAATAATAGTAATCCTTTGATATCTTGGTTATGCTATTACTCTCTGGCTTTGTTAAACCGGTATAGTTTACGGTTTCCATCCGCAGACACTGCAACTGCATCTGGGACACATGCAGGGCACAAGAAGTGATCTATTCCACTGAGCTTCTCTTTTTCATGACGGCAATACGTCCATTCCAAAAATGCTTTTTGGAATGTTTTTCCACAAATAGTACCGCTCTAGCAGTGGAAAAAAGAAAACAATTTAATTAATTGAGGGTAAGAGAAGTTCATTAATAAAATGCAATGTCATTAAAAAAAAATAATAATACTTAACTGTCCAAATGTTCGTGATCTATGCTCTAACATCTTTACAAATGCTTGTCTTGACAGGCCTGGTGCAGTGACTTTGAACTGCTCAAAAGATGTAAAGAGGTCCACCTGATATACAGTTTGAAATGCAACAGAGCCTGGCCAGTAACCACTTTGGATAAGGTCCTGCAGCTCAGGTGTCCATGATTTGTGGCATGTAATGCAGCTCCAAACAGGCAATGAGAGGTCAAAGCGACCTACAATGCAATCCAAATAAGTTACAATGAATAATACAAAATGTAATTAAATAAATATTTCAGTTTTATGTAGTACATACCATTTATGTTGATGAGATGCACTAATCGGCCAGCACTTACAGACATGTTTTGAGGCACACAATCACAAATACTTTGAGGTTCTTGGATGGGTAACAAACATGCTAAAGAAAAAAAAGAACATAACTATCGTATAACTTACACTTTTAGACTTGTGTATTCATAAATAAGTTTTTCTTACCTTGCTCACATAATGTGTGTTGGCCACTGATGTCTTTTACAACACTTGATGGAGGGATAGGTTTAAAGAAATTTTCTAAAAACAACACTCCCTGTTATGCAAAGCAAGGTGTTGGTGAGTTGACACGTCACAGTTCTCGCAGTAATGTGGTTTTGGCAAACAGTCCTTGCACCTTATCACTGCTGCCTTCACTCTGCAGTGATCACAAGATAGGAAATCTACCCTGTCTGAGGCAAGCGAGCAATCCAAGAGTGTTTTTCTTGCTTCTATCCAATGGTTTTCAGACACTATTTGTCTTAAAGTCCAGTTGTAAGATGCAGACATACTTTTCTCTGAGATAAGAGCATCATGGAGCTGCTGTAACTGTATATCTTGAAAGACATATATAAGAAAACAAAAATGTTCAAATGACAAGGAAACTCTTGACAAGATAGAGGTCTTTTGTAACTTACCAATAGCACACTGTGCATTGATGCCTACAGTGGGGAGAACAAGTATTTGATACACTGCCGATTTTGCAGGTTTTCCTACTTACAAAGCATGAGGTCTGTAATTTTTATCATAGGTACACTTCAACTGTGAGAGACGGAATCTAAAACAAAAATCCAGAAAATCACACTGTATGATTTTTAAATAATTAATTTGCATTTTATTGCATGACATAAGTATTTGATCGCCTACCAACCAGTAAGAATTCCGGCTCTCACAGACCTGTTAGTTTTTCTTAAAGAAGCCATCCTGTTCTCCCCTCATTACCTGTATTAACTGCACCTGTTTAAACTCATTACCTGTATAAAAGACACCTGTCCACACACTCAATCAAACAGACTCCAACCTCTCCACAATGGCCAAGACCAGAGAGCTGTGTAAGGACATCAGGGATAAAATTGTAGACCTGCACAAGGCTGGGATGGGCTACAGGACAATAGGCAAGCAGCTTGGTGAGAAGGTAACAGCTGTTGGTGCAATTATTAGAAAATGGAAGAAGTTCAAGATGATGGTCAATCTCCCTCGGTCTGGGGCACCATGCAAGATCTCACCTCGTGGGGCATCAATGATCATGAGGAAGGTGAGGGATCAGCCCAGAACTACACGGCAGGACCTGGTCAATGACCTGAAGACAGCTGGGACCACAGTCTCAAAGAAAACCATTAGTAACACACTTTGCCGTCATGGATTAAAATCCTGCAGCGCACGCAAGTTCCCCCTGCTCAAGCCAGCACATGTCCAGGCCCGTCTGAAGTTTGCCAATGACCATCTGGATGATCCAGAGGAGGAATGGGAGAAGGTCATGTGGTCTGATGAGACAAAAATAGAGCTTTTTGGTCTAAACTCCACTCGCCATGTTTGGAGGAAGAAGAAGGATGAGTACAACCCCAAGAACACCATCCCAACCGTGAAGCATGGAGGTGGAAACATCATTATTTGGGGATGCTTTTCTGCAAAGGGGACAGGACGACTGCACCGTATTGAGGGGAAGATGGATGGGGCCATGTATCGCGAGATCTTGGCCAACAACCTCCTTCCCTCAGTAAGAGCATTGAAGATGGGTCGTGGCTGGGTCTTCCAGCATGACAACGACCTGAAACACACAGCCAGAGCAACTAAGGAGTGGCTCCGTAAGAAGCACCTCAAGGTCCTGGAGTGGCCTAGCCAGTCTCCAGACCTGAACCCAATAGAAAATCTTTGGAGGGAGCTGAAAGTCCGTATTGCCCAGCGACAGCCCCGAAACCTGAAGGATCTGGAGAAGGTCTGTATGGAGGAGTGGGCCAAAATCTCTGCTGCAGTGTGTGCAAACCTGGTCAAGAACTACAGGAAACGTATGATCTCTGTAATTGCAAACAAAGGTTTCTGTACCAAATATTAAGTTCTGCTTTTCTGATGTATCAAATACTTATGTCATGCAATAAAATGCAAATAAATTACTTAAAAATCATACAATGTGATTTTCTGGATTTTTGTTTTAGATTCCGTCTCTCACAGTTGAAGTGTACCTATGATAAAAATTACAGACTTCTACATGCTTTGTAAGTGGGCAAACCTGTAAAATCATCAGTGTATCAAATACTTGTTCTCCCCAATGTATATCTGAAGAAACAAAGTCATTCACTGAAGACTCAGCGGCACTTGTAGTTACTAGAATAAATCACAAGAATTTGTCAGTTAAACCATTCTTGTATATTTAAATTTTTCTTTTTTAAACTCTCTACTAAATGGACACAATTGGCTTACCAGGATCAATCGAAGTTTGGCTGAAAGCTCTGGATTTACCTGTACATCAGTGTAATAGTGATAAGCCTCTATAAGATTTGTGAGAACAGGAAAATGAAGAGAAAATAAACATGATTGTATCACTTACCTCCTTTTCCTGGTTTGGCTTCTCTTTTAGAATATACTAAGAGACCTTTTTTGTCTCTCTTTTCCACCTGATCCTTGGAACGTCTTTCCTTTTCTTTTTAGATTGTGATTTAAGAGCAGTCTCCTCCTAGCCATAATGATAAGAATAACGATGAAACCAGAAGAAAATGCTACAATACGAACAGTATCATTGATCTTAAACAGTTTGAGAGACAATTTACTTCCTGCAACTCTTGCAAATCAGCCATTATCTCATCGATGTCAAGCTCTAATTCCTTTTCCATGTCTTCTGCATTTGGATCATCATTGGTGGCCATTATTACAGCATGCTCAAAGCATGACACTTTTCACATTTCCGAGAGGAAGTTGTCATAGTTTTATAGAATGAGAAACTGCATTAAATATATTCTTTGTCTTCACATTTGCTCAAATAGTAAAAGAAAAAATTGTGTTTTCGCAACTTTCAAAAAGGGGAAAAAAATAGAAAGAGATTTATAACAGCAGTCATAAAAGAGAAAGATTTTTACGTCACTCCCATAGTCGCTGAAACACCCTCACAGCAGCGTTAACTATTTTTGTTGTTGTTGTAATTCTATGATTAAGTAATATAATATAAACTATAGTGTTATAAATATTTGTACAGTTTAAAAAAAATGTAATATGTATTTTTTTTCAATTGAAGTGGGTGTCCACTGGTAAACTACTGTACGTTTCACAGAGTACATACAAATATAAACAATATTTTCCTTAGACACGCATCCTTGGCACCTCAAAAGCTTGGAATTAATTAATTGATATTAAACTTAGTATATACTGAGAAGACTGAACATCATTTACTGATATTGACGCCTTTATAACCTTTAATAACCACGCATCTGGAACGGAGAAAAATTTATACCACTTTGGGTCTCTAGTGGACGTTTCACCCGAAAAGTGCAGGGAAACGTACCTGGAGGTACATATTTCAGGTTTTGCAAAAATGTAGGCAGAGTCATGTATTTCCAATGAGCTTGGGTTGCCAATTTCAGAGTAACCTAGGCATTGTGCTGAAAACATCCAAACATCATTGGGTTATGTTGAACTTTTACCTATGCATTCATGTATACCTTAATAGATAAGTCTGTATATTTTGAATGTATACAAAGAACACTCATTAAGTTCTGTTCTGTTAAAGGAAATGGAAAAGATTTTCTCCATTTTGTGTAGGAGATCCATGCTTTGTAGAGAATCATTTCTTTGTGGCTTCAAGCCACATAACAAAACCAGTTTGTTAAGTCTAAGTCTGTGGTCATTCACACATTAGTTTCAGGACTGGGGTGAATGGTGATCAATTAGTCTGTGATCAATTACATGCTAATGTCATCATCTTTCCTTTCCACAAATGGTACCTGGCAATTGTCTTTGCAGGCTTATCTCCTAGCCCACCTATTTCCTTGATTGTGGAACTTCTTTTGGAGGTGTGAGTTTTAGAGTCCTTTCCTTTTCATCATGGCAGATGAAAGTATTTCCTGTTTATCACTACAGTGGTGTCATCTGCAAACTTGAGGAGCTTAACAGAGGGATATTTTGAAGTGCAGTCACTTAGGTATAGGGAGAAGAGCAGTGGGGAGAGAACGCAACCCTGAGGAGTGCCAGTCTGCCTGTCTGTCAGAAAGTTGGTGATCCACTGACAGATTGGGGTTGGTAGAGAGAACTGGGTCAGTTTGGCTGAGAGAAGATCAGACATGATGGTATTGAAGGCCAAACTGAAGTCCACAAATAAGGTCTGTCAAGATGTTGCAGGATATAATGCAGCCCCATGTTGACTGCATCTTCCGCAGATCTGTTTGCCCTCCTAGTGTCGTCACGATACCAAAATTATGACTTTGTAGTGGACCGCACATTCCCGGGCCCAGTTTATGGCCGGGCCCCTCTCTGCCCATAACAGTGGACAAAGGTTTGCTACATTTTGATTGGATCTTGGTGGACTAACACAAACAAACTGTCCAACGCCATCAGGTAAAGATGCTAGGACAACAGTCTGGACCTCTTAGAGGCCAAGAAGAAGACCTCTGGTACCAAGCCCAGGAAGGACAGGACTTCTCATTGGTCCACATGCAGTTTCTGCCCTTCACCCATCTAGAGACTAATCCCTAATGTCCTGGTCTGTGACTGCCATAAAAATTCCTCAGGATCTCAGCAGTAGTGGGTGAAACAAAGAAAGAGCACAATGATCCATCCAAATCTATTCATAACTATGTTTGGAAACCTTAAGACTGATGAAAACTACACACATCCATTTCATACTTATTCAGAGAAATAAGTATTCTCAGTGACAGCTATTTGTAATGCAACATCTTACACAGATTCAGCTGTTAATGAACAAATGAATGAACGCATGACAGTTCAATCTTTTTCCATCATGTTTGGTGTCTATTTGTTTAGAATATTGCCAAGGGTATTCTGATGGTGGTTTGGAAAGTGAGAAATGCATTGGTAAACTTTAAAGACAATTTAAAGACTTCTAACTGTGTACAGTATGCAAATGAGTTCCACAGGAGAAAGAAGGGTGGGCCACACTGTGTGCCCCCTCTGATGCCAGCGGCCAATCACAGCACTGAAATGGAGAAGCGCCAAATTGCAATCTCCTCCTCATCGGAAAGGGATAAAGGTACCCTTTCAACAGACACTCCTTGTTCTGAGTCTGTCTGGCAAGGATGAGACTGTGACAGATCAAATAAGTTCTGAGTCTGTCCTGCGAGGATGAAACTGTGACAAAGCAACCAAATTCTGAGTCTGTCCTGCAAGGATGAGACTGTGACAGATCAACAACTTCTAAGTCTCCCCTCGAGAGAGACAAAGATCAACAAGTTCTGAGTCTGTCCTGCAAGGATGAGACATAACAGATACACCATAACATTCTGAGCCTCTGGTTAATCCAGAGCGACAACAAAAGATCCGAGGATCTGAGTCTACAGCTTGTGAGGCAGCAACAGATACGACCATATTCTGAGCCTTCAGCCTGTGAGGAAAGAGACATTAACAAACACTACGTTCAGAGTTTTAGTCCAGCGAGACAGTGACGACTACAGCATGTCCCGAGTCTCCATGCCAGAGAGACCAAAGCGGACTGACCAAGTTCTGAGTGTCTGGCCCAGAGAGGCAGAAGACACAGAGACATTTGCAACAAGGTTAAGCTCAGGAGAGCAAACCTTCACTTCAAGATTCCTTCGTCTGCATGTTCCAGATTAAGGACCTTCTGCACCTACTTCAGGGCCTCATCTGCGTGTTCCAGATTTTAGGACCCTTTGGTGCTCCAGGAGATCAGCATCCCACAGATCTTTGTGTTCAAGGTTGTTGAAATGGATTCCAGCTCTTTCCCCACTGCATTGTCACCCAGCACAACCAGTGGATCACCGCCATCGGACTGCTTACTCAACCACGTGGAATGTAAATATCACTTAACCAAACCTCTTTCCAGAGACCTTAGCATTGTTGTATATTATCAGTATATGATTTTCTAATTTACATTAGAGGTAATATAACTGATGCTAGTTAATAACAAATAATCTTTCGTTTATTTGTTTGATGCATAATAAGGTTCTTCACCTTAGTTTCAGAGAAACAACAGTTTATCTTTCCATAAGGTAACGCAACTCTTCCATAGCCACACTCAACTTAATCACATGTATTTTATGCATCTTATGCACTTTATTGCTTTATCATTCATTGTATTCATTTAGTAGTTATGTTAGTTATTCTTGTTTATCTTTGTTAATAAAATATATTTTATTACAATTGTGTCTTCCTTGTGCTGATAATACAGAAGAGGCTCTACAAGTTAGAAATCTCACCAATCTTTCAGATAAATCAGCTGACCAACTCTCCCCACTTTACATTCATTCTAAATGATTGGACAGCCTCCTGTTTGGAGTGTTCTCATACAGCCAAGGTAAAATACCTTGACTAGTGTCCCAAACTAAGAGAGGGGGAAGGTGGTCATCTGATGTACTCATAACCACACCTTAAGTGACGTGTGATCCAAAAATCAGAACGTCAGCGGTGACATGAGTACCAATCACTACCTTACTTAGCGTCCTTGGATGGACGAAAGTAAAATCATACTACAATACCAGACTGCAATATTGCGATACCAATACTGAATCGATACCACAGCAAAAAACTAAAATAACAGTAAAAGTAATTGAATAATATGACAGAACTGAACAGGTTGGGACAGGGGTGAGTGAACCAAAATCTTATTTATGATATGGGCAATTTAATATTTTTTTATGTAATTTAATATCACAATATAGTTATTTAATTTTATTATATCTTAAAATATATTTAATATTTTAATAATATTAAATCTATTTTATCTTTAAAATAAGCAAAGATGCTAAATACAATCAATATGATGAATACAATATAAGAAAAAGATACAAATAAATAAATAGTTTAAAGTTATTCAGTCAAGCAGTGGGTGATTTTTTTTTTTTTTTTCTCTTTTCTTTTGTTGTTTGTTTATCATTAAATAACCACACAGACAACAGCAGGTTTATTAGGCTGCCATCTCTATAAGACCTGCTGCACAGATCCAATACATTAGAACATATTAGAATACAATTTCTTTCTTAAAGGTTTGCATCCACTTAAGACATACCCGATTGTGTTTGCGTGGATACTTGCCAGGACGTGCATTTTGACACATTTTTGACCATTCAAGCGCAATAATCAGTGAAAGAAAACTAAATTCGCAATTGCATGCTGTCTAAAAGGTGGCATTCTGCGTGCACGCTTCTGGTCTGAGCCCGGCAGCAAGAGTTGCACTTTGAGCTCTTTTTCGAGGCTTATTGATCTTAATAACTCTTTTAAACATCAAACACGTCCTGCATTTTATTTTCTCGTGTTACGCGGATATATTTTACTCCATGCAGGGAGTGGAAGCAGAGCTCTGCACACGCGTGTCGCTGTCATACACACATTGATGCAAATTATGAAATACAGCTCTTATTAGAATGCTGTCATTCTTAAAGTACCGGTACTGATAAAATATTGAACCGTACAGTTTTTAACAGCAGGGTATCGCGGTACCTTTCTAGTACCGGTATATCGTGCAACACTACTCTGTATGCAAACTGAAGGGGATCCAGCAGGGGTCCAGTGATGTTCTTCAGGTAGGTGATTCGAGTGATTTGGGTTTTTTTCTGTGAACCGGAATGATAGTGTAATGTTTGAAGCGGCTAGGAACTTCACACTGTTCCAGTGATCTGTTGAAGATCTGTGTGAAGAAGGGGCCAGTTGCTCAGCGCAGGCTTTTAAGTCTTTTAAGCCTGAGTTGAAACACCATCTGGGCCTTGTGCTTTCCTAGTCTTCTGTTTTTTGAAGACCCGGCACATATCCTTCACACAGACCGTAAATGCAGGTTGATTGACAGGAGGGGGGAGGGGGTTGCAGGATGTGTTGGAATATGTGTAAAGTGCAGATCAGAACGGGTGTGGGGTGTGAGACTGGGCTTTTCAAACCTACAGTAAAACACATTTAGATCCTTAGCCAGTTGTTGATTCTCCACAGCTTTTCAGAGTAGCTTCTTTTAGCCACTTTGATCTCCTTTTTCAATGTGTTTCTGGCCTGATTTTATCCCTCCTTCTGTAAGCATCTTCTTTGGCATGTCGAAGCTGTCTGAGTTTTGCTGTGAACCATGGTTTATCATTATTGAATGATAAAATATCCTAAAAGGAATGCACATATCCTCAAAGAAACTGATATATGATGTTAGAGTCTCTGTGAGCTCGTCCAGATCGGTGGCAGCAGCTTCAAAAGCAGTCCAATCAGTGCAATTGAACCAGGCTTGTAAGTCCCGCTCTGCTTCATTAGTCCATCTTTTAACAGTGCTTATAACAGGTTTAGTTGATTTAAGTTTCTGCCTGTAGGTCGGTATAAGATGAGCCAGACAGTGATTAAAGAGCCCCAAAGCTGCACATGGGACAGAGTGATATGCCCCCTCTATTGTGGTGTAACAATGGTTCAGCATATTACTGTCTCTGGTGGGACATGTCTGTATTTTGGCAGTTCACGGGAGAGATTTGCTTTGTTAAAATCCCCAAGAATGATTATAAGAGAGTCCAGGTAAAGTTGCTCTGTGTCTTTGATCTGATCAGCCAGCTGTTGCAGCGTTGCGCTCACACACTGTAAACGTTCACAAGAATGAGCATCCCATATTTGACTCTGACCGCGCATTGTCTAATGTCCAGTAGTTTTAACAAATGTCTTTGTTGAAAAACAGATAGGAAAAGAATTACTAAACACTCAACAAACAAACAAAAACAGTACAATAATTTGAGAGCTCCACACCGAGGCGGCCATCCACAGTGCCATCTCATATGAATATTTCACAATATTACTGTTTTTAATGTATTTTTGATCAAATAAATGCAGCTTTGGTGAGCACAGTAAACTTGTGAATGGCAGTTTGTATAATTGTATTCACATATAAATATTCATCAACACATACATCAGTTATGGTAAACAGAAGCTCAAGCATGCTTGCTTGGCGTGTGAGAACCAATGAGGTTCATTCTCGTGTGTTACGCAGCACGTTTGAGCTTCTGCAAGAACCAATGAGGTTCATTCTTGTGTGTTACGCAGCACGTTTGAGCTTCCGCAAGAACCAATGAGGTTTATTCTTGCACGTCAAGCCAGTACAGCTGAGCTTCTGTTTATATTCGCTGGTCAATGTTTATGTGAATAAAAGCCAGAATTCAATGTTTTAGCATATAAACCGCTCGATTTACAGTATATATATTATTATCACAAAAATAAACAATATAAACAATAGAGCAGTCTTTGACTCATCGTCCAAGTCCAGCCTTTAGGTGAGCTGAAATGATGATGATGATGAATCCACAAGGTTATTTGAGAGCGATGCAATGTTGTAATCCAATAATCCAGTGAGTGAAAAGTGAAGAGTCAATGCGTGCTGATGAAGGCCACGCGCCGTAGCCTTGCCTCGCTACGCTAAGCTAAACTAAGCTAAGCTAAGCTAAGCTAAGCTAAAATAAGCTACGCGTGGTAATCCACAGCTTCCCCTTTTTTGCTTCCTAGCAACACACAGTGCCTCCAAACTATGCTCATATAACGAACATAGTAAAGCAAACGTCAAGAGTAGGAAGGACCAATGATGATTAACTGAAATACAAGATGAAGCAAAGAAAGTCCTTTCTACAAGAGAAAGCAAAATATCTACCATTAGTCATTATTCATTACCAAATACAACAGTCGTTAGCACAGTCCCATACTCACGTTTGAGTGTAAACTCTAAAAGTTCTCAAACTAGGACTTCAAACGAGTAAGCAGGTAGCGTTAGTTCAACCATACAGTTTCCCTCTACCAAACGAACTGACTTGCTCGTTGATTTCCTAGCTGATATCCTGTAACAATTACGCACTAGCGCCCTCAAGCGGCTCCTAGTGGTATTACACTTGACAACTCTTTAGGCCAGGCATTCTCAACCCTGGTCCTCGAGGCCCACTGTCCTGCAGAGTTTAGCTCCAACCCTAATCAAACACACCTGAACCAGCTAATTAAGCTCTTCAGGATTACTAGAAAGCTACAGGCAGGTGAGTTTGATCAGGGTTGGAGCTAAACTCTGCAGGACAGTGGGCCTCGAGGACCAGGGTTGAGAACCCCTGCTTTAGGCAATAGACAATGAAAATATGATATAAAAACCAAGTAACGCTTAGCCTGTTACATACCCCTCCCCGTGGTCTAAAAAATTGACACATGGCAAATTTTTAAATTCTGGGTATGATACGTGTCTACCTGAGTAGGATCAGACAACATGGTTACCTTGTAATTTACAGGTCCCAGCCTTTTCACAATCTTAGCTGGGCCTTTCCATTTAGGTGAATTTAGCCATAAAAGCATCATCTGCACGAGAGAGAGGATGTGTTCGCACCCAAACCAAATCACCCTCATTGAAGTTTTGAGCTCTTCTCTTGAGGTTGTAGTACTTTCTTTGTTTAGTTTGTGCCTTCTCTACATTCTCTCTTACTGACTCGTACAGAATTTTTTGACGTTCTAGAGTACTGTAAGCTGGTTGGTCCAGATCTGGTGGATTCTGTAAGGCTCTCTGCAGAGGACCTTTCAGCTGTCGTCCTAGTGCTATCTCAGCAGGTGAATACCCTGTACTTTCGTGCCAAGCAGTATTTAGTGCAAATCTGAACTCACATATCCACTGATCCCAGGTACAGTGGTTTTGTTCAACATACACGGCAATTATTGTTTTTAAATTCCGATTGACTCATTCAGTGAGGTTCGACTGAGGATGGTATGCAGTGGTGAGTTTTTGTGTTACTTGCCACTGCTTACATAACTGGTCGAGGAGGTTTGAGGTGAACTGTGTACCTCTGTCAGACACAATGAAGGCTGGTGTTCCCCATCTTGTGAAAATCTCCTCTATGAGAATTTGCACAATGGTTGTAGCCTTAGCAGCTCTCATGGGGAAAACCTCTACCCATTTAGTGAAATAGTCCACTACAACCAGAAAATACTCATTCTGGCGGGTGCTCTGTGGAAATTGTCCCATGATGTCGATGCCCAGCATATATCCAGGTTCGACTATGAGAACACTTTGTAGACCGCCTGCAGGTTTTAAGTTAGTGGGCTTATGCAGTTGACATTTTTCACACTTCTTGCAATACTGCCATACATCAGTACGTATCGATGGCCAATAAGCAAATTCTAACAGTCGCATAAGAGTTTTAAATTTACCCAAGTGACCACTCAGGGGGTTGTCATGTGCATAAGTTAAAATTACTTCCTTCAATTTTGCAGGGACTACAATTTGACATCTTTGGCCTTTTTTGGAGTCTGGAACACTCCTAAACAAAACCTCATTTTTAACAACGTAGTGCGTTCTCTTAAGATCTGTGGTTTTGTGGCTCTTGGCTTTAACCATGATCTCTTGGCACTCTGGGTCTTTTTTCTGTTCATCAGCGATTTGTGACAAGTCCAATGGCAGATCACAAGTGACAGAATTAAAACCACGCTTGGCTGGAGTGTGCAACAACACAGCCGGTGATTCATCCGCATCTCTCCTGGATAACACATCTGGCACTACATTACATTGTCCCTTTCGATACCGTACAGTAAAGTGATATCCTTGTAGTCTGATCGTCCATCTTTCCAGTCTGGATGAGGGTTTTGGATGTTGGAAAAGCCAGACTAAGGATGCATGATCAGTGATCACCTCAAAAGCGCTGCCTTCTAGGTAATGGTGCCACTTCTCTACAGCCCATATTACAGCCAGGCAATCCTTTTCTGATGCCGAATAGGATTTCTCAGCACCTCTGAGCAAACGGGATGCATATGCAATTACTCTCTCTTGTCCATCTACTTCCTGTGTCAATACAGCTCCCAAGCCCACATCACTTGCGTCAGTCTGTACTTTAAAAGAAGAATAAAAGTTAGGTGTAATTAAAACAGGTGCTCTGGTGAGTTCATCTTTGATGAGGTCAAATGCCCATTGACATTCGTCTGTCCACTTCCACTTCACTTCTTTCCTCTTCAGCACATGTAAGGGTGCTGTTTTAGTGGAGAAGTCAGCAATAAACCGATGGTACCAAGCCGCAAGGCCTAGAAATCGTTGTACCTGTTTTAAGGACTTGGGAGTTGGGAATGTTCTGATTGCATCCACCTTGTCTGAATTCACCTTGACTCCGTCCGCTGTGATGGTATGGCCTAAGTAGTCAAGTGAAGAACAGATGAACTTACACTTCTTGAGGTTAAGGGAGAGTAGTGCAGACTATGAAACACTTGTTTGAGATGGTGCAGGTGTGTTTGGATGTCTGGGGAGTACACAATAATGTCATTGATGTAAACCATGCAACATTTGTTCTTATGCTCTCTGAGAACTTGTTCCATCAGCCGTTGGAAAGATGCTGTGGCATTTTTAAGGCCAAAGGGAAGACACAAGAATTCATATAGCCCTGAAGCAGTAATGAAAGCTGTCTTTTCCATACTTGCAGAATCCATTTCAATTTGCCAGTAACCGCTATTTAAGTCCAACGTGCTGAACACCTTGGCTCCTTGGAGAGAATCAAGAATATCTGTGATCTGAGGCATCGGATATGCATCGAGGTGAGTTTTTCCGTTAAGACCACGGTAATCAATGCATAACCGCGATCCTCCATCTTTTTTTATCTACGACCACCACAGGTGAAGCCCACGGAGATGTAGAAGGTTTAATGATTTTTAGTTGAAGCAACTCCTTAATCTGTTCTTCATTTTTCGTTCTAGAAACTCTGTATGGTCTCTTTCTTAAAGGAAGTTCATCAATTGTTTTAATCTCATGTTTAATTAAGTTTGTACGACCTATCCTATGGGTACATACTGAAGGCCAATCCCACATGAGAGCTTTCAGTTGACTCTTTACCTTAGCTGAAGCATGTGAGTTTTCCACTGCTTGGTCGATCAACTTCGACTTTTCCTCATCGTGAATCATTCTATCTTCTCCCTGTGCAGCATAAAACTGGACAGCAGCATTCTCGTGCACTTTGTCAAAAGTTGTCTAGAGTTAGCATCAGGCAAGTAAATATGTGAAACGTTAAAATTGATAGTTAGTTTGGCTTCTTTGAGGAAATCCAATCCCAAAATGACAGTAACAGCCAAGTTTTCATCGTCCATTACATAAAATGTGACCTCATGTTTCACTCCGTATATTTCGCATTCCCAGAGTACTTTACCCTGAGTTTTCTGACTCTGGCCATTAGCGAGCATGAACGTTTGAGCACTTCTGGTCAACTGCTCATCCTTCTTCCTCAATCTCTGCCACATTTTTTGCTGCAGCCAAGAAAAGGTGCTTGCTGTATCAATTAAAGCATTGAAGTACGAGTGATTTAAAATTATAGGAGCTTGCAGTACATTGTTACATTGAGAGCTAGAAGTGGGATCAATAAGCATGAGGCGATTCGGTTGACCTTTCTCACCGGAAGAGTTCTTCTTCTGCTCCTCATCATTTCCTTGACTCCATTTTCTCTTGCTCTCTGCCCAGTCCTTCTCTATTTGCGTGCCAAGACAAACCAGATCATCAATTGTTTTTACTGTTCCCCTCAACAGTGAAGCCAAGCGAGAATTGCAGTTTCTCAGTGTTGCTTGCACTAGCTCATTTTCAGCCATTATAGGGTTAATCTTTAGTGACAACGCTCTGTAGTTAAAAGCAAAGTCTCGTATACTTTTGTTAACTCTTTGTCGATAATTTGCCAACTTCTGAGCAGCAACTTCATTGTGATCTTCATTCAAGAACGAAAAAAGGAACTTCTCTTTGAATGAGGACCAATCTCTAATTTTTGCTTCTCTGCTCTCCACCAGCTCTTAGCGGTACCCTTCAGGCTCACAGATAACGCTGTGACTAGCAACTCTTCGTGATGCAGAGGTCTTAATTCATTGTACTCTTCAAAACGAGTAATGAAATCAATGGGATCCTCTGAATCACGATTACTAAAAGTAGGCAATTCAAGTTTAACAGTAGGTAGGGTAGATGATGAAGGGAAATATGTTACTTGCTTTGTGGCATCTTGAGGAACTGAAGCAATCTTGGATGGTGTTTGAGACATCTTATGAGAAGCAGCAGTGCTGGAATGCACGGGAGTGGACGTGATGGGTTTAATAGCTTTGAATTGTTGCTCTAGTTGTATATCTCTCCGCTTTAAACAATCCACAATGCTTTTACTCAGTTCATCAACTCTGGAATAACATTGCTGTTTAACACGATCCAGCTTTCTCTGTAAACAGTAGTTAATCCTGTCTTCACATGCTTTTAACTTTGTGCTCATGGTTTCTGTGGTGACAAGTTCACTGACTCTGTGCTCAAGATCAACAAGGCGCTCTTCGATACTACACATGCGTTGGGCATTTCCATCATTGCCAAATTGCAGTTCATCTTCATGAAACTCAAGTGGCAGAGGTGGTAATGGTAAGTTGTCAGGAGAAACAATACGCTCAGATCTCTGCTCAGTGAACACATCTCTTTCTTCCTCCTCTGAATCTAAATACAACTCACTAAAAGTATCTATGAGATTCGTTACAGGGTCTCTGCGATGAACAAAAGCTTCATCTGAATAATAAATAATGGGTGCGCTCTCTTCCATTGCAGATACTGGTGTATGATATTTGCTTATGAAGTGTATTCAGTATACACAAAATTTATATTTTTAATACAAGGGACTCTGAAAAAGTTCAAAGTAGTCCCTGTTTGGGCGCCATTCAACTCAAAATATCTACCATTAGTCATTATTCATTACCAAATACAACAGTCATTAGCACAGTCCCATACTCACGTTTGAGCGTAAACTCTAAAAGTTCTCAAACTAGGACTTCAAACGAGTAAGCAGGTAGCGTTAGTTCAACCATACAGTTTCCCTCTACCAAACGAACTGACTTGCTCGTCGATTTCCAGGCTGATATCCTGTAACAATTACGCACTAGCGCCCTCAAGCAGCTCCTAGTGGTATTACACCTGACAACTCTTTAGGCAAGTAACGCTTAGCCTGTTACAGTAGTTATTATATATTGGATACATCTTAATAGTTTTGGTCTTTCTTTCTTTCTTTTTTTTTTTTTACAGTGCATGACTTAAACCTGGAATTGAACATCATTCCCAGCACGAGTCCGGCCCACAGGGGGAGGAAATAAGACGTGACACCGCTATAACTGACAAAACAGATGCACACTCCATAATGCACCAGCAGGACACGGAAACTGCCGTTGCTTTTGTTTCCCAAGGTGTTAAGAAAGGCTTTAAATAACTCATTTGGACATATGGACGGCATCAATGCCTTACTTGAGATGATTTAGGCATATTCCACATTGCATACACAGGTGCAGCACAATAAAAAAAAAAGAAAAGAAAAAGAAAAAGAAAGCTTCCTCTTGTCACTTTTTTTCCTCTTTGTCTTCTTGTTGTTGTTTCTTTATAGCCAGCCTGTGTCTCTGCCCACCTGTCTACTGTGGACACAGATTGGGGCAGCAGACATCCATGAGGGTATTTAGATTTGTGCACAAAGCCTGGTGAACAGGAAGTTGGAGGGACTTGCATCAGGGCCCATCTGCTCTCTACAGCTGGCTGCCTGACAGCTGGAAATTGATTCCACTGAGATTGGTACCTGTGTTTTAGACTCAGCACTGCATACAGCCTGACCAGTGCATTAATGCAATTAATTTAGCTGGCAGTCTAAAAGTTAAAGATGGAGAGCGAGAATGAGAGATACCAATAAAGTCATGCCATCAACACTATCATATGCCATCAGCAGTAATGCAGATACAGCGCTTTGAATGGAGAGACAGAGAGAGAATCACTTTTTTTTTCATGACATTCATGAATCTTCTGTTAAACAACTTTTTTTTTGAATGTCCAACATCAATGCAAACATCTAAGGTAATATAATGAAATATTAGTATGTAGCAACTCATGATGTAATAATTGGACATAATGTAATAAGTATTACATTATTATTGTAATAAAATGTTTATAATGTAATAATTTTCTCAAAACGTAATAAAATCTTGAGCTTATAATGTAATAACAATTTTTACATTATGATAAATTTATTACATTATAAACTCACCAAAATATATCATATTTTCATTATTGTAACAGCTTTTAAAACATAAAAAATATTAGTTTTCCCTTACAGTCAATTTTTACAGTCAATTTTTTAAAATCCAGTCTTAAACTACCTGAGAAATGCAATAGATTTAAATATTCATGCAATTATTATTATTTAATTTTTTTTCATTAAAAATTATTCCTTTATAGTACATTTTAAAAATTTAAATCCATTCTTAACCTGCCTACAAAATCCACCAGATTACTGATTAGTTTATGTTTAAAGGTGTAAAAGTTATTTATCTTTCTTTTTTACATCACAAAACCCAACAGTTTTAGTAGGGGTGTGTTGTACTGTATTTTTCAACTCAAACACTGACACACACACACATTCTTAAATATGCGGTTCACAGGGACTCTCCATAGGTGTAATGATTTTTATACTGTACAAACCATATCTTCTATCCCCCTGCCCTACCCCTAAACCTACCCATCACACAAAACTTGCATTTTTTGTCCTTGTTAAGCCATTTGGTTAACAAGGACACAGGAAGTGTCCTCATAAACCGTTTGCATTGTAATACCCATGTCATTATACACATTTGTGCCCTCATAAAACACACACACACACACACACACACACCTCATTGGTATATTGATGCTGTGGTGGAAAATTATTACATTATGAACATTTTATTACAATAATAATGTAATGCTTATTACATTATGTGCAGTTATTACATTATGAGTTGCTACATATGTATTTTGCATATGCAGATACTTTTGAATGGCATTTTATGGATTTTATTTATTTTATATTTATTTTTGTCTGTCAGGTCAAAAAATCCTAAATTTTAAGGATATAGGCTATTGGCTAGAAATAGACTATTTTTGAATGTGAGATCTGAGCCATGGGGTGCTTCTCAATTATTATTTTTGCGTCCTCGCTTCCTTTCCTCGCGTCTTAGCTCCACCCCTTCAGGATGTGAGGGAAGGATGCAAGGAAAAGATGCAAGGACGGAGGAATTGAATCAAGTGAAATGATATATCCTCGCTCCCTTTAGCGTCACTTAAAAGCGTCGTCAATTAATGATGACTCTACACCGCTGGATTTACCTTGCACGTCAGGATTCTTGAACATTACAGATAATTATTTATACTGTAATAGTTTTAACCTCCACAAAATACCACATATGTCTGTATTATATTACCAGTTATTATTAACAATGAATTATTCCCAGTTATTAACTTCTTTTTATTTGTTGTATAGTATTACTTGTTTAATTTTCTTTCATTTTCTTGTGCTTTGATATAGTTCGGCAACTGTCATACTACAGTTGTTGTAATCTGACATACAGATGTGTTTTGTACATGTAAACAATAATGATAAATATACTAATAATAACAATAATTAATAAACTGTGGCAAGATGTGAAGGGGGAGGAGAATTTATACGTGCATCACGTTTAGTCGATAAAACACTTCCGCAAAGGATACACGTGTATCCTCGCTCATGACTCCTCAGGAAGCCTCCTCGATCCTCGCCTCCTCACGGTGCAATTAGAGAGTTGAGATGTCCTACAAGATGGCTGAGCTCGATCGGTTTCCGCGTCATAGGATGGAGGACGGAGGAGTGAGGAAACGAGGAGGGATATTGAGAAGCACCCTAAGCATCCTAATATCATAGAGACTTTGGGGTGGGCTCTTTTTGACTTGGGCCAATAAGCCCAGTGTTTACTCTGTCTGCACTACTGTTCTTTCCATTCATGTACACTGCACTGGCTAAACAAATGCACCGTTGTGTCATGCCAATAAGGCACAGTAAATGAAAAACACTTGAGAGACACTAAAATGTATTCTCTCTTCCTGTTCCTCCCAAACATGAGCACATCCTCTCAGACTGAGCCACTCTGATTCAAGCAGAGAGATGGTGCAGGATTGATTACACTCCAGAGAGCGAGAGGGAGAGAGCGTGTGTGTGATGTGTGAGGATGTGAGTGAGGCTTTCAGCCGGGCAGGGATGAGCTGAGTGCTGACGTTTAGGAGTCTGCAGGCAGATGAATGCTGAATCAGCTCTCCTCACCTGACCACAGAGACACAGAGTCTGACACCAGCAGCCAACTGCCCATAAAGACGTGCAGTGTGTTCAAAAACAACATTAAAATAGCACTGAATAGGTGAACACTAGGAATGCAGGGATGTGCGTACTTGGAAATGACAGTCATGATCGATCAGGAAAACATTATCGATTATATGCAATAGAAAAAAAAAAACATTAGCATCACAAATAATTCAATAAATAAAAATGTATGGTGCAGTAATGCCATTGTGGCAGTGGTCAATAACAAGATTTTGGGCTGTTTTGCTTCCGTAACTCGTTTCTTTCAGAAAAGTGGAAAGAAAACACACAAAATACACGTTTAATTTTATTCATTTTATCACACTTTATCTGTAGATTTTAATCACAATACATATCTTTATGCTTTCTCAAAATTATTTATATTTTTTGTTGTCATACACTAAGAAATCTCTACTTCACCAAACGTTTTATCTATATTCTGAAGGTGTTCACAGAAGAGTTTGTTCATATAACAGTCGCCTGATTCATATAACATTATGTTCCTAAAAATATGGTGGAAATGTATTTATTTTTCTTGTTATTGACAACATTTTCCGATTTATGGAGTGATAAAAATGAGATTTCCAAAATCCCCTCTGTAAAAACAACACGGTCTCACTCCTATTCGTCACATATTGACGCTTGGTCAGTTCCCTTCGGCGCAACTTTTTAATGCACAGGGTACCCCTTTAGCGTCGTTTTTCGACGTGCAGTACTCCATTGATTTCAATGAGAAACCTTTGCCGTCATATACAGACGCGTTGGGCATGGTTATTGTCATGATGAAACTATATATTGGATTATGATTTTGCCATTATGACATGGAGTGTGATTCTCAATTTAATTTATTTACATTTCTTTTCTAACCTACCCATTTGTGTATTATAAAAAACAGGATATAACAGGCAGATACGACTGCAGCTACAATTTATTCAAAAAGTACAAATATTTCAAGTGTTCCGAGGCCAAACGATTGATTTGTGTGAAGAAAATCCCCAAAAGTGATCAGCGTCGAGTCCATCCGCCGAAGATCATGAACACATTTCAAAAATTGCCGCCCGAGGAAACGTTACGTCAGCTTTGACAGCATTGGCTATCGTATGTCTCGTGACCAACTGAGTCATTACGTCAGCTTTGACTGTAAAATGCCATTCGCTCTCGCGTGTCTCGTGACCGATCGCGTCATGCTAAAGAGTTGTGTGTATCTTTTGAATGAGATATGACTGAGTGGAGTGTGTGTGTTTACGGAGCGGCGGGATCATCATTTCGGCAATTAAAACATTAAGATCAACTCTGTTCTACACATAAAGATATCGTATGACTTCAGAAGACTTGGAATGCAACATGAGTTAATACTTTTATACTGTTTTTGGTCAGTTTTTGCAATAAATACCTGTGAATATACTTTTATTTGCCTGTTACGTGTTTTATATTGTTGAGAAGTGGGTAGGTTTAGGGTAGGAGTGGGGTTAGTTGCTCCAAATTATAAAAGTAGCTTATAAATATTCATAAAATCATGTCTACTTTTACAAATGCAAAGAATTAATTGTGTCTTGATCTGACGCATTGGGCAAACAACTGAAATCGGAAAACGATGCCCTGTGCGTTAAAAAGTGACGCCGAGGGGTCCTGACCAAGTGTCAATATGTGACGAATAGGAGTGAGACCGTGTTGGTAAAAACATTTAATTCTAATAGGTCAACAAAATGAAGAAAAATAAAACAAATTGAACCTGGCTTTATCTAATGTTCAAATTTCTGTTCACTAAAAATTTGTAAAAATTAGTGCATATTTAATTAAATTATGCCATATTTGCATATTTAAAAACAGCATTTCAGAATTAATACAATGCAATTATTAATTTACTGTGATTAATAAACTTTTACCTTGTTTACCTGTAGTGCCTTGCCTTACAGAAAAACATAATAATAATAATAATAATAATTTTGACAACTGCAGCCAAATCAGCCTTATCTTTTGTGCCACAGCCAAAAAAAAAAAAAAAATCTATACAGTGAATAATGAGACTTGATAAATCCTCACTAAAGTGTAGTTATTCACAGTGGTGAGATGCGTAAAATCTTAACTTGCATCATCAGGATCCAGGGGTTTTAAAGAAGAACGTGAGTCCAGAAGCAGAACGTGTGTAATCAGGGTTCTGGTTGCATGAGGGGCCCAAGGGGCCCTGATTCAATCAGGACTAAGACTGATGGACTATCGAGAGGACACAGTGAGCAATCTCATCTTGTCATCTACTGAAGAGTGAATACACTAAAGCCTTCTCTGGACTGCACAAGAACACACTGGCAACTCTCTAATGCACAAACACATTTAGACACTCAATATAATATACTATGATTGATTTTATCATTATAATTCGCTTCAGAGTGATATTCAAGGCTTAGTGTATCTCATCATGCATCAGGAACTCTGAATCATGAGATGTCAAGGAAAACTGTCATGTTATGGACTCTTCCTTTGATATTCTGTTTGTTTCCTGTTTCCCTGCTCTGTTTAGTTTTTGTTTCCTTGGTTACTGATTATTATGTCCTTGTTTGTTTCTATGGTTGCTTATGATTTGCATCTCTTATTATGTTCGCCTTATATATACTATCTGTTATGGCGAAAAAGAGACTCAGACAATGACGAACACGGACTGTTGCGCAGCTGTCTTGTATCAGGCGAGATTGGACAAAAATTCCACTTGCAAAAATGCAACATTTAGTTTCCTCAATTCCCAAACGATTAAAAAGTGTAATTAAAAGGAAAGGTGATGTGACACAGTGGTAAATATGCCTTTGTCCCAACATTTTTGGAGTGTGTTGCAGCCATCAAAATCAAAATTTGTTTATATTTACAAAATACAATTTTGTTGGTCAGTGAAATCATTGGAATTTTTTTTTCTTTGTACTTTTCTCAGTTAAATAAAGAGAATTAAAGAGAATTAAAGAGAATTAACAAATCACATATTCTTGATTTTATTGCATTTAAAAAAAATGTCCACACTTTTCTGGAAATGGGGTTGTATTTTGGAATATAATAAAGACTGTCTATTTGAATCCTCAGCTGCGTCCCAATTCAGAGGCTGCACCCTTCGAAGGCTGTACTGAAAGGCAGATTGCGTCACAGCAGCACAATGAAAGCTGTCCCAATTCAAAGGCTGCACCCTTCGAAGGTCGCATTAGAAGGCCGATTGCGACCTTTGAAGGGTGCAGCCTTTGAATTGGGACAGCCTTCGTCATGCCGCCGTGACGCAATCTGCCTTTCAATGCGGCCTTCGAAGGGTGCAACCTTTGAATTTGGACAGCCTTCGTCGTGCCACGGTGACGCAATCGGCATTCGAATGAGTCAGTCAAAATTCAAAGGCTGCACTTACACTTACAAAATACAAAGTAAGCAAGTTAATTGACACAGCTTTGCTGAAATGTATTGTGCTGTTGTTGTTGTTAACAAGCATGTTTATTTGCTTTGCCTTAGGATTGCAAGTTTCCTGGGACAGGTGAGGGAGAAACCCACTGCTGCAACTTGGCCGTGGTCCGTCCTCGTGGATGAGGTGTTAGGACAGAGGCATTCCAACAACCCCCTTGTCCTAATTGCCTCCATCCCTGAGGACACACCAGGGCCAAGTTCAGAAGTGGATGACCAAGATGAGGAGGAGCCAGAGCCAGCACCAGCCAAGAGAAAAAGAGGCTGTGAGGATGAGCTGATCGAGCTAATAAGACATAAAGTTTCAGCAAGAGACAGAAGAGAGGAGAGCAGGAAGAGAATGGTTGAGAAATAAAATTTATGTAAGTTAAAATTGGTAAATTAAAATTTTTTCAACATATTATTTTTTAATGTTACTTATCATTTGTAAATGAAACAAAACAATTCTGTACACTTTATTTTTTATAATGTAACTTAAAGATGAAAAAGTTGTTCTGTACATTATTTATTTTTGTAATGTAAGTTATTTCTAAATGAACCAAAGTAATTTCTGTATTTCTGCAAATTTAAATTAACAGTAAATACAATTGAAAAAAAAAAAAAAAAAAACATTTTTATGTACGCTTTCATTCAGCTGGAGCCATCTCTGGATGCTGGTCAGTGGCTGGAGCCATCTCTGGACGCTGGTCAGTGGCTGGAGCCATCTCTGGATGCTGGTCAGTGGCTGCCTACCTGTGTTTTGACCTTGCCTGTACTTTTGACGACGATTGTGGATTACCCTTCTAATAAATACTGCATTTGGATCCTCAACCTTCGTGTCTCGGAGCAGTTCGTAACAGAAGACTTAGCCTAGCATGGATCCAGCAGTATGTCTCGTCCGTCTATGCCAAGGAACTCACTCACTCGAGGACCACATCAGAGACTTTCTGAACATCACAAACATCACCAACCTCCCGGACTTTATATTGATTGACTTTTTTTGCCATGGACTCAACAAACAGTTACAAACCAAACTCGTCCATGATGGTCCTCGAGGGTCCCTGAGTGAGTTCCTTGATTATGGCCTTCAGGTAAGCGGGTTTGCATTCACTGTGGGAGTTGCAGAGGACAAATGTAGCAGTTCCGTCATGGCCGCCACACCATAGTCTCGTCCCGTCATGGCCACCACTCCAGAGTCTCGTCCCGTCATGGCCGCCATTCCCGAGTCTCATCCCGTCTTGGCCACCATTCCCGAGTCTCGTCCCATCATGGCCACCATTCCAGAGTCTCGTCCCGTCCTGGCCGCCATTCCCGAGTCTCGTCCCGTCATGGCTGCCATTCCCGAGTCTCGTCCCGTTATGGCCACCATTCCAGAGTCTCGTCCCGTCATGGCCGGGACGAGTCCTCTGCCAAGATGGCCGCCGCCACACCAAAACCCTCTGCCAAGATGGTAGCCACCACACCAGATCCCTCTACCAAGATGGTCGCCGCCGTGCCAGAGATGGCTCCAGCCACTGACCAGCATGCAGAGATGGCTCCAGCCACTGACCAGCATCCAGAAATGGCTCCAGCCACTGACCAGCGTCCAGAGATGGCTCCAGCCACTGACCAGCGTCCAGAGATGGCTCCAGCCACTGACCAGCGTCCAGAGATGGCTCTAGCCCGTGACCAGCGTCCAGAGAGGGCTTCGTCTACTTCCGTTCCGAGTCCAGAGAGGGCTCCGTCTACTTCCACGAGTCCAGAGAGGGCTCCGCCTCTTGTCACGAGTCCAGAGAGGGCTCCGTCTACTTCCATGAGTCCAGAGAGGGCTCCGCCTCCTGTCACGAGTCCAGAGAGGGCTCCGCCTCCTGTCACGAGTCCCGAGAGGGCCCCGCCTCCTGTTACGAGACCCGAGAGGATTCCGCCTACTGTCACGAGTCCCGAGAGGACTTCGCTTCCTGTCTCGAGTCCCGAGAGGACTCCGCTTCCTGTCACGAGTCCAGAGAGGGCTCCGCCTCCTGTCACGCGTCCCGAGAGGACTCCGCTTCCTGTCTTGAGTCCAGAGAGGACTCCGCTTCCTGTTTCAGGTCCAGAGAGGACTCCGCTCCCTGAACTGTGTGGGCCGCCCTGGCCTCCTGAACTGTCTGAGCCACCCTGGTCATCTGTCCGGCCTGTGCCACCCTGGTCATCTGTCCGGCCTGCGCCACCCTGGCCATCTGCCCAGCCTGCTCCTTCCTGGCCTTCTGCTCTGCCTCAGTCTCCAGGCCTTCTTCCACTCCACGAGTCATTCCATCATAGACTACATCACCCATAATCCTTTGCCCGGACTCATCAGCACTCACTGTTTACACCTGTGTCTCATTTACCTCATTACCTCTGCCTATATCTAGCCTGTTCACCCTGTCATTCTTTGCTAAGTCTTGTTTTGTTGTTACACTGCACTTCTAAGAAGCATTCTCACCGGTTTCATGTCTCTTGGTTTGTTGGATGTCTTGCCTGTGTCCCGGATTACCCTTTTGCCTCTGTCTCCTGCCTTGTTTGCCTGTTTGGACTGCCTACCTGTGTTTTGACCTTGCCTGTACTTTTGACGACGATTGTGGATTACCCTTCTAATAAATACTGCATTTGGATCCTCAACCTTCGTGTCTCGGAGCAGTTCGTAACATGAAGGTAGGGTTAGGAAAAGGTTTGGGATTAGATTTACCCCAGTACAGCGTTTACTAGGGTCACATAATTCGTGTGTCACAGAATTCGGCACAACACTGGCCACCATGTCAGTCCCGGAGAGAGAGCCTACCACCTGGCTCATTCCAGAGCTAGCATACGCTGTCCAGTCTACCCCAGAGCCAGAAGCAGACCACTGCCTTATAGACCCGTGATCTGTGGATCCAGTTTCTTCCCGAGTCCCCACCTTTAAATCCTACCCGATCTCACGGCAATTCGTACATATTTTACGTAGTAGTGACTAATTCGTATGAATTCGTACTAATGACCTACCCCTAACCCTGCCCCTAAACCTACCCATCACTGGAGTTTAGACAAATCGTATAAATTCGTATGAGTGAGGTCGTATGAATTTGTACGAATTAGCCTTGTTAAATACATACAAATTGGTTGTGAGATAGGGGGTGTATATGCATGTGTGTGTGTGTGTGTGTATAGTGTCCAATGTTAAATAATAATAATTTATAAAAAGAAGAAGAAGAACAATAAAGTACCATTTAGATACTATGGTATATGAACATGATAATCTAAAGGTTAGTTAGGTTATCTGAAATAATTATATAATGTATAATAATTGTTATCAGCCCAAATATCTGTATTTCAGGTTCATGTCTTTTATTTTGAAATGTAGTTTGCTTTTTATTTTGAAGTATCACCATGTCATCCATGGCATTCTTTCATGGATTTTATTCATTGGATCTCCAGTGTTTGAATGCTGAAAATGCTTCCCTCGTATCTATGGAGGTAAGAAGGCAACAACTCATGTCTAAATGCAGTGTATGCATCACATCCTGTCTACGAACTATTTTCCTTTCACAAATGTCTTGTTGTATTGTTTAGCTTTCTGTATTTAAAGCATGTGTGCCTTTGTGTTTATCATGTACTTTCCAGGCCAGTGTTGATGTTTATAGTCACAGTCAAGTTGCTATCTAGAGTTCTTATAGTCAGGCCTCATCTATCTGCTCAAGTCCAGCTTTGTTTTGTATGTGATTGGAAGAGAAGCCAGAGGGAGAGTGAGAAAATGACAAAGATAAATTGAATGTATAGAGGGGAAGGAATACTAAAAGAGATCCTGACAGAGAGCGAAAGAGATTTGGGGAGCTACAGTTTCTTATCAGTAAAGGTCACTTGAGCAATTACTCGACATATTGATGAACGCATGCTATCAGAAGGCATGTGTTCTGTGGACTGAAGGTCTGTTTTTTATTTTTCATGGGATTACATGCCTGAAAGTCTAAAGCTCTCAGGTTGCTCCGTGGCTTTTATTGAAGCATATGGTGAATTCAAGGTCTTTCAAATATTTACTATTAGGCCTATAATTGGCGCTCATTTTCATGGCCTGCATGTAAAGTGAATTCACTTGGGTCAGACAGAGGACGAACTCAAGTTGCAAATATTGATCACAGTGATGTTAAAATGTTAATCACGACTTCCAATGCATAAGCCTCTAAAACCCACTTCGGTCAAAAATGAGATAACGATACTGAGTGAATGCTCTCTGCACATAGTATACGTTCATCAAATACTTTCACTTCAAACCCACTAAATCCCAGCCTCAGCCCATTCAGAAGTACCGGTAGAAACCTATACATAGGAGGACAAAAATGCTTATTTTAAAGAAAAACATCAGACGGACTTAGAGGCTTTTGCATCTGAAGTCTTCATATATAATATAGTCTATGTGTGACACTGCTCTCTCTCTCTTTTAAACTGTAACTTGTAAGAAGAATCTGATCGTTCACCCTGAAAGTCTTTTAGAGTTCACTTCTGAACTTTCTCATTTAGCAGATCGATCAGTCGCTGAGGACTGAGTCCGGCAGTAATGAATACCCACTGCTTATTTCTCTTTCTCTCGCTGCTGATTTTAGCTTCCTGCTGAGAAACACTTGCTTTGCTAAAAAAAGAAACACACACATAGACATTTACAAATATGTAATTCCGTAGCTTAAATCCTTAATTTTTTTGCGTGTGCAATGTTTTTTACCATTGTTTGCTGCACGATAGTCAGGCCTCATCAATCAGGCATCATATATCAAATTAACTATTATTTTTTAATTGTATTGTCATGGATTTTTTTTTTATTTTTAAGTGCACTAGCAGATTTCATCTAAACCAGCAGACAAAGACTAACTCCGGTTTTGATGTCATGTTTTTTTTTAAGACATGTCAGTCTTGATCTTCTCACATCAAGAGAGTCTTTGGGAGTTTTTTTTCCCCCATATCCTGAGTGGTTTCCCTGGCAACACAGTTTCTAACCAAGAGTTTAAGGTTTTTCTTTCTCATTTTTTTTTTTTCTCAATGGTAATCTGTCAGGTGGAAGATGCAGATTTTCTGACAGGCAGATGCCCCTGGAGGAGGCCACAGGAATGAATGAGAGGAAAATGATTTGTTCAGATGGCCCATGAGGCAGAGCAGGGAGAGAGATCTGTACCCGCTTACACTGATTGATTTCTGGGGAGATGACCAGGTCCTGTTCCCCTCCTCACCTGATGGCCCAAGTGAGAGGATAACAAAATGGATCGCAATCTATTTCAATACCCCACCCCCTCCCAAAAAATTGAATTGTTACGTATGAATAATTTTTCCGGTACATAGGGCTGAGTTACACTGCAGTGCATTAGAGACTGGAAGCCTAGGCATATTGAAAAAAAATCCCCATCTTTATTAGTATGAGGCTATACAAACATAAATACATGATACAATCTTCATTTCAATAAATCTGGAGGTTTAGAAAAATACAAATGAACATGTTAGACAAATAGACAGTGCCATAAAGTTTGCAAATTTCTTTCAAGACAACGTGAGATTGATTCTTATGCATGAAAATACTTTCTTGTGTGCATATAAATGTCCTGGGCACGCTTCATCAGTGTGCATTTTTCTAAAGAAAAATATGTTTGTTTTGATCATATTTCATCAAAATGTAGTATGTTTTCAGCTCTGAAATTACTTTTATTTTCTGCTGACATATCCAATACCTCGCAGCTGTGGAATAATCTAACTTTTCAGGATCCAATCAAGTCACACCCTACATTATTTCACTGCTGATTTTTTCTGATCAATCCAGAAATATAGCCTATAAAAAGTTAATTTCACACTCCCCTTGTCTGCCGTTGGTCAAACAGATCCTGCCCCAACTCACTGGAGTCAATGTTGCTGTAAAGTATTTTTACATAAAAAAAGCTTTGTGAATGTCATTTCATGCTGTCTTAAAGTTACTGAGTTTTCTGATTTACTGACATTGAGTCTGCTCAGATATATCTCTATACTTATGCTATTTCTTATTTCCTTCTCATAGTCCTCTAAACCAATTGGGTAGAAAGTGTCTTATATATGGATGGATGGATGGATATTTTACGACAGTATTGAGCTTTTATGAAATTTACATCAAAACTAGGACAATATTCTCAGGTGTATAAATAAGTGCTAAATCAGTCTGAAAGTGCTCTAGAAAGAGATCTTGTTCTCAAGGTGATTAAACAGTTTTACATAATCCACAGTGTCAAAAGCAGCTCCCAGGTGTGGGAGTGTGGGAACTGAAACACGATTCTTGGTTTCAATATCATTCATAGTGAGCTCTGAGGCTTATAGCCATTCAAGTTTAACACTTGTTTCTTTACGAGCTCTGATTCTGATGTTTTGCTTTTCAACATTGCATTCGCTATCAGTCAAAATGGAATGAGCATAAACCCAGATACTCTTACTGTGAAATAATTTCTTAACAAGGTTAAGTGCACTCTGTGAATTCATTTCCTATTAGTGCAGAGCTCATTTCCTTTGCATGCCTCTGCAGCAGAGGGCGAACCACGGGTTGACCCGCCGCTCTCTACAGTGGGTAAAGGCAATTTCATAACGACACCGCTGCCAAGCTTGCCTTTTGGATGGCATGGCCCATCAAAGATTTTGCCAAGTCATTTATTAAACATGGTAGGAGCCAATGACTGGCCCACATTGCTTCTGCTTTCTGGCATGTGCGGAAAGCTCTGACACTCCTAAACTGGTTGTGCAGACATCCTGTTTTCTCAACAAAACATATTTTTTTTTTTCAAACGTTAATACGCTGAGACTACAAAAGCAAACAAGTCACTTAAATAATTAATTCTGCTTTGCGAGATCCTGGCATCTTCATAATTGAGTATTGGATTCTGTGTAGAAACTCTATTTATGTTATCATTGTATCTCCTTCTGTAATATGTGCTACAAAACTTTTGGTTATTATGAAGGCTGGGGGATGTCTCAAGGATGTATCTCAAGCTGTCTAGTATGGCAGCTCGAGCACCTTGGAGCCTAAGCCTTTCGCCAAATCCAAAGATTGTCAAAATTTAATTCTCAAAGTGGTCCTGACTGAACTAAGGTTTGCAGAAGTCAATTTACTGGTATTTGCTCCATTATATAACGCCCCAAAAAAGCATGTCTTACACCAAACGCTAATTTGCGCTGCTCTTCCCTCGGGTCATTTTGACCCCAAACTCATAAAAAAAATAAAATAATAATAATTCATGTGTGTGAGTGTTCATCTGAGTGGTCCAAGACCCTAGGACTTTTGTTGCACTTGAACCACGAATACACAATTTTTTTTTTTTTACTGGATTTAAGGAGTTTTGAATTTAAAACAGTAACACACGTTCTCGGCCTGGAATTCTCAGCACGGTTAGCTAACTGTGCTGAACCATTCTGGTAGAATCTGTGAAGTGATGTCGCCACTCAGGATTTGTCACTTGTCTGTTGCCTGGCTACCAGTTTCTCTGTAGCTGTCTTAGCGCGCTATTTGAGCGTTGTAAACGCAGATTAATAATAATCTCCATAACACGGTTGCTATTTACATACTGTCTTTAAACAAACTTGTGTTACCAAGGCAACGACTGACGCATTTGAATTACATTCCAAAGAGCGGCCGTTATCAGCCCCACAGTGGAAAATTAAACTGTAACCATACTGGCTGGCCCGGATTGGCTCGGACTGGAATAGTTATGTAATGAGAACCGTTCGCCTGATGGTGGAAAAGCGGCTATATAAAAAAAAAAACCTAAAAATGCTCAAAATTCAAACTAAAATGCTAAAACTTTACCAAAAAAAATTATTTTATAATGTCTACATGTGTATCTGAATGCACACTGAAGAGAAACTGACTTTAGGACCCAGCGGGACAGCCCAATGTCAGATATTTTGAGCTGAATTAAAAGGGTTATGCATGAAATTGTGAGTTGTTTTGAATTTAAATTGAAAGAATGTGAAGAAGGTGCTTAAATTATTATTTATTATTTATTGATCTAATCTAGTAATTTAAAGGTACATAAAATAAAAAATAAAAAAATAAATTAAAAAGAAATTGCATTAAAAAATTGAAAAATATTATTTAAAATGAAATAAAATAAGCTTTCTGGACAAAAAAAATACTGAGCATGATTTAATTTTATAGCATTTTTTTTTTATACTTATTCACAACAAATTAACATTGTTAAATAATATATAAGTACAGTATAAGTATAATAGTTTTTATATTTATTTATACATTTATATATATATTTTTTTTAAATCACTACATTTGAATACTCCATCCATCCATCCATCCATCCATCCGAAATCCAACATATGCAAAAAGATGATTCAGAGTGTTTTCTGTTCAGTGTAATTACCTGAAGCGATGTCAACTAATTACAGACACTTTAAGACAGAAAAAAACACAAATAAGAGATGTTTGCAAAGACAGGTAAATATAAATTGGTCAGATTGAGAACGCACAATGGCCTATAATTAGTTGTTATTGGGGTTGATAGGCAAATTTCGGATGAAAGAAACTGCAACATCAGGCCCTCGACACACAAATGAATGGCTGTAAATTTGAAACATTTTCGGCATAATAGGTGAAGCACGAGAGAACAAGTAGAACTAATGCCTGGAGTTATAAGTGAATCCACGTCTGTGAGGCGAGTGAATAGGTTTTTAATTTAAGATCACAGCAGAGCCACTTGAGAACTGAAGAACGTTTCTCAAAGACGTCTCTTCAGGCAGCGCTGTACTAATTGAATAGGATGAGATGCGAAAGTTTGTGGCAGTTCATGACAGGGTCACAACTCGGCAATGAAGTATCATTTTTCTGAAGGCCTGTTCTTTCACATTAAGGTAAACATCAACATACCAAGAAACTCATCGTGTGCTCAAGGTTTCCGTGTCGGTTTAATCCTACATATGCATCATGCTGCTTTTTTTTTTTTTTTTTTTTTTTACACCACAGACCATCATTTCTACTTGTCCCTCCATTATATTACACTTACAATGGAAGTCTAGTGGGAAAATGGGTCAGAGGGTGTTTTTGGTTAAAGCACCTACATAAATTGTTTAGCAAACAAAAAGTTTTTACTTGAGCTGTAAAGCCTAAATTGTTCTTTTTACAACGCCTGGTTATGTGGTACCAAAGTAGTTTCATGTTCATTGTTTTTTGTGCTGACACTAAGACACTAAATTAACTGGGTTTACTTTTTTTTTTAGGTGGTCATGGCATTAGTTGAGAGATTGGATGTAACTCTGCTCAGACAGGGTTGGTAAGTGATTCTTTCTTTCTTTTTTCTTCTTTTTTTAAGGGTTTTTGGACCAGCTAAGCAAGTGCCATTGAGATGAATGGGAATGCTAGCCGATAGCTTTCTCTTTAGTCTTGCATGTAACGCTAAAGTGTTATAGTTGTACTTGCAGGTGACCTATTTTAATTTAGTGCTAAGACAAAACCCAAACACAAGGCAAGTTTAACATGCTTGTTCATGCATATTTTATACAACTCAAAGTGCTTTACATAAGCAAACAGTCCTAGAAAAAACATAAAAGTTATTTTTAACTATATCATAAATATAAACATGCTTAAAAGAAGTTGATTTTTAAAAAAGCAAGAATAATACACACAAAAAATAATAATGTACGATTGTTTTCCTTTTTACGATTATTGTAAGAAAACCAATGCATTAAATGCAATCATAATGGAAAAGAAATGCAGATTTCTCATAATGGAAAATTTGTGGCCTTTAAATGAGAAATCCAATAAGCGTCTCACTGACTGTTTCCAGTCCAGTGATTTTTAATGTGGAAGGGTTCAATTTGTGTACCGATGCATAAGATAATCCTTGTTTCCTGTGCAAATTGCCTTTTTTGTGATCCCAAAGTCTATCTTGTAATCTCTGGCTCTTGGAGAAATACTGATTCGGATATTGAAACCTGTAGGTGGCACGTGCTCTTGCAGTTTATGAAGGATCTGATGGAATATGCTCGACGGTATTTACCAGATAGTGGAGTGGGTTTGGCTGATCGGTGAGAAGTCTGGGGTTTAATATGTGTCTGACTCAAGGGTCATTTCACTCAGGGCAACTTGACTGCTTATCTGTGAAAGAGGCGCTCTGGACTTGAAGGCATAAAAGCTCCTCGTAAAGGTCATCACAGAGGGAGCGTCATGGGCCCATGAGGTAGCAGACGGTGTGTAGTGGCATGTTTTTATATCAGGGAAACTGATGCGTCACTGCTGTGTTCAGTCGGTTAACACTTGGTGGATTATTGATTACACCACTGCAATTTTTGACTATAATATATATTGTTATTTTAAATAAAAGAACCATGTTTGTTTTTATGTTTTTATATATATATATATATATATATATATATATATATATATATATATATATATATATATATATATATATATATATATATATATATATATATATATATATATATATATATATATTATAAACATAAAAACAAACATGGTTCTTTTTTTATATATATAATATATATATATATATATAGCCAAAAGTTTTGGGACATTTGCCTTTACATGCACATGAACTTTAATGACATCCCATTCTTAATCCGTAGGGTTTAATATGGAGTTGGCCCACCCTTTGCAGCTATAACAGCTTCAACTCCTCTTGGAAGGCTTTCCACAAGGTTTAGGAGTGTGTTTATGGGAATTTTTGACCATTCTTCTAGAAGCGCATTTGTGAGGTCAGGCACTGATGTTGGACGAGAAGGCCTGGCTCGCAGTCTCCACTCTAATTCATCCCAAAGGTGTTCTATCGGGTTGAGGTCAGGACTCTGTGCAGGCCAGTCAAGTTCCTCCACACCAAACTCACTCATCCATGTCTTTATGGACCTTGCTTTATGCACTGGTGCGCAGTCATGTTGGAACAGGAAGGGGCCATCCCCAAACTTGGGAGCATGAAATTGTCTAAAATGTCTTGGTATGCTGAAGCATTAAGCGTTCCTTTCACTGGAAATAAGGGGCCAAACCCAACCCCTAAAAAACAATCCCATACCATAATCCCCCCTCCACCAAATTTTACACTTGGCACAATGCAGTCAGGCAAGTACCATTGTCCTGGCAACCGCCAAACCCAGACTAGTCCATCGGATTGCCAGACAGAGAAGCGTGATTCGTCACTCCAGAGAACACGTCTCCACTGCTCTAGAGTCCAGTGGCGGCGTGCTTTACACCACTGCATCCAACGCTTTGCATTGCACTTGGTGATATAAGGCTTGGATGTAGCTGCTCGGCCATGGAAACCCATTCCATGAAGCTCTCTACGCACTGTTCTTGAGCTAATCTGAATGCCACACGAAGTTTGAAGGTCTGTAGCTATTGACTCTGCAGAAAGTTGGCGACTTCTGCACACTGTGCGCCTCAGCATGCGCTGACCCCGCTCTGTGATTTTTTTTTTTTTTTTTTTTTACGTGGCCTACCACTTCGTGCCAGAGTTGCTGTTGTTCCCAATTGCTTACACTTTGTTATAATACCACTAACAGTTGACTGTAGAATATTTAGTAGTGAGGAAATTTCAAGAATGGACTTATTGCACAGGTGGCAACCTATCACGCTTGAATTCACTGAGCTGCTGAGAGCAACCCATTCTTCCACAAATGTTTGTAGAAGCAGTCTGCATGCCTAGGTGCTTGATTTTATACACCTGTGGCCATGGAAGTGATTGGAACACCTGAATTCAATGATTTGGAGGGGTGTCACAATACTTTTGGCAATATAGTGTGTGTGTGTATATATACCGATCAGGCATAACATTATGACATTATTCATAACAAGGTGAAGTGAATAACACTGATTATCTCTTCATCACGGCACCTGTTAGTGGGTGGGATATATTAGGCAGCAAGTGAACATTTTGTCCTCAAAGTTGATGTGTTAGAAGCAGGAAAAATGTGCAAGTGTAAGGATTTGAGTGAGTCTCACAAGGGCCAAATTGTGATGGCTAGCATCTCCAAAACTGCAGCTCTTGTAGGGTGTTCCCGGTCTGCAGTGGTCAGAATCTATCAAAAGTGGTCCAAGGAAGGAACAGTGGTGAACTGGCGACAGGGTCATGGGCGGCCAAGGCTCATTGATGCACGTGGGGAGCGAAGGCTGGCCCGTGTGGTCCGATCAAACAGACGAGCTACTGTAGCTCAAATTGCTCAAGAAGTTAATGCTGGTTCTGATAGAAAGGTGTCAGAATACACAGTGCATCGCAGTTTGTTGCGTATGGGGCTGCATAGCCGCAGACCAGTTAGGGTGCCCATGCTGACCCCTGTCCACCACCGAAAGTGCCAACAGTGGGCACGTGAGCATCAGAACTGGACCACGGAGCAATGGAAGAAGGTGGCCTGGTCTGATGAATCACGTTTTCTTTTACATCACGTGGATGGCCGGGTGCGTGTACATCGCTTACCTGGGGAACACATGGCACCAGGATGCACTATGGGAAGAAGGCAAGCCGACGGAGGCAGTGTGAAGATTTGGGCAATGTTCTGCAGGGAAACCTTGGGTCTTGCCATCCATGTGGATGTTACTTTGACATGTACCACCTACCTAAGCATTGTTGCAGACCATGTACACCCTTTCATGGAAACAGTTTTCCCTGGTGGCTGTGGCCTCTTTCAGCAGGATAATGCGCCCTGCCACAAAGCAAAAATGGCTCAGGAATGGTTTAAGGGGCACAACAACGAGTTTGAGGTGTTGACTTGGCCTCCAAATTCCCCAAATCTCAATCCAATCGAGCATCTGTGGGATGTGCTGAACAAACAAGTCCGATCCATGGAGGCCCCACCTCACAACTTACAGGACTTAAAGGATCTGCTGCTAACACCTTGGTGCCAGATACCACAGCACACCTTTAGGGGTCTAGTGGAGTCCATGCCTCGATGGGTCAGGGCTGTTTTGGCAGCAAAAGGGGGACCATCACAACGTCATAATGTTATGCCTGATCGGTGTATATACATACATATATACAACAGTTCTTTCTGGTTCTAGAATTGGCTGAGAGCCTTTTCCAGCCGTGCGATATTCACAGAGTATCAGCACTCAAACCATTTCACCATTTGTATCACTCCGCTTGCATCGACTGTCATGGCGGTCGAGCAAATCCACCATAAATTTTAAAAATTCTACTGTTGTTGTGTCACGAAATGTAGTTTTAACAGTTTTTTAATGTTTTTCAATTGTTATTTAGACCTCAAATATTAAAATTAGACTCATCTATAAACATAGCGCCTGTTTTTACAATGTGTTTAAAAGCTTTCGCAGATGCGAGCTCCAGGCCGTCAGCGGCCGTTTAGCGCTCATCTACCCACCGAGAACAGCTTCATCTCGGCCAGTCATTCAGGAATTTGCCGCTGGCTCTTACTGTATGTAGATAGTGGGTAAACATAAGATAATTCATTTAGGGTATATTATCAAACGGGCAATCTTTGGTCTTATTAATCCATTACTTGTTCCAGAGCAAACCAATTTGGGTTATGGGGGGAAAATTAAGTGTAATAACTTTATATTTAACGTTAGGCTGTTTTTCTTAAATCCTATAGGGCCTACTAGAGCGCTGCTTTTCTATGTTTGACTGCATTGTTTGCATGTGTTTATTTCCTATTGTATTTTATAATGGATTTTGTTGTTGATTTTAAATAATATTGTTCAATAAATATTATTTTATATAAATAATATGCCGTATTTGGTATTGAGAAAGGGTCCGTCAGTGATTATAATTTCGACTTCAGTGACAGGAAGTTGTTTTAGCGCTGTCTTTGGAAATCTTTTAAAAGCACAAAGATATCGCTTTCCTCAGCGGACATTCAAACTGATTTTTGATAATGGATATTATGGACATCGACCTGAAGAATGAATACTATATCAGACGCAGATAATACACTCGTTTAGTCAATCTCTCTCTCTCTCTCTCTAAATACCATAATACTCTACTCTACATAATACAATAAGCTTCAATGAAGAGACTCAACATTCCTTCGTTACTAGTTCTAAAGTGACATTTTAGAATTAGTAACGGAGGCTTGGTCACAACTGTTAAACTGTCAAATTGAGATTTGAATCCGTGGCGGAAGGTAGTAGTTCTGCACAAAAGAGTGTTTTTAAAGACACTCCGTTGTTGTTGTTTCTTGTTTATTTACTCCCTTATTTATGTTTAATTTTTATGTGCACAACCCCTTTAAAGAATAACAGACTGGCAGAAGAAGGGTTAATAAATCCTACCACAATATATAAATGCAATGATTCAGGATAAACAGTGTATGTACAGTATACTATAGGAACATAGAGGGGAAAAGATTTATTTGACATTGTAAAATATTATTTTTGTATGGGGTGCTTAAGGGCATAATAGAGATGGAAATGACAGATTTGCTGCAAGTTGATGTGATATGGTCTCAGTTTTTTGCAGCTACGTTTCGCAGTTAAAATAAAAAGTGGGTCAGCCTGCCGTCTGAAATGAGAAACGTTTTTCATTTACCTGACAAAGAAAAAACATCATAAATGCATATAAACCACACAAATTCAGCTTTGCATCAACACTTTTTGTTTGGGCGAAGTTCATTTCCGTCCGAATCAAGATGGCACGTCAGAAATCTCAGTTGGCTTAATTGAGTTATGCTAAAATGAGCTGTCACATTCAGCTGCACCTGTACTGGAGTGAAGGCTGAATGAATTAGCATTCACACTCATTCTGTGAAGGACTTGAGGCCTCAAAAGTGGGAGATTGGGCATTTTAATTCCAACAAAAACAGCTCATCAGGAAATCCATTAAGAACAGCATCTTCATGTCAAGTCGGTCAGGTGTCATGCACTTCCCAGCCAGACGGAAGAGTGGTGGACCGCTGTCTCTGTGATTATTTTGAAAGCCTAACATCAGTACAAACCGCTCTTTTTGTTCCTCTATAATTACACAAATAGACTTGAATGCTTTTTACCAAAAACATTTCCCTCTACTCACCGTTAATATAGGATAAAAGCATCATTTAATGCATTATTGTTGCATTATAAATTGGGTTTCAAAAAGATTATTGCATTTAGGCAGTAGCTTCCATTGTTGGGAGTGCATTTCATCTCTCCTGAAACAAGCAAAGCTCAGCAGTGAGCATACTTTTTCAGTGGCCTTGGTTCCTGTAGTGTTTTTCCCATTTATTTTCTCTATAGGGATTTTTCTCCATAGGGAGTTCTGATCTTTGAATCAAACTAACCAGATTTGAGATGAATTACAACTTATACATTTTGATTTGAAACGAAAACATGTCGAGAACGGAACATACAGGTGCAAGGCAGTGTATTTAATCCTTTATGGATATATTATCTATTCAGTCTTTCAAACTGACTTGAACACATCATTTGCAATGCAAATTGTGCATTGATTTCCATTAGCATGCTAACTTCTCTGATTGGTAGATCTCTCTTGAATATTCATCGGTAGTGGAGTTTGGCTATCAAACATGTATATCATTCTGTGTTTATTTTAAAAATGAAGTCAAATCAGTGACTTGTGGCTTGAAGCATAGCAGTCTCAGAACTTATGATATTTTCTCTTTGGAGAAAATGAATGGAATGTTACCTCCAAAACCCAACTGCGCTCTGTTTCTCTATGGGGGAAAATGAAAACTATTAACACACGGAGAAAATTACTTTTCTTAGAATAATGAGATGGAAACATACTAATTCGCTGAACCTTTGCTTTAAGTTACTTGTGATATAAGAAGACCCTTTTAGTCTCAATAAATTAATGATAATTGAGATGCTCTCCAGACAGATTTGTGGAACTGGAAAAAAATTATTCTAATAAATGCCTCTATCTGATTAAATCTGATTAAATCTGATTAAATGCAAAGATCAAATTAAATATTAGAGTGTGGGAATCTGTATGTGGTCTTAAATAGTTGATGGGGAAGCTGCTTTGAAACTATAGTTTTCTTATAGTAAGTTTAAAGCTGTTCAAATACAGTCAATACCCTGCTGAAATAAAAGCTTCAATACAAGCAAATAATAAACGATCCATCAGATAAAGATCTGTGTTCACCTTTAACCCTCATCCCTCCCTCGCACTTTGTAACAAATCCTTCCCTCGTGGGTTAAAATGACCCGAAGCCCTAAAATTATATATATATATATATTTTTTTGTTACTTTTTTGTCGAGAAAGCTTATTTCATTTTATTTTGATGATATTTTTTTTCTATTTTTTTTTTTTTTTTTATGCAATTTTTTGGGAGATTGTTTTTTATATACTTTTATTTATTTATTATTTATTGATAAAATCTAGAAATTTAATTCACATTTTCAACTTAAATTTAAAATAACTTCATGCATAACCCTTTTAATTCAGCTCAAAATATCTTACATTGGGTGTCTTTGCCGACCTCTTGTGGAAAAAAAAAAAATTATAACATGATATTTCATGACTCTTGCCACTAGATGGTGTGAGATGTTCCGCTGGGTCCTAAAGTCAGTTTCTTTTCAGTATGCATTTAGATACACATGTAGATATTATAAAATACTTTTTTGGTAAAGTTTGAGCAGTTTTAGGTTGTTTCTGTACTGAAGCATTCCTCGCACTCCATTCATTCTTAAGGGGGTCAAATTGACATGCGAGGGAAAGATTTGTTACTTGTCAATTTTGTGTGCGCGCGTGTGTATTCGTGGTTCAAGTGCAACAAAAGTCCTACAGGGTCTTGGACCACTCCGATTAACACTCAAATTATTATTTTTTTTAAACCGAGGGAACAAAATTAACTAAATATTGGAATATTTTGTAAAATTATTTTAATATTAATTTTTGTTGTGATATGCATATTAATATATTTACAATGCAACACATGGATCAAATTAATCAGTGAATCACAGGTTGATTTAAAACAAAACCAAAAAAAAAACCTCCAAGTGAATCAATGTTCATTGTCATGGCCAATTTTGTTCTCATATCTTTATGAATATCAGGAAAGTCTAATACAGGTAGTACATTTTTGAATTGCCAGGGGCTTAATAATAATAATGTAATAATAAAATATGATATTCTGTTTAATTAAAAATCAGTTGTTTTATTATTGTATTGGCCTTTCCATAAAGGATTTTAAAATGCATTTAAATAAAGGTTTTTATAATTAAACAGAAGAGTTTTGAAACGTATATTCCTACATGTCTCCGGTGATCCGTGAAAATGTTTCCAAAATTTCCCATCATAATAACAGATTAAATTCTTTTCTCATAGCCAGTGGATTTAGAAATCATTACAGTTGTTTTTAATCCCTAATTTAAATGTAGGTCTTTTAAGGCCACGTGTGTCTGTGTCTAAACCAGTTTGCAGGGATTTTTATGAACAGAAGGGCCAGAGCCACTGTCTGGTCCGACGTCCCCGGTGGCTCCCATCAGCAGATGTGTTTGTCATCGGTGAAATGGACCCTGATGTTACATAAATTTCCAAAAATCTGGTTGCTGCTGTGAACTAACAGGTTGCCTTAACTAACCTGTTAAATTCCACACAGTTTCACATGAAAAATAGAGAAAAAGGAAAAGGAGACCCTGAAGTCAAATCATCTCTTTAATATTTAATTTTATTAATGGACACTTTTGCTATAGCATCAGTAAGACATAATCTCACATTAGAATATTAAGCAAACCTGCAAACATTGTTAAATAATACAAATATACTTTATGTATTTAATCTCACTTTATTAAGCAATGTCTTCATGGTGACATTTGATGATTCAGTTTAACCAATAAGCAAAAAATGACTTTTGATAAACATCACATTTGTGTTTCAGTGTTTTGTTTTTGTTTTTTTTCTATTCCCCTGCAATCCAGAATAGGAGCACATCTGAAAGGTTTCTTTGAGCTGCGCCCTCTACTGTACAGGTGTGAATTTGCCTTTATTTCAGCCTGAGGCTTATATATTTCACTTTTGGTGTGAAAGGGCCTTTAAATTTGAGAGAAAAAAGAAAAAGAAATAACTTTTTGTTGTTGTTGTTGTTGTTGTTAAAAAAGCTCAGATGAAAAAGCCCAGCTCAGATGAGGAAAAAGTAATGCAAAAGTAATGTACGCAGTACTTTTCATAAAAAGTAACTAACATAAAAGACCTTTATCAAAGCAGAATTGAATACCAGAAGTGCGCATTGAAGCAGTGTGTCGATTCTTCCGGTTATGTATATTTTCAATGTGCTGTTAACACCTAGTTGAACAAACGCCTCTTAAAATAAGCCTTCAAAATCCAGACATTTTCAGAGACAGGAGAAGAGATATACTGATAATTACTGTGTACAGGATTTTCCAAACTCAAAGGAACTTGTAGTTTTTTTAATCCAACATAAGCAGAGGCTTGTAAACATACATGATTATTATCTAAATAGTGACCGCGACGCTGCAGTGTGTGTGAGACCTGATGAATAAGATCAGAATGAACATATTTATTTATTTGTATTAAATATTTTAGTCATTTTTCTGTTATTTTTCATTGACAATCATTTCACTGTATGTAAATCACACATTTATGCCAAAATTCTTAATATTCAAAGCAGTCGCGCTGTCAACGCGTTACTGTTTATGATTAATTAAATGTTTAACATCATTAAATTTCTTTAAGGTAGTTACCGCACATTCATTCATCTATTTTAATACTATTCTCACGAAAATTAAGCATGGTTTTACTACAAATAAAAAAAAAAATAAAAAAAACATGTTTATTGTAGTTAAACCATGGAAACCACAAATGAACCATGGTTTTGCTAACCATAGTTTAACCATGGTATTTAAAGTAAAACTGTGGTAATACAAATGGTAATAAATCCACGAAAAAAACATGGTTACTACATTTTTACTATAATAAAACCATGGTTAATTTTCGTAAGGGTGTTTATCAGTCAAATTAATTAAAGCTACACTATGTATTTTTTCGCCGCTAGGAGTCGCTAACCTCTTCAAAACAATAACAAAGGCGTAGATTGATGACGCAGTGAATGAGCGTGGAATCATGGAACTTGACGTCATACCCGATGGATCTAATAATGTTTATGGATGAGTGAAAGCATTCATGTTTTTTAAAATGACTCTGGTATGAAGCAGGGCGCGATTACTAATAAGAGACAGATATCAGCGCCACACACGCGAGTCCCGGGGGATATAAAGAAATTAGGACATTTCATTCTACCGAACTACCCGCAAGTGCTGAATTAGTACTCATACAGGTCAGTTTATTTGGCGAATTAAAATTGTGAGAAAACGCAATGCTGTTTCACTTGGTCTACACTATCTAAACTGCATTTGAGTGTGTTGAAAGTTATAATGTTATTCTGTGTGTTAGTTTGTTGGCTGTATGAGACTAGCAGTAAGCTACATCAACATTAGAACATCATACTGATGGTATTCTAATATTTCATTGTATTGAGCTGCATAGCATTGATTCGTTTTATGTACATTTACTCACCTGTCTAATAAAGCACATGCAAGAACGGCATCTCTGTCAAGTCGAAGTTTGTTGCGAAGTCTGCTTGCCATGGTCCATAATGTTTGAACGAAACTACAACAGTGTGCCGCTAGACGTTACGCAGTTGTCCACGTCTGTTGCCATAGTTTCTACGTCTGTTGCCATGGTTTCTACGGCAGTAAAAGCGGAAACCGAGGGTAACACGAATATGACGGCATTGATAGGCGACTCCCTCACACGTCTCGGTTCCTTGGTTAAAATCTCATTTTTTTTCACGATTTACAAATAGTTGGAAACATTTGGGATATTGTAAGTACTCAACTGAACAAAATATATAACACTGGCCTAGTGGTTTTTGGATATTTTATCTTTAAATCTTACATATTGCACCTTTTAAAAAATGTAAATTCAACAGGTATGAAATATGATCAGTAAGAGAAAAACACGATGAGAAGACGAGCACTGGACTGCAGCAGGTTAGTTGGGAAATACCTTTATTTATTATTCAGAATGCACATTAGGAAGGGAACATTTCAGCAGGTTGAATATATGAGATGCAAACATCCTCTGTTTCGAAATGCAGGTCTACACATGAACATACTCCCGCATATTATTTTAAAAGAAGGACCTTCATCCCGCCATATCAGTCTCACCCATGCTTTCCTCAATTCTTTTTGTGTCGAGAAATCGTGAAAACTGAGATAAGGGTGTCGTTGTTTAGAATTAGAGCAGCCGGATCGCTGCAGTAACACCGGCGAGAGGATTCAGCCATTAGTTTTGATTGCATTGCGATAGTACCAGAAGTAGTGATACACTGCTTCACTTGTGTAATAAAGGTCTATTAGTTACTTTTTAGGGAGTAGTACAACATTGTAATGCATTACTTTTAAAAGTAACTTTCCCCAACACTGATCACACTCTTAAAAATTAAGGTTCCAAAAGGTAGGTTTGCAGTATTGCCATTAGAAGAACCAGTTTTGGTTCCCCAAAGAACCTTTTACTGAACAGTTTATACTATAAAGAACATTTATTTACACTCACCTAAAGGATTATTAGGAACACCATACTAATACTGTGTTTGACCCCCTTTCGCCTTCAGAACTGCCTTAATTCTACGTGGCATTGATTCAACAAGGTGCTGAAAGCATTCTTTAGAAATGTTGGCCCATATTGATAGGATAGCATCTTGCAGTTGATGGAGATTTGTGGGATGCACATCCAGGGCACGAAGCTCCCGTTCCACCACATCCCAAAGATGCTCTATTGGGTTGAGATCTGGTGATTGTGGGGGCCATTTTAGTACAGTGAACTCATTGTCATGTTCAAGAAACCAATTTGAAATGATTCGAGCTTTGTGACATGGTGCATTATCCTGCTGGAAGTAGCCATCAGAGGATGGGTACATGGTGGTCATAAAGGGATGGACATGGTCAGAAACAATGTTCAGGTAGGCCGTGGCATTTAAACGATGCCCAATTGGCACCAAGGGGCCTAAAGTGTGCCAAGAAAACATCCCCCACACCATTACACCACCACCACCAGCCTGCACAGTGGTAACAAGGCATGATGGATCCATGTTCTCATTCTGTTTACGCCAAATTCTGACTCTACCATCTGAATGTCTCAACAGAAATCGAGACTCATCAGACCAGGCAACATTTTTCCAGTCTTCAACTGTCCAATTTTGGTGAGCTCGTGCAAATTGTAGCCTCTTTTTCCTATTTGTAGTGGAGATGAGTGGTACCCGGTGGGGTCTTCTGCTGTTGTAGCCCATCCGCCTCAAGGTTGTGCGTGTTGTGGCTTCACAAATGCTTTGCTGCATACCTCGGTTGTAACGAGTGGTTATTTCAGTCAAAGTTGCTCTTCTATCAGCTTGAATCAGTCGGCCCATTCTCCTCTGACCTCTAGCATCAACAAGGCATTTTCGCCCACAGGACTGCCGCATACTGGATGTTTTTCCCTTTTCACACCATTCTTTGTAAACTCTAAAAATGGTTGTGCGTGAAAATCCCAGTAACTGAGCAGATTGTGAAATACTCAGACCGGCCCGTCTGGCACCAACAACCATGCCACGCTCAAAATTGCTTAAATCACCTTTCTTTCCCATTCTGACATTCAGTTTGGAGTTCAGGAGATTGTCTTGACCAGGACCACACCCCTAAATGCATTGAAGCAACTGCCATGTGATTGGTTGGTTAGATAATTGCATTAATGAGAAATTGAACAGGTGTTCCTAATAATCCTTTAGGTGAGTGTGTGTGTATATATATATAAGGAACCATTTGTGCTCTGGAGAGTGCAAAGTTAGAGATCTGAGTATGAGAGCAAACATTTCTTATCAAGATTAGATTATGTGATCTGTATGGTTTAGTATGTTAATTGCCTCATCATTTGTCTGCCTTTTGTCCTAAATAAATCCTAAATAACTGGAGCATAAATGAATAATTGAAAACTTCATGAAGTCTTCTAAAATATGAAAGAGCAACCTCTGAGCAATGACACTGTCCTCTCAGCAACGAGACATCTGGAAAAAATTGTGGCATGTACATCTCTGTACTTCACAGACTGTTCTAATACCTAAATCCACATACTAAAATTATACCTTAGCCAGAGTCTAATAAAGACGGAGCTTCTTGCGCACCGTTAGCCTCTAATCACAAACACGTATTTTCCAGTTCCTCGATCAACCTGTTGCTCTTGGCAACTGCGTGCCATCAGTGTCATTCAGACCCTGTTTATTTAGGATGTCAATCACACTGTAATTATGCGGAGGGGGAACCTCTTGTCAAGCGCTGCCTTGCGCGCATGCCGTAGCTGACAAAGAGAGTGTAATTAAAATCATTATCCGCTAATGACTTCTTTCATTCTTCTTCAAAACCAGGTTCCATTACCACATGCCTTCTCTCTCAGCATTTACAATGTGACATTTATACCATATAATTAGTGTTACTTATGCATTTGGCAGAATAAGAGATAATGCTTCCTGAATTTGAGCAAATGTGCGTGTTACTAGATTTTAATCTGTGTTATTCGAATGCAGATATTAACCATGTAAAGCATGATATAGGCCTACTGTATGAAATAGTAGACAGAGAAATCTTTTTTTTTATGGAACCGTTTATCGAAACTTTAGACAGAATCTAAAAACAGTTTGAATATGATTTTATAGCTATTTATATATTTTATAACAGTAGCCTATAGCAGACTGCTTATACGTAAAATAATTAAATATCAACTGTCACTCCATATCTCTCAATAATGTGTCTTAAAAGAAGACATTGAAATGCTTATTTATTTTTTAATCAAACCTCTAGTTTTTATAGTGTGGGTCAAAACATGCAATGCAATGCAATACAATTATGATTGAGCAAATAAACATTCCTCAAAAGCCTTATGTATCATATTTGATAATCACTTTTAACATGATTTTGACTGGTTGCTCAGTCTTAGGCTTACTTTATAAAAATCAGAAAAGATTTCACAACCAGGAGAAAAAAAAAAAAGAAAAAAACTGTGTAACACGACCTGATGGTGGACATTTTTACAATTATAATAAACACCTTTAACTTGCTGAAAAAGTACAACATTTACAACTTTTGATCATGTTGATTAATTTAGAAGCAGAGACCTTAAAAAATGTACACATCAAATATGATACAGTAGGCTTTATAAGGTTAAGTACAGTGGGGAGAACAAGTATTTGGTACACTGCCGATTTTTCAGGTTTTCCTACTTACAAAGCATGTAGAGGTCATGTATTTGTATCATAGGTACACTTCAACTGTGAGAGACGGAATCTAAAACAAAAATGCACCTGTTTGAACTCGTTACCTGTGTAAAAGACACCTGTCCACACACTCAATCAAACAGACTCCAACCTCTCCACAATGGCCAAGACCAGAGAGCTGTGTAAGGACATCAGGGATAAAATTGTAGAACTGCACAAGGCTGGGATGGGCTACAGGACAATAGGCAAGCAGCTTGGTGGCAACAACTGTTGACGCAATTATTAGAAAATGGAAGAAGTTCAAGATGACGGTCAATATCCCTCGGTCTGGGGCACCATGCAAGATCTCACCTTGTGGGGCATCAATGATCATGAGGAAGGTGAGGGATCAGCCCAGAACTACACGGCAGGACCTGGTCAATGACCTGAAGAGAGCTGGGACCACAGTCTCAAAGAAAACCATTAGTAACCCACTACGCCGTCATGGATTAAAATCCTGCAGCGCACGCAAGGTCCCCCTGCTCAAGCCAGCGCATGTCCAGGCCTGTCTGAAGTTTGCCAATGACCATCTGGATGATCCAGAGGAGGAATGGGAGAAGGTCATATGTGCAGTGTATCAAATACTTGTTCTCCCCACTGTATATGTCATCAAATAAGTTACATGACATACCAATATATCAAGCAACATGGTTATTGGTTAACATTGGTTATTTTGACATTGGCCAATAACCAGCTTGCTTAGTCAATTAACTGAGGTTAAAGTTGCTGTTAGTTCCACAATATAAAAATCATTTAAATGGAAAACAAAACTTTTTTTCTTTTTGTGAAATTTGAATAAATATTATGTAAAATAAACTTTTTTTAATATCAGACATTTTGTGTACATCTCATTAACATAACTAATTACACTGAACAAAATTATAAACGCAACACTTTTGTTTTTGCCCCCATTTTTCATGAGCTGAACTTAAAGATCTAAGACTTTTTCTATGTACACAAAAGGCCTATTTCTCTCAAATATTGTTCACAAATCTGTGTTAGTGAGCACTTCTCCTTTGCCGAGATAATCCATCCACCTCACAGGTGTGGCATATCAAGATGCTGATTAGACAGCATGATTATTGCACAGGTGTGCCTTAGGCTGGCCACAATAAAAGGCCACTCTAAAATGTGCAGTTTTACTATATTGGGGGGGGTCCGGGGGGGGTCCAAAAAAAAAAGTTAATATCTGGTGCGACCACCATTTTTGCCTCACGCAGTGCGACACATCTCCTTCGCATAGAGTTGATCAGGTTGTAGATTGTGGCCTGTAGAATGTTGGTCCACTCCTCTTCAATGGCTGTGCGAAGTTGCTGGATATTGGCAGGAACTGGAAGCGTGTTCCAGTTACGCAGTGTGTTCCAGTTCCTGCCAATATCCAGCAACTTCGCACAGCCATTGAAGAGGAGTGGACCAACATTCCACAGGCCACATTCAACAACCTGATCAACTCTATGCGGAGATGTGTTGCACTGCATGAGGCAAATGGTGGTCACACCAGATATTGACTTTTTTTTTGGACCCCCCGGGACCCCCCCGGACCCCCCAATACATTAAAACTGCACATTTTAGAGTGGCCTTTTATTGTGGCCAGCCTAAGGCACACCTGTGCAATAATCATGCTGTCTAATCAGCATCTTGATATGCCACACCTGTGAGGTGGATGGATTATCTCGGCAAAGGAGAAGTGCTCACTAACACAGATTTAGACAGATTTGTGAACAATATTTGAGAGAAATAGGCCTTTTGTGTACATAGAAAAAGTCTTAGATCTTTAAGTTCAGCTCATGAAAAATGGGGGCAAAAACAAAAGTGTTGCGTTTATAATTTTGTGCAGTGTATATTGCCATAATAATTATATTGGAAACCAATGTTTTGTGCAATTTATGAGTGTGCACGAGTTTATTTCTTATACAAAAGCCCTCAAAAAGTGATAAAAAAAGAAAAATGCAATAATTGTTTTTTTTCCCATTGTAGAAGAATATGATTTATAAGAAAAACCCTAGCCCCTATAATGTTTTTTTTGTTTCTTTGTTTGTTTGCTTTTTACTGATTATTATGATTTTTCCTGTTATATTTGTATTTCTTTCATGCACCTGTTCTATATATTCTAATGCAGATGTACTTATTTAAATGCTATGAAACCAGATCAAGAACAATGAAAACAAAAACTAAACATTTACTGTTGCATTATAAGGGGCCGAGCCCAACCCCTGAAAAACAACCCCATACCATAATCCCCCCTCCACCAAACTTTACACTTGGCACAATGCAGTCAGGCAAGTACCGTTACTCCTGGCAACCGCCAAACCCAGACTCATTTATCGGATTGCCAGACAGAGAAGCGTGATTCGTCACTCCACTCCACTGCTCTAGTGTCCAGTGGCGGCGTGCTTTACACCAATGCATCCGACGCTTTGCATTGCACTTGGTAATGTAAGGCTTGGATGCAGCTGCTCGGCCATGGAAAACCATTCCATGAAGCTCTCTACGCACTGATCTTGAGCTAATCTGAAGGCCACATGAAGTTTGGAGGTCTGTAGCTATTGACTCTGCAGAAAGTTGGCGACTTCTGCGCACTGTGCGCCTCAGCATGCGCTGACCCCGCTCTGTGATTTTACGTGGCCTACCACTTCGTGGCTGAGTTGCTGTTGTTCCCGGTTGCTTCCACTTTGTTATAATACCATTAACAGTTGACCGTGGAATATTTAGTAGTGAGGACATTTCACGAAAGGACTTATTGCACAGGTGGCAACCGGTACCACACTTAAATTCAGGGAGCTCCTGAGAGCGACCCATTCTTTCACAAATGTTTGTAGAAGCAGTCTGTATGCCTAGGTACTTGATTTTATACACCTGTGGCCATGGGAGTGATTGGAACACCTGAATTCAATAATTTGGAGGGGTGTCCCAATACTTTTGGCAATACACTGTATTTGTATTATAAATGTTATACGGCCAAAAGTTTCTGTAGTATTTGGCTTGCCATGTGATCTAATATATAGCTAAACAAATGATATGATGGCAATTGGCAATTTTATCTTTTTTTTTATGGGATTGTTTTAGATCAACTAATTATGTTTTGCAGAGTATGAAGAACAATAACAAAACTTCATCAAAACAGTTTGCCATCAAAGCGACCATCAAAGCAAGCATGTGTTCTTCTACCTACATTCTGAGGAGATAAACTCCAGTATGATGACTAGTGAGGGCTGTAATGTGAGTGGGCAGGTGTGGGAAAGAGGGATTGTGGGATATCAAGGTGAGTGCAGGGGCTTATGGGATAATTGGACCTTTTGTTGATGGAGTATGGCAGGTGGCATGGCCATCTGCTGATGGCTGGTAGCTGTGTAGAGATAGCAAGGGTGTCGGGACGTCCCTGCGGACATGATGCTGAGAGTTCCTCTCCATCACTCACGGCTTAGTGCACAGCAGGTGAGAATCAGATGGTGTGGAGAGGTGAAAGCAGGGAAACACTCCATCAAAGACCAGCTGAGGATCAGCTTTGATGGAGCAACACTCGAGTTACATGGCCAAAGAAAATTAGCAGGATCATTCATGGGGGGGAAATAATAAATAAATCTTGTTTTGCATATATACTAGAATTATGCTCTGGTCAAGCTCAGGCACTTAAACTGTTATTTATGACCTGATTACAATGGACAAGAAGAGTTAGCAAATGACAGCTGTCAAATTAAAGTTCATTTTGATACTACCTTTCAACAGTTTAGGATCAGTAAGATTATTTATTTATTTTAAATTGTAATCATATTTCACAATATTGCTGTTTACCGTATTTTTGATCAAATTAATGCAGCCTTGGTGGGTATAAGAGATTAAACAGTACTGTTAAACAGTAGTTAATATAGGCCTATATATTTTTTCCCATTAAATTGTGTGTTTAATAGTTTATATGGATAGGGGAATGAAAACGTATCACATCTCATTAGCAAATGTACACATGTAAACATCCTTATGGCCAGTGTCTGCGTTGATGTGTGGTTAATGTGTGTAATCTCTTAGCACCACTGTAAAATGTTTCTCATATTTATTGTACACACAACACACACACACACACACACATAGACAGAGCTGCCCACCATCTGATTTCTGCTTCCCTGCAAGGCCTGATTCATTGTATTCTTTATTTTGAGGGAGAGCTGGTGGATACAGTGGAGCTTTGCTAAAAGCTGTGGAATAACAGACCGCTGTGCACATACAGCGAGGACAGAGGAAATGACCCGGGGCCCTGGAGAGCTGTTTAAAGTTTTACAATCACCATGTGGTAAAAGTTCTCTAGTCCTACCACAGGCAGACAGCTGACTGAAGAGTGGGGAAGCATCCCCAAACTAACCCGTGCAGGCGAGATGGCAGGGACAGGTGCTTGAGCCAGACATAACTCAGAACCAGATTTATTTTCTGAAGAAAATGCAAGTAATGCTTAAAAAGTTGCTGCCAACTTTCTAGGATGGTGTGGGCTGTTGCCAGTGCATTGTTATGAGGTTGCCTGAGTATTTCTGTGGGGTTACTAAGGAAAGGTTACTAATGCAGAGTTCACACTGCACGATTTTCAAAGTAGTCAGATCGCAGTTCTTTTCACACTGCATGATTATCTGGGGTAGCATTCAGTCGCTGCTGTGTTCACACTGCACAATGGATCGGTGACAGGAGCTTTTACACTGCATGACTTTTCAAAAGAAAGAATCGCAGACAACTCGTCTCGTCCGCAAACTACGTTTCACAACCAAACACACGCGAGATGTGACAAGGAAACAACGCGAGATCACACGTGCGTCAGACCGGAGTTCTCGCGCGAGACTGTAATTGTTATTAAAAATGATCATAACAATGAAGCTTGCGATCCAAATTGTCTGTACGCTGATTTGCAGCGAAAAGGAGAAAAAGAAAAAAAAGATTATGGAGGAGGAAATGGTTGGGGAGACACGGGGAGTAAGGATTGTGTGTTCTGCAAAGAGATTTGGAGGTGAATAAATAATTTTGCAATGTGCTGCTGTTGCGGCTGGTCAAGCAAATGTTTGTGCTTTGTTTCTGTTTGATATAATTGTAAATATATCTATTAAAATACTGATATTCTGGTCTATAACTCCTCCCTGAACTTCCCGCTGCCCTGTATCTTGCTCTCTCATTGGCTGTCGGTCATCGCAAATGTAATTTTCAGTCAAAACTCATTTCACACAGCAGGATTATGAATCGCCGACAGGTCCAGATATTTAGCATGTGAAATATCTCACAGGCATCGGCGAATCGGCGACTTCTCTCAGATCGCGTCTTTGATAATTCACACTGCGTGATTGTCACTCGCGTGAACGAGCACCGATTTGCCTATGACTTCGGGCATTTGTCTGCGATTTCGCAAAACCTGTCAGCGAGTGAAAATCGGGGGTAAAATCATGCAGTGTGAACTCGGCATAAGGTGTTGTGTATGGTGGCCGAGAGAGCTCAACGCGCTACAACTGAAGATAACACGTAAATAGAAAGAAAAAGAAAACACACCAGCAAATTAATAAAACATCATCAGTTTGGCAACGCATGTGCTGCAACGCAACCAAATTCAGAAACGCTGCACGGAAATGTTTCAAAGTGACCCCAAAAGTGACAAATCTGTCTGGGATATGTTTATTGTTAAATGTCTACTCGTCAGTGGTGTTGTCGATGACCTTAAAGGTGAGTTTTTTTGTTTATTTTAACATCTTGATTGTATGTGCGTTGTGAGTATTGGGTTGAGTTATGTGTATTTTTAGCACGTGTTCCCTTACGAGAAACAAGTGAAAGGAGTGGATTCTGAAATCCACTGCCGCTTCAATATACAGTCAAACCAAAATTGATTCAGACACCTTCAACATTTTCTCACATTATCACAGTTTATTCGCTATAGTTTAGAAAATGGTAATAAAATATGACAAGAACTGTGTCAGAAAAAATTCATCTTGATAATGTCATATAACTTTGATAGAAACGGATTACAGTCAACCAATCAGCTGTCAGCTGTTAAATTTAAGTACACAATTAGATAATACCAATTTAGGTCAACCAATTACCAAGCAATGCTTAATTGTGTTCAGTCTGTGGTGTAAAAGGTCGCATTAGCAATTAAAGAAAAAAACACTTAAGCAAAACATGGTCAGGTCAAAGTGTCTGAATCATTTTGGTCCCACATTTTTATCAATTTTACTGGTAGTCCACTGTACGAAGAATTTTTGGGTACAATATGTCGCAGTTTACTTTATTTTGCTATCCTCACTTACATAAATGAACTATAGTGTCCTGCACCCACTAGTAAAAAATTATATCTGCTGTCTGAACAATTTTTGGTTTGACTGTACATATATATCCTAATGAGTGATTTATAATCAAGGTCTTAATCAATATTTATCCTCCTACATTTTAAGATGATTTAAATGAGTTTTTCTAGTTTATGATAATATTTAATCAATAGAACTACTGTTTGATTGTTTATTATTCTTTTTATATGTTCTCTAAAGTCTGTATTTGGCCTCTGAGGAGTGACTGAGGGTCTAGCAACGACTAGGAGTGCAGTAACAGTGCTTACTCATTCAGCCTGGCTTCCAGAGATGAAATATAGATTTGTCTTTCATTTTTTTTCATTCCTTTTTACTGTAACACTAGAGTTATAAATAAAATCAATATATTATTCTATATTTATTTTATATTATGTTTTATTCATTTTATATTTATACGTTTTTATTTTACTTTGCATCTTCCATCACTAGAGAATAAGATGAATGTTGTCTGTACCTCTTACTGAGAGAAAGAACATGCTATCAGTATGTTTTGGGAAAGTTTCTGCTCAGAGATAGAGCTCGACCAACTCCAACCTTGAAGAAGTTGTATCTGTGTATGTGCAATAGTATTCTTTGTTACAGATCAGTATTGGAGGTGGACAACGGGCATCCTAGGGAGATTGACGGACTTGTTGTTCCGGGCAAGCATGGCGCCTATTCACGACCTGGAAGGTCACAACGGGCCTAATTCCGGGGTTCCAGCGTCAGCAGTTTGATCGATGGAGATATGCTTCTGCCTATCAGATGTGTGGAAATGAACTATGATTATCTATTTTCTCTTAGCCAATCAGAATCATTCAACCTGCAGTAATGACGTAGCTAGACCTTGAAAAGAGTATAATTGTGTTGAGAAATTGAATGTAGGCAGAGTGCGGCCTACAAACTCATTGTGAGACCTGAAGCTGGCTTCTGCTGATGAAACTGCAAACTATTCTTCAGCAATTTTTTTAATCACACTTCTGACTCTTGGTGTTCATTCCTCACATCTGGTCTTGGGTCTGTTATCCCCTACAAAATGATGAAATCTAAAAGTGCTATTAGTATATATTTTTAACTAAAAACAAGAAAATATACTTTCAGTCTACTTTTTATGTACTTCTCAGTATACTTGACTTATACTGACAGAAAAGTCTAAGTATATTTGGCCTATACTTGTACTCAATCTTTGATTGAGATATACTTAAAAGTATAAAATTAAGTATTCTAAGTATACTTGGCTTGTTGTGTTTACTCTTTTAAATAAAGTTAAATAAAGTAGCCTATTAAATACCTTTTTTTCACATAGATTTACATACTGTCTTACAAAATTACATTGTTTGATTTATAAAGAAAACAGATTTGTTCCTAATTCTGAGTATCTGAATTTTTGTGTAGGCTAGTCCACTGGTAGTGGACATAAGAATTTACATAAAATCTACTTTACTCTTTTCCTGCCATTGACTGGATTTTCCAGCTATCCACATTTTCACTGTTATACGGTAGGGGGCGCTATTACGCATCTTCTGAAAAAGTACATCATTCCCAGGTCAAAACACAGGTGAAGAAGCAGAAACAAGTGATAGAAGTTTGCTTATGCAAATGTAAAATAACACGATCATCAAACAACAGCACATAAGTAAAAACATTGCCAAATGAAATGTCGACCCAGGAAGGGTTAACGACTGTGAAGCATTGGGGGTGTTGATGGACTCGAAACCCACATTGAAGTGTCGATTAAAAAAAAAAAATGCATGAAGCTAGAATAAAATGTTTTTAACCCTTTCATGCATGTCAGTGGACTACAGTGGACATATATTTGGAAGCCATTTTGAACCATTTAAGTTTTAGTACCATGTCCCAACCACCAAGTGGCAAACCCCCAAAGCGTTGTCTACGATTCCATTTAATTATTGTCTTTGTATCTCTTTGTTGTTTTGAGATATTGAATCATACATTCAAAATGGCGCAGGAAAGAGGAGATGCACCAAGTACCTCAGGAATAAGTGTTAAATCCTTTTATTCTCAGATAGACAGGACAGGAACAAAAAATATTTTTCAGCTAAATAAGATGTAACAAATAATTTTATCCAGATTTTAATTGTATTTTTCTTGTAAATTTTTTTCTGTGACAGAAAATACATATGTCCACTCCAGTGGATGTTATGCGCCAAAGGGTATATTGTCCCTATTGGGCCTATATTTAGTTTCCACCTTATATTGTATGTTTTAGTTAAAATGATGATATAATTTACACTTGAATAGTTTTATTAAACATCAATATTAAAATTTGTATATTCATTTGTCAGGATGTTCTTGGTGTTTTCTAGGGTGTTGCTATATGGGTTCTCAAGTGTTCTGACTATGAATTTGCCAGGCTGTTGTAAGTGGTTACCAAGGTGCTGTTGTGTGGTTGCTAAGGGGTGCTATAAGGGTCCTCAAATATTCTGAATAGTTGTGGCTTGTTTCTATAGAGCTGCTATAGGGTTGGTTACAGGAGCAACTTCCTAGATCGTTCTGGTGGTTGCTTACTGCAACTCAAGAGAGTTCATCCAAAAGTGAAGTCTCCATTATATTCTGGTCTCTATATGACTTTATTTATTTATTTATTTATTTATTTATTTATTTATTTTTCCTCGCCTTTTTTCATCATTCATATCTGTAGCACGAGTGGTATAGGTATAGGGTTAGAGGTTTGTTTGGCACTTGTCTTTCCCCTAACAAGGCAGAGGAGAACAGATGCAGCTCTGCAGTTGGCTGAGAATAACAAAACAACACAGTCACAGCAGAAAGACTGTTATGAGTAAGGAAGTGGAAAAAAAAATATATGGTGTGTCCCCAACTTAAACTCGTCATCAGGTTCAGTGAGCATTGCCCTGTCAGTAACAAAGAGTGAGATAGATGTGCCTAAATAAATACGCCAAACTCACATAGCAAGGAGAGGTGAGAAGTAAAAGAGAAAGAAACTGCTTTAACAGAAGGGCTGCAAAGATTACCTGTCCTCTCTCGGCTATATCATCATTTTTTTTGTGTGCTAATAGTGAAGGTGCTTTCAAAATCACAAGGTCCCTTCCAGTGGCGTAGGTAGAATTTTATTTTTGGCTGGTCCTGGGCAAAAGTGAGCAGGCACTTTCACATGTGTATATATAGGGTCCTTCAATTTCCTAAATATTTATTATAGCCAAAGGCAAACTAACTCAATATTCAGGTAATTTCAAAGCTTGTTTCGACCACGGAATAAAAAATAAAGTTAATTGTGACTTTTTATCTCACAATTATCTCACAAAGACTTTTTTTTCTCAGAATTGCGTGATATAAAGTCACAATTGTGAGTTTATATCTCACAATTCTGACTTTATATCACGCAATTGCAAGAATATAAAGTCAGAATTATGAGATATAAACTCACAATTCTGAGAAAAACATCAGTCTTTTTTCCCTCAGAATTGGACTTTATGATTCGCAATTGTGAGTTTATATCTCACAATCCTGAGAAAAGAAATCAGAATTCCGAGTTATAAAGTCAGTATATAATAATATAATATAATATATTAATAATAAAGTAATACAAAGTAAGAACAGCAGTGATGTTTAAACAAAATTCTATAAAAAATACTTTTAAAAATTCGCATTGACGTGGAAGAGTATGGAAGCTTGTTTCCGCCACAGAATAAAACATTTTAAAAGATAATTGCGACTTTTTATTTCACAATTGTGAGTTTACATCTCACAATTCTGACTTTTTTTCTCAGAATTGCGAGATATAAAGTCGCAATTGCAAGATATAAAGTCAGTATTGCGCAATATAAAGTCAGAATTCCGTGATATAGTCAGAATTGCATGATATAAAAAGTCAGAATTGCGAGATATAAAGTATTGCGACTTCTGACTTTTCATATCATGCAATTCTGACTATGTCACGCAATTCTGACTTTATATCTTGCAATTGCGACTTTATATCTCGGTGTAATGTAAACTCACATTTGTGAAATAAAAAGTCGCAATTATCTTTTAAAATGTTTTATTCTGTGGCGGAAACAAGCTTCCATACACTTCCACGTCAATGCAAATTATTTGTTCAATAACTGGTGGGCCTATTTGGTGGGCCTATTTTATACAGGTAACGAGTTCAAACAGGTGCAGTTACAGGTCTGTGAGAGCCGAAATTCTTACTGGTTGGTAGGTGATCAAATACTTATGTCATGCAATAAAATGCAAATTAATTATTTAAAAATCATACAATGTGATTTTCTGGATTTTTGTTTTAGATTCCGTCTCTCACAGTTGAAGAGTACCTATGATAAAAATTACAGACCTCTACATGCTTTGTAAGTAGGAAAACCTGCAAAATCGGCAGTGTATCAAGTACTTGTTCTCCCCACTGTACCTGTATACTTGTATACAACAACAAGGTTGTTGGTTGAGCTTCTATGGAGATGTTTCTATGGAGAACTGGGCAAGATCAATGTCATGTTGATTGGCATAAACAGCCATTCATAGGTTGTGGCCTCTTTGTGCCCCTCGTCAAGGAGTAGATCAAACTCTTAATGCATAGAAAACTGACAAATGGATTTGTGAAGTTGTTCACACACTTGACCTCTCCCCTGAGTGTTCATTCTGTAAATTAGGTATACAATATTCTTTCAGTACATTCATGTTTTTTTGTCTGACATTTCTAAAACCTTCACTCTTGGATTATTTAACTCATTCAGTCTGTCAACCGGCAGCTTTTACTGGAAGGACAGTGTTTTGATAACCAGACATAAGCGTGTGTTGCTCTGACAGTTGTTATTTCCAGCCGTGACATTTTGCTCTTGTAAAGAGTGAACAGGGGCAAATATAACTGCCATACAAAATGTATGAAAAGCGATTTAAAAACCGGTTTACCTTGAGGGATAAAGCTGAGTGAATTTTTTTCACAAGCGTTCCTGAGAGAGATGACAGGCAGTGTGAGGAAATGACAGCTAAATACAGACACGGTTACTCAGTTCGTTCAAATTTGTTTCTGTTAGTCTTGTTGCTCTGATTTTTTTCTTCTATCTCTGAGCAGTAGTTGACCTCTGATAGAGAAAGATATTGTGCAGTCCATTATATTTTTAACAATAGAGATGTATAACTAGTCTACAACCAGAGACAGTTTAAGGAGAAGAAATTTGACCACTATGTTTTGCGTAGCATAAAATGGAAATTATAATGTAGTATATGGTGGCTATACTAATGCATTGTTGACTTGGCTTTACTGTGTGTTATTTTATTCTAAAATCACATTTTAGTCTCTGAATGACACAGCCATTGATTTTGTCTGAGCTAAATTTAAAAATAATAGAATAATATTTTCTCATTTTACTTGTCTTATCTTATTTTATCTGCCTCAGCGGTCTAACAGCTCCCTTGTTATGTTCCTGAATAAATCCACATTTTTAACAAATCAATTCGTTTGATCGAATGATTCAATAATTCTATCATACAGTCCATTGTTTCGTTTGAGTGAATGATTCAGATGACTCACTCTTTAAGACAGTCACTTGTTGTCACTGTCAGCAGATTTTGAGCTCCGTTGTATTCAATTTCATCTTCCTACTTGGAAAAGCCAAAAGAACATAACATAATTTGAAGTTGGTTTTCAAACTTGGAAAATTGAGCTGAAACTTTTAGTTTGAACCTGATAATGATAAACATTCACATAAGCAAATAAAATGCATCAAAGAGTTCTGTAAATGCTCTCTCTGTCTCCTTGTTTTTCCATTTTCCTTAAAGCATTTTTGCCTCATAAAGTTCTGCATCTCTTCAGCTGAGGAACTTTCTTTAGTCTTCTTCCTTTGGCAGATGTGACAAACATCTCACTAGAGGTGTGGCTGTCAGTAGCATGTGAATTAACACCACATATAACGTGCACGCATGATGCAGTGATAGCCCAGAGTGTGACACTCCATATAACATTTAACTGTTGATGAAAGGCTGACCGCATTGATGCTGACAGTGCTTTTTGATGATAGCGTATCTGTGCCCTGGTGGGTTTAAATGGAAGCCCCTCGGTCGCTGCACACAGACATAAAGAGCTGTTGCTTTGTGTTTGTTAAAGCTGTTTATTTGAAGTTTGTCTCTTGCGGGCTTGTAAAGAACCTTCAGTATGTTGGTTAGAAGCTCTGAGGAGAAATTGAAAATGTCATAGGTTTTATGTATTTACATGTGTGTGTATATATGTTGAATTACATTTTAGGTAAGATAATGGTATATGATGAGGACATGATCTGCAAATATAGTTCTGTTTATTTTAGATGTCATGTATACTGTAAAAATGTTTTTTCAAAGTTTCAAACGTCTTAGGTTACGCATGTAACCATGGTTCTCTGAGAAGGGGATTAAGACTGCATCCTCTAGAGGACACTATGGGGAATGCCTCCGGCATGACCGGTGTCTGAAGAACAAGTCTAAACACGACAATGAACTTGATATTGGCCGGCGAAAGCCTATGACGTCACTACTGGTGCGACCGTGAGTATAAAAGGGAACCTGTAGAATATGTCATTCACTTCTTGTCTGAAGGAGACGTGTGCAGGAATACCTGAAGCATGGCAAAGAGACGCAGTGTCTCTTTCCCCTTCTCAGGGAACCATGGTTGCATGTGACCTGAGACGTTCCCTTTCGAATGGGAACTCGCACTATGGGGAATAAATACCCAAGCCGTCATTCTGAAGGGATGAGTTCCTTATTGGCTGACAAAGTCAAGACTCAAAGGAGTACCCATCCCTAAGGTACACACTACTGTCGTGATTAATTCCCTTCAGCCAGAGCCCGAACTACAAAACTTCTTACAGGCAAAGCTCAAGAGCCTGGTATTCCTAAGAACACCTTTAAGGGAATATTGTCATAGACTGGAGCTTCTAATGAACAGAAGCCTCAACAGGGTGACTCTAAAAGAGGGGAGGCCTAACTGCGTTCTACAGTGGGGAGAACAATTATTTGATACACTGCCGGTTTTGCAGGTTTTCCTACTTACAAAGCATGTAGAAGTCTGTAATTTTTATCATAGGTACTCTTCAACTGTGAGTGATGGAATCTAAAACAAAAATCCAGAAAATCACATTGTATGATTTTTAAGTAATTAATTTGCATTTTATTGCATGACATAAGTATTTGATACATCAGAAAAGCAGAACTTAATATTTAGTACAGAAACCTTTGTTTGCAGTTACAGAGATCATACGTTTCCTGTAGTTCTTGACCAGGTTTGCACACACTGCAGCAGGGATTTTGGCCAACTCCTCCATACAGACCTTTTTCCGGATCCTTCAGGTTTCGGGGCTGTCGCTGGGCAATACGGACTTTCAGCTCCCTCCAAAGATTTTCTATTGGGTTCAGGTCTGGAGACTGGCTAGGCCACTCCAGGACCTTGAGATGCTTCTTACGGAGCCACTCCTTAGTTGCCCTGGCTGTGTGTTTCAGGTTGTTGTCATGCTGGAAGACCCAGCCACGACCCATCTTCAATGCTCTTACTGAGGGAAGGAGGTTGTTGGCCAAGATCTCGCGATACATGGCCCCATCCATCCTCCCCTCAATACGGTGCAGTTGTCCTGTCCCCTTTGCAGAAAAGCATCCCCAAAGAATGATGTTTCCACCTCCATGCTTCACTGTTGGGATGGTGTTCTTGGGGTTGTACTCATCCTTCTTCTTCCTCCAAACACAGCGAGTGGAGTTTAGACCAAAAAGCTCTATTTTTGTCTCATCAAACCACATGACCTTCTCCCATTCCTCCTCTGGATCATCCAGATGGTCATTGGCAAACTTCAGACGGGCCTGGACATGCGCTGGCTTGAGCAGGGGGACCTTGCGTGCGCTGCAGGATTTTGATCCATGACGGCGTAGTGTGTTACTAATGGTTTTCTTTGAGACTGTGGTCCCAGCTCTCTTCAGGTCATTGACCAGGTCCTGCTGTGTAGTTCTGGGTTGATCCCTCACCTTCCTCATGATCATTGATGCCCCACGAGGTGAGATCTTGCATGGTGCCCAAGACCGAGGGAGATTGACCGTCATCTTGAACTTCTTCCATTTTCTAATAATTGCGCCAACAGTTGTTGCCTTCTCACCAAGCTGCTTGCCTATTGTCCTGTAGCCCATCCCAGCCTTGTGCATGTCTACAATTTTATCCCTGATGTCCTTACACAGCTCTCTGGTCTTGGCCATTGTGGAGAGGTTGGAGTCTGTTTGATTGAGTGTGTGGACAGGTGTCTTTTATACAGGTAACGAGTTCAAACAGGTGCAGTTAATACAGGTAATGAGTGGAGAACAGGAGGGCTTCTTAAAGAAAAACTAACAGGTCTGTGAGAGCCAGAATTCTTACTGGTTGGTAGGTGATCAAATACTTATGTCATGCAATAAAATGCAAATTAATTATTTAAAAATCATACAATGTGATTTTCTGGATTTTTGTTTTAGATTCCGTCTCTCACAGTTGAAGTGTACCTATGATAAAAATTACAGACCTCTACATGCTTTGTAAGTAGGAAAACCTGCAAAATCGGCAGTGTATCAAATACTTGTTCTCCCCACTGTATATAGGCTAGATCAGTTCAGAATAACCTTTAAAGAATTAATTTCAAATCGACTGATCCGTTCGTCCAACAAACCGACAGTACAATCTTATCAATTCTCAAGTTTATTCTTTCTATCATAAAGATTATTCTTCTGGCCGCGAAGAATAACTTCCTGTTCTATTAGAGTATTAATTAAAGTACTTAACGATACTATATAAAAGCATGTAGAAAAATCTGAACATTAAAGTGACTAAGGTTTGTGAGTGGCAACAATGACAATCAAACATGGATATAATGATTTTAATAGATGATACTACGAATACATATGACTAAAAGAATACATATATACAGAATAACGAAAAGTAAAGAAAGAAAGAGAGAAAGAAAGATCAAGGAATGGCAAATTCACAAACTGTTAACCTTGAGAGCCAGCAACGAATAAAATCACCTTAAACAGGGGCACATATCTTAAACACATCTACAGATCGATAAAGCTGATACTTGCATTGGGCTTGGTGCTGAGTAAAGCAAGATGCATGTGTTGTCGAGTTTCTCAGAGCGTTCGTGAGCTGAAGCTTTCTCTTGGTTCTTCCGGAGGTCGTGTTGTCAATCCGCGGGAAGTTTTAAGGTGGTTAGCTTGAAAGCGAAGTTTTGCCGGAAAGTGAAGAAAGGAAGTTCGTCTCGTCGTTAGGAATTGACTGAGCGCTGAGATGGAGTGCGCTGCCTGGCCGCCTGGCCAGTGGATGAGTCGCGAAGTGCGCCGAACTTCAAAAGAACCAACCAACTCCGGGAGAGACGTGTGCTTTGTCTTTTTAAAGACAAACTTATCCACACCTCTCTTTGGGTAACTTGACCAATCAAGAGTGTGCATTTTGAGCGGGAGAAAGTTCCCTTTATCTCTGTTTACGACCTAACTGCATGTTTTATGATGGTGTCAGAATTGGTACAGTTTTACTCCAAAGGGTGGTAAACATAATATGATGCATCTCATAATCACATACTGTGCACCATTGATTAAGAAAAAGAGAGAGGAACATTCAGATATCAAAAACTGAGATATATTCTTACACATTAAAACAAGCATTTAAATTACCTTAACATAACTCCCACACATCATGACTAGTAGAGTATAACACAGGGAACATGCATACACACAGAGCTATATCATATACATTCTGGAATAGTTTAATTATGAGGTAAATGAAGAGATTGTTTGTGTCTATGTATTGGAATGGCTTTTCCCCCGTCCAGGCCACTCTCCCTGCGTGGGGATGGGCACATTGCTGATTACGATCTCCTTGAAGTATCCAAAGGATCTTCAAGGTGTTTTCTGCTTAGCATCGGCCAAGCCACAAAAGTGACAACGGAGGCCATTTACCGTAGACTTCTTGGTGCCAGGACATTAATTTATATGCAAATGTCAAAAGGCTAAAAGCTTTCTGAAGCTTAGAGCCGAATCGACTCCTCGTGATTCAGTCCAGACGCTACAGCATAATGGCTCTCTAAAGCGAGAGGAGACCTACTACACCCTACAATCGAGACAGCTTCCCAAGGAGGCTCACAGAGAGCCTAACAACTCGGAACTGCTATCTCAGCAGAGCTCTAGGAATCGAAGGCCTCAGAAGGATGACGCTCCAAGCAAAAGGAAGCCTGGCAACACCCCAGACCCCAAGCAGCAGCCAAGGAGGCTCACAGAGAGCCTAACAAATTGGCACCACTGCCTGGCCGAGCTCAAAGGATGGAGGCCTCAGCATGATGACTCTCTACAGAGAATTGAAGCCTAACTATGTCCTACTTTCAATAGCTTACCAGGAAGACTTTTTACAAAAAACCTAGCAACCCGGACCTGCTATTCAGACCGAGCTCTTAGGGAGTGGAGGCTTCATAAGAGAACTCACTACAGTGGCCTAGAAGGCTCACAAAGAGCCCAAAACTCAGCACTACTGCCTGCTGAGCTCCGAGGACGGAGGCCTGAATATGGCGACTCTCTAAAGTGAGAGGAGGCCTATCAGCATCCTACGCTCAGAACAGCTTACCAAGGAGGCTTCGCAAAACCTAACAACTCGAACCTGCTATTCAGGTGGCGCTCTGGGGAGCGGAGGCCTGAGAAGAATGACTCTCTATAAAGAGAGGAGGGGCAGTTATTTCCAGACAGAAACTGCTTTCCATAAAGTCTGTTTTATGCTGCCAAAACAGATCTAAGCTGTCATTGGTGCAGGCCGTAATTTTCCACAATTCCTAATTGTTATAATAACTACTACATTCTATTTCTGTCTCGAATTCCTCAGAATTAGATACATCACATAGAACAATAGTATTATTTGAGCCAACAAGAGGAGCCAAAAAAAAGTTAAACAGCACAGAACAGCACAAATGCATTGTTATGAGTGCCTTCAACTCCCTCGAGAGCTGAACGTGCTTGTGCAAATGCTAACTACTATCCCTCAGGAGAGAATAGAAAGAAACAGCTTCTTACCTGTCTCATGTAGTCAGTTTCACGAATGCATCATACCTAGCACATCCAGCTTCTTGAAAGAGTAACAAGCATTCCACCCAAATGCACACCCTACATTCCTCGAGAATAGTGACGAATGGAGCTTTTTCATTTATAAATCCTCACAATGCGTGCATTCAGCTCCCTTGAGAACTAAATGTGTGTACTCCTTACACAGGTGCCCTTTTTTATTCATGGTCACACCAGTAGTGACGTCATAAGCTGTCGCCAGCCAATGTCAATTTTATTGTTGTGTTCAGACTCGTGCTTCAGACACCGGTCATGCCAAAGGCATTCCCCTCTAGAGGATGCAGTGCGAGTTCCCATTCAAAAGGGAACAAAGATTATTGGGGTACGTTTTACAAGAAAATAGTCTTTCTACTTAAAAATTTCAAATTTAAATTTAATGTGTTTCTAATTGTGCAATTTACTAGCAAATTGTTTCTACACTAGTTTTTTCAGTGTATGTTGGCTTGTGTTGTTCCATTTATTATTTTAAAGGAAACTAAGAATGTATAAGAACATTTTATTTCAGGAAATTTCCATTTGCTCTACGTTTAATATCCCAAACCAATGAAATATTATAGATCTGATTTGTGACGGGATGTCATGATACTCAATTCTTAACATAGCAAATGAAGTAGCAAAATAAAGTCCAAATAAAATAAAAGTTCTAGGATAACTAAAAGTTATGTTCTTTATTCTCTTACTTTTTGTCTGTAAAGCACTGGCATCTTGACCTGGTTTTAAAGGCGTGGGGTGTCACACTAGTCATGATCCCTCTGGAAACAAAAAGAATATGCAATGATCTGCCATATGAACAACAGAGATGGGAAGGCAGAGATGTGGAACTTATTTTATATTCTTCTAGTGTTTCTCTGAATCATTTACACATGTATCACTATTCCCTAATTTTCTGTTCTCCTGTTCTAGAGATCTTTTCCAAATGATGCAATATAAAACAAAGTAAAATACATATGGACATACTGTATATTGTGTATCTTATGCTCACCATAGCTGCATTTATTTAATTTAACAATACAGTAAAAACAGTAATATTATTAAAAATTAAAATTATTGTTTTCTCTTTTAATAATTTTAAAAATGTAATTTATTCCTGTGAGGGGATTTATTCCTGTGTCACATGATCCTTCAGAAATCATTTCTCCAAGATTTATGTATTATTATCATCATTATTATTACCCTGGATGTGAATTTTCTCCAGCAGCCTGCAGCAGTCGAATTCGGCAGAGTAATCTGATGCCAGGTCCAGTACATATGATGCATGCCCTTTCAGGTCAGCCCGTATACTTGGTATACCGCTAGGTGTTCCATATGTAGTGATTCCCTGATGGTAATCCCATATGATGTATTGCCCAACAATATGGTTTCCTTAACACTAAACCCATGTCTTCCCCTAGGCATAGCTCTGTCTCTGCCGCCAGCCGCTGCATTTGTAGAAGTTCCTCTTCCTTTAGGTAGGACCTACCGCAGGGACCTCTTTCCACATGTGGTACTTCCCATTTGGTAAGTCCATGTGATGTGTTCTCCACATATTAAACTCCCTTAAGGCAAGATGTGGTCACTGTAGTGTTCTTTCTCCTATCTAGGAGAAAGAGCGCTTCCCCAGTGGTAATTCTGGTCTGCACAGCTGTGAGTTTTGAAAAGGTCAAAAGACCGGCTGAAGCAACCTATTCCCATGGTGAGTACTGTCCCTGCATTGTACGAAGGACTACACAGCTTACATGGGGCGTTGGGTAGGTAATGATGTTGCGAGTGCGCTTGTTACCCGGCACGAGATCCACGGCTGTTTTTTTTTTTGTTTTGCGATGGTTGTTCTTGAGTCCCTTGTTTGTCCTGAGCAGTTACAGTAAACTGCCCAACGTTCTTCAGAAAAATCTTCCAGGTCCTGCAAATTCTTCAGTTTTCCAGCATCTTGTGCAAATTTGAACCCTCCAGCAGTGACTGTATGATTTTGAGATCCATCTTTTCACACTGAGGACATTTGAGGGACTCAAACACAACTATTAAAAAAAAAGTTCAAACATTCACTGTTGCTCCAGAAGGAATCACGATGCATTAAGTGCCGGGGGTGAAAACTTTTGGGATGCAACAGGATGAAGATGTCCAAGATGTTTTTCTTAATTTGTTTAAATATATATATTTTTTTTCATTGAGTACTGCCCTTCGGAAGCAACAGAAGATACTTACATGTTTCCCGGAAGACAAATTAAGTACAATTTACCTTGATCTTCAAATTCAAAATGTTTTTTTAAGACTCTTAATGCATCATGTTTCCTTCTGGAGCATCAGTGAATGTTTGAACCTTTTTTAATAGTTGTGTTTGAGTCCCTCAATTGTCCTCAGTGTAAAAAGATGGATCTCAAAACCATACATTAACTCAGGGCCGGACTGGGACAAAATTTCAGGCCGGGAAATGTCACACCCATCCAGGCCATCCCATATACCCACAACAAATTTTGGAACCATATTTTTTGTATGGTCATCACATAAATAAAGTTTAAATCCTTAGGCTGAGACTGTGCAAAATAATTAAAGGTTATCTCTCGAACTGCACCTTCACTTCCCTTTTCCTTTTAATTATCTTTATTTTCCTGATATCCCTCTGTCTCGACTCTCTCCCTTGTGTGTGTTTACTTTTTTTACTACTTCTTCAGAAGGTCTACTGTTAGGAAGACATTGTTGTCGCCCCCTTTCAACAAAGGAACTACAAATGCAGACTTCCAGATACTGCAAATGAGGGAGATAATGATGAACACCTGTGCTGATTGAATGAGTTACCATGACAACTAAAGAGTGGCGGGAAAACTGAACAAAGGGACACGTGACTGAAAATGTGACTGAAAATATCAAACTAAAAGTCCATGAAAATGAAACTAACTAAACAGAACTGTGAGATATCAAAGGATAGCGCTTCCAATTTATTATCATTGATAATAATAATAATAATATTAATTATTTAATACTGTTTTAATTATATTATATAATATTACTTTAAAAATTATTTTAGCAATTCGAAAAATGAAATGCTTCATATTCAGTGCAAAGCATTAGCAAAACATTGAAAGCAAAGAACAGAGTAAATGTTCATTTTATATAGATTTTTTTTTTTTCACTGTTTATTTTTCTTTGAGCACCAGGATGTTTTTTGTGCTGCAGGTGGTGGTTGTTCTTCCACATTAGTAAATAAAAAGGTAAATTGTAAGAATATAACAATAAATTGGAAGGAGACAAGGAAAAATTACTGAGTTCAACACTTACTTAGTTGTTTGTGGTGTGATTCCTTCACCTTGACATGCCCACGGTGAATAGCACAGACTTTTGCCAAAGCTTGTTAGGAGCCATAATTATAATGTCTAAATTCAATGATCCCGCTAGCAAGAATCCCATTTCCTGTATAATTTCAAGTGTGCTTCGTTAGTTTGCCAATAAGTGACTTGTTGGGGCTGTTACACCAAGAGCTCTTTTGAAAACCTGTCATCTGTGTTTTTCTTTGCTAGTTGTGTTCATTTCATTTTTCACTTCTGAAGCTGTCAACCTCGGCGCATGGTTGGGATGGCAGTATCGGGTAGCTATTGTTTCTGCTGTTGTAAGTATGAATTTATTCACTTTGGTGTGTCCCCGCACCAAGATGTGACATTTCATCGCTGTGTTTTTAGACAGTTCATCCCTCATTGGCAAGTCTGGAAGCTAGAGAGGCAAAAATGTGTTGTGATCGGAATTTGGGCTTTCAGCTTAATTCAGATGCATTTCCTGAAGGAAAAAACAGTGGCTGCAGGGCAGAAAAAGGATGGTGTCAAAGGTTCAGTTGAGGTTTGGTGTTAAGGTTTGATTCTGTGTAAATGTAGCTCCAGAGCCACCGTTATCTCTGCCATTGTTGTGAATTACATACAGAGCACGTTTTTTTTATCTATTCTGTATGTTAAACTAGCACACTACCTTTCAAAACATTTTTTTTTTTTTTTTTTTTTTTGGGAGTAAATCATACTTTTTTCAGCAAGGATGCATGATCAAAAGTGACATTAAAGACATTTATAATGTTACAAAATATTTCTATTTCAAATAAAACCTGTTCTTTTGAACTTCCTATTAATCAATTAATCCTGAAAGAAATGTATCATTGTTTCTACATTAATAATAATAATAATAATAATAATAATAAATGTTTCTTGAGCAGCAAATCAGCATGATTTCTGAAAGATCATGTGAAACTGAAGACTGAAATAATAATACTGAAAATCCAGCTTTGCATCACAGGAATAAATTACATTGTAAAATATATGCAAATAGAAAACAGTTATTTTAAATTGTAATAATATTTCACAATTTTACCCTTTTTACTTGCAGCCTTGGTGAGCTGTGACATTAGAGGGTTCAAAAACATAATTATTTCAGCGGTAGTGTAATTCTCAGACAATGAATATTACTCACAATCATGTTGTTCTAAACCTGTGACTTTCTGTCCTCTATGGAACACAACCGAAAAAGAAAATATTGCAAAATATCCAGAGTTCTCTTTTCCTGTTTTGGGCACATAATGTGTTGAGCTTCTGAAAACACACACACACACACACACACACACACACACACACACACACACACACACACACACACACACACACACACACACACCACACACACCACACACACACCACACACACACCACACACACACCACACACACACACACACACACCACACACACACACACACACACACACACACACACACACACCACACACACCACACACACACCACACACCACACCACACACACACCACACACACACACACACACACACACACACACACACACACACACACACACACACCACACACACACACACACCACACACACCACACACACCACACACACACCACACACACACACACACACACACACACACACACACACCACACACACCACACACACACCACACACACACCACACACACACCACACACACACACACACACACACACACACACACACACACACACACACACACACACACACACACACACACACACACACACCACACACACACCACACACACACCACACACACACCACACACACACCACACACACACCACACACACACCACACACACACACACAAACAAACAAAAGCTCCATAAAAGTAGTCCATACAAGTCATTGATATTTTCAGAGTCTTCAAATGGTGCCTTTATGTAAATGCTGAAAATCTTCCCGTGTGCTGTTGATCTCTTTTCTATTTAAGTATGACACGTTTTGGTGTATTTAAACTGAATGAGATTTGAGAGCTGTGGTAAAGGGGTACATTTTCATCAAATAATAACTTAAATATCAGCCTTTTCTCACACAAAAGCCCCAGTAAACTTAGTATAAGATAAGAAGAAAATAAGAAGAAGAAATAAAAGTCAAATGAACTGTTGTTATGGTGCTTTTTTGTCATTTCTGGAGCCTAACGGTCCCAGACCCCATTTCGTTGACATTCTGCAGTATTTTTCTTTTATGTTTGACTGAAAATGGAGCCCCCTGGATTGTCTTCCAGTCTTTTGTGCTCCATCCAGCTGTTTTTTTAACACAAGTACATTTTCTCCTCAACGGCACTCACACACATACTACAAGATAATCGGGCTGATTTTGGGCCCAATTCTCCCCTTCCGACAATCCTCTGTAAAGTCCCGATTATCTTGATGGTATCTGATCAGATTTTCCTGATGTGTTAAGAGTGAATGGAAGAACTTCGGGGCCGCTCTGATCTTAAATCGTAAATATTCAACATGTTGAATATGTACAGTTAGATATCCTGTTACGAAGACAAATGTGCACACAGTCTGTAGACTGTCACGTGGAACAAAACGATACCCAATTAAAAAGCGAGCTGACGTAAGCATAACACAACTTCATCCAAACCTTTTTCTTTTTTTCAGCAAATTTTCTGTAAAAAGCAGTCCCCACTATTATCGCCATTTCTTCTTGCCTGTCGTCCGCCATGTTTGTTTACTCTCAAGTCACGTTTGACCGTGAGAGATTTTGCGAAATTTCTCGTGTTCACAGTCGGGACTCTGGTTGTTTGTGAATGGAATCTGTTAGTGTGTGGTGTGCTGTCTTGGTCACGTCGCGGCATTCCACACACTATAGGAACAAAACTGTTAAATCTATCGAGTTTTTTATCGTCATGTTTGTGGTCTCTCACATTTTGAAAATCTGAAAATTTTTAAAAATCTTTTAGTGTGGACCAGCCTTTATTAGCACTTACAAATCAGTCTATTTACTTAATTTCAAACAACCCACCATCTAGTCAAAATGAAAACAGTAGCGAATCCCCAGAGTAAATGATGACAGGATTTACATTTAGATTAATTGGTTGCAGAAAGTTGAGAAGAATAAGAAATTAAAAATGCATTGTTAATTCACTGTAATGATTTTCTCTTAAATAAATAAAAAAATCAGCACTGAATAATGGCTGCTATGCTCCTGCATAAAAGTATTGCTCGTATCTGCATTCTGATATGCTCGTGTGCCAGTTGTGCGCACACAATTATATCAGACTGTATTTGGTCACTGAATGTGGTAATAACTGGATTTCTACCAAGTTCTGGATCAAGATATGACAAGTGTTCAGCAGTTAATTAGACTGGAGAGTAGAGCTGGAGCTCGCTGCTCATTTTTTGGCCTCATCCTTGACCCATGTAATGTAATATCAACACTGTTCTTCAGGGCTTTCTCTCCCTGACCTAAAGCTCTCCTGACAGTTTGACTGACTTGTGATTCATCAGCTCTGTTCCAACACCTAGTGAGCTCCTTAGGTGTGCTCCCAATGTGAAAGCCGTTGCGAACAGCAGCTAAATTATGCTCTGGTTTTATTATATGCCTCATTTCAGCTTAAGTCAGCAAAGTGTCCTTTGCAAATAAGACAAATGATTTGCATTGAAATGTTCAGTATAATTTTTTCCAAATAGTAAGAGTTTGCTAGTATGCCAATCCAAATTCAGCCTGCAAGGACAGCATGGATTATACATGTATTTAATTCAGTCTTTTTTATTATTATCAATTATTAATTATTAATTAAGATTATCAATAGGAAGTAATTAAATGCACCTGTATGCAATATATATGTGGAATATATTTGTGTGCTTTCTATACAGATTGTACTATATTTACTAAATATAGATTAATTATAATTAGTAAAATATAATTTATTATTATTATTATTAGTATTATATTTCAAAATTATTATTATTATTATTAGTATTATTATTATTATTATTATTAACCCTTAAAATCATACCTTGGGTCTTTAGTGACCCGGGACATTATTCACTACCCTCCTCCTCATTCATTTTTTTAAAGCTAGACATCAACCTTCTTAGTATTCTTCTTTTATTCATTATAAACAATATAACAAGAAAAAAATAATAAAATAAGAGTTTTCCCATTCCTGTTTTCCCATTCATTTTTTGTAAAAAGTTGTATATGGTCGCTAATGCCCCGAACTGTGTAACAATGTGAGTATATTTTTTTCTGTGCAATAATAATTGAATCTTTGATGACTGAAAAGTGAAATTCACCTTTATGTCTGATACACAATGATGAAGTGATGTTTCACTCATAGTTACTGCAGGCAGAAAACAAAAGGATAGGAAGTATCATCAGCAAAACTTGAAACGGTTCAGCGATTTACTGCAGAGCAAGTGCTGAACACAATCAAATATTAGTGTCATTGTCACCTGATGGTGGATCTGGTGAAGAAGCTGTCAGTGATTAAAATATTGATTTTGAAGATGTTGAAAATGATAGTTTTGAGAATATGTTTGAGATGGCGAATATGAGCCAGATGCTGAATGTGAATGGGAAATGAGCTCTGATGAGGACAGTGATGATGGTATTGTAACGCTGATCCAGAGATGACAAAGATGAAGGCAGGTTACAAGAATAACAGGATTTATTTAACAAGAAACTCCAACAATACGAAACAGTGTGCTGTGCACAAATAACAACCGACAATAAACTGAGGAATTAAAGGAACTTAAGTAGTGGTACAAAGTTAATAAGGAGACACCGCTGAACTAAGAGAACTAATCATATCAGTAACCATGACAACTTATAAGTGGCGGGAAACTAGACAAAGGAAACGTGACTGAAAACAACAAACTAAAATCCATAAAATAAAATAAAAACGAACTAAACAGAACCGTGACAATATTGTAGGACTGAAAATAATCAAAGATATTTGATATTTGAAATTGAACAAAGACATTTGCTTCACTGTTTTCAACCCACATCTTTCTTATCAGAAGGGCCATTTGGAATTCCTAAAGACAATGAGATGCTGAAGGCCTGTAGGCCAAAATGTGTCACACCTTTAGTACAGTGGGGGAAGTTTGGTCTGATTGGTCAGTTTGAATGTCTCACATTAGGGTTTCAGTCACATGGTCAAGGAACAGATAAAAAGAAGATGTAACTGTTGCTCTGGTTTCTTTTATTTCTCTCTCTCTCTTGATTCTCTGGCTCTCTCTCTTCTTGGGGGCCTTCTCTTTGGCTCTTCTCTTTGGCTCTTCTCTTCTTTGCTCTCTTCTTCTCTTTGTCTCTTTCTCTCTCTCTCTCCCTCTCTCTCACTTTCTATCCCTCAGGTAACATTCTATTCATGCTGGGTACGATAAATGGTATACGTTTTATCATCACATACATCTATTTTGAAACTATTTTAAGTGTAACCATAACCAGATTTTGTCATTAAATCCTTTCTATTACAAATGATGTGCTAACTAGTTTTGATTTGGTATTAACTTTGAAGTGCTATTGCAATACAATATAGTCACATTCTAGCAACGCTCTCCCACATATTTTGCTATTGTAACTGCGCTTATTTCCGTCGTTGGTATAAGTTGCAGTGGGTGGTAAAGACGAGAAATGTACAGTTTTCTACCATCTTGCTGATAACGTTTCTTTAGTCATTCGGCAACCCTGCAGCCAGAACCACTGTAGGTGACCCATCCTTACAGATGGTGCCGAAACCCGGGATCCCTTGCAGTGAATTTTCTGAAATTCATCAGAATGAGGACATTTTTTTCACAGTTGATCTTGTGAATGGATTAAAGCTGAACTTCTGACCAAGGAATGGGTAAGTCTGTTTTCATTGTTTATGAATTGCATGAAACAGAACATAGGTTTTAAACAGCTTCAATAGTCCCATTACTGTACAATCCGAGAATATTCAGATTATCTCCTCGGGGATGGAAGGGAAAATTTCTGATAACAGTGACGTATTGTTTGCTTTATGGAGTGAAAAAGTTGAGCCTACCTTGTCCAAACTCAAGAAAGAGTATATTGGAATTAAAAGTTCAGATTATGAAATGCTTAAATGGTGGGACATAATTGGCAAACACCAAAAGAAATCAAAACATGGTGAAATAATTGAGGCTTTAAACTTCATAAGTTGTAAAAGGCTACATAATGTGACACCATTTCTATTATCAAGTCTAGATGCTAAATGTAAAGAAGTGCATTCTAAAAATGCAGAAGCAGAAAAGTCTGAGGCAAAGATTCAAGATCTTCAAACACAGCTAGATAAATTACTAGCTGAGCAGTTAGCCCTGACTGAAAAGTGTAAAAATCATAAAGAGACCATTGCAGATCTCAAGGCTAAGCTAAATGCTAAAAAGTTCTTGTCTCCCAAAACGCTTAACAGCGATGGGACTAAAAAGCATGTTCACTTCTTAGAGGAGGTGACTTGCTCTAATGAATCTGAAACAATTAGTTCAGAAAATGCATGTGCATCTCAAGAAAGTGTGCCTATTTCAGTTCTTAAGGTGATGCAGCACCGTAATAGCGCAGAGTCATGTACCAGAACGCATGGTGTACAAGCATTAGAGAGTCATGAATATCCTCAAACTCCAGGAGAACATAGCACACAACCCTATGGCAAAGAGAACAGGTTTTGCAGTTCCTGTCAGAAAATAGGCCATTCAGAGGAAAAATGCTGGTCACTGGGTAGGGGTCGACCTCCACCTTATTTTCAGAAAAATAGGAAATCACTTTCTACGAGCAAAGATCAGCGCTCATTTGCAGGTAAAACTCTTAGTGAGTTAACTGCATTGTTCATGCAAGGCCTTCAGCTATTGACTTCACTTGCTAGTGGTCTAGCAGCCTCATAGCAATGAGTTTAATAGTTAAACATCCAAATTGCAATGATCCTGTTTGTATTTTCAAATTTGTAATTGTACTAAACACATTGTGCGCATTGAACACACATTATAGTTGTTTGTGCTACTAGATACACATAGACTAGTTTAGTTTATTCTGTAAAACACATGATTGCTTTACTGTTAGTGTTGTATTTAACACTTAGGATAAAGGTTGTAGATGCGATGCATTCTAGGCCATGTATCTTGTGTAAACTGGAATAACTTTAATACTGGAATTGTATAGCAATTTCAAGTTGCATGTGTGTCTATGCTGAATTTGTTTGTCTCCTAAGTGGAACACTCTGCTATTTCCTATATAGCTGCAGTAAAACCATGTACAGGAGCACAGAATTGCCATGTGGCTACAGTGTAATTTACAATTGCATTAACCATGAAAATGCTTTCATCACAGCAGGATTCAGTAACTCTGACCTTTGCACTTTATCATGCTCCTTAACAAAAACATTGGTGTGGGAAGATTTTGAACCAGACCACACCTCGCTAACATTCTCATGCTGGCTCCCTGTTATAACAGGACCAAAATTTGCATCACAATTGTAAACCCTCCTCACCATGTTTGGGGCATGATTTACACATAGCCACAGCTAAATTCAGCCACATAGATCTGATCTTCACACAAAGTCAAATCTACATCTACATCAGCCTCACAAAAAATCTTTACATCTAGACTGTATTACAACTGTGAATTTCTTCCAGTTATTGTTTGTTTTGTTTTTCTTTAGAATTGCTAAATCAGTTAGTTATTATTTGTCTCACCAAGTTAAATATCAAAAGAGTATTTCTCATTCTTATCTAAGTGCAAAAATGTGTATTATCATTGTATTGAAATAATGCATTTGATTTTGAACTTATTTGATTTCTGATTCTTTGTATTTTGTCCATTTTACTTGCAACAACGTTTTTGGACATCCATTCAATTGAATCTCTGTATTTGGTTACATTGAATATTTTGCTGATACTCTTCATGAAAAGGATTGTTCATTGATTCAATGATTGTTGTTTTGTTATAATGCAATTTATTTTTAATGTTTCCAGAAACAATGTAAGAGCTTGTGAGATCTTCTTTTATTCTCAACCTTGACCACTTTATTAAGTACATTGATTTAAGGGCTTATTGCCAGAGACTATTTTAATCTGACCACATCAAACTTCTGACCAATGACAAATGTCATGTATGCTTTTGCTCTTTGTTGTGCTATATGTTCTTTAAATCACAGGATCCCTGCTGCACAAGTTCACATCCTGTGTCCTTAGAAAGAGGGACAAGCGTTTGCTCTCATCTCCAGTGACTGTTCTCAAGGTGTGAAGTATTCAATGGACGTTTTGCATATCAAGGATTGATGCAACACCATTTGATGGAGCCTTCTCATGCAGGGCTGAAATGAGAACAAAGACTGAAGACTGACCAGCTGCTATTGCAACATGTCTGGACGAGAAGTCTGAAGATGACATCTACACACAACAGAAAGCATGTCTTCGTGGACTGTGCCACCTCTGGACACTTTATGATTGTGGCCAACGGTGCCAAGGGGGGAATTTGTAGGACTGAAAATAATCAAAGATATTTGATATTTGAAATTGAACAAAGACATTTGCTTCACTGTTTTCAACCCACATCTTTCTTATCAGAAGGGCCATTTGGAATTCCTAAAGACAATGAGATGCTGAAGGCCTGTAGGCCAAAATGTGTCACACCTTTAGTACAGTGGGGGAAGTTTGGTCTGATTGGTCAGTTTGAATGTCTCACATTAGGGTTTCAGTCACATGGTCAAGGAACAGATAAAAAGAAGATGTAACTGTTGCTCTGGTTTCTTTTATTTCTCTCTCTCTCTTGATTCTCTGGCTCTCTCTCTTCTTGGGGGCCTTCTCTTTGGCTCTTCTCTTTGGCTCTTCTCTTCTTTGCTCTCTTCTTCTCTTTGTCTCTTTCTCTCTCTCTCTCCCTCTCTCTCACTTTCTATCCCTCAGGTAACATTCTATTCATGCTGGGTACGATAAATGGTATACGTTTTATCATCACATACATCTATTTTGAAACTATTTTAAGTGTAACCATAACCAGATTTTGTCATTAAATCCTTTCTATTACAAATGATGTGCTAACTAGTTTTGATTTGGTATTAACTTTGAAGTGCTATTGCAATACAATATAGTCACATTCTAGCAACGCTCTCCCACATATTTTGCTATTGTAACTGCGCTTATTTCCGTCGTTGGTATAAGTTGCAGTGGGTGGTAAAGACGAGAAATGTACAGTTTTCTACCATCTTGCTGATAACGTTTCTTTAGTCATTCGGCAACCCTGCAGCCAGAACCACTGTAGGTGACCCATCCTTACAATATGCCCCCCCCTGGAAGGCGCGACCTTGCGCCGTAACTGAAGAGAAGAGGGAGGGATGGTGGGGGTTTTGGCGGCGGATAAGGAGATGGCATGGGGATGGTAAAAGGAGTGGGCGAAGGGCTGGAAAAAAGGGCAGGCAGACTGGCAGATGACGACGACCAGGGAGGAGCAGGAGGGAGGGCAGAGCCCGCTGGAGCTGAAGAGGTGGAGAGATGCAGCGCCGTGGATGGCTCGTAAGTCCGCGGCGCAGGCAGGGTGATGGCTGACCGAGCTGGAGCTGGAGGGACGAGGGAGCTTTGTGTAGCCACAAGGCTGAGGGCCTCTGGTGGAGCAGAGGGTGGGAGGAGCCAAGGTGACGCAGACAGGTTGACGGGTCGAGGGGAAGTGAAAGGATCAGAGGCCGGAGGTGTAGATGAGGGATTCTCTTGCTTAGGTGCAGCTGGAGGACTACCTGAGCTTTGTGGTGAAGGTGAGAGAAGAAAGCTGGATGGGATCAACGGTGATAATATTAAATCCATATAGTTCAATGACACAGTTTTCAGGCTGGACAGAACCAGCGGTGAAGGAGACAATGATGAAATTAATGATTCAGGATAGGGTTGGGTGGGAAGCAGTACCTCTGAACTCAGGTCTATTAGCCAGTCATCCGTATCCAGTTCCACCAGGGTTCCCTCTATCACGGTGGTTGGCGGCTCTCACACCTGGTCAGACTTACATTAACCCTCTGGACCCTAAGGATATTTTGTGGCCCTGAAGAAGTTTGACATGCTCTGACATTTCTGTTTTTTTCAGTTGCTTTGAAGCATATTAATGGCTAAAGTCTGATTACACTGTATTCAGCACAAACAGGGCTACAGTAATATGTGAGCAACATGTACATAAAAGTTTGTAATTTTGAGAAAATAATGTTTATGCGTAGTTTTTGAAAAAACTAAAATGTTAAATCACTGAAATCAGGCCATATAACACACATTAAACATTTGTTCACAGGGCTAGATGTTGCTGCCTAGAGTTTTTTCTTCAAAACCATGTGAAAACCATTTTGATCACTCATTCACACAGAACAATATAGTCATTTAACTTTTGTAAGACACTTATTGTCAGAATGGCTGTATGCGGGGAGGGTGTGGACCATCATGAATAATGCTGTGATTCACACCTGAGGCGTCAACGACTCCTTCCCTGAATATCAATGAGGAATGTGACAGAGGGAACTATAGAGAATGCATGTGAGGAGACTTCATGATTGAATGTATTGTTTGTAGCTTATTCACAAAATCACGTTTAATTTAAAAGAAGTAATCTGACTATACATTTTCTTTACATAAAGACTTTAGACCTACAGTGCTGTTCAAAAGTTTTAGATCTGTATGTTTTTTTTTTTTTTTTTTTTTTTTAAATAAGTCTCTTCTGCTCACCAAGGCTGGATTTATTTGATCTAAAATAGTAAAAAATTTTACAATTTAAAATAAATGTTTTCTATGTGAATACATGGTAGAGTGTAATTTATTCCTGTGATCAAAGCTGAATTTTTTAGCATCATTACTCCAGTCTTCAGTGTCACATGATCCTTCAGAAATCATTATAATATGATTATTTGCTCAACAAACATTTCTTATTATTATGAATGTTGAAAACAGTTGTGTAATTTTTTTAAGGATTCTTTGATAAATCAAAGATTTAAGGAGGGTTCAAAAGAATAACAAAGTTCAAAAGAATAACATTTATCTGAAATAAAAAGATTCTGTAACATTATAAATGTCTTTACTGTGTTTTTTGATCAATATAAGGCATCTTTGTGAATAAAAGTATTAATTTCAAAAAACAAAAAACAAAACAGCAACAAAAAAACTAAACTCTTACTCAGAATGGTAGTGTATAATGTTACAATAGATTTCTATTTCAGATAAATGCTGTTGTTTTGAACTTTCTATTTATCAAAGAATCCTGAAATAAATTGTACACAAATGTTTTCAACATTCATAATAATAAGAAATGTTTCTTGAGCAGCAAATCAGCATATTACAATGATTTCTGAAGGATCATGTGAAACTGAAGTAAATAAAATGGAATAAATTGCATTTTAAAAATATATCCAAATAGAAAACAATTATTTTAAATTATAAAAATACTTCGCAATATTACTGTTTTTGCTGTATTTTGGATCAAATAAATGCAGCCTTGTTAAGCAGAAGACATTTTTTTGAAAACATTAGAAAATCTAAAACTTTTGAATGGTAGTGTATAGCTACTTGGATTTACACATGAAAACAACACATAGAGCAGTGGTAAAAAAATACAGTGCAAAAGAGACGTTGAGGGCAAAAGTGCAAGCAGGGACAGTGCAAGATGAACGAAAACGAATTAGTCTCTCTATTTGAGTGCGCTTGTCGCGCGTCTACATTTAAAATAACGAACTTGAGCGCGCAAAAGACGCAACATATGTGAACGGCCCCATAGTCAGTGCACATCAGCGTAGTAGTCAATAAACGGGACAGTCATGTACAGGACATTTAGGCCCAATAATACAGGACAGTTGGCAACCCTGCTTTTATATCATGCTGTATTATAGAGCATAAAATATCCCCATGTCGTACGTGTATCTTTATTTAGCATTGAAAGGTTGGCTACCTATTTCATATTTCAACATGTTTCCATTGATTTCACACATTTTAGTCTGGCAATAGTTCAACTAGTAGCCTACAATGTGAAGTTTATGCAGCAATAACGCTAATATAAGTGAGAAGAAATGTTTTACCTTAAAAATTCTCATAAATCACGTTCTGTTTCTTCTGAGGTAAATCCCAGGTAAACTCACAGCGTGTCTTCCGAACTCGATGAAAATCAGAAGAATGAAGAAGCTGATTCTTTGTTTTGAGGTGATGGGGGCGTTTACAGGTTCACGTTCCTTCCTTGTGGATGATTTGCATGTGAATCGCTTTGCGCGCGCGTGGGTGTGGTCACATTAAAGTTAATGAGGCGCTGCTGGAGGAACTGTACCTCTCGCTGTTTTCATACGGATTACATAAACAGAGAATATTCATTCATTTAAAAGTAGACATTCCAAGCTTTATAAAGATATATCTGCCGTGTCTGTGTGACAAGTATTCTCTGAGTTCTGAGTTTATTTTCAGACGGGTTCAGGGGGTTAAGGCGTCAGCTTCGCAGCGATGGTTGGCGCTGTCATCACAGGCTCTCTCCTCGTGGCGGGCGGAAGCTCTCCGTCTGGGGGGAGGGGGCTCGGGCGGATTCTCCGTGGTCAAGGGTAGTGGTTGGCTGGGCTCTGGGTCTGGCTGTAGTCTGGATCGGGGGTAGACGCTCTCCAGACACTGCAGAATAGCCTCCCTCCAGCAAAGTCCTTGCATGTCTGGGAGGTCTACTTGATGGTAATAATTTGCCCTGATCCAATACAGAGATTTTACCGTCTCGTCATCCAAGGCTGTCCGCTGGGCTAGCTGGCAGAAACGCACCGCGTAATCCAAAAAAGGAAGCCCTTCCCGGGCTAGAGCAATAAACCTCGCTGCATAATCCATTTGTGGTCGGTTGTTCTGTAACGCTGTAACAACAACTCATAAGTGGCAGGAAACTAGTCAAAGGAAACACATGTGACTGAAAACAACAAACTAAAAGTCTATGAATATGAAACTAACTAAACAGAACTGTGACAGGTATAAAACATCTGCTCAAACTGAACCCTTCCAAGGTAACAAAATATGCTTTATTTTATTCTTCTGTAATTGTTACTCTAATATATTATCGCGACAGGTAGAGATCTATCCGAGTTAGATATATATCCGGGTCACTAAAAACCCGAATATGCAATGATTGGCAAAACATTCATGCATTTAAGGGTTAAAAAAGTTCATGCCATAACTTTATCAAAATCAGCAAAGATTTTCTAGCAAAAAGACATGTACATTGCAATACGGAGATGGACATTTCGGAAATTATAGTAAAAGTTCTTCTATTTCCTGCATGGATAATTCACCAGGATGTGGTTACTTATAAGGCTCCATTTCATCTTTACCTTAAGCTTCCTATGTAGGCAGTAGACAGCGAGGCAGCTCGCTGTGTTTTGGAACAGAGCTGCACAGTGCACACTTTATGAGCTGCACAGTGCACACTTTATGTGCTGCACACTGATGTTGTTTTTTCTTTCATTTGTAATCTCCTTTATCTATCCAGTTGGCAGTGCTTCGGCTGTAACTTTCTTCATTAACCTCATTACCAGCAGTGTCCATCAATCATTTGTTTAGTTTGGTTAAAAGCTGTGAGCTGTTGCTGCTAAGATTTATCCCATGTGAAGCAGTCAATACTTCTGCTCTCTGTCAAGTGTATACTGGATGAAAGTGCATCGAATGGAACTGTGTACTCACATCGCCTCACGCAGACTGATGAATGCTCTTATTGATTGTGATGTTGCAAAGATATCATGTTTTATTGTGTTTACCAGAAGCTTCTTGAAGGAATAGTTTTACTTTTGTTATCAGGTTATTTTTGCAAAAATGTGAAGCTTTCTCAGTAAATAAATTTAAAAGAGTTCACCCAAAAATAAAACTTTTGACGTAATTTACTCAACCTCATGTCGTTCCATAATTAATAACCTTGAATATTCCTATTTTTAAACGTTCTACACCGTTTTTAGCATTTGGAAAGCATTCCTTCTCATTACACTTTCAAGTAGACCTTTCCTTCAACTACCATCTCTTCATTTTCATCCCTGTCTATGAATAGAACTTTTTTTGTCCATTTGTTTCTGTCAGTAAACTGCCTACTGGATAATTTTCTGCAGCATTTAGTTTCACACAGGTTCAGGTCAAGCCTCGTCCGAAGTGGAGCACAGTTTCTCTAGGGTTCAAGAGCTGTGTGTGAGCCGCTATGGAACATTCATAACTAAATGCTATTGTCACGGTGCATGTCTCTTATTTGGAACAGTGAAAGTAAGTCAATAGAGTCAAACTAAAGGCAACAGACTTTCAGGGATCCTTTGCAAACATTAGCGCCAGTGTTGGGGAAGCTACTCTAAAACTGTAGTTTGACAAGCTACAAGCTACTCGTAAGCTAAAGTAGTTAAACTACAGCCAAACTACCCTTTTGGAAAAGAAGTTAGCTACACTACAAGTTACTACCAAAAAGTAGCTAGCTACATTGAAACCACTTTTGATTTTTTTTTTTTTTTTACAACATATATTATAAATAACTGAATAAGTGTTTGAGGAATGTTTTAAGTAAAATATTTTGTGTTTAAAACAATGCAATACAATTATGATTTCAAAGAGTATTGTTTTATTACACACAATACTCAAATATCTCAGACCGTTTGTCAAAGTCAAAGTGCAAAATTGCAACAAATGTAACACTGCAAGAACAAAATGTATCCAACTTAAATTGCACACACACAAACATTTTCTCAAAAATACTGAGAGATGGTTGCATTTTGGCAAGAAAATACATTGAACTCTGCACAACTGCTCACATGTGGCACTGGCAGGGAAAGCACTACCTGGTGTAGTTGCAGTAGACTGTAGAAACCTGTCTACTTTATCCAAAACACTGACCTCCAAAGGGTCAAAATGTTATAATTTGTTATGTTACAAAAGCCTCAAAACTGAAGAGTGAGTGCACTTGGAAAATGTTAAGTATTTTAGTTGAACTGGCATAGTTACAGTCACTGTTATACCTCAGGCAAAACAGGAATGGTTTCACACCATCAGTCCAGGATTGAGGTGCAGTGTCAAGAACAAAATGTAGGCAACTCAATTTGTACTCTTAACTAAACTGAAGCAGAAGTGCAAGTGCATGACTTGTTAATTTGACATGAGAAGTTTCTCAAAATGACCGTCGGAAAGACGTTTGCGTTTTGGCAGGAAAATGTCCTTTCCAACACTAAACAACCGCTCACATGCGGCACTGGCAGGGACACCAGTATTGCATTTAATGAAGACTCTCTTTATTTTTGATAGATGCTGGAAAGCACTATCAGGTGTGATTGCTATGTGACAGATTGATAACTGTCCACTTCATCCAAAACATTCTCCTGGTTTCTAGGGAAGTAGTCTGTGATCTCATCACTTTCATTTTTTGGCTTTCTTGAAACAATTGTCTCTGCAACGTGGACGGTGTGCTGCTGAAATCTCCTGTTTTAGTTTTAAGATGATGTCATCTTTTTGCTCACTTGGTATGTAAGACATACGAAACATAGGATGTGAAGCGTTGCCATGAGATATCTTTTACCGGAAAGGTAACTGAATCTTCTGTTCACACCACTGATGATGGCATTAACTAATGGCCCACAATATTGGAGGTTTTCTTGCTTGAGTGACTGCAACTTCTCAACAAGAATGTTAATTGTGGGGACCAAGACTCCGACTGGAGAACATCTAGAGCCTTGGACACTGGTGCCATGACCTGTGAAATTACACATAACAAAACATGACAATATGCATGAGTGCAAAAATACATGATGAAAATCACAATGCATAAGTCATGTTGATTATTATATTCTTCAGAGCTATTAATAGGTACTTAACTTTAAATGACTTTAGTAAGTCTTTAGTAAATTCTTTGTTTTAATAAAATTAGTATTTAACATACAGTATATACCAATAATATTTTTTATTATACAAATATAGGATTCTATGAAACACTAAAAATATTTACATAAAGTGATTGAGTCAATACATCTTAGCCAGTTCAAACTCACCATGACATATTCTTTGATGAATGTAATCTCTGATGGCTTCAGTCGTGGAATGTCCATTTTCTCACAAACATCATGGAGCTCTTGAGGTTTCTCTTCAATGCAAGTTTTTATACGATCCATTGCATTATATGTAGAATTCCACCGCGTTACATTAGGCACAACCAGCATGCATTCAAGTCTGTCTTTAATGGTGTCAGAAGCTTGGGTGCTTCTACTCTGCTTATTCCAAAGGCTTTGACATTTGGTAAAAGCTGCCCTTGAAATCTTTTTAAATGAAGAGTCTTCCACAGCTGCCTCAGCATCTTTGGTTGCAACCAAGTGGAGAGAATGGCATGCACAGTGTTGATAGGTTGGCAAGTGGTAGTCATCCTTTTCAGTCTCTTTTAGAAATGCTGCAACGTCAGTGAACTCAACATCTGTCTCTTCATTATTTTCTTCATCTTCAGTCACTTCTTCTTCAGCTGCGAACACACTAAATGCTTTTACAAAATTTGAACCATTGTCTGTAGTGGTTAACACAACTTTGTTTTGAATGCTGAATTCCATGTGAACACTTTCAAGCATCTCTGCCAGATTGTCATAAGTGTGCCTTCCCTTGATCCTTCGGCAAGCTAAAGCCCCTGAAGAGATGGTAAGTGTGTCTGAATCTATCCAATGGACAGTGACTCCTAGATAGCTCTTGTGATTTGTTGACCATGCATCTGTGGTTGTTGCAACAAATTCTTGCTCAGACAGAACTTTACACATATCTGCCTTCATGGAATTGTATTGATCCTCTAGCATTCTGACTAATGTCTTTCTAGATATCACATGCCTTGAAGGCAGTGCCTGCTTGAATAATTCTTTGAATTCTGCCCTTTCAACAATACTGAGGGGATGAAGCCCCTGAATAACAAAATTCACTTGTGCCACATCCCTCATGAAATACTGAATTGGACTTGATGAGCTTGAGGAAGTCTGTTCTTGAATGGAGGGTGTTATCTTCTTACTGAATTGCTGCTGCATTCTCAGTAACTCATTGAGTTTAGATGGATGCAGTCTCTGAACTCTGAAAGATAAAGGGGAAAAAGCAAAAATTAGAAAGAAAAAAACATTTTAAATTACATACTTTTATCCCAACTTTTTATAACAATAATAATAATAATAATAATAAATTATTATTATGCAAGACAGAAATATATATGCTTACTATTATAATACAACTGCACTACAAAATAAAGGAATTTTTCAGAGTATATTATTTTTCACTTTACAAGTAGTTAAATTACAAATATTTCTTCACTTGAAAGGATTAAATACTTAAAAACTACGACGAGACCTTTACGTTTCTATGACATTAAAACACTTTTATATTACAAATCGAGTGAAATGCTGTAATAATCTGTTCTCACATATGTTGGAAGTTATGTGAACGTTAAACAGCATAACTGGCATTTGAAAAATGCACGTTAAAATCATAGCACATGCAGTGATGGAGCTCGCAGAATTTACTATGAAAGAAGAACACGAATCACAAGCTGCTTGTGTGAGCACAGTTCGGCTCGACATGAAACCAGTCGCAACAAATCTATACACCGATTTAATTAAAAGCCTTTGTCGTGCGATAAACACACTAAGCTATATTGCGATTTGACTGACTAATTGACAAACCAAACAATGGCGCAAACGTTAGTGGTCTTTTATGTTCATTACAAAACTGGCGGACAGACCATTGCAAGTCATTGTAATTAAATCAGAAATAGAAATTTGATTTAGAGAGCAATAAAGCAGGATAATTAATACATTTAAAATGGCTATTACTCACCTGTATGTGCGTCCTTAAATTTGTGCTTGAGGTCTTCGACGCAGATAGCATTTTAATCTTTGGTTTGCAAAGATTGCATACAAAAGTGTAACCTTTACTTGTCGTTTCCTTGAGAGACATGAACTTGGACAAATAAGGCCATGGGTAATTAGATGTTTCTCCATCCTCCGATTCTGCCGCCATGTCTTGCTCCATCATGGATAATGATGATGGGTGTGTCGTACGTCAGTGAACCGTAAATCCCCAAAATGTGAGATAAAACAACAGGTGGCGGTAATGAACAAATTTAGTTTGTGATCTAATAAGAAGACGTCGCTGTGCTGCTTCAATGCATCGCAGGCTCGTCAAAATGCAATGTAGCTTTTGGTCGCGCTACACCGCTACTTGCTGCAAAAAGTAGTTAGCTACTGCAAAAGCTACACTGTTTAAAAAGCAACTGAGCTACTGCCAAGCTACTGAAAAATGTAGTTAAGTTAGTAGCGTCGCTACTTGTAGTTAGCTACTCCCCAACACTGATGAGCGCTGCCCATATCTGTCCTGAAATGGCTGCTAGGGCCAGTAGATCTGCACCTGTGTCCTTTATCTGGTATGGAGATGACTCTCTTATTTCTGTATTAGGCACCCTACAGTGAAGAAAGTATATGCAAAATAATCTTTCAATTTGAAATTATAGAGTTAATGATGTTAAATCTTAATCGTTTAGTCAGTCTTATTCTGTTTTTTTTTTTTGTTTGTTTTTTTTGTCCTCCAGTGATTTTATTAGTGTTGCTTGAAATGTCATTACAATTGAAAATAACTGTTTTCTATTTTGACATATATTAAAATGTAATTTATTCCTGTGATGCAAAGCTGAATTTTCAGCATCATTTCTCCACTCTTGATCATTCAGAAATCATCCTAATATGCTGATTTGCTGCTCAAGAAACATTTCTTATCAATGTTGAAAAGAGTTGTGCTGCTTAATATTTGTTGTGTTAACCGTGATACTTTTTTCAGTATTCTTTGATGAATAGAAAGTTGCATTTGCAAGGGTTTTCTGATTTAAACTTAGGTCCTTTTATTTGTATTTATAATATTTATGTAGAAACTCTTTAGCAATTTACATTTATCATCCATCCATCCATCCATCCAATTATGTTTGAGCTATGACTGTGTGAATACATAAACAAAACGGGAACGTTAACCACAGAACTTTTGCTATATATATATATATATATACATGGGCGACATTGGGGGGGCATATTTATTTATTAGAGTTTATTAGAGTTTATTTATTAGAGTTTCCCGATGTGAGCTGTAAGCTCCGCTACAAGTTGGAGTTCTCAGTCAGGCCTCCACAGACAGCACGCGTCCTGAGCGAGATCTAAATCCACATGAATGGCCCGTTCAGAGCATAAGCAAGAAAAACTCACTGTTAGTCAAGCTAGTCTACAGTTTAGTAATCGGCAACCTCTTTAAGTTATTCTTGACTGTGCCGATGAACACCACATTGTGTGAAAAATTTTAATTTTTTTTTTGCTTGCGCCGACTGAAAACACACGACGACGTGAGACAGGAGAGACTAAGCTACTGAACATTGAACGGGCCATTCATGTGGATTTGGATAAAACAGTTAATCGCTTTGATGTCGTGTCTGTGGACGGCGTTTAGCCCTTCACAGTAGAGTAGCGGACGGGCACGCAAGGCATATTAAATTATTATTATGATTAGGCTATTTGGTAACGCTTTAGATTACAGCCCGGAAAGTACTGTGTAACTAAAGCGAATTTACAGTGTAACTTTCAGTATTTATAGTGTAACTATAAAGTAAGTACGTGTAATTATAAGGGAACAATATGTAATATTTGGGGATTAAAGGGGTAACTATCAGGAAAATTAACAAATGATTTACTGAAAGTATTTTTTTAATTAAGGGGTAAATATCCATGTATACAGGGTAAGTGGTGCTTATTTCATGTAGTTACAGGGTAAATATGAATCTGCGGGCTGTTAATAGTTTCATGTAGTTACAATAAAAAACACGTACAAAATCTGATATCACTTGGAAACATTTATTGAAAAACAACTTAATTCAAAACAGATTTATGACACTTCTTATTCATTTTTTTAAAATAAACTTTTCATTTCAAATAATAACGTCCTGACAGAAAGTGGCACGTTTTATCCCTTTTTTGTTTTTCTTGCTTGTCTTCCTCTTCTTGTTCCTCTTCTTCTTTTTTGTTATTTCCACTGATGGATCTTAAGAGCAATCCCATGTCTTTTGATATTCTGTATTATTATTTATTAAAAGAAAAAGTACATCCAGAGATGATCTCATAATTTACTAATCTTTTCACATCTGACCAACTGTTACCAGCGTAGATTCACACTTACCCTGTAACTACATGAAACAAGAGGGGAACAAGCACCACTTTAATTTACAGCCCGCAGATTCATACTTACCCTGTAACTACATGAAACAAGAGGGGAACAAACACCACTTTAATTTACAGCCCATAGATTCACACTTACCCTGTAACTACATGAAACAAGAGGGAAACAAGCACCACTTTAATTTACAGCCCGCAGATTCATACTTACCCTGTAACTACATGAAACAAGAGGGGAACAAGCACCACTTTAATTTACAGCCCATAGATTCACACTTACCCTGTAACTACATGAAACAAGAGGGGAACAAACACCACTTTAATTTACAGCCCATAGATTCACACTTACCCTGTAACTACATGAAACAAGAGGGGAACAAGCACCACTTTAATTTACAGCCCGCAGATTCACACTTACCCTGTAACTACACGAAACAAGAGGGGAACAAGCACCACTTTAATTTACAGCCCGCAGATTCATACTTACCCTGTAACTACATGAAACAAGAGGGGAACAAGCACGACTTTAATTTACAGCCCGCAGATTCACACTTACCCTGTAACTACACGAAACAAGAGGGGAACAAGCACCACTTTAATTTACAGCCCGCAGATTCATACTTACCCTGTAACTACATGAAACAAGAGGGGAACAAGCACCACTTTAATTTACAGCCCGCAGATTCACACTTACCCTGTAACTACACGAAACAAGAGGGGAACAAGCACCACTTTAATTTACAGCCCGCAGATTCATACTTACCCTGTAACTACATGAAACAAGAGGGGAACAAGCACGACTTTAATTTACAGCCCGCAGATTCACACTTACCCTGTAACTACACGAAACAAGAGGGGAACAAGCACCACTTTAATTTACAGCCCGCAGATTCATACTTACCCTGTAACTACATGAAACAAGAGGGGAACAAGCACCACTTTAATTTACAGCTCGTAGATTCATACTTACCCTGTAACTACATGGATAATTACCCCTTAATTAAAAAATACTTACAGTATAAATAATTTGTTAATTTTCCTGATAGTTACCCCTTTATTCCCCAAATATTACATATTGTTCCCTTACACGCACTTACTTTATAGTTACACTATAATTACCGAAAGTTACGCTGTAAATTCGCTTTACTTACGCAGTACTTTCCGGGCTGTAATCTAAAGTGTTACCGGCTATTTTTATTATGAAATTAATATTACAATTCATATGCCCCGCAATATTTCACAGCGCATCAACGCATAACCAACGGGCTGCGAGGAAAGATTAGTTAGATTTGCTTACTCATTTCAAAAACAACTTGTATGAAATACTTCTCGATTCACGAAAATATTTTTTTTTTTAACAATGGGCCACAAGTGAAATATTAAGAAAATAAATTTGATTAATCTCTCATCGTCTCTAAGAGAATATGCACCATCAATGCAGCGCCAGATGCCATAAGCTCGGTTAGTTTTTACTTTCGGTTTCTGTAGTGAATAACTGATTGGCGTTTGAGACTTCTTCACCGCATAACTCTCGCGCAAAGTTTGCACATTGCCATTTGATATCCACTGTCTCGCCCTAATGGCTTAAGGTGCAAATATTTTCAATATTGCGACTTGGCATTTTTCTTTATCACCAGTCGCTCGCAAAATGATGGACAAACAATAGCCACTTTTCCACCATCGGGCTGAACGGTTCATTGCGTAACCGCTTCGGGCCAGCTGGTATGGTTATGGTTTCATTTTCCACTGTGGGGCTGATAACGGACGCCCTTTGGAATGTCATACAAAAGCGTCAGTTGTTGCCTTGGTAACGCAAGAGTTTACAGAGGATATGAGAAATAGCGACCGCGTTATGGAGGATGATCAGATATTTCTTTTAATTTTATTATTAATTTGTGTTTACGTTGCTCAAATAGAGCGCTTAGCCAGCTACAGAGAAACCAGTAGCCAGGCAACAGACCGATTCTGAGTTGTGACATCACTTCACGGATTCTACCAGCACGGTTAGCCAACTGTGCCGAGAATTCTGTGGCGAGAACGGTTTGTAATCGTGCCGTGCCGAACCGAACCAGGTTCAAGTGGAACTGGAACCGTTCCTTACCATTCTAAGAAAATGTTGGAAAAGTGGCTAATGATTCACATTTTGAGCGCGTCATTTCCCGTGATAACAAAATTAAGTAAATTATTAAATAGGCTAAATGAGTAGCCTAAATAAGAAAGATGGTAAAAAAAAAGAAGTAACAAAATTTCTGCGAATACTTAGCTGATGCAGGAAAAAAAAAATCCTGCCCCACCTAACTTGAGTCAAATGTCGCCCATGTTTGATATATATATATATATATATATATATATATATATATATATATATATAAAATATGAAAGAATGGGTCGCTCTCAGGAGCTCAGTGAGTTCAAGCGTGGTACCGTGATAAGTTGCCACCTGTGCAATAAGTCCATTTGTGAAATGTCCTCACTACTAAATATTCAATGGTCAACTGTTAGTGGTATTATAACAAAGTGGAAGCAATTGGGAACAACAGCAACTCAGCCACGAAGTAATAGGTCACATAAAATCACAGAGCCGGGTCAGAGCATGCTGAGGTGCACAGTGTGGAGAAGTCGCCAATTTTCTGCAATAGCCACATAGCTACAGACCTCCAAACTTTGTGTGGCCTTCAGATTAGCTCAAGAACAGTGCGTAGAGAGTTTCATGGAATGGGTTTCCATGGCCGAGCAGCTGCATCCAAGCCTTACGTCACCAAGTGCAATGCAAAACGTCGGATACAGTGGTGTAAAGCATGCCACCACTGGACTCTAGAGCAGTGGAGACGTGTTCTCTGGAGTGACGAATCACGCTTCTTTGTCTGGCAATCTGATGGACAAGTCAGGGTTTGCCGGTTGCCAGAAGATGGTACTTGCCTGACTGCATTGTGCCAAGTGTAAAGTTTGATGGAGGGGGGGATTATGGTTTAGAGTTGTTTTTCAGGGGTTGGGCTTGGCCCCTTAGTTCCAGTGAAAGGAACTCTTAATGCTTCAGCATACCAAGACATTTTAGACAATTTCATGCTCCCAACTTTGTGGGAACAGTTTAGAAATGGCCCCTTCCTGTTCCAACATGACTGCACACCAGTGCACAAAGCAAGGTCCATAAACACATGGAGGAACTTGGAGGAGGCTGTGGAGGAACTTGACTGGCCTGCACAGAGTCCTGACCTCAACCCGATAGAACACCTTTGGGATGAATTAGAGCGGAGACTGCGAGCCAGGCCTTCTCGTCCAACATCAGTGCCTGACCTCACAAATGCGCTTCTAGTAGAATGGTCAAAAATTCCCATAAACACACTCCTAAACCTTGTGGAAAGCCTTCCCAGAAGAGTTGAAGCTGTTATAGCTGCAAAGGGTGGGCCAACTTCATATTAAACCCTACGGATTAAGAATGGGATGTCATTAAAGTTCATGTGCATGTAAAGGCAGGCGTCCCAAAACTTTTGGCAATATATATATATATATATATATATATATATATATATAATTTTTTTTTTTTTTTCTTTGCCATGGGCCCTTGGTTTTGCATCCAGGTTGTTTTGAGCCTATCATTTGAGCTGTAAATGTCAAGTGATTCATCAGTTTAGAGCCGCAGGAAATTACATCATGACAACACTGATTCGTTCACGAGTGACTATCCTGAGCTGTGACACTAAAGAGTGAAAAGTCCATTTCATGCCTCCAAAAATGGGTAAAACATCTATTCTAACTTTTGAATGGCTGTCAATGGAAAAAGATGCTATTTGGGTCCAGATGATGTACAAACCCGATTCCAAAAAAGTTGGGACACTGTACAAATTGTGAATAAAAACAGAATGCAATGATGTGGAAGTTTCAAATTTCAATATTTTATTCAGAATACAACATAGATGACATATCAAATGTTTAAACTGAGAAAATGTATCATTTTAAGGGAAAAATAAGTTGATTTTAAATTTCATGGCATCAACACATCCCAAAAAAGTTGGGACAAGGCCATGTTTACCACTGTGTGGCATCCCCTCTTCTTTTTATAACAGTCTGCAAACGTCTGGGGACTGAGGAGACAAGTTGCTCAAGTTTAGGAATAGGAATGTTGTCCCATTCTTGTCTAATACAGGCTTCTAGTTGCTCAACTGTCTTAGGTCTTCTTTGTCGCATCTTCCTCTTTATGATGCGCCAAATGTTTTCTATGGGTGAAAGATCTGGACTGCAGGCTGGCCATTTCAGTACCCGGATCCTTCTTCTACGCAGCCATGATGTTGTAATTGATGCAGTATGTGGTCTGGCATTGTCATGTTGGAAAATGCAAGGTCTTCCCTGAAAGAGACGACGTCTGGATGGGAGCATATGTTGTTCTAGAACTTGGATATACCTTTCAGCATTGATGGTGCCTTTCCAGATGTGTAAGCTGCCCATGCCACACGCACTCATGCAACCCCATACCATCAGAGATGCAGGCTTCTGAACTGAGCGCTGATAACAACTTGGGTTGTCCTTGTCCTCTTTAGTCCGGATGACATGGCGTCCCAGTTTTCCAAAAAGAACTTCAAATTTTGATTCGTCTGACCACAGAACAGTTTTCCACTTTGCCACAGTCCATTTTAAATGCGCCTTGGCCCAGAGAAAATGCCTGCGCTTCTGGATCATGTTTAGATATGGCTTCTTTTTTGACCTATAGAGTTTTAGCCGGCAACGGCGAATGGCACGGTGGATTGTGTTCACCGACAATGTTTTCTGGAAGTATTCCTGAGCCCATGTTGTGATTTCCATTACAGTAGCATTCCTGTATGTGATGCAGTGCCGTCTAAGGGCCCGAAGATCACGGGCATCCAGTATGGTTTTCCGGCCTTGACCCTTACGCACAGAGATTGTTCCAGATTCTCTGAATCTTTGGATGATATTATGCACTGTAGATGATGATAACTTCAAACTCTTTGCAATTTTTCTCTGAGAAACTCCTTTCTGATATTGCTCCACTATTTTTCGCCGCAGCATTGGGGGAATTGGTGATCCTCTGCCCATCTTGACTTCTGAGAGACACTGCCACTCTGAGAGGCTCTTTTTATACCCAATCATGTTGCCAATTGACCTAATAAGTTGCAAATTGGTCCTCCAGCTGTTCCTTATATGTACATTTAACTTTTCTGGCCTCTTATTGCTACCTGTCCCAACTTTTTTGGAATGTGTAGCTCTCATGAAATCCAAAATGAGCCAATATTTGGCATGACATTTCAAAATGTCTCACTTTCAACATTTGATATGTTATCTATATTCTATTGTGAATAAAATATAAGTTTATGAGATTTGTAAATTATTGCATTCCTTTTTTATTCACAATTTGTACAGTGTCCCAACTTTTTTGGAATCGTGTTTGTAGTTATCAAGGGCTAAATGGCCCATGCTAACTAGCTGAACCTTGTTCAGAACACAGTTTTTTTTTTCTTCTTTTTTTTAAGCACAACTCGCATTTTCAGAAAATGTAAAAATCACAGTAATTTTGGAGGAGAAATAATAGCAGGCTTGGTTGATATAATGCAGTAATCATAGCTTTGAGGATTCAGAAATCTCAAGGAGAGAAGAGGTCGAGAGGAACTCAACTAAAATTGTGCTTTCAAATAATGGAACTTTAACAGCTCAGAAAAACAAACAAGGAAAGATAATTTGGTTACTATAAAAGAAAAGAAAAAATGGAGAACTGGTTTGAAGTTGCCCAATGAAGTCTGACGAGGGCAAAATCTTCTTAAACTAAGTCGGCACCTAGACGTGAAAGTAAAAGTGCGGTCAGGACCACCTTAATAAGCGGCACTTTCAAATCAGCTGTGTCAAAGAGCAGAGTGATAGCGTCAGAGAACACACAGGAAAAGATCCCGGAGCTCTGGCTTCTCCTTCATTTCCTTTTTAGTGTGGCGGCTCGGCCCTGGAGGAGTAATTACTTTAAGGAAGCTAATAAAGAATAGATTAGGCTGCAACTTTGAAGAACTCATTTCAAATGGTGCATAAGAGAGAACAGGCAGTCTAAAGGCAATATGTGTATGCATTGGAGCCCGGGGTAAGAGACAAAGAGGGACATGGAAGAAGGAGGAGAGAGAAAATAAAGCAGAATTTGGTGAATGGGTTCTGATTTGGAAACACTGTAAAAGGTTAATTAGATTTGTTTTTTTGTTTTTTTAATCCAGCCGAGATGTCTTTGAGCAGTGTAAACAATGGATTCATCATCCAAATGGATTAGCTAGCTTTCATGTGAGAGGCGAAGGAAGCCACTTGTCACTTTTTGCTAATTGATTTGACTGTTGTTGTTTTTTTCAGCGTTCATACGTAGCAATCACTTAGCAAACAGTGATGGTGGCCTCTAATAATTCTCCTCTCAAGAGGAGAAACATGGTTGTTTTTAACAAGGGTGTAAAGTGAATATTTTTAAATAGAGTTTTTGATATAGTAATATACTGAAGATAATATATCCACAACTTTATTTGCAAAACAGAATGGCTTTGTATGCTTTATTGCTTTTTAATATAATATTTATTGGTTTCTGTATAATATAACATTTGTAATTTAAACAATATTTTACTAATCAGGACTGCATGGAACCAAACCTGCTAATAATAAATGATGCAATGCAAGTGTGAAATTTGGTCATTATTATTTCATTTGATTATTTTCATCTGATTAATTATTATATTCAAAAATGTGGATTGAAATTGGCAATCTAAACTGCTGCTACATTAGATTGTTGTATAAATCATTTTGCTGAAATATGGTCCCTTTTATTGCTTTTTTTCAGCTAATTTCTCAAACAAAATAACTATATAAATTGTTATTGTTTATTTGTTTAATTAAATTATTGTAAGTATTTTATTTTCTTTTATTTTTGGGTGTCTAACCCTTTTACAACTATTTTATCTGTAGTGTAATTTGCAAGTAAAAGAAAAAAACACTATAATTGAAAATTGTTGACAAGCACAAGTATGAGAAATATTTTGTATATTATTATCATAATTATATTGATTATTATTATTTAATGCATTTCATTTTTTATTCCCAGATTGGTGCATGTTTAGTGTAATTCTCTGTTGGAAGGGTGTGACTGGGGTTCAGTAATTTAACAATTTTCAGCGATGGTGCATGAGAGAGAAAATATGTCAAACAAACATATATACACTCACCTAAAGGATTATTAGGAACACCATACTAATACTGTGTTTGACCCACTTTCGCCTTCAGAACTGCCTTAATTCTACATGGCATTGATTCAACAAGGTGCTGAAAGCATTCTTTAGAAATGTTGGCCCATATTGATAGGATAGCATCTTGCAGTTGATGGAGATTTGTGGGATGCACATCCAGGGCACAAAGCTCCCGTTCCACCACATCCCAAAGATGCTCTATTGGGTTGAGATCTGGTGACTGTGGGGGCCATTTTAGTACAGTGAACTCATTGTCATGTTCAAGAAACCAATTTGAAATGATTCGAGCTTTGTGACATGGTGCATTATCCTGCTGGAAGTAGCCATCAGAGGATGGGTACATGGTGGTCATAAAGGGATGGACATGGTCAGAAACAATGCTCAGGTAGGCCGTGGCATTTAAACGATGCCCAATTGGCACTAAGGGGCCTAAAGTGTGCCAAGAAAACATCCCCCACACCATTACACCACCACCACCAGCCTGCACAGTGGTAACAAGGCATGATGGATCCATGTTCTCATTCTGTTTACGCCAAATTCTGACTCTACCATCTGAATGTCTCAACAGAAATCGAGACTCATCAGACCAGGCAACATTTTTCCAGTCTTCAACTGTCCAATTTTGGTGAGCTCGTTCAAATTGTAGCCTCTTTTTCCTATTTGTAGTGGAGATGAGTGGTACCCGGTGGGGTCTTCTGCTGTTGTAGGCCATCCGCCTCAAGGTTGTGCGTGTTGTGGCTTCACAAATGCTTTGCTGCATACCTCGGTTGTAACGAGTGGTTATTTCAGTCAAAGTTGCTCTTCTATCAGCTTGAATCAGTCGGCCCATTCTCCTCTGACCTCTAGCATCAACAAGGCATTTTCGCCCACAGGACTGCCGCATACTGGATGTTTTTCCCTTTTCACACCATTCTTTGTAAACTCTAGAAATGGTTGTGCGTGAAAATCCCAGTAACTGAGCAGATTGTGAAATACTCAGACCGGCCCGTCTGGCACCAACAACCATGCCACGCTCAAAATTGCTTAAATCACCTTTCTTTCCCATTCTGACATTCAGTTTGGAGTTCAGGAGATTGTCTTGACCAGGACCACACCCCTAAATGCATTGAAGCAACTGCCATGTGATTGGTTGATTAGATAATTGCATTAATGAGAAATTGAACAGGTGTTCCTAATAATCCTTTAGGTGAGTGTATATATATATATATATATACACACAGGCCTTTTATTGTGGCCAGCCTAAGGCACACCTGTGCAATAATCATGCTGTCTAATCAGCATCTTGATATGCCACATCTGTGAGGTGGATGGATTATCTCGGCAAAGGAGAAGTGCTCACTAACACAGATTTAGACAGATTTGTGAACAATATTTGAGAGAAATAGGCCTTTTGTGTACATAGAAAAAGTCTTAGATCTTTGAGTTCAGCTCATGAAAAATGGGGCCAAAAACAAAAGTGTTGCGTTTATAATTTTGTTCAGTGTGTAATGCTCATGGTAGATATTAGATGGTAGATATTTGGTTTGCTAGCTGGTTCAGTCAACCAATTAGAGACTCACATATGCTGTTTTCTCAAGGGTCTTTGTTCACTTTTAGGTGTTAAATGAAGTTCAGAATGAAGATGGAGTTCAAAAGTTGTTCAAACTAAATATTTGAAGGAAATCCTATGTCTACACCTCAAAGGGTTGACTATAGCTCCTGTGACTAGAGATGCACATTCCTTGTGAAATCACGTTAAAACATCAAACAAAAAAATATAAAAATTCTTTAACAAATGACTCTTTTTAATGCGATAAAGCTGGTGTCTGTCTTAAAATGCAGGAATTGTGGGTTAATCTTTGAGCATTCTGCCTCACCCTCTGGCAAAAAGTAAATAAATCATGTGAAATTACAGAAGCAGTGAGCATTCGGAAGGAATTGAGTGGAATTGAGAGTGACGCCCTGGATTTTTAAAGCCCTCCACAGTTTCCTCCGGGTGCAGCCGAGTCCCTAAAAGTCATATGAGCAGAATTTTCATTTTCCAAATGTTTCTTTCTGGATCTGTCTTGGTTTGTGTTTCATGCTGCTCACTCAAATTGCTGCACTGCTGCTTCTTTGTTCATCGCATTCAAAGCTGCCAAAACTCTGTCAACGGAGCGCCAAATAAAACTATGAAACAATCCACAGTAGCTGAAACAGATCAGCAGGCCACCCACACAGTCTTTGTGTTCATATAGCTTGAAGCTCTTATACAACTATACTAAGTTTCTGATTTAGAGAGACAGACATTGACCAGTGTTGACATTCACATCATTTTCTGATTAAGGTCCACATTCTGAGCATCACAGATGTGGTCACTAAATAAATTGTTGTTGTATGAGAAAGAGTGGCTTTTAACTTTTTCTTTTCTTGTGTTTAATAAATAAATAAAACATAATAATAATTGAGAGCATAAAGATTTGGAACAATGTCAAGGTGACTGAATTTTTTGGATTATTTCTTTAAGCCTTTATTTTGAGGTTTACTGCATGCTATTGGGATTGGTTGATTGATTGATTGATTGATTGATTGAATGAATGAATGAATGAATGAACGAACGAACGAACGAACGAACGAGCGAGCGAGCGAGCGAGCGAACAAAAGGACGGACGGACGGACAAATGAACAAATGAAACCGTGTCAGCATGCAAGTTGCATTCAGATTAATATCTGAATTTTTTTGTGCATGACGTCAACACAGTCATTAGGGGATTTCACACCGGAGGAACCTTTTCATAGTTCCTAGAACTAATGGCGGAAGTACCCACTTTTTGGCGTGTTCACACCGGAGGACCTGGGAATGATTTTAGTTCTAGGAACGCCTTTTGGGGGAACTAAATTAGCTCCTATTTCAGAGTAGGGTCTAACCCAATAGGAACTACCAGTGACTTAAGTGTACGCTGACTGGCCAAACGCACGCAAAACACCAGCACCCGCCATTTTTTTAAAAGCCGTGTACACACAGATTATAGCCTATATATTTACTCCATGCATGAACTAACTCTACGAGCATGGAAAACAGTGATAGATGGACCTCCTTAACCTTTACGGTAAGGAGAAAATCCAACGCAACTTTGAGGGGACCAAGCGAAAAATGATTATGTATTTCTGTTCAGCTAGCGACATTGGACATCAACCACACAGAAAACACTAGGCTAGCCTAATACTTTTTCATATAATGTCTACTTTCTTTGTATGTCAATTACAGAACTTGTAACAGTTATATGTAATAATGTATTAGACAGGACTCTTAAACAGACTGTAAACTAATGAAGATGGAGAATGAGAGCGCTGTGTGCTCAGGCTCTAGCGTTCTCAGTGCCGTCAAAATAAATGTCCGCTGTGCTGTCAAAATAAAAGTCACAACAATAAGCACAGCTTACGTCACTTCAGAGTTCCTTCTGGCTGCGAATGCAACCAGGAAAATGGCCGTAGGGGAACATTTACTGTTGTGGTCAGAATTATTGGCCCCCTTAGTAAATATGAACAAAGAAGACTGTAAAAATAAATCTGCATTGTTAATCCTTTTGATCTTTTATTCCAATAATTCACAAAAATGTAACCTTTCATTGAAGTAAAAGAATTAAAAATGTGGGGAAAACCTCTATGAAATAAATGTTTTTTTCTCTAAAACACGTTGATAATTATTTATTGGAGCAAATTGCAGCAAAAGAGAGTAGTTTTTATTAACAATTCAACAAAAGAAAATAATAAAAGGACTATCAGCTTCAGAAGGGGGGGGGAGGCCAAAATAACAAACGTAACAAAGCTAACTCCTATATCAATCAACTAACTGTTACAAAAAATTAAGAAAATATACATACAACAGGCTAAGCTAACTCCCTATCTAACATAACCAGGAGAAAAAAGGTAATGCAAAACAAAATGGCACCCACCTTCCTACTAACCCCAACCAAGACAAATAAAGACATTAAATAATAAAGCTTAATCAGTATTTAACCTGAGACAACTCAAGTTAACATTCACTACTTTCTTTGAAGTCTCAATCATAGATGTAAACAATGAGACGATGAGGTTCTACTTCAATAAGCTCAACACAAGTGAGATAAAGATACACCAACTACTCAAACTAAAAGCTTGACAACAACCACCAGTCTAGGGATAAAGACGAGAGAGCCATTGCACACCATCGAGCCACCACCAACACTGCTTTGTAGGTAGCTGCAGTTTAAATACGCTCTCGTCTCTCCCATCATCCAATCACAGCAAAGCTATAATTAGTGACATCAGGTGGTGATACTGGTTCTGTGGGGAGAGAGAGAGACAGGGAGAGAAACAAACAAAGCATAGCTTGGCCCAACAACAGAACCTTACGGCTCTGGACGTAACAATTAAATACTTTTTTCAACCTCCTTTTGCCAAGATAGCAGCTCTGAGTCTTCTTCTATAATGCCTGATGAGCTTGGAAAACACCTGAGAAGAGATCAGAGACCATTCCTCCATACAGAATCTCTCCAGATTCTTCAGATTCCCAGCTCCATGTTGGTGGTGCTTCTCTTCAGTTCACTCCACTCATTTTCTATAGGGTTCAGGTCAGGGAACTGGGACGGTCATGGCAGAAGCTTCATTTTGTGCTCAGTGACACATTTTTGTGTTGATTTTGATGTTTGTTTTGGAACATTGTCGTGATGGAAGATCCAACCACGGCCCATTATAAGATTTCTAGCAGAGGCCATCAGGTTTTGATTTTTTTATCTGTTGGTATTTGATAGAATCCATGATACCATGTATTTGAACAAGATGTCTAGGACCTCCAGCAGAAAAAAAATAGACTCACAACATTAAAGATCCAGCAGTATATTTAAATGTGGGCATTATACTTTTTATCCCTGTTTGCGCCAAACCCATCTGGTGGGTTTGCTGCCAAAAAGCTCTTTTTTTTAGTTTCATCTGACCATAGAAAGCCGTTCCTGTTTAAAGTTCCAGTCGTGTCTGACAACTGAATATACTGGAGTTTGTTTTTGGATGAGAGAGGAGGATTTTTCTTGAAACCTTCCTGAACAACTTGTGGTGATTATAGGTGCTGTTTTATTTTTGACCCCAAGTCTCAACTAATCTCTGCAATTCTTCATCTGTGATCCCTGTAGAGTCTTTGGCCACTCAAACTCTCCTCCATTAGGACGATATAGACACACGTCCTCTTCCAGGCAGATTTGTAACATCTTTAGTTGATTGGAACTTCTTAATTATTGCCCTAATGGTGGAAATGTGAATGTCCAATGCTTTAGCTATTTTCTTACAGCCACTTTCTATTTTGTGAAGCTCAACAATCTTTTGCTGCACATCAGAACTATATTCTTTGGTTTTACTCATTGTGATGGATGATTAAGGGAATTTGGCCTGTTTGTGTTCTTAATAGTCTACAGCTTCTTGTTTTCAAACTCTATATTCACTGCAGTTCTCTTCAGTTAGTTTACTTTGACATTGATTTTGTACTTCTATGTTGACAACTATGTATGGATGAATGCCACTGTCTTGGCCTTTACCTCCTTGGCAAGGCAGTCAGGTTTTGGGCTGAAATATTCAAGTACCTGGCACCTGGTGGAATTTATTATGCCATAGATCTTCACAACAGCCTCTGGACTGCAAAACGTGAGTGGTGTTTGCCCACGCTGCTATGTATCAGCAAATTTGAAAATTCAGCTTTGCTATCATAGGAATAAATACAATTTCAAAATGTATTAAAAGAGAAATCAGTTCTATTAAAATGATAATATTTCACAATATTTCTGTTATATCGACTGTATTATAATATTGATATAGATAGATATAGATTTAGATATAGATAGATTAAAGGCACAATATGTAATTTTTGCCACTAAAGGTCACGTATTCAAGACAAAGGCGTAGCTTGATGATGACTTGATGTCGCTGAATCATGGGAGTTGTTGTCTTCGCCTCTTCGGTGGAAAAGAATCTGATGGGACTCGGGCAGAAATCATATTCATGGATGAGCTAATGTATTAAATATTTATTACCGTTAATGTAGTATGAAGCAGAGTGGGACTGGAAGCTGTTGGGAAACGGAACGAGGCAGCTGGAGTGATTTGCTAATGAGAGACAAGCGCGACACATGGCTCGAGAGCAGTGGAGCTTTTATTATGCCACAGACGACCGCTTCCGCTTCTTCCAGTCATGCGTATGTGGGGAAACGCAGCGCTGTTTTATCATATTAGATACATTTGAGTGTGTTGATGTTATGTTATAATGCTACTCTCTATGTTCGCTCGGCGGCTACTATGAGACACGTGTTGCACGCTGCAGTAAGCTAGATCGATATTAGGCATGGCGGTAAAACATGGTACTCGCGGTAAATCAAGAAAGCGAGATTTAAACAATAAGACTAACTGTTTTGAGCTATGTAACAATGATTCGTTTTCTGTTGATGAATGTATCCAAACAGTTGATCACCTGTTTAATCCAAAAATCTTACATATTGTGCCTTTAATGGATATATACATACATGTGTGGTTTTATGGTTAACCAAGGATATTTTTAAAATCCTGTAACTCTCTTAATTAAAAGGACTAAAATAACAAATTAGCACTGATTTAACTCACAATTCCGGAACCTTTAAAAAGCCACAGCAGATAATATGGTGATTAGTTGTCATGCGGATAATTAGTCAAGGCTAGTGTGATGTAGTATAAACTACATAGTGCAATGGAGGCATGAACACAGCTTATAGAGCACAGAGTGCAGAGCTTACAGATGCGAGTAGAGGTGTGACACAGACATAGATGGATGGAAGAGGGGAGGAAGATATTATAAGGGTAAATGTCACACCTGCCTATCACGTCACTGCTGCTCCATGTGACACACCGGGTGGGCAGTGTGGCATTTACACTCATGCACAGACTCGCACACATATATGAGCTCTTAGACATGAATCACACACTGGCTTTATTTAAGATCACCTGGGAGTTATAATGACATGTTATTGTCACAAGTGACTTTAATTATCCTGCTAGTAAGAGAAGGACAAGATGTAGCAGTCAGATGAAGGTGAAATATAAGTGATCATTATTGTGTGCTTTTTAAAAATGTATATGTGTAATTTATTATTTCCTTAGCTACTACTACCATTAAGAATTCAAGTAAATGAATGCTGTTTTGAAATGGTATAATTCACACTACGTTTATCAAGGTGGTCAGCGGTCTTGAGGCAAAAGCATAATGATCAACAGGCTTTCATCTCAACATTTGGGTAGTTTTATGTTATTGAGCTCATAGTTGTGACGTTAATACCATAATACCATGGGTTCAGCTTAGATTCAGTAAATGATCAGTGTTGTCTGTGGAGCTTTGTATTGTGAATGTGTTTTGGGTTAGTATTACAGATACAAGTCCAAGACACATTTTACCCCAAAATCAAGAGGAAAAAAAAAAAAAATATATATATATATATATAATATTTATTTTTTTATTTTTTTTGCATATTCATTTTTTTTAGATTTTTTTAGATAAAATTTTTCATAATTTTATGATGACATTTAAGCTAATAATAAATTAGTCTAAATTATTGTAATAATTTGAATGTGAAATCATAACTGAATCTTAATTGCATTATTGTATTGTAGCCTATTTGTAGGTACAACAGGTTTTGAATTGTGACTATTTTCATGACAAGCACAAGCACATTATTTTTGAGCTTTTGTACGTTACTTACAGTGGGGAGAACAAGTATTTGATACACTGCCGATTTTGCAGGTTTTCCTACTTACAAAGCATGTAGAGGTCTGTAATTTTTATCATAGGTACACTTCAACTGTGAGAGACGGAATCTAAAACAAAAATCCAGAAAATCACATTGTATGATTTTTAAATAACTAATTTCCATTTTATTGCATGACATAAGTATTTGATCACCTACCAACCAGTAAGAATTCCGGCTCTCACAGACCTGTTAGTTTTTCTTTAAGAAGCCCTCCTGTTCTCCACTCATTACCTGTATTAACTGCACCTGTTTGAACTTGTTACCTGTATAAAAGACACCTGTCCACACACTCAATCAAAAAGACTCCAACCTCTCCACAATGGCCAAGACAAGAGAGCTGTGTAAGGTCATCAGGGATAAAATTGTAGACCTGCACAAGGCTGGGATGGGCTACAGGACAATAGGCAAGCAGCTTGGTGAGACGGCAACAACTGTTGGCGCAATTATTAGAAAATGGAAGAAGTTCAAGATGACGGTCAATCTCCCTCGGTCTGGGGCACCATGCAAGATCTCACCTCGTTGGGCATCAATGATCATGAGGAAGGTGAGGGATCAGCCCAGAACTACACGGCAGGACCTGATCAATGACCTGAAGTGAGCTGGGACCACAGTCTCAAAGAAAACCATTAGTAACACACTACGCCGTCATGGATTAAAATCCTGCAGCGCACGCAAGGTCCCCCTGCTCAAGCCAGCGCATGTCCAGGCCCGTCTGAAGTTTGCCAATGACCATCTGGATGATCCAGAGGAGGAATGGGAGAAGGTCATGTGGTCCACTCGCCGTGTTTGGAGGAAGAAGAAGGATGAGTACAACCCCAAGAACACCATCCCAACCGTGAAGCATGGAGGTGGAAACATCATTCTTTGGGGATGCTTTTCTGCAAAGGGGACAGGACGACTGCACCGTATTGAGGGGTGGATGGATGGGGCCATGTATCGCGAGACCTTGGCCAACAACCTCCTTCCCTCAGTAAGAGCATTGAAGATGGGTCGTGGCTGGGTCTTCCAGCATGACAACGACCCGAAACACACAGCCAGGGCAACTAAGGACTGGCTCCGTAAGAAGCATCTCAAGGTCCTGGAGTGGCCTAGCCAGTCTCCAGACCTGAACCTAATAGAAAATCTTTGGAGGGAGCTGAAAGTCTGTATTGCAGAGCGACAGCCCTGAAACCTGAAGGATCTGGAGAAGGTCTGTGTGGAGGAGTGGGCCAAAATCCCTGCTGCAGTGTGTGCAAACTACAAGAACTACAGGAAACGTATGATCTCTGTAATTGCAAACAAAGGTTTCTGTACCAAATATTAAGTTCTGCTTTTCTGATGTATCAAATACTTATGTCATGCAATAAAATGCAAATTAATTACTTAAAAATCATACAATGTGATTTTCTGGATTTTTGTTTTAGATTCCGTCACTCACAGTTGAAGTGTACCTATGATAAAAATTACAGACTTCTACATGCTTTGTAAGTGGGCAAACCTGCAAAATCGGCAGTGTATCAAATACTTGTTCTCCCCACTGTACGTGTATTTTTCTTTTTTTGCAATTCTCATTCTTAATGATGAACAAACAAATACTTTAGATGTAAATAGATAGAAATTATATTTATTTATTTATTTATTTATTTATTTATTTATTTATTTATATAATTAATTTTTTTTTTTTTTTTTTTTTTTTTTACTTTAGACACATATTCCCCCATTACAATAATGAGAACGCTTGAGAAACATCTGCTCGAGTGTCATGGAAAAATATCTGTAAAAAATTGAAGAATAATAAAAATAGGCTTCACTTTCTGTATAATCTTTTGAATTTGGTGTGAAATATGACCTTGACATGTTCTTGACAGGCTAAGTGATTTTCAACCATCTCTATTTTCCACGTACTTCAGATAGAAAAGGGAATTTACAGTATGTGTATGTGTATGTGTATGTGTGTGTGTGTGTGTGTGTGTGTGCGCGCACATTTTTCATTTTTTTCTGGAGATGAGTGTGATGTCTGTGTAATCTTACCTCAGAATGCAATCTGTCCTGCTATTGTTGCTGAGAGATGTACGTGGACTGATTTGCAGTATCAGTCTAAATGCATCCTTTTCTTTGCTAACTGACATGAATTTCAGAACAGGTCCATTGTGCACAAACCCATTTCACCAATGACACTTGCTTCCAGTTTCACTGATGCTTTATCAGCCTATTCATTCCTTGGACAACCATTTACATTTTTCTGACTGCTTATATTTGTCACTTCTTTTTTTTTTTTTTTTAAGTAAGCCTGTGCTTTTTTCCTTAGCCAGTTCTACAGTCATCACTAACCCAATTACTAATTTGCTAGTGGTTTAGCTCAGGATGTTAGCTCACCTATAGAAACTCAACTGTCTGTATTACTTTGTGTTACTTGGAGGTCTGATATGTGGCTGGTGACGCCTATACAAGATCTATAACGCAGAATTTATGCTTTAATGATTTTTCTTCAGAGAAAAAGACCCTTGTAATCTCAAAACTGTGCTCAGATTTGTTACCAAAAGTCAAAATCTCAATATCAACTAAAGCCGGGTGCACATTGTGCGATTTTGGCCATGATTTGGCCGTCTGAGACGAATTTTGCAAATCCTAAAAGATTCCTCTGATCCTAGGCTAAAATCTGAAGTCTTCGATCGTTAGTTTGACATGTTCACTGACAGCCGATTAATGACTGTTGCGATAAAATTTTACCTCAGACGAAATTCTGGCAGTGTCAGAAGATTTGGCGCACAGTCCTGCAGTGTGACTTCTCCTACGACGACCGTCAAATTGTCTTCATTTTTCAAGACAAACCATGACCAACATGAGCGCTAGAGATTTCTTTGTAGCCACCATTTCAGTCCCGCGTGTAATGCAGCTCACTGACACGCGATTGATTGATGATATAAAACTCCGGACGAGTTTTCTTACGTGCGTCCGTTTTTAACGCGCCTTGACTATCATACAGTCTGACATTAATGACAGCTTAGATCTTACAGTATGACATAGCTCAGAGCGAGGATCATGTTCGTACAGTCTGACAAGGAACAATAGTAAAGGACTATTATAAATCGCACAGTGTGCACCCAGCTTATAGTCATAAGTATAGTCATATATATAATATAGTCATATATATATGTATCTTCCAAGACTAAATGTGACCCTGGACCACAAAACCAGCCATAAGGGTATTTTTTTTTTTTTTTTTTTTTTTAATTGAGATTTATACATAATCTAAAAACTAAATAAATAAACTTTCCATTGATGTATGGTTTGTTAGGATAGGACAATATTTGGCTGAGATACAAATCTGGAATCTGAGATTGCAAAAAAATCTAAATATTAAGAAAATCGCCTTTAAAGTTGTCCAGATTAAGTCCTTAGCAATGCATATTACTACTAATAATACATTTTTGATATATTTACGGTAGGAAATTTACAAAATATCTTCATGGAACATGATCTTTACTTAATATCCTAATGATTTTTGGCATAAAAGAAAAAGTCGATAATGTTGACCCATACAATGTATTGTTGGCTATTGCCACAAATATAGCTGTGCGACTTATGACTGTTTTTGTGGTCCAGGATCACAAATGATCTATGCTGTCCATATTGTACTATATAGCTCTATACTCTTACTTTGTATAATTGTATCACATTTGTGTATCTTTATTTCTCCTAAAGAGGTTTAGAAGAAACATCTGAGGCAAAGTTGATACTTTAATGAATCATAACGGAGAGGTTGATAAAGTCCCTTAAGATATGACAGAGCAACCTTTGAGCAATAAAAATTTCCTCTCGGGTAAATGCCAGCTGCTGGTATTGTAAATTTATGAGTGTTTCCCTTGTTAATACCTAAAAGTCTATTATAGCTTTTTATGAATGCAAGATAAAATACTTTAATGCCCTGACGGGAATTGTTTTTACAATTCTTTCTTGTGACTCCATGAACTACTGACAATAGCATGTGTGTAACTGCTTTAACTTAACTAAATTGTTTACAATATGTGTTCAACTGCTTCACTGTAATTGTGGAGGTTTCAGTTTGAAAATGATTCTGTCATCAAGGCATAAAGTCACTAATCCTCTTAAATTTGTCTGCGAAGGATCCACAGTCAATTTCTCAACTTTTCTTGCAAATAAAGTCTCCTTCAGTTCAGGAGGATGTGATGAGTAACAAACACCAATGATGCACACTCTTTGTCTCTTCTCTTCCATGAAAAGATTAGTTAATTTCACTTCATATAAAAACAATATAGCACATTTATCATGCAAGAATGCTGATGTGCTTTCACAGGCGTATTGCTTTCCTTAATGAGATCCAGTCACTACGGTTTCTGTGCTTCCCGGGTGTGTTTCCTCCTGCGATGGGCCTCACACAGGTCTCCTGCAGATGAGTTTGGAGACTAGGACAGCTGGAAAATGAGAAGATAATTCTAGAAATACCATCAGTTGAAATAACATCATTCTGGAAATACCATCATTGTTGCAAATGGAGATTAAAGTCGATATTACGGTGGCCGAGAGAGCTCAACTCGGTGCAACTAAAGAAAACACATGCAAATAGAAAAAAACACCAGCAAATTAAGAAAACATCTTAATCAGTTTTACAACACGTGCTGCAAAAGTTCACAACACAACCAAATACAGAAATGCACTGCAAACATTCACAACACAACCAAATACAAAACCGCGCTGCAAAAGTTCACAACGCACCGAAATACAGAAACGTGCTGCAAATACTCACAACACAACCAAATACAGAAACGCACTGAAAATGCTCACAACACAACCAAATACAGAAACGCACTGCAAATACTCACAACGCAACCAAATACAGAAACGCACTGCAAATACTCACAACACAACCATATACAGAAACGCACTGCAAATACTCACAACACAACCAAATACAGAAACGCACTGAAAATACTCACAACACAACCAAATACAGAAACGCACTGCAAATACTCACAACACAACCAAATACAGAAACGCACTGCAAATACTCACAACACAACCAAATACAGAAACGCACTGCAAATACTCACAACACAACCATATACAGAAACGCACTGCAAATACTCACAACACAACCAAATACAGAAACGCACTGCAAAAGTTCACAACACAACCAAATACAGAAACGCACTGCAAATACTCACAACCAAATACAGAGATGCACTGCAAAAGTTCACAACGCAACCAAATACAGAAACGCACTGCAAAAGTTCACAACACAACCAAATACAGAAACGCGCTGCAAAAGTTCACAACACAACCAAATACAGAAACACGCTGCAAAACTTCACAACACAACCGAATACAAAAACGCGCTGCAAAAGTTCACAACACAACCAAATACAGAAACGCACTGCAAATACTCACAACACAACCATATACAGAAACGCACTGCAAAAGTTCACAACACAACCAAATACAGAAACGCACTGCAAAAAGTTCACAACGCAGCCAAATACAAAAACGCGCTGCAAAAGTTCACAACACAACCAAATACAGAAACGCGCTGCAAAACCAGGCCCAGCAATCTCAAGCCCCCCTCTGTGATGTTCTGAATGATGATGATGATGATGATGATGATTATTAGGCTACTTTTATAATTAAATGAATACTATTACAATTCATTTGCCCCGCAATAATTTCATAGCACATCACTATCACTAGGCTACGTATGGGCCACAAGAGAAATATTAAGAAAATATATTAAAGTTATAGCCTATACCGTTATCAGGACATATTCAGCTCTCATCGCTCAGTTTTTAGTTTCACTTTCTGCAGTGAATAATTGACTGGGATTTCAGACTTCTTCACCAGCATAACTAGCGCAAAGTTTGCACATTGCTTGTGTGATATCCATTGACTTGCCTTCGTGGTTTAAAACGCAAACATTTCCAATATTGTGACGTGACATTTGTCTTTATCAACAATTGCTCGCAAAATGATGAACAAAGATTCACAGCGCACGTCATATCCCGTGATAATAAAATCAAGTAAATTATTAAATAAATTATTATTTATTCATAATAATTTATTAATAATATAATACATTTTCATGCAAGCCCCCCCTGAGAACTGTAAAATGGTTAATAAAATGGCTGGGACTGCTTATTGTTCAGTGTTTACTCTTCAGTGGTGTGGTCGATGTTTTTTTGTTTATTTTAACATCCTGATCGTATGTGTACTGTGCGTTGTGAGTATTTGCAGCTCGTTTCTGTATTTGGTTGTGTTGTGAACTTTTGCAGCGCGTTTCTGTATTTGGTTGTGTTGTGAATTTTTGAAGTGCGTTTCTGTATTTGGTTGTGTTGTGAACTTTTGCAGCACATGTGTTGTCAAACTGATGAAGATGTTTTCTTTATTTGCTGGTGTTTTTTCTATTTGCTGGTGTTTTTTCTATTTGCAATGTGTTTTCTTCAGTTCTTCAGTGGCTCTCTCGGCCACCGTACGATATGCATGTAAATAAGTGTCTTTTAAGAAGAAAAAGTGCTATTGCATTTACACACCAGTTTGCAAGCTTTGCAAGTTTTTTTTTTCTTGCCACATATTAGGGTACACTATCTTGGAAGATACATTTAACTTCCTGAACATTCAGGATATTATTTCCTGCCAGACTGAGTGAATAAGGAACTGTTTTTACCTTTTATGTTCTATTTGTGTTGTCAATTTATTTTTAAAGGCACAGTTCACCTGAAAATTTGTTCCAAGTTGTTCCAAACCTGTTTGATTTTCTTTCTTCTGTTGAACACAAAGTATATTTGAAAGAATGTTGGTAACCAGACAGTTGATGGCACCCATTGACTTCCATAGTATTTTTTTCCTACTGTGGAAGTCAATAGGTACCGTCAACATTACCAACATTCTTTAAAATATCTTCTTTTGTGTTCATATATATATATATATATATATATATATATATATATATATATATATATATAAATAGGCAAAAATGTTAATATAGATTTCAAAATATATTTGAAATTATTAATAATAAAATTTAGATCAATTTTAGTTATATTTTCTCATACATTTTTTTTGTATCTAAATTAATGTATATTGTCCAAAATGTATTTTAAAAAATACAATTTGCATTAACCTAACACTGAAAAGCACAAATAGCAAAAGTTTTGGGACGCCTGCCTTTACATGAACTTTAATGACATCCCATTCTTAATCCGTAGGGTTTAATATGGAGTTGGCCCACCCTTTGCAGCTATAACAGCTTCAACTCTTCTGAGAAGGCTTTCCACAAGGTTTAGGAGTGTGTTTATGGGAATTTTTGACCATTCTTCTAGAAGCACATTTGTGAGGTCAGGCACTGATGTTGGACGAGAAGGCCTGGCTCGCAGTCTCTGCTCTAATTCGTCCCAAAGGTGTTCTATTGGGTTGAGGTCAGGACTCTGTGCAGGCCAGTCAAGTTCCTCCACACCAAACTCACTCATCCATGTCATTATGGACCTTGCTTTGTGCACTGGTGCTCAGTCATGTTGGAACAAGAAGGGGCCATCCCCAAACTTCTCCCACAAAGTTGGGAGCATGAAATTGTCTAAAATGTCTTGGTATGCTGAAGCATTAAGAGTTCCTTTCACTGGAACTAAGGGGCCAAGCCCAACCCCTGAAAAACAACCCCACACCATAATCGCCCCTCCACCAAACTTTACACTTGGCACAATGCAGTCAGGCAAGTACCATCTCCTGGCAACCGCCAAACCCAGACTTGTCCATCGGATTGCCAGACAGAGAAGCATGATTCGTCACTCCAGAGAACACGTCTTCACTGCTCTAGAGTTCAGTGGCGGCATGCTTTACACCACTGCATCCGACACTTTACATTGCACTTGGTGATGTAAGGCTTGGATGCAGCTGCTCGGTCATAGAAACCCATTCCAGGAAGCTCTCTACGCACTGATCTTGAGCTAATCTGAAGGCCACATGAAGTTTGGAGGTTTGTAACTATTGACTCTGAAGAAAGTTGCCGACTTCTGCGCACTGTGCGCCTCAACATGCGCTGACCTCACTCTGTGATTTTACGTGGCCTACCACTTCGTGGCTGAGTTGCTGTTGTTCCCAATTGCTTCCACTTTGTTATAATACCACTAACAGTTGACCATGGAATAGTAGTGAGGACATTTCATGAATAGACTTATTGCACAGGTGGCAGCCTATCACGGTACCACGCATGAACTCACTGAGCTCCTGAGAGCAACCCATTCTTCCACAAATGTTTGTAGAAGGAGTCTGCATGCCTTGGTGCTTGATTTTATACACCTGTGGCCATGGAAGTGATTGGAACACCTGAATTCATTGATTTGGAGGGGTGTCCCAATAGTTTTGGCAATATAGTGTATATATATATTTTGTCATTTGAAGATTTAAACGATCTATACTTTCAATTTGAAAAATGTTCCCTTGAGGCATGCTTATTTAAAAATAAAAAATACAAATATAAACAAATTACATTTTTATTTAGCCTCAGTGCTAATGCCATTTCAGTTTCACTAATTCTCTGCATGTGCACAGTGTCATTTTCACAAGTACATAACATTGAAAGGTCTACTTCAAGTCAGTTTCTCAATTGCACAACTCTTCCAAGAAGAGCCTTCTGCAAACACAATTAAAACTGTTTAATTATCTGCCTCGGTGCTGCTTGATTGAATTTGCATGAGCTGAATTGAGAAAGGGGAGGATGTTTTGATACAGGGTCTCTTGCACAGATGACCACAGGTTAAGGAAACAAAAAAAAAAAAAAAAAAAAAAGGAACAAAAGTGGACTTCAGTTTATTCATACATAAATGATGGACTGAATTATGCTAAAAGATCTGCCACATAATTACATTTTCTCAGAGAAAGGCTCTTTGTTAGTGCTTAAAACTGCCACAAAAAAAAAAAATTGTCTCTGCATGCTGGGAGACAATAAATTGATGTAATAAAAAGTAGGCTGTTGTTTATTTATTCAAGCTTTTACCCATAGGAATGAACTGTAGATTTCAGTAAACACCATGATTTTCAATCAAATGTGCTCATAAAGTGGTAAAAATTGATCAGATATTATTTTTAAGTGGGCTACAATCAATTGCGAAATTTCAGAGCATTTTTATCAGACGTTGTTCTTTTAAATATATTGTTCAGTTACTTTAAATTTTGATTAATAATGTTGTGTTAAAGGGTTAGTTCACCCAAAAATGAAAATTAGCCCATGATTTACTCACCCTCAAGTCATCCTAGGTGTATATGACATTCTTCTTTCAGACGAATACAATCGGAGTTTGTCTTCCAAGCTTTATAATGGCAGTGAATGGGTAGTTGTTTTGAAGTCCATAAAAGTGCATATATCCATTATAAAAGTAATCCACACGGCTCTGAGGGGTTAATAAAGGCCTTCTGAAGCAAAACGGTGCGTTTGTGTGAGAAAAATAACTATATTTAAAACTTTAAAAACTAAAATAACTAGCTTCCGGCAGACGGCCTACGCAACTCAACTTACAGCAAAAGAATAGTGATGTGACGTTCATGAACGATTAGTTCATTTTGAACGAATCTTTAATATGACTTGGAAACAACGAGTTGTCTCAGAGAGCGATTCGTTCATTTTGTGTTGACCGCGCATGCGCAACATGCCATCGGTTATGTACAGAATCTTTTCTGTTTCTGCATTCAGCGTATGGGGCTGTGACATGGTGAACGAATGACTCGAACCTGATCGACTCGAGAGGTGAACTAATCAATTCTGTTTCCGGGACTGCATGCATTACATACGGGGCACTGATGACGGAACTAACGGCTCGAACCCGAAGACACGAAAGATGTACTAATCTTTACAGGGAACAGACGTGATAAATGTGAAGTGACAAAAGAAAGAACGACTTGGATTCGGAGGTGAGGTGAACTAACAGACTGCATAGCCTGAAGACCCAGCTAAGCAATTAAATAATAATTTCTTTCTCAAAGTTTGGCCTTGGCTGCATTAGCTTATAATGTTTTTTTAATTCCATATGTGATCAACATTTGCGTAAGTACGGGATGTGTTGGGGAATTTAACATGTGACATTTTAATTATATTCTGCTGAAATGAATGAATTCTGACTTGAAAAAAGATTTGTTCATTTTGCTGAACGAGATTCAAAGATGTGAGTCCGTAAAATGATCCGAACTTCCCACTACTACAAAAGAATAACCCCTGACGCGATGTATAGGAGTATCGCAAGTTTTGACGCCTCTCGCGGTTCAAACAAATAGGCCTGGGCAACAAACTCAAGCCCCTCTTCTCTTATATCGAAATCCTCTGGCATTTCTCTTTAAAAATTCTCGTTTAAGACTTCTAATTCATGACCGGTGTTTTGTTTTGCTCTATCTTCTGCGCTTCTGCGTTCGTCAATACGCATAAGTCAGGTCAGGGGTTACACTTTCGCCGTAAATCAATAGTATTGCATCCTTCATATCTCCAAAGAGTCTTTAGTTTTATCATATTTATAAAAGACAGATACAGCTGTACCGATTCTTTTCGAAAACAGCCAAACTCGTAAAAGCGTGGCGTGGGCAGAGCTAAAGAGTCACGAGCACACACACACACACAATACATCATAGCATTATCCCTGGATAGGGCTGGGCGGTATATCGAGTTTGTACAATATATCGATATATTTTTTATAAACGATATGGAATGAGGCAATACCGTTTATATTGATATACAGTAGATTGATACGAACGCATCTGAGAAATAGCGGAGTACGCAGAGTGAGCTGATGCAGGGAAAGTGCATGATACAACTTGTCCTCAACATGACACATGCTTTATATTAAGGGCTTCAAAATAACTGGTAAGATATAGTTAACATGTATAGTTTAAAGCAGCTTGCCCTGTCAGATGCTCTGAGAGATAGGCTACTTGTGCTGACAGACAGATAAATAGGCCTACTTGCGGTGTTTTGAGATGTGCTTTCATCAGTGCATAACTTACATTTCACAGGCATATTCTCCATCTGTAAATGTTAGAAAGTCATGCAAATATGTCCATTTTGCTGTCTGGAGAGGACGAGCCTTCTGCATGTGAATCTCCGCTAAAACTCAGGCTTCCGTGAATGAGCGCCGCCGCGTGCATGCACGGCAAACAAACGGAGCGCAATAGAATAGGAACGCAATAATTCTGACTAAAGTATACATATTTCTAAAATATTTGTTGTTGGACAATAAATGTGCCATATGTGGAATTTTAAACCTACAAGTAAGTATATTTTTATGAAAGTGACCATTATAATGGGGTAATCAAATATAGGCTAATATGCTTTTGTTTTTATTTTCATTTTTAGTTTAGTGAATTTAAAAACAAAATTATTCATTTTGCATACAGTGTCTTTAACTTTTTGCACATAATATATTGCATAGCCTACATTACATTCACTGTATTTGTTTATAGCCTTCAATATCAACATTGTTTTTAGGACATCATTGGTTAGGATGTGAAATAAAATTATTATTAAAATAAATACAGATTTTTTTTAATCCAAATTGAAAAACGTAGAAAATACCGGGATATATACCGTGTGTCGCCATTCAACCAAGAAATACAGAGATATGATTTTTTAGCCATATCGCCCAGCCCTATCCCTGGATAACTTTCGATTCACTATATGTTCGTGTTGTTTACATTATATTCACTTACGCGCCAATTGCCAACAAAACACAGACATTTGATGCAGTTTCACTCACCGCCTGCAGTTTCGACTCATGACCGGGAACAAACAAACACACTTGCAGAACTCCATTGCTGCTCTGGAAAAACAAACTCCATCCACTGTTTCCTTAACGCTGGGTTATTTGGAAAGCACTTCCTCTTGTGTTTTATTCAACCAAAAACACACTTCTTTAGTGACGTTGCTTTTGTGGTCTAAAAACAAAATGACAGAACTGCAGACGGCTTCGGTAACCCGAACAAAGCATGTTGATGGACGTGCTCTTGCTCTCACTCTGGTTGATCTGCTCACGCGCTCTTTCGGTAGAAGTGCCCATACAAGGAATTCCACCCTTTATGACGTCATACAGGCCAAATGAACCAGAAAAGATTTCAGCTTGAAAGAAGGCGGAGCCTCAGCGCACACCTACCGATTACGTAATCGCCACAGACCAATGGTAGTACAAAGGTGTTTACCAGCTGAAGCGAACTTTTGCAGAAACTCCCAAAACGAACTTTGTTTCGGCCTGATTTTGTTCGAAATGTCGTCATCACAGTTCGTTAAAGTATCAGGGCCTTAGGCCCTGTCCACACGGAGACGCGTTTAGCTGTATACGTAAAAATTTTGTATCGTATCAGCGTTTTGTCCAGACGAATCCGGCGTTTTAGGAGCCTGAAACCGGTATTTTTTGAAACCAGGTCCCAGAGTGGATAAATCTGAAACCGACACCCTTGCGTTTTCGTGTGTACAGCCAATCCGTATATTTTGTGAAACGGTGATGTCATTACACCACGTCCCACGGTAAAGACTAGAAGGGATACAGCTATGGCCACTGGGCATGCGCACATCAATACTGCGTCATTTACTTACTGTATTTGCATTATTGTAAGGGTAGGTTTAGGGTTGGGGTAGGTGTAGGCGTTATTATTTATTTATTTATATTTTATCGTGAGATTTTGCCTCACTTCCGACCGTTGCTGTACCCCTTCTAGCCACAACTCTTCTTCTCCGTTTTTAGTGTATTTCTGTGGCAGAATTACAGCGCCACATACTGGTCTGGCATGTATACTACATCGTTTTGAGTCCGTTTCAGTGGTTTCGTGTGTACGCAAATATTTCTTGAGACGAGGGAAAAAAAAGTTCGGATAGGGAAAGCTCTGGCTTCGTGTGGACGTGGCCTTAATTTGTCAGTGCTCTGGCTTTGTGTGGACGTGGCCTTAATTTGTCAGTTGTGTTCCTGGCAGTAAAAGTTAAGTCAATCCATATCTGGACCTGTGTGTGATAGCCTGTCATAGCGTAATGTAAATATGCGGTCGTTCGATCCTGTTTGTGCTCCAGGGTCAAACAGAATTATTAAGTCCATAAAGTCATCCGGCTTCCATCCAGAGTAAGATTTACATGTTAATCGGTCAATCAAGCAGCTCCAGTGACTGATGCAGTGATGTTGTGGAGAGCGTCTGTAGGACAGCTCCCAGTGGAGTCCAATTACGCCAAACATCCTGTGGTGCTGCCCCCAGTGAGGCCAGTTTGAGTCTGATAACACAGTTGGCCTACTTGATTGCTTTGCTTGAGCATTTGGAATCGCTCGGGCTGATTTTGCCCCTTCAGCAGATTACAGTGTAGAAAAGTACAAAAACCGCATGCGCTTTCTCTAGCAGCTGTGCACACTGAAAGACCTGAGTCTGTTTTTAAAGTACATCCTGTTCTGGCCTTTCTGGATAGCAGCTGCTTTGTCTGTCCTGTTCAGGTCAGCCGTGTCCAGGTGCTTGCACTACTTGCACCGAAATGTTCCCTCCCAAAATTATGCCTCTCAGAAGTTCCCTGCTGTCCCAAATATCACTGGCTGCTTTTGTCTTGCAGATTTTCAGATGTTCTACCCACAACTCCATGCACTTCTACTCTGTGTCCATGGGCAAGTCTACTGCAAATCATGTCTATATTCACAAAATAGCACCTCCTCTTGTGTTTTATTGATTTAAATATAACGATAACTCCTCAAAGTCATGCTTTACAGTGATTTTACCACAGTAAAACAATGTTGAGAGGCACAAAGCATAGCTGTTTTTGAAGCTGTCCCAGCGATATGATATAATATGGTATCAGTATTCAAATATTTGGTAACACTTTATTTTACAGTGTCATTGTTACAAATGTTACATGTAGTTACTATAGTAATACCTATAAATGATGCATAATTACATGTAATTAACCCTAAACCAAACCAAACCCTAATCCTAACCCTATAGTAAGTACATGTAGTTACTTAATATTACTCAGTACTTAAATGTATAATTATAGTGTAACAAAGACACCTTAAAATAAAGTGTAACCAAATATTTTAAGTCAGTAATGACAATTCTTTTTAAGTTGTTTACACTTTAATTCAATCGCAATCATAAGTGCCCATGAATCTATTTAACAACGGCTTTGAATCCGGGTTATCCAATCAGATTTTAGAGTTATATAATCTTGAGGTTTTAAGTTTTCAACTTTGTTATTTGTTGATTTATTTAGTTTTTTGTAAAAAAAAAAAAAAAAAAAATGTAAAAAAAAAAAAGGAAAACATGTTCTAGTCATGTTTTATCTGCAGTGGTAATTACAACTTTTGAATTTTGCGTAAAGATACCTATGCCTATTTTTTTGATTTGTTAAGATTTTTTTTTTTTTTTTTTTTTTGCTTGTGACATTATTTTCATGAGCACAAAATATACTGGATTGAATACTAGTTTGTTTATTAGTACAGTTATTATGTATAATATAATATGAGAATTTTTGGGATTGCATAAATGTGCTTAAAGGGATAGTTCACCCAAAAATGAACATTCTGTCATCATTTACTCACCCTCAAGTTGTTCCAAACCGTTATGAAGTCAGTAGGGTCCATCAACTGTCTGGTTACACATATTCTTCAAAATACCGTCTTTTGTGTTAAGCAGAAAAAATAAATTACATACCCGGTTTGGAACAACTTGAGTAAATGACAGAATTTTCAATTTTGGGTGAACTATCCATTTAATTGTTAAAAAAATTACATCACAATGCAAATAAAATTTCTTTTTTTCTAAAATAGGCTTTAATATCTTTAAGCAAAACCCTTTTTTTTTCTTTTGACCTGAACATGTTCTTGACTAGTTTTGTCAGATTTATCCCTTTAGGAGATTTTGATAACAGCAAGATGACATTGCAGGTTTGTTGATAGCATGTGTCTTATCTACTATTAGCACATAACAGTTGTTTCCTGCTTCGAGGATTCGTGTTTTGCTGTGTGTGACATATTTCTCCCCCTCACTCTCTTTCTTCCTCTTTATCTGAGTCAGTGGAGAGAATCTGCCATCTAGCCTGAAACACAAATCCTTCTTGTCTGTACATATATCTGGAGTGTGTGTCTGTGTGCGCACTTACGTCCTCACATACCTTGTCATATAGAAAACACAGGCGTCGTTTCATGTAGAACAGTGCTTTCTTCGTTGTGACAAGATCCTTTCTCAATTTGTGCTTCTGTTTTGGATCACACACTTTATACTGACCAGCCAACCAGGAAAAAATAACATTCATACAGTGAGAATCACAGATAGCGCATGGCTGCCATGTGGGATATCATTCAAAGTTTAGCAGCCTCCTGCCTTTATTTCACATACATATACCAACACACAATCGTTCATACAGAGACACTCCAGTGTTCAGATGACTAAAACACACGACTAATAAAAAAAAAAAAAAAAACATGTTTGGGTCACAATTCTCCCCTAAAATCAGAATTAAACATAAAATTCAATTAGAAAAAGACCCTTTTAATAATCTAATAGTTTAAACAACATTTTTTTTATTTAATATTAATTTTTATTTGTTTTTAACAACAAAAAGTATGACAATAATTTGTGTTTTATTATATATTTAACATCACAATTGAGTAATGCCCCCTTCACCAGTTCTTACAGGCATTTCATTATTATTCGTAATTTTCAAAAGGTTGTTTTCATTATATTGTACTTATTGTAGTAGAATCATTTTTATACAAAAAATGTTTTGAATCTTATTTAAATCAGCGTAAATTATTTAATATTTTAAATAAATATTGTGTTATGCATAATATTAGTTAGTTAGTAGTTAGTTAGTAGTGCAATATGACCAGTACACATTCTTGACAGATTTTGATATTTTAAAAACCTTGCTTGTGAAAATATATTTGTCATTACGCCAACAACCCAACACAACACACAAGATAGTCTGAGCTTTTACTCCCTTGGCTCTCTTCAACTTCCTGAGAGTGATTTGGAGACGGAAAACCATTGTTTAAACTTGCCTCATTTGTTTAGCTGTGTGATATTATTTCATCGCCTCTCAGACTATGAAAATGAATGTTATTCCAAGGAAAATGAGTTACACAGTTGTTATTCCACATAGCTCTGAGTAGCTGACAGTCTCTTAGTGTGGCTTGTTGCATTGTTGATTGATTTCTTTAACCTTTTCAGAGGCTCGTTACAAGCGGCGTCTAATCGTATTTCACCCTCGTAGTCTTCGCTCACGATCACAGTTCAGCATTCTAATCACATCTGCAGGCCATTGTTGATGACTCTCTTCAATCTGAGAATTACCACAAAGGATAATTCATCATGATGTTGTTCGGTAGTTATGATGGATTTATATCACATCAGTGCATGCTAAAGTTGTTAGTATTTTGAGGATAGAGATTATTTGTTATTTTTTTAAGATGATTAATTGTAAAATTGAATTGAACAATATGTTAAAAAAGTTGTTTTTTTTTTTTTTTAAGGAATATGACCGTCTCATTTTTATTGATTTTTTTTTTTTTAAAGTATGCCGGGAAATGTTTTTTTTTAAAGTTTTTTTTTTAATTTTTTTATTAGTTATTTGTTGTTTTTTTTCCCCCAAGTGCTGTATTCAGAAAATATGATGTGTAAGGTCTGGTCATCTATGCAACGTTTCCTTCTAAGTAGTCCCTGTGCTATGATTGCCTGCTAAATGAGTCTTAAATTCTCATCTTTCTCCTCTGTCCTCCATCTGTTCATCCTATCACAGCTCTTTCGTCTTATTGCTAGGTTACTGTAATTACCTTATATCTTCTCCCTGATGGGGAACTTAAAGCCTGGTGATGTTTGATTGAATAGTAATGGCAAGAAAGAGAAATGGAGGGAAGACAGTTCAAGGTAGGAGAGATTTGTACTTGTTTAGGAAATTAGGTATAGATTAAATTAAAAACACTTAGACCAACATAGTAATGAGCTGCGGACGGTCAATCCTGCTATGCAATACGTCTTGAACTCAGGAACTAAGCAAGAAAATTATGATTGGGTTGTAATTTAAGGAAGCATTTCTATGGGCCATATTTTAATGATCTGAGTGCTAGTCGATTGATACACTGCCCATTTTGCAGGTTTTCCTACTTACAAAGCATGTAGAGGTCTGTAATTTTTATCATAGGTACACTTCAACTGTGAGTGACGGAATCTAAAACAAAAATCCAGAAAATCACATTGTATGATTTTTAAATAATTAATTTGCATTTTATTGCATGACATAAGTATTTGATCACCTACCAACCAGTAAGAATTTCGGCTCTCACAGACCTGTTAGTTTTTCTTTAAGAAGCCCTCCTGTTCTCCACTCATTACCTGTATTAACTGCACCTGTTTGAACTTGTTACCTGTATAAAAGACACCTGTACACACACTCAATCAAACAGACTCCAACCTCTCCACAACGGCCAAGACCAGAGAGCTGTGTAAGGACATCAGGGATAAAATTGTAGACCTGCACAAGGCTGGGATGGGCTACAGGACAATAGGCAAGCAGCTTGGTGAGAAGGCAACAACTGTTGGCGCAATTATTAGAAAATGGAAGAAGTTCAAGATGACGGTCAATCTCCCTTGGTCTGGGGCACCATGCAAGATCTCACCTCGTGGGGCATCAATGATCATGAGGAAGGTGAGGGATCAGCCCAGAACTACATGGCAGGACCTGGTCAATGACCTGAAGAGAGCTGGGACCACAGTCTCAAAGAAAACCATTAGTAACACACTACGCCATCATGGATTAAAATCCTGCAGCGCACGCAAGGTCCCCCTGCTCAAGCCAGCGCATGTCCAGGCCTGTCTGAAGTTTGCCAATGACCATCTGGATGATGCAGAGGAGGAATGGGAGAAGGTCATGTGGTCTGATGAGAAAAAAATAGAGCTTTTTTGTCTAAACTCCACTCGCCGTGTTTGGAGGAAGAAGAAGGATGAGTACAACCCCAAGAACACCATCCCAACCGTGAAGCATGGAGGTGGAAACATCATTCTTTGGGGATGCTTTTCTGCAAAGGGGACAGGACAACTGCACCGTATTGAGGGGAGGATGGATGGGGCCATGTATCGGGAGATCTTGGCCAACAACCTCCTTCCCTCAGTAAGAGCATTGAAGATTGGTCGTGGCTGGGTCTTCCAGCATGACAACGACCCGAAACACACAGCCAGGGCAACTAAGGAGTGGCTCCGTAAGAAGCATCTCAAGGTCCTGGAGTGGCCTAGCCAGTCTCCAGACCTGAACCCAATAGAAAATCTTTGGAGGGGGCTGAAAGTCCGTATTGCCCAGCGACAGCCCCGAAACCTGAAGGATCTGGAGAAGGTCTGTATGGAGGAGTTGGCCAAAATCCCTGCTGCTGTGTGTGCAAACCTGGTCAAGAACTACAGGAAACGTATGATCTCTGTAATTGCAAACAAAGGTTTCTGTAGCAAATATTAAGTTCTGCTCTTCTGATGTATCAAATACTTATGTCATGCAATAAAATGCAAATTAATTACTTAAAAATCATACAATGTGATTTTCTGGATTTTTGGATTCCGTCACTCACAGTTGAAGTGTACCTATGATAAAAATTACAGACTTCTACATGCTTTGTAAGTGGGCAAACCTGCAAAATCGGCAACGTATCAAATATTTGTTCTCCCCACTGTACCTACGTTGTTCAGTAGTTATGTTAATTGTGATACTAACTTAATTGTGATAATAACTAATACCAGAAGGAAACAATGATTTTAGCAAAATGGCTGAATAATCATAAATACAATCACTAGTAATGTGATTTAATGGTTTATCACTTTCAATCAATAAGTGGCGCTGTGACCAAATTGATGTGGTGTGGTCAGAGTAAGGTGACAATGACATGCAAGGTTTGGTGTCAATATGCCAAAGCATTGCTGAGATACAGCCCCTGAGTAGTTTTGACATCATGCCATCAAATTTGTTGATGTGGTATACAAAAGTTTTTGTCTATTGACACAAAATGTATAACTTTTTGCTGGCATGGTCTGAAGATTATCTGTCTCGAATTTGGTGAAAATCGGACAAATCGTCTAAAAGGAGTTTGAAAAAGTAGGTATATAGCATTTTATGATAAAATTCAAATGGCTGATACCCAAAATGGCCAATATAGGAAAATTGGTTACAGTTTAACTTGGCATGCTGCATCGAATATAAAGAGTATAAAGACCAGTTCTGTAATTTTTGGCCAAACTGTTGAGAATATACATTATTCATATCTCATGAACACTAGGTGGCACTGCACCAAAACTGAGCAGGTACCCTCAGGTCATAGTTTTCATAACACACACCAAGTTTGGTCTGAATACACTGGTCAGCCTTGCAAAGATATAGCCTCATGTTCATTTTGGCGTGCTCATCGTCAAATTCGTTTGCACATTATTCGAAAACGGTTTGACTAATCAACTTGAATTCCATGACATTTTGTTGCCATGGTCTGAAGATGATCTGGTTAAATTTTCGTAAAAATCGGACAAGCGGTTCTATGGGCTGCCATAGACTCAAGAGCGGAAGGAAGAATATAAAAACAGCAATTCCAAGAGGGTCCCCGAACCATCGGTGCTTGGCCCCTGATTATTTCCATTAAGAATAGTTGAGTTTCAAATTGTATCCAATATATTAAAACACATACATAATATTCTGTATTGTTTTTTTGTTTTTGCTTATGGTCATTTCTCATGGTGCTGGAAGGAGCTGCTGGATGTTTATCAGCCTCTTATCACCTCTTGAAAAAAATCTGGCCGTGGTTCCCAGAAATTGGAGCTTTGTAGCACGTTCAATTTTACAACAAGTGTCCAAACAATCCTCCAGAGTATCATGCGCGCTCTGATAAAATGCTGGCCGATCGGTGTCTGGGTTCTCTCTGTGCTGCAGGAACAGGGCTGATAGCGCTCTCTCACTCTGATAATTAGAGCTCACGATCGTCCTCTCTACCACATTAGAGACGTGCCCCTGAGAGCAGCTAGTCCTTGTCACTCTCACAGGGCTTAGTGATGATAATTATCACTTGTCCCAGGCAGGGCAGCTCTTGTTAATGTAGCTGTGGTCTTCACTGGTGCAGTGCTAACTAGGCCTGGTCTGCTCAGCCACCCAGCAAAATATAATTAGGCCGAATTCTCCTCCGAGTCTGAGACTTCCTGGTCTGTTGGTATGCGATTGGCTCATTTTATCCCCATCTTCCTTCTTCTTTTACAGATTGTCATTGTATCCATTGCTATATATCAAGATTTTCTAAGGTAATTATTAGTCATAGGAATAAAAAATAAAAATAGATGATTTATTTTCCAAATGAAATAAAAATTGATCTGATTTACTTTATCATTGCACATTCCTGATCTAATTATGAAAGATTAATTGGTGCATGCTATTGTAAAGGAGAAAAAAAAATTGCTCTCTTTGTTTTATCCCAGCTGACAAACTTAGAGTGCAAAGGCTAGTGAATAATGTTAACCAATAGCCAAATATCTAAAGCTTCATTTTAGAAAATAAAATTTAGTCTGGCTTCATTCTGGTATTTAACATTCTCTTTTTAAGATCCAATCATTTCCCAATGGAAAAAGCCCGGGGGCCATATTCACAAAACATTTTATTTTACCACTATGCTCCTAAATAGCAATAAAAGTTCCTCAGAGTTTCCTCTTAAAACCTATTCACAAAGCTGTGAAACCAACTTTTACTAAGGAACAGAGAGAAATCTAAAAGTCCCCATGAAATCAAAATTGAAGTTTTTTTAAAAGACTTACTGTTATCTATAAGCTAGTGTGGTCCAAAACAATGACAAAATTCACAGTTAGAAGATATAAGCATTCGAAACTTACAGTTTCTCACTTTCGCCAATATGGATTAGTGATTTTGATGACATCACCCTGCACTTCAGCTTCTCATCAGATTTTCTGTCCAATCAAACGCTCTCTAGAATCTGAAGCACCCCGCCCCCAAATAGACGCTGAAGCTGCCACTAAAATTGGTCACTTGTTCACAGATTTTCTACATGGTAAATGGCACATAGAGGGGATAGAGAACGATTCAGACAGTGTAAATATGCTTTCTATTGGGGTGAATGAAGTCTGGTTTCACGTTAGTGTCACGTGAACCGCTGCAGTCTGCTCCAGTCCAGAGATATGCACAGAGCGGATCATATGCGCAAGTCGGCGCATGCCAGAAAACTTATCGGACTCATTTAAAGTCTGCACAAAATGCTATATTTTAAAGCGATATGGAGGAGATTAGGAGGAGAAACGGTTAGAGATTAGGAAGAAACTGTGGCTGAGCTGTGATATAAACTAAATGCTATTGGCTATTTTAAAAAGGGGAGAAGCTGATTGATATGTCCTGCCCTGTCTTCCTGTTTCTGTAGAAATTAAGTCAACACATTGAATAATGCTATGCGTTTCAAGGCACTTCAGTGGGCCTTTAAGCTAAGAGAAAGGGCGGGGTTGACCTCATTGCTATGAATGATGCCAACACGCTTACTAACTATGCACAAAGTGATTAGCTGATGGGGGAGGGGTCTCTGTGATTTAATCATAGAAATCTTGTAAAACGAGGTATCATGTTACCATATTCAAATAAAGATTTTAAAGTAAAAATGTTGCCATATTCAAATAAAGGTTTTAAAATGTAGGCTAAGTGTCACTAATTAAACAAGTATATGTTCAGCTAGTTGTCAGCCTCTTATATATTTGCATCTCAAGAGATTGCAGAATTCAAGTGACAAATGATGTTTTATTAACAAAGGAGGAGCACGTTCAAATGGTCTATCTAATCAGCTCAAGAGGAAGCATATACACAGCCGACTCTCCTAGTTACCTCGACAGTTTTCTGCATCCCTCCGCCACCCCGACTCCTCACTCTTGGCCCAGCCGGAGATACGGGGGAGTACTCTGGGTTTGGTCTAAATTCCTAGCTTGGAGCCCTCGATCCCCTCGGACAGCACGCCAAATATGCTTATTTTACTCTTTTACTCTACATCTGATCATTAGTAAATGTGAACTCGTGAAACAACTGCACACAGGTAATCGGACATTATTTTCTTTTTTATTTATTTATTTGTTTGTTTTCAAAGATTTATTTTTGTCTTTTTTGCCTTTTTATTATGATAGGACAGCGAGTAGACAGGAAACAAAGTGGGAGAGAGAAAGGGGGGACGGGATTGGGAAAGGTCGAACTCTGGTCACCCAAGCTGCCCACAAGGCTGCCCACAACGGTGATGATAGGACAATATTTTTTAACTTGACTGCAATGTTTTATTCTCCATCATTCAATGCATATTGCCTGTACATAAATGAACTTTTATGTTATGTCCTCGCAGATTAAAATCTATAAATCAAAATATTTATTGCATTTATAAGGGGAGAAGGCTCAGCACCCAAGGCTCTATCACCTATTGCCTCAATGGTGTACAGTGTCTTTGGGCGGATTGCTGAGGCAGATTGCCGGCAACAGCCATTTTAGGATTGTTTGTGATTTGGTCTTAGTGACTTAGGAGTCCTCTTGACTACCCCAAACTCTTCACAGATTTACGAGCTGGTTTTAACTCTAAAATGATGTGTGAAATACTCTTACTCATGTAAAAGTAATTCAAAGTTTTACTTGAGTACAAGTAAGAAAGTACAAAATTTTTAATGTACTTAATTATTAAAGGTAAAAAAAACAACAACTTTTATTTATGAAATGTAGTGCAGTAAAAAGTATGACATTATGCTTTGGAATGTAGTAGGGGTGGAACGGTTCTCGGGTAAAAAACCCACACACACTTGCACCGCGGTTCATCTCAAATCTGATGACGCATCTATAATATGGTTTGTTGAAAATAACAACGTGTAAAACAGACAGACAGAGTTAGGTTAATGTATGCTTCTGTCGATACACATTCTGGCTTCCCAACACATTACAACAACAGCGATGATCAAACAGCGTGGACAAAACAGTCACTCTTGTTTGCTCGAACGTGACTGTACACTGTACACTGTCATCACCGGGTGTTGATAGCGCGCAAGCGCAGGTGAGACCTGAACAGCACAAGTTGTGTTTAAACTAAACTCATTTAAGCCTTGCCAATTTAAACATTCAAGAGCAAGACGCGAAAGAGAACTCGTACACGCTGAGAGAAGATTTGTGTGTGTGTGTGTGTGTGTGTGTGTGTGTGTGTGCACTCATCTGAAGCGCGCACGGCGCGTCGCATAGATAGCGCGCAAATATTGAGTTCTCTTTCAAGTCTTGCGCTTGAACGGACAAATTCAGACAAAAAATATGTCAACATGCACGTTTTGGTGAGTAATCCTAGCGAGCATAGTAGGTTATGTCTTAAGTAAAACGCAAACAGTCGATAAAGACGTGTTCATGTGTAGTATACTCTTTCCCTGCATTATTTCTTAAAGGGAAAGAAGCCTTTTCCTGCTGTATGCGTTTTTAATGTTATTCAAACAACAAATTACAAAGAAATCACTCACTGTTCTTGACTGAATAGCATTTGTAACTTCAATAATGATGTTACAAATGAAGATTATAATATGCAATGTTATTTTATATTTGATTACTTTATTCAATTTTATATGCATCTTTGCTCTATTGTATGTATTTGTGCTGTTGCTTGTAGTTTGATTATTTGTTCTTATTTTGTTTATTTTTATTTGAGAAATGTCCTAATTACCCTGAACATAGCACATACCGAACCGTACCGAAACCGTGACCATAATAACATAATACACATAATACCATAATACACATAGCACAAACCGAACCGTGAGTAATTTGAACCGTTCCACCCCTAGAACGTAGTAAAGTAAAAGTTTTACAAAGAAAAACACTCTGATAAAGTTTACTTAAGTAAAAATACTTCACTACTGTCCACCTCTGTTGGCAAGTTAGGAGCTAATCCATGTTTCGTGAATATGGCCCCTGAACTAATTTTTTTTTCACTGAATGAATGTTTAATAACAATAATAATAATTTGTTACATTTATATAGCGCTTTTCTAGGCACTCAAAATGCTATGGAGGGGGGGGGGGGGTCTCCTCAACCACCACCAATGTGCAGCATCCACCTGGATGATGCGACGACAGCCATATTGCGCCAGAACGCCCACCACATACCAGCTGATTGGTGGAGAGGAGACAGAGAGATGAAGCCAATCAGTATAGGGGGAGGATTAGGAGGCCATGATGGACAGAGGCCAATGGGCAAATTTGGCCAGGATCCCGGGTTACACCCCTACACATTTTTCGAAGGACATCCTAGGATTTTTAATAACTTTTAACTTGTAAATGTATGAATTGTTAAAAAGAAAGTCAGATACACTTTAATATATATATTGTTTCTCTAAGACAGAAAGAGAGCGCTGCGATGATGACATATTTTTGCAGTCACTCTGGTTCCCTTGACAAAAAAAACCCAACTGGATTTTTTCATTGGCATTCAGATTATTGCAGAGAATCAGCTCTGTAGCAAACAAAATTTTATGATTATTACACATTTTGTTCATCAAGATAATCTTCACAAATTAACACAATGTTTATGAATTTTGAAGCTTAAATACAGCTAAAGGTAAGCTATAAATGAACTGCACCACTCTCGCATGACTTCAACGTCATCATCACTAAGCTTTCAACAACTCTTTCAGCCTTTATTTAAAAACATTTCCCCTGAAAGTTAGTTTGCAAAAATAGTTTGCAAGAGCACGATTAAAAACGCAATGTGGCTGTGAAAGCGGACTAGTGTGTGTAGACGTGTGTAGATGAGTTTTGCTGTTTGGCATGACAACGTTTAATGTCCCAGACAACTTTTGTAGTCCAATTTAGTCACTTGTTAGCAATCACCTATTTCAAGACAAGTAAAAGCTTTAAAAAAAACCAAAAAAAAAACATAAGGGGTATTAATGATGTGTTTTGCCATAGGATAAAATGTGAAATACCTTGGGGTTATGTTAACCACGGACCTTATTTTAGGCACATAACCAAAAACCCATTCAGAAATGCTAATTGATTTCTGTTTCATTTAGCCTACAAAAATATGCCAGTGCTAGACTCTTATTGGTTGACATTGTTGATTGCTGTATGATGCAGCCAATCACTGGCTCAGGCAGTGAGGTTCTCAAGTAACGACTGTTATGTCTTTGTTCTGTCTCCATGTACAAGCATATCCTGATCAGTCCTGAGGCTACAGACTCAATGTGATGTTTGTCTGGTTGAGACGCTCTCTCCTCCACGTGGGGAGTGGGACCCCCATAGTAAAGTCTATTGCTGTAGGCTGTTTGTATTGCTTTATGCAAGACTGGGTTACAGCATATTGTCATTATGCTCAGTGTTTCCCAGCACGCACAAACACACCACATGTGGCTCATCATACGTGTCCTGTTCACCAATCACCACATCTGCAATCTTTGCTGTTTTATAACCCTCAAGCCTGCAGAGATGTCTCAATCACCTCCATATGTATCCTGATTCATTCAGAACAGCTAGAGAGAGGTAAATTAGTGCTGTGAGCCATTTGATTTGGCATTCAAGAGATTAGGCTTGGAGGACGCACGGATCCCCTCCGCTGGTGTGTGATTCACTCTAGCAGGTATTTGCATGGCCATGATACTCATCATTTATCCCTGATGGGTGATGGGTAATTCTTCCCACAGGCGTCCCGTTGGCACTTTAGAGCTCCTACCGCGGTCATCTGTTTGGCCTCTACTCAAACGCCAATGTTTGTGTGTTGTTTCAAGATGGTCCCACCAGGCAAGTTCATCACACTGAGGAGTGCAGAGGCGTATCTGCCCAGTGTTAGGTGCCAGTTGTTCTCTCTCGGCTCCTGGTGGATTTCCAAGAATCTGCAGCCAGGCTAATTCTGATTGAGTGTTTCAGCTGGACTGTCCTAGAAACACAGAAACAAACAGAGTCAGAGACACAAAAGTAATGAAAAAAGGACCTCATGCATGCAACTCAAGCCTGGATACAGTTCAGTTGAGGTCAAGAAGCTGCAGGAAGCTGTTTGCACATTTGGTTTAACTGCTCGGTCTAAAATTATTTGGGTTTACGATCATGGTGTGCTTGCGTCATTAACGTTGCTGTTTAGCACTGATGTTTAAGGCAATGACTCAGGAGTTTTTCTCTATGACTCTAGTTTCTCTCCCCCCAAACAAGGGCGTAGGGCGCTCTGGATGGCTCTACAATACTACTCTTTAATATCAAAAATGAACTGAAGCAATAATGATTCTAAAAGATTAATGCGACTGGGTCTACTGTTGCTGTAGAAATGTACACAACTTTCACACGCATTTGATTGACAGATAAACTGTGCGCTCTTATTTCAGTGTTGTTTTTCAATTCTGTGGATATTTTGGCTAAAAGTTTGTTTACATTCAGTTTAACAATAAGTTAAAGGGCACCTATTATGCCCCTTTTTACAAGATGTAATATAAGTCTCAGGTGTCCCCAGAGTGTGCCTGTGAAGTTTCAGATCAAAATTCCAAACAGATCATTTAATATGCCATTTTGAAAATACCAATTTTTGGGTTTGAGAAAAATGAGCTGTTTTGTGTGTGTCTCCTTTAAATGCAAATGAGCTACTGCTCCCCACCCCAGAGGGCGGAGCCTTCACAGCTCGTGAACACCTGAATGAAAACTGAAACATGATACATCTGTTTGGCTTTGATGACCATCTCTTTAGCGGACACGCTCACGTGACATTGCAGTTCTTCATCATCATGAAATATTATCATCTGCATGCGTTTTAAAGCCATATCACTCTCAACTTGAGCACACACACCCGACGCATGCGCACTGAGAGCTGGATGTCAGTGCGTCCGTGAGACTAGTTCACTTTAATGTGTGAACAGCAGCAAAGAGCACTCGCCGTTATTTCAAAAACAACTTATTCCAGCGATAGATCGCCTCTTATTTAACAAAAATAAACAAATTGCTAATCAAATGGAGATGTTTCTTTCTATTAGGTAACCCAAAACTGTAGCTACAACAAGCAGCAGTTAAAACTAGGTTGCAACACACGTTAGACACTTTATTTCCACTTTTCCAATATTTTCTTCATTTTTACTGAAAATAAATGCCTTTCCGATCTGATATGTGATGGGAAAAGGAAGTAGAGTGAGTTCGGCAAAAGGCGGATTCGAACCTTAGGACGAATTGCGTCAAAATTTTCTGCCCCACACCTTACCCCTACACTATTACTAATGTAAACTATCCATTATCTTCCGGGTGGAGTTGACATAAAGCGGGCTAATTTAATGGCAACAGTTCTCTCCCGCGTCAATGTGAGTTTTTTTATAAAATTTTGCATCACTACTGTTTTTCTAACACACAACTGCAAATTATAGGCTGAATAGGTGAGCACACATCATGAACTCACAGGCGCGATATGCATGAGACAGCCTGATACCTAATTGCCTAACACAGCTGTCAATTAAACTCATCAAGCATTATGCAAAAACACATTTTATTTATTTTAATATTTGAGATGTTATAATAATTTTGTAATTACGTTAAAATAATTTAAACAACAGTTATTTAACAAATATTATAATATTCATCATAGTGGGCGGGCCTATGCCTGTCAGGCCCGCCCGCTGGCTACACCCCTGCAGTGTAATATACAGTACCTACTGCTATATATGCTGTTACTATGAATCAAACAACCAAAGATAAACAGAAAATCACTCACTGCTCTTGACTGAATAAACTTTAGTAGCTTTATTAAGAACACATTTCTTACTTGAATGCTGCTGTTAAATGCTCTGGCGAGAAGATAAACATGGTGGACTGTACACCACTCACTCGGGGCGGGGTCTATGCTAATACACTCACCTAAAGGATTATTAGGAACACCTGTTCAATTTCTCATTAATGCAATTATCTAATCAACCAATCACATGGCAGTTGCTTCAATGCATTTAGGGGTGTGGTCCTGGTCAAGACAATCTCCTGAACTCCAAACTGAATGTCAGAATGGGAAAGAAAGGTGATTTAAGCAATTTTGAGCGTGGCATGGTTGTTGGTGCCAGACGGGCCGGTCTGAGTATTTCACAATCTGCTAAATTACTGGGATTTTCATGCACAACCATTTCTAGAGTTTACAAAGAATGGTGTGAAAAGGGAAAAACATCCAGTATGTGGCAGTCCTGTGGGCGAAAATGCCTTGTGGATGCTAGAGGTCAGAGGAGAATGGGCCGACTGATTCAAGCTGATAGAAGAGCAACTTTGACTGAAATAACCACTCGTTACAACCGAGGTATGCAGCAAAGCATTTGTGAAGCCACAACACGCACAACCTTGAGGCGGATGGGCTACAACAGCAGAAGACCCCACCGGGTACCACTCATCTCCACTACAAATAGGAAAAAGAGGCTACAATTTGCACGAGCTCACCAAAATTGGACAGTTGAAGACTGGAAAAATGTTGCCTGGTCTGATGAGTCTCGATTTCTGTTGAGACATTCAGATGGTAGAGTCAGAATTTGGCGTAAACAGAATGAGAACATGGATCCATCATGCCTTGTTACCACTGTGCAGGCTGGTGGTGGTGGTGTAATGGTGTGGGGGATGTTTTCTTGGCACACTTTAGGCCCCTTAGTGCCAATTGGGCATCGTTTAAATGCCACGGCCTACCTGAGCATTGTTTCTGACCATGTCCATCCCTTTATGACCACCATGTACCCATTCTCTGATGGCTACTTCCAGCAGGATAATGCACCATGTCACAAAGCTCGAATCATTTCAAATTGGTTTCTTGAACATGACAATGAGTTCACTGTACTAAAATGGCCCCCACAGTCACCAGATCTCAACCCAATAGAGCATCTTTGGGATGTGGTGGAACGGGAGCTTCGTGCCCTGGATGTGCATCCCACAAATCTCCATCAACTGCAAGATGCTATCCTATCAATATGGGCCAACATTTCTAAAGAATGCTTTCAGCACCTTGTTGAATCAATGCCACGTAGAATTAAGGCAGTTCTGAAGGCGAAAGGGGGTCAAACACAGTATTAGTATGGTGTTCCTAATAATCCTTTAGGTGAGTGTATATCAGTGTCCTTCAACACTCGTGGGCGGGGCCTGTGAAATGTGACGTTGTTCTGAGACACTGCTTATGATTTATGGGGATTAAAAAAAAAGGAGTGGGTGGATTTTTACCATTATAGGGTGGTTGTGTACACACACTGCCAACACACATTTGTGTTCAAACATATAAAAAGTGTAAAAGTGAATTTTGCATAATAGGTGCCCTTTAAAGAGGGTAAACTTTCTCATTCATCTGAACTGTGCACGTGGGCTATGTTTCAAACACTTAACTTAGATACTCCTTTCATGCACTAAATGCATATCCTTGAAAGAGAGCAGATTCTTACGTATTTACTTTTGTGATCACAGGTTTTTATTGCTTTTCACACACAAAACACTTAAAACCAGTAAAGAACCTTCAATAATAAGATGAACCACAGAGAAGGTGGACATCAGACACATCAAATACTAAGTGAAATACAACATTGAAGAATTTCCTGTGAGACTGAAGACTGAAGTAATAATGCTGGAATTTCAGCTTTACCATCACAGGAATTTGTATTGTATCACAGGAATCATTGTATTTTTGATCAAATAAATGCAGCCTTGGTGAGCATTAGAGATGTCTTTCTAAAAAATTGAATGTTGTGGATGTTTTACTATTTTAAGAAGGCTATAGATCCAGTATGATTTATTGCATGTGTTTTTATGTAAATATGTCTACAAAGGCTCTAATGCCCTGAGGGAGGTCGAAATGTCCCATCTAATTTGGTCAGTGGTGGTTCACTGGTCTTATTTAGCTTTCCCTTTCTTAATAAAGTGACTATTACATTTAATCTAGATTAAGCCAGGTCAAAATATTCTGTCACTTTTAATTTTCAACTCTTAGATTTATAAGTTTTCAGTTTGTGAAAGCCTTCACTAAGAACTTTGGCAGACAATCAATACCTCCATGGGAACCAAAACAGACCTCAAAATCAAACAGGTGATTGAATTTCACAGCAATGTACTCTCTACCCATGAATTAATTGACACAATCGACTTTTAGGCTAAGACGTAATATGGTTCAAATAATACCTAATGTGTTCCTGTAGCTCAACTGATGAGCAAGCCGTTAGTCATGGCAAAGTCACTTGCCAATGGCAATGTAATGTGCTGCCAGTAGCTTTGGATAGATCTGATCAATGCATTCATGTAAATATAATGAATTTGATGTAATGCTGTATAAGGCAAGAAACTTCTGAAACAAGACATTGTGAACCTATTCAATTCCGCTGAAAGAAAAACAATGAGAGTATACAGTGTAAAAGCTAATGCCGAAGGTATTCTTGGAAAAGTTCTCAGTTCTATTTCTGAATCCGTGACAGCAGCCCCTTAACCATCCTCCCCTCTGGGCTGGTGACCATCAATGTGTAATATGTTTGAGTTATGTTTGAAGCGTGTCACTATAGAAATCAAAGTGATGAATTCTGCTTTTCATTAGCCAGTCATAGTATCAGTACTTGTCCTAAAGTGTGTCCAGTGCTGTGAGTTGGTGGATAAAGTGGGATGTTTCTATTTGCCATTTGGAATTCCTAAAGGCTCAATGGTGTATACATCGGGGGTCTTCTAAGTGTCACACCTTTAGTACAGTGGGGTAAGTTGTAATCTCCTGATTTGTCAGTTTAAATGTCTCTTTGATTTGGGTTTTAGTCACACGATCAAGGAAGAAGATGGTAACTATTGCTCTGGACTCTATTTTCGTGGGCACTCTTTTCTTTGTATTTTCTTTTCTTGGTCTCTTCTTCTTGGGGGCTTTGCTCTTCCTCTCTACCTGAGCTCTGCCTTCCATCTCGCTTTCTCTCTACACTTTCGCTCTCTCTTTCTATATCTCAGGTAAAATTATACATACATACTGAGTACAATTAACTCTGTTTTATACAATTTTATACATCTAATACATCTAATTTGTAGCCAATTCAAGTGTAACCATAACCAAATAATGTTATTAAACCTTCTCAATTATAATCTATGTGCTAACTAGTTTTGATTCAGTATTAACATTAACATACTACCTATTGCACACTATAGCAATGCTCTCCCACATATTTTGCTATTATAATGGCGCTTATTTCCGTTGTTGATATAATAGACAAGAAGTTTACAGTTTTTTTTTAATAGATATTGCTCTATCGATAACAAATCTTTTGCAACCCACATAATGTGACCATTAAATCAATCTTGCTTTAAATGGGTCATGAACTGCATTGTTTTATTGTTTTATATTGTTTCCTGGGGTGCACTTATAATGTTAGTATGATTTTTACATCAACAATTGTCATAATTTAGAAATAAAATAATTTTTTTCTACCCTGATTTAAGCCCTCTGATTTGAACACTCTGTTTGAAGGGGCGTGTCTGCTGTGAGACTTCAGTGTAAACGCCCACTGCTGTGACTGGCTAATGTCTTTGCATATGAAATAAATAGTATTACGTGGAACTCTCTCGAAAACCTTTAGCACTTTTTTTTTTTACTATTACAGCTCTCAAGGTTAACCATGAAAAGTGTTGATTATAGCATTATATTTAGATCTATGGCATTATATTTAGATCGTAGCATGAAATGTTGCAGTGATGAGCATTGTAGCTGATCACAGACATGTTGAGCGCATGAATGCAGTGATCTCATCATTGCAACTCGATTTCTGCACTCACTAATGCTTTTATCATAACTAACAGTGCAAACACAATGTAAATAAGAGATTCGATGATTATATCGGGAGTTTGGTGAGAGTCCAGAGCTCAGTCATTGATAAACTCGCACTGTTTGATTTACAGCTCCAGCGAATGTAAAGGGTGCGCTCTTTGATCGCTATCTATTTAAAATGTAATCAGTTTAAATAACAGATTATTTACATCTGACTGCACATGAATCATTACATATCAGAAATCACTGGTCACAGATCAGGCATTAGAATTAACACGGTTACTTACATGTTGTCGCATTACTGTCGAGTACATATTGTAAAAGTCTGTTTGCAAAGCCTGCGCCAAAATTGCAACTGATTTACCTGAGAATCCACAGTGAAATTTACCGAATACAAATAAATAATGCTCAACTGAGATTCACACTGTTGAAAATAAATAACCATATTTCCAGCATTAGGATCCTTTGGAAGGTAATGTTATTTTAGTCCAGTGATCCACTGATCACTCTTCTCTCCTTGTCATCTTACTAACACGCCAGTGGGTGGGGCCAAAGTTGCAATGATAAAGTAGGCGTTGATTTTCATCTGCATAAGCGGTCTTTCACCTATCTATTAGATAGCTACATTCCACAATGAGTTGTTCACTGGGCTTGGTTACAGTAAAAGCTGTTTCTGGACTAACAAGGAAGTTTTCAGTTCTGAAACTTACAGGATACTCTTATAGTATGATAACCTCTTATATGTCAAAAGCTCAAGGAAATTTGATTTCTCAGTTCATGACGCTTTAAACTTTATTTTTTTTTAAACTTAGTTTTATTTAACTTTACCTTTTATTATTTTAATAAAATGCAGTAATTGTTATGGAACAGAGACTCAAGACAGAGATATCCTTAGCTCTAACAAGACTAGACAATGTGGGTAACTGAGGTGAGTGCTTTTATACACAAGGTGATTGGTGAAGGAATGAGCTGCAGGTGCGGGTGATCAGTACTCTGGTGATTGAGTGTGTGCAAGTTGGAGTCAGGAGGGATGCTGGGAAATGTAGTGCTACTGTGACTGGGTTGGTGACAGGAGATCGTAACTAGTGCTCGAAGTGGGGCGGTACGCACCGATATGCAATACCGGCACTTCTATATTTTAAGCTGTAGCGTACCCTCACGTTTTCTTGCGTACCGGCACTTCTCACATGTTGCCAGTACCAGGGGCATCACTAGGCCCCTTTTCTACTCAGCCTCCCTAAAAAATTGTGATTAGCTCCATAATCTGTACACAAATTCATGATCGACTCAGTCCCTTCATATGAAAACAGCGTCAGATTTCAGCTCCTCCTTGTCTGAAGTGTGTGTTTATTGATAGATTGTCATGAGATCTGCAGTTCTTTGTCATAAATGCCGTTTACATAGTGTGATGCAGGAGCGATATGAGATAGTTTCCCATCTGTAAAGTTTTCCCTGCGTTCACCCCTCACACTATTGTTTTCCTCCAGCGAAAACAGAACATAAAGACACTTGAGAAAATATTATTTTCATTTGAAAATTTACTTTTAAATTAAAACGTATTATTGTGGATGTGGCATTAAATTAACAGCATGCACAGAAATCTGTAAAAATTATTTTACTGGTTGTTAACTTATTGGTTTAACTTAAAGTAGACTAACCTGGTTGACTTAAAGTTTTGAGTTCATTTAAACAAATAATTTGAGTTGATACAAATAAAGATATTAGTTTATGCTATTTATAACAGAAATTCAAAATATTATGTTATCTGAACAATGTTTATGAACCTAAGCTGATTTGACAAAAGAGTTGTGAAAAGTTGTGATAAATCATGAAAATATTTTTGTTTACAGTGCAGTGACAGAGAGCACTCAGTCAATACGCTGATTTAAACTGCTTATCAGAGTGAATGACAGAGCCAGATAAACATTTATAGCCTTAGAATAAAGGGACTTGTGGTTTTTGATGTCACTTTGAATTATAGAAGTGGCATATTGATAGATTAATGTTCTGTTATATTTTTTAAATAGAAAACAAAAAAGGGATGGTTTAATATAGGGCAGATTAAACATTGCCAATACAGACAATTACACTAATATACGGTCTGTCCATTCTAAATTAATATTAATAAATATGACAATATATTAAATGTTTTTTTTTTTAAAGTGTAACCTATTTTCTTTAAATAATTCATTTTAAAATAACTTATAAATTATTAAAAATGAGTAAACTAGATAAATAAACTAGATTATAAATATATATTTATTCATATTTATTCAATATATACTGTATATGATGTTGATCTTTGTTTAAATAACTTTCAGGAATATTTTATCATTGTAATGTCTTATTTTTTTATATTTTCCCTTTGTGATTTTTGCATTTGACATCAGAATAAGGCTGTGTATCGTGAGCAAGCAGGCGTTGAGCTTCAGGCCAGACAGGGCTTGAAAACAGTGTGAAATTAGGCATGACCAAACTGGTTATTTCCTTCATTTCTTTAATACTGTATCTGCCAAAGCCTTGATGGACAGCTCACACTCATAAACCAATAATGTGTCGTGGGATCAGCATTTGAGCCGTGTGATTCAGCCCAGGTAAGCAGAAGAAGCTCTGCAGTTGTGTACTTTTTCATTAACTTTGATATATATCTGTCTATCATACACACACACACATACACACAAAAAATCACGCACACACACAGACACACAAACACACACTCCCTCTTCCAAGCTCTCTTGTTTGCCTTCACCAGACGCACAAACACAAAGAGTTTTTGAGAGTTTTATTGTTTAAGTTTGCCCATGACCTCAGGGAGAGTGAAAGAGAAGTTTCCTGTCATTCAAAAAATAAGCAACAAGTAATAAGCAACCAAAAAAAAGGGAAAGAGATAATGCTTTACACCGCTGGCGAGTCCACCCTCCATGGGATGAATGACCTTCTGTCCCTGTACATCACCTAGGTCATCATTCACAACCAAACAGTTCACTGCCATTGGCTGAACTACAAACTCGTATAGCTGTAGAGGAATGAAGACAAAGTGCTCTTAATGAAAGTGTGCAGGAATAGGATTTATTTGTCTGTGGTGTTGTAGCCTAGCAGTTAAACACTAACTAAAAGACTGACCGCTTAAAGCAACCAAAAGTGATCCATAAACTCATAAAATCTGTACTATTGTGTCCGTCACTACACAGAGACTGTCCATGGGATAGCTTAAAGGGATAGTTTAAAGGGATAGTTTAAGGGATAGTTTAACTTTAAGGGATAGTTCTGCCAAAAATGAACTTTATTCTTTATGTATATACACCGATCAGGCATAACATTATGACCACTGACAGGTAAAGTGTATAACACTGATTATCTCTTCATCACGGCACCTGTTAGTGGGTGGGATATATTAGGCAGCAAGTGAACATTTTGTCCTCAAAGTTGATGTGTTAGAAGTAGGAAAAATGGGCAAGCGTAAGGATTTGAGCGAGTTTGATAAGGGCAAAATTGTGATGGCTAGACGACTGGGTCAGAGCATCTCCAAAACTGCAGCTCTTGTGGGGTGTTCCCGGTCTGCAGTCGTCAGTATCTATCAAAAGTGGTCCAAGGAAGGAACAGTGGTGAACCGGCGACAGGGTCATGGGTGGCCAAGGCTCACTGATGCACGTGGGGAGCAAAGGCTGGCCCGTGTGGTCCGATCAAACAGACGAGCTACTGGACCTCACATTGCTCAAGAAGTTAATGCTGGTTCTGAAAATTCTGACATTTTTTATATGGCTTCAGAAGACATGGGATATTGTAACGTATGGCTATGTGTACCTAAGATGTTTTTATGTTATTTTTGGAGCTCAACAGTCTCCCTTATAAAAATGAGCATTATTTATATTCCACAATATGCAGTGTTCCACTGAAGAAAGAAAATCATACAGATTATGAATGACAAGTTGCCATGTACTCAATCATTAAAACTGCGTAATTAAGTTAATTAGCTGCTGTCATGTGACAAATAAAGACTTTATAGAGAACAAGTTCAGTTTGTTAAAGTCATCGGTGATGTTCAGCCCATTTGGGTCAAAAGTTGTTGTAGGGACTTTCTCTCCATGTGTGCCATGTTGTGAGTCAGTCTTCCATATTCCTCTTTAAGGTCAAATTCCAGGTGGAGGTCATTGTGAAGAATTTAATGCTTTATACATTGCATATGAGGTTGATTAGCTCCCTCAGTGTTTATCATACTCCAACTGTATATTTCAGCCATGTGGGTTTATTTTGGTGCCGTTCGTGACCCTGTAGTGTCAAACACGTGGGTGCTGAATCCATGCTGAGGACAGAGACTCTATACCAGGTGAATCAAGCTAAAATTTTGCATCTTTTTTGAGCCTTTCCTCATTCATTGTCTCTTGATTTCTGTGCTCAATGTTTATTTGAGCTAGAAAATATTTTATCCCCAAAAAGACACATATATACAGTATATCAATCTTTTTGAAATTCTGAGTTCCCTTTATACACACGTCATATCCAGAATTGCATTAAAAGAACAGTCACACAGTTTGAGTGTTGAATTATTTTGATTCTCAGCTGCATATCTAGGACATGTTCCATAAATGAAGATCTGGATGCTTGTTCCAGCATGTTCCCTGCAGCTCACGACCTCATCTCATCCATATTTAGCCACACATCTGGAACTGTGCAGAAGGGTTAGGGGTGGAAGATATTGAAATGCAAGACACAAGATCAAATTTGTGGGAGAGCGGATGAGATCAGAGTCAAACGAGGGCACAAGAGTGAATGAGGTATATTGATTATGACAGACTTACTGTCACATGTCTGTTGAATCCATCATGAAGGTTTTTTACTGAGGTAGACATTGAGTTTTATACTAAAAATGAAAATTATGTCATCATTTACTCACCTTCAAGCTGTATCAAAGCTGTATGAATTTCTTTTCTTTCTTCTGCTGAACACACACACACACACACACACACACACAAACAAAAGATATTTTGAAGAATGTCGGTAACCAAACAATTGATAAGCCCCATTGACTTCCATAGTATGGAAAAAACAAAATACTATGGAAGTCAATGGGGCTGATCAACTGTTTGGTTACCGACATTCTTCAAAATATCTTCTTTTGTGCAGAAGAAAGAAATTCATACAGGTTTAGAACAACTTGAAATTATGGCTTGATTAGAAATGATGCATAATAATAATGATTTTTGTAAAAGTGTCTGTAGTAGCCTAGAAGAAACACACACACATTTAGTTAACCATAGTCTTAATCAGGGCTAGCAGCCGGGGTCTGTCTCTGTACACGTCTTTCTGTTTTCCTCTCTTTATTTTTCCTTTTTTTCTTTTCTTAAACTCATCTTGTCCTTCCCTCGCTATTATTGTGTTCATTATATGGATCTGGTAAAGCACAGCTGTAATTTCACAGCTGAGAGAACTAGGTTACAGAAGCTCCTGTCATTAGTTCAATACAATAAGTGAAGCATGTCTCTTCCACTGTGTGTTTTGGGCTGGACATTTAACAACAAGATTCAGCAGTCTCACCATGTATCATTCCAGGATCTAAATTTCCATTTCAAACAAACTAAAACATTTAACAATCCTAATATATATAGAATATAAAGATATAGTAGATAAAGAAGTTGTTTTTTTGTGATTTATGAATTTTTTTATTGACCTGTTGTGTATTGTGTATTGACCTATATCTTCTGAACTCCTTTGCCAATCATCATGAAACTTAGTATGCATTAACAAAAAGACATTTCAAGGAGATGCACCAAATTTTGCTAAATTCCACCAAAAGGGGGTGCTATAACTAAAATGTCTGCCATTTGAAGTCACAATTAAACAATATTCAGGAAACCATGGTCATTTTCTCTCCTTGATTTTTAGTGTTTGTCACTATATTTATTATCTGTAATCATTTTTGTTATTTTTGTCTCTATTTGTTACGTCAGGAGTTTTCAAACTGGGGTCCGGGGACCCCCAGGGGTCCTCCAGAAGGTTCTAAGGGGTCCCCAGAAAATTTCAGAGAATTCATAGTTTTTTAGTCACGTGACTGTTGCGGAGCCCTGGAGGGCAAAACAGCCATAGAACTGCAGCACAGCCTGTGAATTTTCCATCTTAAAAACTAAAATATGTGAACAAGATGCAAGTTTTGGGCACTTGTGATCCATATACAGCACCTGCCGCAGTATTTCAATCACTAAAAACAGCGGGACGTTTTTAAAACGCTTAACGTGAGAAACACTTATAGGGTGAGTTGCACCAATAAGGATTAAATTAAGCAAAGTTTAACGCTAATCAAGGATTTGTTGGTCTGGGTTTTATTTTAAATCGAGTTGTGTTGCACCACTTAATTTTAAACACAGAACTATGTAGACCGTAAGACCGTTAGAATTAAAGGGCTGATCGGGATGAACCGATGCCAGGCTAAAGAATCATTAGTGCAACCCACCCTTAAAGTGCCTTAATGTACTAAAACAGTGATATTAAAAGCTCAAATTCAGTTCACACCTTTTTGATGATGCATACTATATACAGGCGAGTAGATGAGCCAAGAATATGAACGCAACACGTTTTCTTTATAATGGTTTTCGATGGGAAAAAACACTTAACGAGAAACCTCGTGTTGCATTAGTATTCTGCGTTCATTTGCTTGCCTGTACAAAGTATGCAACAACAATAAGGTGTATATTGAAGTTGGTCTTTTAATATCACTGTCTTACTACATTAAAACTTACTACAAACCTGGTAAAAATGACTGGCGGGCAATGGAGGAAAGCCTTGTTTTGCCCTCCATGGTGTGACGTCACGTGAAAACTATGAATACAAAGCAAAAATGGTTAAAGTCTACCAAACATTCTAACTGTTTCATTTCTAAATGTTTCTCTCCTTTCTTGTTATATACATACTTTCCAGAATTGTATATGTTTGCTTTGTATCTTTCTAGTGAGTTTTTCTCACTATAGTCCCCTTTATCTTGCTCACTGGGGTTGTAAGGATCTTAACGCAGTACGTGAGCTGCTTATATACATTTATTGTGAAAGTTACTTATACAGATAATTTTTAATTGAAAAATGTTCTTCTTCAGGTTTATACATCCAAAATTAAGTATAGCCAATTTAAGTTTGGAAACAATATGTTGTATTTATAATCACACTTACTATTTATCTAACAGTTTAAATGTTTTTTCATACATAAAAATATATAGATGGATTTTAGGAAGGGGGTCCCTCATAAAAGGTTCGTCATATTTGGGGGTCCTTGGCATTATAAAGTTTGAAAACCCCTGTGTTACGTTATAGCAGTCTGGTGAATTGTTGATGCATTGTTGATGCGGTGCATGTGCCTTTCTCACTTTGATCTGAGAGACAATTTACAGCTGTCTGATTGGATGTTGGTTCCATGTTTCTCAATGTATATATTTTTATTTCAAACCGACAGGCAATCAAATCAGTCTCCCTGCTGTGTTGTCCTTCCTTTACAAGCCTGAACAGAGACCAGCAGAAGGACGGACGGAAGGGCACATAAATACGCTCTGATTTTTGCAAGGCAAGGTAAGCAGGTTCATTTATAAAAGAGAGAACACAAAACAAACCGCAAAGCACTCAAGGGTTCCTGAAAGCAAAGACCAGGCATGTCAATCAGGTATTTCTTACCCAACTCATGCAACATTTATCAGAAAATATAAGATTTAACCCAGTGAAGTGTGGATTCATATCTTCGTTTTTGTCGTGGTGCTGTTGATGTTGTTTTTCAATCTATTTTACATAATGGTCTTGCTCTTGCTAGAGGAGGGAAAAAAATCAGAAGACATGAATGACAAAAACACTTTAGGGGCAGAAATTGAGAATTTTCAGCTGATTTGCACACTCAGAAAAGCATTTGTATTCAGCTGGAAAAGACATCTTGACTCGTCATAAATATTAAACACACTCAATTGGCGAATGCTGATAGATTCTCCCGCTCATCATTACCTGTATTGCATAAACCTCTCTCAGCCAAAACAATTTGAATTATAAGTGTGATGAGGCCGAATAGACCATCTAATTGGACTACTTTGGAGCCAAATCCAGCTCTTAACGTTGGATTCCTAGAGTATCTGCATAAATTAAGGATAAGCTCTGGACACAGACCCTTATCTACTTAATTCTGAAGGATAACCTGAATTTATAATTCTTCCGACTCAGGGGCCAATAAGTTCAGCGAGCGAGACTGTTCGTGATGGTGAGAGAGGGAGGGCCGCTGTGCAGAACTGTTTTAATCTCACGGCTCCTTGGACAAAGGTAGAGAGGTCAGCACAATGAGTGTTTTAACCTAGGCGCTCTGTGCACACTACAATGTAAGACAGGGAAATAGATTGTGAAAGGGCAAAGAGATGTAAACAGGATCGGTTGGTGCTGCTGAGCTGACATCAGGTTTTGCTGGAATAAATGCAGTTTGTTTCTTTAAAACAGGATTTAATTGGATGGTGTAAAGTACACCATGAAGGCTGTATAGTTTTCAAAGTGCTGGCCAAATATCACGTCTAAAGCTTTGAAGTTACAAATTATGAGTTCCACCAAAAGCTATTTAACACTCACTGCAAAAGCAGAAACCTAGTGAGACAAATATACTGCTAGAGTAGGAAAAAAATGATTGTACAGAAAGTAAAATGTCTTTTACCTTTCGAATGGAAACTCGCACTGTGTGGGACGCTAATGGGACCAGTGACAGCCTGTGACGTCAAGACCGAGTCCAAAGAGGTTCGAGTCCAAGTCAAGTCCAAATCCAAAGAGGTTCGAGTCCAAGTCAAGACAGAGTCCAATTGAGACAGAAAAAAAAGAATCCTCTTCAAGTCCATGTACTGTAACTATTGATAATTTATGTGATGCGAGAGACAGCATATATTCTATTCTAAGATAATCATTTTGCATTATTATTTGTAATGATCAAAAAGCATGTGCAGAGTAACATTGTAGGATCAAATTATGGCATTTTATTTTCTTTAGGTTTAGCAATTTCACTAAAGTCACATAAAGCTGAAGTGCAACGTCACATTTTCAGTCTTCTTATTATAGTGCAACAATCACATTCTGGGCTGCCAATGGAAAATGTAACAAATAACAAGCAACACAGGTGTCACTAAAAAATTGACATGTTCCCATTCTTGAACTTATTACTTGTCCTAAAGAATCCATAGTACAAAGTAACTAAGATAATAAACAAATGGAGCATTTTCAACAGCCCTCCCAAGCAAGGCTGAAGGAGAAAAAAAGCACATATTGCTGGACTCGGTCGAGACCAACTAGTACATTTGCCGAGACCAATGACCAAGTCTGAGACAAGTCCGAGTGCAAATACCAACGAGTCTAAGACAAGTCTGAGAAAAACGTCTCGAGTCCGAGACCAGACTCGAGTACTACAGCACTGCTTCAAGCCAAGAAGAGCAGGGTGTGGCTGTTGATGATGATGCTGTTTCTGAATCATCACAGCCTGCCTGCTGTACAACAGGTTGCTGGAGGTTATGTCTTGCGCTACAGACGGATTAAATCTGCCATGGCGGTGCAAGAAATGCAAGCTTGCAGCCGGTTAGACGAGTTATATATTTCTGGCCATAGTCGCCCTGCTCTCGTGAGCCTTTCGTTTCTTCCCGATCTGCATGCCGAGGTGAAAAGATTGTGGAAGAGACCATATTCAGCCCGCATTCATCCATTTCAGCATGCAAATTATGCGAGAGTGGAGGGGAAGCGTGAGCATGGATTTGATGTTGATGCCACCAGTTCTATCTCTTGCTGGGGGAGGCATCAACGTTGAAGGCTCCCACTCTTCCGACCAAACCTCTGCGTGTGACGTCAGGTCGGGCTACCCTGCATACAGTGGCTGTGTTGCAGGCTTACCAGGCCGATCTGCTGAAAGACCTGGACTAGGGTCAGGGGCTCGCCCCCTTGAGGCGGTAGCAGAACTGCTCCGCACCACAGACCTTGCTCTGGGTGAACTTGGCAGACATTGGGGAGAAAGAGAGAAACTTTTTTCTTGATGCGTCGGTTTCACCATCTGAGCTTTCCACACAGCCGTTGAGATGGTGGTCGGGAAGTCCAGAGAGGCTAAGGCGTGGTCTGTCCAAGTTGGGTTGCTCTCTGTGAGCCTCCTTGGCGAGGGGAACTTTTAACATAGAGCGTAGTTGGGTTTCCTCTCGCTTTAGAGGGTCGTTATGCTGAAGCCTCTGCTCTGAGAGCTCCATGGAGACAGTGGATTGAGTTGTAGGCTCTCTTTTGGAGCCTCCCTGGTTAACTGTTAACTGCTAGGCTTTCTTCTCTCGCTCTCAAGTCATTCTGCTGAGGCCTCCGCCCCCAGAGCTCCACCTGGATAGCAGTGTTGAGTGTTCGGCTCCTTTTGAGCCTCCTTGGTAAGCAGTCCTTAACATATAATATAGCTAGGCCTCCTCTTGCTTTAGAGAGTCTTCTTGCTGAGGCCTTCGCTTTTAGAGCTCCCATGAGTGTTGCTAGGTCTCCCCTCGTGAGACCCCTACTCATCAGGGGTGTGTCCCCTGAGGCGACTGGCAGGATATATTTATATGCTTGGCCATATTTCCTTTAAGGTGTTCTTTGAATATCAGGCCCTGAGCTAAGCTGCAGGGATTCTGGCCCTAGGGAACAGAGTCACGACAATTGCTGGTGCATACCACTAGGACGGAGAACTCCGGATCAATTCCGTTGAAGTCATTGAATTTTGTCAGCCATACGGCACTCATTCCTTCAGAATGGCGGAGTGGGCATTTGTTCCCCATTATCATCCTAGGACATATGCGAGTTCCCATTGAAAGGGAATGTCCCGGGTTATGAATGTAACCATGATTCCCTGAGAAGGGGAATGAGACACTGCATCTCATTGTCATGCTTCAGGCATGCTTGTACTACAGGATTACTTGTACTACAGGTGCCCTATTTATACTCTGGTCACAACAGGAGTGACATCATAGGCTGTCGCCAGCCAATGTTATTGTCGTGTTCTGACACATGCTTTAGACACCGGTCATGCCGGAGGCATTTCTCATTAGCGTTCCCCTTCTCAGGGAACCATGGTTACGTTCGTAACCCGAGGTGTTTTTCCACTTTCTAAAAGACCTAGAGCTCTGCTTTTAAATGATTCCTTATACATTTATTCTGTTTAAGTGATTTGACCTATTAGTTTGTGAAACACTCATTTATGTATTATTTATTAAAAACAAAACAAACAAACAATTAATTAATTTATAGATTTTAGGGCTTTTTCCTGGTTGAAATCATCATTGATATTTCAAGCAGTTCAAATAATGCTGAAACATGTATCACAAGTGTTTTTCTGCATTGTGGAAAATACAAATCCATTGCATCACTTCCCCATTATGCTCACAAGCATCCATCATTACTGTGAGTGTTTTTGGTTACATTGTTTGGTTATATGTCTTTTTGGCCAAAATAACTTGCGAGATGTAAGACATTCCATCATGTAAGCAAAGTCAACAGTGATTATAAGGTTAGGTTTCATTTCTTTGAAATTGATGACTTGTCTATTCTTGGGCTATGGTTAGACGTTTATTAAATTTTCACTGACAGCCACAAATTTTGCCTTGTTTTAGCCTAGACGGGGCTGTGTTTGGACAGCTATTAGACGTCTTTTAAATGCAAAATTGCTTGATGGGTAACCATTTATATTCATGAAACGAAGTTGTGGAAATACAAGTCACATATATTTTCCTCTTTTTTTTCACAAATTGTCAATGTAGAGTGCAAATGCAAACAGCTTGCTGTTTATTTGTGCATTAAATTACAGAAATAAAATGGGCTGTGTGTATTTGTGTTTTGTGAGTGTACAAAATGGTGAATAATATATTTGAGTATTTTGTTGCATGCATTTGTGAATTGCAGTGTGAGATACTGTTAAATCCATTAAAGCAAAATAAAACTGACTGGAGCACAGACAGTCATTTTATTCTCTTCCCCTCACCACGGTGTTCTATAACTTTTTTTTTTTTTTCTAAAACAGCGGTAAGAACTGCCCTGTGTTGAAATGAGGGGTTTCATACTTTAAGGGAAAGAATAAAAATGGCCAAATGACAAAACAGCCTGTAATAGGAAAAGAAAGTGAGTCGAGCCACATAAGACTGTTAAAACATTAACAACCCCCTGGAATCAAAGTCACCTTAGTAAAAGTGTTCTAGTCTGGCTCGGCTACATCAGGGGAATGCATAAACACGCAGGAGGACAGAGAGAGACTGAGCATTTATTACAAAAATAAATCATTTTAACACTTAGGCCACCCACTGCCTGAGACTGTGGGTAATGAGTCCTAAGCTGTGAGTGAGAAAGAGAGAGCGATCCAGCGGCTAATTCTCTATTTAAAGATGAGGCTTGGAGCCATGTAAAGTGGTGCTCTAATGAAGGTGGATTGTGAAGGAGGTTTGTCTCAGTCCAGACCAGAGTGAAAAATGCTTGTTTGCTTGTTTGTATGACCATCAAAAGCACTGTCGCAAAACAACTGTTGTTGCGGGTGAATGCATGGGTATGGGTGAATCTCACAAAACCGGTTACATGTTCACCATAAACCAACCCATCCCCCCCATTCAATCCATCCATCCATCATATTTTCACAATAATTCCAAGTAGAATATGAATTTTAAACATGACCACTCTGAACAGTTTTAGCATGTTATTGAATATGGGAATGTTAATGTTTTTGGTTTTGGAGGACTAGATCTGCTATGTTGCTGCTGCTGCTGTTGATTATTGCTGCTGTAGAGCAAGAATGGATACACAGACTGTGAGCATGTAAAATATGCTGATGCTACATAAATAGACATACCCCCGTAAATAGACATAATCCCATAGCAGATCTAGGCAGGTAGAGCTGGGGGAGGTGTGTGTGTGTGTGTGTGTGTGTGTTTTCATGTTTTTCTATCCTGGTGACTTCAACCACAATGAACACTCGTGTCATCGTTAGGACCTAATGAGGAAACAAGCTTATAAATCATACAGAATTCTTTTTTTTTTTTTTTTTTTGAAAATGTAAAAATGCAAAAAAATTTTGTGATGGGTAGGTTTAGGGGTAGGGTTAGTGTAAGGGATAGTATATACAGTTTGTACAGTATAAAAACCATTACGTCTATGGAGAGTCCCCACAAAGATAGCGATCCAGACGTGTGTGTGTGAGAGAGATATACATTTCACATAAATTTACACATACATTTCTAATTTATTTTGTATTTATTTATTTTAATATTTAGCTCTGCCTCATATTCCAGTATGGAATGCCCAGTTTTCATAATCCAGTTGATTGTAATTATTACATAATGATATTTCTGCCCTTTAGTTTTTATTTTGACTTTTGTCACACTGTACAATGCTAGCATGCTTACTGCTAATGTGCAAGTTACATTATAGAAATGGCATTCAAAATATAATCGATAAAGTTCTGTTGTTAAAATTAACAGACTGCATTGCTATTCTAGCAACTGTAATTCTCTGCCCTTCAGACACAAGATAACATCTTAGGATAACTGAGGCCTTCACTGAATCCTTGGAAATTAGCTTAAAAGCCTCAGAGAGACCCGACTCTGTTTCTCTGTGCGCCCAGATCCAAACGTACATTTCTGCTGAGCTCAGAGCTCATGCAGTTCTCCGTGAGAGTGGCGTACACACGAGGGAATAGTAGATGGCTTGTGTAGCTGACAGTTTCTCGAAGGAAGCCTTTGAAGTTTCTCACTTGTATGTCAAAGAGTACAGCGCTCAATTGTTTCTAGTTTTGGGAATGCCTTCTCCTCCTCCTGACTTTAGAAATCGTTTCTGATTTCCAACATAAAATATTTAAAAGCGTCGACAAGATTTTCTTTTTTGTTCTCGTACATTACCAGGTCTGCTGAACATTTTCATTTTCACTGTCTTGTTAACATCAACTTGTTATACTTTCTGTGAAGTTGCTTGCTTTTTTCATATTCATATTTTCATATTTTTCAATTCCATTGACTGTACTTTCATAAGTGATTTTGTTTTTTTAAAAAGAAAATCATCCTACAGTTACTGATGAATATTACATTGCGTAAGAATTGTTTATTTTCATTGTTATTGAAAATAAATATAACTATTGAACATTTATGATAAATTATGGTACCTTTTTAAGGTATAAAAGGGATAAGACACTTGAAGATGTGTGTTACAGTGATTTTAATATATTTACAGGGGACTTAGATTTTTATTTTAGCTGTTCTGCTTTATTAAACCTTCAGAACTACATTTAAAACTTGTTGTGAACCATATTTGAAAAGCTTTTGATGAATTAAACGAACCAACCTCGAAGCCATGATCTGTTTCCTTGTCTCTAATGGTGACCACGTTTGAAGACATCTACATTTGCATAATGACAAATTTGGATTGCTGTTTGTTTATTTATTTATTTCATATTTGCAAATATAAACCTTGTTAATGCATGCCCATCACTTATGGCTTAATTTCATTTCAGCTTGACTTCTCAAGGTTCCCATCCCTGTCATATCCTTTCCCCTCTTATTGTGCTACAGAGATTAATTTTTATCACTGGAGAAAAAAAAAAAAAAAAGAAAAAACGTTGACACTGTCACCTAGCAACCGAAAGCATTCTGATGCAGAGCAAAAGTGGTTCACATCTCAAAGTGAAAATAGGTGGAAGTGATCACACACATTCACGCTTAAGGACACATGGTAGAAGGATGTTTATTGAAAAGAGTTACAGGGTTGATTCTGAATTTAAGAATCGACTCCCTTTTGCCATTTACACGACACCGTTTTCAACTAAAAACAGAAATTTGTATGCATTGTATGCCGTTCATGTAAAAACACAAACTTTTGAAAATGGGTTTCAGGAGTGCAATTTTTTAAAAACGACATCGTTATTGTCTCCGTGTAAAGTACAATAATGTGAATTTGTGAAAACGGTGACGTCATGCGCATTACATTTTCAGTCTATAGGCGCATAGTTTTTCTTTACCAATTGACATCGCTAACTACTGGCCTGGCATGCACAATACAGTTTTTTAAACTGTTTTCGTGTTTTTAACTGTCGTCTGTACACAAAAAGCGCAAAGGAAAAAAAATGTTGTTTTTAGTACATCATTGTCGTGTAAACGTGCCCTTAATTTGTGGGGTGAAATTTGAATTGAATTGGCCACACAGGAATGTTGAAACTATTTTTTAAAATTGGAATTACAACAGAAGAATTTCATTAGTCCAACAGAATAAAACAAAACAAAAAACAAAAAAAAAAAAAAAAAAAAAAAAAAAAAAAATCACATCATTAATTTTGAATAATTATGCCAGTTTATACAACAGTTCTTTCTGGTTCTCGATTCTGATTGGCTGAGAGCCTTGTCCAACCATGCGATATTCTCCCAGTATCAGCACTGGTACCGCTTCACCATTTGTATCACTCTGCTTGCAACGACTGTCATGGCGGTCGGGCAAATCCACCATATTTGTTTACAAATACTACTGTTATTGTGTCACGGAATGTAGTTTTAAGAGTTTTTTTAGGCGAGAATGTAGTTATTTAGACCTCAAATATGTGACTCATATATAAACATAGCGCCTATTATACAATTTGACGCTTTCGCAGATGTGAGCTCCGGGCCGTCAGCGGCCGTTCAATGCTCATGTACCCACAGAGAACAGTTTCATCTCGGCCAGTCCTTCAGGAATTTGCCACTGGCTCATATGTAGATAGTGGTTAAACATGAGATATAATTAATTTGGGGTATGTCAAATGGGCAATCTTTGGACTTATTAATCTATTACTTGTTCCAGAGCAAATTGATTTGGCTAATTGCATAGTTTATCTTTATATTTATATTTAACTGAAATCTATAGGCTACTGTAAAGCTGCTTTTGTACTTTTGCCTGAACTGTTTGCTTGTGTTTATTTCCTATTCTTATACTTGTAGAATGGCTAATATTGTTTATTTAAACATTATTGATCAATAAGTAATATTTTATATGAATAACATGCCATATTTGGTATTGAGAAAGGGTCCGTTTGTGATTGTGATTTTGACTTCAGTGAAAGTTAGCTACATTATTACACCATTAGATGGCAGCAGAGATTGTCTTTATGAGTGAGAAGCAAAAACTTTTATATTGAAATGGAAAGAAACAAGGACGTTGTTTTAACTTTAAACAACTCCTTAAGACACAATTTACAAATGCATTCACTAGCGCTGTCATGGGAAATCCCCTTGACTGTTAAAAGGACAAACACAAAGACATCACTTTCCTCAGGGGACATTCAAACTGATTTTGTGATTATGAATATAAGATTGACCAGAAGAATATCATCTAGATGGAGGTAATGCACTTGCTTAGTCGATTTCTCTCACATAATACTATACTCTACATAATACAATAATATATATATAAACTCGTCGAGGCATGGACTCCACTAGACCCGAAGGTGTGCTGTGGTATGCCAAGATGTTAGTAGCAGATCCTTTAAGTCCTGTAAGTTGCGAGGTGGGGCCTCCATGGATCTGACTTTTTTGTTCAGCACATCCCACAGATGCTCGATTAGATAGAGATCTGGGGAATTTGGAGGCCAAGTCAACACCTCAAACGCGTTGTTGTGCTCCTCAAACCATTCCTGAATCATTTTTGCTTTGTGGCAGAGCGCATTATCCTGCTGAAAGAGGCCACAGCCACCAGGGAATACCATTTCCATGAAAGGTCTGCAACAATGCTTAGGTAGGTGGTACGTGTCAAAGTAACATCCACATGGATGGCAGGACCCAAGGTTTCCCAGCAGAATATTGTCCAAAGCATCACACTGCCTCCGCCGGCTTGCCTTCTTCCCATAGTGCATCCTGGTGTCATGTGTTCCCCAGGTAAGCGATGCACACACACTGCCCATCCACGTGATGTAAAAGAAAACATGATTCATCAGACCAGGCCACCTTCTTCCATTGCTCCGTGGTCCAGTTCTGATGCTCACATGCCCACTGTTGGCGCTTTCAGCAGTAGACAGAGGTCAGCATGGGCACCCTGACTGGTCTGCGGCTATGCAGCCCCATACGCAACAAACTATGATGTACTGTGTATTCTGACACCTTTCTATCAGAACCAGCATTAACTTCTTGAGCAATCTGAGCTACAGTAGCTCGTCTGTTTGATCGGACCACACGGGCCAGGCTTCGCTCCCCACGTGCATCAATGAGGCTTGGTCGCCCATGAGCCTGTCGCCGGTTCACCACGGTTCCTTCCTTGGACCATATTTGATTTATACTGACCACTGCAGGCCGGGAACACCCCACAAGAGCTGCAGTTTTGGAGATGCTCTGACCCAGTCATCTAGCGATCACAATTTGGCCCTTGTCAAACTCGCTCATTTTTCCTGCTTCTAACACATCAACTTTGAGGACAAAAGGTTCACTTGCTGCCTAATATATTTCACTCACTAACAGGTGCCGTGATGAAGAGATAATCAGTGTTATTCACTTCACCTGTCAGTGGTCATAATGTTATGCCTGATCGGTGTATGTATGTATGTATGTATGTATGTATATACACTCACCTAAAGGATTATTAGGAACACCATACTAATACTGTGTTTGACCCCCTTTCGCCTTCAGAACTGCCTTAATTCTACGTGGCATTGATTCAACAAGGTGCTGAAAGCATTCTTTAGAAATGTTGGCCCATATTGATAGGATAGCATCTTGCACTTGATGGAGATTTGTGGGATGCACATTCAGGGCACGAAGCTCCCGTTCCACCACATCCCAAAGATGCTCTATTGGGTTGAGATCTGGTGACTGTGGGGGCCATTTTAGTACAGTGAACTCATTGTCATGTTCAAGAAACCAATTTGAAATGATTCGAGCTTTGTGACATGGTGCATTATCCTGCTGGAAGTAGCCATCAGAGGATGGGTACATGGTGGTCATAAAGGAATGGACATGGTCAGAAACAATGCTCAGGTAGGCCGTGGCATTTAAACGATGCCCAATTGGCACTAAGGGGCCTAAAGTGTGCCAAGAAAACATCCCCCACACCATTACACCACCACCACCAGCCTGCACAGTGGTAGGCATGATGGATCCATGTTCTCATTCTGTTTACGCCAAATTCTGACTCTACCATCTGAATGTCTCAACAGAAATCGAGACTCATCAGACCAGGCAACATTTTTCCAGTCTTCAACTGTCCAATTTTCGTGAGCTCGTGCAAATTGTAGCCTCTTTTTCCTATTTGTAGTGGAGATGAGTGGTACCCGGTGGGGTCTTCTGCTGTTGTAGCCCATCCGCCTCAAGGTTGTGCGTGTTGTGGCTTCACAAATGCTTTGCTGCATACCTCGGTTGTAACGAGTGGTTATTTCAGTTAAAGTTGCTCTTCTATCAGCTTGAATCAGTCGGCCCATTCTCCTCTGACCTCTAGCATCAACATGGCATTTTCGCCCACAGGACTGCCGCATACTGGATGTTTTTCCCTTTTCACACCATTCTTTGTAAACTCTAGAAATGGTTGTGCGTGAAAATCCCAGTAACTGAGCAGATTGCGAAATACTCAGACCGGCCCGTCTGGCACCAACAACCATGCCACGCTCAAAATTGCTTAAATCACCTTTCTTTCCCATTCTGACATTCAGTTTGGAGTTCAGGAGATTGTCTTGACCAGGACCACACCCCTAAATGCATTGAAGCAACTGCCATGTGATTGGTTGATTAGATAATTGCATTAATGAGAAATTGAACAGGTGTTCCTAATAATCCTTTAGGTGAGTGTATATATAGCCAAAAGTTTACATGCACATGAACTTTAATGATATCCCATTCTTAATTCATAGGGTTTAATATGGAGTTAATATGGCCAACCCTTTTTCAACTCTTCTGGGAAGGCTTTCCACAAGGTTTAGGAGAGTGTTTATGGAAATTTCTGGCACTGATGTTGGACGAGAAGGCCTGGCTCGCAGTCTCCGTTCTAATTCATCCCAAAGGTGTTCTATCGGGTTGAGATCAGGACTTTGCAGGCCAGTCAAGCTCCTCCACACCAAACTTGCTCATCCATGTCTTTATGGACCTTGCTTTGTGCACTGGTGTGCAGTCATGTTGGAACAGGAAGGGACCATCCCCAAACTGTACCCACAAAAAGTTGGGAGCATGCAATTGTCCAAAATGTCTTGGTATGCTGAAGCATTAAGGAGTTCCTTTCACTGGAACTAAGGGGCCAAGCCCAACCCCTGAAAAACAACCCCACACCTTAATCCCCCCTCCACCAAACTTTACACTTGGCACAATGCAGTCCCGTTCTCATGGCAACCGCCAAACCCAGACTCATCCAACGGATTACCAGACAGAGAAGCGTGATTCGTTACTCCAGAGAACATGTCTTCACTGCTCTAGAGTCCAGTGGCGGCATGCTTTACACCACTGCATCCGATGCTTTACATTGCACTTGGTGATGTAAGGCTTGGATGCAGCTGCTCGGCCATGGAAACCCATTCCATGAAGCTCTCTACGCACTGTTCTTGATCTAATCTGAAGACCACACAAAGTTTGGAGGTCTGTAGCTATCAACTCTGCAGAAAATTGGCGACTTCTGCAAACTGTGCGCCTCAGCATGCGCTGACCCTGCTCTGTGATTTCACGTGGCCTACCACTTCGTGGCTGAGTTGCTGTTGTTCCTAATTGCTTCCACTTTGTTATAATACCACTAACAGTTGACCGTGGAATATTTAGTAGTGAGGAAATTTCACAAATGAACATATTGCACAGGTGGCAACCTATCACAGTCCCATGCTTAAATTCACTGAGCTGACCCATTCTTCCACAAATGTTTGTAGATGCAGTCTGCATGCCTAGGTGCTTGATTTTATACACCTGTGGCCATGGAAGTGATTGGAACACCTGAATTCAATGATTTGAAGGGGTGTCCCAATACTTTTGGCAATATAGTGTAGTTAAAATTACATTTACTTTTATATGACTGTATCAGGACTTCCATTTTATCCTACTTTCTACATTACAATTCTAAATCCTGTTTGCGTCTTCAATTCAAATTCAGCAAATGAATTGGAGTTTAAGATCAACATGAAATTAAAATTCACTCTATTTAAATGTTCCTGGTGTTATTGTGAATGATTCATCAGAGCATGCCTTTCCAAAAATGTTACAGCTTGCTCTACTTTTAGGATCATGTTAGAAATCCAACCACCTGGCTGAATTCTGAATTCCCAATAGTCAATAATTAAGTCCCATCCTTATTGAATAGCCTATTTCGCTCCACACAAGTGATGTATAGACATGTGCATATGTTTTAGCTCACAAATACATATGCACAGCAGCTCTGGGAGATACAGCGGCTACCAACAGCGGGTTTCCAATTCAACAATGACTGAAATAAGCACGAGAGAGGAGCAGACAGGGAAGGAATGGAAGATGTGAAGTCATTATGTTCTCTCAAGTCCACCATGTGTCTGAATGTCTTTTTCAATCAGCCCTCATGCCTCATAAAATATCACCACCTCCAGGGAGTACTTCAGGGAAGAGAAAAAAAAAAAAAAAAAGGTTTGAGTTGAAAGGAAAGAGGAACAGAGACATGGAACTACATCTGTCTCTCTCAAGTTATTTTCTATGTTGTATTATTATTTTCTAAGGTAACTCACAATAAGTTGCATGCAAAATATTTTTTTTTTTGTATGTGCTCCAGTTCATTGTAGCTGCAGGAAATCGGGATGGTGTGGAATTTTGTGCCACTTGTCACCCTTGTTTTATTTTAGTATCATTGAGATACTGTTATAGATTTTATTAAAAATGTTAATTAGTTTATATTTACACTTTTATTGACATTTTTAGTTAAAGCTTTAGTATTTTTGTTTGTTTTTGGGGATTTTTTTCCCCATATAGTTTTAGTATATTTATTTAATTTTTACCCTAATGTTTACCCTAATGAAAATGAGAAATGTTGAATACAGAAACGCACTGCAAATACTCACAACGCACAGTACACATACGATCAGGATGTTAAAATAAACAAAAAAACCTCACCTTTCAGGTCATCGACCACACTGAACAATAAGCGGTCCCAGCCATTTTAACTCTGCCCCGTGCAGAGGATCTCTTTTCTCGGTATGGAGTTGGACTCGGTCAATCTGACAGCGCGACTCACAGAGGAGCGCGTCCAGTCGGTGTTGAACTGCTTTAATTCGTTCAAATGCAGGACAGCGGTACCACTGAAACATTTTCAGAGGCTCCTGGGGCATATGGCATCCGCAGGCGCAGTGACGCCGCTCGGATTGCTTCATATGAGGCCGCTTCAACACTGGCTACACGACCGAGTCCCGAGATGGGCGTGGCAGAGCGGCTCGTTCCGTGTCTCAGTAACACCGAAGTGTCACCAAACCTTCAGTCCGTGGTCGGACCCTTCGTTTCTACGGGCAGGAGTTCCCCTAGAACAAGTGTCCAGGCATGCTGTTGTCTCCACGGATGCCTCATCCACCGGCTGGGGGGCTACGTACAACGGGCTTGCAGTTTCGGGTCTGTGGACGGGGCCTCAACTGCAATGGCATATCAATTGCCTCGAGTTGTTAGCAGTTCGTCTTGCGCTGGGCCGCCTCAAAGGGCCGCTACGAGGCAAGCACGTTCTGGTCCGTATGGACAACACTGCGGCCGTTGCGTACATCAACAAACAGGGTGGTCTACGCTCCCGCCGCATGTCACAACTCGCCCACCATCTCCTCCTCTGGAGTCAGAAGCATCTGAGGTCGCTTCGTGCCACTCATATTCCGGGCCTGCTCAATCGTGCAGCCGACGAGCTCTCACGACAGCAAGTGCTCCCAGGAGAGTGGAGACTCCATCCCCAGGTGGTCCAGCTGATCTGGAGTCGCTTCGGGACCGCACAGGTAGACCTGTTTGCCATCCCGGACACGTCTCACTGCCAGTTGTTCTATTCCCTGACCGGGGGGACCCTCGGCTCAGATGCGCTGGCACACAGCTGGCCCCAGGGCCTACGCAAATATGCGTTTCCCCCAGTGAGCCTTCTTGCGCAGACACTGTGCAAGGTCAGGGAGGACGAGGAGCAGGTCTTGTTAGTTGCGCCATACTGGCCCAACCGGACCTGGTTCCCGGAACTAGTGCTCCTCGCGACAGCACCTCCTTGGCCCATTCCTCTGAGGAAGGACCTCCTGACTCAGAGACAGGGCACCCTGTGGCACCCGCGTCCGGACCTCTGGAAACTCCATGTCTGGTCCCTGGATGGGACGCGGAGGTTCTAGGTGGCCTACCACAGACTGTGGTAGACACCATCACTTTCGCCAGAGCCCCCTCTACGAGGCGCCTCTACGCGTTGAAGTGGAACCTGTTCGTCGAGTGGTGTTCTTCTCGACGAGAAGACCCCCGAAGATGTTCGATCAGCTCTGTGCTTTCCTTCCTGCAAGAAGGGTTGGAGCGAAGGCTGTCTCCCTCCACCCTCAAAGTGTATGTTGCCGCTATCGCCGCAAATCATGACATGGTTGATGGTAAGTCCCTAGGGAAACACGATCTGGTCGTCAGGTTCCTGAGGGGGGCGAGGAGATTAAATCCGCCTCGCCCTCACTCTATACCCTCTTGGGACTTATCTCTGGTGCTAACCGCATTGCAGAGGGCTCCCTTTGAACCTTTGCAGTCAGCAGAGTTAAAAATCCTGTCTTGGAAGACAGTACTCCTGACTGCATTGGCTTCCATTAAGAGGGTAGGGGACCTGCAGGCATTTTCGGTCGACGAATCGTGCCTGGAATTCGGGGCGGGTAACTCTCATGTAATCCTGAGACCCCGGCCCGGATATGTGCCCAAGGTTCCCACCACTCCCTTTCGGGACCAGGTGGTGAACCTGCAAGCGCTGCCTTGGCCCAGCCCTGGCTTTTCTCTGTCCTGTTCGCGCTCTGCGGACTTACGTGGACAGAACGCAAAGCTTCAGGACCTCAGAACAGCTCTTCATCTGTTATGGAGGCCAGCAGAAGGGAAAGGCTGTCTCCAAGCAGAGGATGGCTCACTGGATAGTGGATGCCATCGCGTATGAAACGTATGAAACCCAAGGCGTGCCCTGCCCGCTCGGGTTGAGGGCCCACTCCACCAGGAGTGTGGCCTCTTCCTGGGCGCTGGCGCACGGCGCCTCGCTGACAGATATATGTAGAGCTGCGGGCTGGGCGACACCTAACACGTTCGCTAGATTCTATAGCTTCCGTGTAGAGCCGGTTTCTTCCCATGTGCTCGCTTCAAATAGCCAGTAACACCGAAGGGCCCGTTCTAGTGTCGGCTTGCTGCGCCATTCCCCTCCTCATGGACCGGATACGTGCGCTGATATGCTCCAGTCGAGTTCCCCAGAATGGTGAACCCTGTTGAGTCCTCCGCAACCCGCGGCAGTCAGACGTGGCGGAGCGTCCAACGCCAGGTCTAACACTCGTATGCATTGGTGGAACTTGTGTTAGACTGGGTATCCATATGTTGTGACCCCTACGGCGGTCCCATATGTGTATTCTTCCACGGTACGGCTCCCTACGGCGAGCCCGTGTCTTTCCCTTGGCAGAGCTCGCTCTGCCGTCTCTGTGCGGTGTAGTCTCCCGCCTGCATTGGCCGGGGCCACCCCTGGGACTTCCGTATGTTGTACTGCCCACGGCCAGTCCATACGTCTATATTCCACATGATACCTCCCTACGGGTAGGATGTGGCTTCCGCAGCGGCCCCTCGGGGCACGCTTTCCCAGCATTATCCAATACTCTGCTGAGTGGGTCTTGCGGAACAGCAGCAGTGACTCTCCCTGTGTAAGTTCCCCGCCCCAAACAGACGGGGGTCTGAGGGGCTTTCGCTGGGCGCTGGAAGTGGTAGTAACTGTGGCGTTTTCCATAGGGATCCCAATTTGTCGGTGACGTCCGACGTACGTCGAACGTGACCGACTGAAAGGGAACGTCTCGGTTACGTATGTAACCCTTGTTCCCTGAAGGAGGGAACGGAGATGTACGTCCCGTCGCCACAGTTGCTGTACCATCACTGCAGCGGCCGAGTCACTAGTTCGGCTCCTCAGTGAAAAACAAATGTGCGCGGCATCCGCTTCCGCTTTATACCCGCGATGCGGGGCGGAGCGCGAGATGCAAATCTCGCACGCCAATGGCCATTGGCCCGTTCTCTATACACTCGAAGCTGATAGGGGCTCCCAGAAGTGATCCCAATTCGTCGGTGACGTCCGACGTACGTCTCCGTTCCCTCCTTCAGGGAACGAGGGTTACATACGTAACCGAGATGTTTTTCAAAGTGGGAATCTAAGACGTCAAAGGGAGGAAAGCACCACCTCTGCAGAAGAAGATCAACGCCTACTTCATCACTGCCTGTTTAGCCCCGCCCACCGATTCACGCATGACATGCAATAGAATAGGTAGCCTAAAAGTAACATAGGCCTACGTGGTGTTAAACCAGATCGAGCTACCAAGCAATAAGCATGCCGTTGAGGATTACAAAATATTGTGCTGTGCCTGGGTTCGACAGTAATGCAACATGTAAGTAACTGTGTTAATTCTAATGCCTGATCTGAAACGTAATTATTCATGTACAGTCAGATGTTCTTTGTCTGTGTGTCAGTAAATCAAACCAGTGACTAAACTTATTTAACGGTGATTAAATTCTATAAAGAAAGCGATCAAAGAAAGCTCCCTTTGCAATCGTTGGAGCAGCGCGCGCTGGAGCTGTCAATCAAATGGCGAGAGTTTATCAGTGACGCGTTTATCAGTGACTCCCGTTTTATTCAACGAATCTCTTAACTATATCACGTTTGCACTGTTAGTGAAGATGAAAGCATTCGTTAGTGTGCAGAAACTGAGTTGCAATGACGAGATCACTGCTTTCATCTGCATAACATGTCTGTGATCGGCTACAATGTTCATCTCTGCAACCTTTCATGCCACGATCTGAATATAATGCCATAGATCTAAATGTAATGCAACACTTTTCACGATTAGTTAACCATGAGAGCTGTAATAGTAAAAACGCGCTAAAAGAGAGAGTAATACTTAGCTATTTCAAATGGAAAGACGTTAGCCAATCACAGCAGTGGGCGTTTACACTGAAGTCTCACAGCAGACACGCCCCTTAAAAAAGAGCGTTCAGAGCAGAGGGCTAAAATCAGGGTAGGAAAAATGCCTTTTATTTATAAATTATGAAACATTTTGATGTAAAAAGCATTCTAACATTATAAGTGCACCCCAGGAAACATCATAAAACAATAAAACAACGCAGTTCATGACCCCTTTAAAGGGGACATAACACACACCGTTTCTTCCAATCTCATGTTAATCTTGAGTACCTTGAGTAATGAGTAGTATTGCATCCTTCATATCTACGAAGAGTCTTTAGTTTTATCAGATTTATAAAAGACAGATACAGCTGTACCACTTCTTTCCCCGAAAACAGTCGAACTCCTGGAGGCGTGCGGAGCTAAAGAGTCACGATCACACACACACACACACACACACACACACACACACACACACACACACACACACACACACACACAATACATCATCACATTGGATAACTTTTCATTCACTATAAATTCATGTTGTTTACATTATATACACTTACGTGCCGATTGCCAACAAAACACAGACATTTGATGCAGTTTTACTTACCGCCTGCGGTTTCCGACTCATGACCGGGATCTTTTATTGCTGGGACCACTCCATCTTTCAGTTTCAAACGATCTGCAAATCCAGCGTAGAACTGGGCCTTGTTTATAAGACATTCATCATCGAAATGTCGGGAACAAACAAACACACTTGCACAACTTTGCCCATGGATTCTCATGCTAAACAACTCTTTAACAGTGTAAATAACTGTCACGTAATGTGAGGAAAAAATGGGAGCGAGGACTCATTTGCAGAAATAAAGGTGGGATTTATTATATACAAAAATAAACAAACACAAAACAAAAACCCACGGGGGGAAACTCAAACTTGAAATACAATAAACATCTGGAGCAGAACATGTAGCACAACGGGGAAATGGATGACAAAAGACATACTCACGACAACGAACCAGCACAGGACTGAAGACACAATGAAAATATAAAGGGTGACAAACAAGGCAGGTAATGGGGAAGAACAGGTGGGGCAAATCAACCAATAATCCGATAACAATTGGGGTGGGGTCAAGACAGAAGACAGGAACGCAAATGACACAGGAATTACCCAACACACCACATGTGCCAGACAAGACAGACATGTGACAATAACTCAGAATGCATGACATAGCATTAGACATCCCCTTTAATACCAACCCCCCAACCCCCACCCACCCCAAGTATTGAAAATGCTTTTTTTTTTTCATTTATGGTTTTAGTTTTAGTTAACTATAATAACCCTGGTGCATCTGCACAAATTCAAATAATGCCGCCCCATTGGACGAGCTCCATTTGTGTTTCAAGCAACTGTCCCTTTTTGTCTTCCTATTTTTCTCATTTGGTAGCATGCGTTCAGGATTGTATCCTCTTTCGCTGTTATCCTCTATCACTGCAAGTACAGGAAGAGATTTCATTGCGTGCTAACCATGCTTTCATCCAGAGCAAATGGGCTTGTTTAGACTCACAGGTCAGGTTTCCTTGCTCCAGGGCCGAAAACATAAAGGAAGCCCTGCGGTAGTAACCCTTTGCAGCTCCATATCCAATTTCCTCTATGGAAGAGAGTTTGGGCGGAGGAGGTTAAAGAATGGAGAAGGAGAGAGAAGGAGTCAGGGGATGTGTCCCATCCTATTAGATGTTTCACACCAAAGAAGGGGATAAGATCCCAGAGTTTAATAATTGATCTGTAGCGATTAAATATGAATGCTGTCGGCCGCTCTTCACCACACAAGGGAATTGCTAATAGGGGATCTGAAGAGGCTCGGGGGGGCTAGTCCAGGACCTTTGTCTGTGTGGAGATAAAAGTTGAGGTCAAACTCCGTAGAGACGGCTCCATGTATGATATTAACCACAAAACAACAAAAATAAATGGTAAACATACAGATTCCCATAGAGCACATGTTTGCTGTGTTCTTGCAAAAGTGCTCGGGAAAACTTTGCTCCTCTTGCAATGCAAGGTGTTATATATACACTATATATACATTTTTTTTTTTTTTTATGTTTTGAAAGAATTCTCATACGTAAGCTGCATTTATTTGATCAAAAATACAGGTGAAACATTAATATTGTGAAATATTATTACAACTTAAAATAACTGTTTTCTATTTTAATACATTTTAAAATGTTATTTCTTCCTGTGATGGAATTTTTTACAATTACTCCAGTCTTCTGTGTCACATTATCCTTCAGAAATTATTCTTATATGCTATGATTCTTCAACTTTTTCTGCCAAAAATGTTCATTGTTAATGTAACTTTTTAAATTGTCGAGTGCCAGGTGGTAAAAAGGCAACTGCAGTTTTTTTTTGTTTTGTTTTTTTTGTATCTTCTCTATAAAAGTTTATATATATATATATATATATATATATACAGTGGGGAGAACAAGTATTTGATAGACTGCCGATTTTGCAGGTTTGCCCACTTACAAAGCATGTAGAAGTCTGTAATTTTTATCATAGGTACTCTTCAACTGTGAGTGACGGAATCTAAAACAAAAATCCAGAAAATCACATTGTATGATTTTTAAGTAATTAATTTGCATTAACATAACATTAACATTGCATTGCATGACATAAGTATTTGATACATCAGAAAAGCAGAACTTAATATTTGGTACAGAAACCTTTGTTTGCAATTACAGAGATCATACGTTTCCTGTAGTTCTTGACCAGGTTTGCACACACTGCAGCAGGGATTTTGGCTCACTCCTCCATACAGACCTTCTCCAGATCCTTCAGGTTTCGGGGCTGTCGCTGGGCAATATGGACTTTCAGCTCCCTCCAAAGATTTTCTATTGGGTTCAGGTCTGGAGACTGGCTAGGCCACTCCAGGACCTTGAGATGCTTCTTACGGAGCCACTCCTTAGTTGCCCTGGCTGTGTGTTTCAGGTCGTTGTCATGCTGGAAGACCCAGCCACAACCCATCTTCAATGCTCTTACTGAGGGAAGGAGGTTGTTGGCCAAGATCTCGCGATACATGGCCCCATCCATCCTCCCCTCAATACGGTGCAGTCGTCCTGTCCCCTTTGCGGAAAAGCATCCCCAAAGAATGATGTTTCCACCTCCATGCTTCACAGTTGGGATGGTGTTCTTGGGGTTGTACTCATCCTTCTTCTTCCTCCAAACACGGCGAGTGGAGTTTAGACCAAAAAGCTCTATTTTTGTCTCATCAGACCACATGACCTTCTCCCATTCCTCCTCTGGATCATCCAGATGGTCATTGGCAAACTTCAGACAGTCCTGGACATGCGCTGGCTTGAGCAGGGGGACCTTGCGTGCGCTGCAGGATTTTAATCCATGACGGCGTAGTGTGTTACTAATGGTTTTCTTTGAGACTGTGGTCCCAGCTCTCTTCAGGTCATTGATAGTATAACGGGTAACGAGTTCAAACAGGTGCAGTTAATACAGGTAATGAGTGGAGAACAGGAGGGCTTCTTAAAGAAAAGCTAACAGGTCTGTGAGAGCCGGAATTCTTACTGGTTGGTAGGTGATCAAATACTTATGTCATGCAATAAAATGCAAATTAATTATTTAAAAATCATACAATGTGATTTTCTGGATTTTTGTTTTAGATTCCGTCTCTCACAGTTGAAGTGTACCTATGATAAAAATTATAGATCTCTACATGCTTTGTAAGTAGGAAAACCTGCAAAATCGGCAGTGTATCAAATACTTGTTCTCCCCACTGTATGTATATATATATATATATACTTTTTTAATAAAAATATTTGTCCCACATTATGGGATCCATGGTTTTAAAATAGCTAATTAAACCATTATTTGCAGAATGATTAAATTAATAATTATTATTTAGCAGAAGAAATGAGAGTAATACAGAGTAATATTTGCTGGAGCCTCACAAACTGTTTACCGTTTCTTTATTTCTTACCATGTCTCTCCCTTTGAACATTTTTAAACCCACAGCAACTTTAATAGAGCAGCATTATCAGTGTTTACTTTCATAGGGTGTATGTACTTCCACATGCAATGGTAATTTCAGCACAAGCACATTTTTCTGGGAGTAAATTGCGGTGTTTTTCTAAGAACGGCGGCTGATTTAAAGCATGGATTGTTTAGACTTTCACCTCCATCACATAATATCTCTGCTGCTGTGTTCCATGTTAAGAGTCATATAATGGACCTTTTATAGGTAATGTGATGTATATGATGTGTGGTATGCGCCGCTGGTATACTAATCTCATTTGACATATGAATATGTGTTTCTGCGTGACAGAGAGAGTTATGCGTAATTACATATGTTCCCTATGGCAAGAATCTTCACGCACCACAGTGTCCTCTACAAACGTGATTGGAATTTTGCTTCAGGCACTTATTATTATAACTCAGACTCACAATGTTTACCGTCCCTTTCCACACTGGTTATTTAAAAATAATAATTAGCTGCTGATCCTACAGTCTGTGTCCAGGTAAGTATTTGAATTCCTGTGTGGAGAATGCCGAGAGTTTGTGCCGGGAATACAGATCTACTTTAACTAATGTGACAGGACTTCATTGATTTTTGCTGGGTTTTAATAATGGCCGATCAACTGCGGCCTTATAGCCACTGGTTCCTGGAATATCCAGTAATTCCTAGCTAGCATTATTATTATGAAATAATAATGATGACAGCAGAGCTGCGTGGTGTTTACGGCTGGCAAGGCATTTAAACCTAAGCCAGTGTGCATGATGTATTATGTCTGTGATCGATGTCTTTATGCTACATTGGTTGCATTTGAAGCTTGCATTATTGTTCAAGCTGCCTGTTTGAATTTATGTCAGATTGTCAAGGAAATATGACACCTAAGAGTGCAAAAGGGTTATGGAAACGTTAGTGCAAACCAGAAGTCTGAATGGATTTAATGTGAGTTATTTCAATTGCAGTAGGCCTCCATTCACTGAAAACAGGTGTTGCTGAGGTCACTGGTGTTAAGTCCCACAATTGAGCACAGCTTTGTTAGCTCTTACCACACAAATCCAAGACAAAGCAACTTGAACAAAAACACAAGAAGAAAAGAAAAGCCAATGATCTGAGCGTGTTTGAAAAGAGAGACAGTTGCAAGACTTCTTGGTGTTAAATTATATTATTGCCAGTCGAATAGCCACCCACTTATAGCTAGTATGTCTTCCATCCTTACAGAGCTCTACAATAGAGCTGATTTCTGTCTGAAAGGTCATCTTATTTCTGGCTCTAGCAGAGGACAATTGTCTGTAAAATTGAGCTGGCATAAGAGTCAACTTGTCGTTTTCTGTGAGTTTGTCAATCAAAATAATAGTTTGATGCACAAATGCTAAAACTGCCAGGCTAAAATGGCAAACATCTACAATAATATTCTTCTATTCTTCTAAAAGCATGACAACGTTTTATTTAAATAACAACTTTTTATTATGAATTTTAAATTAATTTTCATTAGACCAGCAATTCCCAAAAATACTTCTGACCTCTAGGGATTAGAAACAAACCTCTTAGCTTATTTTAATCATCTTAAAAAAATGCACATTAAAAAATACACAAAAAAAAACCCCTGCAAATTTGCCAATTAGTCCGTACGGCAGACCAAAATGATTTCCATAATCAGCCTGTAAACAACGCCGTTCTCTGACAGAGGACTAAAAAGCTTCTAATGTTGTTCAGGTTGTTTTTGCATTTCCAACAGAGTGCATTTGAACAATATTGTGTCTTATATCCTCCACAATTCTTTACAGTGGCAGATTCTTACACATCTAGAGATGCCTACAAAACTCCACTTGTTAACACCAGTGCTGTTATGCCTGCTGTAGGTTTATCTTGCATAATACTCCTCAAATTCCTCTCCAAAATTTAATTTCCTTCAAATATCCTGGAAGGAGCTGAGTCACAACTATCTGTACCCTCTAATAACTCATTACTAAAAACTCATAACATTCTCTTTACCATCTTACAATTTATTATCAATGTAACTGCAAAATTTGAACTGAATGAACTCTAGAAGCTCTGTTCATATTAATTAGATGATGTAACATTTTCAGTTTTCCTAATTAATTTGCTGAAAGTTTACTGGGTCCTAAAGTTGATTTACATTTTTTTCTTCATGCAGCAACTAAGCAAAATGATATGATAAAATGATTATTTCTTGTGCTGTCAGGGTTATTATTGTTAACTAAAACTGAAACCATAAAAACATATACCGATCAGGCATAACTTTATGAAGTGAATAACACTGATTATCTCTTCATCATGGCACCTGTTAGTTGGTGGGATATATTAGGCAGCAAGTGAACATTTTGTCCTCATAGTTGATGTGTTAGAAGCAGGAAAAATGGGCAAGCGTAAGGATTTGAGCGAGTTTGACAAGGACCAAACTGTGATGGATAGACTGGGTCAGAGCATCTCCAAAACTGCAGCTCTTGTGGGGTGTTCCCGGTCTGCAGTGGTCAGTATCTATCAAAAGTGGTCCAAGGAAGGAACAGTGGTGAACCGGCGACAGGGTCATGGACGGCCAAGGCTCATTGATGCACGTGGGGAGCGAAGGCTGGCCCGTGTGGTCCGATCAAACAGACGAGCTACTGTAGCTCAGATTGCTCAATAAGTTAATGCTGGTTCTGATAGAAAGGTGTCAGAATACACAGTGCATCGCAGTTTGTTGCATATGGGGCTGCATAGCCTCAGACCAGTCAGGGTGCCCATGCTGACCCCTGTCCACCGCCATAAGCGCGTGAGCCCACTGTTGGCGCAGTATTTTATTTCAGTTAGCTGCCAAGGCAACATTTTCATTTAGTTTAACTTGAAGTACTAAAATAACTAAAATTAAAAATAAACTAAAGTTAATAAATAAAAAAAAAATGCTAGACTATATAGTAGACATTAAATAAACAAAATAAATACTAAAACTTTAACTAAAATTAAAGTGAAAACAGAAAATAAAAATAAAATCTAATTCAAAATTTGAACAACAAATATAATAGTATATCAATAATATAACATTTTAAATGATTTTAATAAAATCCATTACATGATAAGCTGAATAATTTATTACACAGAACATTATTAGTTGTTAATAAAATGATACTAAGTTAATGTGTTAAACTGACAACTTGTATTATTTTAGGCTAATTTAAGGATGAGGATGAATTTTATAGAAGTGGCATTAATATGCCTCTACAATGGCCTGCATACTTTATACCACTTGAACTGTAAGTGTTGTGGACCTTCAAGCTAAAATAACAACCCTCAGTCCACATGACAGACCTTTGAAATCTCATTATGTCTAATGGGAGGGTCAGTTTAATGTCAGTGAACATATAAAGCACTCAAATCAGTGGAAGCAACTGAACTATTCCATGTTTAAATGAATGATCCTGTCATGCACGGCCAGTTGCACTTGTGGATTTCAATTATCACTTAACATGTTTCTTGATTGCATGATTGATATGACAGTTGCAAGGTGCAAAGTCACCTCAGGTCAGGTTCACTCCGATGGGGCCTTAGCAATTGCAAAATATTTTGGGTTTTTTTTTCGCTATGCAAGACACATTTAGCCCTCTCACACAAAGCAAATCATCTGTGGTGCCTCGGCACGTCTCGTGTTGATTTATGAGCACATCCCAGACCTCTTTAATGTCACAGTAATGTGTCTTTTCGCTTCACAGCTCCTTTATACTCAACACAGCCACTATCAACCCTTCATGACATTTTCTGAGTCTCTAACCGACTGCCTGCTGCTCCTCACATGCTTATGCTCACAAACACGCACGTCCATACCAAATTATCACTCGTATTTGATGAAGAGTGCAAAAGTGTTGATGACATTTACAAATGTCATATGGTGATATCTTTACAGTGACAAAAAAAAAATAGATGTGCCACATCCACACGATTCAAGTCTTCAAACAGACACTCTTTTAACCCTGTTTAACCGAGTTATTTATCAGCATATCTGTCGACCTAACAGCTCAAATTGTCTATTCCTCATAACCAAAAAATAGAAATCATACACTCAGTCAAACGGAAATTACTGTAATGTACGAAGAAGACCTCCGATTGAACTCTTTTTCATATGTAAATTTCACTCTAGTCATAATTCTTTTTCAGCACATTACACTTCCATGAGCATCAATCATAATCATTTGACATTCATTTTCATTGGCTGCATGCTCATGCATGTGCATTTGTGTAGGCATGTGTGCATTTGGGATCAGTGGCATTTCTAAAGTTTCTTTGAAAATGTGTGAATTACATGTTTATTTATAAACAAGTATTATTGAATATCACATTTAAATATTTTTGGTAAATAAATGTGTTGGCTAAAATATGATTAAGTATTACCACATAATATTTGGATATTTCCTCCTCTTTGTCAAAGAAAATGTCTCCATATGCATTGACTGACTGATTGTTAGATTGATTGATTGTTCGATTGATTGATTGATTGATTAGATCGTTCGGCTGATTGGTTGATTGGTTGATTGATTGATTGATTGATTGACTGATTGGTTGCTTGGTTGATTGACTGATTGTTCGACTGATTGATTGGTTGGTTGGTCCAAAACGCAGCAGCTAGAGTTCTTACTAGAACCAGGAAGTATGACCACATTAGCCCGGTTCTGTCAACACTGCATTGGCTCCCTATTAAACATCGGATAAATTTTAAAATCTTGCTTATTACTTACAAAGCAGTAAATGGTTTAGCTCCCCAGTACTTGAGCGAGCTCTTAACGAATTATACTCCATCACGTCTATTGCGGTCTCAAAACTCTGGCCAGTTGATAATACCTAGAATATCAAAATCAACTGCAGGCGGTCGATCCTTTTCCTATTTAGCACCTAAACTCTGGAACAGCATTGTTCGGAAAGCAGACACACTCTGTCACTTTAGATTTAGACTAAAAACACATCTCTTTACTATGGCATACTTATAGAACATTCAAATCAAATCAAATCAAATCACCTTTATTTATATAGCGCTTTTTACAATGGCAATTGTTTCAAAGCAGCTTCACAGTGGTAACAGGAAAATAATGCAACGGAATTTGATTCGGCTCTGGTGAAAACGGTGATGTCATCCAGCTCATTTCAATTATCATATAGTGTCAATGCGGGCAGATCAGTAATATAGTTGAAATTTAAGTGTCCCCAACTGAGCAAGCCAAAAGCCAAAGGCGACGGTGGCAAGGAACCAAAACTCCTTCAGGGCCAGAATGGAGAAAAAAACCTTGGGAGAAACCAGGCTCAGTCGGGGTGCCAGTTCTCCTCTGGCCGACGAACAAACAGTGTATGATTATGATTCTGGCACATTACAGGTCAGAAGTCATATTAGATCAATAGATATTCGTAGGATTATTCGAAAGATTGGAGTCGTCACGCCGGGGACGGGTTTAATGAGGATGTCATGTCGATGCGGCATTTACAGGGGGGAGTTTAATTGACACGGTCTCTACAGACACTTCAGGGGTATGGTCATCATGTCCAGGCTAAGGGCCACCATCTGGTCTGGATACGGCCCGGATCCGGCCGACTGCAGTAAACCTCGGGATAAACAGAGAGACTAACATTAGCGTAGATGCCATTCTCCTTATGATGTAACGAGTACATCAGGTGTTGTGGGAAGTGTTCCCGGTTCCGGCTGACCTAGTTAATGCAGCCTAAAACAATCATTTAACTGATTTGAATAATAGAAATTAAAAATGTTTTATGTGTATGCCATAGTAAAGAGATGTGTTTTTAGTCTAGAACATTATCAATTTCTATTATTCAAATCAGTTAAATGATTGTTTTAGGCTGTATTAACTAGGTCAGCCGGAACCGGGAACACTTCCCATAACACCTGATGCATCATAAGAAGAATGGCATCTACGCTAATATTAGTCTCTCTGTTTATCCCGAGGTTTACTGTAGTCAGCCGTATCCGGGCCGTATCCAGATCAGATGGTGGACCTGTGCCTAGCCACGACCGACGCATCCCCGAAGTGTCTGCAGAGTATTAATTCATGTATTAATGAAAACTTGCAGCTCAGTAAACGAGATAGA